>JACCHV010000061.1:1360000-2720000 GCA_018907245.1 Eupristina koningsbergeri | reverse complement strand
ATAAACATCCGGATATGTTGATATTCATATGTATAAATGAGCTTCTTATTTATTAAATAATGCAATATAATAATATAATTATTATTATTATGCACTAATATATTTTAAATGTATATTATATACAAACTTATATCAATTTAACTTATTGTAATTGACTTATAAATAACATTTTACGATATTACATACGTACCAAATAATAATTATTCTAATATATTACAGTCTTATCAGAACTTGAATAATTATATATTATATCTTAGTACAAAAAAATACAAATGCTCATAAAATTAATAATATTCTTTCAAAAAATTGAGTTTACATGAAATTAATTTTACATATTTTTCGATATTTATTATTCTTACAAATATTTGTTTAAATAATATAGTTTATAAATATTCATTACTAAATTAAAAAAAATATATACTATAAATAATATTGAAGATAATGTTGTAAACTTTTCATAAGAAAATGACGATAAACAATTTTTCTTTTATTACAATAAGCCATAATTTATAATGAAAACAATAATATATATATATTTATTGTTGTTTTTTTTTATATGTAATATTTACCAAGTTTGTAAATTTTAATATGTAATAAGTTTAAAAAAAAAAATGGGGAAAGATTTTGATAATGAAAATTGTATCCAAAATACAAATATCGGTTGTTCAAAGTTTACAATATCACACATGAAATCACAATATTTTCTTATAACTATTAGGTATATTGTTTTTGTATATCAGTTGATAAGATTAAACATTTAGTTGAATAAGATTGAAAATAAAATTGAAAAATGAAAGTCGATAGTAAAGGATTGAGTAACATTATTGCTGGAGGTAAAATACTAAGGAAATCGATGACGTACACTTAAAATAACCATTTGAGTTTGAGTGTTTTTTTCAAATAGCTTTGGTTAATTGGATTTATCACACAATTCTCGGTGCAATTCATATTTACGGCTGCTTGTAATTTTTTACATTATTCTTTGAAAATAAAGCAAGTTGATTGGAACAAAATACAAGCGAATATGTTAAAAAGAGAATAGATGCGTGTACGCGAACACTAGTGCCCGTGCACGTGTGCGTGTGTTTGATTGCGTTTGATTGTGTGTGCGCGCGCGCGCGCGCGTGTGTGTGCATAAGTGAAAGTGCGAGTAACGCTAAAGTTGAGGTTGAGTGGAGAGTGGAGGTGTCGCTGTTATATATGTCAGGGTTTGCGTCGATGCCATACGGCGCGCGACCTTGACTGCCGAGTTGGACGGCAAAGCGTCTCTATATCACTGGGTGAAGGAGAGCCTTCAGGGTCGGAGAGTCGATCACTCGGCTGGGACTATGACTGAACATCCGAAAGCGAGTCATCGGTACAGATCGGAGAAGCAAAAGCCCCATTTAAATGAGCGAGCCTTTCCCGTGCGCTGGACACTCGTGTGGTCAAGGACCAACTTTCCTCCCGGACTTTCCACGACAACCCAATACGGGGCAATACGGTTATACACATACGCTACAAGTCAACAAATGGACAAACGGACAACTTGGACAATTACGAGATCTTGACTCGCACTCTTCAAAAATAACTCACATTACGAGATGCATCTTTTTTAATCTTATCAGAGGCATAAGGCAAAATGCGAGATATTGCATTACCTTGTCCTTGAAAATATGCAAACATCCTCAGATATTTCCCAGATTTAGTATTTCGTATCATGGAGACCAATACACAAATCATCTTTTACCTCAGAGCCTCAGTCGATTTTTTCTTTCCTTTTTTTTTTTCCATTTGTATTTTGACATTTTTTTGTACACTCACTTATTTATTTACTCATACACTTTAGCTTTGAGCTATAAGCTTTATATTGTTATTGCAGTAGTTATTTAGATGTTATTTGTTGCTGGAATTCATCCTAAATATCAATAATAAATTGCAATGCAATTCGCAATTTCATACAAATCATCCGGATAAAAGTTTGTGCAACAAGTTTGTAAATTAATTTTGTAAAACTCCAATAGATAAGATTAATACTAACTCAATTGTACAATTGGAATAATAAATTGTATCATGTTTCGATAAGTATTAAAAAGAATAAATTACTGATGAACTAAGGCAATATCCTTTGCAATTAATTAAGGTTCAGAGTAATACAAAGTTTATTAAATTGAATGAATATTCTTTAATAAAATTGAATAAAAGTAGACAGAGCATAGTTACACGATAACTACATTATAAAATATAAAAAAAAAAAAACCGAATGTAAAAAAATATAAAAGATTTTTTGATCGATAGAGTGAATGGGTTGTCGAGTCGGATCGAGTAAACGAATGTGAACGACCAATAGCCATGAACTTTCACTTGGCTCGTTCAAGATCACAGTACAACAATCTCCCTATCTATGAATCATAAAATCCATCAGCAACCATGTCTAGTTTAAATCCCTTTAAGTGTAAAAATGTAAAATTGTAAAATTGTAAAATTGTAAAATTCAGATTATGAATTAAGTGTTGCCCAAAGAACAAGAATGAATTGCGAATTAGCGCGGTTGGTCTGAAATCGAAGGAATGCCTTGTTGTATTATCGTCATTATTGGCATTGTTATTATTTTTTTATTAACATTAGTAATATTAATTGTTGTTGTCGCGGGTGTTATGGTTAGACGCAAAGTCGTCTGTTGGAGCCGGAGCGCACCTGTTCGGATGGCTGGCTCTCGATTAAGCGCTCGGTTGCGCTTCTTCGAGTTTCGCAGAATTCGTCGACTCCGAATACAATTGACAAATATAGTTATTGTTTAGCGTACGACAAAAATCATTTCGAAAGCGAATAAAAACGCGGCGGTGACTCGAGCTATGCGCTCTGACGTGACGCGATGATGCAATCGATCGCTCGATCTTGAAAAGCGAGAGAGCAAAAAGCAAGAAAGCAAGGAAGTGAGAAAGCGAGGAAATGGGGGTTAAAAAAGGAAAGAAAAAAAGAAAGAAAAAAAATGGAAAAGGTTAGGGTGAAGGCGAAGGTGAGAGAGGTGGCGAGGTGGTGGTGGTGGTGGTGGTGGGCGAGGCACGAGCTGCTCAAGAGCCTCGGGGAGATTAGGCGCCGGCGGGGCTTCCTCGCGAACCCTCGACGACGTCGTCGACGTCGATGACGCCGATGACGCTGACGACCGCGAGACTGGCCATGGCTGTGGCCTTAGGTCCCCCTCCCGCACCGCTCGCACGAGCGAGAGAGCAGACGCACGGCTGCAGCTAGAGAGGGAGAGTGTCTCTGAGCTAGGATAGCGCTAGGCTAGGCAAAGCCAGCCGCCGCCGCTCTTGCACCTTCAGTCTGGGTATCGCGCTGCCCGGAGGACGTTCACCGCTGCCGCCTCCTTCACTCGGGTTTGGCACGCACCTCCGCTCCTCCGCCTCTTGACCCGAGTACTTCCGCGCGGGCATGCAGGAGTGCGCGCCGAGCGACACGAGCACCACCGCTGGACAAATGCAAATGAGGGAGTGACGCAAGTCGAGGTGCTGGTGCTGGTTTGGTGTTGCAACTCGGACGGCACGTGTCGCGCAGTGTGGAGGAGAGTGTGAAAAAACAATCGCCATTGGTGTTTCGCTTTTTGTTTCGGCAATTGTTTAGTCGCTCGCCCGGCCATTCTCCGCTCCTCTCGGATAACAAGAGCCACTTGTTTGACAAATTAGTGCGCGAGTGGAAGCGCCAGCTCTTCCTCCGTCCGTCCGTCCTTCCGTTCGTTCGTTCGTTCGTTCGTCCGTCCGTCCGTCCGTCCGTCTGTCCGTTCGACCCATCGTTTCACGCTCTTCTGCTCATCTTCTCTCCGATCTGTGCTCGCCGATCAGCAGTTTCATGAGACCAGAACTTGGCCAGAGACTTTCATTCCTTTTGTCTTGTTTACTCTTCGGCTTCTTCTTCCTTGCGCTTTACCTCGCCGTAGCTTCTGTTGATCCGCCAAGAGTCAAGTTGGTCGAGATTAAGAGACACAAGTACATGTTACGTTACTGAGGTGAGCTTAACCAAATCTTTAATTTTATTACCTAGCGATCGATCGACCGACCGACCGACCGACCGACCAACCAACCAACCAACCGACATAGGCTTCCCAGCGCTCCCAAATCGATCAATTGGATCAATTGGATCAATTGGCCCCTCGATAACCCCCTCCCCCCCCTACACCAATTATTAAACCGCATCGGTCACCCACTCACCTGCCCCCGACCACTCGGGGTCCAATTGCAGCCTCCTCTCCTCGCCAATCTCGCGAATTAGCAAGCTTCCATTTCAAATTGGGAGTGCGAGTTGCGCGCGCGAATGCAACTCCAGGCCCCAATGACTTTGCAATTGCGGCTTAAAAAACGATTGGTCGCGGTAATTAGCGAGCAGCAGCGATTAGCGAGCGATTGAAATTCTGCTCTTTGATTCATCCTCTCTGTTGCTCTGGTCGGGCGTTTTCCCGTCGAGTCCTCGGGTGCGTGGCGTCTCGATTTCTGATTTCTTCCCAAGAGAAAGAACAAAAAAAAGAAGAAATCCGAGAACATTTGGATGGATTTTGCAATCGCGACCTCAGTCAACCTTGTCCTTGAGAGCCGCGAGCCATGAGTTGCGGCAGTGGCAAACGCTCGGGAGCATCAACGGCGTCGGCGTCGTCGTCGGCGTCGGCGTCGGCGTCGGCGGCTCCGCTCCGCTCCGTTCAATTTTTTATGCTCTGGCATTCGCTCGCCGATTCCTACACACCGGCTATACTCATTAAAATCAATTTTAGAGAAAATAAATGAGGAAAGAAGCGAACCAACAATGCAGATTTACCACTTGTCGTTGCACTTGCCTCGCACACGCGCGCACGCACACACGCACACCCAATAACTGTGCACAAGTCGTGACAAAAACAACACGTGTATTTTTGGCCTAGCTTAGCCTTCAAATCTTAAAATTCGCCGCATCTGTCTCTTTTCATTCCATCTACCCGAATCTATCGTTTTCTTTTATTCTTCATCCACTATTTCTACTCCTCCCGAGCATTATTCAAATAATTGAATCCTCGCCTTCCTCCTTTTTTCTTTTACTTCTTCTTTTACTTCTTCTTTTTTGGCTTCCTTCGATATTTGGAGGTGCACCCTTCCTCGCGCCCTCTTAACTTTTAATCTCTTCTCCTTTTACTCTGTTTCTCGTGAATATCGGCCACAATTGCCGATACTCTTTATAATTTCACGGCGACCTTCAAATGGTCTTGGGGCTGATGGCCAAAACCATTCAATCTTTATTATTTGGTATTACACTTTGAATGAAATAAATTATAAAATGATCTTGAGTTTTTTTCTTTATCCTTTCACTTGATTTACTATCTTGATTTTTTGTTTTTTTTTTCATTTACATTTCATGCATATAATTTTATATTCCACAACTCTACATATTAAAAGCCAAAGAAAATCTGTTAAAATAATCAATAAATTTTTTCTTTACTTTGGAATTGAGATTGAATATTTAAAATTTTATATTACTTTGTATGTTATTTATATAAAAATAAGTGAAACTTATACGAGGTTAAAAGACTTTATTAAACTACCTTTTTAAGCATCAACATAAATGTATAATATTTTAACAAAAACTAATTTTAAATTATAATTTATTAAATAACAAAAGTATAGTGTATATTTAGATACACACACATTTAGATACACACACATTTATATATATATATATATATTTAGACCAATACACATATACATACGTATATGCGTGTATCTAAAGTAAATAGTTTTTAATAAAGTTATTAGGTATATATGTAATAAAAACGTATCTAACTGAACTTTATCAATATTTTTTAAACAAATGCTGATAATACTTTTTAATATGTATCGTTTATTAATTTTATCTTTTATTAATTATAAATTTATAATTATAAATTTGAAAATATTAATACTTTTAATCAAGTAAAATAATGAATACGATGACGATTACATTATTATTATATATTATTATTATATATTATATTTTATTTTAAGTAGTCTTATTATCTGTCTTAATATATAATTTAGAAATTTTACTTGTACTAAAAGTCATCTTGCCTGATTAGAAGGCTAAAAAGCTTTTACTTTCTATAAATTTAGATTACATTAAACGCGTTGTTGCATAAAATTATAAATAAAATTACGCGTAAAAAACAAAAAATTTTCTATTTTTATAATAATAATATTTTTAAGTAAATTCATTTGAATAATTTATTAGAGACATTAAAAACCATAATAGTTGAAAATTCTGCTATTATATAATGAAAACGACTTCATTATCGTTTTTTATACTAAATAATTTTATTGCGAATTTTTAATATATGGTATTTTTTATTCAAATTTATATTAATACGTTATTTGTAAAATAAATGTAAGAAAAGATTAGAATAAACATCGATTCTGTATGCAATCTACATTAATTTTGAGAAATGACTTCTTTTTTTTAATTTAAATTTATACGAGAGATTTATATTTTAAAATTTTTTATTTTAAAAATTTTGTAAAGTTGTTTGTACAATTGACATAAATGAATGTATTATTAAAGAGAAACATTTAATTTAGTTAGGATAATAATATTTTAAACGCCCAAGATTATTATCAAAATGAGTTTGTAAATTATTTTTTTTTTTTTATAATACAGAACGCTAGTCTGTCAAGTACGTAAGAAATCCTTGGTCCATCCTCGGAAAAGGTTTTTTTCCAGCCTTGGTGCTCGTAATGCGATGAAAAGAATCATTTGATCCTTTTCCAATTTTTGAAAATACAAATCGGAAAGGGCAGCATAAGAAATAGAGAATGAATAAAAGAAGGAGAAGGAGATGTTACCCTGGAAAAAGCCGGTCATGGACTGGCTGGTTGCTGTTGATCAAGGACCTATCATTCGCGCACGCTCACACACACACACACACGCATGAACGCACGCACGCACGCACGCACGCACGCACGCACAAACACCTGTGCAAAAGAATGGGTCTCGTGCAACAATTTTTTGTATCCTCCACTTTTACTTCCTTGTTTTAAATTCTTCTTTTTTTAAATCTATTTTTACCTTGTTGCTCTTTGGAATTAATGTGTAAGCGTTCCACATGAATATAGAATAATAATTACGAGTGCGTGCACTTTTATTTATCTTAGTTATTTCAATTATCGTACTTCTATCAAATGATGCAATTAATTACGATCGAATTAATGAATTTTTTGTCAATATTTGCAATATAAAATAACAAGTAAAGTTAATTCTGCACATCAATATAAATAAACAATAGGAAATTTACTCTTGAATATTTTTTAATTTATAATCATTTTAAAATTCCTCTTGACATTGAAACTGTATACGGTTTGCTACATTTGCCTCTATGTATGATTAAACAAGTATAGAGACCTTAACTTTGGTACATGACGGCAATATTGTATATAAAACAAGAAGACAAGGTTAAAAAAGACTGCGCAATCGCCCGGTAAACTTATATTACTAAATAAATTTGTCGTTTTCGTTAAGCGACTCGATACGAATCAAATGCGATACAACATATGCCGTACTCAGCAAACATATGTACTACCCAAAATATCCCTTGCGACGCAATCATTACTCTCCTTGAAACTGAAAAATGAAAAGGAAGAGAGAAATGAAAGAAAAAGACGAAAAGGAAGATGCAAATTAAGAGGACATAAAGGAACAGCAAGTGGCATAAAGAATAAAAATCGTACGCAGGAACAAATTTAAGGGACGAAGGATGAAGTAAGGTGTGTAGGGTTTGAAAGGGAAGATGTCTATCTCGAGAATGTTCGAGATGTTTCGATGTAGAGTCTTGAAATTTTGAAAATCATAATAAAAAAAAAAAAAAAAAATTGAAACGCATTCTCTTGCATCATTTTTAGTGTAGTAGCACTTCGGAACATCGGCACTCTGCGTTTCAATAACAGGAAGGAGTTACCTCATTTGCGCATATAAACGGAATATCACAATAGCGTATAAACTTCGTTACACATTTTAATTTGGTAATAATAATAACAATAATAATTATTATTATTATTATTATTGTCATTGTTATTGTTATTGCTATTATTGTTATTATTATATATATATATATATATATATATATACATATATATATATACACATGTACATATACATATACATATACAAATGTACGTATGCATGCATACGTGTGCGTACACACGCACGCGCGCGCGCACACATATGTCGGCGTACGAAAATATGTGCACATGTCCACGTAGAATATATCAACCAAATTAATCTTGGAAAATTGGCTCTATTTTGTTTTAAAGGAAAAGATGTAAAAATATAAAAATCGCGTAGAACAAAGAGTCAAGCAATAGATCACGTGGGTAATTGTGCTTGGGTCGAGGACGAGTCAGTGGCAGTCTATCGTTTATCTTGGTACAGAACTTGATGTGAACATTCTTTTATTTAATTTCCTAGTCAATGATACAGTATGTGTATGGCTGCACATGTACACGTGCACATATACGCGTATGCACTCATACCTATATACGTGGTCGGTTATAATATTAATTAAACAATAACATATCAAAATGTTCCTTTAGTTTCAATACATTAAGAAATATTATTATTTCAAAATATTTTTTCGTGTGTATATTGAATTCTTATTTCTAATTCCCGGTAAAATAATAAAATGTGTAATAAAATTTTTATAAAACATTTCTGTCGCTATTACTAAAATCGATTGGATAGATAAAAATTAGATTATTTATACTCGTGTTTTAATGTATGTTTTATTAAATTTTTAAGCCAATAAAAATGGGTTATATATTTGTTAAACACGTATTATTTTACAATTTGTTAAGTTTCTAATATATTGTATTTATTTCATAATCTGTTTGATAATATTTAGTTTCAATGATTTACAATGATGTTATAGTTGACTCACATTACTCAGTTTAAATTAAAAAAATTGTATTAAAGCATGTGACTAAAAAAACTATTTAAATTTTGTAAAATATTCTTGTTTTATATCACCAAATTTATTTTAAAATTAAAATAATAAATTTGAGAAGAATATTAAAAATATGAATTTTTATTAGCCACAAACTCTCAACTTTTCGTTATTAAAGATACAACAATTTCTAAGGATTTTTTTATTCCAAGTTAAAGATTTGGTATAGTAAAAAGAAAAAAGAAAAAGAAATCGCGAATAAGTAATAAGAAATAAGTGTAAACATACGTTTATTTTCTAAAAAAGACATAAACGATATATATCATTGTTAAACTAAACTATTTAAATCAAAATAATATTTGGTTGGCTGTGCCAATATTAGAAAAATTTGTAAGAATTTTAAATTAAAATAATATTCTTTTAAGACTTTTAAAACTTTATTGATTTCAGATTATAAAACTTTCAAGATCATAATTGATTTTTTATTGATAAATCAAATTAATATTTAATGTTAAACGACACATTAAAATTTAAATTTAAAGTTGATCAAGGGCACCGAAGAGATAAGACGAAGGAAAAAAATGATTTTAAATGATAGAAAGCAGGTTGTCGGTTGTATTGTTGGACGCGGTGGTACTACCGAGCGTACCCCCCCCCGCCCATCCCCTTCCCTTCCCCTTCCCTCCTCCCTCTCCGCCGAAACGCAAATCGAATTAGCTAAACTTTTGTCGAATGCCCCGATTGAATGCAAATTATCTAATTCAATTCATATTAATAAGATTCCTTTGAATTTGTAGTAATTGGAAATGCGATTAGTATAAGTGACGTCCAACTTGTCATACTAGTCGAGCGTCACTTGACGCGCAATAGCGGAAGGCTACGTTAAGAAGGCCGTGGAAGGCCGCTCACTTCTTCTGTCTCACTTCCCTCCACACCACTACTAACTACTAACCGATACTCTTCGCTAAATCCAACAACTATTTCACTCGAAATTATTTTTATTGTTTGCATCTTTCGCGGGTGTGCGCGTTTGGTGCTTTGGGCCTCAGCAAACAAGCAAACAGATACTACTCAATTAATTTTATCAGTGCGTCCATTGTACAATTAATGCTTTTTCAAGATCAATGGCGATTTAAATTTATACAAAAATTTGTTGACGTTCAAAAGCAAGACACTCTCACCTCTTCTCTTAAATGCCTTCTGACAAAACAACTTTTAATCAAAAAGAAACAACTACACATACTACGATTTCTTTACATTAATTCTAATGAACAACTTTTCTTTGGCCAAAAAATCAATTTATTTTTCTACATATTATGTTATTAAGTGTGTGAAAAATGACACAATTAAGCGTAGTGCATTGTGGATGCAATTATACTACTAAATCCGTATATGCCTTGCGGAATAACCTCGGATTATTTTTATTAATAGGATACTATTATTATTTTATAGTAGAGCATTATAATAATAGAGTAGAAAACCAAGATAAAAAAAGTACAGTTGAACCACTTTTTTAATCATATTTACATCTTCTACTTAAACTTGATGAAAACAAAATATTCAAGCAAGTGCATAAAAATCGAAAGCACGTTAATTAAAAATACTTTAAAGCTTGTCTTGAAATAATATTTAAATGCATGTTTTTTATTGTAATTTTAGTTTTACAAGTACAACGCAAATAAAGGCTACCGAAAATTTAAAAGGAAAATAATTTAAATGTACAAGATAATAAAAAGAAAAAAAGTTAAAGGTTATTTTCACAATACGTGAATAGGTAATTGTACAAGTGAAAAGGAAATTTTTTGTAAAAAAAGGAAAACAAAGAAAGATTTATGAAGCCTATTGCTGCTTAGATTATTATTTGATTATTCGAGTTGGTTTAATTCGTTAAAAAAAAAGGTAATTTCATACCTTCATATGCTCGGCGAGCGAGTAAGCAGGAAGGAGGGAGGGAGGGAGGGAGGGAGAGAGAGAGAAAGAGATGATGGGAATTTTTGCTTTGCTCACAGAACAAATCAAGGCCCTTACCGACTTCGAAGGTCCTATATGAGTCAAACTTATTATCGTCGGTATTTTATAGAAGCGTTTGAATTTTCTATGAGCAAGGTGAGCGAGCGTCAAGAAATAGAAAAAGAACCAAAGCGCGAGAGATGAATGAAGAGTAGGATGGACATAGGAAAAGAAGATTGCGAACTTGCATTTGTCGTTTTTGCATTCGTTTTTTTCTCTTCCTCTCACCTCTGCTTTTGCCCGTGCACAGTTGCTGCAGTCGCGTGTCGGTGCGAGTGAGAATTTCAATTTACTATTCTGCATATTAATACTATTGGCTTCGTGTGCTCGTGCCTGGACTGTCTAGCTTTGGGACTTTGGTATGTGTTTGGTGTGTTTAGCTTCGGCACACGCGCACTTAATGCTTAATGAGGCTCGATTGTTTTCAATAAGTCTGGCTTTTTATCTTGCGAGCCCATTTTCAACGTTCTCGCGGAAAAGAGACGTGGTTCCTCCTTCCTATCAAAAATTCGTTTGCTCTCGGGGAAAATGTAGACAGAGCTTTCAACTCTAGCGCATCCTTGCCCAAACCAAGTCTCCGCTCTATAATTATGAAACATTTTAAATAATAAATGAACTTGTGAATTAATTATAGCATTAAATAATTGCATGTGTAGATAGTTCAAACGAAAGTAAAGTATGCAAATGCAATCATTCGAATTGCTCTTTAAAAATAAAATAAAGTGCACGAAATTAATAGGAATATGATTTATGAAAATAGGAATAGGATAGAGCACCGAAGATACAATGTACAATTTTGTAATGTCGTAATAAAAAAACTCGCTCTTTGAGCCAAAATAATACTCCGATAAAACCTGGTGTATCTTTCAGCACACCCGATGTTTATTCGCACCCGATGTTCGTGCATTCGTAGCTTCGCATATTCCAAGTTACAATAATGTGCGAGCATCGAATAGGAAGTACAAATCACGAGTTAAAATACTCTTGTTGCGGCAAACTTCAGTATATTCATCTTGTCAGGGACATTCAAGAGGTTATTTCCAACAGTTCAAATGCATTTAATCAGTGGATTCAGTATAGATATTCAATACTTAAAATAACTTTTGAGAATTTGAAGTTTTTTGCAATGTTTTTTAAGAGATGCACTGCGTTACTTCTTCTATTTGTTTCAAATTTAACTAGTTAAAAATATTTATTTTACACGTCTATTTTTTATTTGTTTCAAAGTTGTCTAAACTATAATAATCTTATTTGGCAATATATTTCTTTTGAAGATACTTATTTTTTTTTTCTTTTTTCTTTTTTCTTTCTTTTTTTTATAATTAACAATTATATTGATAATGGCGGGATCGTCGCTCTACTAATAGCTCTTATTGATCAATCTACGCGGAAAATTATTTTTAGATCGATTTGCTCAGAGCGTCCTTGCCATGGAAATATCACTCGCACGTGCCACGAAATTCTCAAAGTCTGTAATAATCTACTAATAAGATCAAAACTTTATTATAGGGCATCGTGCTCTTTTGGTCTTTTAGAAATTGTAAATAACAAAATATAGATAATTAAATGGCAAAGGACGTATTCTTTTTAAAATAGATCTTTTTATTGGGTAGAAACTGTGACATTAGCTAAAATCATCATTTGCTCAAAATTTAAAATTCAATACATATTTTGAATATATTAAATATCAATTTTATATTCTGATTCAATTATTGTCTGACTTTATTTAATACATAAATTCGTGATTAACAATACAAAAAGATTTATTTAAATTTAAAAATTTAGATTGAAAAATTAATTTGTAAAAAACTAAAATTTTCAATTTAAAAATCAATATACATCACTTTACTAATATTTTTATATGAATTTGTTGTTACTATTAAAAAAAAAAATTATAGAAAAATAGTTATAACATAAATATTAAATGAATTATTAGATTCGAAAAACATTTTTTAACTTTTCTTAATTACACAATAATGAATAATCTTGTAAATATATTTGTTTATTTTGCATTTCTAATTTTTATATTTAATCACTATTCTTTAACAATTTTAAAGAAATGTAGTAAAAATTCATATTTTTAACTAATATTTAATATCAATATATATTGTATCGAATTTAATTCCTATAAAATAATATTTTTTTTTATTCCATTCATTCCTACTAAATAAAGTAACAATGGATTAGTGATGAACTAAAAAATTTATTTATGTATAAAATATTAAGCAAAAATTTTATACTAATTCACAATATAGTTAATTACTTCATATAAAGATCATTAAAAAAAAGACTATTTTTTGTTTGTACATTACACTTATTACACTAATAATTGTTGAAAATCAGAAAATTAATGAAATTATTTTTTTATAATTTTTAATATTTAAGAACAGTGAAATGTAAGTTCATACAAATAATTCATATTTGTTTAACATGTTACATAATTTATTAATACTATTATTGTTTCAAGTATTCAAGTATTCATATATAAAATGAAAGTTTACTTCTGTTTACTAACTTAAATATTTCTGTACAATTGTACATTTATTATATATATTATATTCTACAAATTATATGTTACATTAAATTAACAATCAATAAATTACAGAATTTTTTATTTATTAAAATGGTATTTATCTTATTTTATTAGAATATATAATTTTTATTGATTGATTCTATAACAGATGGTTTAAATTGATAAAATTTTTGCATTTTCTTTAATAAATGGTTTATTAGACAAAATTTATAATTCAAGTATTTTTATTTGTGTAAATATTTAACTATATCAAATAAAATTTCGAAATATTTGAGATAAGTATATCGTAAAACTAAAACAATACAAAGAAAGTATTAATAATTAATCGTATTTATTATTCATTAAAAAGATATTTAAAAATTAATCCTTATAAAAAATGTTTAAAACTACAATTTAAAGATAAATTTAATTTATGCTAATTAACGTTTATAATTATAATCATTATCGGCTAAATGATTTATTGTTTTAAGGAACCTTCATTATAGTAAAATTAAAAATATTAAAAAAATATATGGATATTTATTGCAATATACGATAAAAATAATACTATCTTCACCCAATAATTTGGATACTTTTTTAATGAGAAGAATAAAAAAAAAAAAATTATTAAAAAAATTGTTTACTTGTATAAAATAACTAAGCAGGATCATATGATGTGACATTGAACTTGTGTTTATTGGTTTTTTTGTTTTGTTTTCACTTGTTTTACAACGAGTAATAAGAATAAGGTTATAGATAAAATTATACTACAAGTAATATATGAAGGAAAATTTTATTAATAAAACAAATAGTATTTATTTGAAAGAAAATTTTGATACGATGACAATGCTTTGATAACATTCTTATAACTATATTTCATGTGTGTTATTCATCAGATATCCAATATCAAGAACTTTCAATATATTAATAGTTTCTTGTTATGTACCTACTAAATTAATTTAAATTTACTTAACATTCATTTTTACTTTCAATAAGTATAAGTATCCGTACACTATCTCTTTATACCGATTTTTTAAATTAAAAATCTAATATCTAATTGGTTACGTAATTTGAACAACTAATATTATTTATTATTTCAAAACTGTTTATTGAAAAATTTTTATCCATATTTTTAAATTTAAACATTATGAACTTCAAGATTTAACGCTATACTTTTACATATATAATAGTTACAAAATTAAAATTATTATACCAAACAAGATAATTATTTGCCTTTAAAATTTAGAATAAAAAATAATTATATAATATAATTATGATATAAATGAATATGAGAATTTTGAATCAAGCCATTATAATTTTGAATGTATTATAGACAAAAAATTTGATTTGAAAAGTCATATAATGAATTATTTATATGCATTGAAAAACAATTTTAACAAATCATCACTGGAAAGTTGGTAGGTTCGGAATAGAAGGTTATAGTTGTATGAGTGCATTAACCCCCATAACTGCTTAGAGAGGTTTACTTAATATACATAGAGTACGAGAGGCAAAGAGCGAACTTTCTCCAGGTCTCAAGCGAAAGTGAGAGGGCCCACGTATCGACTGCAACTGGCCCCTTCTTTCTAAACAGTCTCGCTACTTTCACTGAACGATCCGATTAGATGCACTTTTGCGCGAAGAAAGAAAAAACTAGCAAAAAATCTAACAACAATTTCAAGTAATTAATTCTTTGTGAATAAGCTTGATGGATAATAACACTCATCAAGTGCCTACTCGATTTGGATATTTCTTTTTTCCACCTTTATAGTGAGTTTCAGGATAAAATGAACTCAATAATTTTTCAGGTTTTAATCTTTATCACCTGTGGACAGTCTTCTATTCGAAATATCATTTAAAATAATATTTTTTATTATCATCGACGTTCTCCTAATCGTTAAAAAATAATAAAAACAGTTCATCACTATAAATATTATACTCTATACTAAATATATAACTAAAATTAAATGATGCATTAACTCTTACACAGCATATTGGTATATAGTTTTTATTATTAATATATAACATAAAGTGATTTGAAAAAATACATTTATAATGAAAATATTAGGTATATTTATTTACAATTTTGAAAGTACAAAATTACCAATTATAATTGCAATTTGAAAATAACATTAAAATTGCTTTATAATGACGTACATTCAATAATACTAAATTCAATTATAAATAATTAATATAAATTAAACTTTTTATGATTTTTATCAACTTAAATATTTTAATAAAAAAACTAAATGATTTCAATTAATTTAATAAAATAATAGTTTACATGATTATTACCATTATTTTTCTTTAAATGTTTATCAATATATCTATCAATGTTCTTGTTATCAACAATCATATTTTAAATGTACAATTAAATCTTTGAATGTAATGGTCGTTTTAATTTATGTTTCTTAATCCTTCTTAATATGATTATTGATAACACTATTCAAATTATTTACATAGTTTTATCTTTTAAAATAAATAGCAAAGGTTAATAATAATAATAATAATCCTACTTAAAAGATTTGAAATTCATACACGTTTCATTGTATAAAATATAATTATAACAATGGTTAGGATAACAAATAATTTCTTATATTTCTAGTTTAATAATTAAAACTACGTGTTCACCTCTTAATAGTAATTGCGGAACATATCTTTCTAAAGTCTCCATCTTTCCATTATTTTTTTTAACAATGATTTTATTATTTAAATTTGTACTGGATTTCACTTGATTTGTAGTACCTAAAAGAAATAATATAATATAAATATGATATTTTTTTAAAGCAATTAAAATATATGATGTATTTAAATAGTTGAAATATTACTCTAATGTAATTTATTTTTCATTAGATATTAATACATTATATATTTTAAAAAAATGTAAAAATAATAATAATAATATTTTTTTAATTTTATATTTATTTATTTGGCAAAATTTAATTTATACAATTTATAATAATATTATTATTGATTTACAAAATTTAGTTCTTTTATTTTATTTACATACATCAATTAACTTTTATTTTATATACATATACATCGTTTTAAAGTAATTATTAATATGAAACTAAAGATTTGTTATGCTTATAAAAAATAAAATCATGTTAAGGATGTAAAAGTAATAATAGTTATAAAAATTATTATAATAAAATGAAAATGTAAATAAAATTGAACAAAAGATGTTTTGAATGTTAATTCAAAATTAAGCAAAAAGATTATCCGCAAATGAAATGAATATTAAAATATTTAATAATTTTTATGATTACATTTATATATTAGATTCTAACTGATTATGTTGAAATAAATTACTTTTTCTTTCAATGTAAAAATCATCTGGTGTATGTCTAATATAATAGAAAATTGAGGTTTGCATTTATTATACGATATTATATATTGTTTAAATTATTATATTGAATTTAATATATGATAATATAAAAATAAAATTATTTCTTTTTTTTATTCTATAAAAGTATATTTAAAATAAAATTTCAGTATTATATATCGAAAAAAATCATTACTATTTTTTTTTTACGAATTAAATTATTTTTTAATATATGTTGTTTTTAATTTATTCCATAAAGAAAAAAAATATGAAATTTTAAAAATAAAATTATATTTTCATTAAAATTTATTGTGAATACGTTTGGAATATGTAAATATCGTTTACTCCGAAAACTAAAAGTAATTAAAAATTTTAACTAATTAACACATGAAGGCGTGAGTACGAGAAATAATGACAATTATAAAAGTATATTGCGCAAAACATTAACTTAATAAACTTGATTTTTGTCAAGAATAAGGCATGTTTGCTTGTCCGTTTGTTTGTTTGCTCGTTTATTTGGGTATGAGTGTGTGCGTGTGATTGTAAAGCTATGTAGACACAAGCGAATCTCTGTTTTTGTAATGTTTATCGTACAAAAAATAAATCAAATTGAAACGAAAGAAGGAAAGAAAGAAATATATATATATAAATTAGGAAAGTATTTCATTAATTAAGGAATTATGGTTGATTGTTGAAAAGCACCTAATACTTGATCAAAAATTCCAAATGATATTATTATAATAGTTGTTGTTGTTGTTGTTGTGGTTGTGGTTGTGGGTGTATAATGGAATTAGGGTTGTAGCGAAGAGAAAAAGAGAAATAGATATTTAGCCAAGATTGAGTTGGAGAAACTTGCAAAAGAGGAAGTGAATAAAAGAGTAGGAAAAGCCACACGTGCGCGCTTGGCAATCGATAGACACGCTACTACTCAAGGTCGTTGCTTAGCATCACCGATCGCCGTCGTCGGTTATACCAACCAACATCGACTCCTCGTATCAACGACCTTTCCAACCCCCTATTTTTATATTATTGGCATACATAACTCCTGAATTGAAAAACTAAACTAAAGAGGATAATGACTAGTTATAAATGGAGAGGAAATAAAGGAATAAAAATGAAAGATGAAGACACTGAGTGCTCTACTAAACTACGAATTCTCTTCCCTTTCTTCTTTTTTTCTTTCCAACTCTCATTTTTACACTTTTTTTCCATTTATATTTGTCGAAACCAATACTTTTTATTGCACAATCAAACCAACATTTTATCACCAATAAAGTTGTTGTTGTTGTTGTTATTATTTGAAATGATTGACGAGTATATAAAAATGAATTGGATTTTAAATAACCAATACATCTACTGCATTAAGAAATTTACAATTTATAAAATGCATTTCATTACAGACTTTCAAAAAATTAATTTTTTACAAACATTAAGAGTAACGAATAAAAAAGTATATAAATATTGGAAAATTTAATCACAATCCTCATAATTTATTAAATAAAATAAAAAAATAAAACACTAAATAATTTGTATTTTATTTACTTGTATATAAAGAAAAAAATGTATTCAATGTATAAAGTACTAAAAAATCTACATATAAATATGTTTCTATAAAAAATTGAAGAAAGAAATTGGTACCTCTATACACCATTCGCTTCTCAATTAATGAAATTTAAATTTTAATTAGACGTATTATAATGGGATTATGAAAAAGAGTATTTAATTTATTTCCAACGAATAAAGACAGTTCTGGAAAATTCATTAAAAAATAATGTTATGTAGTCATTAAAACTAATTGCATCATTTAGTTCAATCCATTTATTTGTATGAAACAAATGAATTAGGTATTGCTTAAAATAATCTTTTAATTATTTACAATATAACCATGTAATATCTTCTTTTCCAATTGTTTTAGAAGCTCCATCAATAATGCAAAAAACTATTCGGAAATGTTCATTTAAATGCTTATCTCAATTAGAAAATTCAATAAAAAATAAAAGAAACTTTTATAATGATTCCACATTAATATCAGTTTATTTAAAAATAGGAGGGAAATGGTGAAATATGTACAAATAGACACATAAAAAATCTTAATAAATGTCGTTTTAGGATTACATGGGATGTTTATATTAGTAGAATAATAATAAAAATGAACTGAGAGGGAGGGAGGAAGGAAGGAAGGAAGGAAGTAAAGAAGGAAGGAAGGAAAGGAAAAAAAAAGTTGGCAAATGGTTAGGAGCAAGGACACGTGGAACCCGTATCGAACGAATTTTTGATATAGGTTGTCAAGGTCGGTCCTTGCCCCTTGAGCCACGGAAGGAGCCTCGTACACCTTCTGTAATGCTTTCGATTTTGACCCTCCTTCCTTGGTCCACTTACCCGACCCGCTCACATATCCTCAATCAAATTCTCCTAATTTTTCTTCCCTTTTTCTTTCTTCTTTCTTTTAAATAATCCGCATTTGATACTTATATTTATCTCGAATTGTTCACCATTTACACAATATTAAGTTACAGTGGGTGCTTTTTTTGTTGACTTGGCTCGTTATTGATTGTAAATAATGTTGCAAGCTTATAAAATTATTGGTACCTTGCAAACTTTGAAAATTTATATGTAAAAATATTGATCAACCCTTACAATTATTATTCATTAAGTATGTTATTTAGATGTACTTAATTAGCAAAGCATCCTTTTTAATATTTAAGTAATAATCTTATGGATTACACAATAATTAATAATTAATTATATAATTATCAGAAGGTAATTGGATAATTAGATAATTAGATAATTTAATATTTTGACAATATATTTTAATTGGTTACCTTTGTATTTTAAATGAAACTTAACCACTTAAAAAGGTATTAATATTTTAAAAATTAGGTAAAACCACTAATACATGTATATCAAAAAATGATGTAGATATTGAAAATATCGTCTAGTATTAACATTAATTGATATTATATCGATTTCATACAATAATTTTAAATTATCGATATAAATTATTCACAATAGTTCTTATACAAAATGTAATGCACTCGCGCCTAAATAAATATTACAATTATATATTGTACATTATTATTATAAAATTGATTTACATTATCATATGCATGACACTGATTCTTTTTTTAATATTTCGCAGTTTAACATTAAATTGAATTTAATATTTGAGCTCGTTTCAATATTAAGATCTACTTTTTTCTATTACAATTGTTTATGAAAATAATGTTACAAGAGCAAATGCATTGATCAAGTAAAAACAAATAAAATGTACGACCCCGTTTTTGACGACATCGTTTTCAAGTGGAGCGTACAGGTATAATATATGAGCCAAGGTCAGACCTTGAATTTTTTAAATGCCCATCGCCACTCAATCTTTATCGCTACTCTTATTAATGGAACCGTAGGACATTCAGTGTCTAAAGCTATCAGGTAAAACAATACGTATACACGTACGTTTAAGTACACACATCAACATACTTGTATGACACATTCATTATCATGCCATAATATTTCAATTTTCGAAAATTGTGTTTTACGTGTTCTGCGTATTATATTTTAATGTTTATAACTGGCAAGTGGCAATATTTCACATAAAAAAATTTAATCTTAGCATTTAAATACGAAGTTCTTAAGGTAATAGTTGTTGTAAAAGTAAATACATCAAAATATAAATTAAAAGCTAAAAATATGCACAAATATTAATGAAAACTAAATAGTAATATATTTCAATTAAAATTTTTTTTAATACATACCTATCTTGCATTACAAAATTAAAAAAAAAAAAACATTTTATTAATATATTTTGATCTATTTTTCGTTAATGAAAATTATTGCACAAATAAAAAAAAAAAAAAACAAAAAACAAAAAACAAAACGTGTTTATTGGTTTTAAAATTAAACGGTTGATCTTGTGAAAAATATGAAAGTAATAATATTAAAATACTGAATGAATATTTTTTAATAGTTGCTCTTATAAACATCAATTTAATAACATATAAATTTATGGGTCTTTTGTTAATTAAAGTGAATAGTAAATGTCAAACTGTGTCGAATTTGAGATGAGTCAAAAAGGTGTTTTATTGACACAGGTTTACAAGGAGTAGGAGTCGTTCGTGGTCAGACGTACATGTATATAAGACCAAGGCAAAATATGCATTTTACATTATCGATAAATAAAATATTTGACATATATATATATATATATATATATTGAATATTTGTTTCTCGTTGAAGATTGTAATAAAAATGAAATGTAAAAATAAAGTGAAAGGGATATATGAATAAATTATTTTTAAATGAAGTTTTGTAATGAACATAATAAAAGAAATTCCGAATATATATATATATATATATTGATGATATATTGTATAAATGGTTTGTACCGAAAGATTAAAATAAAAGCAAACTATTGCAGTACGTTTTAAAATAAACGAATTAAAAAAGGCAAAATTGAATTTATATATAAGATATATTGTTATAACGAATTGTAAAAAATAAATTATACATTTTAAATGCTAAATTAAAAAAAAAAAAAAATTTGTATTCCAGTATTTGAAAATACACAGACGTATTCTTAATTAAATGTAAGTTTGTAATATTTTGTTATTGTATTTATTCATTGGTTGGATGCTTTTTGGCTCTATTTTATTGTTGCATACTATTTTATTAAAATCTCCGGTTATAGTCACTATGAACTTGAAATAATTACGATAAAAAACGAAAAAACTAATATTAGATTTGTGAAAGAAAAAGAACATGTACGAAGAGATAATACACTGAGAAGATTAGCTTGTACATGTATAAAGAAGAGAAGGTCATCTCACCCAAGGCCGGTGCTTTCCTCTTGACCTTTCTGCTCCAAAGCTCAAGGCAATCCTCGAGTGCGAGATTCCAGTGCCTGTCGAAAGCAGCCACGTAAGCCTCCACATGTCCTCTCAACCCGTGTGCATTCCTCGTGTAGACCTGCACACGCAAAAATCCACACCAATCAGAATTGACCTCATCGATCAATCGCTCCTGATGAACTTTGGCGCCCTTTCGATCGGCCAATTTTTGCTTATTCCACTGGTGTCGCGCGGCGCCCGGGGCATTCAATTTCGCTCCGCCAATAAAGGAAGATTATGGTATTTCAGGGAAAATTCTATCTGGAAGGCTGTTTACCAGCTCATTACGCAACGCAAACAGAGATTATCTTGTTAGTCGAAGAATGTCAATAAAAGCGATGTCGAGCGTGAAGAACATCATCGAGAAGAGTCCGATACGTGGTTGGCCCGCGCGAGTCTACACTCGTCGTCGTCGTGGTCGTCGTCGTCGTCGTCGTCGTCGTCGTCGTCGTCGTCGTCGTCGTCGTCGTCGTACGCGGAAGTAAAATCGTTCAACGAGTATTGCACGCCCCCCCGCCTCACCCCCGGCGCGGCAAGGCCCCTGTCAATGCCTTTTAGCATTATGCATACGTACGTCTGTCTGTGGATTGTCTGCGTATGCACGTGCGTACATACACTTTGTCATCGCAATGAATTCTAACGTTCGCGAGTATATCCGACCACCGCTCGTAAATCCATCTGCAGGAGCCTTCGAACGTCCGGTGTAATGATCATAATTACTCTCTCTCTCTCTCTCTCTCTCTCTCTCTCTCGACAATTCTACAATTATCCGGAAAACTCCCTTTTCCCGAAACTTTGCATTTTCATTGTTCAATTGGTGTGTAAACTAAATGATCGATGGTGTCATAACCACGACCAGCCACACCTTTTTGATTCAGTCCTTGGAGCAGTGTTTTCGAGGACGAAAATCAAATTTATTGTACTATGGATAAAATTGATTTATTCTGCAAAGATTCTTTATTCTGTTGATTTATGCTATACGAGGAAGAGAGCTGCAAGATGACAGAGATGACGGATGGGCCATTCAATTGCACAGAAATTTTTTATGCAACAGCCCATATTTATATCCCTACCACGACTCGATTTTTTTCACTGGTCACCTTAAACTTAAATTTTAAATTTATATTTAATGGTAGATAATAAGTTAAATTGCTTGGGATAACTGTTTTTCCTCCAAATATTTACACTTGGATTATGAATCACACATCCTTCGATGGTTCGAAAATTTAATCGTTATTTTTTATTATCGCGCATAATTTGACATTGAGGTAATATCATTAAAGTATAGCCGTGCGGACTATTCAGGAAGTGAACCGATAGATACGTAAAGGGTTTATCTCGCAGTTAAGCAACCGAAGGTTAATGAATCAAAGAACGCGTTCGCGGAATACTCGACAACTCCAATACTTTCTCTATATCTGATTGCAATGCTCTGACTCATTATGTTAAATAATTGTTGTAAAAAACATTTATACTGCAATTGTTATATTGCTTAAATTCTACTATAAAATGATAATAAAAAAAAAACTTTATGTAAATATTTATTGATTGATTGATCATTTTAGATACTGGTACAGTGCTCCATAAATTGAATAAACTGCAGATACTACAGGAAATTAATTCTGTCCTGTCAATTCAAACATTATTTTAATATTACAACAATTAAGCAATGTACATTTTATATCATGTAATACATTTTTAATAGATTTTTTAAATTTATCAATCGAATGCTGTAGTAACCCATGATTCATTTAAAAAAATGACAAATAACCTCGAATCGCATAATGAATACAGCCTTCGGAGAAAAAATACGGCGGATCTTTTGTACAACGTACGTCAAATAACAGATAGACATATAATCTATAAGTTCTATTTAATGGTCATATTAATTCTATATTTTACAAAAAATAAATAAATAAAAAATAAAATCATAAAAGTCTCATGAAAATGAATGTACAATGAAAATAGACGCAAAATAAATACAATATTAATATCTGCAAATTTTAAACATGGAAGAACCTTGTTTTCATGCTTCTTAACCAATAACAGCAGATATATTATTTTATCTATTTTTTGCTTAGGCTTAAGACATATTTATTCTTTTATATTTTTAAAGAACTTTTCGATAGAATCATTAATGATTTAAAGTTTCAATTACATCTTTTGTAAAAAGAAATACTCAATGATTATTCAATGATTATATTATACTCAATGATTATATTAATTAAAAACTCAATAACATCTTACCTTGACTCTCGTTTTGTTTTCCATATATTGATAAAGCATCGCTAGTGGACCAAGAGCTTTTTGCATTCTAGTTATTAAATTTTTTCCCGAAATCATTAGCTGTCTTCTATTGCTAACTGATTTTATTGGTTCTAAAAATTCAAATAAATTATAATACGTTGAAAATTATATCATAAATATATTACGCTTAACGAAATTATTTTCTTTATTTTTATATATTTTCTAATTATACTACGATTTCTAATATTATAAATGTAAAATAAATTTACGATAGAAGAATACAATAAAAAAGAATGTTATTCATTAATATTGTATATAAATGGCGATTGCAATTATATTTTTATTAATAATACTCGTTTGAACTATTATGTATTTATTTATATTAGTAAAGTCAAATAAATATTTTTTTTTGTCCAATAATTATACATACAAGACCTATCTGTAGAAATATATGTCTATATAACAATTTAAGAAAGATAATACCTTTTATATTTTTAATAAATTTTTTTTAAACCCTTATAAAAATATTAATTTATTTAATTAATATAAAAGAAAATGTATCTTAGCATTAATAAATAAGTATTAGAAAAAGAATTTATAAATTATTTAGTCTTTTACATTTACGAAATATTTATTCGATCCTGTTTTTCAAAGGCCTTTGAAAAACCTTCGATGTATTTATAAATTGAAATACTATTTATAATAACCTTTTAATAGTCATCAAGATTAAACTAACCAAAATTGTCAAAAACAATTTTTCCACAATAATCGAAATTTTTAAAATATATTGTCTTGATATAAGTCAATCAAATTAAAATTATCTTATAAATAATTGTCATATTTAATGATATTTAATAGTACATAATTCCAATTAATAAGAGAAAGTTAACTTGAAAAGTAAAGGAATTTGAAATTTCGTAAAAATATTTTCCGTTTAATGAATTACAAACATAAAGATTGTATTATAAATATAATGTTATTATAATAAATTAAAAAAGTTGTGTTTATAAAATATTATATTTTATTTTTTATTTCAAATGAATCACATGATAATTATCTATCTATAATATTCTTAATTTAATATTCTTTTCGTCTCTCTTTTTCTTTTCTTTTTTTACTTTTTTCTCTTTCATTCGTAAAAATTCTTAGTAAAAATAAATATTGTTAAAAAATTATTTTATCTGTTTTTACATGAATTATCTAATGTTCAAAGTTAAACATGTTAAATTATAGATTTTTTTTTTAAATTAAAAAATATTTTCAATACTTTTTTACCTCACAAATTAATGTTTTTATTCATTTACGAGTTTTATCTTTGTAATTCTCATTATTTATATTAATATTTAATAATTTCATATAGTAATGATTGGTAGCTATGTTACTAAATGTATTAGACTTGATTTTTTGTACATTTTATATACCTATATTAAATTTAATTATATTTGAACATTTACAAATCGATGAAATAATATAATTATTTTGAAATTTTAGATAAATAAATAGTTATTTAAAGGCATTTATCTCCAAATTATTAATTAATGTTAATAATTGCACAATAAATAAACATCAACAAATCAACAATATTTAAGTAAAAAATATAAATGCTTTCTAAACGAATCATCTTTTTTTGGAATAACTAAATAGTTATATTTATCAGAATTCAATTGAAGTTACTGGAATGTCTTCATGTAAAATACAAAGCTGACTATCGTTTGAAAATACCTCATAGTTTTCTAAAAGAAAATGAAAAAACGATGTATGGTTGAAAAAATATGTCACAAATCAGGTAATTACGTTCGATTTCGTCTTGTCAAAGAAAAATACTGATAATAATAATAATCGTTTGTGCGCCTAATGAAATTTTTATTTCATCGGACAGAGTTAGGATCGGTCAAAATTATCAGACGTAACTAGGGCTTCACCAATTGTTAGTGCAATACAATCGTCTAAGCTATATTTGCGAGCATATTCGATAAATTACCATGGGTACATAGAGTTCGCTCGCCATACCAATTGGCTTTCTCCGTTTCGTAAACTTTCATCCACTGGCAGGATCAGCGGCGTCGCCACGACTCCCGTTTCGTTCCACCTTTTCTCGTCTTTCTTTCCGGAGAACGATTCAGTGCCTCTCAGAACTTTCACTATCGTTCAATACTCTTCAATCCTCCTCCTCCTCCTCCTCCTCCCCCTCCCCCTCCCCCCATAACCCCTCCATCGCCCGTTCTCCCTTGCTCTCCTTACACTATCATCGATCTTTCTTGTGCTTTGAGTCAAAAAAATTGTCTATCGTATTTGTATTATTAACTTCAAAGATGCATAACTAGCGGACATTTAATGCTTGTTTAGTTCTTCCATAAAAACATACGTGGTAAAAGTTTTTCTTTCTATTTTGTAATTTTCAATTTTATACAATTAATTAAGTCTTGTGTTTGAAAAGTCAATGATTTTGCAAACAATTGAAAGGGATATATTGTGATTTTACATTGTATTTTCCAATGATTCGACTTTTCGAAATGTAAATTCTCATATTGCATTTTTAATTTTATACTAATTTTTAAAGAAAGTTAATTGCGTAATATCGTAATAATAAAATGTGTATTTTATTGAATTTCTATTTAGGGATATGCAAATTAAATTAGAATTTATGCATAATAAAATTTTTTTTTTTTTTTATACTCACTAACTAAAAATGAATCTACATATCATAAAAATAATTTTTTTTATAGAAACAATAATAATTTTCTATTTTAGACAGTTTTTAAACGATTCTTATGAATAAATTTTTGATTTCTTTAAAGTAAAAAGTATAGTAATATTTGATATTCTACTATTGATTTGCATAATTTATATACTTCATTTTTAATTTTTATATTTAAAAATTATTTTAAAATAACATAATTTTAATAAATGATCATTTAGGGTTTCAAAATTTCTTTTCGTAAATATTAGCGTCCACTTAATTTTATTTATTTATTTCAATAATCATTTCAAAATATTTGTAAATATTGTAAATATTTATTTAAAATTTTATTTCGTAATATAATTTATTTAAAACAAAATTGACAATTCATCCACTGTTTAATTACATTCTTTAGAACTTATAAGCATAACGTAATTATTTTTTTAACAATAACTAAATATTTAATTTTAAATACAAAATATTAAAAAATATAATATTATCATTTCTCAATTTATAAGTTTTGAATTTTAGTTATATTTATTTAATGAAAACAAATTTTTTTTTTTTTTTTAAATTACAAATTTTTCTAGTATCTAGTAATGTGTTTTAGAAATTGCTATAAGAATTTTTTTGGATGCAGTGACTAATCAAATCTCAAACAAAGATACATGTTTTGAAAATAAACTTTATATTCTAACTAAACGGCGAATATATAAATTCTGTTCGATAGGATCGGTTTCTTGTCTGTTTTCATAAATTTTACTTTCATCTTGTGATATCTGCAGTATCAACGCATATATAACATATGGAACCACAAGTTTAATAACTTGCCCATATAAATTTATTTCTTTGTATATGAAGGAAACTGTTAGGTTCTTGTAGCAAAAAAAACGTTGAAATGAAAAGAACGAGAAAACAACTGCACTCTTTGCTAAAGAGCAAAGAATGCACAATAATACTTAAGAATTAAGGAAACAGCAGATATAAATTTTTTCCTTTAATAAAGAAAAAAAAATGTCTTTTCACACAGTTTTAAATAATTTTTAATGTTCGTTTTTTATTTCTTACCTCAATCAACGATACTTTCTTTCATTTTTTCCTTTTTTTTTCAAGAAAATTAAGGAAATTATTTTTATTTGTTAATAACGTGGGAGCATTTTAAAAGAAATGTTGTGTAAATTATTAAATCGGTCGTAAAAATGTGGATGATCGAAAAAAAACATAAGATAATATGTTACAGATAAAATAAAAATCTTTTTCTAGTAATCCTTTTGTTATGAAATATCAAAAACATATTTTTAACAAATTATTAAAATTGTTAATATAAAGAAAAATAAAAATTCAAAATTTTTTTTACTCTCTATTATAAATACTAAAAAAATGTTATAACTTTTAAATTTAAAGAATGTTTTTTAATTTAAAAATGAAATTTATCATCAGCTTTATGATTGCGTGTATATTATATAGACAAATAAAAACCAAAATATGAAAAAAATTTCGTAATGGTTTTTAAATAAGGTAAATAGTTATGAGACAAGAGTACGTATTCGAATTGATTTATTAGACAATATTGTTGAGAATCAAAATATGAAAAGCACAAAATATAGGCAAAATTCCTACTTACTATTAGATAAAAAAAAAAAAAAAAAAAAAAAAAAAAAAAAAAAAAATGAAATAAAACTAAGTATTTGCTATAGAGTAAATAAACCTTTTACTAAAAAATCTTAATTACGTCAGATGTAATTATTTATTCTCGTTGATGTTCAAAGATGAGTAGAACGGGCTGAACTGTAACGCCGTTCAATTCAAATGTGAATGTTACTTTTGTAAAAGTGAAAATTCGCTCGAGATCGAGAAAGCGTACTTGACTTGTGGATGATCCCCAGGTTGAGAATCGCGCTGAGTTCAATGTCCTGGCGGGCAGCGCACCCAAGCCACGAGCGAGCGAGTGAGCGAGCGAGCGAGCACCTCTCCTGCGCGCACCCATACACACGCACCCACGTACACACGCACGCACGCACACATACTCTTGTCCTCTTGTTTACTCTCTCGCACTCCTTTTCCCTACGATGCGGTGCACGGCGCAAACTCTTTCTCTTTCTCCGAACGCGCTCGCGTGCACACACACGCACACGCGCACACAACGCAACAACAACAACAACAACAACAACAACGTGCACACCAACGTACACGGACACAGACGCGCGCACGGAGAGAGTGGCACGACTGCTCCTCGGGTACAGTTACTTAAGTAACTCGGGGCCCTTTGGCCCTCCCACACGACGGCATTGTTCTTCCGTGGCCACGACATGACAGGCCGCGCACCGCCTGCCTCAACTTCCTCGGGGAAGATGTAAGATGGGCACATGATGGACGCGTTATCGAGTCCCGGCCATGCGTGCAAATTTGCCCATCCACCGCCACGAGAATAATTTAACTTCCGAGCGTTTCCTCAATTTTCCTGCAGCTCGATAATTGACGGGTTTTCCATAACTTATCGTAATCGAATTTGTTGCTGTTGTTGGGGAGGGGGAGGGGGTGAGACAGGGTGAGGCGCGAGGGGCGACCCCGGGAAAGAGCATCGACGGGCAGCCAATCAATTTCACCTCAAAAGAAATGGTCGGCCTTTGAATAATGAAATCCCGATTTCCGAGAAATGAGAACCAGTTCAATGTGTTATGAAGGGTTATGAAAAAATTCAATAAATAGTTCGCGGACTGGAAGCCAGGAAGCAAAGGCGACATATCATTAAGGAAAATTGTCACGAAGCCGAGCAGCAGCAGCAGCACAACTCGTTGTAAGGAGGCGAGTTTTGCTGCTAAGCTACGCGCGCCTGATAAAACCTCGTGTCACCAGATTTGCTTTTTTAACACTGGTTGCTTACAAACTCGACTTATTGCAATTACGATCATTGCAGTACCTGCCCGCTTCACTTTTCAATTCCCCAGATATTTTCATCCTGAATTTTGCAACTACTCGGAGAAATATTTTCCAAACACTACAATACGACACGACACGACACGACACACACACACATCAAATGCTCCTGGTGCACGTCTTTTCATTTTCAGTTACACATTATCAACAGCAAAAACCTTCAATTCCCAATTTTTCCCTTCCAATCCCATTTGTTTCCTTCAATGGTTTTAATTTTATGTTTTACGTGTCATTCGACATAGACTATTCCTTATTTATTGACTCTTGCATTAATAATATTTGGATGGTATGATTCAATCACCTCGGAGCGTTCGAAAATTGCATTGGCCAAATTTTCATAATTTTCGTATTATTGTAAATTCTTGTAAACATCAAGTTACGAAAGTTGTCCGGAAATCAAAGGCGACATCGTCGGATATTTTCCGCATTCCAAATGCATCGGGTTCGTTTAACATTTTTTAAAACTAAATACATCTTACAATAATAAATACTGGCAGGCACGATAAATGAAATGCGAGACTGTGACGAAAATAAAATAAACAAAATCTTGATTCGAGCTTGCATACAAACTGAAAATGTTACTGAACAGAGGAATTCCGTTAATTCCAATATCTCATTTGCATTTCCAAAGATTCCAAAGCTAAACCCATAATTATCATAAAAATCAATAAAAATCCAATAATCGATTGTAAATAAAAAATTTGCCATTATTGTTTGAACTTTTAAAAAATCCATGTCATCGATTTACTTAAATAGGCTTAAATATTTCAAATATCTATAAAACAAATGTTTAAGATATAAAAAAACAATTTAAAGTAGATGTATGCATTACTCATTTACAATACTATTTATATTGAATATTTATTTTTATAATTCATTAGCTCCATAAAACTTTTTATTTAAAAATCTTTTGTAACTTTTATAATATATTGTTATCTTAGAAATATGATGATTGAAAATCAATTTTATATAAAAACAATTCTTAGTGCGTATGATCATTTTATTATTGCACGTACGACAATATATTCATATATTTACAAACAAGAATTCTTTTTTATTACCAAAATATTTGGGAATTTCCATAGTTTATAATTTTTTTTTATTTTATTTTTGTAAGTCGATCAAGTACCAAATACGAAAATAGATTTAAATAATTAATGACATAAAAAATTAAATACAATTAGAAAATTTCAAAGAATATTAAATAGACTCATACACTTACTGTATGAGTATTATATTTAGCGAGTATTATATCTAGAGTTTATACTTAATGAAAACATAAATATAATGTAAATATCCAAATAAGTATAAAAGATAATCACGAAAGAAGAAAAACTAAAAATTCTTTATAAACCAATTTTTTTTAATTTGTTACGATTTATGATATTAATGTACTCTCAGAAAAAGCATCACTGAAGAAATGTTTCCGCATTTATTATTTGCATGTACCATTTTCCAGAAGAGCATCGCGTGAACTGGGTTAATTGAATTTACTCTCAATTTCTAAACATTATGTTAGTTTATATAATTAAAAACGGTGCATTATAATTTTGTAAATTAATTTAAAGAATTTTATTATAATATTTTTTATTTAATAAAAATTTGTTTAATAATTCTGAAAATATAATATACATTTAAATAAAATAACAGGGAAAAAAAAATGAAAAATTTAATACTCTTACGTTTTTGGATAACAGTATATATTGTATTAAATTAATAATATGAACCGTTATAATTTCGTATGTTATAATATTATTAATTTTTTTTTAGAAAATCGTATTTCACAATTATTTATCAATGAAAAATAATAATCAGGTACATTATTTTTTTACACTTAATTTATATTTACGGAGAAGTATAATAAAATATAATTATAATTATAAAAACTAATAATATCAGTACTTATTCAAATCTAAATTAAATATAATAAAATAATCTTATTTTATTTTAATTTAAAAATTAAATCGAAAAGTATTACACCAATAACAAAACAATAACAAACAATACATGCATGGCATTTTTAACATTTTAATTACTATACACTAAAAAAGGCATTATGAAATAAAAATTAAAGCAATTTAAGCTGTTAATATTTTTAGTTGATGTTATCGAAGAAAAGTAAATATAGTAAATATAGTAATAACTCGAATATTAATGTATTGTTAAATTAAATGTAATTAAAGAAATATTTATTGGAATGATTTTTAAAGGAATCGATAATTAGATAATTATTAAATAACAGACACTAACTCTATTTTAAAATAAAATTATAAGCGATTATTATGAAAATAGTACATAATTATTTACTTTTGCATAAAAAATATAACTAAAAGTGTATAAAATAATAAAAGTGTAAAAATTTAAACATAGCCAATTGATGGAAGAAGCGCAAACATTTAGCTTTAATTTGAATTATTTGCGTGACGCAATGGTAATGTGAAATTGCGGGGGGAAAAAATTGCAGGGAAGAAAAAAGGAAAATAGAGGAGGTAATAAAGGTGTAAGAGAGACGAAAAGTCGAAAAGGAATAACGGAGCATTGGATAGGGTGCGAATACATTGTACGTGTATACATATAAAGGCACTTGTTGCGCCAGGACGTTGACCCTAAGCCAGTAAGTCGCGGTATTTCTATTCTAAAGAATCTATATTATGTGTTGGTTTTACAAATGTTTCATCCATTAGAAAACAAAACTCATTGGCGGACAAAAATGCGCAAATGCATTTTTTTGCGAGCAACGCACCCACCCACCCACCAATACCATCACCATCACCATCACCATCACCATCACCTCGTCCCATCGAGTGCCGAGCTTTTGTTAAAACAGGAAAACGGAGGATAAATAAAAAGAAAAAAAAAAGAAAGAAAAAAGAAAAAAAGCCTTCTCAAGTTGATTTGCGGATAAGCTAATCGAGTAGTACGAGGTTCAAGGAAAGTAGATACGTCTAGTATAGTTTTGCGTTTACCAGCAGATATTTTCTAGGCACTCTACTCGGCTCGGAGTTCGAGGTCGACGCCCGAGTGTAAAGCGCCTGGTGGAAACCTGCAACAAGTGCTGCTCTCGGCTAGTGACTGCATGTGCTCACTCACTACTGCCATCGACTCGGGCTTAGCCATAAATTAGCACGAATCTGCAGTGGGTCAGGGATCCATGATTTATTTGCACATTCCAGTTGGCCCTCGGCCAATTCCTCCCCCCATCGCGCACACGCACACGCACACGCGAATTTCAGCCCCGAGACTAGGAGGGCTCGGCTCGGCCCTTCCCTGCCCTTCCCTGCCCTTCCCTGCGATTCACTTCGAGCAGCCACTTTATCATCATCCGCGTGTGATATCGCGCTCATCTTCATCCTCTTCCTCTCCTTTGCAATCGTCGCATATCATCTTCTTTCGTGCTTCTTGGTGCGTTTCTCATTTTTTCTTTTTTTTTTCTTTCTTTTTTTCTCTCTTCCTTCTTCCCCCCCCCAACCCCCAACCCCCGATTTTCCACGCCCGAGCCATTGAATCGATCCACCGCGTTTAATAATGCTTGATCGATCGCGTTGAAGCCATTTAAAAAGTGACAATAAACAATCGGATTTTCAAGCCGAGGAGAAACATTGAGCAAATCTATATATAATAAATGCCGCGTCGTACATTTTCCAAGAGAGCTCGCACGAATTTAGCCACCATTAGACTAACTGTAGAAATAGGAAATTTGTAAAATCTCTAATCGATTAAGAAGGATCTGAGGAGTTAAATTTGATCAATGGTTCAACAGATCAACACGCATAGCCGAGTCGCTCGTACAGCTAAAGCCTACGTACAACTTGTGTTTAACAAATGGTCATTAAATAATGTGATTCAAATGGAAGTTACGGCGCTGCAACGGCAATGATCTGCTACGTCACACGTTATAAACAATCCAACGAGTCAAACATTTGGACCTGATAAAATGTATGTTACAAGTCGAAGCAGAACCTTAGACGGCGCATCTAATGAGACACGTATGTAACACACCGAACACTGTGACATCGTTGTTTCGACTTAAATATTTATATGCCATCGATTCTACTTTAAAATATAACTATCGCATAAATATAAATATTAAAGATTTCCTCACAAATTATTGATTAAATTTTCAATTTTGTAGACAAATATTTTGTAACCAAAGAATGTAGAGTACGCATTTATTTATAATAAACCACGGTAAATGTGTACTTTTGAGCATTTTTCTTTTCTAACAACAAACTAAATATTTATAATAATTTTTAATAAAATAACTCTAGTTTTATACATTGGTTTAAGATGAAGTGTATTTTTTAGTATTTTAATAACAATCAAGGAACGTTTATTGATGTCTATTTGTGTCAAAATATTGTGCAAATATTTTTTATAGAAGCGTAATAATAAAAACATATTTCTTACATTAATTATATTGATTTTATATAGTAGTAATTTAAAGTATATCAAGAGCAAAATACAAATAATAACGAATAAATGTTAATTTTAATATGAAATCTATGAATTCCTTTTTACCTCTAAAAAATATTTATATTAAAAAGTTTATTATGTTGTAATTTATATTTTTTTTTTTTTTTTTTAAATATAAAAAAATATCAAGTAACAGTTCATTAAACTGATATTTAAAAATTAATTAGATTAAACTAATTAATGAAACTTATAAATATATAGTATATAATTAAATAAAAGAAATAATAATTTTTAATAAAATTATTCATTGTATAATCTTACATAAATATATGTTATACACATATTATATATATACATACATATACATATATTCATGTAAATTGTATTTTGCTTTCAAGTTTATCACCAAGACCTTTAACTTAACAACAATTATACAATAAATAATAATTTTTATGACTTATTCATTACTGGTTTCCAATTTCAATGTATTAAATTGAATTTTCAATTAAAATACTATATGAAATTGATATTATTTAATAATACTTTAAAAATATACTCTATCAATATAATATTATAGATTTTTTAATAAGTTATTTTAAGAAAAACTCTTGAAATAACTTGTTGATATTATAAAATGGATTACTATTAATAATTAATGAAAGCATCATTAATACGTATTTATGATACTTACATGCATGTTAAATGTTCGTATTTTAATTAGAGTACAATATACATTTACGTAAACTATCCATAATATTAATTGGAATTAGTACTCATATCGTGGTGTTTGTGATCATTTTGTATCTAATATGCGATTAAAAATATTTTCACTTAAGATAATTTCACTTATTCCGATATATTGAACGTAAAAGTATTAAAATGTTATAAATGTTAATTTTATTAGTTAAACAAAGCCTAAGAGATATTTGAAAAAGCTCGAGGAAAAAGGGAAAAATCCTTGTTAAGACTATTAAATTAGAAAATAAAAAATGAGAAAAAGAAAAATATAAAATACAATGAAAGAATAAAATTGCACGAGTTTAAAAAAATAGTTGTAACGAGTACCATCTGTCGGGAAAAGCAAATGGATCGACCTAACCACCAAAGAACACGTGGTTATTGAAAAGCATTGTTGCACTGTTGCAAATTTCATAACCTCACTTTTAAACTTAAGATATCGCATGCAATTTACCTTGATGAGGCAAAAATCTTCTAACTGAACCTTCTCCTGCCTTCTTTTGGCGCACACCACCATCACTTGGCTGAAATAATCATATTAAAAAACGGAAAAAGAAAAGAAAAAGTTGCAATCGCATTTAAATTGAATTATACATTTTTATAAAATTAATTTTAAATCAATTAAAGAAGGAGTACATTTATAAATTTATAAAAGCTAAACACGATATTCCAATTATTTTAAAAAAATGCTTGACAGTGTTTCACATTCGAACGCGCACCTTTGTAATACAAGAATTAAGTACGATTGACTCAAATTTACTGATGTTGTCATAGATCGGGGCATCTGGCATTGGTACACAAACTTTATCTGAATATAATGCCTTTAAAGGATCGAATTTTTCACTGCAAGCATCCGTACTCTCTCCTGACGAACTTTCCTCATCCTCAGCCATATTGTCACTAAAAATTTAAATTCATAATTCGATACCATAAAGTATATGAGTTCCATAGAAGGAATCTATCGCGTATAAATTAAATATTCCATTCCCAAAAGTCTTAGAATTTAAAGATTTAAGAATCGACTTGGCCGTTCCAACACGAAACTAACTGACAATATATAAAATTACCAACAAAAAAAAAAAAAGAAAAAAAATACAAAAAAATTTAAAAACTTCTCCTAATTGAAGGTACTCGTAAACGTAAACGGTAAGTGCTTAATCAGGTTTCAAAGCATTTTAAAGATAAACAATTTCAATTCCACTAACTTTATTCAATTTTTACTGTAATTATTAAAAAAAAAAAAAAAAAAAACAATACTCTTATCTTTTCTCTTTTATATTTTTAAATTGCATAATTTAATTTAACTATTATTAATTAATTCTTATTTTTATTTTTTATTTTCTCGAAAAATTTTTCACCAATGTTAATTTTCTCGTAGACATGCTGATTTTAAATTTAAAAAAAGAAAATTACTACCGACATATTAAATGTTGCGTATGTAAATTGATTCATTGAAGGAATCTGTCAATAATTCGCAAACTCAAGGTAAATTTATGAGTATAAAATGAGTATATAATTGCAGTTATACCATCATAATTTTAATTTTTTTTTTTTTTTTTATTATTATTAATATTTTATTAAAGTTACTTTCTAGGAGAAATCAATCTAAATTTAAAAATAGCCGTATATTTATTTATTGATATAAAAGATTCCTAATGAATACCGATTTAATAAGAGCTGTGAGATAACGTCCATTAATGATTACATAAATAATTATTTAAAATTTTTTGTTTCATTGCTTTTAGAGATTTGTCAAATTAAAAATAAGCGCTATAAAAAGGAAAATGAAATTAATTAGCTGCAATGTAAAAAGAGATGAATGCGGGATCGAGAGGATATTAACCTTCTTGCGGACGCTTCGCTAGAAAACTTTCTTTCTCCAGTAGCCGCCGCTACGCACTCGATTACGTAAAGCAACTAGCAGTAAGTAGCTGGTAGTTACTAATCAACATCCACGTACACTGCCTACGTGTCTGTGTGTACGTGGCCGCGTGTACGTACACGCGGTCAAATGCATGTATGCATATCGCATCCAGAAGAAAACGGCTTATGCACAAGTGAAACACCTGCATTGGAAAGAAAGTTTTCACTTGGTCGCGTAAATCTCGTTTTCACTTTCATGAAGATTTTCATAGAGCTAACCCCCTCCCTTGCATTACTTTTTGCAATTATTTTTTTTCGATCGAACCGGACGACGCACGTTCATTAATGCAATGTTTCTTTTTTTGTTACGAATTGCAGCTTTTCGAGTAGCTACCAGTTGGAAAAGATCAGAGAGTGGCGCTGGCTCAGAGGTGGTTTTGGATGTTAGAAGGCGCGCGGGTGGCTAAAACAGCCCCGTCGCAGGCTACGGGTCCCAATGCCGGTCCCGATATCGCAGACACTCACACTGACCTCGACCCTCGTGCCCAAGGAGGAGTCAAACATGCCCTTCATAGACGACGAACTGCTCTGGTGTCCTGACAACGATGGCAAGATGGTCGATCTCACACAGTGTCTCCAGGTTGGCTAATTCAACTCAATTCAATTCATTTCAGTCTAATGATCTTCATTTGTCACCTCGTATGTTGTTGTTTTCAGATTTTCAGAACACGTGTACTTTGACCAATCCATAAATGTTTCATTTAAATAGACACCTTTTTAGAGATGGATGTAAATCTACCCACTTTATTAAAATTAATTTTTTAGATTTTCAAAAAAATCATATTCTAATTAATGATTAATTGTTTTATATGTACCAACTTTTTTTATGACTACGCAAAAACAAAATATTGTTCATTTAGAACTAAGAAAAAATTATAAAAACTCTTTTGATCATATTAAGGATTCAAAACTCTGGTAATTTAAATGATGGTAACAAATTTCACATTAACTCAGTTTCAATCTAAAATTAAAAGAATTAATACAGTTTGTTATTATGCCTGTAAAATAAAAAAAGTAAATCGCATTACTCAAAATTAAAAAAAAATTGTGATGTTGTAAAAAAAACATATTTTCTTCAAAAATTTTATCCAAAATACTAAAATTATACTAAAATTGTAATATATTTTTAAAAAATTGTAATATTTTAAAATTTATTATTTTTTATTCCAAAAAAAAAAAAAGAAAAAAAGAAAACCAATCAACTAAAACATCATATATAATAAAAAGAGACATATAAAATAAATTTAAATATTTAATATTTATTTCCTAATTAATTTCATTTGTGTTCTCGTTAAATATTACATTTTACTTGAAGAAAATTACTTATAACATTTATTTTATAATGATACAAATTAATTAAAATTCACGAATTTTTTTTTTTTTTTAAATTGATAGCATGTTTTTCATGAATCATGCAATCATATTTTACTTAAAAAATAATAAAAATAATAAAAATAATTAAATTTTTGTAATATTCTCAAGTGCCAAAGATATTTCTAGTATTCAAAACTTTCCTGTTGGGCTACTAATTAGGCTACTATTCAAAATTTAAAGAGATTGAAAACGTTTGATACACATTGCGTATACATTGTTATAAAAATATTAAAAACTTAAAACTTAAAATTAAAAAATATAACTTTTAGGAAAGCAGTACAGGACAATCAGTCGAATTTTCGACAATGGACCTGAACGCCCTAGTGGACACTCCCGGAGCGCCAAATATTCCGATTGAACATTCGGATTCCTTGACGAGCGTCAATACTGTGAATAATGTAAATACCGTAAGCGGTACCCATAACGGCAACGGCGCCGAGGAACCCTTTGATACCCTTGACACCTTTCTGAGAGAACTGCAAGCGGATCTGGTTGAAGCCAGTCAACCAACTTCTACAACTGCTTCGTCAGCCAATTGCTGTAAGCGGCAGAGGTACAACATCGCTGCAGCAAACCCCCTGCTCGCAGGTACACAAATAATCCCGATCAACTTTCTTCTTTTTATCTAATTTTAAGTTAATTAGTGTATTTACACACAACCCTATCCCACTTATTATTATTATTATTATTATTAGTATTATTATTAAAGAGAGCCACAGGTAATTACTTACAAAACATTAATCAAAAGATGATTGACGCGATATTCGAGGTTCAACAAACACTCAAACTTATCTTGATATTAAGCAGAGGAAAACATTCGTTTATTAATGCATTTTTTTCATTATGCTACAATAGTAATATTATCAAAATTTACTTTTTGTGCATTCTAATTACTTATGCCCATTATCTATCATAATAATTTCAAAATTCGTGAATATTGAGATTATTAGATTTTTTTTCGAGAATACTCTATTTATTTACGCTTTCAATGTTATGCTGCAATAGTATCAAATAAAAGTTATTCAATTTGAGTAAACACGAGTCAGTCTTTTTTATAAAATTACATTGCGATTATAAATACTATAATTTCATTAAATAAATATGAGATTCATCGTATTGTGAGAAAGACATTAAAATTAATTTTATCTATTATGATGTAAGAAGTTAATATACAAAATTATTTTAATTCTGAATAATGACAATTAATCAAACTAAATAAATAATAATATATAGATATTCAAATGGATATTCTATAATTTTATCAATCTATAATCACGTAATATTACAAATTAAAATATTATTATTAAAATTATAGTTACTATATGTATAATTTAATTAGGTTCATTCATAAATTAAATTATAGATCATTGAAAAAAAAAACAAAAAATTAATAATATATTTGTTATAAATACACTGAAAATATGTTCATCTGCAATTTATTTTGTAAATTGTTATAAATCTAGTATATAAGCGATAGATAATATTTGTACGCAGCTTGTAAACCATAGTGTGTATTTAAAATATATTTGTAAAAGCATACTTAAAAATAAAAATATAAGTGCAAAAAGAATCAAATAATAATTACTAAGTTTTAAGGTTTGAGCAAATGAAATATTAAAGATATATCAATGAATGATCAAAACAAAAAAAGAAGAAAAAAAATTTTGTTAAAAAAAAATTTGATTGAACGTAAAATACAAAATACAAACAAGTAATTATAATTTAATACTCAAGTACATATTTTTTTTTAGAAAAATTAGCAACGCCTTCAACACAAACGTCTTCGACGTCGATTCCTTATGCAACGAGAGCAGAAATCAAAACGGAAAGTATTCAGCCGGAACAAAGTAAAGGTATGACGAAGAATTATATGAAGAAATTAGAAATTTGTTATATTATAAATATAAGTTGTCGGTATGTCGATCTTTCAAGCAGTTGGTAATGCAGACTGCACAGTGATGAATACCTTTGGTCGATAAAGCAGTTACTCAACTATAATTACAGTTGTTAAAAAAGAAATCACTCTAACCGACGCAACATATTCAAACTATAAGTAGCTAATACTTAGGCTAGACATCGCGAAAGATGCTTTTATTTTATTAATTATATTTTGAGATATAAAAGTCTCATGTCAAAAGGGTAGCTGGCCAAGTTCTACGTATTTCTGAAATCAATCATAAGTAGACATCCGCGTTGATACAAGATAAAATATGATACAATTGACTTAAGTGTTCCTCGTTCGTTGCGGCGATATATACATTTTTATAACTTACCAGTCCATTCTCGTAATTCGTCATATTTTGGAAAACTCAAATAATAATTATAATAATGAAATATTACTGATAAAGAAATATAAATGTGATGATGTTATATATAATAACGAATATTACACAATTAGCGAGGCTGCACCAACTGCAGTTAGAATGCTAATCGTCTATTCATAATAGAAAGCTGGTTACTAATCCCTGACGCATTGTTTTGCGATAAGATGTAAGATAATCAACATTTCGAGAAGTAGCTCGATTTGCATACTCGTCACTTTCTTCAGGAAATGCCGGTGCATCACTTCTATACAAACTTCTCTCTACTTGTTCCTATTTTAATTTGAAATTCCTTAATTCATAATAATGGTATTGAATTAATAAACAGCTACTATCAATACTTTATTTTTTGAATTATTCATTTTCTTCGATATTTACATACACTATCTATAAGGGGATTTTCAATTATGAATTCATATATATTTTATCATAAATGAATTTGAATTTGTATGCTTATTTATAAATATATTTTTATGTACGAAGCTCTTGTATGCAAAGAATATATAATAAATCTAAGAAATAGCACAATGCATAAATGAAATAAAATAATAAGTATATTAGTTTAGGAATTAGGTACTATTCAAATTTTAAATTCATTTTTATCTAAAGCATTTAGCATACCTAAACTTAATTGTATTATATCAATTAAGATGGATCAAGTATTTTTATAAACTTTATAGTATTCAATAAATATTAATAATTTATGATAAATAAAACGTAATATACAACTTACATATAAATGATTTTTTAAATTAATTACAATTATGCATAGTATTTTATTAAAAAAAATAGTCTTTTTTAAAATTTTAATGTAAAGAAACTAAATCAACTAAATATTAATTTTTTGCATTGTATTTATTATATCATATACATTGAAAAATGTCCATTTAAATTATTTATTCTTGTATACAGTAATACTGTACAATATAATTTATTTTAATTTTTTAATTTTATAAAGTTAATAGAATTTATATATATATATATTATATATATAGATAATATGTTTTACCATTATATACTATTAATTATTCTATGTAAGATATCATTCAAACTAAGAGGTAGTAATCAAGAAAAATTAATTATAAAATTTTATGATTTTCTTAAATGTAATAAATTTAAAAGATAATTTCTTTTAATATAACAATTACGAAATTTTGAAAATAATAACATTATCAAGATTTATTAAATTTTATTAAGATCAAAAAAATATGTATTTTTAATTACATTAATATATAAAAATATTATAATATATTGCTTATCATTTCTGAACTAATGAATAATAAAACATATTTTACTTTTTAGTGTATGCTATTGAAGAATATTTTTTATTTCAACATAAGATTATATATTTTTTGAAAAAATAATCAATAATTTATTCAAAGTATTTTTATAATTAATACAAAAAAAATTAATTTTAGTTTTAAATATGTAATCAAATATATGAACATTTTTATTTGAAATAAGCAAGTTAAAATAATTAAGTTGGACATTTTAATATAATTATAAAAATTTATGACTAAAATAAAGCAAATTGATTTCAACTGGAATAGTTTAATATAATAATTCAGTATATATGAATAAATTATTATATTTAATCATCTGTGCTATCTTGTCATAATCTGTAAATTATGTTTGTGCAATACATGAAATATTATTTTTATAAGTGTTCCATATGTCTAATACATAACATTAAATAAATATTTTAAACAATATTTTTAATATTCAAAAATATATCTCTTATTTCTATTTTAATACAATTATAGCTATTATTAACAAATAGTAATTTTTTTAAAAATTTATTATAATAAAAAAATAAAAAATCTAAAAAAATAAACTTTAAATTACCTGATAAAAGTTTAACCATCAAATTAAAATATAGGTATATTCCTGTATGATCATCTGTATAAATCAGATAAATTTTTTAATGATGAAACTTTTAATTTATTTTAACACTGTAACTCTGTTAAACTTTTGAGTTAATTTACCTAATTTATTTGCTACTGATTAGTAATAATCATAATTTCATAATTATTATTGTTTATAAAGTTACTGAAATTGCAAAAAAACTAATTTAACAATTAACTATAGTTTTTTAAATATAGTTACTATTAATTATAGTTACTTGGTTCTAGATTTAGTTAAAAAAAAAATTAAAAAATATCAGAATCTAGTACAATATTAAAGATTTTAAACTTTTTTTAATTAAGTAAAAAACGTAAATTATTATAAATGAATTAAATAAATATATTTAATAGTGTTACAATAAGATTTTATTAATTGTATGACAATATATTCTTTTCAAATTACAAAAAAAAGTTAATGAATTATTGTAAAATATTAAATCACTTTTACTTAAATGTTAATTCAAATTTAATGATAAATTTAAATAATAAATATACAGTTATGAATAGAAAATTTTTAAAATTCTCTCTGTAATTATTATACAAATTTTAAATATGAAAATAAAAATGAAAATAAATAAATACATTTTCAATTAAATATATAAATACATATATTTAAAAAAAAAGAAATTTTAATAAGAATTGCTTGTTAGATACAAATACAAAGTAATTTTAGTAAATTAATAAAAGACTGCGAATATTTTTTATCAATAAATATGTCGTACATCTATATGATATAATATCATTAATAGATATCGTTGAAAATGATAATATTATAATTATAGATCATAGTAAATAAATTGATAATGAAGTTTATTTTATCTTTCAATTATATTAACATGATAATTTGATAGAAATTTAATATATTATCATTACTTAATTAATAATATTAATAATAATAATAATAATAATAATAATAAATCTTTTAAATTTAAAAAAAATCATATTTTTATAATTTTTATAATAATTAGATACACAATTATCTAAATAATTATATGTTTGTATGAATACAGTTTGTATACATTATATTATACAACTATACCATATTATATAACTCAGAATTTAATTATTTTATTAACATAACAATTAGATAATTTTAAATTTAAATGATTTATAAATGTCTATGAAATATAAATATAAAGTTAGCTTTATTATAAATTGCAATATTTCATCTGTTTAACTTGAAAAACTCTTGTTATTTTTCAATTATCCATAAAATATTTAACTATAGGTTATAGGTAAGATATGCAAAACAATTATAAATTTTCTGTCTAGTGGTAAAAATTGTTTAGGTTTTGACTATCCATTATGATGCTAAGCTTTTTAATAATAGGAGCTCTTCTGTTAATACCAAAATATATTATTAATATTTATAGTATTATATTACAAATTTGTAATAAAAATATTTTTCATTACATTCTTCTTCAAACTATTAATGAATATTTTATTGAATCGATTTTTTAATTACTTTAAAAATATATGTATTAATTGTGAGTATTTTACTTTTATCTAATAATTTTAATTTTACTTAAAACTCTACTATTAAAAATATTTTGATTAAATTAAAAATATTTAAAAAATTAATTTTAGTATTTACTATGAGATTTCAAGTTATTTTAAAAAAATTTTCATTGCATGTAAAAAATATATCTCGATTTTTTAAAAAAATCAATTAATATATATAAAAATTATTGACAAATAAAAAGAAACATATTTTAATCTATAAAGTAAAATAAAGTAGAATTTTTGTTTTAACACCTTTAATACTTTTTCATATTTCGTATAGGTGTAAATGTATAAATTAAGATCGCGTGTTCGTTGAATTTCATATTTGGTATATTTGTTTTATTTTATATAATGTCAGATGTAAATTTTAATAATTATCCATTTTTATAATCTAATACTATGTAAAAATAACTAATATACATAAAAGTATTGCAATTTAAATTTAAATAATATAGTAAAACGAATGTATCTTTCTCGATTTCTGAATTATTATGGATATTTATCAGTTATTTTTATATTTTATTTCAGAAAATTTTAATTAATAATTATATGGAAGCATTGATCAAACAATATATCATTTTTTTGTAACATTATAAATTAAAAAGAGTTTTTTTATTCAAAAATAGATTTTTTATATAATTTAAAAAACATATAATTGCATTTTATTACCAGCATTAAAATATTAATGTACCAAGCACATAAATTTTTTATTAATTTTTTTTTAAAAACTTTGGTTATTCGTATTATAAATGTTTGATCAGTTAATAACATGTTTTTTTTACAAAAAATTAATTTTTTACATAAATCATATATCTTTTACATAAATGTTTATACTTTAAACAATTAAAAATTCCTAATATTCTATTTAAACATTTTAAAAAAATTGAAAAGGAAATATAATTATTTTTAAAGAATATTTAATAATCATTTCATCAAATTAAAATTGTATTCAGTAATAATTAGAAATATTAAGGATATATTTTATTAATATGAAAAAGTTTTGGGTACTCTATGATTATGAGTATATTATCATAAAAAATAATATGGTTATACTTATAAATTTTAACTTATTTCAGTAGTCGTTGATCATAAAGTAATGATTTCTTCATCTTTCTACTTCTATACATGTATTAATTGTAATATAGATATTATATATCTGTATTTGCATATGTGACTGAGTTGCAACTAAGATCTTATATTAATAATTTCCCATGACTATTTCCAAGTGCAAGTTCACCCACATTTACTTTGGATTCCTTATTTTTCAGGAAAAGAAATTAAATATATACATTTTTAAATACACATTTTTATTTATTTTATTTTTTATAGTTTTTGATAATTTGCTGTTTTTGTATAATCTTGTTCTTATAATTCATCTTTATATCAATAAATAACTATTAATAGATATTAATAAATCATATTATTTTCAAAATTCTTTTAAGTAAATATATTTTTGCTTTTTAAAATATATTTTAATAATACGTAATAAAAATATAATACAAAAATACTTAAAAAATGTAAAAATAAATCTATCTATAAGCACTAAGCTAAATATAATTATATTTACTTTAAATTTGAAGAAAATTAATTAATCAAAATCTATAACGAAATCCAATATAAAATTTATTTATTATTAACTCGTTTTAATTTATAGTATTTTTCAATTCATAAATTTCTTAATTAATATTCTTTTGCATTTATCATATGGTTTCAAAAGATCAAAGAATCTAATGTTTAATCAGCTACATTTAACCGAAATTATACAATCAATTTTCAGTTGTTATTATTTTATTTTTTGTATTATAATGGTTTTTATTTTTTATATTAAAAGTAGAGTACATTCATTAAAATGTCAATGGGTGTCTCTTATTTCATTGAGTCTCTTATTTTATTTTAAAGATGTTTTGTAAAATGGAAATTATCACTTAGGAGCCTATTCAAACTGGTTTTCCTCTTCAAATAGCAAATGCAAAGTTAACTCTGTATATATTTAATTAACAATATTGCTACTATGTAAAATTTATACTAGTTGCAAAATATAACAAAATTTTAAGTAATTATTATTTAAATATAAATTTAAATCTGATAAGAGTTATTTGTTGAAACGATTAACCGAAAAATTCTTTTCTTATCTACAATTTCATAACCAAAAAATTTTAAGTAAAAGCTACATGAATAAATATAAATAATATTAAGAAAATCCATAGTTATCTAAATATTTTATCTTGAGATTAATTTTCTTATAATAAGCTTTGAATGAACGCTCATACATTTATTACAATAGATAAGAATAGATATCTTTAAAAGCAAAAATATTAATTTTATTTTTGTTGTAAAATGAACAATTTCAATATTGAGAATACTTAAAAAATACACGAACAATAGTCGCGAGGTTCATTTTTTATTAAAGATGTATCAAAATTTTAATAATAAAAGATAAGTTTTATATTTTTCTCGACATCAGTTATTTCCAATTTTTATTCTTATAAAAAATAAATATACTGAAATACACTTTAAAATGAATGCGAACAGAAGTACCTACCAATAGAATCCGTGAGTTTTTGTATCGTATATTTCCTCTTACACTACTTAGAAAGTATCCTTGAAAATAAAAACAGATTTTTCATGTGGATGTATAACATTGCATTCTTGATTAATTATTAACCATTGATGCTGTACTTCAATTAAGAATAATAGCCTGCCTGCATTCGAGTGACTCTCGCGATTATGATTATTGTAATTATCGAGCGCAGTGCATTTAAATGCCAGAAGAGGAAGGTGAGATGAAAAAGGAAACAGAAATCAGTCGATAAGTAAAAGTTGAGGATTGCCTGGTTACAGCTACGAGTTCATTGCAGGTGAGAAAGGATCTCCTCAGGCCTGTCGCCAGAGGGGGAGGGTCGACGAGGAGGAGGAGGAGGAGGAGGAGGTGCGGAGGGTGGAGGGGAGGAGAGGAATGGGGGGAGGGAGAGGGGGGAACAGATCAGGGGCCGGGGCAACGCTATACGCAACAGTTTAGAGTCGCGTGTTACGTCAGTGAAAGTGTTATAGCGATGTGGGCCGAGGCTAACTTGTGAGTTTCTATGAGTCGTCGAGTTTCGAGTCCTGTCTCCCCGTACAAAGAGCCGCACTACTCCTTTACTCCTATCCACGAACCACCACCTCGCTCGCGAGTGTTCGAGCCCGAAATTCGGTGGCACTTTTCCTTCTCCACATCCACATTCTGCAAATTGTTTCACCGGCAGGAAGTCTTGAATTCGAGATTTCGAGCGATTTGAAATTTAGATCACTACGACAAGCGCATTGATTAACGATTTGTACATGAGTAATGCTCGCTCCTTTTTTCTCTGTTACAAATGCACCAATTAATCTTGTTTGTGTAATTGTATAATGTCATCTCTTCCAGAAATGATTATTATTGTCAAAACGAGTCTTTCCTTCTTTCCCTTCGATCTAAAGAAATTACTCCTGTGTTGCGGCGTCTTCTCGAAATTTTATACTTCTTTTCAGAATGCGTTTTATTGGAAATATTATAACACACGGAGATACGAAGCGTCAATATTTTCAGAATCACACTGTAAAGAATCAATAAGAGGAGATCGATAAGAAAGAGAAATTAAAAAATTTCAAGCCTTTACTCACTCATTGCGCTTATGTTACATTCTCATAGCCGTAAATCAATGCCAATCATGAGGCAAAACTAAATCCACTTAATACGTGCGGCGATTTTATCAATTCAACTTTAGTAATAAGTGTACAAACATTCAAGAAGATAATGTGTATTAATAATCTATAATTAAAAAACATAATACGTCCTTTAAAACTATATATTCATAAAACATAATATAAAACTAAATTTTATAAAATAACTATTTTTAAAATGTAAATGTTTTTTTAAAGATGAAAAAATAATAAGATTCATTTTACTCAATGCAGTGATATCTTTAAATAATATTTAAATCAATACAAGCAACATTCATTTATTTAAACACAATGCGTTCGTATTTTCTTATATATTTAATTATTTTCAGAAAAAATAAATTAAAAATATTTTTTTCAAAAGGAAAAATATTTTTGAGTACTGATAAATCATTTATATATACTACTGAATACATTAAATATAAAATAAACGAAAGTCTATAATTTAAAATGTGCCATAACAATTTCTTGTACAATAAAATAAATTATTGTTTACATTATTACATAAATATATTAGACAAATTTAAATATATGCATAAAAAATTCATTGATAATAATGAATAATAAATTTTAAAATATTTTAAGAATATTTAAATTTTTGAGTCCATCAACGCAATAAATCTAAGGTTAAAGATCTTGCGTATAAAGATTATGGTGAACACACTCACTCTCATTCGTTTTTTCTCTTATTTTTCACTGATTTTTTAATTCTTCTAAATAGGTTGAGTTTTTATGCACAATTACTACTAACTAGTTTTAAAAATAAAACTTAACATGATTTCTAGAATTTTTATTTTCATCGTTCAGCAATTACTGTAAATAAAATGTTGTTTCTATTTAATTCAATTTTATTTTTAATCTTTTCTTTTATCACTTACATTTAAACTTTCCAAAAAATTTTGCAAAAACTAATTATAATATAAATAAATATAAAAGAAATTTGCCAATTGAATTTTTTTTTTTATTTCTAAATTGTTCATTAAAGTTTATATGTAGTAAAACTTTAGATATATAATTAATATTTAAATAACTATTTCTTATTTATAAAACGCATTGATATTACGTAAAAATATTATTTTATGATGAAATACAAATTAATAAGAAATTTTCTTTTTATAGAAATAATATCAGAATTTTTATAAACATAGTATTCCAGAAATATTAATGTATTATAGATAGATATATTCGATATCTTAATCATTATTTATATATTTGTATCTCTTCTTTTTTATTAATTATTTACATAATTATTTTTAAATTTTCAGTTAATATTTTTATATTAGAAATATTAAAAATCGATGTTGAAATATATGAATGAACCATAAAGCACATATAAAATATATAAATATATCATAAGGTATACGTATAGATTTTAGTTTTATGTACTTACACACAATTGACTATAGTAAAGAGTTACAAATTTAAAAATAAAAATATCTGCTTTAAAAAAATGTAAGTATACTTAATTTATTTTTGAATAAATTTAGTTAGTGCAAATAACGTAATTGATTTATCAAGTATACTAGTAATTGCATTCAATCTATAGTTTTTTTTTTTAAATTATAATATTTAAATAATATAGTATTTTAACTTTATTATTGAAAAATATTGTTGTTTTATATCATTTATTAATAAAAAATATAATACCAATCAAATAATAAAAAATAAATTACGATTACAATCAATTATGTACATACAAAAGTTAATAAATATTACATGAAAAATGGTTTGAATCAGTTTGTGTGTTTTAAATCAATTTAAAGTTAAATATGTTTATCCTATTATAAATAGAATGTAAGAAAACTGTAATTACAAATAGTGTATAATATTTGTATTTTATTTTTGTAACTTTTATATTAAATTATAATTTATATATTTTTAACTGAATACAATGAGAATATATACAAATACAAATAAAATTCTTTTAAAAAATAATTACAAATATTAAAATTTCTTTTGAATACACTATTTTCTAAATATTTAGCAATATTGAATCGTCATAAAGAAATACTGTTGATTAATTATTATATTTTATGCATGCAATTATTAAATAACATTATTGAAGTTTTTTATGTTTATCTAATATTAAAAATAAACTGGAAATTTCTCAACTCATACTTATTGGCGAACATCAATTTAGAATATATTTATATGTAATATAAATATAATTTAATTTAATTAGTAACATTTCGATAAGTTATCACACTTGATAATATTTTTAACTTGTATACGTGTAGATCCTTTAACGGGAGGGGGTGAGTACTTTGTCTTTATATAGGTGTAGAAAAAAAAAAGAAGAATTATATTTATTTAATTTTATTTCTTTATTTTCTTTTCATTTTTTATTCATTAAATTAAGCAACTTTAAATTAGTATTGAAATTATATTTGAACTATTTTTCGACCTTTTAAGAAATCAATTATTCATTCTTATAAAATTACATTAATGTTTATTTTAAGTTATCAAATATATTTTATAACGGTGAAATCTTGAAAAAGTATCTCTTGATCTGCCTCTCTGTCTGTCTCTCTCTCTCTCTCTCTCTCTCTCTTTCTTTCTATCTTTTTCTTTTTCTTTATCGTACTAAGATAACAAATTAGATTTAATATAGTCTGTATTAAATAAACGTCGATGCACAACTCCTTATAAGTTATTAAAAGTTTTTAATAATTATAGCTAAAAATATGTATTATTAAATTTATTCTTATATTATCGATATTTAATTATTATGAATAATAAAAATTTGTAACTTTCATTGGAAGATCTATGTATATATTTCATGCAGTAAACTGATTGAATCTATCGAAGTAGCTATTAGATATTGTAAGGTTTTTAATTGTTAATAAAAGAACATTACTGAATATTTCAAATTTAACAAATCTTAAAGAATGTCATTAATAGATAGGTATTTTTCTTATTTTCTTCTTTTTTATTCACGAGTAGATTAATTTATGAATATAAAGATAAATGAAAATTACACTCGATTTTTATTTTATTTAATAAAGGATTTTCTGGTCCGTGTAACTATTCAGATAATAAAGTCATTGAATCGAATGAATTGTATGTATTTTTACAAGTTTTTACATAAAATGAGTATAAAACTTGCTTTTTAATGAAGTAGACGGAATTAATGAGCGTCCCATTCGTGTGCGTGAGCATAGGAAGAAGTTACAATTTGGGTCGTCAAAGTCGGAGAGCCTTTAACTGCGTCACAAAATACACTTTACTTCTCTCGCACTGGTACACAAACACGGTAACGATGCAATGCTATTAGCCGTCATTGCACATCTCCCTCCCTCCCTCCCTCCCCCTTCTCGCTCTCTCTCTCTCTCTCTCTTAGCCGCACACGTTGGCCACGCACACTCACACCTACGGTAAACTCACTCTCGCTCTCTCGTGGCTGCAGTGTGCAAGTCCATTAGTATTAGCACGCTCGCTCTGCCAAAGGGCCTTGACACAGTGCGTGTCGGGCATTTCTTGCGATAGCGGAAAGCGCAATCTATTTATCGGAGATTATCGAGGATTTCTCTATGCTTCTAAACTGAGGTGCCTCTATACCTATACACTCGTATTCATTAAAGCGCTAACGTCATAATCTCACAAATACGCAAATTCCTCTTTGCATTCTTTAATTATTGAAGTAAAAATTGGTCGCTTGCAAAATCCGTTATCTACGAATATTTTACGCCCTAGATTTTTTTCTTTTTTTCTTTTTTTTTTTATTGAAAAAATGCCTTAATTGTCACACAATACAAATACCTTCAATTTTTATAGGCAAAATATAAACTAATTACATTCGATTCTAAATATTTCAAGATTTTCTCGGTGACCGGGTACATTCAAATTTCTCCACTTTTGTAATAAATGTGTCTACAAAATTTTTCTCAATTTCTAAACCTCTATTGAGCGTAATAAGTTATTCTAAAGTAATAATCTCTTATAATAGTAAAAGAATCTTCCATCATCCAATGAATTTTATTTTAGTTTATTTCAATTATACAATCCTACTTATTAATTTCTTAAAAAAAAAAAATTGCATTTTCTTTTGAAAAATCAAATTTTATAATGTTGGGCTTTTTTTTCTTATATCAAAATCCATATTATCTGATATTTTATTATAATTCATACAATTATTCATCATGAAACTGCAATTGTAATCAGAATATTTCTTAAACTGTAATTAAATTTATAAACATAAATAATTTAATAAATTTAATTTTTTTTTAATCAGATGTAGATAACCAGTTTCATATTAAAATTAATAGCTTAATAATATCAAAAGCAGCTCACAGTTATTTTTCAATTGATTGAAACTAGCCAAGTATAAATTTAATAATCAAGAACTTCTTAAGCTTTAATATTTTATAATTAAATGATCTGAAAATATTGAAATATAGACATATTTTTGACTGACTATAAGCTAATATTACTACTAACTAAGATTCTATATAATTTTTTGATTATGTATTATCTCGTGAGCGATAATAATTGTTCTAATGTAAATGACTTTTAAAAAAAAAAATTAAAATTAATTTCATATAATTCCTAATTCTTATGAAAAATATATTGTTGTACATAAATTAAATTTTTTTTAATAAAATATTGTAATGCATATAATACTGAATAATATAACATAAAGTACTAAATTCTCATAAAAGTCCAATTAGCATATTTTTAAAGTAATGTTCGATGACATTGTATCTTCAAATTAAACGTTTTAGAAAGAGCACAATATTTTTTGTTTTTTAGATATTTTTTTTAAACTTATAAAGAAATGAATGCAGTAGGAAAATATTAATTAAGAATTAAAATTATAAATATTAATGTTTCTTTAACATTAAATCAATTATGAGTTCAAATTATTCAACTTGTCATTGCATTTTTTTTATATCATGTCAACATTTTATGTATAATTAAATTAAAAATTTAGAAATAGTTTTTGCTAGAATTATATTCTGAACTCATAAAATATTTATTTATACTATTTCTTAATATTATTATTGTTTATATAGCTCTATATTTTTTTCTATTTTTTGTCAAGAAATATCAATATTAGATGAGCTTAATCTTTTATATGATATTCATTATCAAATTGTAAAAAAATTAATATCAAAGAAAACATCGTTATTCGTACATCACAAAATAATAAAACATAGATGTGTAACGTAATATTTGAGCCCATAAGTTTTAAATTTATTGACTAAATCTTAGTATTAACATTTACCAAATTGTAAATGTTTAAATTCCAGTTGCAAGGTGGCGTAATTTATGATGACAAATGAATTCATCTATTGATTCTTATAAATTTTAAATTCGTAAAGGAGAATAAAAAAAAAGCGTGCACTTGGTGGGAAATGATTGATCAATTTCTATCATCTTAATTAATTTATTTTTTAGTTGTTGCGAAAACCATACGATCAGATGACGAATTACCGTATACGATGGTATTACGAAATAAAAAATTGCAGTGTTAGTATCAATAAGCCTCGGTGCAACGAGTAGAGCTAGAGGAGAGGATTTGCGCATTTCGTGGATTGTATTGAAATAAACATACTTCAAGGCTTAAGTAAGTTGTTGAACTCAACAAAGGCTACAAGAAATAGCTAAGAACGTCGAGGAAAACAAGCTAAGAAACGTAACGAGCGATCGACACTTGTAGTTTGTGATCTGCACATGCGCATTGAGTGATCCAGTCGTTTCCAAGATCGCGACCCAGATCCTGCTCAGTCATTGAATCCTAGCACGTTCTATCTACTATTCAATATCATCTTAATCTTCTAAAAACTTTTTCTTTTTTTTTTTATGAATAAGAAAAACCATGGTTTTGAAATGTCGTAAAAAGTATGTGGCGTCAACAGTACGTATACTCCTTGGAAATTAAACGGAAACTTAGTGTAGAATTGGAAATCATTGGTAGAGGGAAGTTTTCTTTAAAACGTTCGAATTCTACGAATACATTTATCACATGTTCATTATTGGTCGTTGCACGTTGTGCAGTTATAATCTTTTCTCATTATTTACGATCTAAAAATTTCACAAAATTTATTGTTCAAAATTCTTATTAAATCCGCGTATTTTCGAAATAATATTTACTTGTAAAAAAAAACATCCTTACTTTAAACAAAAGGTGTAATTAAATTTTGTTCAGTTAAAAAAAAATATTTTCACTCATCCGGTAAGCTTATTTATGTAACTTATAATCAGACTTTTAAATGATAGAACACATCGATACGTTACATGAATCAGGTATAAAACTTACCTAATTAGAGCACGTGCCATAACACACTATTATCAAATAATACCCACATGTATAAACACACTTATATTATACTATACCTAACAATTTTATTACATATCGATGAAAATCATTTCATAAATTTAACCCATAAAATAATAATTCAATCTTCTTCACTTTAAATGAATAACATACGAAAACAATTTTATTTTATTTATTTAAACATAAATTAATTAACAGCCAATTATAACGCATATGTAAATAAATAATTTAAACAGGAAGTTTTCAATTACTAATAGTCATTGTACTTTATCACTTAGATATTATAAATTACTGTAGTTATACAGAAGTTATTATATTCACAACTCCCAACCAAATACAGTTAAATATGTTCAGAAGTTGTAATTCACTCATATACGTAATCGGAAATATTAAAGAACTTATAATTGAAGAAGAAAAACATAGGTGGGGTATCATTATTGTTATACCTTTTCAGTTGTGTTATTTTATCTGCGTTAAGTTAAGACATAAATAGTACTTAATTTGATGATGATAGTCTTCATAAAAATTTTATTATAAAGAAAAAGTTGAGAAATTATAAAGAGCGCAATAGGAGAAGAGACACAAAGAAATAAAAAAGTAAGGAAATATTTGTAACCACAAGAGGGTCGGATACAATTATTCCACATAATTACTTTCTACTTATGTACAAATACGCTTGTATTCAGTTATCTACCATTATAAAAAAAAAAGAACCAGCAACTGGAATAGTAAAAAAAATCATCATTAGAAAGAAAGCATGATTTGGATTCAACAATAACAATGAAAAAATAAAAACTAAATTCGATTTATAATAATAATTTTTTCTTCTTAAGGATTCAAAATATATATATATATATATATTTTAATAATTATTTCTTAATAAATTATAAAACTTATACAGTAAAATAAAAATTTTGAATAAAATATAAAATAATATAAATATCATATCTCTTTAATCTTTCTGTAAAAGATCGTACAGCATCATACGCAGTCTGTAAAATTATATTAAATTAACAAAAAAAATTGCTCGTGTGTATTTCGTATCATTTTCATGTATATAAAAAAGTTGTAGATAAATAATATAATTTAATATTTATTAAAAATTTTGTTTACTTTTATTAAAAATTAAAACTTCTTAGTTAATAGAATTATGATTTTATTTTAAAAATAGGTTTCAATAAGTTTCAATAAAAATAATTAAATCTTGTATTGACTTCAAGAGATTAAAAATCTTCAAAAAATAAAAAATATAAAGTTTTCAAAAAGTTACGAAAAAATTTGGTAAAACAAGTAAATCTTTTATGGTCCATTGTTTTTTTCATATATGCTTAATAAATTTATTAAAAAAAAAAAAAAAATTTCTACACATAAGATATAAAAGTAGTCATAACTATTTTGTATCATTTTATAAATATGAGAAGGAAGATACTATATTAACATAAAAACTACACATTAAATAAAATTCATGTAGTCTATAAAAATTTCGTTAAAGCACTACTTTATGAGTACTGTTAATTAATCCAACTTGAATTCATTTTTATTTGCGAAAAATTCAACGTGTAAAGTTTGAATACAAAATTAACAATAAAGATGTAGATCTATGTGCAATGCGAACTTTAAAATATATGGTTCTTAAAAGTAAATTCATTACACATAATAAATATAGTATAGTATTATCGCAGATTTCATTGAAGTATGTAATTGGAATATTGTTTTCAAAATTACAAAGAAAAGTTAGTTAAGAGTAGTGTAAACAGAATTTTTAATACACATGCACGTAATTTATCAAGTGTATTAATGTATCAAGGGGGGTCATCTGCTAGAACTTTAATAGAAGTGTTTTAGTTGAATTTCTCAAGTGAAGGTTGTGTACTCATGACCTCTCTGAAGTCCCTTGCCCTTTCGAAAGAGGTTATGAGTTTTAGAAGGTCGTCTGGGACAGCTTCATCGATTTACCGTCCGTAAGATACACATTTATTTTGGGATAGAACAAATATAATTGATTCTATCATTAAAATATAAATGATATCATTTGACGAAATTTGCATGCGGCAATTTCATTCATCACGATTAAAAAATACTTAAAATTAATCGAATAGTTTTATTGAAATTTATGAAATAATTATTATTTTCATTTCATATTATTACTATTATTTTAAACTTTTCTTAGGCAAAAATAATGTTTTAAATATAATAGTATTAAATTAGATTTATTATAAAATAAAATTAATTTTTTTTTATAAAATGATTGTTTTTAGCATGGGAAATAATTTTTCATGTTCGATAAAAATATTAAATTTATCAAAATAACACATTCAGACAATATTTCCCACCTAAAACAATGAATTTCAGTTTAAAATCTTATATTTTTTTTTATTAAATAATTTCTGAAATAATATAAATAAATTTTACAACGATTTTATGGAATAATATAACTAAAATAATATAACTCTATCGTAAATACTTTGTAAACTGTAATTAATCATTTTTCAAATTATTAATTGGTATTTTTGTATGAATAAATGCATAATTTTAAATACCCAAAATATTAACTTCTTTTTTTTATATTGGAGTGAGATAGAGGTTTACGCTTAAGGATTTATTATACGTAATAATTTCTTTAACATATAATAGAGATCAAATATCCACCAAAGTTTACTTGCACAACTTAAAAGACCTTAGCATCTAACATTCAAGCCTGAAATTAATTACATAACTTTGAGTAAGTAAAATCTCTTCCAAGTAGTGAGTCCTTTGCTTTAAGATTTCAATTAAGGACTGTAGAGTTAGTTTAGTCTGAAAAATTTACAATTATGTTAAGCTTAATTATCTTAAACTTTTTTATCAGTACTAAAATAATTACCACAATTCAATGGCACATAATAACATTGAAGGTAATAAATGAGTATATAAAGTAATGTATAACCCATTCAATAAGGTCGTATACATGTTATTTAATTTAATTGAAAAAAATCTTGGTTCATGAAAAAAAATATTATTCATCATCAAATCTTTATTTAAATAGAATAATTTAAATTTTATATATTAAAATTTAAAAAAAAATTTTCAAAATATTACACAATGATTTATACATACAAGCATACAATATATTTATTAGAGTATAAGTATTAATAATAAAAATTTACTAATACTTTAAAAATGTATAAATTATTTATTAAATAAATTTCTAATCATCAAACTAAATAAAAATCCTACAGAAAACGTCATGCTTTCTGATATCGTTGGAATAGAAAATAGTTATTAAATATGTATATACTCTAACAATAAAATATTATATGTTCAAATCAACGGAACGTGTCTGCTATTTTATAAATATATAGTGGTATACTTAATATTAAAATTAATTTTTATTAATGAATTTTATTTTGAATCTTTAATGATTTGCATATGTATATTATTCAAAATTATTTTCATTAAAAATATAAAATTTAATTTTTGCTAATCAATATAATTTTTTAACTACAGTTTTAAAAAATACGAAGTTAAATTTAAATATAATTAAATAAATAGATTTTGAATATATAAAACATTACGATATTTAATATTTCACAATATTTATTTTGAAGAAAAAAAAATTATAATTAAGATAAATATATAAATGCTTTAGTAAATTATTATTGAATGTGATAGTGCAAAATATTGTATATAATTTTATACTTCTTTTATAATAATTTAAAAATCATTATAATATTAACAGTAAAATTATATTTTTAATTAAATAATAATAATAATAAATTAATTATTTAATTTATTAAAATCCAAATGATTAATTGTGGTAGATTATTAATAAATATAATATGATTGAATATTAAAGGAAATTTAACCTTTTATATTTGGAATTTACTTTTTATGTTAATTGTTATAATTGAATATTAACTAAATATTTAATTTAGAATGTTAAAAACAGTGGCTCCTATCTGTCTTTTAAAAGCGTTAAAATAAAACACAAAAACAAAAATTAAAAAAATGAATTTATAAAATTTATAATTATTTAGTCAAATACGAATGTTTTGTTGATATAATTAAAAAAATTTAATTAGAAATTTTTTATGGTTTAATGATAATTCCATAATATTAGATATTAAGCAAAATTAATTAATAACTCTTAAAAATAAATAAATTAAATTATCATATTAAAGGGACAAATTTACATTATCTCTACAAGAAGAGCTGAGAATTCATAGATATTATCTTTCAACGTCACACAGAGCATTTGGTAATGCGTAGTAATTGATGTAATCCACACAGTTGCAATGATATCTTTGTATAAATACTCAGATATTCATAAGGGTTCAAAGTTCAATAAGTCGAAACAAAATTAACTAATTCAAATTTTTGAAACCATGTATTTTTTTCGTAGACATCCTGAAAACTCCTAGAAAAGACTGCTTCAGTAATGATGAGACCTCTATAGCTTTTAAAAATCAAAACAATGAATTGGACCATAATTGAAAGAAAGTGGTAGGTTGGTAAAACAGCAGATCTTATAATTTTGATAAGAAAGAATTTTGATAAGAATTTGGCACTTGACATCATTTGAATAGAAGGAAGTAATGGTAATTAATCCAAAGATGGAATGCACAAGAAAATAAAATTTTCTAAAATTTTTATTAAGTTATATAATAAATATACAATGATTTATGAATAATAATCCTATATAAAACTAAAGAACAGGCCATGAAAACGATTGAACTAATTAAAATTATATGTAAAGTACATTTAACAGATATGTTGCAGAAATTAAAAAAATTTATCGAAATTCTCTGTATATATAATATGGAATTTTCAAAAAAAATTCGCAGTACCATTATTGTCTAATTGTTATTTCTGTATGCGTGTAACATAAAATTTTAACTACTGCAATCTCAATAGGCATTGGTAGTTCAACAAAGAATGAATCATAAAAAATGCTATGCGTTTTAATATTTTAAAAAACTTAATGATATTAAAAAAACTCAAGATTCTAAGGTACAGGTTTTCAGGATAAAGTGATGCTAAAAGAGGGAACCTCATAATAATATTGTTCTATACTAATACGCTTCAACACAATTTCTGTTTAAAATCCTTTTTATTTATTATCGCATGCCCAAAAGTTATTCCAGTTCTAGATTAATACATTAAGTAGTTGATTAGATTAAAATACAATATTTAACAAAGATATTTCATGAGCAAAAATATTCCGTTAATTATATTTATTTGTGAACTTTAATTTCAAAAATAGAGATATTATAAATTACATTCAAAATTATTTACAACATATAAGTATAAATATTTATTATATTTATCTTAAAAATCTTATTTGATTGAAAATTATTATAAATTTTATTTAATAATGTTATTTAATTTAATTTAATAAAATTTAATCTTTTGAATCCTTTTATTATTTACTACGTAACTAAATTGGTTACATAAAATCTGTACGTATACATGTTTTTTTGTTAAACGTAAATATATTTGAATTTATTTATGACGAGAAAAACAACGTTTTTTATGAATTAAAATACAAAGTTAAATAAACTTAATTATAAAATAACTCTAGCGTTGTAATAAATAAATTCTTTTATAGTTGTATAAAGTCTTCGTGTAAAAAAGCATATAAATTCATAAAGAATTATACAGATAATAAAGTATAAAGAATAACATTGTTTTATTTTATATTTTAAATAATTTACAGCTTTATCTTATTCCAAACTTTTCAATATTTTTTGTTTTAATTATAGCAATGATAATTGTAATACTTATGATCCGTAGTATTCTTGAGTGATGATAAATTATAATTCATGATGAATTATACGTATGGAAAGCAATATAAAAAAAGAAATTCTTAATACTATACTGAAAAATTTATTTACGAAGTAAGCAAGCAAAAGTAATAATACAATTCTTGTATAAGGGTCACTCGGGGTTAAGGAAGAGTGAGAAAGAAAGTGTCTAGACTGCGCCACGCAAGGGTTGGCGTACTCTCGTAGTCGTAAACGATCGAAAGAAAGCAAGAATAACAGGATCAGTTCAAGGGGATGTTGCTGAGAGAGAAAGTATGAGCGTGGGCGAACACCCAGTGGTGAAAGTCCTAACACGCTCGATAACCCCTATGAGAGAACCAAGGTCACGGTTACAGACTCACGCCCCGTTAACTTGAATAATCCTTTCCTGTTATTTCCCTTTTTTTCATTCCAATTGGTATAACGCTATTTTCGTCTCTTATTTTTCTTTATCCTATCTCACCTCCTTTTTTACTCCATTTTATTTTATTGTCTTTCAACTTTATTTATTTTACTTAACACTCCATGAAAGTTATGCTTTTTTATACAATGAAGCACATCAAATTATCAGATGTAACCTCACGAAAATACGTTATAAAGTACAAAGGTACTCGATAATATTAGGGAAAAAGTATTGGTAAAATCATGTAATTACTAATATTCTTATTTGTCAACAATAACTTTTATACAGATATGTTCAAGAAATTTTTAGAAGTATTTATTCCTTTATACATGATTGTAAAATATAAAAAAATTTTAATTCATTGTAACAGATAAACAATACGTAATTTTATTTTTAATTTTTTAAAATATTCAAACAATTTATGTAATTTTTTTTTTTTTAAATACAAATACAATTTTATTAGAACAACTTTTAAATTATGTACATAAATTCAGCATAAAATCTAAGAACATATTTTTAATATTTTATTATAACACAATTATTATAATCTATCAATAATCTTCTATTCAGTATTTAACAAAACTTTTATATCAATAGTACGGTTATAAAATTGACAAAATACATGTATATATCTCTTATTTGAGATAAAATATAATAAATTGTGTGAGTAATATATATATTGAATTTATTCACATAAAAAAAGTTTAGAGATTGACACTGCATTGTATAAAAAATAACAATAAACTACGCGGTAACTGTCACATCTAAATTAAGATACCAGTCTAATATTTATTAAAAAATTACAAGATTCTTAAAATTATTTAACAGTACAAAGTAATCTAATGAAAAATACCATTAAACCAAAACAGTACAATGTAAAAATTCTTAAAATAATTTTTTCATTATTAATGATATTTCTTTTTCAATCATGAATAAGGGTCGACAGAAATTCTTAAAAATAATGCTAAATACAATATTATTTGTGTTTATAAAATTCATTAAAAATATAAAAAAAATCATTTGTATGAATTAATAATTAATTTCAACATAAAAAACGTTAATTTGACATTTAGAAAGACTCTGTATTTTGAACAAAATGGATTTAAACAATAATTTTAATTCAAAAAATAAATGTACATTTTTTATAATATGTTTGTAAAATATATAATACAATTACACATTTATGTTTAAATAAAATAAAAAAAAAAGTACAATATATTTTACAAATATAAATTCGACACTTTTGTGGAAAAAGTTATGAATTTAAGAAATATTACAGAAACATGTGCGGAAAAATGATAAAGAAAATATAAATTTTAAATTTAATTCCGAAGATTATTATTTAATAAATTAGTTCATTAGTTTATTAAACTTAAAATTTTCGAAGGAAATAAAAAAATACAATTCACGTATTAATCTCAAATATTTTCAAATTTATTTTTATTACATTTAAATACAATAAATATAAAAAGTGAATACAATTAATGTCAAGATAAATCTATAAAAGTATATTAAAAAATAAGTATTGTTTAAATAAATAAATGCAAAATTAAATTTTACTTTTATAAATAATAGAGCGACAATTAAAATTAAAACAAAAGTTAATAAGATAACTATTCTTTTAATAAATTTAAAATAAAAATACTTTTAATTTATAAAATTCAATTTATTTTTGTATAATTATCATGAATTAAAATTTCATTTTCTTTTTTTTTAATTTATAATTGATTTAAATAATTTAAAAACTATTCATCTACTGTTTTGTTAAGCAAATACTTAAAAATATATTGAAAATAAATTCAAGCAATACTATATTAAAAAAAAACATCTGCACAAAATATTTTTTATCCTAATGAATACATACGTACATTCATCTTGTGTAAAAAAAAACTAAATGTAATATTTTAAAAAAATTTTTTATCAATAATACTTTTATTATCTATCTCTAATAATTTATAATCTATCGGTAGTAATCATTGAAGGTTTTATTATATTGTATAATAAATCTATATTTTGTAAAATATTAAAATATTTTAATTATAAATTTAATTTATTAAAATCACTTGATGTTAATGAAAAAATGTATTTACATTTTCATGAAAACTGGTATAACTTTAACGATTGTATTAAAATATTCGATTAATACTTGGACGTTTAATGTTTTAATACCTTCTCACTTAAACATATAGATAAATTTAGTATAATTACGCGTGAATATAAGTAAAAACCGACTCGCAATATATTCATAATTAAATGGTAGACAATTAATTTCAATTTGTGTTTTTTGATAATTTTTTATTATTTAATTGAATAAAAATGAATTGTTCTTAAGTGGCACTAGTAACCTCGTAAGAATTAAAGCAATTGTAAAATGTATAGTAGTATCTAATTAGTTTACATAAAACTACCCAAATACACTTCCTTACATTTTTTTGCTTATTTTATTTTATCTAATGTTATTTAAGAATATTTAGGGTGAATCAACGCTTTAATGGTAACCTTGACCGTAGTGGATCGATCAGTCCAATGAAATCCGACAGTCACCATGACTACGGCATCCCCTTTCTCTTTCCATCCTTAACTCATACATACTCGTTTGCTCTCGCAATCTAACTTACGCACAATCTACCTTTCTCACCACTTTGAAATACAGTCTTACGCATTGTCACATTTTCTCTTTTGTTTTCTCTTTCTTCTATCTGTTTTATTATTTCTATGGCACTCTATGTTGTCTTAAAATATACTATTTTTATTTTTATATATAATTTTATCTATTATAGTTAAATTTATAAATATTTATTCAAATAAAAATGTTGAAGCAAATATATAAAAAACAGATATCAGAATTTGATCAGATCGAAAAAACTTTTTTTTTCTTATGCTGTAGAAATATTTAACTAAATAATAATATATAAATATTAAAACTAAATCTAGATAAAATTAAAAAAATAGATGTCAATTTATTATTTTCAATTAAAAAACAGACAATCATTACATAAAAACATTATTTTCTGTCCTATTAAAAAGTATTACTATTTATCATAATCATAATTGAACTGTTATTTTTAAATTCTGATACTATTTTACAATAATGGATCGTTTAAATAAAACTTTAATACTTAGAAAATTAATATTGAGAATAAATAATTATTAAAGTGATCGATTAAATTTTTATTTTTAGTACTATGTTATTTTTTAAATCAGTCAAAAATATAATTTCGTTCTGAATACACGTGTAACTGAAAAAGAAAACATTTAAAAATCCTATCTAATATTTGCTTAAATATAATTTATATTAATTTAAAAAAATTATTTCTGATTCATTTTAGTGTATGTATTAAGGTAAGCTTAAATTTTTGTTTTAGGTACGTTCAATGTGATTCTTCTTTACATTCAAGAAATAATTTGAAATAAAGACCGTATTGTGAGTACCAAAAAATTTTTATGATTGTTAAGAGATTATACAGTAATGATATTTATAGTGAAATAATGAGTAATAAATAGGTAAGTAATAAATAGAAAAGTTTCATAATAGTAAGATAGGTAAATGGTGAAAAGTAAGAATAGTAGAAAAGTGAAAATCAAAAGAAAAAAAGTAGAGAAGAAAGGGAAAGAAATTTGTTGACAAAGTTCATGGACACAGGAGATATTGAGGAGCAGTTCAAGGACGAGGACAAGGACGATGACAGCTCTAGCCGCGCCCGTCTGTCTTCCCTCTCACACCCACTATTTTTTTATCTCCAAAAAACAACAATGTAATATTCTTTTTTTTAATCAGCAAATAACATATGAGAAATGATATCGTTGAAATGATGTCGGACAATGTTCTTTTCTTACTTTTCACTTTTGAATTACTTCCCGTCATTAAAATTATTCAGTTCAACAAAAATTAAAAAACCTCAAAAATTAATACTGATAATAAATTTCTTTATATTATACAATACGAAGAAAATATTATATCTGCCAACGTAATATTTAAATATTACATCGGTATATAATTAAGCTACTATAGATAAATGCTGCAGTAAAAAATTTGATACATCTATTTACAGTTACTAGCACTTAAATGTTTACGTTTTCAAGGATGAAAATGCATTGAAAAATTATTTGTTAAATATGGATTCATTAAATTTTAGTTATAATTTTCTACTTTTTAATAAATTTAACTTGAATAATTTTCAATATACTTGGAAACAAATAGCTTCCACTTTAAAAAAAAAAAAAAAAAAAACTATTATTTTCTTTCTAATAATTTATACAAAGCAAAATATATTGAATTTTTATTAGATATTCTGTCAAGTCTAACAAATATATGATATCTAAAATCTCAGTAATGATTTCTGTCGTTAAGCCTTTACAATAAATTTAAAAAAAAAATTTTTTTCAAATATTAAAAACATACCCTGTATTTATAAAATCTAATAGATCTTTGGTAAATTTACTGTATAAGTGAACTAACAAACTTTTTAAATTTATTTTACCGATGCTTCATGTACCTAAAGATATATATATACATATAAATAATATTTATTTAAGATATTTTACCGTAAGCTTAATTTTTTCGATAACTCGAAATTATAAATTTGCAAATAAAAGCACAATTGTTGACAATCTCTAATTAAAAGTATTTCTGATTGTGCATTCTTTACGTAGTATTACAAACTTAATTTTAATTTCAATTATATACATTCAATAGTTTTAGATCGCACATGTAAACAATATGTAATTATGACAGAGTGTTTGTATCTAATCAATCTAAATATTTGTATATATTTTGGATTTTTTAAATAATTAGTGTGGAGGATGATTTTTACAAGTATTTAATAATTGTACTTATTAAGAAGTCTTTTAATTAATAAAATATTTGATAGTAATGCTGTAAAGTAAATTTGACTGTGTGCGATATAATCAAAGATAAAGAAAGTAATCATAAAAACTGAAATGGCGTATTAGTTACAGAAACGTGCGTCTCTAGGAAGCAAATATCAATTTAAATATCGATCCTTTGATCTATATGATCGACAGCATAATAAATGTTTGGTTGTATGTGTTGCGAGTGGGGGAGAATTACACACACTTCTGTCGAAGTCGAATAACTTTAACAATATATTATACTTTTATGTATTTCTTCACGGTCCTTTTCCCTTTGATGGTTATCTTTGTATTTTAATTTTCACGATTCACCCTTTTGTATAATTTTACTTGTAACATAAGTTTAAATATAATTAGTAAGGTTTCATTTATAACTTTCCTTTTATTTAATTTTATTTTTGTCCTACTTATTACTACTCTCTACCCCACATACTAACTTACCTCTTAATTATTTACATTTAAAATAAAGAACTTATAAGTTATAAAAAATTTCATGAAAATTTTGTTATCCCACAATTTTTAATTATACACTTCAGTTCTTTGTACTTTAACAAGATTTATCCATCAAAAAATCATGTAATTTTTTTTTTTTTTACTTTTTGAAAAACCTTGATCTTGTCTGACTAACAAAATCATATCTTGAATTTTTTGAACTTCCAATTACTCAAATAAAAAATATTATTATCTACTATAATTTTAACATAAAAGTTGGCATAATCTTAATCAAAATTTTTCTCATATCAGCTTCTTCAATAATTGTATTTCTACATAAAAACATTTAATGTAATTTTTAATTTGTGTCAATCAAGACTATTTCTACTAAAACTGCATATAATATTTTATTATGATAGCAAAACAATACATTATTAAATCTCATTTTTAGTTAAAATAATTATTTGTTCTAATTATAAAATTTTCAACATAATAGAAAGTTTAATTTTATTAATTGAGTAGGTAAAATTTATTTAATTTATTTACAATAAATTTTTGTAAAGTTCACTGATAAATCTAATGACACGGTAATACTGTGTTCTTATAATTTTTTACCCAATTATACACTTTAACAAAACTATTTCAGATTCAATTTATTCCTTAATCTCACTCTCTTAAAATGTCTCACGATGATGATAATTATTGCAACTATAATAATTTAAACAAAATTTATATTTGATTTAATGATATTTATATATATATATATATTGTTGCAAATATTGATCTTTTCTACTTAATCAGACAATGATGGGTCATAAGAATTTGCTTTAATCAGGATGGTATTTATTAAAAACTACTTTTAAATTTATCCAGATTATTTCAATTGAATCATCTATTATATATTCTACAATATATTATACATCTATTATATATTGAATTGATAATCATAATATATTCATTTGAGTATTATAAAAACCGATTATACGGGGGAATTCGATTATTTTTTACCTGTGAATATACAGTGTTGCATTCATTGTCTTAAATATAAACATCACTTACCGTTTTTCCTTTTACCCACAAATTAGAGATTTTAGCGATAAGTTTCCAAACTTCTCAAAGTAGGTTAAATATTTAGAATGCCATTTTTCATTCTTCTTTTTAGTTACTGTTTTACAAAAATCTTTAAAACAAATTTTATAAACTCTCAACGTATATTTTTTTATTCTCTTAATATTTAATTTTATATTACTTACTAATTTCTGAGTTCAATAACTCACATTTATCTAAAATACCTAGCATAAACTTTCTTAAAGGTAGATACATTTAGTTTTTATAATTTAAGTCACAAATTACATTGAAAAATCTGATTTAAAATTTATAATATTAATAATATTTTAACAGATACTAATACAAACACTAATTATAGCAATAATTATTTAATATAATTTTAATGGCAAAAATAATGGGTTTTTTAATATCTTTTTAAATTTTTTTTGATAATAAATGTAATAAATGCATATAAAAATCAAAGAAAAATTTTCATTTTAATCAAGAATCAGAATAAACTTCTGTCTTTTCCTATATTGAAAAACCGAAAAAATAAAATCTATATTTTCGTTCATCTGGATTTTAATGCATATTGGGAGGAAATGTTAAAATTTTAAAAATACCTTTCATAAATTTGTGGCTATTATAAATTAATTATGAATACATAATTATCTCAAAAATAAATTAAAACACTATTTTAAAATTGCAATGAATTTTTAAATTTTCATGAAAATTTTTTATAATATTTCTATATATTTTTTTAAATAAAAAAAACGTAATGATGATATATTTAATACTTTATTAAAATTTAAACTAAAATTTCATTTGATTTTTAAATATATTAATTTAATTTAGTTTCTTTAGATTTTTATTTAATTTAGTTTCTAGTGGATCAAATTTTATATAAATCTAAATAGATTAATAATTATTCATTAATAATAAATGTAATAAATAAGTTAGTATTTATTTATGCAGATTGTTGATTAAAATTAAGAAAAAAATAACGAAATTTTAAACTATTATTTGAGATAATTTGTGTCTAATTAATCATTTATTAATGATTAATTGTCAAATAATTCACATAAAATGATTTAAATTTATAAATAAATTTAATATTGTTTAAATGTGCATTACAAATAAGTCTTAAAAATAAAGTAGTATTATATTAAACAACATTTTTAATCGATGGCCATTTAATTAGCTTTAGGATTAATAGACATTAATAGAAAATACTAAGTTCAAAATAATAAAATATACAAATCATTCTTATAAATTCAATGTGTATAAATTATGAATTTTTGAAATTAGAAAAATATATACTACTAATATTATTTGAACTTACAAAATAATGAATTATCCGGGTCTATTTGTTGTAATAAACTATATTTTGAATTGAGTAATAAATAATTAATACATTTTACTAATGATATGAAACCAAATATACATCGACCAATTAATCCACTGTAATTAGATTTTTATTAATGGTTCCATATTTTAATATTTTATTTAAATAATGTCTGGAGTTCCTTATTTAAATTTGATGAAAGAAGCAAGTTACTCATCATACATAAGCTATTGTTCTTCTAATCAATTAATAATTAAATTCAAAAAATAATTCAAAAAAATAAGTTAAAAAAGAATAGATAATGATTCAAAATAACACTTGTAATTTCATTGATAAATAAAAATTTATTTACTTGAAAATCCGTATATATATATATATATAAGTTTAGAACTATAAATATAAAGTTATATACATATGTGCATATGCACAAACAATATGAGAATGAAATAAATGTCATATAGTATCAAGTGCATATTAATATATTATAAATTACAATAAATAATTTAATATTATCTTAAATGAAACATTATTATGATACTTCAATTATGAATAAACATATTGTAAATAAAACACTTATTGAAATGATATAATATTCTTTTGAATTTTATTTGCCATTTTATTAGGTCGCATACACAAATTATTCTTTTCACTTCCATGGATTACTGTTGAACTTTCCCTTCAGTACCTTGACATACATCTTTTACTATTCCCTTAATGAGATAGATTCTAGCACTTCATCAATAACATTTCAATGAATTTTTAAACTATCTAAATTCCTAGAAAATTTTTCGAATTTATCGCAATGTTGAAGACTTTTACATCTTCACTTTGTCAAATAAATGTGATAACAGCCATCTCACATAATTTTATTTAATTCAAAATAAATTTTTACAGCAACTCAATGTATACATAATTTCATAAAATCAATAAAATATACATAGTTTTTTATTCTCATGAATTTATGTGAATTTTTTTTTTATAATTAAATAATTTTATATAAAAATTTTACTAATTGTTAAATATATAGTGTGTTAAAAAAATATCCCGAATTTAATTATAAATTTTATACATTTTTCACATAAATATCTTAAAAAATACTATTAATATACATTAATAATCAAATGAAATGATTATTTTAAATCATTAATATAAACTAACTTTGAATGCATGTATAACTCTTATTACTCTGAAATCTTTAAGCAAATTTATAAAGTAATTTATTAACATTGTATTCCTTAACGCATTGACGATATAATTATATGAAGTTATATTATTTATTGATATTATAACAGTGTTATATTATTTAAAATAATATTTTATAATTTTATCTATAAATGCATTTTTAAATAATTAATAATAATAGAAATTATATTGTTTTTAAATAGTGTTTTTATGAAAAAATAATATTGTATTTAATGTCAACTAGATAAATTATTTATAAGGAACTTATAAAAATGTTCGTTAATTAACTTATTGTTGAAATTTATTTATATTTAAAATTTAATTATATGTAAATATTTAAACAAAGGTATATATATATCAAGCAAAATATAATGTATAGTGTTATAAAAATACTAAGTCAAATAAATATGGTTCAAATAAAAAACAAATTTAATATGTTTTGAATCATATAAAAATCATTGAATAAATAAATAAAATTGAGAAAAAGAATTTGTGCTTTTGTAATAATGTATTTTGTAATTATATAAATATAAATTCAATACTTTTGGTTTAAGCTTTCTTTGTATTTAATCAAAAATATATACATTTAAGGATAATTTACAATATAGATTATGCACGCAAAAAAAATAAATTTCCTGTATTTCATAAAAATATTCATTGGAAATAATGATAAATATAATTCATAACGCTTATGGGAAATTCTAAAATATTCGTTATTAATAACATCTTTATTATATTTCGTAAAGTAACATCAATTATTTTCGAATAGTATAGCGAATAAATATCAATTTTCTGATAAAAGTATGTTCGTGTTGCATCGAATACCTACAAATTATTGTTTGTGAAATTTAACTATTTTTATGTAGGACAGTCTTAAATAAGTACATTCTCGTTTAGCAATTTTTAAAATAGATTTAGAGTAGTATTGAGTCGAGAAGGTAATATTATCTGTTGTATTGCTGCTCTAAATAGAAAAGGTAATTAATTTTTAATATAAAATAATTAACATGCAAAAATTCATCAAAATAAAATATGCATTCAAGTGGAGGTAAAATTATCAAATAAAATAATTTATAAATTCATCTATAAATATATGAGAATACACTTGTTTTTGATACATGAATAAATAATATTTAAGAACTTGAAAAAAACAGAACATGTTTTAATTTAATTCCACAAAAACAACAACAATGATAATAGTAATAATAGTAATATTAATAACAATAATAATAATAACAACAACAATTATTATTGTTATTATTATTATTATTATTATTACTACTACTATTATTACTATGATAATGTGAATAAAACTTAATAATAAAACAGAAGGATAGTATAAACATTGTCGATTAAATAGAAAAGGAACGTTCATCTTGTAATCCAGAGTCGATAGATCGCTATCGTAAACCTGAAATAAAAAGAAGACTGGATGAAGTAGGATAGATAAGGCTAGATGAGGATAAGATAATCGCGTATAAATGGTATAAAGGCGTCTATCGCTCTCCGATTCCCCCCCCCCCACTCTCTCTCTCTCTCTCTGTCTCTCCTCCGTGAGCCTCGTCCATTTCCTTTCCCAGTCGAAAGTCTCGGTAACACAGGTAAACGCGGCGGACTGAAGCCACTGGGCGAAGGTTTTTCCCATATGATGGAATTGTGCATTTTTGGTGCTGTATTCTCGGGAAACACCAGCGCCGTCGTCACACGGCGTAGCAGGTGAGCGTGAAGCCGAGAAGCCCCGAGCCCCGAGCCCCCGCGCCCCGAGCACCGCGGCTCGGGGCTGGGCGGGCCGGGGCAGGGGGAGGGGGAGGGGCGTGGAGTAGAGGGAGTAGGAAAATTCAGGTCGCGCCTTGACATACTTGCACTCTTACCACGTGCATCGGTCTAACTGCGCGTGCGCAACCGACAAACTGCCTTACAAAGTGATTCGCCACTTTTCTAGTGAAAGATACACGCGAAGATTCAGTGACTGCGGGAAAGAAGCGAAGGTGCTACTTTATTTTAATGAAACGACCCGTGCCCTGCGCATTTTTAAAATACTATCGCATTTTTCACTTGCTGCCGTAAAAAATATGACTCATTTTCTTAACCGAAGCGCGAGTAAATTTTCCGGCAACCATTGCCTTATAGTTTCATGACCTCACATACCGTATTATGCTGTCGCAATTGTTTGCAAAATTTCTTTTCACATCTTATTTTATCAATTTTTTTTTTTTTTTTTTTATTTATTTACTTATTTATTTATTTTTTGCAATATCTCTCTTCTGATAGATATCAATGAATTAAATAAAATAAATTCTTGGATTCAGTTAATTACAAAATGGTTGGAAACAATTTAATTAATATTTACGTAATAATGATCCATTAAAATGGTATAATCTCTGAAAAATGTTGTTAAAAAATGAAATTGAAATGTAATAGAATGCTATTTAATAATCTAACGTGAGTAATCGTAAATAATAATAAAAAAAGAAGGCCTAAAATTTTAGGAAATATTCACTTATTATTGGGATAAAACTCAAAATATAAATTATAAAAAATGAATTAGGTTATATACAGTAATATCACGCTTAGAAAATTACGTAAGTGTCAACTACAAATAGATATGCGAATGTGAAAGATAGGGATAAAACATCCAAATTTAATGATAGTCACTTTATGCACTGATCCAATACGTAATACGTATAATATACGCATAATGAACGGAAAAAAAATTATATAATAATAATAATAATAATAATAATAATAATAATAATAATAATTAAAATAACTCCCCTATGAATTTAAATTTATAACACGCCTTAATAATAAACAAATTAGACATGATAAAAGCTGAGAAAAAACACTGAATAAAATTGGTTTCTTTTCCTGTATCAAAATATAAATTAACAAAGTATATATATGACCATTGAAAAAAATTGAATAATCATTTTAATAAATTAATCATTGGATAAAAAAAAAATTTTTTTCCTCATTTTATATTAAATTTAAAACAATTTTAAATAAATTATTAATACTGACTTACACAATGTTTAAAATAAAGATTTATAATTTGGGAATAAAGTAATTTTCATATTGTTTAAACTTCTCATTTTTAAAAAAAACATTAACTAACTATTAACAAATAATAACTTTCATCTTCAAATATCGTATAATAATTTTTTATATAACATTTATGTTCACATACTTTTGTTTAATTTTAAAAAAATAATCATCTATAGACATATGTCTAATATATATGTATATATGTATAAATGGAGAGAAGGTGTTAAAATGAAATTACTTTTCTGCTTAAAGATTGAACGGAAAAGTAGAAAAGCGTAGTGTTATTAATGTAAGCTGTTACGCCGCTAAGCGAATATATAAATTATCAGGTGTAGCTTCTGCGGCTCGCTGATCTTCAGTTGGAGGAAAAGAAAAAGACACCAAAAGAAAATGGTACGCCATCCACGCGGATAAGAAAAAAAAACCAGGTAGTTGGTTCGCGTTTTTTTATTGGCTGCACGTGCAATTAATGTGACGATGCCATGAAACTGATGAAATGCAATTTTTCTGAGAAAACAATTGAAAAATGCCTATTATTATACAACGCGATTAACAGTGAAATATAAATAGTGAAGAATGTTTGGTTTTTAAACATTTGAAATATCGAAATAGCGAAATAGCGAAAGAGTGAAGAAGAAGGAGGAGGAGGAGATGAAGAAAAAGAGAGGAAAGAGAGGAAAGAGAGGAAAGAGAGGAAAGAGAGAAGAACAAGTGAAAAACAAAGTCAGGCTGTGACGTTTATCTAGGCCAGGGCTAGGTTGCACGTGTTGACGTACGTCTAGAGCAAAGGCCTATGAGAACGTGCACAAGTTGTCACTCGGCTATAACTAATAGGAAAAATTATAAATGAAGAAAGAAGCGCACGCAATTTGCCTACCGAGGAAGCAAGTAGTCTGTCGGATTTTTCCGCTCTCAAATCTATAATGATCTTACATTTTTTTAATCACAAGATTTCATTCTTTGAATTTTTCATTAGTCCTTCATTTTACGTGCTACCTACCGGCATGACTATTTTCTCGAAATTACTTTGCGCTTGTGAATGCTTCTTTTGAAATATAATCCTATAATTTCACTGTAATTTAACGTTCTATTTCCTTGAATAGAAATATTTTCGATTTATTGTCAAAAATTGGATCGTCATTTTAATCTTTTTTAATGAAGGAAGCACATGCTCTGGATTTTATCCATAAGTCAATAATTAAATTTTATTTTCAAATGAGATTAAAAATCATAAAAATTTATTATATAATCTACAACTAATTTTAGTTTTTCATCCAATTGTTACTTTTATTTTTACATGTTCATTTTAAATATTTATGCATCACAATTAATCTTATAATTCGTAAATTAAAATTTTATTATAGTTATTTAATTCGTTTATTTATTATACATGAATATAGATAATTGATTATTAATAACTATATATCACTCTGTATTATCCAGATAATGAAAATTAAAAGAATCGACTTTGGAATAAAATCGTCCTCTTGCGTAGAATCCTAACACGTATAATGTACAATGTATTTATAAAATTGTACAAAAACTATAATCCAATAATAATAATTTTGTTTAAAAATATTAAAAATAATTAAATTAATTAGAATATAGTTATATGAGAAACTCGACATTATTTATATAATTTTTTATGATGATCCTTATGCAGGTGAGATGAATAAAAAATAAAATAAATAAATAATATCATAAATAGACAGGAGGATAAAATAAAATTGAAAAAACATTATGACTTTTTTCTTAAAATTTTAGATTAAATTTAAATGTTATAGATTTATTTGAAAGTTGCAAAGAAAATCAAAATCGTCCTTTATTAATTATCCTTTAATAGTGTATAACTCACAAGCCTACTCGTGGCACCAATGTAATATAGTTTATATATTTAAGGTAAAATATTGCTTGTTATTTGTAAAATTATAATGGGTCTAATTTAAATTCAAAAAACCATATTTTAAAGTTCAATAAAACTACACGACCTAAAGAAAGACAACATATTGTTTTCGAAATGTCACCGAAATCTTTCAATTAAATTTTTTGCTTATTCACCATCTCCATACAAGTATGATAAAATCAAATTATGTGAATTAATGGGAGCTTATAAAGCAATACTCGTTTCTCAATTTTTTGCATAAATATTCAAGATTCTAAAAATGACTTTTAATAAACTATAATATATACATTTATAATAATAATATATTTATAACTATAATATATATTTTAATAATCTACTGATTTGTTTTGGTATTTTGAATTTTATTCCGATTAAAAATAAATTAATAGATAATAAGTTATGCATTATAGTTGATAGAACACGTTTACAAAAGTCTGAATGTTCAAATGTAACCTAATATAATCATATTTTTATAATGTTATTAGTGAAATAGCACAGTCGTAATTAAAAGAAGTGCATTTCTTGTGTCTTACCATTATCGAATTGGCTATTAACAGAAAAGTATACCTATCAGCTAATCTAACATGATTTTATAAAAAATGATTTGAGGAAGTAATCATTAAAAAAAGAGAATTGTCATATTGTAAAAAATTAATTGTTATCAAAATTCAGTTGGCCATTGGAGTTAATCAATTTGTTAAAAATACTAATAATTTTATATATTTATTTAATTTAAAAAAAATTTCAAATTTCACTTTTTATTTAAATTATTACAGTAAACAAATACAAAATGTTACTTTTAATCCTCAATAAATTTTAATAATTTTCTTAAAACACACGTCAATAATTGCTTTGATTTTTTCATTACCGTTCACCGTAATATTAACAATGAGAGATTATTTGAACTAGTGTTATTTTTAATATTAAATTTTCGAGAACGACCTAAAAAATTATAAATTTTTCGATTAAATTGTAATGTGCAAATGTAATGGATAATGGTTTTCGATTAAAATAATGTAATTGCATGTAAGAAAAGTGGATAATACCAATGATTAATAAACACGAATTATAAAGTTTAGTTTCTTTATGCATCGTTTACGGATAGATGCGCAATCGCACAAATAAAGGCTAAGTGATAAAAAAAAGAAAAAAAAGAAAAAAAAAAGAAAAAAAGGGAGAGAGAGTTTTTAAAGCACACAATTGATGATTTAAGGAGCTAGGATAGAGTTGTATGCGCAAAACAGGTATGTAAATATGATAAGAAAAGGGCTAAGTGAGAGTGAGATAGGAGATAGCGTCGGGTAGGAGCTGAGGAGGACCGCGCGGATTCGTTAGATTGGACGTTCCCCCAAATAACAAAAAAGTACACATGTACAAAAGGCGAGCGAAGTGAACGAGCGAACGTTCTGCGATCTTCCCAAGTTAATTCGTTTGACTGTTGCTCGTCTCCTCGGCGAACGTGGTGGTGACTCGCATTCTTTTGCTGCGCGGCGTCACGTCTTTTCTCTTATTCTCCGTCGCCCCCCTCGAATGCTTTTTCTGCACGCTACGCGCTTTAAAAATAGGTCGACGCTCGTCGCCGCCGCCACCGACGTCGTCGCCGACGTTTATTACCTTCTTTCCTGCCCGCTCTTTGTTTAATTCTCCACCTTTTTTCATTTAATTGGTTCTCGGGAATGCGAAAATTAACAAATATCATCGGCTCCGTTATGGCGCTTGACTCCCGCTCTCCTATCGTATCCTATCCCATCCTATCCCATCCTATCCCATCCTATCCCCTATCCCCTATCCCCTATCCTCATCAGCCTATCGCTATCAGCAGACCAGACCTAAAAGGAATCTTCCAAATGAACAATCGCCATGTCAAAACAATCACAATGTCGAACAATGCGACCGATCGGAAAACGGCCTCGCGAATATTTACGTGATACGCGATACGGCACATTGATCGGAGCAAATATTTTCCAACCCCTTTCCGAGGTGGCGACTACAGTGCACGATAAAAAAAGAAAATTCCCTGAAGTGGCACCGAGGAGAATGTTCGATCGATCTAAAACTCGCATGGGCATTTTCACGCATCAGCCGCTCGCGTACGATTCAATGAAACCGCATCGAGTGTGCGAATCACGATAAATTACTCCAGACACTTGGAACAATATAAATTTCAGAGCGAGCGCTCGATCAATGATTTACACGTTTAGATTTACACGCCCGTTAAATCAAGTGCAATTCGCCAATTAATAATAAAGTGCCGGGGCTGGGGTGGGGTTTTTGCGGTGAGGCTGGGTGTGGGGGACGGGGGAACGTGGAATCGGCAAAGATTTGGCCCTCGATGTGGATTTAAAAGACAGTTCGTCAATCTAGTCGAAGGCCGCCGCCGACGATAGAGAGAGAGAGAGGGAGAGAGAGAGAGAGAGAGAGAGAGAGAGAGGGAGAGAGAGAGAGAGAGAGAGAGGGAGAGAGAGGAGCAGCCGCCGCTGAGCCAAGTGCGAGAGGCTAATTGAAAAGGCCAAGAGTGCGCCGAAATTTAAGTAAAAGTAAGGGAAACCCGATTTAAAGGGTACCCCGGAGAGAAAGTAACGCCCGAGTCCGAGAGGAGGAAGAAAGAGGATTAAAATTGTATTAATAAACAGGAAGAGATGCAAATGTCTGAGCGACGCGAATAAAGAAAGCGAGGGAACGGGGGGGAAAGGGAGGAGGAAGAGGGGCCGGGGTCAGGGGGGATGGTAGGAGAGAGATAAGGGAAAAAGGAGAAAGAAAGAAGAGAAGTGTCGATTCAAATCGGTTGCGTAGTTCCTCGGGTCTTGTGGATGTGCGAGCACCAGGCGTGCACGCCATAAAGGGGGAGAGGTCAGGCTGGCTGGTAGGGGTAGGCCTTGGGAGAGTTCGCTGCACCTCCCGTCGTCCGTCTCTTCGTCTCCTGCAGCCCTCGGCTCATCCCCGCCCCTCCGCCTCCTTCTGCACCAGGCTCCGGGCGACTCGACTTCCCCTTTCCAAGTGGTGCGCACGTTCAGCCAACGATGCACATGCAACCGGCCGTAACTCACATAGCGGCAACTAGCCTTGCGTGTGCTTATTATACGGCATGCACGACTCTTCTCTCCTCGTCTCTCTCCTCGTCTCTCTCCTCGTCTCTCCTCATCTCTCTTCGCTTCTCTTCTCTTCGGGGCCCTGTCTCCCCCCCCCTCCCTCCCCTCTCCCCCCCATATCCCCGGCTGGCATGTCTCTCCTGGAGCTCGCGAGGCTGTGGCCATTCCGAGATATCAATCCTATCGAACATCCACGTTATGGCATCACCTTTTTATCTGGCCAACTTTGCTCGGCGGCGACCGGTGCTTTCGTCGGCTCGCGAAATCTCAAGATCGCCTTGCAGCTTCCTAATCGGCAGTTAAGAAAGCAAATAAATGGGTTTGATTATTTTTGTAACAGTATTGAAACAATGCGAAAGAAAAGGAGAAAGTCAACGTCTTACTCCTTGTTGTTGCCTCGAGTCAAAGACCAAAAGGACACGCTAAATAATGCGCCCATCGAATAAAATCTGATATGTTATGAAAATGATATCATCCTTCCCTTTCTTTATCCTCCTCTTGCAGATATGGAAATAGGTTTTGTATAACGCCGACTAAACGTTATAACGAACCTTATTTCAAACCTTGCATATTATTCACATCGTCCAAGTGTTTGCTTAAAGAATGCAAGGACTATGACCTTTTACTCCAACACCCAGCTTTGGAATTTAATGTACTACTCAAATTCCTTCTCCTCTTCCCCGAACATTATAATTTTTTTTACATTTTTCATTTGCTCCCTTCCTCATTCTTTCTCTCTCTCTCCCAATCTATTTGCTTCTCTTTTCTTATTTCTCTCTCCTCCTCCTCCTCCTCCTGCTCCCCCTCTCGCATTATCTCCCTCCCTCACAATCTCTCACTCTCTCTCTCTCTCTCTCTCTCTCTATCCTTCTTCCGTTTCTTTCTTAGTAATATACTAAACTGAAAGTGACGCGTATAGTCGATATGCAACATTGAAAACCTGTTTTTTACTAAATCCTGGATGAAACGAGTAGTTGTTTTGACTGCACTCCAGTAGTCAAACAAGTACCAAAATTTTTAAGAATTATGTATTAAAAATTATTTGTTTAAATGATAAAATTAACAATTACGGTCATATTATAAATTCGATATTGTTTATAAATAATTAATATCTCGGTTTTATTAAAAAAAAATTCTTGCAGCGTAATCGTATATGAATATATATGTATATATATTTTTATATAATTAGAACCTATTGCAATTTTCGATTTGTTTTGCATTTTATATTTCTATAATATATTATAATGACATTTATAATAGTATTATAATATCAGTGTATTTGTAAATATTATTATTATTATAATTAATTATTAATCAAAATTAATTTTTGTAATTAAAAATTTGCTATTGCATATGTAAGATTATTTCCAACGGATAAACTATATAAAATACTATTCAATAGATTATAAAAAATGATCATTTGGTAACATAGAAAATATTTCATTAAAATAGTTTTCACAACTAAATTCATTAATAAGACTAAAAAATTTACAAAGTGAAAACAATGTATCAACTACCTTTTCTCGTTTTCTAAGAATACGCATCAGTTCTTTAATATTTCCAAGACTCTCACGCGTAATGCAGACTTCACCTAACCAGAATATCTCTTGCATCAATATTAAACAGAAGCAAAAAAAAAATTGAGGTGACTCGCACTTCACTTAAAACCATAGTCACTTTCCTATAAATAAAAATACACTTTTCACCAAATCTATCATAATTAATTTTTCTACTAAAAATTTTATCTTACTCGTGTAAAATTTATTTTTACACATTATTAAAAAAGAAACAGTATAAACAACAAGAAAATATAAAATATTTTATTTCAAATTAAAATATCTTTAAATAAAATAAATATACTATGGTAGTTTAAAAAAAAAATAAAAAAAAAACATATTTAAAAATCAAAATTAAAAAAATTATTTGGTGCACAAGCTTAATTTAAAAATATAAAAAATGTTATTTATATTGTAATGCATTGGTAAAAACAAAAATATTTATTTTAATCTTGATCAGATCAAGAAAATATTGAATAATGCTGAAAATTTAAGCTATTGTTCTAAATTTCAATTACGCAATGGCTATTATCGTTTAATTTAGAACAAGTAAATAAAAGTTTATATTTCAAAAAATATTTTTTGAAAGATTATTTGAAATATTTAAAAATTTTTTTAAAAATATTTGCGTTGCTTATGTAATTAAATATTTAAAAAATATTTAATTTTAATTAGATTCATTGAAATTATGCTCTATATATTTTTTAATCGATTTAAAATAAAAGTTTTCCGAATTGTTGATTTTAAATATTTGATTGATGAATTCCGTCGCTATAACTTTTAACTATTTAGAAAAAATTTTATTACGGGCTGTGTGTAGTAAAAATCAAAAACTAAAAATAAATTAGATATAGAAATAAAACTGTTGTTTTAAATGACAAAAAAAAATATGTGAGTATATAAATATATATTTTTCTACTTCATAACCGTTAACAAGATAAAATATAGAGCTTTCAATAGTGTAATCTGAAAAATAGTATTATAAACAAAGTTTCATGAACAAAAAATTATATAAATTAATATAAACTTACCAAGAGATTTCATGATAATTATAGACCTTTATTATCTCTTTTGAATAAGTTGAACATAAAAATGAACGTTATATTCTTTATATTAGACTTTGTTTTGAAAAAATAGGCATATTTTTGTTACAGATTTTTGAATAAATAATAATATTAAATCATAATATTAATTTATCATATTTGTATTATTATTTATCGGATAAATAAATGGCTAATGAAAAAATCCTTTGTTAATAAATATATTTCCTAATTTCTTAAATTTATTAAATATCAAAAATAAAGAGAATATATGGTCTAATGTTTTATAATTTATAACTTTCATAACTGTTTATAAAAAATTTAACATTACTATAAAGCATAGAAAATATAAATCTATATCCTCATTATATTTTTGGATGAAGTTTTAAAAAATTATTTGTTTCAGTTTTACAACTTTGTACAAAATGAATAACTATTTAGTAAAAATAAGTAAATATTAAATGTTTAACCATCTTTGAAATATATACCATCGTATAAGAAGTTTATTCAATAAAATATATGATGTTTATGTCTAACGTTTTCAAAAATTTGTAATTATTTTAAAACAGTTGGAACGTTATTTATTAATAAAAGCAATAATCAATCTTTAATAAAGCAAATTCAGAAATATGTTTTTTACGCAAAAGTGAAAGAATCTTTTTTTATAACTCTTAATAATCACTGTAATAAAGTAAGTTTTTATCCTAAAACATGATTTATTTTAATATTTTTATGAAAATTTTATGCAATTATAAATTTTTTTATATGATCAGTAAAAATAAAATATATGTTCAAAGGTAAAAAACTTAATTTTAAGTATTCTATTATTTCATTAGCTTCAATAAATAATTAATGTAATTGAATTTAATTAATTAATTTACATCGTTTATGAACTGAACATTTAAATAACAAACCCTTAAATCAATATCTACAATCATTTCCTTTTATTTATTATGTATTATTTTATTTGTATTTTATGTATTATAAACTGTTGTCCTAGAAATATAAACTATTATTCACTTTGTACGTGTTAGAATGAGCAAAAAACCATTCATAGACAAACAATAGAGCACTTTTAGGTCGTTGACGAAATACAGCAAACTGAATTTATGAAAAAACGTAAAAAACATCCAGAGATTTTTTTAAATGTTAGTTGAAATATTTACCAGATAATTTAATATAAACAATTTTAACTAAAAAATATATTTATTTTCATTTTCTCTTCTAAAATAAAAATTGTAGTTTTAAAATAATAATATCAGTAGACGAATTATATTTATGAAAGTTACAAAGAAAACAAATTTTTATATAAGCCTATTAAAAAGTTAGAAATAAAGAAATCTTCAAAAAACCGGAAATTTTTTATATTAATTAAACAATTTGTATCTTTGTTATCTTTTATTTTATTCAAATCTAGTATAAGAAAATTAGAATAATTTATATGCAGTATATTTGTGCAAGCTTTCAGGTGTAAGGGATTATTAGTTTTAGCATAATTCAATTTTTAATTAAATTATGCGAATATTTTCTTAGACTCATCGTTTAGTTTCTTTATAACTTCAATTTTAGTGTCTTCAACGGTTTCATAAAATATAATTACTGTATACCAGAGCCACCATCTCTCATGTTGTACAAAGTTATTTTGATTATGTCAAAAATGTGGATAAAAATTAAAAATAACCAAAAATGGTCGAACACGCAAAAGTGGATATGTAGTGGGGAGAACAAGAATTGAGGGGATAGAATTATGTGTTTACATCATTTATCCTAATAAGCCATCGTATATTATTTATTTTTACCTCTATTCTTCAATACTTTTCATTTATTTTTTGTAAGATCGATACCCATCCATAATCATAAAATTACATTCATACAATTTGCATTTGATGAATTTATTTAACCGAACAATCAATTAAAGTAATAAAGTCCTGACAATTCTTTCCCAACATTCTCTCTATTATTTTTTTGTTTGTTAAATTAAAATTAAATTATAAAATTATTAAAAATATTTCATTATATCGATAAAATCTTTAATATTTTATAGTAATAAATTACAGTGGTAATATTGTTTTAATTCAACTAAATTTCGAATGAATAATTAATTAATATTCGTGCTAAATAAATCATAATTTAAATGAAAATTACTTTTATTATAATTGAATCTAATTATTACGTAAAAAAAAATTATTTTAGTCCAACACATTTATTGGATAATCTTTTATTTTTTTTATAGAACACTACTAATGATATTTTTAAACAAATAATTTTAAAAATTTAAAACATATATTCATCTTTTCTTAATTATTATTATAATTAAAATTATGAATATTTAAAATCAAATATTTTAAGTAATTACTACGAATGAAAGTAAAAAAAATAATAAAATCAACAAAAGAGTATTCTATTATTTTCACTAATACGTGTGAATCCGGGTTTAATTTAATTGATTTTTTTTTATTTTTTAATTCATATATTTGTCATTTTAACTTTTTATTGCTTATTAATTGCAGATAAAATATCGTAAAAATACGATTGTGGTAAAACCTATTAAACTTAGCGCAGGATCAGTAGTAGTATTTTTTTCAAATGATGATGCTTATAAATTTATTATTTCTAAAAAAGCGTTAAATGATATTTTTCTAAAAAATGAATAGGCCACAAGGTTATCTATTTATTTAAATAATTGTATCGATTGACTGTAAAATTTATTACAGATTTTCGACCCAATAATCCCATGTGCATATATAATTAAGAGTAGTTGCTTTACGTTTAATGAATTGTCTTATTATAATGTAAATTGAGTTAACCGTAGCTTGTAGCAATATAAATTAAACAAATGATTTACACTTTTACGAAGTTATATGGCAGTTGTAAAAAGTGAGCCAAAAACAAAATCTGAATTGAACAATCAAGTGAAATAAAAATACCAATCTTTGCAATTATTCTTGTGTGTATTATTGCGAGTACGAGTTAGAGCCAAGTCAGAGCCAGGATGTCGGTTTATAGTTGGAAATATGTGTGAGAATCGCATACGCAGACCTTGGAAGCCGTACGTAGCGGATCGAGGGAATCTTTCCGGTTCTCGCGCGCATACCGTGAGTGTGTGTGAGGGAGAGTGAGCGAGGGAGCGAGAGAGAGAGAGAGTGAGGGGCGGGGAGGGGGAGGGGAGGGAAGGGGGATAAGTATGAGAGGCGCGTTCCCCATAGGGCTTTCCTGAGCTCTGAGCTCTGAGCTCCGAGCTCCGCTTCTTCCAGCGTGTCCTTGGGAAGTCGCGCGAGTACGCGAGTGTGGTGTGGTGTGGTGTGGTGTGGTGTGGTGTGGTGTGGTGGCTCCTTCACGGTTCTTGGCACCGGACAGGAGGAGAATATTCTCCGGCATATCCCACGCGAACTTACCTGCCTTTGCTGCCTCACTAAGACTATTTTACTGCGTTCGTTTCTCTTTCTTCTTCACTTCGTTCCTCCTCCTCCTCCTCCGCCTCATCTTTCTCTTTTGTCCTCTGCGCTTTCCTCTGCTGCCCTTCAAATCTTCTTTGCATTTTCCAATTACCAATACGGCGCATTTGTGTTTTTTCCTCATTGTGTATTTTCCTATTTTACCGCAAACATTAATTTTATAAACAGAAAATAATTCAATTACGTGTTCCGATGTTTTAGATGTCCGCGCAGGCACCCTAATTAATTATGAAGCTTTATGCTTTACTATTAAATTTAATACACATATTAATAATTAATCGTTTATTATTCATTAATTTGATGCAATTCCTTGGAAATATTTGCAAAAATTACATTCATAATTATTAATGCAAAAATTTTATGTTCTTCCTGTACCGCGTAAATGTACGCGTCAAGTGTCGACACCAGAGTATCGGTGGACAAAATCGAAAAAATTATTGCACTTATTAAAATGACATTGTAATCAATCAAATATTTAACACATATTATAGAGCTCTAAGGATAAAGGCTTTGTTAAGAGTTTAAAAAATAATTGACCAATCTGTCGTCAAATTTTTATTGCATGCATATCCACGTATCTGAATAACATTTGCACATTTTTAAATAGTTTATGTCGAGGAAGTTTTGTCGAATACTTTTCAATTTTTTACGTACAGAAGAAATAGTACACAGAAATTGACGTCATCAGTTTTCACCAAATGAAGATGAAAGGAGAAAAGGAAAAGCAAGCGTCTAACCACGGAGTGAAACGTGTTGAAGAAAAATGTACGCGTTAGTCTCGGCCTGAATCACCGGTTAATACCTCAACTGCACACTCTCTTCCTTTAATTCAGTTAATAATCTGCTTGTACAATAGAAACCATCTTTGTATCTCCAACTGTATCAAACTGCAAATTCCTTTAAATAAATAATATTCTTTCAATATGCATAAAAACACAACACCTAAAACTTTATTTATATGTCTAAAGTGTAATAAATTTTTTATTCCTTACTCTATTTTAGGAGTTACAAATGCAATACAAATTTTAACTTCTTTAATAACTTTTTAGAAAATAAATAGATTAATGTAACACAAAGAAAATGTAGATTAGATTTAAGTTTGTAAACTTAACAAAACCAATACACATAATTTTTCACTTACTGCTCAAAATTAATTGTAAGAATAATTGATTTCTTTATCTTCACGATTTTATTACTATTTATGCAAGTTTTTTCAAAAATTTTTTGTTTTTAAACCAATAATGTTTTTATCGTAGTATTGTCTATATTTGCTTACAGTTTGTTTATTTTCAGTTGAAAAAAAATTAAAAACGTGTAAAAAGCTATAATTTAAAAGGTATGAAAAATATTATAGCAAACAAAAAAATTTTTTAAGATAAATATCTTAAAATTTAGGAATTACCTATTTACAATATAATTATCATGAATTCCTCGAATACTTAAAATCTTTAGATATTCAACAATATTAGAAATTACTAAATATTTATTAGTGTTAGTCATAATGAAATAATTTCTAAATTATTTCTTATAAATTATTGTTTCATATCAACTATTGTCCCATTACTATACTAAAAAACTTTATAATACGACAAATATTTTTCATTTGAAGAAAAAATATGTATAATAAAATTAATGTACTACTAAACATAAATCAGAATATTGAAACTCATAAATAATAATTTTTTCTTTAAAATTTTATATTTTCTTATATTAAAATAATTCAATGTTTTTATTGTAATAATATTTATGAATTATGTCAAATATTTAATTTAAAAAAATGATAAAAATACACTTTAAAGAGTCATTTCTTAAGCATTTGAAGAATGATAGTAAAGCATTTTTTGCCAATGCACAGATGTAAATTAGAATAAATTATATTCAGACTACGTAAATATATTTTTATAATTATTATTTACTTTACATTTATATTAATACACAGTTATATATTATGAAAGGTATTGTTTGATAGAGAGTTTAAAACAATCAAGTATTTATATGAAATAAGATATTCCATTAAATTAAACATTACTTTAAATTGTAATCAAATGTATCGTATTATATATTATGTAATATAATACACAGGAAGATGAATAATAATTAAAATCATAATAAATTGTATTAAAATCTATACTATATCATAATCTATATTTATAAAAATATCTTATACTATTTTTTTATTTTAAAAAAAGGCAGAAAAAAAAACGAATAATTAAAACTTACTTTTGCCTGTGAATTAGGAAAAAGCATTGATAAACGTAATGTGAATCATTATACAGTATACCAATTCCACTATCAATTTGTCGACAAATTATCTTCATGAATTTATCTTATACATTTTTTTTACTTTTCTGCAATAGATTAATAATTTGATAATCGAGGAAGGATAATAGTTGAAAAAACGAATGAAAAATTATATTTTTTAATTGTTTGCCGGTGTTTCTTCTTTTTTAAAGTTTATAATGCTATTGATTTTATTGATTAATAATGCTAATTCATTAACTTTATTTTTGAAAACATATATTCAAGTGTGCATGAATAAAAAAACTTTATTGTAATTATAACCATACCCCCATGGTTGTAATTTACGTTGTATTTGAAAAAAAGAAGAAAAAAATTTCGTTCAACGTGTAGCTAACGTGTATATATTGATATACAGATCATGTTTAAATCTTAATTACTCTACCACTGGCTTGACATTGTAAATTGTACACGATATTCTTTTTCTAAGCGCATACCACGCATGGATATTATGAGTGCAAAGTAAGGAGTCTGACTGGAATCGGGTCAGCCGAGCATTGAGCGCAGTCATGGAAAAGTAACGGAAGTGAACGTCGATTACACCGTTAAAGAATATTCACTTTAGAAATCGTTTTCTCCTTCTCTAGTTGTTGTCTAAACTTTATAAACCTTCAACATTTTTCTCAATGTAATCATAGATATATATTACCTTATTCAGATAATTTTTATTTTAATAATTATTCTTAATATCTATTAAAGTTACATTTTTAATCGATAAATCTTTTTCGTGCCTCTTAAAATAATATGAAAAATTTAAAAATTAACTGCGATTTAGTTCGCTCACTTAGTTGAGAATAAACTTTCTAAAATGTCAATTTAAATAAAAATTAAAATTAGTAAGAAATAGATTTAATGTGTCATGTAAGATAATTATCATAAACATTATCTTGAAACTTGTTAACGAGTCAAAGCATAGCCCTTGAAGTGAAAAGGCTATGTCCGGATGCAAAAAAGAAACTATAGTAATCTATCATCGTTTATTATACTTATTTTATATTCAAGCTCTACGAGTACCAAAATAGTCTTCCTTCTTCGCATGGCTATACCAGACTTTAGTTATAATAAAATATAGGAAGAGGGGACCACAAATGCAAAAAAGAAAAAGAGCAAAACGGGAAAACCCCAAGGTAGGAAAGTCGAATGAAGCATTGTTAAAATTAATTTAAAAATTAACTCCAATTTGCAAAGTTTCAATTAAAATATACAATATGCAGTAACTATAATAATAATTTTTTGTTTACTTACAAATATTAATTCAAACACATTTATCATATTATATATTGTACTTCCATTATATCGCACCATTAGTTCTAAATAAATTAAAAATTATTGAAACATAAAAAATTACCTAACTCTGTAACTAATAATACATTTTTTAAGTAAATTAAAATTCTATATATTTACAGTTCATGAAATTCAATAACTAATTTGAAACAATCAACAGGAGGAATTTATTAATTCATACAATTATAGTAAAAATTTAATTGATCGAAATGTAACATAAATACTATTAAAATATTCATAATAATTTTTTTATATTTTATATCTCTATGTTATTGATGTAAATATATATTATTTCAATAATACTGTTTGGGTTTTAAGTAATTTAAATAGTTAACTTCAAGAAAAATAAAATATTCGTATTACAGAATTTTTTAGCTATAACAAAAAATAAAAATAATTACTAAAAGTTGTTTGTATAAATTAAATGATTGAAAACAATTGCACTGGAGGATACAAGTGACAAAACAGTTTTTTTCAGATAAAAAATAAATTTAACAAAGTTTTTTTTTCATTACAAAACATTTATTTAAATTCTATTAGTATAAAATTTATGTCATTCAATAGTTATACTTAAATATTGATATATAAAAAGTAATTTTTTATATTTTTATTTTTATTTAAAGTAAAGAATATAAACTTACTTTTTTAAAATCTGTTATTATTAAAAATAATATAATTATTTTTTAGTATAAATCATTCGACATTTGTAGTTTCATCATTCTATTACTATATTTTTTAGTAATAGTAAATTCATTGTTCAACACAAAAATATTTTATTCAAAAAATTAATTTTTAATTTAACTTACTGCTAATCCATATCAAACATCTAACTTAAAAATTAAGATATTAACATTTTTTTTATAATTATAGATAAATTACGATCTTAAAATAATTATATCATTGTATATTATCTAATTGTTAATAATAACTCTTTACCTATATTAAACATAATATTATTCCATAAACAGTAAACGATTATAGATTTTATAGAAACAAATAATATAAAAAAAAACAGTAGTCAACATTATATATAATTTATTTATCTTTTTAATTTATACTATTTAAAAATGCTAAAAATATAAATAAAATTATTATAATAATTGAATTAATATCTCATATCAATATTGCTGAAAAATATATGAATTTATGAACATTAATAATTATTCATAAGTTTATATTGTATTTTGAAAATAAATATTCGTTCAGCTCCCCGGATTAAACTCTAAATAGACAGTTCCAATATCGATAAGATTATTAGGCTAACGCGGAAGCTTAAAAGATTAATACAACAATCAGTATATTATGTATTTGATTTTAATCTTTAATTAAATGAAATTTATTGTAACATTAAAGGCATTTGTAAAAAGAGTATTTACGGACTCTTGCTACTGTTGAAGAGGAATAACAAATAGAAAGTAAACCAAATATGAGTTAAATTTTTTTGGTTTAAAGTTTACTTTACAATATATTTTTTAAAAAAATTAAAATTAGTGAATTATTTTTCAAGAACATTTCCAGACATGAAAAACAACTTGTAGAAATAATGTTTGTAATAAATTACAAAAGCGAATTAAAACCAGGCGCATTTGAATTTATGTCCACAAAAGTCTTAATTAAACTTTAGAATTATTAATTAAGACTTAGATGTTTCAACTAAGCATTTTCGAGTTTTTAGCTTAAATGTAAAAAAAGTCAAGAGCTGCAAAGTGTGTTGCAAACAAGAATTTTGCAAGGTATTAGTGAATTGAAAAGGTAAATATCGTATTTGCCGAAGGAGTATGAAAATAATCCGGCGCAAATGAGCGAAAAGTTGTTAAATTAAGAATGAGCAAAGTGCATCCTTTTCTCATCGGAGACGTTCGAGAAATGCTAACGAACGCGCTTAGCTAAAAGGTGAGGTCGCAAAGAAGCGAGGAAGCGATGAACCGAGGAAGTGAGAAAAGAAGGAGGAAGGGAGAAAGGAAGGAAGAAGAAGTAGAAGAAGAAGAAGAAGAAGAAGAAGAAGAAGAAGAAAAGAAGAAGAGGAAAGGAGAAGGTGAAGCTGAGGCTGAGGCTGCGGCGATGATTTTTGCAGCTCGGCTATCGTGTTGTGGTAGGCTCTTTAAAAGCGAGAGCTCCCGAGGAGCGTCGAGAGCACCCGAGTGCCGGCGAACCGCACAAGAAGTGCGTGCACTGTTTAGTCGCTTTCGTCTGCTTTCGTCGCACTCGGGTCGGAGAGAGAGGGAAGAGTTCGCGAGCGTGTCTGGTACTGCCGGGGAGTGGTGAGTGTGTTGGTGCGGTGCGGCTGGTGTGGTGTGGTGTGGTGCACTGTAGTGAGTGAGTGCCGCGCGCGCGCGGGAGAGAGAGGGAGAGAGAGAGAGAGAGAGAGAGAGCGAGAGCGGCTGGACTAGCGGACTAGCCCGGTTTCGAGTCAGTCAGTGTGCCACCGGCGAGCGTCGCCCGTAGGCTTTCCGTACCCGGAGTGAGAGGGAGTGAGTGCAGGAGCGAGCGAGATATGGCAGTCTGCCGAGCGACGTCCAGACGTGCCAGCGCCGTCCCCGTCGCGCGACCCGACCGCGAACTTTGAATCCGCGACGTCTTCAACCCCCGCACCAGGTCGCCAAAACCCGAGCCTGAGAGCAAACATGGACATGAAGATAGACGTGGACAGAGACCCAGAAGTAGACGTGGATCTAGACATCAACGCGAATGGGGTTGCGGAGAGAGGCAGTGCATTCGTACTCGAGCGCAAAGTTCAGCAGAGACTTGTCTGATTGAGCCCGTTGATTGTTCGCGCGAACAGCGATTCTTGCATTTTGCAACTTATTCATAAAGTGCAGCGAGTGCGTAAAGTGCGTCGAGAATCCAAAAGATCAAGTGTCGGTGGCCTGTTGAAGTTAGTGCTTGAAGTATATACAACGACGTGTGAAAGTGCGGGAGGGCGGGAGGGAGGGAGGAAGGGAGGATACACGAAAACAAAGAAAGTTTAATTAGGGGTCTTATGTGGCGAATGACTGAAGATTGCCCTTGAGAGAACAAGCTAGTGCACGGGAGCGAGGATAGAAGGATTGCAAAAAGCGAAAGAGAGAAGACAAGATGCTCGAGGAGCAGCCACTAGACTTGAGTGTCCGGGTTGGCGATTACGCGGAGCTCGTTCGCAGCAAAGATGTGGACGAGGAGTCGGCAAGCCAAAGTTCCAGCGAGCACGAACTCGAGCGACCGAACTCGAGGCTCTGCGGCCTCGTCAGCACGACGACGACGACGGCCACGAGTTTTTCGGCGAGCGAGGAGCGCGACCCGGACGACAGGAGCTGTTCCGAGGACTCGGACGACTCCAGCTGCAGTCACGAACACAAGGATGGGAGGCCCAGGTCCAGGCCTCCTGGCACCAAGCCCTACAAGAAAAACCTCATTAGAAGATATTGTGAGTCTGCTTTTCACTCTCCCGCATCTCCACTCTCACTTTCACTTCCCGTAACATTTGACCAAAATTTACCCAATTCTAATAGCATTCTAATCCGAAATGCAGTTGCCCAAGACATCCTTTATTGGGAATAAATAAATAAATCGAATTGAAAATAAATATTAATAAAGAAAAGAACGGGTAGCGGAAATTTAATAAATATCTTCTGTTGGCCTGTGCAGTTCTCCAAGTATTACTCAATCGGCATTAATGCTGATAGGAGCGACGTGCTCGTGATCTTTATCGATGTATTTTCCATGTAAGGAAAATGGAGGTGAACCATTCAATTAGAGTACCGAAGTTTTAGCGAAACTGACGTACTCGATTCTCGAATTGCCTTCTTAGTCTTTTGTTATCGCTATCATCGGAATACGTATTGAGCGTAAGCACTCCTCGACCTATCGCGACTACTGTCAATTTTGGCCAACTCTTATCAGCTATTATGCAAGCGTTCATGCCATACTTAAAGAAACCGATTCGACTTGTAAGCAATATTAGAGATGACATGTCACGTTACCACTTACGTAAAAGTTTTGTCTGTCCCACCTAAAATTTAAAAACCTTTGAAATTTCGCATTGAGATTAAATTTGGTTAAAGTGAAGTCGAGACGAAAACAAGAAAAATTCATCATCCGAACGAGACCCACAGCTCTCGCAATGACTCGTGATAATAAATGTAAAATATTTTACACCGACAACATTAATATGCAATGCCTTATGCGTAATTTTGTTTTAAATTGATTTAATTACAGTATCGAACAAGTGTCATAAAATTAGCATAACCGTCTAGTTAATTAATGAAATAAAAAAAAACTTTTCTTTTCTCCATCACTCTCTGTTTTTAACTAACTCTTTCTCTTTCTTTCTTTCTCTCTCTCTCTCTCTCTCTCTCTCTCTCTCTCTCTCTCATGCATTCATTTTCATTATTTCATATTTTACATTTAAAATACAAATGCGTACAGGTACAAAAATCTAAAACGAACATTCTATTGTATGATAATGTAAATTTTATAGATTGTATTTTGACAATAAGTACATCACTCTCCAAAAATTTATAGATTCATTTATGAATAATATTACAAGTTATCTTTAAATAAAAACTATAGGTCAATTTACAATTTTAGATTAAAAATAAATATCTAATTAACAATGGATTTTTCGATTGAATGCACGAGAGAATCTAATATTTGATATTTTTTCTTAAATCGTTTTGATTTTAAATTGAATTGAATTATTTTTATTTCACAACTCGATTTAATAATTATCATATATTATGTTAAAGAAAACAGAGTTAAATTTATTGGACAATCTAGTTTTTCCCATGAAATGTTTTGTGTAAATCAAGACAACGTACACATGATGATTATCAATTATAGTTCACAAGGGATGTGGAAAGGAATGACAGAGAGAGAGAAAAGACGTTAGTCAAAGAAAGGGGATAGAGAAAGGACAAGTGATGAGTGAAATCTTGTCCATGTACATAGTGTTTAATCGGCATATCCACACGTACACCCATACATATATTTACATAAAAGGCAGCTTTAAAGTAGCGTTCGGTCTGCGATTTTGACTGTGTCTGTGATCGTAATTTTGGCTGATAAAAATATTACGCAAGCTGCTTCACGAAGGTCGAGCGTAAAATCAGACCAAGCTATCGACCGCCTTTACATAGCTAGTCCGAAGGAGATGTAAGTAAGGTAGGAGAAAGGGGAAAGAGAGCTTGAGGAATTAAACAGAGAGTGAGAGTAAGATCGATCTTGTTGCGAGCAAATGAGAGCCCGTAACCATTCAAAATTTAAATATGTATTTGTCTACTTTTATACAAAACAAAAACCAACATGCAGTATTATAAATTTTTACTTTGTATCCTTCCTGTTGTTGCGTTATACTTATTGTCGTTTCTTTTTGCCATTGTTAACTATTGTTGCATGCTGTTATTATTAATCGCATCAAAAATTACACATGTTTTTAATTTTCTTGTAAAAAAATTCCTTTTCAATTATTAAAAGTACGAAAATGATTGAATTCAGTTGAAAGAGGATGTAATTTTGCAATATTTAAAAGGAATAGTTCTAGGTGCATTAGTTAACTCGAAGGACTTCCTAACAGGGTGATATTAGGCCTGTTCCTTTGAAAACCCGAATCAAGCATTCTTTTTCAGATCCCAAAAGTATGAAACACTAAAGAGAAAGTTTGCACGCCGGGGGCATATTTTCTCAATCTTTTTCGTTTTTCGTCACAGCTACCGACAGTGATTTTTCCATCTACGAATTTCGGTCGCTTGTTGCCTCACTTTCACTTTTTCGTATTCTTTTGTTTTTCGTTCTTCTCTGGACCTTTTTTGACAAAAGCGTGTAAATGAACAAAAAAAAAATTGAAACGAACTTGTATATTCTCACGTTTTCCTTGATTTTAAGGCTTAAAATACGCCAAAAGTAAGAAATCCCTTTCACCCAGTGACCTTAATACTTATATCCCTCTTTCAGACTTCCTGTGGGTGTCATCGCATTTATTAGCATGAATTTCTACGGTCGAAATTCTCAGCAGATATTTTGGACATTTTTTTCAAATACCTTGCAATCCTTTTATTATTTTATTTTCCATTCATTGCATTACATGTAACACATTCTTCCTTTACTGTATAACTTTCAAACACATTTTTTCATTTTAATGAAATAAATTGTCAGGACGTAAATTGTAAATTGATTATGTTATAAATGATGTTCATCAATACTTACTCGAAATAATTGAATTAATTTTCCAATTCCGCTATTGAAATTTATTTAATTGTTATTGAATAATAAAAATTATGTCAATATATTTAATAATTATTTTTCTAATATTTGCAATCTAAAAATTCTGTAATGAATTATTCATTGGAAATAAACAAAGAAGACTTTTCACCTTGACCTCATAAAGCATATCTATTGAAATAGAGCATAGGTCTCAAATTCGATAAATGAAATTGCTCGAGCCCATGGCCTTTAGTTAAATGTACAAAGTAATTTCGCAGATCAAAGACTTGTGTTTAAGTGAGCAAACTATCCTATTATAAATGAATGAAAAATTAATGTGCATTATTGTTGATGTCCCTAAAGGCTTGTGATCAAGTATGCAAATTTCATATAGCTGTCACTTTAATCTTACGTTTGATATTCAATCTTCTTTGCTTATATTTAAAATTGATGTATATTTTATACCGACTGATTAATCAAAAGTTCTTTTCATAAATTTTTGTCAATTATTTGTATTAAATAAATAAATACTATAATAAGATAGACTGAAATAACAAAATAACTATTTAAAAAACTTTTTAAAAAATTCACGTAATAATGTTTAAAAATTTCTATTAAATTATTTTATATTCTTAGGTGCACATCGATGATCTAATAATTACACTTATTATAAACGATATTAACATTCAGACAATAAATCCATGCACCAATAAATGTGAAAATAAAATAAAATAAAATATTTCTCAACTGTGAGAAAAATCTAATAAACGATTTTTTGACGTGTTACTTACATGAACGCATACATTATGGATGATGTTCGATTCACCGAGCTCGTAAATTGTATTATACACAGACATACAAATTGCACGGAACCGGGACAAGTTCATCATCCGCGCTTGCGCTTGATAGGGATGGATGCAATCCATCGTCTAGTTAATCAGAAAGAGTGAGAAAGAGGGGGAAGAGAGAGAGATAGAGAGAGAGAGAGAGAGAGAGAGAGACAGAGAGAGAGAGAGAGAGAGAGAGAGAGAGACAGAGAGAGAAAAAGAGAGAGATCCCATTCTTACACAGTAGCCGTGTCAGGGCTGACTCGAGCAAGATATTTATCTTTCGAGAAATCGATATTTCTGAGCATTTTTCAGGCTGATGAAGAGATGTTCATATGCGGAACTAGGCTACCGTGTCCTTGTATATTTTGACCCTAACCAATGGGCACTTGAGTACATTTGATTGATTGAGCCTTCATCCCTTTATGCATCGCGTATTTTACAATTCGCGTGTAGTTCCAACGTATCGATATTTATGAAAAGTTAAACATTATTGGAATATTCAGATAATTTTTTCCGCGCGAGAAATAATACCCTAAAAACGCTTTACCATGTACCTTTTCGCGAATTTGTTCATAATTGCATCAACCATTAATTGCGATTTGTAACCTATAAAGAAGACGTCTAAATTGCTCGATTAAAAAGTCGAGCGCACCACAGACTCATCGTGAAAATAGAGAAAGTATAATTATCACTCGGTGGACGGATGGATGAACGAACGGACGGACGGACGGACGGACGGACGACGGACGACGGTCGAACGGAATATTGACACTCGCGTAACAAATGACGTTTCGACTCGAGCGAAAAGGAGCAAAGCGCAAGCGACTAAAGCGAAAAGTAAAAATCGAGAAAAGGAAGAGAATACGGTTGATCGATGAGGTGCTGGTGCATAAAGGAAGAACAGTGCTCGTCGAGTGCGACAGCCCTGACCTAGATAGCCGAGCGTGTTGTCGACTGGTCTAGCCAACAGCCAACAGCCAACAGCCAACAGCCAACAGCCAACAACCAACATCCGACACTGCCTACCTAGTCTATTATAGCCCCCAGCTATAGATGTGCTTTGGTGCTTTGGTGCTTTGGTGCTTTGGTGCTTTGGTGCTTTGGTGCTACTACTTGCACTGTCACTTTGTAAATCCTATTGCACCTCGACAACCTCACCGCCTTCTCAATTCTGAGCTCAATTCTTTGTTACTACATGCGCGAGCAGCCTTCTTTTTTTTTTTTAATCCCAACTCCGAAGATTTTCACTCGATTTTTTCGCGCACCTTTCATCGGTAGCCCGGCCCCGCTCGCCTACTTAAAAGCCGAGTTTAAATAGACGTGAATCGAGTGGAAATTGAGAGCAGCAATTAGGAGAAACGGAGGAAGTGGCTCATTGATTAGGCGTGGAAGTTTCGCGATCCACGATTCGGGCGGAACTTTCCTTTGGAAACTTTTTGCCTATTTACGTGAAAGTTAAATAGTCTGCGCGCACACACACACGCGCCCGTGCACAACGAACTCGATTTCGCTCCTTCCAAGTTTCAGAATTAGTAAAAGATTGAGTCGGTATGCCTCGTCTCTCAATCGCATAATCTTGTTACGTTGACGCGTTCCTCATCCTTGACACCTTTTGCGATCTGTCTGCCTATTTGTATTTGACACACACTCTCTCTCTCTCTCTCTCTCGCTCTATGTCTATCCAAGTGTGAGTTTATCTGTGTAGCCCTCTGTTTGTATTACTTTCTCGATCCTCCCCGACATCATGTGCTTGTTCTCCGTAACTAAAACTAAGCCGGAGATGGTGACAATGAGTACGTGTAACCGAGTGAGGACCTCGTCCGATAAATCCGCAAACCGGACACCGACCCCAAAGTAATCGAGTAATTGCAAATATAACAAAACTCTACTAGACATGTTACGAGATCTAACCTTTTGTACATTTTTACTTCTGCAAGCAATCGCTAACATTAATAAGGATGAAATTATTACTTCACATATAATTATTTAGCCTACACTTAAAAACTTTTAAAAGAATTGGAGTATTTGACTGTTGTGCGTTTCTTTTTTTTTTTTTTTTTATTTTATTTTTATTTTTTTTTTTACTGTAAAATCAATGATGTGCTTTGTAAAGGAAAAACTATGAATATACTTCCCATTATATACCGAGCAAAATCATGCGTGTAACTGGTTAATTAAACTCGAGTGATCTCTTTTCTTAACTTTGTCTTTAGATTTATACGTCATTTTGTCACATAAGAAACTACTAGTATTGTCCACTCTGAGAATTGATTCTGAAAATCTACATTAAAGCAACGTTATATGGTTGTTGTTGTTGTTGTTGTTGTTGTTGTTGTTGTTGTTGTTTGATGTTGATGATGTTGTTATTGGTATTTCGATCTTAACAGTTAATGATAAAGAAAAGAACAGAGTAAAAAGATTGTTGAATCGCTGTCTCGGGAAATAGGTCATGGACGAATATTGTGTTGCGCTATCCTCGGTTACGGTCTCGCTTTCCCTTTCGACTTGCTTTTTCATTTCGCTTTTATCCTTTTGGGTATCCGACTTGTCGAGAAGTCTTCTTTTTTTAATTTACACTCTTATTCTCAAACACGTAGCACATGCACATTCAAATATATACATATATACTTAATTACGGCAAGGAATTATACATGATATTACAGAACTATCAATTGATGTACAATATTTAAAAATAAAAATATCTAATCAGAAGAAAACATTTTCAGCGTTAAAAAAATTTAATATTTAAATGACAAAATTAATGCAGCACATATGCAAAGTAATTTAAGTATCCTTGATTTGATTCGGAACTAGGAAGTGTGTTATGTGCTCATTTACGCTTCCGTTCTATCGAAATTTCCGGATTTGGAAATCGTGACTCAATCTAACATTTAAATATAATCTTTTATTTCGTACAATAATATTTCAGGAACTTGATATTTAACAAAAATAGGAATAATAATTATTAAACGTGTATATTTCTTATTTAAATAATCTGAAATAACAAAGAATAAAAATAGTTATTTTATATAGGTCAACGGCATTAATCTTTTATTTAAAAGTTTATCTTAAAAATATTTGAAAAGTCGTGTTTTTTGACAACTAAATTTTTTTGCAAAAATATATTGCAAAAATGTTAATAGTCTAACTATTTCCCGTGTCGGTGTAGACTTTAGAAAGAATAATCATATTATTCTAATTATATGTTGTTTACGGTACACCAACACAACAAGTAGTGAAAATGTAATTCCATATTTTTTTTCATAAAATTAAATTAATCATAAAATGATTTTCCAAATATATTTTTTTATATTTTATTTATTTTTTTGAATACAAATGCAAGCGTGTAGGCTAAATTTATATCTGTAAATCATTTACAAACATACATACATGTATACGAATGTTAGAATATTTATGTACCCTAGTTGTGTATTTTATATGTCTAAGTTTATAATTTTTTACATATAATATTACACAATTTTTCCACACTAAAAATATTTTAATTGTTATTTACAATTAAAACCAACCAACGAATATCGGCTAAAGAAAATCTTATAAAATAAAGCAGTAAAAAAAAAAAAACTGTTATCGTTTTAAAACCTCATCCCACATAAATCGAGACGATCTACGTATTCACTAGTTCAGAAGCTTGAAACGAGTAAAACTTTAAATGGAAAATAAAATTGAAAGTATAATTTATTGATTCGTTTGAAACAGATTAATTTTGAAATATACCTAAGAAAATTCGTATTATAAAACATGAAACTGTGACGAGAGCATAAAGGCGAAAGCAGAGATAATGGAGTTGGGAAGTTATAAGTTGATGTCACATAGAAAGAGAGAGTCGTTGCCGTTACGTAATATCGTGCGGGCTGCAATGTACCAGTACCGTACGACATACGGGTGACGAGGACAAGGAGGATGGGGAGGAGAAAGTTGTCGGCTCGGACAGACTGACCACACCGACAAACACATAGAGAGAGAGAGAGACAGACAGACACAGGCAGACAGGCACTCCTGCTTATTATAAATTTTCCTTGCATCACGGACACTCGAACAACACTCGGAATCCCAAAGATCTCACCTTAAATACACAAAGCCGACGTCACTTCACTGCCGTTTGTTCCCAAGTGCTATCGTGTAAAATTTCGTAAACCGCGGACGCGGCGGAAGGAAAGGGAAATGATATAAAAGGAAGTGCGGGTGCGAGGGTATGAAATACGCGTCGGTCGATGAGGCTAGACGAGCTGATGGAGAAGTCGACGCCACTCCCTCCGAACTCAAAAGGATCAAGGTCAAACAAGGTCAACGGCCAAGGTGCCTAGCTCTCAATCAACTATGTATCCAGCGCGCAGCCCTTAGCTCATTTTTATCCATTACCGAAATGTTTTTCACGAAATTCCTCGTTAATGTGGGAACAATTTTAATGCGCCCTTTCCCCTACCTGCATAACAGCAGAAAACAGTGAAAATAAATAATAAAAAAAAAAAAACAATGTTTTTATCACAGTACAAAATATATGACATTCTACGCTAAATTCCATACTATTAATTATGAAAACACTAACGTCCCTCAGAAAAATTTTATAAAACAATCAGTAGACCAAGATAAAATTTCTTTTAATATCGTAAAATTCATAAATTGAAAATATAGTCAAATCTCTCGTCTAAATACTTATTTGCACGAGCTATTGTAATCTTGTGACTTTTCAATGAGTTTGCATTTTTATATAAAAGTATTTTATGAAAATATTAATTTGATTAGATTTTGGTAAATTTTATAGATTCATCTTATACGTGCCTTAGAATTAGAATTTCCTATAATTATTCTCTACAATCCATAACACTGTCAAAATATAAATAATGTGCTTATAAGCGAAATATATTGCCACACGAAAATTTATTGTATAAAATATAATTTATTCAATAAATTTTGTATTCATTGCTAACAACAATAATTAATTATCTCATGATTTATTATATATTAGAAAAACAATGTATTATTCTCGGTTATTCGTAAAATTAAAAAATTTAAATACTTTAAATATTTCGCATTATTTATTTTCATTTGAATAGTATTTAATAATTTTACAAAGATCAAGTATAAAAATTTTATATGATAGAGTATGTAATAATATTGGTATAATAAATAGTTTTAATAATAATTATATTTCAAGAAAATTATATAGATTCAAAATAAATAATTAGATTCGATTCATTTATTAAATTTTTTTTTTAATGAGAAAATCAATGAAACTTTTTTAAATGAATTTTTAGTAACTACAACAATAAATTAAACTTTTATTTGCCCTTTTAATTGCAAACAATTTTATATTACAAATACTTGGATCAAGAAAACTTTAATTAAAATACTAATTAAAGACTTAGTATGATGCAATTGAATTACAGCAAAATATGTATCAAAATAATGTATGAGCATTACATTCAATTTAATTAAATTGAAATAAAATTAAAGTATTGAAATAATTTAATCATAATAACTATTTTATAAAAGTAATTAAAAACATAATCTAAAAAAGTATAACGTCAACAATTATCGCTATTATTTAAAATAATGGAAAATGATAAAAATTTAATAAATTATATTTATATTTAAAATAGTAAAATAAGAATTCTTTATGATTTTAGAACAAAATAATTATTTATAGTAATAAAAACGATGAAATGAACGAGCATAATATTAATGAATTAATTCTTCTATCAGGTAAATGAATATAACGATTAAAGTTTATAGTAGAAAATATCCTTTATCTTTAAACATTAGAAAGAAGTTATTTAATTTTTCTTTTTTTATTATGAAAACGATAATAATTAGTTAAAATCAATTATGTCAAGTGACGATATATTTTAAATTATATTTTTTTTCATTCATACAGATGACGAATAAGTTTTTAATAATTTGATACTATCAAATTAATTAACTATTAATCAAAGTATAATTTAATTTTAGAATTGATATCAGATAAAATGTTTGATACATTTTATTATTTACTACAATAAGCGACATGAACCATTTGCTGTATTTTACTTCTTTGAAACATAAAATATCTTTACAAATTATCATATTAGATCAATAAGTATTCATCATTATTACGTATAAAAAATTTATTAACTATATGGGTACTCGTACTCATTAGGTATTCGTGAATTAATTAAATAATAATGATTTTCCATATAATGGTTATAATCTCCTTCATCTTAACAATTTATAAAAAAAATAAGTATTAAAAGTTAACAGTATAAAATAATGTACATATATAATCAACTAATGTAGAAAAATTCATTTAAGAGTGGTGATTTTAATACAATAAAAGGAATATAATAAACAATAAATAAAAAATGAGTAAAGTGCATGATTTTAATTGTAAAAATGTTAATGCATCATATTATAAATCGATATTTTAAATGAAAAAATATTTGAAAGTATTAGTTTAAAATATATAAGGTGTGTTGTATAATACTCTTATAATTAAAATATTAATGACATCATTACTCTTATTGTATAACACCAGAATTTAAAATGTAACAAGTTCAAATAGTGATAAATATTAATATATTTATGATTGTAAATTTGTAAACACGCAAGAAGCCTAAAATAGTATGACTTTCAAATTATTAATAAAAGCGCAAATAAATATAAAAAAAGAAAAAAAGAAAAAAAAGTAATACCGTGGCTACACATTTTATGCGTATTATTTTCACAATATTTTCGCCAAGGAACTTTGTTTGTCTACGGTTTTTAAATAAAAAATTCAATTTCCATTACAAGAAGCGATGAATACAGATACAAGATAAAAAGTTTGGTAAAGAAAAAAAAAGAAAAAATGGACCGGGTATGAATTGCAGGTTCGCGATAAAAAAGGAATAAAGTTAGAAAGCTGATGATGATGATGATGATGATGATGATGATGATGATGAAAAGGCAAAGACCTTTGGGAGAGATAAGAGCCCGGATAAGGATTTGGGTTGTTGTTTCCGAAAAACAAAATAATTGAGCGGAACGAGGCCTCGCGCGCACCCGTCGATGAAAATCAATCGAGATTTCCCCGATAACGTGTATCCGCGATTTTCCCGCGTCACCTTGGCGTCACGTCGGCACCACACGCTTCATTTCGCTCTCAAGTCCGTGCGTGCGAGCACCGAGTTAGTGGCGGTAGTGGTAGTGGTGGCGGCCGCCGCCGCCGCCGCCGCCGCCGCCGCCGCCGCTTGAGAAATTGCTTAATGAATGTGCCGAGGCAGGGGGCGCTCGCGTCGCCGCCTGCCTGAAAGTAAAGTAGAAACGTTGCAGTGGGTCAAGGAGAGACGGACCGAGAGCGGCTTTCACTTCCTCTCTGGCAAATATGTATGCACGAGCGCACTGGCCTCGACGTCGACGCTGCTGCTGCTGCTGCTGCTCGCCGTCTATTCCTTCCCTTTTAATTTTTTCTCTCCTTCCTTTCCTTTGAGCGCGCGTACGCTACCTTCGCTGCTAATTGCCCCCCCCTGCCCCCTGCCCCTGCCCCCTGCCCGTGATATTAAAGACCCACACGCGAGACCACGACGATTTTTTAAACGTACGGCGCGCGTACTTGCTTTCTTTTAACCTCCGCGACACCTGCATTGGTTTTTAATTACGAGAACGCGGTGGCACTGCCCATAGAATTGCTTCTGAAGAACTACTTACAGGCCTTTAGCAGCGACGACAACTTTATCTTATATTATTTAGATTTAAACGGCAAATTTGATTTTATGTGGACTTGGCCTTTCTTATCTACCTACACCTCTAAAAACTCTTTTTCTTTTTTATTTTATTTTAAATCGATAAATTCGCATGGAAGACCAAGACATTATGAATACATTCTTCTTGATGCTATCTACACTAATAGCAACAATAACAACAAAAACTACATCAATAATTATATTGGTAATATATTGTAATTAACGTGATATTACAAAACGATGCCATAAATGCATATGATCTAATTATTACGACATGCGTAATACAGAAATTTCATTTTCCAAAATACACATTTTGTAATTACAATTTTAGCGCCTTACTACGCGATTAATGTTTATTTCAAATATATTATTTTAGCGATTTAATCCATCAAATATTATTTATACATAATTCAATTATTTTTAATTTCACTTCTATTTTTTGCCGAGTATAATTTACTTTTTGCCTTCGTTAAAATGCATATTCCCAACTGTGAAACTGTAGGAATTATATTAATCTTCGTAAAGCTATTTTGTTATTCTAGGACAAGTACATTTTCTAACTATATAAATAACTATAAAACTTTAGAACTTTGCAATAAAAATTTATGTCTGTAAATTTTAAATAATTCATTAAATGTATAAATTAATGACGGAAGTATTTACAATATACTTTTTTGTTATTATATATTCTAATGATTAAGAAGCACTATGATTGTGATCTAAAATTATGATTTGAAACCATATCCGTTAAAATAATATACACATACATATGTATGTATAAAATTAAGAATATTTTTATTAAAATCATTACACACTATTGTTTTAGTAAGTTAAGGATATATGAATTAATTAAAATATTTTATTCAAGAAATATATTTTATTTCGTCCTTAAATGTTTATCTTAAATTATAAAAAAAACAAAAAAATTATGTATTCCAAGTAAGAAATGTTGAAAAAAACCAATTTCAATAGTACAATTCCTGCTGAAACAACATTTTTAGTCTAAATAATTATTCGTAATGGTCAGCATATATTAATTAAAAAATTTGTGACTATTTAAATGTACAAAAATACAAAATTCAAAAGAATAAGTAAACTATAAAAATCGGATGATTTATGACTTGAGCACTTTTTACGATTAAGCAATATTGTTATACTTAAAAATAGATCTTTAATTTCACTACGACTTTAAAATTGTAGTAAATTGTTCAAATTTAAAAATCCTTAGAACATTAATTCACCTACTGAAAGTGTATCATTACTATTTGTGATAATTTAATTTTAAAAATGTGTATTGTTTGTGATTTCAGTGGATGCAAGAGAATTAGTACAACAATCGCGAGACCCAACAGAAAAAGAAGTATTAGCGTTAGGTTCAGTGAAGCCTGAACCGGGTTCGATAACGAGCAACAGGCTTCTTCACGGGATCCTGTCGCAGCATCATTCGCACTCCCAGCATCCGCATCAGCATCAGCAGCAACAGCAGCAGCAGCAGCAGCAGCAACAGCAGCAGCAATCGCAACATCATCATCACCACCACCATCACCAACACCACCATCAACAACATCAACACCAACAACATGGACATGGTGCTTTGCAAAATGGCTATGGTCGACATCTCGGCAACCAACCACCCTATAATACTGCCGCTATACCTCCCACTACTACGCCAGGTAAAAAATCTAATTACACAATTGATATTTTTCGTGTGTGACATATTTAAAATCCGATGTAAACTATCATGTGTCTGTTTATTTTTTAAATTTATAAATTTTTTTTCAAGAATTTTTATTCATTGTTGAAAGTAAAAAATCATTAAATTTACAATTAAAATTCTCTGTAGCGATTACGTTTTTATTTCTTCAAAGTATCTTCAATACATTAAAAGTTTAAACGTGTAGATGGTGTTTTAAAAAAAAATTGTTATATAGTTCCATCAATATAAAAAAAAAAAAAAAAAAAAGAAATTTGTAATTATTACATTTCAAATTATTATTTCTTCAATATGTTCATTGACATTCATAATTATATTCTATTACTAGCATAACCATCAATAAACAGAACACGACAAAAAACGATACGCTTTAAGAATCAATAAATTTTTATTAATTTGTGTTATTGAAACAAAAACTTTAAAAACATTTTATTCTTTTTTCGGTAGATATATATATATATATATATATATACATTTATCGTAAAATATTGCGTGTAATCTAAACTAGAGCAATTTAAAATTGTTTACCATTTTGTGAAAAGGGTATTGAATATTAGACATTGTTATCGTTACATTTTTTCATAAAGAAAAATATTAGCTTAAATATTTATATTAATTAAAGATAAATAATTTATATATTGCACAATTAATGTACAATTCAACTGAGTAAATCATGCCCCGATTTATCGATTATTATTAGAAAGAAAAATACTTTATCGAGAAATCAAATTAAAGTAGGTAATCGTTTTTTAAATAGACCAATTTTTTGAAGAAGGGTTATTAGCGTGGGAAGGCCTAATGTGGACAATCAATAACCAAATGAGTTTAAAATTGAATACTACGCAATAATAGTTTAATAGTTTAATACGTAATTAAAACTCCCGTCCCTCGTGTTAATATCGTAATTGGACAGGGCGGAAAGCCGATTCGCGAAGATAAATCGAAATTTAATTTTGGTAAACAGGAAGCGGATCACTGCCAGCGAGTCCAGCCGATAGTGGAGTCAGCGATGTCGAGTCGAGCACATCGTCAGGGGGCAACGAGGATGCAAATCTACTTTTAAAGGCGAGGCTCAATCCTGCTTCGTCTCTGCAGCCGAGCCTGAGCGCCTCCCACCACTCCCATCTCACAGCAGGTGAGCTAACCTGAGCTAAAAAATAATTCCAGTGTCGATCCGATAAAATCTATTTGCATTTCATGGGTTCGTGCACGAAACCTCCGGTAAAACGGCTAATTCAATGGGAATTTTGTAAAATTAGCGCTTGGCAGACCAGCCTGCCACAGCCCTGGAGTCTACGGGAGCTCCGGTGGCTTTCTACCTCCATCTTTCCACCCCCAGCAGCATCATCAGCATCATCAGGCCAGTCAGTACCAAACCCACAGAGGGAGTTCCCCCCACCAGCAGCATTCTGGTCATGGTATGCCGACTTCTATGGGACCACCCCACCATCATCTTCATCAGTCTCCGAATCTTCAACATTTGCACTATCGCCAACCCCCTACGCGTGAGTACACACACGACTTTTCATTGCAAAATAATATTTATACATCCAGGCTTCGAAGCCGTAATACAAGCATTTATCAACAATTTTTTTTCTTTTCTTTTTTTCTTTTTATTTAATATTACTTTTTTATGAAATTCACACTCGATTAATAATGCACAAAGCCTCCTCTTTATTGAGTATTATTGGAAAACTATGGACTACCATTTTATTATATAATTCTATTATAAATGGTGAAAAATTTTGTTTTTACTAATATGGTATCTTTTACGAATTTAAATCGTTTTCTTTCCATTTATATTTATTTTTCTTGTTTTTAAAAGACATTTTATGTGAATCTCCTCCCGAATCTCTCCTGAACTGGTGATGCAATTATCGATATAATTTTAAAATAATCATTTCAAAAATGAAATAAAAATACGCATACTACATTGTTTCTTACTTTAAAAAAAAGCCTTCTTTATAAAACGAAAATCTTAAATATATATAATTTAAAATTTAAAACAGAATATCTCACCTTGTTATCTAAACTGTCCATAATATCGATACTGATACGTTTTCATAAGAATCTGTGAATTATTTAATTATTATGAAGCAAGTTTTTATGTAATAATTAGTAATTTCTTTAGGTCTCGAATTCTTAAAATAAATTTTTAAATAATTATAAAAACATAAAAATGAAATATCACATAGAATTACTAAATAAATTCAATAACAAAATATTAAGATAAGAGAAAACCGAAATATAAAAAATATTTTGTTCGTAAATATATGCAAGTAATAGCTGAATGCCGTTGACCGATATTTGCTTATAATTTCATAAAATAATGAATGTAATATCTCCTGAATGATTAATTTATAGGCATATGATTAATTGATATTAGTGAAAATAACGGTGATACTAAAATTTCTTGTAAAAAATATTGCTATTTCAATTCACTTCTGTTTTTTGGTCCATTTGCATTTTTAAAAATATTGTATTTACTTTTATTATTTTAAAGTTTTTTAGTTATTGTTATTTAAGATTTAAAAATATTTTTATTAAAAATTTTAATGCATATTATTTTAGCCAAAAAAATATATATATACATTATATTAAAGAATAACAAAATCAAAGTTATTTAAAATTTAAAAGTATACCATAATGTTTTTTAAATTTATTATTACATACTTTTATTTTAAGCATAAAGATCATTTGTTAGACATAAATTTGTATTTTAGTGAAGAAAAAAAAATGACTATTGATGATTAATAAAGAGTGAGAGCATAAAAATACATTTATATTTGAATTTTACTGATAACTGTGCTCTCGATAACTGTGACTGCTGACCCAATTCGCTTTCTCTTTCGTTCATTCTATCTCTTTCTTCCCCCCTACTTATTCTCTCTCACTCACTCTCTCTGAATCTTTCCTATCTATCTGTTGTTTGTCCCTTTTTTTGGTATCTCATTTTCATAATCTTTGTACAAATTAATTGATAGACTGTTATCACTATAAGATCATTAAAAATATTTCTTCTTTAATTATTAAAGCCTGATTCCTTTTTTTTAAAACTATCCCATTACGATATTATTCATTTTAAAAACTTTTTATTCAATTAGACAATCTTAAATTTTTTATATTATTTATAATAATTACTTAATTTGTTTATTTTATACTGCATATCATTTCCTCTTAAAGCACATGCGTATCAACTTTTATATAATATCAATATTGAATAATTTCGATTATTATTCTTTGTATAATGTATTTATGTATTTGCTTTTTTTTTTAAACATAATTATGATTTCTATATAATTTTAAATTTGCAAATGAATAAATAAAAAATTACTTAAATGGTCTATTAATACTGTAATAAACCTTGTCGAATTTAATAAAAATTTATGAAACTATATTTTTTAAAAGGAAATAAGAAATATACACAATTATTTATTGCCAATAAAATATTATGATTGTGATAACTAAACTTTCTGATAAACAACGTATTACATATAAATTGAAATTACAAGTGATTAACACGGAAAGTGAAATTATGTTAGATTATTGAGTAAATAAAATATCAAAAGTAAAATAAAATAAAAAACATTGGTTTAAATTATTTAAATAATATTTATTTTATTATAAAAAATTATAAAAAAAAATAAAAATGTCCATGTTAATGTGCAATTTTCTTTTATTTTATGTTATTGATTAATTATAAATAGGTATGCATTGTAAAAATTAAAAAATTTAATAAGAGTTTAACATTAATATAATTTCATTTTTAATTAATATAATTTCTTCCATCTAAATTTTTAAATAATAATGACAATGATGCGTATGTTAACAAAAAATAAAAACAACAATAAGAATATATTTTGTTACGAGGATTCTTGTACAGGTGTGATAAATAAAAATAAATTGAATGAAAAATGGTGTTGCGTGTAACTGATGAATCGACTCATGTCGACAATATTTAATATATTATATATTTAAACCTCCAGAAGGACGAGAAACTGCTGTCAAAATTTTTCATTAAATCTATTTTTGTCAACATACCTGTACAAGGTTCCTCATAAAAAATATATAAATAATATCGGGTATTTGACAAAGCTATAATACAACAACAACAACAATAATAATAATAATAATAATAATAATAATAATAATAATAATAATAATAATAATAATAATAGAATATCAACGAAACAATAATTATTGCAATATACGCATGGTATTTAAGCTTTCGTAAGAAAAAAAGGTTTCCCGATAATTAAAGTGGAAGATTTCTAAATAACGAATAGCTTTTAACCATTGGCAGAGGATCGTAAAAAAAGGTAAAAAAGTTATTTGGTGGAAATGAGCATGTAAGATCGGAATATTCTAGAAGAGCGATGTATAATTGAAGGGAATAATAAGCGGGGAACACGATTACTCCTGTTAATGACCGGTAACATTAAAATACGCGCTCGTCGAAGTGAAATAAAACTTTAGCATTAGTGCAGCCGAGTGCGTAACGCAGAATTTGCGCGGGTTGCGCTATCGCGCGAAGACGAATCTGATCGCTCAATTTAGAAGCCAAGTTTTACATTTGCAAGGATCGCGGAGTTGGAGTTGGCGTTGGAGTCGTCGTCGTCGTCGTCGTCGTCCTCGTCGGCTTTTTTCTCCCCGGAGCGGCCTCCTCCCCCCGGAGTGGAGCGACTCTTTAATTACGACTCGAAGGAATAACCTCGTTAAAAAAAAGGAAGGAAGAGAAGAGAGAGAGAGAGAGAGAGAGAGAGAAAAGAAAAAAGAAAAAACAAAAAAAAGATATTCCGAAGCGGCAAAGGAATGCTCGGTTTTTGTTTGGAGCGTTTTAAAAGGTAGCGGGGCAAAAGGTAGGCATTGTGTCGTGTCGGAGGTGCTGGAAGTGTCGGAAAAAAGGCACTGCTGGCATTTACAGTAGATAATTGGCCAAGCGCTGATCGTCCTCGTTTCCAGCGCGGCGGCCCCGGGCACCGCATTCGTATTATTAATCGCGCAACATCACAATGCCGAGAACTCGAACTCAACTCGACAACGCCAGCAACGCCAGCAACGCCAAGTAAAAGTGTGCCGGATTGTATAATCGAACGTGAATAAGCAAAATGTTACGCCATAACGATTTGGTAACGGGGCAAACCCCACTCTCGCTCTTCGCTCGCACTCGCACTCGCACTCGCACTCGCACTCGCACTCGCGAGTAGTATTCGCTCCGTTGCAACTCCTGTCCTACGATTATGGCGTCCTAACGCACAACCTGTTACGATGGCCAGAAAGAAGGCCACAAACAAGGACGGAATCCCACTCGACACACGAAAATCATAAGACGCGCACTTGTTACACCTCTCTCTCTCTCTCTCTCTCTCTCTCTCTCTCTCTCTTTCTGTCTTTCAACATTTACCTTTTCCTCCTCGGCCGCGCGCTTCTTTCTGGCATTTTCAACTGCACACGCGTCCACGCTCACCTAGAAACTCAAATTTTTGTCACTGTAATTGCCTTGCCATTATTACGATTATTGAATAGTTTTCGTATGTTGAAATGCACGCCTCTTAAATTTACTCTTGCTCCTCGATAAATACAATGGAAAATAAATATATACTTTAAACAGTTCACTGAACTTCGGACAATAATTCATTTTCTCCAATTTATATATCAATATCATACATAAATATCTTTTTTTAAAGCTAAAAAATTTTTTTGTTGTAAAATTATAAAACCAACTTCTAAGATGTTCAACTTCAAATTAAAAAATTTAATATATAATTTTGGGTCATTTTTTATTTTTAATTAATAATAAAAGGTATTGTGTAGTTGTACAATATTTACAAATCAATAGTGTTCAAGAAATTTGGTACATTCATACATATATATATATATATATATATATTTTGATAATATTTCATAACATGAAAAGTGAAAGTCACTGTAATATATTATCAAAGTAATCAAATTTTAAATTAAATTTTGAGAATATAGAAACAATGATTAAGATAATATTAAAAAATGCTACCAACATTATTAAAATATTAACATGCAAAAATTTACTATTAAATGAAAAAAAAAACAGTATGAATAATATTTGTCAGTTTTGCCTGGTAGCTAATAAATAAAAAAAAAAAAAAAATTTTCAATTACAACAAAACATGAAATAATTGGGGAATAATTGGAATAATTGCTAGCAATAAATGTAAATTTTGAATGCTTATATTGTGCTAATAATATAAGCGCTATGCATTTGTATTTGCGTATATTCGAGTGCTGTAAAATTTCCTTCACAATACAATCATATTTCCCGGAATCAAATAGTTTAATTGAACAAACGTATCGCATTACATAAGTACATGGAGTACACATGAAAGGATACTTTGTGTAAAATACAGCGACAGTCATTCAGGTACGAGAGTGTAGAAACACATGTACGCAAGTATAGAAACATTACTAAACAAATTCCTTAAAAATTTCATTCGAATTAAAGGTGACGAATTGTAAGATCTATTCATTATTACATGCCCATTTAATTATTCGAAATTAAAGCGGTTTGTTCTAATGAAATTGATGAGGATTTTAAATTATCCCATTTGTAATAAGTCAATGGATTTCTTTTATAACTTGAAATAAAAGAGCATAAAGAATGATTAATATTAGAGAATCACGTAGATATTATATAATTATTGTTGAAAATCATATTAGTAATGAAAATGTATAATCGGAATTTTAAATGAATATAAGAAATAATAATACTATATATTATTAATTAAAATGCAATTATTTGTAAACTTTCTTTTAAACATTATTTATTAAGTAATTATTTCAAATAAAATGTAATTAAATTTAGTTAAGGAGTTCTTCAAAACTTTCTTTGATGTAAATGTTAAGATTAATCTTATTGTTGTTAATGTGCACTAGTTCAATAAATTTGACCTAATTTTGTGTAGTTAGATATTATCACTTAGATTTTGTATACTATTACTGTACACTTATCAAAAAATATTACATCAATAAATATATAAAAGAAAAAACGAAAAAATAATAATAATGACAACAGTATTTCAAGAATCGAAAGTAAAAGCCGCAAGATGTTTGAACGAAATCACCAGTCAGCCTTAAAGTAGTCATGAATCAGACGTAATTGAAATCGTGTAGACAACTGCATAATTTCAATTTTTTTTTCCCATTTACATTTTGCATCTTTATATTGAAATATCATAAATCGAATATGAACCTTATTTTTTTTTTAATGTATTGATCGCACGAAGCAGGATAAATTTCAATCGGTAATACTTGAATGAAAATGATGACATCCCAGATATTTTTATTAAAAATACTCAATATGAATGCATTCGATATTATTCAATTGAGAAATGCTAGTGATTACAATAGCTTTTCCTGCGTAATTCCTCAAATATATTCTAATATGTGTTTTATTGGAAGTTTGAAAATTGTTCCTCTCTCTTTCGTCCATCAATGATTATGCATTTCTCAATATGTGTAACAAGTTGTATTGCGCGCATTACATTTTATTATATCGCTAACTTTGTGCGTAGGTGTTTGTGTGTGTGTGTGTGTGTGTGTGTGTGTGTATAAATTGGAATGGACTCTTAACTTATCGCGATAACACTATATTTATTCAACTCTTATTTAATGCTTAAGTCTTGATACTCGTAGATTATTAGTTCATTGGCCTCTATCGAACATTTTAAAAGTACACCTTTTGTCAAATCGTTGCCAAGCTTCGTTCTTTTTCACACACACCTAAAATTGAAACAATAAAAATATAATTTTATTCGGCCGGAATGCTTGTTTTTGCAAAGGAATTACAGCAGAAATAAAAGAAGAAAAAGTAAAATTTAGCTGGGCTGCCTTGACACATATACAATAAATTTTCCGTGTGAAATTTTATTGTCGCATTCGGAAGTCGCGAACTAAATCGTTATTAGCACAAGGAGGAAATGGAAAGTCAAACAATACACAATCATGCATCTGCGTTTCAAGGTGGAGGCAAGAAGAGTTGGCAGGTTTCCGAGTCACTATTTTTTACTTTTCGACTTTTTCCCCTACTTTTTGGGCCGAAATCAATTAAAACGGCGCGGTAATTGCGATGCTACTCGCTAGAAAGTAATTCGAAAGCACTCGCTAGTAGATTTGTACGTCTGCGCATCGGCGAACGAAATAACAAATAGCAAAACAAACGACGAGGAAGAAGCATTATCAATCTCGGAAAAAGCGCGTAATATCACGGAAAAAGTGGATTGTGCAAGTGCTAAATGAAATTCCGAGAAGTTAAATGATCGGAGCGGTTAAAAATTGGTAGGCTATTGATCGGTCTTTGTCAAGGCTTAGATCGTCTTCCTTAAGTGCATCCGGCCGTGGCTCAACACTTCATCTTCCTCCGCGACCCGGGAGGAATGGAAAAAACAGAAGAGAACGAGAGGAGGAAGAGGACGGGCAGGGGCGAGGGGGAGCGGGAGGGAGAGGAACACGGAGAAGAAGAAGATAGGGAGAAATGAAGGTCTCAGGTTTTTGCACGAGCAGCAGGGAGGGGAGTGGGGGCGAACGAGGCGACGTGCGCGTCCTTCCTGGGTCTCTGCCCCTGTCCCGAGAGTGAGACCGAGAGAATTGCAGCGGCACTCACTCCACATTTGCAGTCTCTAGCTGGGCGTGTGTGCGTGTGTTGGTTAGCCGCTCACTGCGTGCACGCGTCGGCACCGCCAACAAAAATGCGCGGCTTCCCGAGCTCCCTCCTCCTGCTCTATCGCGAATTTCCGAGAGAGTGAGGCCCGGGGTTCTCAACCGGCAGCGAGCCGGCCTCAAGGTCTAGTGGCCGACTCGGAGCCGAGCCTCCGCTCCGGACCCCGGACGCAGCAGCTTCAGCTTCAGCATCAGCATCAGCTCAGCAGCAGACTCTATTTCAATGAAAATCCTCGAAATAATGCAGGTGGCCGGGGTCGGGGCCGGGGCCGGGGCCACCGCCGCCGACCTGAAAGGGTGGACACTCCGAAATGGAGCAAGGAAACAACAACAACAAAAAAGAGACGTGCATTAGCATTAACAAAGAGCCCGGGAGTGACCGGGCCTTCTCACCGCGCCTTCGCGATGAGGAGTCGGAGAACAAAGGAACGACGTGCAGCGAACTCGTCCGCACATGCGGATGAGCGGATTGGGCCAGTCTGCAGCCGACTAGATGTCTAAAGATCAATAAAATATGGAGGAATCAACTAACTGGCTCTCTCTCTCTCTCTCTCTCTCTCTCTCTCTCTCGTCGAGAAGCGTCGTCATGCTCGCCATTGCCTGTCGCGGCGAGCTGGTGTGGAGTGGCGTGGTTATCTGCTCGTATAGACGGTGACCTTGGCGCCGGCAATTCACCCCGTCTGTTCCCCACCCGACGCCGCCCTCCCACCCCAACCTTCCTGGCGCTCGGCTCGTCCGCGCGACCCCCCTTCCCGTTCCCGTCCTCCTCCTCCTCCTCCTCCTCCTCCTCCTCGCCGCCGTCGCCGCCGCCGCGGTAGTCGCCGCTCTCGTCTGCTTCTCGACTGCCCCTCCTCCGGCGATTCTTCCTTTTCCTTGTTCGCGCGTCTCGCTTCCTCCCGCCCTCCCGCTCACCTCTCCGCGCGTCGTCAGTGCGCTATGCTGCACCAGTTAGAGGTTAAGTGCGGGGAGTAGGGAGATGCAAGCCCTCGAATTTAAACTTACCCGCTCGTGTCCTCCTTTTTTGCGGGCTTTTTCTACTATTTCCCCCCTCGCTTTTCTTTTCCTCGTTCTTGGCTTTCTTTATGCGCTCCCTTTTGTCTCGACTTATTTAGCCCAAGTGCGACTGATAATAACGCATCTCGGCTTCCTCCCGAGCAAACCCATTCTCGGAACCATTGCACCGCGCTCGCTCGCGCACTCCAAGGAAAAATAGATGCACGTATATTTATTTAACCGCAAGTAGGTAATGAGCGTGGTTTGGGGGATGGGGAGGGGGGAGGGAGGCAAAGGGCGGAGGGGGCAAGGGAAAGGAGGTAAAAGGCCTGGGAAGGGCAGAGAAGGGTATCATGCTCGAGTTGTGATTTTGGAGCCGCTCGTTCGATCGTACGCGAGCATCCTTTATGCATAAACATAATTTTTGAGCTGCAAAGGGAGAGGGGGAAAGAAGAAGGTAGTCGTAGTAGGGGACTACACCGCCTTGAAAATTGACAATTTCAAATGATTCATTTCCGGTCGTGCAGACCGGTTGCAAGTTCGCTCGTCATGCTATGCGTTCGCATTGTGTACGCTCGCAAACTCGCATGTGTAAATTCGTCCGGGGACAAACTGCAAATCCTGCTGCAAGTATGTGACAAGCTCGCATTAGTTCGGTCACTGGTTCTTTCTTCTCCTCTCTTTCTTTTCCTTTCACTTTTTCTATATATATAATTGCCGGTCTTTCGGATCGCCCCAGAATCATGCCGTGTAGCTCGTTTCTGCAATTATCTTGGGAATGAACTGCAAGATGTTTAAAAGCTTGCAAGTGGAGTGGCGCTTTTGCGTGTGCGTGGGTGTGCGCGCGCGCGGGCTGGCTCGACGCCGATGAGCGGGTGCCTGCGTGCGTGCGTGCGTGCCTGTGTGCGTGGGAGTACGAGTACGGAGATAGAGAAGGAAACCTAGACCTAGACCTACTGCACTATTATACTCTAGCCTAGATTCGCGATAAACCAGCATGGGAAGAGAAGCGGAGAAAGTAAATAGTCTTGTTCTTTCGCATTTGACGAACAGTTGAAAGGAAGAACAAAAGAAAGTGCATCGTACGTGCAATGGCGTCCATTTCACGCGACTGCGGCTGTCGTCAATGCATTCCAAACTGTCTATGACCTTGTACTCTTTTGTCTTTATTTCTGTTTTAATTCCTGTATCGGAAATTTTTTTTTTTTTTTTGCCCACTCTTTCTTTCGACTTCTCACCAATGATACCGATGATTCCCATTCTAATTGTCCTAAATATATAATTAATAATAAAAGTTTCACTCGTACACTATGCCTGTACGTATAAGACAATAAATAAAGGAAACTCATTTCAATTTTGCAAATATGATAAAAAACACTGCTAATTAACCTAAATGTCACAATTTTTAAATTAAATCTTCTTCAACAATCATAATACACAGTTTTATAGCAATTATAATAGAAACAAAAATATAAATTTATTGATAAAATTTTCATCTAAAAGTCTTTTATAATATAAAATTCGGAAATAGTAAAAAATTTCAGTTTATTGTTGCATTTGTAGTTATTATTAGGTGTGAACATTAAAATTGTGCCACTTAATTTTTTTACTTTAATTTTTGAGAAATCGATAAGAAAGAAAGGCAATGCGGCAACTGAATTTTTATTATAATTTTAATAATGTTTGAGTCCAAAACAATGTTTACCAAAATATTTTTAATAAAGTACTAATTACATATAGGTACGTAAGTAATTATATCCTCTTACTGACCATTATATATTTATACATCAGCAACAGTTGTTGCCAACCAATCTGTACACTCAGTTACAAAATTTAAATTATCTATTTAGTTATTCAAATTAGCAATATTTAAATTTAAACTAATAGTTTAAAAATTATCATTGCAAATATAATTTTTCTTCTTGAAGCTTTTTCAACGTTTATCAATCACGAAGAATTACTTAAATAACGATATAATTATTTTTTAAAAGAAAAAAAAATTTTTTTTTTGAAAAATATTAAATCTTTATATTAGACTTAGAGATTTAAACTTGAGAAAAAAAAAGAAATTAATTTCCCTTTCCTTAAAATTGAATAATGAAACTTAACAACGTGCAGTGTTTCAATTTATTTTAATAAGTAAATCAATGTAAGAGCAACAATTATAGTATTTCAAAATATTTGTGAATAGTGTAATCGAATAAATAAATAGTCTTGATAACAATGCTTTTATAACAAACAATAACATCCTCGACACAATAAAAAGACATTAAATATTGTAAATAATAAGTAAGAGGCGGCTAAATCATTAGTGGGAGTTGGCAGAAAGTATAAGATAGTGTTGAGATGCAAAAGGAAGCTTTTCAGTTAGCATACATAATGAGCCCGAGACTCACTCTTTTGGGGGTCTCTAGACTCGTTTGATTGTAGATGCGGTGAACAGGAAATCCTGTAGGTAGGGCGTAGGCTCTCTTTGCATCGAGAAAAAATGTGCAAATTGCAAAGAAGAACGAGAGAGGAACAAGAAAAAGGAAAGAAAGAAGAGTGTATGTGCGAGAGAGAGAGAGAGAGAGATAGTAAAAATGAGGGAGAGACGGAGGAAGGGAGGTAGTGAGAAAGACACCAATGCGGGGAAGAGGAAGATGACTTGATGGCGTGACCGCAGAGGAATAGGGAGAGAAAAAGAAAGAGATAGAGACAACGGTCCAGCAGCACTAGGAAAGGGTAGGGATAGAGGGGAAGGAGTCCAGGAACAAAAAGAGAGAGAATGACGTCGTCGCCAGTCGCAGTAGTTGCCGGTTGCCTTTATTGCATCAAACTAGTATGGAGAGAGAGAGAGAGAGAGGAGGGATTGAGAGGGAGGACGGCAGCGAGGGAGAGGGAGGGAGGGAGAGAGATAGAGAGAGAAAAGGATAAGTTAGTCTGTCGGTCAGTGACTGCCTGACTTTCCCGACGCTGCTGAAGGTCAACTCTCCCCTTCTTTCCCTTTCCTCTGGTGTTAGCTGCTACAGTGCTACTGCTGCTAGGAGAGGAGACTGTTTCTGCTACTGCCGCTGCTTCCGACGCTCCTCTTATTGTCGAGTCGTCTTTATCCCACATTGTCCTCTCTGTCTCTCTGTCTGTCTGTCTCTCTCTCTCTCTCTCTCTCTCTCTCTCTCTCTCTCTCTCTCTCCATCCATCCATCCATCCATCCATCCATCCATCCATCTATCCACTCTCCACTCTCGACCATCGGTTCCTCTTCCGCACCTCGTCTGCAATAACGCGACCATGCAAACGTACAAGCAATTCTGCAAGTAGCTAATGACTGATATTGTGCACATAATGCCACGACACCTTCACTTGCTCCTGCGCTACTTTCTCACCCCACCCCTCCCCCCCGCCCCTCCCTGCCTCCCAGGACCCCCTACCCAATCAATTGTCCAGTTGCTATACTTGAACTTCCGGTGTGGCTAACAAACTCACTCGCCACTCGTTTTTCCTGTGCATCTCTCTCCCTCTTGATAAATAAGTGCATCGTACTATTTTTGCTTGATCGACTATTTTTATAATTGAAATCTCGAAATGCTTGCGTCTTTTTTTATCGATCAATGTGTGGTTCGAACCACAATAATAATAAGCATAAATGAAATATTCTTATTTATTTATTTAGGTATTTGTATTAATGTTCTTGTAGAATACACAATCAATTGCTTATTTATTTATTGTCTTGTTCCTAATCAAATTAATGTCGATTCAATATTAGTCTACTGATTTTTGAGGATGCTATTTTAGAATTTGCATTCAATAATTATTTTATCTAAGATAATAAAATTATTCGATTTTCCTATTCGCAAATTCAATTTGAGGCGAGAGGGACAGATAATTCACATTCAAATATCACCCAATCTTAAGAGTAATAATAATTAATAATTATCACCAAAATACAAATGGTATTTTGAATAAATTACTTAAACTATCAGTGAGATTGCATTACGATACACTTTTTCACTATTATGTAATTTCCAAATGTTTAATTAATTCGTTTACAGTAAGAAAAATTGAATTTTTTTACATTTTAATACGTATGCTCACTTTCCAATAATTTTTTAAACCATGCAGAGAAAATACATATATAATTCGTAAAAAATTCTACATCAATTAATCAAAGAATATGAGTGTCGATTAAAAACAAAAAAAAATTACGAAGAATAAAATTAAATTCAATTAAAAAAAAAAATAGTACGAACCGTTTGAAAAATAAATTATTTTTAAAAACAATAATTATTTTAAACTTATACATTTATTTAACAAAAAACTATTTGTTAATTAAATTAAAAATAATTGAAATAAATTGACAGATGTGTAACAAATATTGAACATTCGCCAAGACCACGTGTTTTTTTTGTTCTGTCATGCGATAAATAAAGAATTCTTTAACATAGGTCATCTAAAATTTGCTAAAAAATAAAAATTTAATTAATACATTCAATTACGTTATTGAGCATAACACATGTATTGTAATATTTTTCCTTGTAGCCATAAAGTAATTAATTATTAATTTATTTTTATTTTTTTAGGTTTAATCTTTTTTATAATCTTCTTATTAATTGTTGATTTTATTTTGAAATAAAATGGCATTTTAAATATTTTAAAATTAACGTATGATTTATGAATTACATAATATTATGAATATGATTAAAGTATAAATTTATTATGAATAACAAATTAAGTAGGACAATGTTTTTATTAGCTATTATTTTAAGCAGTTTATTATAAAAAAAAAACAGTATTTTCTTTATTTCGCAAGAAATGTAATTATTAATGTACTCAATATCTTTTCAATATTTTACTACTATCATTAAGACTGTTGGTAAAGTAATAAGGCAAAAATTAATATATATATATATATATATGGATAATTTGAAATTTTCCAATATTTTTCTCACTTCAACGCCTTTAGGTTTTTCCTAATTTTGCATCATTTAGTTTTGATCACATGCGCTAGATGTCGCTTACATTATTGCGCCAGAATTTAGTGTTCAAATATCATATACACATGCTGTTAGAAGTTTCAATCACTATGTCTTTCTGACTGCAAGGCGTCCTGCAGTGGACTATGAGTTATATATTATTGTAAAATAAAAACGTACAAGTGTCATCGGTCAATTACATACACTCTAAAAGAACGTAGTATTTGAAAACATAGCAATTTTTATTGGCGAATAAACGTTGTGTAGGGGATAAACATTTATTTAAATTAGTACTTTTATGAAAATGCTCAATTTTGCCTTGTTTGCTTTCAGTATCGGAGAGCTACAGTAATTATGTGTCATCGATGTATGGGGGAGCGAGCTTTGCAGCACCATGCACACCCTCGCCACCACGAAACAACGGCTCTGGGCCTGGAAACGCTGCTGGAGCCGGTGGTGTACCCACGAGCGTCATCCAGGCGGCCACATCCTCGGTGTCGGATGATCTGTACCTCCTGGAGCTGGGCTTCCCGACCAGGCCCAAAAAGAGCAAGCTCAAGAAAACACGGCTGAGCACGACTCAAGAGCCGGTGGGTCCCGGTCAAGCCTCACCAGTTAAACGGAAATCGCGCGAGGGTTCAACGACGTACCTCTGGGAATTCCTGTTGAAGCTGCTCCAGGACCGTGAGTATTGTCCGCGCTACATCAAGTGGACGAACCGCGAGCGGGGAGTCTTCAAACTGGTCGACAGCAAGGCTGTCTCGAGACTTTGGGGCTTGCACAAGAACAAACCCGATATGAACTACGAGACGATGGGCAGGGCACTTCGATACTATTACCAACGTGGGATCCTCGCCAAGGTGGACGGACAACGACTCGTCTATCAGTTCGTGGACGTGCCCAAGGACATTGTTGAAATCGATTGCACAGGGGCGTGAGACAGGGCCCGCCCGTCCAGGGCTCGACGATCAAAGGCGTTCGACCGAGGACCGAGACGAGCAAACGTTGCCTGCGGATTCAGCTGGCAAGTGGCTTAACTCCAGCTGGCAACTCCTCGTCGATACTTGCATTTACTCCTTTATAAAGCTTCCCCTCGAAGTTCCCGCCCTGGTGCGCCCTGCTCATCTTCCTTTCAACTTCCTTCGTCTGCGTCCGAACTTTCCGCTCTGACTCGGCGGATTACTTACTGCTTCATCAAAAATTCAGATGAATTTTGCGCTTCACACAGAGTCCATGACATAGCGGGTGAAGTCGATTGTCAGGTGCAATTAAAGCTTAACAAACGAGAGAGGAGGAACAGGAAAAGAGTACGAACTGGCGCACGGAGTAAGCCTCCTTGAATAATTTACTTAAATGTCGAACATTTAACAATGTAGAAACTTATACGTAGCTACTAAATTTGTACATTTTTTCGAAAACGAACTCGGCTAATTATTTATAATGTATATTGAAAAATTAGCGCAAACCTAAACCCAGGATTTTCCGTTTTTAACAAGGAGTATCGTCGTTGGCTCACAATTGTACTGGATAAACAAGGAAACACGCAACGCGAATCGAGGGCTGTGAAAAAATAAAAAAATATTAAAAAGGTAAACGATTGGGTTTAGGTACATCGAGTGTTTCAGCAGAAATGGATGTGCGCGTTCTCTTCATGTATTTGATAATTTTAAGATATATCAGATAAACGTACAAATAAACAAACAGACATGGACAGACTAAAGAGAAAGAAAAAGAGAAAGAGGAAGAGATATATATATATATATATATATATATGTAGAGAGAGAGAGAGAGAGAGAGAGAGAGAGAGAGAGAGAGAGAATCGTTGACAGTACGGACAAAAGACTCAGGCATGCACTTATATATTTTTTTATAAATTATAAATGGAGCAACAGTTATTTTTATTTGTGCCGAGGTGGTGATTAAGGTGCTGGCTATTATGAAACCCATCCACACACGTACACTCGCATTCACACATTATACATATGGTCCAAGAATGTTATTTAGCGTTATAATATTATTGATTTGTAAAAGATTATTAAAAAAAAATAGTATATGACTGTATATAAATTAAAATGTTAATGTATGTATGTATACGTGCGTACATGTGTTTGCACGAGCACATGTACGCGTATGCACTCCAGTACAAGTATGTATGTAATATTTGTAAATTATATATAATATAACATTATACATATTACACACGTATATACACATACACCAATTCGACGCGATTATTCATACGCCACACGTATATACACACATTTATACACAAATGCAAATACAAATGTTATACATATTACGTTATGTAGTGAAATTATGCTATTGTTGTGACTATGAAATTATATGTCACGTTGTAAAGGAAGGACCGCTGTAACGTTTACCGTTGGTACTGACATTGCCTTCTTCATCTATCAAGACTATCTGTTACATTAAAATGAGCTATTATTTTTTTTCTTTCTTTCTTCTTTTTTGTTTTTTTTTTGTTTATTTTTTTTATAACAAATCTAAATATTTTTAATTCAATTAAAATCTACGTACGCACAGAACATAGCTTCCAACCAACATACGTAAAACTTTTATCAATAGATAAAGGCAATGGCAGCATCAAACGATAATTAAAAATCGCCCTTACTGCACCCAGGGCGTGAGAATAATAATTATACCGATTATGAAAATAATTAATTTATTAACGTTCTGGGTCGTAATGTGAAAACACTTCAAGCTAACATTGAAGACACATTTTTGTAAATATAATTGTAGAATGGAGTCACTTATAAAATTGCGTTATTGTTTAATTCTAATATTATAGTATATTACAATTTAAAGGGAAAAGTAGAAATTGTGTATATGTAAGCGTACGTATGCTAGCGAATATGAATGAGCATAAAAGTGAAATTATCGTAAGACTCATTAGTGCTCTCTGAACAATATTAACTCGAAGAATAATCTCGATAATTTTCTTTAAAAAAAAGAAGGGAAAATGTAGAAAACAAAATACAGTAAAGTACAGTTATCCAGTGCTGCCAATAATGCCTGTAATAGTCCCAAACAAATTTTTTTGATGCGCCTAAAGAGAAAAAAAATTGTTCTTTTATGTACACGATTGCCGGCGCAAGATATCTTGGGATTGCAGACATACCGATGATACAAAACAGATTGCCTTTATGCATTAACAATGTGTTGCCTTCTAATAATACAAGAGAAATAAAGATTATTGAAAAACAAAGAATAAGAAAGACAAAGAAATACAAAGTATAAGCGCTCCATTCATGGTAATAATTATAATTTGTACCCCGGTACTTAAGAGAACAAAAAAAAAAAAAAAAAAAAAAAAAAAAAAAAAAAAAAAAAAAAAAGAAAAAAAACGATATATCACTGTCCTCCATCCTTATCGGTTTTTTCCTACATATTCATACAAACATACGAATATACGAACAATCCTGAATGTATACTTGGCATGTGTATGACCAAGAAAATAAAAGTTTAAAACCTTTATCAATAAAATTAAAGGTACGAAGAATTGTTGAATATTTTTACCGTATGAATCAATCCATAATAGTTTGTACGATTTGCAAAAAAAAAGTATTTCTTTGTTTAAAGTGTGTATTAACTTCACTTTATCATTGTATTATTTTACTATCAAATATGGAATAAAGATTTAATAATATTAATAGTAATAATAATAATAAGAATAATAATAATAAGAATAATAAGAATAAGAATAATAACAATAGAAATATTAATAATAAAAAATATTGATATAATAATAATTGTTCAGAAAAATTTTAACTCATATTATTATCTAAATAATGGAAATAATAATTATGAAATAAAATTAAACGAATAATATAATCCCACTCTAAAATACAAAAATCGAAATAAATTTCTAAAATATTTTTTGGTACATTTTTAAAGAAACATATATAAGTATTAATTAATATATTTTTATAATTTTCATGTTTCATCTAGTAAAAAGAATCATCAATAAGAAAATTTAAATAAATTACCATGTGTATTTATTTAAATTTATTATTTATTATTCTATAAATAATAAAATAATCCAATGATATAAGCAGATATGCACTTCTTAATTTTTATGCAATTTCTATACACAATGACATACATTTTAAAATACGACCAATTAATTACAAATGGTCTTATTTTTAGGGAAAGTGAATTTACATATACATTCATAACATTTTGACTACATTAGAGCATAATTAAATGAGTAAGACTCTGTTATAATAGGGATAAAGTATATGAATATTTACTTGTAAAATATATGAAATCTGCTGGATTGATATAAGGAACTCTAATGTAACGTTCTGTGATTCGTTGTTTGTAGGTGAAATTTAATAAAAGATAATGTACGATAAAAATTATAAACTTTGTTTTTTTCTTCTGCTTATTAACCAAATATTTTAATTTATCTAATTATAAAATAATAATCTAGAAAAAAATAAACTTGGTTTGGTTTTTTTTTTCTTCAAGTTTACATATACATATACATGAATAAATTTATATAATATGGTATTATCATTGATTATATTATAATTTTGCAACTGTTTTCTCCAAGCATAAAGACTTCTCATTTATCTTCACGACACTGCAAAAATCTTTTATTTTTCTAACTCAATATTTGTTTGCTTTTATTCTCTCTTATTATAATAATGTGTATCATTTACTAATTGAATTCATAAACTCAGATTGTACGATAGCCTATTCAGATGACATCTGCCTTTCCCTTTTATTTCATTTCCTTCGATTGTATTCTGTATGCACATTTATATGGATACTAGTGGTATTTCTCAAATTGCATTCTTTATAGTTTATCAAAGTGTGGATGTTTTATCGATTCATCATAGTCTACCAATTCGACCTTATATCATGATCCAGCTAACTTGCCTTTCTAGAAGAAATTGCCAGATCAAATTCATATTACTTGCTTAAAAAATTTATGTAATTTTAAATGGAACTTTTTCTAAACTCTTAACGTTGATCAGTGGCACTCGTGTTTATGTAAATTATTATAAGAGTATTCATACATATAATGGAGAAATATATATTTAATTTTCATGACAAGATTAAAGTGTTTTACAGGCGTCTGCATTGAAAATAAAAAAGCGCGAGTATAAAAGGACGAGAGAAAGAAATATATAAACAACATTATAAAAATGACCTGTCTTCCAAAATAATTACATGTATATCAAATTAGTGGCTTAAGCATAAAAAATTTTTTTTCTTCATATTAATTGTGTTGTTAGCAAATACGAATTTATTTAGTTTCGTTTTTTACGATAAATATATGGCATAAAATTTTTTTAAAAGTATAACTATTTCAAATAATCATTAAATATAAGGATTTAAGCTTTAAAATGATATTTATCATTATTATTTACAAATTACAAAGAAACGTAGTTTTAGAAAAAAATATATACGAGTTTTTTAGTTTCTATTTTTTATATTTTACCAATTTAAATTTATTAAGCATTTAAAAATGTTGATTAATCTGCAACATCATGAAAAGGATTATTATGAATATATTTTCAAGATTAATTTGTTTAATTAAAAAATAAATTATTTTTTTTTCACATTATTCTCATTTCGTATACTACTTGATTTCATAGATCCTTCTGTCAAATTTATAAAAATTACATTAAACTATTTTCCAGACCTAAATGGAAGAAGTATATAAAATAGCTTTCAAATATTTGAAGGCTAAATTAAATTTAAATTAAATTAATTTAATTGCTAATTTAATTTTCTATTATGTTAATTAAATTAAATTTTATTTATTTACATTATTATTTAATTTATCGCCAAACGTATTGAGTTTATGCAACATATTAAATAATGTGTACCTGAGATTCCCTATACTGAAGCATTTAACATTTTACTTTTTGTCTATTTATTATCAATTATGAGACTAATTTGTAGTTTACCTTTTCTGAAAGAAATAAATTATTTATTTACTTGTAGTCTCACATTTCTAAAATGCTTATAATCAGAGCCTTGAATTAGAAAAGGGGAGAAAGGGGTATTAACACGAAGGGAAGGGTAGTGAAGGCAGTGTTTAGTCAACTCTAAAACTAACTCGTACAATGCTTTATGTGTCACTTGTTATGTAAATCTTTAATTGTAAAATTGTAAAATTTTTATTTTATTATAATTTCAATAAATTTTATTCAAATTTCACATAAATATTATTAAATAAAATATGCACGTCAATTCATTTGAAATATAATAAAAATATATTATTTAAAATCAGATTTTAAAAAAATGCTTGTAATTAATAATTTTTTATACACCCACTTTAAAAATAATATTGACGTAAAATAATTTTACTTTTTATAAAATTAAACAGATATATAAATGTATATACATCATAAATTTTTATATTATTGATTTGAAAATAATATTTACATATTATTAATTTAAATATTAAAAATATTAATTATTAAATTACTATTAGGGTAGTTATAACACAAATTTAAGTTTAGCTTTCAAATACATAGCTTAACAATTTTACATAAACGGCTTTAAAAAAAATTATTGATAATCTTTACTTATCATTAATTGACGAAGGTATAAAGACTTGATTCATCTTCATAAATCTTAGTTTTTTCAACAAAAATATTTAAAAATTATCTTTATAATTCTATACTTACAAATATATAAAAAAAAAATATAAATGAATCAAATGCGCTGCCGTTCCAATTAGATAGTAATTGCAATTATTATTGAACAAAGCGTATGTAATTTATCGTAGGTTTAATATTTTTAAAAATGAATACTACATTATGTATATTAAATGTAATTGTGTCAATATTGGTTATATATTATGCCTATAATGTTTTTAATTAAATTGATAGAATTGTATGTAACAAAAATAAAAAATATATTTAAAAGATATAAGAGGTGTCACGTGAATATTAAAAATCATATAAAAAAAAAATTAAAATGTCAATAAATATCTGATGATAGTTTGTAAAGGAACGATTTCTAAAATTGTAATATTTTTCAGTACAATAAATTACATAAATTAAGTTTAATTTAAAATTTTTCTCCAACTCTTCTTTCCTTTAAATCATTTATATAAATAAAATTCAACTCTTTTACATGCGCCAGAAGTCAGTAGAATCGATAATCTAGTTTCCTTAAAAACATTAAATGGTATATTGATTACATTATTAGCGTTTTAATGTATATTAATTGTTCTTTTGATAATGAAGAATTTATCTATGATCGATAACAAATTGGTGACATATATTGCTATAAGAAAGGAGGAATGGATGGAAAGAAGATTAAAAGCTTAGTTGCGTTTGCTCAGTCATGCGAATGGTATGTATGTCTTTGCATTAATGTAGTACGCGCATGGAATATCTAAAAATAAATTGAGTGAAAGAAGTGAGTAAACATAGAATCATAAACTTTGTATAAGTTGTATCCAATTAACTGAAAACTACGGGATACAACTATTTTTAATTTATCATGTATTAAATATTATCATTGTTTTTAATGTAGTAAATTATAACATTGTTTATTTTTAAGGAAATGATTTATGTACTTTTATGCCACACCCGTGCAGCCATTTTAATCTAACAAGTATAAAAGAAAAACATTAGAGTATTTGCACAGTGATAATGGATCAACAAATTACGCCAAAAGAGGTTAAAATTCTTGAGAATCCTGAAGACATTCAGGAAAGGAGGGAACAAGTATTAGGACGATATGCAAATTTCAAAGCAGAAGCTCGTGACAAGCGAGATAAACTTGAGGACTCTCGCCGTTTTCAGGTATCTTTTGTATTAAAAATATCAAATTTTCTATCAACTGTTCTACTACTGTTCAGAATGATTCATAGAATTTATCGTTTTTATTTTAATTTTATATTACTTTCTTGTCTCAGTACTTTAAACGAGATGGAGATGAACTCGAAGCTTGGATTTATGAAAAGCTTCAAGCCGCTTCAGATGAAAGTTATAAAGATCCAACGAATCTTCAGGCAAAAATTCAAAAACATCAAGCATTCGAAGCAGAAGTAGCTGCTCATTCCAATGCAATTGTTTCACTTGATAATACTGGCTCAGAAATGATTGCTCAACAGCACTTTGCTAGTGATATTATTCGCAAAAGACTTGGTACGCAAATACAGAATTTTATTATTTGAAAGATTGAAATTATAAACAATATTGGGTATAAAATTATATAAGAAATCTAAGTAGCAAAAAATTTAGATACATTTAAATCATGTGATAATTATTTTTAAAGATTTTAAAGTTTGTAATTATTTATTCTACATTTAAATTAAATTTATACAGTTTTATTTATTTAAAAATTTAAATAAAAAAAGAGAAAACATAGTTAAAGTTGATGAGCAATGAAAATAATTTTGTATAATTTTTAAGAGGAATTACATCGTCTGTGGGAATTACTTCTTTCACGACTGGCTGACAAAGGATTAAAACTTCAACAGGCTTTGATTCTTGTACAGTTCATTCGACATTGTGATGAAGTAATGTTTTGGATTCATGATAAGGAAGCATTTGTAACAACAGATGAATTTGGCCAAGATCTAGAGCATGTAGAAGTACTTCAACGAAAATTTGATGAATTTCAAAAAGATATGACGAGTCAAGAATATCGTGTAATTGAAGTCAATGAATTGGCAGATAAGTTATTACTTGATGGACATCCGGAACGTGACACAATTCTCCGGCGTAAAGAAAAGCTGAATGAGTCCTGGCAGCGTCTCAAGCAGTTAGCTATTCTCCGTCAGGAAAAACTTTTTGGTGCTCATGAAATTCAACGATTTAATCGGGATGCTGACGAAACTATGTCATGGATCGCTGAAAAAGATGCTGTTCTTTCATCTGACGATTTCGGTCGCGATCTTGCAAGTGTACAACTTTTACAACGTAGTCACGAAAGTGTTGAGCGTGATCTTGCCGCTCTTGAAGATAAAGTGGCAACTCTTGGTGCTGAAGCTGATAGATTGGCTAGTATTCATCAACCTGAACATGCCGAACAAATTCAAACTAAGCGTGCTGAAATATTAAAATATTGGGAGTTTCTTACCCTTAAGGTAAAAGAACGACGTCAAAAACTTAATGAATCCCACAGTTTGCATCGCTTTCTTGCCGATTATCGTGATCTTGTTTCTTGGACGAATGATATGCGCACTATCATATCTGCAGATGAACTTGCTAAAGATGTGGCTGGTGCTGAGACTCTGCTCGAGCGCCATCAGGAACATCGTAGTGAAATAGATGCACGTGCTGATAGTTTTGATGCTACTGCTCTTGCTGGTGGACAACTTGTTGAAAGTAACCATTATGCTGCCGAAGACGTCATTCACAAGCTTGAAGCTCTTACCAACGAACGTACAACTCTTCTTGAACTTTGGGAACAGCGACGAATCCTCTATGAACAATGCATGGACCTACAGTTATTTTACCGAGATACCGAACAGGCCGATGCTTGGATGGCTAAACAAGAGGCTTTTCTTGCCAACGAAGATCTAGGTGATTCTCTTGATGGTGTTGAAGCTCTTATGAAGAAACATGAAGATTTTGATAAATCGTTCGCTGCTCAAGAAGAGAAAATACGTGCACTTGATGAATTTGCGGATAAACTTATCGAAGGTGGCCATTATGCAGCCAATGAAGTGGATCAACGCCGTGCGCGACTTCTTGAACGACGTGCCTCCTTGTTGGAGCGTTCAGCAACTCGACGAAAGGCACTTGAAGATGCTTATGGACTGCAACAGTTTGAGCGTGATTGTGACGAAACAGCAGGGTGGGCTCACGAGAAACTTAAATTTGCGACAGACGATAGTTATCTCGACCCCACTAATCTCAATGGTAAATTGCAGAAACATCAAAATTTTGAACAAGAACTAGTAGCTAATCGGGCACGTATGGAAGAACTTGTAGCACAAGGTGAAGCATTACGCACAGCTGGACATTATGCAGCAGATCGCGTTGCTGAACGCATTTCGGAAACAGCAGCACTTTGGGCAGAATTAGGACAGGCCAGTGAGCGCAAAACTGCAAAGCTGCAAGAAGCAGCGCAGCAACAACAATTTAATAGAACAGTCGAGGATTTGGAGCTATGGTTATCGGAGCTTGAAGGCCAGTTATTGAGCGAGGACTTGGGTAAGGACTTGACCAGCGTGCAAAATTTACTTAAACGTCAAGCACTTCTCGAGGCAGACGTGGCTTCTCATCAGGAACGCATTGATGCAGTAGCACAAGCAGCTGAACAATTTGTTGCTAGCAATCATTTTGATGCAGATAATATTAAAGAAAAGCAGGAGCAATTGACAAGTCGATATAAAGCATTGGTAGATCCTATGAGTGCTCGCCGCCAACGATTACGCGACTCGTTGCATGCTCAACAACTTTTTCGTGACCTTGAAGACGAAGAAGCATGGATACGGGAGAAGGAACCAGTCGTAGGAAGTGCAAGTCGGGGTCGTGATCTTATTGGTGTACAAAATCTTATGAAAAAACAGCAAGCTGCTTTGTCAGAAATTGGAAATCGAGAAGCGCGTTTAACAGCAGTACGTGCCGCTGCAGAAACCATGATTGCCGAAAATCATTTCGCTGCGGAAGAGATCAGTCAAAGACTCGGTGGTCTTGAAGAACGCTGGGGTTATTTAAAAGAACGTGCACGCCGTCGACTTGCTGATCTTCAATATTCATTACAAGCACAACAGTACTTCGCTGATGCAAACGAAGCCGAATCATGGATGAAAGAAAAACGGCCGATTGTAGTGGGTGCAGATTATGGTAAGGATGAGGATAGTAGTGAAGCTCTTCTCAAAAAGCATGAGGCTTTACTCAGTGATCTTGAAGCTTTCGAAAGTACAATTGAGGCTCTGGCGGCTCAGGCCGCTGCTTGTCCTCAACAGGAAACACCTACACTTGAAGCAGATGGTAAAGAATGCGTAGTTGCACTCTATGATTACACAGAAAAATCACCGCGCGAAGTTTCAATGAAGAAAGGAGATAGTCTTGTGCTTCTGAATAGTAGTAACAAGGACTGGTGGAAAGTCGAGGTAAACGATCGGCAGGGATTTGTACCAGCTGCTTACGTCAAGCGAGTTGAACCAGAAACAGGCTCTGAAAATTCGCAACAAAATTTTGAGCATGGTTCGATCGGGGCTCGTCAAGTACAAATTGAGACACAGTACAATGAACTACTGCAAGTAGCACGCGAACGCCAAGAACGACTTAGCGAAACAACCAAAGCTTATGTGTTGGTTCGTGAGGCGGCTGATCTTGCAGCTTGGGTCAAAGATAAGGAGAATCATGCGCAAGTACAAGATGTGGGTGAGGACTTGGAACAGGTAGAAGTCATGCAGAAGAAATTTGACGACTTCCGAGCGGATCTAAAAGCAAATGAGGTACGTCTAGCGGAGATGAATGAAATCGCAGTACAATTAGTCACTTTGGGGCAAACTGAGGCTGCTCTAAAAATCCAAACACAAATCCAAGATTTAAACGATAAGTGGACGGGTCTTCAAACATTGACGGCGGAGCGGGCAAGTCAACTCGGGTCAGCGCATGAAGTTCAGCGTTTCCATAGAGATGTTGATGAGACCAAAGATTGGATACGAGAAAAAGATGCGGCTCTTAATAATGATGATTTAGGGAAAGATCTACGTAGTGTTCAAGCACTACAGCGTAAGCACGAAGGGTTAGAGCGCGATTTAGCAGCTCTTGGAGATAAAATTAAGCAATTGGATGAAACTGCTAACCGTTTAATGCAGTCGCATCCAGACACGGCAGCACAAACATACGCAAAGCAAACAGAAATTAACGAAGAGTGGACGCAGCTGACAACTAAAGCTAATTCGCGCAAGGAGAAGCTTTTAGACTCATATGATCTACAGCGCTATCTTAGCGACTATCGAGATCTTATGTCTTGGATTAATTCAATGGTGGGTTTAGTTGCATCGGAGGAACTTGCCAACGATGTTACAGGTGCAGAGGCATTATTGGAGCGTCATCAGGTATGCTTTTTGTAATTGTTGCACAATTTTTCATTGATAAAATTTATAGAACTTTTGGATAAATAAAACATTTACCACATATATGCGTCTATCCACCACCTTGCACTTAACGCGTTATATTATCTGACATATTATCTGACTATGTCTAAGAACTTTTTTAATTTTCCACAAAATTTTAATTCATTAAAATAAGTCTATTTAAAATATTTGAGTTTTGATATTGATTAGTTTAGAAATATTCATGGTTTTTTTTTCTATCTAAATACATTCGGAGGTATTCTTATTAAAAATTACAATTTACTATTATGGCTGAATGAAAGAATAAAAATACACTGATGTACATAAAATAAAAACTAAAATTTTGTTAAATACAAATTATGTTGCACTTACCAGCTACTCAAATTTTTTATTGAAGTCAGATATTTTTATTTATTTTTAGACAAAATCTAATATTTTTTAATAAAAATAAAAAATAATTTTTTCTATTTTCAGGAACATCGTATGGAAATTGATGCCCGTGCTGGAACTTTTCAGGCTTTTGAACTTTTTGGGCAACAGTTACTTCAATCCAATCATTATGCTAGCGTTGAAATTCAAGAAAAGCTTGAGTCGATGAGTGAGGCACGACAAGAATTAGAGAAGGCATGGATTGAAAGGCGTATGCAACTTGATCAGAATCTTGAATTGCAACTTTTTTGTCGAGACTGCGAACAGACTGAGAATTGGATGTATGCACGAGAAGCTTTTCTTAATAGCAGTGGTGCTGAGACTCTTGAAGGTGATAACTCCGACAATGTAGAAGCTCTCATTAAAAAACATGAAGATTTTGATAAAGCCATTAATGGTCATGAAGAGAAAATTGGTGCTCTACAGACCCTTGCTGATCAACTCATTACCGCCGAACATTATGCTGCTCAACCTATTGATGATCGACGTTGCCAAGTGCTCGAACGCTGGCGTCATCTTAAAGAAGCGCTCATTGAAAAACGTTCACGTCTTGGTGAGTCTCAAACTCTCCAGCAGTTTTCACGCGATGCTGATGAGATGGAAAACTGGATTGCCGAAAAATTGCAACTTGCTACTGAAGAAAGTTATAAGGATCCTGCTAATATTCAGTCCAAACACCAGAAACATCAAGCGTTTGAGGCTGAACTCGCAGCAAATGCTGATCGAATCCAGTCGGTTCTTGCTATGGGGGGTAATCTGATTGACAAACATCAGTGCGCTGGCTCAGAAGAAGCTGTACAGCGACGCCTAGCTTCAATTGCCGATCAATGGGAATATTTAACTCATAAAACTACTGAAAAATCACTGAAACTCAAAGAGGCTAATAAACAGCGTACTTACATTGCTGCGGTCAAAGATCTTGATTTTTGGCTTGGCGAGCTTGAGAGTTTGCTCACTTCCGAGGATGTAGGCAAAGATTTAGCATCTGTCCAAAATCTGATAAAAAAACATCAGCTCGTCGAGGCAGACATCGCTGCACACGAGGAAAGAATTCGCGATATGAATGCTCAGGCAGATTCGCTTATTGACAGTGGACAGTTCGAGACTTCAGGTATTCAAGAGCGTCGGCGCAGCATAAACGAACGCTATGAGCGTGTACGTAATCTTACTGCTCATCGGCGTGCTCGACTTGCTGAAGCCAACACATTACATCAATTTTTCCGAGACATAGCTGATGAAGAATCTTGGATCAAGGAAAAAAAATTACTAGTTGGTTCAGATGATTATGGACGTGATCTTACGGGTGTACAAAATGTAAAAAAGAAGCATAAACGTTTGGAAGCTGAGCTTGCTAGTCATGAGCCTGCAATTCAGGCTGTTCAAGAAGCAGGTGAAAAGCTTATGGACGTCTCAAATCTCGGTGTTCCTGAGATCGAACAAAGACTACAGCTACTTGGTCAGGCGTGGGCCGAACTCAAACAACTTGCAGCTACACGAGGTCGTCGACTTGACGAATCTCTTGCGTACCAGCAATTTATTGCAGAGGTTGAAGAAGAAGAGGCATGGGTTTCAGAGAAACAACAATTATTATCACTTGAAGACTATGGTGATACTATGGCTGCCGTACAAGGTCTTTTGAAAAAACACGAAGCTTTTGAAACAGATTTGGCTGCTCATGGTGAGCGTTGCCGAGAAATACGAGCTGCAGCCGAGGCTCTAGTGGCCGCAGGTAATCATCGCGCTGAAGCTATCAGTTATCGAGGACAGCAACTGACAACACGACTTGAACAACTTGGAACCCTAGCCGCGAAACGCAAGGCAAGACTTGTTGATAATTCAGCATATTTACAGTTCATGTGGAAAGCCGATGTTGTGGAATCGTGGATTGCAGACAAGGAAACACACGTGCGATCAGAAGAATTTGGCCGAGATCTCTCGAGTGTTCAGACTCTTATAACAAAGCAAGAGACTTTCGATGCTGGTTTACACGCCTTTGAGCATGAGGGTATTCAAAACATCACATCATTAAAAGAGATACTCATAGAAGCAAATCACGAACAAACTCCTGCTATCTATAAGCGTCACGGGGATGTAATAACACGATGGCAAAAGCTTCTCGCAGATTCACAAGCACGCAAACAGCAATTGTTGCAAATGCAAGATAAATACCGTCAAATCGAAGAGCTTTACCTAACTTTCGCTAAAAAAGCCTCGGCTTTTAATTCATGGTTCGAAAATGCAGAAGAAGATTTGACAGATCCAGTCCGGTGCAACAGCATTGAAGAAATCCGGGCGCTGCGTGAGGCGCACGCCCAATTTCAAGGAAGTCTTAGCTCGGCCGAAGCTGACTTTCAAGCATTGGCAGCACTTGATCGTCAAATAAAGGATTTCAATGTTGGTCCGAATCCTTACACCTGGTTTACTATGGAAGCTCTCGAGGATACTTGGGGCAATTTACAGAAAATTATTAAGGAACGTGACGTTGAATTAGCGAAAGAAGCTCAACGTCAAGAAGAGAATGATAAGTTACGTAAAGAATTTGCAAAACATGCCAATACCTTCCATCAATGGCTTACCGACACGCGAACCTCTATGATGGAAGGTTCAGGCTCGTTGGAGCAGCAACTCGAGGGAACAAAAATAAAGACTCAAGAAGTACGAGCGCGTCGTCAAGATTTAAAAAAAATTGAAGACTTGGGTGCCATTTTAGAAGAACATCTTATTCTTGACAATCGTTACACGGAACACAGTACCGTTGGCCTTGCTCAGCAATGGGACCAACTTGATCAACTGGGCATGCGTATGCAACACAACCTTGAACAGCAAATTCAGGCCCGAAACCAATCTGGCGTTTCAGAAGGTGCCCTCAAAGAGTTCTCCATGATGTTTAAGCATTACGATAAAGATAAAAGTGGCCGTCTCAATCATCAGGAATTCAAGTCGTGTCTTAGAGCTTTAGGTTACGATTTGCCTATGATGGAAGAGGGGCAGCCTGATCCGGAATTTGAAAATATTCTTGGTTAGTCAATACGTTTTTATATTATCTTACTAAATTCTTTTCACATAACTCTAAATTGTTTAATTACTTTTTTAGATGTCGTCGATCCGAACAGGGATGGATTTATTTCATTGCAAGATCATATGGCATTTATGATTAGTAAAGAAACTGAAAATGTTCAAAGTTCACAAGAAATTGAAAATGCGTTCCGAGCTATCACTGCTGCCGATCGACCTTATGTTACAAAAGAAGAACTATACGCTGTAAGATTAATAGTTTTTATTTGCTTATATACTTTATCTTGCACATTAAATTTAATTTTTACTCTTTAATTTTAGAACCTTACCAAAGAAATGGCAGATTATTGTGTAGCAAGGATGAAATCATATTGCGATCCTAAAACTGAGAGACCCATCACTGGTGCTTTAGACTACATAGAATTTACAAACACATTATTCCAAAATTAAATTATTAATTAATTTTTACATTATTTGTAAGAATAATAGATTAAAAAAAATTATAGTCAAGTTTAAAAAATATACATTTTTTATTTTCTGTTTATGTATTATTGAGCCTATAATAACTATTCAATATAGTTACAAGTTTAAATTTTATTATATTAATATTTTAATAGCACATGCATATCTTATTACAAATATATATATTAATGAATCGTATTAAAATTTATAATTATATATAAAAAGCAAAAACTAATAGATGAAGAAATAGTTTTATACATGACATGCATAATTTGTATACAAATTTTATCCCTATTTCATTTCAATGTACAATTCATAAATTTTACAAATTATTTAATTCTCCGACTATTTTAATTATAATTAACAGACATTCAAAGGCAATAATTTTTGTTCATTGGTATATATTACACGGCTGCAACTATCATTAAATCCCGCATTTAAAAAATACACAGCCATTATTAAAATTTCTTTCAAATTTTCCACCTGTTTTTTAAATTCCACACATTCTTAATTTCAAACAGTTGACCAACATGTAATTATTCTTACTATGCATTTTGGAATATGATATTAATATTTTTATTTTATTTTTATTTTTTCAAAGTTGTCATAAATATTTGTAGAATTTGTGACTAAAAATAATTCTTTTACATCTGCTTTAATATTTTTTTTTTTTTTTAATTATATAAATATTGAATTTTTTAATAATATATTTTTATTTAAAAATTGAATGTGTTTCGGTAAACATTATACAAATATAATTAATTTATTAAATTTATATTTTTTTGGAAAATAATATTATTCGTACTACAGGAATATTTAGGCGTTTAAAAGAAATTAAAAAATTATTACAATTTGTTTCATCTTATAACAGTTTCAGTATCTTATTTTATAATTATAATTGATGAATTTTAATAAATTATAACAACACATATTTAAATTAAAAATTTATTTTACAAACGAAAAATATAGTAAACAACTAATTGAACAATAAAAAATCTTTAAAGTTTTATTGCTGCAGATATAATTTTAATCTACTCTATTGTACGTAATAATAGTAATAATTACGATACTGTCTTATTCAAATAATTTTTTACGGAAGAATCTATATAAGAGTGTAATTCTATTTGATACACTAAAATTGTTTATATATATTAAATGAATAGAAAATAAAATGCATATAAATTTTAATTAAAATGCAAAAAATATTTTTAAAAAACCAAGATATAATGTTATGTAATTAATGATTTTACATATTTTCAAAAATTTATTATTTAAAAATACATATTTCTAGAAAATTAGTTATTTAAATTTATGAGTGCAGTACTCCTGTATCTTTAAAATATCACTTACACTTTTTATTTATTAATCTCGTTGTTTATTTACACCTTACTTCTTGCTTTTAATAATTTTTGTAAATATTTCGTTTAGTATTTTAAACTTTTCATTTTTTTCGAAAGTAGAAAATCTAATAAAGATGGCGCAAAAGAAAAAAATATATTTTCATGTATTAACTTAAATATTGGTTGGTTATTTAAACCTTACATTAAATTCGTGACTAAAGCATACTTGTTTGGTCACATACATGTGACGCAACGCAATACTATAATATATGTGTAATTTTATAAACTTTGAAAATTTCAATGATAAATTTACAATAGTATATATAACATTGTAATAATATATTATAATAATACATCATAAAAAACAGCCTTAATATTTGTATAAAAATAGATAAATATAATAATCAAATTACATATATTATATAATATAAATATCACTTGTAGAGTAATTTTCTCAGTCTTTTACTCATATAATATGGTCTCTCTTTAGAGCCATCATTACGTTCGCAATCTTCGAGAAAACAGAGGAAAAGCGTATCGATAGCCGATGCATGTACTTTGAAAAATACAGTGGCTATTAAGAAAGAGGCAATTGCAGTCATTGTGGCAGGAACCGCCCAAAAGTTGACATCAGCTTTGCCGTCATTGGTGTAGTACCACCAAGTAGCAGCTACGGTCAATCCACTAATTAACAGTTTACCTAATAACAGGAGCCAACTCGTAATCTGAAAATTTACCTTTAATTAGTTCATTGAATTTAATAATTTAATGTACGATAGCATTGGACAGAGGCTTTTATCAAAAATCAACCTTGTTCTTTATCACAACTCGTAAGACATTTCGCATGAGAAGATTGAATGCATCTCTGGACGAACGGCAAAATCCTTTCCCGTGAATGGCACACATAATGTATGCATTGCTATTTATAAACTTCAAGAAGTTTTCCAGTAAGTAAAAAAAACATCGGCAACAACACTTTATTGCATCGGTACACTTGTTGTTATTGGCCTTTTTTAGTATCATCTCCAGTACAAGTCGAATAATGCGGCAGAGAGTTAGAATAAGGGCACCAAACGCCAATGTTCCCAAGTGATACCTGCATTGCATTTATATTCAAAATTTTTAAAACATTGTATTTTATTTATTAAAGTATAATGCCAATCCAATCATAAAGAATAGCTTGACCGACCTTATTGTTCTCCAGAATCCTACACTTATTGTAAAATAAGGAATATCTTTTTTCTTAAATGTCCAATACCAGGTGGCAAATGTTGCTGCTAGTACCATTTCCCCAAAGGCCGAAACAAAGAAAAATAGCCAATAGAATCCAACGACGTTAACGGCATGAAAGTATTTGATAAACCAGGGTCTATCTTTGCTAATTAAATTACAGGACGACAAGGTGCAAGGACCACCGGATGCCTGGCTACATTTAGCATTAAATACATCTGGATCACACACTGCGTTAGTAACATAATTCAATGACGGATCGCAATAACATTGATCCTCATTCATCATTTCTACTCGATAATTTGGTGTCCAAATTGTCAAAAGAAATAGAAATATTGTTACACCAAATGTTAAAACCAATAAATGCAATACCCATGGTATAATTGGAAAAAATAAACTTGACAAGATACACGTGACAGCCCTGCAAATGAGTAACAATAGATGATAGATTAATCATCTTAAATATAATAAAGAATAAAATTAAAGTTATATATAATAATATAATCTTTTATTATAAATTTTAATCTTTTAATGCAGTATTTCTTCTAGAATAATAACAAATAAATAATTAAATCAATATTATATTAACTCACTTGCTGGATTCCTTGATAAGCTGACAAGCCAAATATATTCTCTTACGCAAGAACAATGTTGCTAAGATTATTAACGACAACAAGGTTGCGCATACAATAAGAAGAGTTAACCATTCCACATACCGGCTTCTTAAATAAATTAAAGTTGTTTCATAAATTGCATAACCTAACAATCCGCAAATAATTAATATTGTTGACCAAACACATGGAGTTGCTAACCATCTTAGCATAATAATATAGAAAAGAGATACAAATCCACTAGCTATAGCAATTGCAAGTACGGTATATCTGTTAAAAAATAACAATTACAAATATTATTTATTTCACTAATTTTAGATACTATTCTAGATGAACACACCCTTCGATCTTATACAATTAATATATCAACAACAAAAAATCAGATTTTATTGAAACCACTGGTTTATTATTAAATATTTATAATTTTTCATTCAAAACATTCATTTTTTATTTTAATTAAATTATCAAATAAATTACAAAAGCAATTGTTCAAAAACTTTAAGTAATTTTTAACATTATATACAAAGACCTTGTAAAATAATCATAATATTTTATACCTATTTTACGAAACAATAGGTGATTTTTTAACAAAATAAAAATTCTACTCAGAACTAGACTTGATTTTATTTTAAATGAATATTTTATAAAATCTAATTATTCAAGATTAAAGATATTAACTTGTAATATGGGTTTTTTTAATAAACAGTAAATTTAAATCTATTTAAGAAATAAAAAAACCATGTATGCTTATTATAAAATTGTTATAAATTTGTTATTTTTTAATATAACAATTACGTTTCTCTAATTGATTTTAAAATTCATCAAAAAAAAAAGAAGAAAAATCAAAAAATAGCTTATATGTGTATAAATGCTTATATATTATTTAAAAATTTGTGATAAATAACTTTCGAAAATTTAAAACTTACTTTGTCATTTTAATATCTTGATAAACTTTTTGCAAAACATCTTCTATGGACGCGACAGCTACAACAACTTCTTTGGCATTTTTTAATTGTGGCTGTGTAATGGTAGCATTTACAAATTCATTCCAAATTCCTTTTGGAAAGCATCGACGGAAAATTGATGTACTTTCTAAGTACCATCGAGCACATTTTTCATGATTTATTAAAACTCTTATTTGTTCATATTGAGTGACTTTATCCAATTTAACGTCGGTCTTACAGATCAATTGACTTTTTAATTGATTAATGCTAATATGTCTAACATCGTCAAATAGAAAATTTTGTTGCGGACATTCCTTTACACAAACTTGAGTAGTAGGACAGGTACGATACTCGGGAGAAATTCTAGCACATTTTGTTAAATCAAAAAATAACAAATATGGCTTATCTTTTACATGAGAGTCAATGCCACATTTTCGTCCATCACTATCAGTTGGATGAATAAGCTTTTCAATGTTTCCATTTTTTAAAGCTAAAAAATAATATTTGAACTGAGTAACAATTTTACTATTGAATAAAAATTATCGAAAAAAGTACTTTAAAAAAGAATAAAAAAACACAAACGACTATTATTGTACATTTTAAATGATAATTTCACTTTTTCTTATATTACATTAAAAAAAATAATTGTTATTTAAAGAAATGTCAATGTAAAAAATATGCTAAATAATGGTAATGTAAATATTAGAATAATAAATAATATTATATAAATAATAATGCAAATTAAATTTTATTTTTTAATTCAATATATTATTTATGACATTCTTAAATTTTATTTTATACTTAAATAATTTTAAATTATAATTGATTTTAAAATAAATAATAATAAATTTTGTTTAATGAAATTAAAAAAAAAAAAAAAAAAAAAAAAAAAAAAAAAAAAAAAAAATTAAATTTTAATATACAGAAATTGAAAATATTTTTCATGCGATAATTTTATAAAAGTTTATAATATTATTTACGTGCCATTTTTTTTTTCTTCTTAAAACAATAGTATTAAACATTGATAATACCAAATTATAATAATGATACATAAAAAATTTTAATATTTAACTTTCTAGTAAATTTATATTTCAATGTTTTAAAAGTATTTGTTATTCAATTATATAATTTGAAAAATAGAATAGTTTTCAATATTTATTTAATAATAACTATTCCAATAAAGAAATTTTTTATAACATTTAAAATAATAATTACCATAATAAGAAACTGCACCCCATCCAACTAGAAATATCACAAAAATAATGAGCCAAAAAAGGTCTGTACAAGATCGTTTGTGTAGTGGTCCTTTCCATGAAGAATCATAATTCATTTTCCGTCCTAAAAATTAAAAAACATATTCATATTTACAATGATAAGTAAAGAATAATAATATTATAATATAAAATACCAACAAAAAAAATCGATTATCAATTTTATAAAATTAATAATATTAATTCCAATAAATATTTACCATAAAATTATTGCAATTTTATGATTTAAAATAAAAACACATAAAGAGTTTCATTATCAGATTCATAAAATATTTCCATAATATAGATCTCTTTTGATTAATATTAATTTAATATTTAGGCAATTTATAAACTTTCATATCAGAGAATATGATGTAAAAATTAAATTTTCAAATATTGTACTATAAAAATAGTTTACGTTGACATAAAATTGAAATATTTATGCCTTACTATCTATAGCTTACTACTAATGTTGTATATGAAACTATACATTTTAGCTATTTGTTTAAATGTATTGAAAATACTACATTTTATGATTAAAAATTAAAAATTTATTTCCACCTGCTATAGATAATTAAAAATTTTGTTACTAAAAAACAAAAATAAAAATAATAATAACAATAGCAACAATAACAATAACAGTAATAGCAATAATAAACTGCGGGTAATGTAAAAAAAAGAATACTTCTGATAAACAATTAAACTATTCGCACATTAATATTAAAGCAATTCTACATATTTAAAATTCAATAAATATTATTTCAATTGTAATAATTATAAAATTTAATAATTTTATATTTATTATAATGTAATAATTTTATAATTATTACAATTGAAAGAATTAAAAAAAATATGTCATTTGTAAATGTTTAGTTAAAAATTTTAGAATTAAATATTAAATTTCGAAAACAAATAATGAAACGTGATATAGGAATCGGAATACATTATTTTTTTAATTCATTGTGTAATACCTGAGATAAATAATAAATACGATTATTTCTCTAAGAAATTATTGGCCATATTTTTTGCATATTTGCATATTTTTTATTTTAATCTATAATTGTATATTCGGGAATTATTAAATAAAAATCATTATCGTTAAGATTTTTAAAATTTATTTTATTATTTTGTTATTTTATAATAATTTTAACATTTTTCTCTGTATAATCCAATACATTAAATTATACTGTAACGTTATCCTTTTGAGCTGTAGTGCCAAATAGTTTTCAGAATTTTGATTAAAAATTTTTTAATTCTACATTTCTTTTCTACATTGAATATTATACTTCAATTTGAATTTAATATTGATAAAATTTTTTTTTTATATTTAACCTTCATATTAAGACTTTCTTTTCATAAAAATAATAGTACAATTTTTTGTGAATTCATTAATCCATTAAAATGCATGAAAAGCAACATCGTAAACATCATTGGACATGTTGACAACGCATTGAATGTATTCAAATATTTTATTTTTAATAATGTAAATGGAATTTAATAGATGCATTATAGATGTTAGAAAAAAAATTTTTTTAATCGAAGTTTAATCGAAGAATATTCGATTTAAGAGTTCTGTTGAAATAAGTTAAAATTATATTTAATTTTTTGTTTAATTTGTTAAGTAATACTTAATATTGCTATGAAAGCAATAAAAAATTAATTTTATGTCCCGATAATAATGATTTTAAACAGTATGAGACAAAAATTTTTAAAATTAAAATGTATAATTAATATTTTAAATTCACAATATAAGACTATCGTTGAAATACAAGAAACCTTTTTAAATGTATCCAAATATATCCAAATTTTGTTATTAAATAGTAAACAAATCAAATAATTATAAAATTTACATATTCAAGAATTTTTTTAGAATTTCGATATCAATAATTTTTTATGTAATTATACTTTTTTAAATATTAATTATATAATATGTAATTAGTATTAAAATTAATACAAATCAATTATATTATTTTCTTCATAAATAATTTGTATAATTAAAAAATTATAAATCTAGTATGTGTAATATAATAGTGTGTGTATTATGTATAAGAAACTGTATACGCAATTTTATTTTATTTCTTTTTGTTGACGTAATTATGTATTTCATTATTCTTATCACATGGTAAAATAAATTTAAGGCCGTAAGTTTTTTTTTTGTGTACAGTACATGTTGAACATGACAAAAGAAATTAAGTATGATAAGGTTGTGCCTAAGGAACTTCAATATTTGAACTTAAATACTGATATAAAGATATGTAAATTTGATTGAATGCTATTGAATTACATTTTTAGCTATAGGGCCATGAATAAAACAATGCAAATTTACTTTTCATTAAATACACGAAGTGACTCATTATTCTCACCCAAGTACTTAAACTACAGTAAAACTGATCTTTATTTCAGCTTTAAAAAATATCATCTCTATTTTTGGATGACCAAATAATTTAACGTCATAACAATTACCTGCGTCTTTACAAGAAACATTCTATTTTAAACCTTCTATTATATAATTGGCATAGTTATTGTTTAACCTTCTTAAGGAAAATTTATTTTATTAATCTAATTTTCATATATAAAATAAAATTAATGATATAAATATTATATTTTTAAGCAAGATGAGTTAGTTTGTATTGAGTATAGTTTTACGTGTTCTCATTTATACTTTTTAGAAAATTGTTTAAAATATTAGAAATTTTTCAATTGCGAATCGATGGAACGGAACTGTATCTCATAATAAATTGTTTTTAAGTATTTTAATTAATAAAAGAAGTAATTTAAATATTGATAAATAAAGCAAAAATTATTTACAATGATTTGTACGTAATTTTTTTTTTTTTTTTTTTTTTGACATTAAAAAATGTTAATTTTACAAAAAAAAATAAAGAGAGAATTTTGACAAATTAAAAAAATTATTCGAAGATAAGAATTTGGTTGATAAATTGAATTCGATAAAACGAATAAGAGCAAAATTGAATAAAGATTTAATTCGAGTTAATTATTGAGGAAAATTGGAGCTTAATTCGATATTGTTAAAATTTTATTATCAATGAAAAAAGCGTCAATTAGCGTATTGTTACGAACATTGTAAATGAGAAAATGAAATGTAGATGTATAAACACGTCTAGATTGATCCATGCTAAATTGAGATAAACATACCTAAACTAACGTGAAGCGATTTATACGCAGCAGCTGTAGCAGTTAAGACTGTGAGAATGCTGTTGTGAGATGTAACCACTAAAGAGAGAGAGAGAGAGAGGGCGAGGGGGAGGAGGGAGGGAGCGCGAGCGAAAAGTTACGGGGCGAGAGGGGGAAGCCATGGAGAGGGAGAGAGAAGGAAGACCGAGAGCTGTTATGCACCAAATGTAAAAGGCGCGACGTCAACAAAAGCAAACGAAGCACATGATGATTAAAAACAAACGAAAAATCTTAATCTCATGGGCATAGACGTAGGCGTAGATGTAGATAAAGATACGTGTTTGGGCGTTTGTCAACATCGGGAGGAAGCGAAGCGAAGCGAAGAGATGTTACAAGTTAAAAGGTGGTGGTCGCCGTTCTCGTGATTCGCTTACCGTATTTCCCTTCCATTGTGGCGTGCACCGATGCTCCTTTTCCTTTGGCTCACACAAGTCCGGGAGCCTGGAGTCGGGGTGTTGCGGCGGGGGTTAGCGGGGGTTAGCGGGGGATAGGTGTGGGGGGACCGTCTGGCGCTCTTGGTTCTCGGTTTCAGCCCTCGGGTGTCAGCAACGTGGTGGACTCGGGGGCGAGAAGCCCATGACACCGCGCCACGCACCAAGGCCAACAATCTGTGGAGGGACTCGGGTTGCTAGGAGCGGTTGCGCGGCTGTCGCACGTCCTCGCGCGAGGACACGGAGCGGACTGACGGGCCGCGCGCACTCGAGGAAAGTCAGGATGGGCGCGGACGGCGGGCACTCGGGTAGGGGAGCCAAGGCTGCACAGGTGCAGGACCGCGCGGACTCGGCGCCTAGCGAGAAGAGGCAGCAGCGGCAGGGCGTGCCTCCTTCCCTCGTTCGTAAACACCAGCGGTCGGACGAGGAGCCCGCGACCCGGAGACAACAACTGACGACCGAGCGCGATATCGCACTGCTCGGTCTCTCGGTCGCGCCGGCGACGACGGCCGCTTTGTATTCCCGGGCGGCACTCGGCACGGCGTTTCTCTCTTGTTCCGCAAGGGCAAACAAAAGTCGAGCTCCGCATAACAAACTTCAACTCGATAAAAGACGAGCAGAGCACCTTGTGTTGTTGTGTTGTTGTGTTGTTGGTTGTCGCCTTGGCGTTTGGCGTTTTCGTTTTCGGCTTCCCAAAACACGAGGCGGCCGATCTCTGCGTCCTGTCCTGATTGCGATTCTCGCGGGGCTCCGTCCCCCAGGTCTTTCTCGTAAAGATTTTCTTTTTTTTTTCTCCTTTTTCCCCCTTTTTTTTTCTTCGTCTTTTTCTTGCTGCCAGCATGTTCAATTGGTGATTCAATTCGATTCAATTCGTCGACCATTTACCCAGGGATTCGGCTAATTGTTCCGTGGAATGCTCGCTCGCTTAATCTCTCCATTTAAAGCTCAATTCAATTAATAATCCCGGAGGAGTCGTCACGAGGAGTAAAGAAAGTTTCAAAGTTTTGCACTTTCGGCGCTCATTTCATAAACAAAATATTGATTTTACAACTCTATTGTAAACATCCGTTTTTATCGGAGCCCAGCGAATAAAAGAGCATGAAATGCAAGACGAACGTATTTTTAATATCGACTCGAATGATTGTATTAAAATATTCGAGGCGATTATTATTAAAAATACATCTCAACGCTTCATTATAAAATTGCAATTCAATCCATTTTTATTTTTTTTTATTTGAGGGTGAACAAAATTATTACTCAAAAGTTCGAGCGAAGAATTCTGATTTTCTTTGTTAAAATTATTGATATCTTAACGTTACCATTGCTGTTCTACATTGTTTTTTCCTTTTTTTCCCCCTTTTTTTAATACTACATTTTTCAGTATTTACATTTAATAGATTTAACAAAAATCTACAAGAAAAAAAAATTATCACAGTAACATTTTAATGTGCAATAAATTAATGAAATGTGTAACAAGGTTCATAAGAGAATCATTAGATAATGGTTATATATATATATATATATATATATATATATATGTATACATACAATTATAATAGACGATTTTGAAGCAAAAGTATGCTTTATTTCTAATGATTTATCTTTGAATTGTTTTTTATTACACATTAAATTTGATTAAAACTATTATTATTTAAATACTATTTTTAATGAAAAAATGATAATAAAATAAAATTCTTATCAACAACTTTATCCCCTGTTTATTACAAAATAAGATAAAAAAAAAAAATAAATGTTTTAAAATTTATCAAAAAATGTCATTTATTTATTCTGTTACACATTGCGCTAAGTTTATTGTAAATACTAAAATTATATTAATTAAATTATATTAAGTACTACATATATATATATATATATAATTACTCTTACTTAAAAATATATTAAACAATATTTTTGTTACAAGATATTAGATTTAACATTGTATTATTTTATATTTGAAAGATTAAAAAAATATTATTAAAAAAAGGTTTATATACGTAAAATATGTATAAAAAATTGATAAGGGTGTGATTTTATTAACAAAATTGAATGATTTTTTGTTCTGCAAACAATATATTTTTATCAGAATTTTGTATAAAATATTTTGTGATTTTGTTTAATAAGAAAAATAAAAAAATAAGGATAATTTTCATAAAATTATTCTAAAAATTTTTGTAGATAATTTTTAGTAATAAATTGTAATACCTTTGCACAAACGTATTAAATATAAATTATAACTATTAATGTACAAACAATATCGAATACTATTTTTTAAAAAAAATGTCAAAATGTCCAATTGTATTGGCTGAATTGAAATTTTTTTAAAAATAATTTTAGCTTTAACTGAATTTAGGTATTATACATTATTTTATTTATTTATTTATTTTCATTATGTTTTTTTATTAATTAGTACTCCAACATTCATCCCTTTTTACACACGCCACTATCACTTATGATTTATTTATAAATACTTGGTGTACGAGGATCAAATGACATTTGTAAACAGCATTTCAAGTGAGTATGTATTGCATTATTGAAAATTCGTTTTATTTATTGAATTTTTTTTTATTGAATGTTTTTATTGAAGTACATCTTTATTTTTAATATTAAAAATTTGTCCGAATGTAATTATTTTATATGCATCAGCTTGTGAAATAAAAATCTTATCAATTCATTCATTCGTGACGCATATTTGCGTATGCGCATTAAGCCGTGATATTTTTTCAGCTGCAGATTTTTATGCATTATTGATTTGAAGAATATCTACAGTTAAAGAATTAAATTCTTCTATTAAACATTATTATTATTTTGAGAAAAGATTTGTCTTATTTACTAATTTTCATTTAAAAAGGAATGATAAAATTTTTCACAAATGTAATTATTATTTGATAAACATAAGATGCCACGTGATTTTATAATCCAATGGAATTCAGTTTCCTTGGTATTGAATATAGATGTAACCCGTGTAACCAATACTTCGTATCCTTCTTATTTATATAAACGCTTCTATTACGACTAAAAATTACGGATTAAGGAGTAATAATTATTTGTTTTAAAGCCAAATTAATTGTTTATAAATAATTGAAAGTTTTCATTTTTCATTTTTTTTAATGTTATTAAATAAATCTTTACTTTTTAAATGTTCTCAAACATATAAATAACGATATAAAAAGTATTTTTAGTTTTAGTAAGTGATTAAAAAGTTTAAATATTAATATTGAATTTTCATTGTTTTTAATTATCTTCAAATGGTTATAATATAGGTATTTAGATTTACTTTTTTTATTATAAATATAAATTTTCATATTTTACGTATATTTCACATAATATTTATATTCAATGACTACTACTTATAAAAAAAAAAACATAATAAAATTTTAACGATAAAGTATTTGATATATTTCTTTTTATACTTATATAGAATATATTTTATCATAAATACTGTAAAATTATAATTTTTCAATGATGAATTATACAAGCAGATAAATTATGTCTGTTATTTCTTTATAAACATATAAATATACTTTAACATAAAACAGTGCTTTAATTTTTTATAATTATATAAATAGTATTACATACTATTTATTTTTATATTATTATGTTTTATTGTTTGATATATAGTTTTTTTTACTAAATACTAAATGAAAATTTCTAATTTTTTATCTTCTTTTACAGTTAGTGTTGGCATAGTTTCTAAAGTATAAAATAAAATGGCTAATGACTTTTATGGTAATAGTATTAACTATATATTAATATTATCACTATTTTATAATTTATAAATCATGTAATAAGGGTAATTCACTTTTAAAATAGGTACATTTTCTTCAAAATCAAAAACTCCTTATGATTTGTCAAATGGAGGTCCGCTTGACATTAACAGACGTTGTACAAATAAATTTTGGCTTATTTTCTTTTCAATTTTCATTGTTATTTGGTCAATTATAATATGTTATGGTATGTTATTAAATTTTATTCTTCAATTTTGTTTAAAATATTTTTTTAATAATGATTATATAATTATAATGAATATTTCATAGCATTTGTGAATGGTGATGTACAAAAATTAATTGTTCCCACTGACAGTGAAGGACGCAAATGTGGTGTTGATTTTGATGTACAAGACAAACCATACCTGATATATTTTGATTTGACTAAATGTGTAAATGAAACATGTGACACAATTAAAGTTTGTATAGAGAATTGTCCTAATGAAACATTTTTTTATAAGAACCATTCAGATATATTAGAAGATGTAAAAAAGAAACTAATTTGTACAATTGATATTAACATCATGAAAATTAGTAACTGGGATCAACTAGACTACTATATAGCGCAAAATAAATGTGCAAACTGGTATCTTAATAGTGAATCTATTCTTAAACGATGTATACCAAAAAGCCCAGTACCAAATGAATTTATTCCTATAATTTCAAATAATCAATTAAATAATTCTATGGAAATAGTACTGCGTGTAGCATATTTAGAAAAAAAATTAGAAGATATATATCATGATTTTACTGCTACAAGGTATATAAAACAAATTATTTTTATTTATCATGTAACAATTGTTAATTATAGAATTAATTATATAATTCTATTTTCAGCTACCCAGTTCTAGGTTTTATTGCTTTAAGTGGAATAATGGCATTTATTTACATAGTTTTATTAAAATGGCTAGCAAAGCCAATTGTATACATATCAATTTTTATCCTCTGCACTTTTCTATTATACTTTATTTATTATTCATCAGTACAGTACACGACAAATGATTCTTTGGGCTGGTTATTGATTCTCATTCTTTGTATAACGAAACTGATTGTAGTAATACTGTTAACAGTATTACTAAATCAAAAGATTGACTTGGCTTGTGAAATGATTAAAGAATCTAGCAAGTAAGATATGATTTTTATTATATATAGATGCCTGTTTGGAGTTATTTCAATATTATATATTTACAGAGCTGTAACTTGCGTTTGGTCAAGCTTATTTTTTCCAATTTTTCCATGGATATTACATGTACTTGTTGTGGCATTAGCTGCCTTAGTTTTTTTGTATTTAAAAACAATTACAATACCAAGTCATCAAATACAAGTTCAAGAAATGGTGCCCAATTCTTGTATTTGTCCACCAGAACTAAACTATAATAATAATCAAACATGTGACCCTGTTATATTTAATACAGAATGTAAAGATATGAATGGAGGTCCATGTTTGACAGCAGGCTGTTATTTAAATAGTACCACTATACCAGATCATGTATACATTTATCATTCGATTAATATTTTAGTTTTTTTGTGGCTAATATTTTTTGTATCAGCATTTGGACAAATGGTGCTTGCTGTATCATTTGCTACATGGTATTGGACATTTACCAAAGTAAATGTTCCAAACTTTACTGTTTTAAAGAGTTTTTGGATAACATCAAGGTAAATTTTTTAATTTAAAAATTTTTATTACATTGTTTAATATTTTTTATAAATTTTAGATATCATATGGGTACTTTAGCTTTTGGTTCTTTGATTACATGGTTTTGTGATATTGTTTATATGATTTTGAAACCTGTTAAAGCAATTTCTCAATATAATTTTTCAATTAATCTTTTATCAACCAATTTTATTAAATCATCAATTAGTCTTCTTATGACATTTTTAAAATATATTAATCGTAATGCTTATATTATGTGTGCTATTCACGGGAAAAGCTATTGTTGTGCAGCGAAACATGCATTCAATCTCATAACAAGAAACATAATGCAAGTCTTTGTTATTACTAATGTAAGCATAACAATTTTAATAACTTTTTGTATGATTTGAATTTGAATTATTATTGTGAGTCTAATTTTTTAATATTTTCCTATTCATAGATTATTGATTGGCTTCTAAGAATTGCAAAATATTTTGTTGTTATTTTAACAGTTGGTTTAACAGTAACATATTATAATAATAAAGAATCAGAAATTATTAATGTCGAAATTCCAGCAATTATGGCATTTATTGGATCATATTTAATAACGTCAGCCTTCTTCACTGTATTTAAAACAGCTGTGGATACTGTTTTTCTATGCTTCCTTGAAGATCTCGAATGTAACGATAATAGCATAGAAAAACCATATTTTATGAGCATGAAATTGAAGCGGTTATTGCAAAAATAATGTTATTAATTAAAAACTTAATATTTATCAAATATTTATAAATTTATAAAGAAATACAAATAGAATGTACATTTTTTAATTACATTGTGATTTTATTATATATTTAAATATGTTATGCTGTACTAATTTACATTGCATAAAATTATATTTATAATTTTGTATAAAAGTTTATATAAAAATTTCAATATAAGTAATAATTGTAGTTTTTTTTTTACCGAATTAAAGTAATTTTTTTGTGTTAACTAAATTCTTGTATGAATATATTATTTTGTTTTGTAAAAGAACAATAAACTTAAATTACTCATAAATCAAATTAATATTTTGTAAATATATTTATCCATACATGTCCATATTTATCTATTTTAAACAAAATTTTGGAATAAATTATTTTATTATATTAAAATTTGATAAAATAAATAACTCATGTTTAATTTGATATAATTAAACATTGCTTATAAAACATTATAAAAAATTATTTAAAGTTATTAAAACAAATATAATTTAACAATGAGTACATAAATCTAAATTTAATTATTCTTAACAAAGACAAAAAAATATTTTAAATTTTATTACAATCTTTTTTATTTTTTATAATTACTTGATTATAAATTATAAATACTAATAGTTTTTTATTCTGAACATACATTTATAAATTATTTAATACTTTGAACATAATCTAAATATAATTTAAAAATTAGTCTAAAGATATATATATAACTAGTAACTAATATTATTTATAAAATTTTTATTGCATTAACTAATTTAAAACGTTAAAAAATATATAGTTGATATTTTATAATTATATTATTTATAAACAATCATATATGTTCACATTTTTAATCAATTGGAATATAATTACTTTTTAATTCATACCTAGAGCACTATAATACATGTAAAATTAATAAGTTTATTTAATACACGTTAATTAAAATAATCATAATTAAAAAAGTTATTTTATTTTTTACAAAATATTTATTTGTATAAAATTTTTAAAAAGTAACTTTACTACAAAGATCATATTTGATACTTATGTTCAGTACCTAGCAAAATACTTGTACTTTTGGAATACATAGGAACTACAATAAAACAGTCTTATTAATTTTTTTTAAATTATTTAGTACATGAGTTAGATGTATGCCTCATTAGTCCTCTGTGTAAAATGTTCCTTTTATTAAATTCTTGTTTTTCTCTTGCAATATTTTCATCATGTGTTTTTAGCATAGCTCTAGTAGTGAGACAAATTTGTTTTAAATCCCAACAAAATGGTTTTATATCGCTGATATTCCGTTTTGTTACTTTTGCCATTCCTCTCCGAATACATTGATCGAGTAATTGTTCTTCATAAGCATTGAGTTCATTACTTCCCTCAAAAGAATGATTAATTGTATTATGAGATGGATAAAATTCATGTGAAAATCTATTTTTCTCTAAAAACTCATGTTCTGTACATCTGTTGTGTTTAATGCATTTATCATATTTATCGACAAAATTTAATTCAGTTTTGTGACAATTTATAAACACTTGATTTTTTTGATAAATATCATTCGATTTATCCTTACAAATATTTTTAGTTTGTAATTTATTTCTAAAATTACTTTCTTCTGTTCTACCTTCAGCTTCACTACGAATACTTTGTACATTTTCCATATATTGATTAGCTGTTAAATTCCAATTAGATTTATTCATATCATTGATAGTATATCCCGTCTCAATAGTTCTTTTTTTATCATACTTTTGATGTTGACAAAAATCTTTACATTGATAAATATTTGATTGATGATTAGTAATTTCTTGGTTTAATAAAGAATTTCTTAAAAGTTTATCTGAAAGATTATAAACTATCTGTTTAGAATTAATTAATTTAAAAATTTGTGATGATTCACATGAACTGCCAATTGGATCTAGACGCCAGTTTTCTTGAATAGACTCCTCTTGTACTTGTGACAAATTCATTGAATTTAATTTTGTTTTAATTAGTCCAGCTTTATTTGGTTTCATATTATCGTTACAGTTATCATCATCAATAGTCAAAGAACTTAAACTACTAGCTGAAGTTGAAAGTAAATTAGATGAATCTTCGTATAATTTACTTTCATCTAAAATTGTTTCATCTTCAAAAGTATGCTTTAAAAAATATGGATTTTTAAAATCTGCATCAAATGAATTATCATTCAATGTAGGTATTTTTTCTAGTACATTAAATTTTTTTCTTGAAACAGAAATGTTGGAATGCATTTCTTTTTCAAATTCTTGAGTATTATTATTATTATTAGTTGATGATATTTTTAAATCAGATTCCAATGATTCACTTGATGCTAATAAAGAAAATTTATCTTTGGTATCTTGAGAACTAAATTCATTTGTACTAGAAGTCTTATTATCAATAACAGAATGTTGCTCAGATTCAGAGAGAGAACATAATACATGGCAACTATTGCACATTATTGGTGTTTGTATATTATGTACTATTTCCAAAGATATTTCAATATTTTTTTGACAAATTTTACATTTTTCGATGTTTTTTCCTGTGTCCATTCTTGTATTATTTTTCTGTTTTTCAATTGTATACAAAATTAATGTATAATATATTTTTTATAGTTTTTAAAAAGTTTTGATATTCATTACTGTCATCTGAATATTTGATTTTGGCATATCTTTACAATTTCTGTATAAATATAGATATATATATTAAATAAAATAAATAATTCTCTAATTATAATAAAAATATAAATAAAAAATGTATCAAATACCTTTTAATAAACCTTTTAATTTATAAATAGAGCAATGATTATAATGTGCTTTGAATAGCATAATATGTTCTTCAATATTAAATATATAAAATTAATATTATGTATTTAAATTATTTATGAAATATTTAATACAATTTTAATAAGCCTAATTTTGTCTTAAATTATCATTGTTGATGACTCATTGATAAGTGAAAAAAAATAACAATTTTTTCTTTAAAAAATTTAAAATGAAAATTTAAATCGATATTTATATTTTTTAATAAAATTCTAACTCATTAGTGATTAAGTAAATTTGTGTAAGTTAAATGTAAAAACATTGATAAATAATATATGAATAGGTTATAATAAAAAATAGGTAGACAAGTTGTTAAAAACACATTTAAGAAAAACAGATGTTGATTATAACTTATTTTAAAACAATTGATTTAATTATTACAGTTTATTGTTAAATATTAACTTATTTACTATGGTTAAATATCATCTTATTGTCTATTGTTTGTGTTAAAGAACACAACGTTTATATATATATAAAAAAAAATAAAATACCTCAAAAAAATAAAATTATATGTATATATATATATATATATATATATAAGAAAGACAATTTCTTATAAAACAATAATAAATTAAATTTATTACAACTAATGCGTGTCAAAAAGTAATGTAAAACCAAACATTTTATAACAAACGAAAATATTACAACTTGTAATAATTTGCAATTCAGCCGCAATGCTTGGGGGCATCCAAGATGTTTTTCTTCTTGCAACTTTAAAGCAACAAAAATCCTTCGTACTAGAGATGAAAATTTTTTTTTCTCCCTACCTGTATTTATCTGCAACACCCTAGTAGTATCCTAAAACAAACCAAATAAGGTTAAAAAACCCTAGTAATGTGTCCAGAAATTAATCCCTGTTCTGTGGTACATCCAATTAGATGGCCAATTACCACCAAGCCAGAAACAATTTTTTTTTTATTATTATCATTTACAATTCCAAATCAAAAATAATATAAAACGATCTATTTAATTTTCGCTGAAATTTGATCCACAAAAATATTCATTTGATTCGTAGTCCATTCCTCAAAGAAAAATAAAAACAATTACGATTGTACGAATTTTTAAAACATAGATAATACTTAAAAAATTGTAATTACGGCAACGAAACCGGTATAAAAAAAAAAAAAAAAATTGATCCAGCACAGCCCAAATTTGATTGATCCACCAGCCCAATTTTATGAGCACTTATAATAATTTTATTATTTATAAGTAAAAAGTACAACCTAACAATGGGATCCACTTAGCCCATTGCCATGTTCTGCAGTATCATTAAACTATATTAAATCAGTTTCACTGAAAATAAAGAGATGCAAACAAGATATAAATTCTACAAATCGTCTTCAAAAACTAAAAAAAGCATCGGAAGCAATGGATGTGAAAAGATTTTGCATGTGTTGTGTCGGTGTATACGCGCTCTCCTGCCGTAACTCTTGCAAAGTTTTAAATTTGTTTGAAAGGTAGTCAGGTAACTTTTGTTTTTTTTTATTTGAATCAAATTCGAGCAGGGGGAAATATTGAATTTGAAACATATACGAAAGTTATAAATATACATGTTGCTTTCCTTAAAAAATACAAGCAAATAATATTATTTAAAGTTCGACTCGTCGCTCGCTTTACAGTTGAAACAACAATTGAATTATAATTCAGGTTTTGGTCGCGCTATGTTTTACCTCCTGTTTTGGTCCCTCATTTTCGGCGCGCTACCGCGGCAAATTTGAATATATTTTATCGCGCGAGTCCTGTCCTAAAAACCTTTGTCGAGTTGACCAAAGGAAAAGGCCATTATTTTCCTTCCGTCTCATTGCATGCGATATCTTTCCATTCGATTGCATTAAAAAATGCAGTTTCTATCGACACTGGGTTGTGATGTGTTACCGGTGTCGCTGATCCTGGATCATGCGACATCCCATCAGGATCAGATTTCATCTTTGGGCTCCGCTTGACGACGACTCCTCGAAGTATCACTCATCGCGTTAACGAGGTACATGTCCTGAAATTAGGGATTATAAGGTGCAAAGGAGCATCCTGTTAATATTGTGGGATTTTACCTAGGACTTTCGTATCTCAAGCCGCAATTCCAAGCTTCACCTCCTGTAGATTGTTATACTTACATCTACGGTTGTCTAGACGCTAAGATTCCTAATTCTACCGGCAACAACTTTATTATTTTTTATTTTTTTATCAATAAATTCTGTATTTTCATTTTTATTTTATCATTTCATAATTTTTTTTTATCTTATCTAATTAATTTTTATTCTATATATATAATAAAACATCCTTCGTGCGAAATAAAATCCTGCTGTTTCAAATTATTGAAAAAATAAAAAAAGGGACAAACAGAAAAAACTTTACTCTATATTTTAAGACGCTACGACCAATAGTTACAAAAAGAAAAAAAAAACTCGATACTTCGTGGACAGGCCATGTATATATCTGCATTTGAGTTTCATCTTATCTATCTCTGCATTTTTTCAAGGTTTAGACTGTTCGTTAATTCGTCAGTTCTTGCTGACTTTAATAATAATTTATCAATCATTCAAATTTTGGCTTATGTTAATCTAACAATTTTATATTTCTTAATTTTAATCCAATGAAATGTTTTCAAAGTCATGTAAGAATTCCTATTAACACATTACTCGACTTTTACATATTGTAAGTATTTCATTTCTATGTTGTTCTCTTCATTTGTTATCTATATATCGATTGTACAATTTTCCGATATACTGAATTTTTAATTTTTTTAATTTAAACATATTAAATAATTTATTGATTTTATTAATTATTAACTGTTAATTGTATATATTATTAATTCGAATTGTTTTAGTAGTTCAATTGGCGAAGAAGTGTGAAAGTTGATACAGCAATTGTTATCATCTAAAAGGTATAAAAATATACTAGTTTTGTGAGGATGTATCATGAGTATCCAGTCATACTCAAGTTATGCAAATATAAATATATATTTTTTAATAATTTAACATATTAAAAGATAGCTTTATACTCACTAACTTTATTATTTTATTTAACAGAAAATAATGTACGTACAGTTCCAGTATTATGCATAGAAAGTTTTATATAACTTCCAGCAGTCAATTGCACTGGCTTTTGTGCTCTTAATATCATCAAAATCAACATGCTATATATTTCTTTTTTATACTGATAATTAGTATAGAAAGCAGAATATACTGCTTCTGCGACACCTTCGCTCTTTAAATAAACATATTAGATTTTTATAAATTGCAAATAAAATTTTTATTCATTAAAAATATCAAAATACTTGCTTCCATTAATAAATATTCAGGAGTCCATTGGCAAATGAAAAATATAAATAAATTCATTAGAAATATAATAAAATATTTGGTAACTTCCGTATTATTCTGTTTTAAAATAACTTATTAAAATGATTAATAATGGTTTAATAAATAATATTTAAGAATAAATGTATATTTGATCACCTCAAGTATTTTAAGTCCCATAAGGGACATATTGTAAATTGTATTAGATACTGTCAAGAAATAAAAAATATTTTGATATTTTTCAAGAATATCACAATATCTAAGAAAGAATTTCATTACATTTATTTTATTTTTATTATTTTATCGTGTTTATATTTTAATTTATTAATTTAAATAATTTACTTACAAAATTATTTTTTGATGAAAATATATATTCATTTTCACCTTGTCTATGATTGATACATGAATATTAAAATCATTTTTTTCATTAACACTCATTGGCGAATCGCCTTCAAATAAAATTGCTGATGTAAATCTTGTTTGAAGTATTTTTAAATAACCACATGCTATCATAATAAGAAAAGGTCCAGTTATTTGCATTACCATATAAATATATCCTGCGGTGAAGATAAACACGCCTTGTGATATCGATACAATTACATAATATAATTCTTCATTGCATGGTATAAAGTCATAGTAAATTCTGTTAAAATTATTTATTTATTAATTACAATTAAAAATCACAATAATTATAATCATTTAAATTTTAGATTATGTAAAAAATTTATATTGCATTTGAACTATTTGATTATTCTTACATGGTATATTATGTATAAATATGAATTGTATCTTCATTTTCATTTACTTAACTATAATATTGAATAATGCTATAAAATAGACATATTATCGTTGTAATACTATACAAATACTATAACTGAAATGTGTCATAGACATGTACTATGTTATGTAAATTTATTCTTAATTTTATCAATATAGTTATCAATATAGATTAATGTAATTATATTATATAAAATTATAAAATGATATTCAAAGACATATGGATATTAAGATTACTTACTTGTAAGGTACTAATTTGAATTCAGTTTCATTAATGGTTGCTGGCGATAATCGTTTAAAGTAGATAGATATTGAGAAAAAACTGCATACTATGATGGTGCTAATTAGTATGAAATTCTTGAATGCATTTGCCTTTAATAAATACTTTTTCATGATACAAGTCTCTTCCGGATTTATATATGACCAAAGTTCTTTACTCATTATACACAATCTCATAAGTTGTTTACGTTTACAGAACATTATAAGATAATTTACGACTACAGTGTTAACTATCATTTGTTCCATAATGTAATTGAACTGAAAATTCTTAAATATATAAACAGTTTTAGATAAAGTCTAATTCATGAAGCTTAATGCATAAATTTTTAAAAACAACAAATAAACTATCAACCGAAAAATCAATAAACAGCAACCAATATATTTCATTGTAAATATAAAATCAGTATATTTATAATTTTTGGAGTTGAAACAATAGTCAGTGCAATTTTTAAAAAAATATATGTAACGTCCCCGTTAAATTCACTAATATTCCTTTATAGATTTTGCAAAATTGAAACTTTAAATCAGCATAATTAAGAATTGTAAGCAGAATTCTCATTGACAAAATGTAAATTCAGTTTTTTATTAATTGGCACAGTTAAATATTAAGTAATAAATTATAAATGGAAGAATCAAATAATTATAACACATCCACAAAAGCCTAATAATAATGATGAACCAATATAGAGGGGATAGCGTAAAAAATTATTACAAAAAGGCGAAGTAAAGTAAGAAGAGTCGCTTTTACATTTAAAAATCAAGCTATACTACATTTTTAGGCTTGGAAAATACAAACATAAAAAAAATTTAGAGTGGTGATAGCTAATATCCAAAAAAACTTACACTCACAATTAGTAACAATTAGTAACGCAAGTGCTATAAATGGATTAATTGTAAATAATTGTAATTTACTTTACAATAAATTATATTTTTATTTATTTATTCTTACTGGTCGGTTAAGCATTAATTTGTAAAATCATAAGTGTATTATTTATAATAAATAAATGATAATTTTTTAAAGTAAATTTATTAAATATTCATTTATAAATGTAAAGATATTAAGGCATAACATGTATATTTATTAAGCCTTATGAAGGAAAAAAGTTATTGCTGAAATGTTATCGAACAAAAGTATGTAATTTTATTGTATAAAAATATCTAATTTGATATATGAAAAAAAGTTTTTTAAATAAAGATTTTTATTATTTACTAAAAATATAAACAGGGAAATCCACAATAGGAACTTATATCTTATTACCTTATGCATTGCACTTGAAATTTTATATATAGCGAATAAAATTATCATTAATGTATTGACAAATATCCAAAAAATACCAATTAATCTTGTTTTAAAATACATGAAGGATTTATTCTCAAAAGGAATAAAAGCAATGTATTTCAACATGGTTTTATACACTAAAGATATTTCTTCATATGTGTACGTTTTAAAACTTGAATTTTTCATTGTAAAAATGTTGAATTTCGTTCTCATTATCATTTCTAATATATTCTTTAAAACATTAAATTATTCAATAATTCTATAAAATGTAAATTATTTAATATATGATTTTTTTGTAGTTATAGTATTACTTTTAAATACATTAATGAACTTACGCAAGGAATAATTATATATTTCAAAATACTTCATTTTTAAGGTTTCTCATATAATTTATTTGTATATAAATTTCCCTCGATCATTATTCTATATTCATTTTATGTTACTTTTATTTTTAATACTCTTTAGTAAGGATTTTTAAAATATCAATTTGAGCTATTGAATAAAATTACAAGTTGTAAATAATTAGATAAAGTAAGAAGTATTTAGAAACCTATAAATATAAATAAATTGAAAAAGAATAGTATAAATTTTCAGTTCTTGTTAATTATACATGCAATAATAATAGTGCGTATTTTATATTTTCTACTTTAAGTGCCTGTGCTATATTTAAAATTAAGTGTATCATAGTAAGATTTCTTAGTAATTTAATGTTACTTTAAACTTGTATATTGTCACGTATGTAATATTGCAATCGCATACGCGACGAATAAGTTTTACTCGTGTGAGTAAATGTAGACAAAACATTAGGAAATTGTCAATGAGGGAATCGAAATGAGTCGCGAGTAACGTGAAACTCGCGAGTAATAAGAACTTCTGAATTCGTCAAATTGTGAAAATTCAAGATCGGAGGAGACGATGAATACGCAGGGGTCAATCGAAAGACAATACCGGAGACAACTGACAGAGCGATAATCAACCAGGAACACCCGGAGGGAGAATTTGCGGACTTTGCAATTCTCGATACAGCGCAAGTAATGAGTTGAATCGGAAGAAAACGGAGGGGAATTCTTAGGTCGTAATTCGATTCGGAGGTCAACTTCTAATCTTACTCTTAAATTCCGGTTCGGGAACAACCATCATTTTTTTATATACAATCGGGACTTGGTTTTTTTTCAACACGAGCCATTGTAAAACACGTCATTTCGCTCTCTCACTCTCTCGCTCATTAAGAGAGATAATAATAAAAAAGGACAATATTAATTAACTCGCGTTTTCTTTATTGATAAATGCGAACCTTACAAAGGTCGAAACGCTTTGACCGTTTCGACTAGGGCAGGAAGATCATGGGTAAATTCGTTATCCAATTATAAGGGAGAATATAATTGTGACAGGTTACATACGTAACAATATATATAAGTGACAATATATTTTTAATATTGAAATGATATAATGATGCCTTATATTAAATTTAATTAATAAATAATTTTAAATATTCTTTCGAAATTCCAGTCAATATATTATTTATATAAATACACCTCGATGATAATGCTTTTTTGAATTTGTTAATTTAATATTAGTCATTAATCATTTTAGCTATTTTTTTTTTTATTATTATCAACATATGATTTTTATGTTCTTATATTTTTTTGTATTAATATTTATATACTAATGTCGAATACAGATTTTGAATGAATTTAATTATGAATGGGTGTAAGATAAAATTTCAATGTAGAAGTCTTGAGAATGAGCGTCAAAAATGGTCAAAATGAAGATTACTTATAAAATTTAATTAAATTCTGTAAATGCTTGATGCCTTCCTTATTTTTTTATTTTTTTATATTTATATGTTTATATGTTTCTTTTATTGAATCACTTTATATATATTTTATGGTTATTATCAAAGGTCTAATCGATTCATTATATCACACGACTAAATTCGCTGTACAGTTGTCTGAATTTTGTATATAAATTATAATTTAATTTTTAGGTAAGATTGCAATGTTATTTAGAACAATCCTGCTCTATTATTAGTTATTTTTATGTCAGTCTATACTTATTAATATACCATAAATATAATTTAAATTAAAAATTTTGTATTTACAATTTGTTTATTATTATTATATGCATAGTCTGTTCCCGAATTGTCGAGTTTTTTTTTTTTATTTTACGACTAATGGTCATAGCTAATTGGGAGGGGTCTTAAAATACAAAGAAAGCCTTTTACCATTTGTCCCTTTTTTTTTTGTTTTTTTCGATAATTAGATGCGGCAGGATTTTACTTCGCGCGAAGGGTGTTTTTCGATTTTTTTACACGGCGCGGTGAAGCTATTAGTGGAAAAACACTAGGCAAGAATGTTTCGTTTAAAGATTCTAAAAAAAAAAAAAAAAAAAAATTACCTTTTTCAATGAAATATTATTGAACTTACTTATAAACAGTTTGAAATAAAAATTTTAAATTGTTCAAAATAATTTCCTCCTGCATCAACGCATTTAAGAAGACGAGTTTTCCAGCTCTCAAAAGCAGTCTGAATCTCCTCAGCTTCGATATTTACGCAAACTTTTCGTATTTTTAAATGTTTTTGCACTGTATTGTGTACCGTTGATATCGTTAAATTCAGTTTTTCTGCGATTGCTCTAATCGTTAATTGACAGTCTGAATTTTAAATATTTATCACGCGACGGGTATTCATAGCGATTCGATAGGTTTTTGGGCGTCCAAGTACAGATTCAACGATTGCCTTTGCCTGTTTAAACATTTTAAAATTTTCCGCACTTTTGTTATTTTTGTTGCGAACAAAATTTTATCGCGTAGCGCTTACCACTAATCACTTCAGCTTGCCGTGTCCAAAAATAGAAAAAGACCCTTCATGCCAACTAAAATCCTGCCTTTTCAAATTATCGAAAAAACAAAAAATAAAAAGGGATATAATTGACCGATATTGGAAAATATACTATAAAGAAATCTGTACTCTACAAAGACAATTTTTTTAAAAAATGAATTTTTCACTTAATTCTTATTTATATAATAGTGATATAAATTGATCATTTAAACCATTAAATAATTCATCATAGAAGTTGAGTGTCGAGCGATGCATTGTACTTTTTAACAAAACATTTTATATATTATGTGATTATATTAATTAAATGTATAAAAAAACTCTAAATTATATGCAAAATAATAATGAACATCTTTATCACATATATACTTATTTATGATTTATTATTTATTCATTATTTTATGTATAATTAAACATAATTAGTATGATAATTTTGATAAATGTATAACGAATTGTTTTCATTTTTAATTAAACAAAAAAATGAGTAATAAAAACATTTAAAATACAATTTGATTTATTTCATCAAATATCAGTGTACAATGATATATCAAATTTTTGTATAAACATTCTTATTTTAACCATAAGTATAGCGATTAAAAATTGTATTTGCGACATCATACCTCTATTATACTGATAATTACAATATGAAGTAAAAATACACTGACATTTTATTTTCATAGATGAATAGATCAATAAAATTTCTTTACCCGTTATAGTTTTTTTTATATAGTTTAAACAGATCTTAATTCTCACTATCTTACAGTCTCAAACTTCCTCATTTTCTTAATCTATAAATAAAAATATACATTTTAAAAATTAATGCAAATATTTATCAAAACAAAATTTCTAATACAAATTAAGAAAATTATCTCACACATAGGCTTAAAAAATCATGTTATATAATGTATTTAATGTATCAGTCTTTTATCCAAATTCTTTTTTAAAAAAAATTGTTTGAAAAAATATTTATTGACGTCAATTTTTTTTGTCATAAACAAATATTTTAAAATCAATACATTTTTTTTAAAATTATTACCCAATAAATTTTATAAAAACATTAATTACTAAATAAACTGTAAGAATTGAACTGAACTTTTGCTATTTCAAATTTATGATTCTTATATCATTTAAAGGTACGGAAAAGTAAAGCCAGTTATCTAAAAAATTGAATATTCAGGGCATGTAATATTTTATATACACTAAACCACAAAAGTTACGTATTTTCGAATTACGAATATAAATATAATTATCTAAGCAGAGACGTCAGAAAATATTTTAGGAATAGTTTAGAAAAACTGCTTATAATATTTCTAAAAATAAATCAAAATACTGAATAGTAATATATGAGATAGATTATTATTATAATTCCATTTCCGTTTACTACAGAGGTTCTAAATATATAATGAATATAACCTATGTATTCAATTTTGTAGCTTCCGGAGTTTTAATTATTTATGAATAATAGTTGAGTATTATGTAACTAAGGTTACGAACTATATACATTTGGATATTTTTTCATTATAATAAAAAAAACTCATAGTTATTAGTTTTATTCGAAAAAATTCTACTTCATACATAAAAGTACCCTAAAATATTAATTAAAAATGAAGATTTAAAAAGATAAGAGTTAAAAAGACATTTACATATAATCCACATATTCTTACAAGATGTTTCGAGTTGAGATTTTCTATTTAGTTTGATTCGATTATAATAAATATAAAAAAAAATATATATATATATTATAGCTATTGAAAGTTATAGAATAAAAAAGTAAGTTTTTAATATATTGTGTAACTATTTCTTAAAGTTTTTTTAATTTCAATAATTATATAAAATAAATTTCATTGGGTAAGCTTTTAAATACTTAAAATAACGTATTTAATTCAATATTCTATTGATGATGTTTATTATCATTAAATTAATAATTATTATAATTTTAATCAAATTTATAGAAACAGATACGCGTATTTGTAGTTCAAATTTATAAGTATTTTTTCATTTGAACAGAAATATAAATAATTAGGCTTTTGTTTATGCTTACAAAAAAAGGTATTTAATCAACCTAATAAAAAACTAAATGTATTAGAAAAAAGGTATTCAAGTAATTGAATAAAAAGTAATAATTAGTAGTAAAAAAAAAAATTTTTTTTTTATATGTAGTGATGAGAAATATATATATACAAGTAGTATAATTACGTTTATGGAAGTATCTAGAAGCGCCGTAGCACTTTCTCCTTCACGAAATTAATGAGATCTAATAAAGTTAATTCCATTCAAACCAATAAATTGAAGTTTTTTGTTTTTGTATTTTTCTTGATATTTTTTATCCTATTCAGAAAATACTTCAAACTCCTCGTATCCTGCTGGATACGATTGCACGTCACCCCTTATTATCTAGGGGGTCTTACTTTACAATTTATAATTTGATTTTGAAGTTCTTCTTCTATTCGTGTTTTTTTATTTTCTTTATTTAACATATTTTTTTATATTTAAGCAAGTGAATAAAAAAAAATTTATATACATATTTTTCATATGCATCTGATGAAATAACATGATGAAATGACAATTAATTCATAATACCTTTAAAATAAAATATGATCATAAATATTAACATTTCTATTGATAAAAAAAAATATTTAGCTTCTAAAAAAAATTTCTTCAGTGTAAAAAAATGAATTATCTTTTTCTTTATTTTTTTATTTAACTTTGTTTTTTGAGAATTTAATTCAGATGCAATATTTCTATCGAGAAAAAAAATATAAACTTTCTGTATTTTTTCCCCTTTTTTTTTACCTAGAAAATTCATCATTAATTGATTCTTTATTAGAAACAAAATATCGTAATTTTTTTAAATTAAAGTATTTTTTCATTCTTTTTAACTGATTTTTCAATAATCCGAACAATGAAAATAAAATTAGTGAAATATGAAATTGTCAACTAAGTTAACTGATATGTGAATGAAATTTAATCAGAATGACTCTTCTACATTTAATTGAATATTATCATATATTTATTAATGTGCTTATACGACGACGATTACTAGTTAATTTTATAAAAATATATTCTTTTAAAATAAATATTTATTGTTTAACTCATAAAATTTTAATGTATTATGCCCCTTCTAGCGTGAAAATAATTAAATATTTCAGTTGTTAAATTGACGGAGAACAGTGAACATTGATACCGCACTTTTCATCATCTAAAAAGTATTAAAAAATGTATGAATTTTTTTAATTTACAAATTTTATTTTAGTATATTTAATTTAGTATAATGTTTAAATAATGTACATACAGCTCCAAAAGTTTGCATGGAAAGTTTAATGTAACCTCCAGCAGTCATTTGTAATGGTTTTTGTGCTCTTAATATTACAAACATTAACGTACTATATATTTCTTTTTTATATTGATAATTAGTATAGAAAGCAAAGTATACTGCTTCTGTGACACCTTCACTCTTTAAACAAATGCATTAGATTTTTAAAAATGGCGAATAGAAAATTTTTCAATTAGTTTAATCAATGCACTTACTTCTATGAGGAGATATTCAGGACTCCATTGGCAGGTGAAGGATAATAATAAATTAACTCCAAATGCAGCTGCATATTTGAGTCTTTCTGCATTACTCTATTTTCAAATTATTTATTAATGAACAATTTACTAATGAATCATATTCCAGGTTAAGTATAAATCTAATTACCTCCAGTAATTTTAAACCAAGGATAGACATAAGGTAAACCGTGTGAAATATTGTCACCAAGTAATAAGTATTCAAAAAATTTTTGAGATATTCACAAAAGCTGAAAATATATTTTGATTGCTTTATTTTTATTTTTATTCTATTTTAGCTGTATATGTTAATTCATCTATTTATGCAATATCTTACAACAAAATTTTTTGATGGAAAATTATATTTTGTCTTAAATTGCTATTAGAGAATGCATTAAATTTATTTTCATTTTTTGCTTCATTATTCGCCGATGTATTAAGTTTTAATAAAGTTGTTGACGTAAACCTCTTTCTAAGTACTTTAAGATAACCACATGCCATCATAATAAAAAAGGGTCCAATTGATTGCATAACTACATAAGTATGTGTTCCAGTTAACACCATCAACCCTTGCAATGTTAAAACAATTGTATAATATGGTTCTCTATTGTACGGCACGAATTCTGCATACATTCTGAATGAAATAGTAATAAAAGTCAATAGAAATTAATTAACCTATTTTCTGTAATTATGAAATAAATCACAATTGCATTTGGGTATTTTATTATACTGTATCGTTAATATCCATAAAAATATTTAAGCATTATTACATCCAATGTAGTAGAAAAATGAAAGCTATGTAAGTTTGTTTCAAGTTTATATCACAGTATCATTAAATTCTTTTTTAATATTTCATAAAAGAACAATAAAAATAGATGTCATTTAATATTATAAAATAATATTTGAAAACTATTGAATGGGAATAATACGAACTTGTAGGGTAGTACTCTCGATTCAGTTCCATTGATGCTGTCAGGTGGTATTCTAGCAAAATAGGCGAATATCGGATACAAAGAGGTCGTCGTCAAACTGTTTACGAGTATGATGTTACCAAATATACGTGACTTTCTCTCATAACTTTTCACAATCCTACTTTCTTCTGGACTTATATACGACCAAAGTTCTTTACACATCACACACAATTCCATAAGCTTTTTACGTGAAAAGTACATTATCGTATAATTAATGACTAAGATGTTAACTATTATTTGTTCAATCACATAATCGAACTCATAAATCTTCAATCAATAAAAATCTTTGATCAGTTAATGATAAAAAAAAAAATGTATTTATAAAAATATACATGTAAAAAATTGAAAGAGCTATTTTTCTGTTTTTAATGAAATTACTTCAAATATTTTTTTAAGTTGAGAAATAATGTATAATGCTAAAATATTAAATAGATGTAAAATAATTTTTTATGTTTTGAACAATTTTAATTAATTGATCATCATTATTTTCAACATATTTCAATAAAGAACAAATAACATTTTTAGTAATATAATATAGGGTGTACAACATCCCCTAATTTAATTTCTTAAAAAAAACTTTTTCTTCTCTTTTAATAACCATTAACGTTTATTATAAATTAAAATATTTTTTAAATTAATTCGAATTAAATAACTTAAGTATATTAGAATTTAAAACATTTATTATGCACATAAAATAGTTTAACCATTTTTAAAAGTATACATATCATATTTTACTAAAAATTTAGTAGTTTTTATTAACAGTATATATTATATTAGTATATATTAGTATACATTGGTATATATTATAAGCGATGTATTTTATTACCTGATGCACTGCCTTTGATATGCCATATGATAAGAATAAAATTATATAAATTATGTGTCTACAATGGCAATACATACTGGAAAATCGTGTTAAGCAATAATTTAATGACTTATTATTAAATGGGATTAAACCCTCACTTTTAAACATGTTCATATAGCTTGTTGATAATTCTTCATAGGTATAGATATTTTTATTATGATTTTTCATTGCAAAAATATTAATTTTTCGATCGTAATGGTATTTAATACTAATTTAATTAAATTTTTAATCAAATATCCAATATATACTACGTGATTTATGTTTATGTTTCTACATTAAATTAATTTATATATCAATAAATTTGAAATAATATATATATATTGTATATTTAAAAACATTGAATTTTTAACATTTATTATACCCCTTATTTATTTATAAAGAGTGTCCCAATTATATTTTATTCTTTAGATGATTTTTATCAAAAAAAATCGGCAAATTAGAATATCATCCAATATCGATGTTAAATAATACACAAATTATTATGGTGGATTAAATATGGAATTTTTAACAATCTATAAATATAAATAAATTAAATATGAAGAATATGAATGGTAAAATTCTATTATAAACTGTAAAAATAAATATATTGTTAATACTTAATACATTTTTCGATTTAATCAATTCGACATTTTGAAAATAATGTATGTGATAGTGAAATTTTTAGGAATCTAGTATAATATTCTAATTTACTAATTTTTATATAATGTCATAAATTTTGCTATTAAATTTTTAGTATTTCTATAGGTCTTCATATGTAAGTATCAGTTATAAAAGAGTTATGATATTGTAGAGCAGTAATAATTTAAGAGCGTATTAAAGATTATCAATTATACGTGAATGGTCATGACTGTAGAAAAATCAACGTATGATCTAATTTTATACGTATATGTACCATATACTCATATATTTTACATGTTGAAATAATATAATACATAAAATATATTACAATAAATATTTTATCCATTCAAATGTTATAAATACATTCTATTCAGTAATGAATAAAATCTTTTAGATTTTCTATTATTTTATTCATATTTCACGTCAATTGCTTCTGTGTATATTCTATATTTAACAAATTAATATTAAGTATAATAAATTTAATTTTATTGATTAAATGATATCATATTCTAATAAGAAAAAAGGTTTTTTAAGGCTTTAGAAATACACGAGTCAGAAAAAATGTTATATCACTGATATTTCTATAAAACATATCTATCCTCTTAAAGGTTTAATTCTAAAAATTAATTTGCAATAATAGCGAAAGAAAAAAATTCTCATAATGTTAAATAAGCAATTTTTTAAATTAATAAACATTATTTCCTCAATCGTTGGAAATTTATGAAACTATGGTTGATAGAAGATGGCCGATATGACGTCAAAATTAAATTTTAATAAGATGCACATATAAACATATTTTTAATTTATATTCAAATATAATTTATGTGGTTTTTTATTTTCTATAATAAGTTTTTCTATACAGTGCGCTGGAAAATATTTTAAATTTATTTTTATTTTACTCTTGAGTTTTCGTAAAAGTATTTATTTATGAAATTAATACAATAAAGACCTGTATATTTATATAAAATTTTACGTAAATACCGATATGCTTATCATTTTATAAAAATTTAGAACCAATCACACTTAACCTTCGTACTATGGCAGAAAAAAAACTAGCAAGTTTCATATACTAAATTTCAAAGTGATTTATTATTAGGTTTTTAAAAATTTAAACAAATATTTTTGATATAAGATTTATATGCTTTTGATATTTCTGTTGTTTGAAGCGTGATTTTTACACCTTCATAAGTACTATTGTCTTAAAGAAATTGTACAAATTTTGTTTTTTTTTATTGAATCTAATCGTTTTTTCATTATTATTTTATTTTACAGGAGACATTTTTGATAATGTAAATATGCAATCATTTTTAGTTACTCGATTCTTATTTATATATTTTTCGAAACCTTGTAAATATTTTTTTTTTTTAATAACGATAAACTATAGATCTGTATTGAATGTTTTTTTTATTGAGTTTTGATTGAAAGTACAAAGATGTAGTTTACACCAATGTTTCAACGAAAAGATTTATCATCACTTTTAACAGTATAACAGTATATATATATAACAGTATATCGATATCAGGTAATATTGTCTAAATAATATAATGAATCAATTTTTTTTATCTTACCAATAACAACGTAATACTTATTAAAAATTTTGTATGCAAATTACAAAAAAATTTGTATAATTAAAAAACAAATAAATATAAATTAAATAATACACTTAAAAAAAAAATTTAAGTTTAAAGATACTAAAATAATCATATACATGGTGCATCCACGAAGTATCGAGTTTTTTTTTTCATTTTTCGCCTATTCGGCGTAGAAATTCGGAAGAGGTTTTAAAATGTCGACAAACTCTTTCCTTATTTGTCCTTTTTTTTTGTTTTTTCAATAATTTGAAGTGGCAGGATTTTACTTCGCGCGAAGGATGTTTTTCAGTTTTTTGACACGGCGGGATGGAGCGACTACTCGAACAGCGTTACGCGATAAAATTTTTGATTGCAATTAACAAAAAACAATGTGGAAAGAATTAAAATGTTAAAAGAGGCTTATAAAGATAATTGCATGTCAAAATCAGAAAGTGAAAAATGGCACAGAGCTTTTAAAGAGGGCCGAAAAAGAATCATCGACGAGCCTCGATTTGGGCGCCCAAAAAGCTTTCGAATGGTTAGGAACATCCGGCGCGTGTTAGAAATTTAAAATTTGGACTGTCGATTAACAGATTAAGCAATTCAGGAAAAACTGAATTTAACGCGATCTTCAGTGTACAATATAGTGCAAAAAAATTTATAAATGTGAACATTTTTGAAAAACATCAAACCTAAAGAGTTTGAAATGCATTTGAAATTTGAAAAACACGCCTTCAAAAATGTCTTGATACAGGAGGAAATTATTTTAAAGAATTTAAAATTTTTATTTTACCCTGGTTATAAGTCCACCAATAAATCATTTTCTTAAAAAAGAAAGGTAAGAATTTTTTTTTTTATAATCTTTGAACAAAACATTCTCGCGTAGTGGTTTACCACTAATCGCTTCAGCGTGCCGTGTCAAAAATTTCAAAAATATCCTTAGCGCGAAATAAATACCTGTCGCATCTAATTATCGAAAAATCGAAAATAAGGGACAAATGGAAAAAGCTTTTTCTACAAAAATTTAAATCCCTCCCAAATTTCTGCGACCAATATTCGTCAAATGAAAAAAAAACTTGATACTTCGGGGTCAGACCATGTATATAAAAAAGAAAAGGTTTATCGCAATATCATTTATTAAAAATACTACTTTTTTATTCTAAGGACTTCTAAGTAAAAAATAAATTAAAAATTTGGCGAATAATTTACATTATATTGTATAATATTAATATACGATAAAAATATTTATTTTCAAATTATAATTTAAATTATTTTTAATTCATCAGTTAATGCACACCATCAATATTTAAAAAAAAAAGAAGATATAATCTCCAAATTTCAAACATAAACTCATAAATTAAAAAAAATTTTACACAATATTTACTGAAAATGTAGATCTATTATGAAAATTTATTTATTATTTTCTTTTTAAAATAAGTAAAGTAGCTTAGATTTTTTTATTTTAATATTTTCTCTTATATATACTATATTTCAAAGACAAATTTATTATAACTATGTAATTATCCGAAGCCATAATCATAAAGTTTTATCATATGAAAGTATCTTTATCCATATTTTATATTTTTATACTTAAAAATATTTAAATGCATATATTTATACTAAATAAAATATTTTTAATATATATTTCATCGATAATAATAAGAATATAAAGTTATTTAATTGCATTTGATTTAAATATTTATAAAATTCGTATTTTTATGTTTTCATAAGTAAAAAATAATAATATAATTAAAAAAGTAAATTATTTAAATAATTGTAAAAAGTATCTTTGCAAAACATATTAAATATGTTATCATTTTCATTCATCAAGTAATTCTGTCACGTGGCCATCTTTTAAACATTCTTTACAACTACATAATTTTCAATATTTGGTCAATCATAAAATGATATGAAAGTATATAATTCATATGATAATATTTTTAATCTCAATAATAAAGTATTATTTAATTTGCAAAAAATGATTAAATTTTATTAAATCTTGTCATTATCATTTAATAATAATTTTTAATAATAAACCTTTTTCTAAAACACACTGAAAAAAATTTAATAAACATTGTTTGATAAAAAATATTTTAGATACTTATGTTAAGCTACCAATAATATAATAAATACCAATAAATACTTAATTCTTAATAAATTGCTATTTAATTACCTTTACTTACCTTTTAGTCGTTTAGATTATTTATTATTACAAATTTACTATATTAGTTTACTATTAATTGGTGTTTTCTTTATCTGTGAACACTATTATTGCAACTATTTGTTGACATTCGATACAATGGAACAATGAGAATAAAACAAAATTGTTGTAAAAAATTTAGCAAATAATACATATAAATAAAATTATGACATTTAACTAAAAAACTTGATTGAAGAAATACTTAAAGATAGCAATATGTTATACGGTAAACAAATATCTTTAAATCAATGTAGTTTTTTAAACCATTATCCATGCAAATTTGAAATTAGTTCTTAAATTAGCATAATGTTCTTGAAATTAGTTCAATTATTAAAAAAAACTGAAAAAATTAGACATAATTTTTTGATATGTTTATTTATGGTTCTTTTATAATTTAAAGTTATCTAAAATTAATTGAGTTATCTCAAATATGTATTATTTACTAACTTTCATTACAAACAAATTCTAATGTTGCTATATTTCGAATAGAATAAAATGTTATAATAAATGGTGGGATATTATTTCAAAAATAAAAAATTTTATGTATTCTTAATTATTTCTGCAAATTAAAAATAAAATAAAATTGCAGTATGTTAGTATATGAAAGGGTAATACCCTTTCATATACTAACATACTGCAATTTCTTAAGCTAATTTCATTTACGATGCAATTTATTAAGCTAATTTCATTTACGATTATAACCAAAGTTATTGAATTTATAATGATTCTATAGACTGTGCAACTTTTTGATCTTCATTATCAATTCTTCAGAATTAATAGTATACGTAACTAAGGTTACAAAAATAAACAATTGTAACATTTTGAACTTTTTTGCCCACGATATGAGTAAAATGTTTGAAGTCGTAGCTATATTAAAAGCTCACCATAGTATTTTAATTATAGTGTTACATAACTTGATAATTAATAATTTAATTATGTTCAAAACCAATTTGATTAATTAAAGTATAAAATTTATTTTAATTGCAATTATATTATATAGTTTTGATTCTTCAAAATTAATATATAATAAGAAATACACACATTATAAATTATAAAATTTAAGTTAATATGTATTTTACTATTATTTAAATTTTTTATAAAAACAAATATTTTATTATTTATAATTGTATATTTTTATTTTTACAATTGTAATTAAAGAAAAAATAATATTAGCTGTATCCATATATGGATACATACTATAATAGTGCAAATATTTTTTTAAGTACACCTTCATCAATAGTTTATTGACAATTGCATTGATGTATTCGAATTTCTAAAGTAGTTATCTGCATAAATGTATAGTTTCATAATTGTTTATAAAGCTTTCGCTATGCAATTTAAAAGATAAAAATGTTCTGAATTTTATCCTATATCATTATCTACACCTAATAGTTATGAAAAATTATGTAACTAGATACCGAGAATTGAAATAAAACCAGCAAACTTAATAAATTAAACAATGATCACATGCCGATAAAATGCAAGTTACGTAATAGATTTACTTGATTTTGTTGCTTAGAGATATGGATATATTTTAGAATAAATCCGTAGTATACAGGATGCAATGTCTATACATTTGTTTATACATACGAGAAGTAGGTTTTTTAAATTTAATTTTTCAATTTAATTTTAGATGTCTACATATGATCATGGATAGCCTACCCCTGGATGGTTTGGTATTCAATTTCTTATTTTACGGGTATCATCATACATGTAGATCCTATATACTATATTACTGTCGTCAGAATGATAAGAATGGGATCCACGAATATACCAGCCTCTTGTCAAAAATGTGGGGAGTCGAAATTAAGTTTGTAGAGATGGTGATTTTCGTCAAGTTTAAGAGTATATTAGTATATACTATACATATAACCGAAGTAACTACCACAAACAATTAAAATAGGTTAGATTACAAATAGATTACCAGTCGAAAGTTCATACCAGTAGGACAAATAAGGGATGACACTGGTTTTACTGTATAAGCAGATAAAATTAAAGTTTAAGCTTTTCAGAATCTTGATTTTAAACTTTTCAATAGACTTGCTAAACCTCACTATGTTTTTTATATACTTTAAACGGTTTAAACATAATTTATATTTACTTTAAATAAATTTATTTGCATTAAAAATGTAAGTATTGTTTGCTTATTATTTTTATTATTATTATTAATAAAAATAACAATAATAATAATAATATTAGATGCATAATCAAATTTTTTAAAATTTTTTTTTATATAAAACAGGTTATTTACAAAAGATAATAAAAATATATTTATTGAGATTTATATATTGAGATTATTGAGAAATATACATTTGACTTTCATACATTTTTTATTTTCCAGTGAATTTTAAATCTCATACAATAAAAACATTTTTGATTTGGAATAAAACCATTCACCGATATTTTGTAAAACGTTTAATATGTTGAATAAATAATAAAAGTCTAACACTATTGTTTTGGCCTAATGCATTGTAATTTTTGTAATTTTTTCACAATAGAGAAGAGTAATATAATGAATTATATATAATACATTGTAAAAGGCTACACTTAATCCTGTCTAATCTATTTGAAAAATCACATTTATACTTTTGATAAACTATTATTATCGCTGCTATGTACTACGTAATTTACCGATTCATTTTCATTATTTTTTATTACTAGAGATGTATTTCAACATATTCACAAAAAATAATAACGCGGATGCTATTATATTAAATATTGTAATAATACATTCAAGAGTTATTTACTTGTATTTAAGGAAATTTTAATTTGTTGATATTGTTCACGAAAATATTTATATTTATGTTTTTGTATTTTCTTAAATTATTGTTTAGAATACAAGAACATTTTTTTAATTGTACTTTTTAATTTCTGTTTAAAACAATTGTAAACAACATGATAGACGAAGAGAAAACAAAGTTCTTGTTAACATTTTGTTAAGTGGATAAGTTGAGATGTAGTCTTCGTTCTCATTGCTTCATGTCGGTCAGTGGGCCTGGAAAAACAGAAAAAAGTAAGAACAAAAGTTTTGACTTAACTAGGAGTTTCTTGGCTTTATTACTTATTCAATACAGTTTTAATAAACGACGTCTTCGAGATAATAATTTTATGAATAATTATTAGCCCTTTCTCTTTGAATTAATTGTTTCAGCTAATATTTATTAATCTATTTTCAATTTAATTTGCTTATTTAATATAAATATTTTAGAAATGTAATAAGTCTTGCATACTTTTTATTCGGACCATTTTCACGGCACGCTTACTTGTTCTTTAAAGAAATAAGCATAAGATTTTCGGTGTAAACTAAAGTACGATTATGAGTCTCCAACAAAGTAATAAAATAATGGGATTTTGATGTCCTTCTGACCTAAAGACGGATTTATTCATTAACATTACAGTTACACTTTGAAGATAGTTTTTTCGGAAATAATACTAATATTTTAAAACCAATTATTATTCATTATTTTTGGCGTAATATATTTATTTCAATTATACTTATGTATTATTGAGTTGTAATGTGTTTAAAAGTTCATATGAATACTAATTTATTAAAGATTTACATAGTTCACATTAAATTAATGACAACAGATTATTATATGTATTATGTTTTCTAATTATGTATATATATTTTATATAGTTGTTAATTTATTCAGTATTCATTTACAATAAAAGTTCGCTCTTGTATCAGATTCAAGAGGACTTATGACAATTAGTAAATTATTGAGCCAATTTTACACCTGATTACGTAGTTTTACAGAAGCGTATAGATTGAAGTAGATTGGATCAATCGATGGGATGACAGGAAGCAATTAGATGAAGAAATCAATCTGTGTGTTACAACTTTATATGAATCATATCGCGTCTTGCATTTTTGAATTCAATCAATAATAACCCACCATTAAAATTGATATAATATCGTATGTTATTTAATACCCCAGCTCAGATAACTACTATTTAAGAGTTGTTTTTTTAATAAATATTTCTTCTATCTTCATATAAAATATTATACAGAAAAATAATATTAAATTTTCTATATTTAAATTATACCTATAAGATTTACGAGAAACATATTTACAGTTACCACTAATTGTAATCAATACGACACCTGTACTTACAAAAAAAGAACTTCTAAAATTAGTCAACGGGCGAACAAATCTAATTTTCAAAAAAAAAACATATTAATTTAACATATTGTACAAGAAATATTTATTATTAATAATATCAGTATTAATAGTATGGAATAACAAGAATTACATGAATTTAAAATGTATAACAAAAAAATGTTAACTTATCTCATTTTTAATCAATCAATTAAATTAATTTATTTATATTTATTTATTTGCTTATTTAAAATTATTTTTGTATAAACTATTTTAAAATTAAAATAAAAAGTATAAATATACTTATAAGTAGTCTATAGTTTATATAAATTTTACCACATTTTTTTTAATACTATCATGATTTATATGTAATTCTAAGATAAATGAAAATTTATATTTACATTATCTCAGATTTATGAATATAATTAAAACAGTAAATATCATTATGAATACAAAAAAGGAATAGAAGATTAATAGAAGGACCTTTTGTAATGTATCAAAAAAAAGTTAAAATAAAATTATTGAAGGTTTAGCATTGAGTGTGTTCTTAATCCATAAAAAAACACGTGTGGATGTTCAATCCACGACAAAAAAAAAAAAAAATAATAATAAGTTTGAGCATTTTTGGTAGGAAGTCTGATAATACTAAAAACTTGGTATTTTCCGATAGTAAAAAATAGGAAGAGAAAAAATTTAATTCCAGGACTGGACTTAACGTGCTCAAAAAGAGATGGACGAAGCATAACTGACATGGTGGTCTAAATGTAGGGCAATAACATTGTATAGAATGTCAACAAAATTGGATTAGGTCAAACTCAACATTATAAACATATTAGAGCAATTGAAGAACACATATGGCATCAGTCCGTTGGCAAAATATAAAATTGTAAACAGGCAAACGGCCAAAGCTAAGACGACAAATCGCAAAGTCAATAGCTTACGCATGTTAATCTTGTGAATACTGACTTGACTATTAAAACAAATAAACAAAAACTTTATCAATTTTCTTTTTCCTTTTGATCTCAATCAGAATATTATGTGTAATTATTTCGTTATTTGCATATTATTTTGGTCCGTTATTCTATAAAATCATTCTGATTTTTTACATGTACAATGTAAACAATTTAAAGTATTTTTATATTTCATGAGTTATATGAAAGGAAAACTGATAAGATAAAAGCAATATAATTAATGATCATCTATTTCTAAAAACATTCAACTAGCTAAGCCTAATAAACTTGAAGAAGCTATCTTTCTCCTCCACAAAAATCAAGATATAATTATAATATATTATAATCTATAATAATATGATGTACGTATGGTCTGTCAAAAAAGTAATAAGTTCTTCTTTTTTTTTTTTTATGAAGTCACTATTTATCATAGCGATTCCGAGATCGAAAAATGTGGGGAGGAATTTTTCCTATTTATTCTATTTTATTTTTATGTTTCAGTCATTAGAAATATCAGAATTTTACTTTGCGCAAAGGATGTTTTTAGTTTTGTGAAACGACTCGATGGAACGACTGTTGGAACAAATTTATATGGTAAATTTTTTTTGTGGCTGAATAAAATGAATAAAAGACATTTAAATATTAAAAAAAATCTTTAAGAATAAAATTATGTGTAAATTAAAATTAGAAAAGCACATAAGTCTTTCAAGAACGTTTCCACTCGGTCTTGCGGTCCCTGTCTTTGAAATCAAGCGTATGGAGGACGTGTCGGAAGAGGTTATCCTCTTTTATGCAGTAATCGGGATACTGCTCGGGGCTTTTCTCCACGGCCTCTTTTGTCTTCGTGCACCAATCTTCGGTTGTTGCGGTGGTGATTGGGTGCGAATCCTGTGACACTGCGTCAGCCAGTAGATTGTCTTCACCGTGCTGGTATTCCACGGTGAAATCCCACTGGCTGAGTTCGATTGCACAGCGCGCGAATCTTCCGGATGGATCGTTGATCCCTTCTAACCATTTTAAGGCCTGGTGGTCGGTTTTTACCGTGAAATGATACCCCTCGAGGTAGTTGCGTATTTTCCAAATCCCCCATTTTACCGCGAGGCACTCTTTCTCGGTCGTGGTATAATTTTTCTCATCTCCGTTCAGCGTACGACTGGCGTAGGCGATGATACGTTATTTCCCCTCCTGGATCTGGGAAAGGACGACGCCTAAGCCAATATTGCACGCGCCCGTTTGCAACACGAACGGAACCTTGAAGTCAGGAAACGCGAGTACGGGGGCTTCCGCGAGACGCTTCCGAATCTCCTCGAAGGCTTTTTGCTGATCTGGTCCCCATTCCCATTTCTTCGCTTATGCAGCAGATCATTTAACGGCCCGGTGACCGTCGCGATATCTGGGATAAAATGCCGATACTATGATAGAATGCCGTTAAGCCGCCGGAGCTCTCGGATATTCGTAGGTGGTGCGAGCTGTAGTATGGCTGCGATTTTCGCTGGGTCAGTGTGTATACCCTCCTGGTTGATCCGGTGACCAAGGTAAATTTACTTGGTCCGGCAGAAGTGACACTTTTCCCAGTTAGGCTGTAGCTTCGCCTCTCGTAGTCTCCGAAGTATCTCCCTCACTAGATCCAGATAACGTTCGAACATCTCTGACACGATGACAATGACATCCAGGTAATAGAAGATGTTCTGTTCTAGAGAGGGAGTTACCACATGGTCGACCAACCTACCTGGAATACCGCGGGTAGGGAATGAAGTCGAACGGCATAACTTTAAACTGCATTAAACCCCGATTTGGCACAGTGAACGCTGTTAGCGGTATGCTTTCCGGTGTTAGTGGGACCTGCCAATACCCATTCCTTAAATCAATGGTCGTGAGAAAATGTGCTCCGCGGAGTTTGTCGAGGGTCGCGTTGATTTGCGGCAGGGGATACGCATCTTTTTCGGTAACGTTATTTAATCGACTGAAATCCACGCAAAACCGATATCTTCCATCTTTCTTTCTCGCGCGGAGGACCGGGGAACTTCAAGGGCTGCTAGAAGGTTCAATTACGTCTTCCATCAGCATTTGATCGATGTGCTCGTTAATGACGGCCTGCATGGCTGGATTCTGCGGTCGGTATCGTTGTATGATAGGACGGGGATCGAGTAAACGGATGTTGTAAGTTATCAGATGAGTCGGCCCCTTGATGGATGCCGACTTCTCCCGTTCCACGCTGGCGAGCGTTTCGATTTGTTACGTTTGTTCCGACGTAATCGTCTGGATCCCGGAGGTTTTCGAAATTTCGGCAGTCGCGATCTGTCGGCGCCGAGCGTGGGTGGGAGTGGGAGCACTTCTTTATGCGCAGAGCATCAAGACGGCTGCGCAGGTGGGAGCTGGTGAGGCATTCGACCGGGTGGGGATGTGGTGGTGGAGGGGCTGCTTCGACGGGGTCCTACTGCGGCGCCCCAAAAGCATGCCGCAGCGCAGTTTCCGTGAGGGATGGATTTCCTTACAAGTGTATTATCAAAATTGAAATTAAAATCATGCATGTTAATTTTTTTTTAAATTTGTTACAAACATTGATTGTAATAGTGTTTTTAACTTTCATCGAGTAATGTATTAATGATTTAATCAAAAATTACAAATTTATTCTACAATGTATCATTAAAATTGACATTCAAATCATACATATGAATGATAAAAATTTAAAATGACCACGTTTTTGAATAATTGTTAGTTCTGTTGAATAAAATTGTAAATAATATAAAGTACAACTTTAAGTATTATGAAAAGTATTATTAAAATATTTGCTATAATCAATTAATTGAACTACATATCTCAAATTAAAGTAGTAATAATATATTTATTTGTAACTTTTAAACTTAATAATCAAATATTGAAATTATTATGTGAAATTAAAATTGCAATAATATTTATAGAGTAATAGATAATAAAATCGTTTATCTCAATTCTGTATATTTTGAAATTATTTAATGATTGATTATGATTATGTTAATCTATTTTTTTTCATTTATAATTTTTATTATACATGCATTGTTTGTATTATATTTGATATCGAATGATATTATAAAATATTTATGAACATCTATATAATCATAGATCTATATAAAATTTTTTTCGATATATTATTAATATTTTTAGTGAACCCAGAACTTTATTAATGGTCTCCTGCATTTGTACGGAATTGTGGATTATGCCGTGATCATTTTCGCGAAGCATAATATTTTCAAGGAAAAAGAAGATTTAAGCTACATGTTAATAGAGACCCCGTACACTGGAAAGAAGTACAATGTACTTCAAAAAATAAGGTATAACATTTTGTTAATAATTTCATTAAAACAATTTAATAATTTTGTTTCAAATTTTAATAGGTACTTCAAGAGGACACATTTGAAGATGAAATGAATGATGCCTGTAATGCACAGGTTGATGTATGAGGGAATAAATAAAGGGCGTACAGCAAAAATATTGAGGCACGAAATTTATTACTGAATATACAAATTTCGGGAGCACTTGGAGGATAACTACTCGCTGTCAACTCCTCGAGCGGTGTGTCAGACATCCGTTAGCGGTTCGTCGCCTGGACTACTCCCACTCTGAGCGCTTTACAAGAATTTACAATTATATTTTCACTAAACTACTCACTTATCTATGTTTAATTACGCACTTACCTGGCATAAAAAACCGCCCTGCCCCCGGACGGAAAAAACCATATAATTTATCCTGGTCGCGCCACTATCGGCACGTATGGATCGTAAACGATTCCAAGGTTTTGCCCAGCTCGTTCGCCGCCCCACTAGGCTCGACCGGTTAGCCTCGTGCGCCGACCCAACCAACCGGATTTCTTGAAGTTGGGGTTCCGCCGCCTAGGTGGTCTACGAATCCATGCCGAAGCAGCTTGACCCTACTCGATCTTGGAGAGGCGGAGAGCCCCCCGTCGATTCACAATTTCGCGTGGCGTTTATGAAACTAAATCCTTAAAACTAGTCCTTAAGCTAGATGTAAAACCTAATATCTAATTCGCTGTAACGCGTCGCGCGGGCTTAATCTTAATAATACCGAAGAAATGGATCTTTTGGGTGCAGAAAAGCTGCTTTCAAGTGAGGAAATGCGTCCTTCATTTGAAAAAAATGTAAGTATCGAAAATAATTGTAATGCGCTGATAGAAACAAATTTAAAAGTTTATCCAAATGCTTTATTATTGAAAAGAAAATTTTTTTTAAAAAAAGTGTTCCAGTAATTACAATATTACAATTTCTAATTTAAAGTATAAAAATAATATTTTAGAAAAAAAATTAAGCAATTGGATAGACATTTGAAATATATAAATAAAACATATAATAAGATCAAATTGTACAGAAAATCATGTGCAAAAATGTGGAAAAGCCATTTTTTGACATTAATGATTTTTTGAACAAAGCAGGAGTATCATCGTTTACGAAAACGATGATAGAACTGCAATTAAAAAAAAATAAATCTCAGTATTTGGATGCTGAGAAAGATTTGGCGAAGCAGCTTTATTTTTATTCAGCTGCTCGTTATTCTAAATTGAAACGTGCAGGTTTACATTTAACCCATGAATCGACAGTTCGTGCTTGGGTTTCGGAATTGGACATTGTCCCCGGTATAAATAATAGTATATTTAGTAATTAGAAAATATTTTTAAATGGACTGCCAGACAAGGAAAGACTATGTGGTCTTAAATTTGATGAGATGTCAATAAAAAGTTTTGAAGAATATTCTAAAAAATTCGACCTTGTCGAAGGTTTAGTGGAAATGGGTGCCGATACCCGAACGCAGAATGTTACTAAGCATGCATTATTATTTTGTTTAGATGGTTTGAATGCAACAAATCGTTGGTGTAAATTTAAAAAAAATATATGTCTGAAAGGAGGCGATGAAAATGCAAGAGCGCGTGGAAGATTAACGTGGTCTTCCAGTGTATCCCCAATAAAATGACATAAGTGAAATCATGACCAGCTGGCACGACAAACAAGGCTGGTTAGGGAAACTCAGAAGGGGCTTTCCCGAATTAGGGTCCGGGTAAAGGCAATCGTAAGATACACATGTAGACATACATGTGTAGACTTACGCTTAGGGAAAGAAAATTGCCTGGCTCGACGTCTGGTGAGCCAGGTAACTGGAGAAATAAAAACTAGACGTGGGACGGAGCTTGGGAGACCCGGAAAGCGTTTTGGTTAATTGGCGTATCCTGTAATTAACCTTAAGATAGTTTTTAAGTAATAATAAAGTTAAGTATTCGCACAATAAATCTAAGTATTCGGCATAATCCGTCGGTTTACCGACGTCCGGGAAATCGCTTGAACCGTTTAGCGCGAGCGTATCGCGTGATTTGATCCCGCTCATGGGTCGATCACGTGCGATACCTCCATAAATGATAGAAATTTAAGTTATTATATACGGCTTTTTCCGCCCGAAGGCAACGGGCGGTTTTTTATGCCAGGCAAGTATTCATGTTCATTTTAGAATTTAAGAAAATTTGTAAAGTGTGGAGGGGATTTTTGAGGCAGAAAAAAAGAAGCGGCGATCCAGAGAGTTCAGTTGGTAGTCGAGTTTCGAAAAGAGAATCTCCTCCGCACTGGCGATAATATTTATACATGCAAAATAAATTGTGTTTGCCAACAGTTCTAAACATTTTTCCCAATACTCGCGTCTGCTGAACTTCCCGAATCCTTTCCCTTATAATCATTACTCTCGCAAAATAAATTAACAGTTGGCATCAAATATTAGCTTTCGTTTTTAGTGATAATGGTGTTTCAGCAATACAATTATCAGATATTGTACCGAAACTTTTAGTACAGTTGCGATTAATTGGTGCCGACGTGAAATTTGTTGTATGCGATTAGCATCCAAATAACCGTCAATTTTTCAATATTTTTGGGGAAAAACCTTTTTTTTATTTATACGGGGTTAAATACTTTATGAATTACGATTGGCCACATTTAACCAAAAGATTAGTGGCCTAATTACTAAAATATAATAAAATTTATTGTAACGGGGAAGTAATAATTTCATTTTTCGATTTAGTTCATACGTGGGAACATGATAAAGCCCACAGTACGTCAAATTTATTAAGCCATATCATGGAAAGCCATTTTTATCTGACTTCATTCGAGACAATGAAGGTAAAAAGAACTTTCCAACTTTTTAGTCGGCGTATGGCAAGCGCGATAAAATTAGCTGGTGAAGATGAAGTTGCTTTGGCAAATTCGACTACATGGAAGCAATCTGCTTCTTTTGTAGAAAAATTAGATTCCATGATTGATGCATGTATTTCACGGAATTTAAGAACAAATAAGAAGCAGAAGCGACCATTATCTCACAATAATTCAGAAATTGAATTTCTTTTAAAAAGTTTTATTCATTGGTCGGTTAATTGGTCTTTAAAAATTAATGATAAATTTAAACGTTCACCTTCTTTTGATGGTATTATTTTAACGATACGCGGGATTTTAGATTTATATAACAATATTCAAAAAACATTTGTAAATTTTGATTTTGTGACGAGCCGGCTCCGTTTGCCCTTCACGGGTGAAGGCTAAGTCAAGCTCTCATCTAAGGAAGAAGTAGCGGGGATAAGCGACAGCCGGTTTGCCAGGGATTTGGAACGGTGTCAGGAGGGAATAGTCAATAATAACAAAATAATTTGGAAAAAAATAAATCTCCACAGCAGTGACCTTTAATGTTGATTGACCTTTAACATATAAAATGATACAGATGTTATTATTTATGATATCGAATTATCGACTCGATGTAAGGCGCAAGGTTACTGCGAGGGACAAAAATAATACCAAAGGTCGGCGATTCTGGTCAATGCTATTTACCATTGACCATTAAATAAAAGTTTTTAGCTATACTAAACGCTGTACAATTTTTATTTAATCGCCTCGGGTGCGATCGGATTTTCAAACGCGAGATCGACTTAACTAAAACTAATCCCGTAACGGCGGAAAAATCACAACGGAGAATAGTCCACGGACGAGCAATCGTAATGATTGCTTAACAATAAATTTTCTCGGATAAATTATGATATCGTACTAGGAGCAATCGATCATATACTACGCGCAATCGAACTATTATCGATTTACAAAGTATATGTCATAAATTAACCCCGAACTATATAGGATGCCGGACACCACCGACGCCCAATCGATTTACGGTATTTTATATTGATTACTACAAAATACGTCACTCTACAGATGGAGCAATTGCGAAGAAAAGGGAGCAATAGCAAGAAAAAGGGGCGCAATCAATTAGATATCGTGCATCAAAACTTCCTTAACTAGGGGGAAAGGGGAAGAGTAAATAGTGTGCAACGAGTTTCTCGTTTCTTGGAAATTTCCAGAAACGAGGAAGCCGTTGTTAGAATTCTCTGGAAGGTTCGTACCCCTTCCAGGGAATTCAACGGTTGTTAGGCTCCTCCCACTACCGCGCCGCGATGAATCCGGGATCGCGTTTTACGGCGCAACAGCGGTTACGCAGCTCCAGCGCCGAGCGGACCGAGGTGATGTGGCACCTCGGAGCGCTCGACTCGGGAGCAGAACCTTTCCGGCTCTCTACCCAAGCACTCCTCTCCTCGAAAATCCTGCTGCACACGCTATCGTGTCAGCAAACCCTTTTTCACCAATTCCGTCGTCACGCTATCTTGGCGACAAAACACCCGGGTTGCACACGCTATCGTGTCGGCCCAATCCTTAATCTCCTTTCTTGAAGTCTGGAAGGTTTTTTTCTGCGAAACCCTAGAGTAATATTGCGTAAACGCAATATTACACCGTCCGACGCAATACTTCACTTGTGAAGTATTGCACTTGTTAAGGGCAGTATTGCGATTGTGCAATATTGCCCAAGTAAAGGCAACACTTCAATTACGAAGTGTTGCCATTGTTAAAGGCAATACTTGATAATTACAAGTATTGTCTCCGTTGGTGCAATATTGCAATTAAGCAATATTGTACCAAACCGCATTTATAATTGACGAGCAAAACTTGTTTACGTTTGCTCGTCCCGTCAAATACCCTCACGGATCCGCAACCGACACTTGTATATGTATTTTCGGGAATTCGCAAGTATAGTGCGAATTCCATTGATGTCACGAATCGACGTCACATTCGGAAATATATTTACGCAATCGAATTCGATTGCCCACTTTAAATATATTTATTCCCTTCTCCCTCTTTATCGTTTGCTCTATATGTCGAGCAAAATAACTCTGTAATAATTCTTACAGAATCAGGCCCGTTTGTTATTGCGCCTGTCCCCGTTTCGTTTGCTCACGAAATGCACTGTGCGAATCAATAATGATTTGATTGCGCGTGCATAATATCGTTTGCTTCTCGCGCGAATTAACAATTATTTCCGCAAAACACATTGTAAAGCAATTATTATAATTGCTCGAGTGGAATATTATAACGTGTCTTGTTTATTAATCATTTGCGAAAAGGTCATATGGTAAATAGCATTGACCTACGCTCGACCCCTTCTATTATTGTTTGTAAGTCCCCACCGCAGTAACCTTGCGTACTACCTTGAGTCGAGAATTCGACAAAATAAATAATAAATCTTGTTTATTTGTATGTTAAAGGTGACTCGACAATAAAGGCCACTGCTGTGGATACATATTTTGATAAAATCATATCTTGTCATTGACTATTCCCCCCTGCCGCCGTTCCGAATCCCTGGCAGACCGGCTGTCGCTTATCCCGCACTACTCTTCCTTCGACGAGAGCTCGACTTGCCCTTCATCCGTGAAGGGCAAACGGAGCCGTCTCGTCACAAGTGAACAATTAGTTTATTGTTCACGAATAAAAGAATTTGCAAGAAAGAGTTGCAAAATTCTAACTACACACACGGCAGAATAATTTACGGACCCCGACAAGGGTATTCGGCGGGACGAGCAAACGTAAACAAGTTTTGCTCGTCAATAATAAATTCGGTTTGGTACAATATTACACCAACGGTGGCAATACTTATAATTTTTAAGTATTGCCTTAACGGTGGCAATACTTCGTAATTGAAGTATTGCCTTTACTTGGGCAATATTGCGTAAACGCAATATTGCTCTCAAAGGGTTTCGCAGAAACCTTACAAACTGAGAAAGGAAGTTAAGGATTGGGCCGACACAATAGCGTGAACGACCCGGATGTTTTTTCGCCAAGATAGCGTGACGACGGAAAGTTTTGGAATCGGTTTGCTGACACGGTAGCGTGTACAGCAGGAGTTGCGAGGAGAGGAGTTGGGTGTACGAGAGCCGGAAAGGTTCTGCTCCCGAGTCGAGCACTCCGAGGTGCCACATCACCTCGGTCCGCTAGGCGCTGGAGCTGCGCAACCGCTGTTGCGCCGTGAAACGCGAGCACAGATTCGTCGCGGCGCGGTAGTGGGAGGGGCCTAAAAACCGTTGAGTCCTCTAGAAGGGGTAAGAACCTTCTAGAAGACTCTAGCAACGGCCTTCTTGTTTCTGGAAATTTCCAAGAAACGAGAAACTCGTTGCAAGTTTATAACTGAACTCTGTAATCAGGATTCAGTTGAACATGCTCATACAAAAATACGCGGAAGAGGTGGATTTAACGTGAACCCTACTTGTAGAATGTATAGATTGTCAATTCAACACATTCTTAGTACCGCATATATACAAATAAGTACAAATTATAACATATATATAAATGGTAATGAAGAAAATATATCTATCGAAAAAAATAATAGTATCGAGTTTAAAAATAATTCCTTCTATGAATGTGAAAGGAATGAAATGAATGAATATAACGATGAAATAAAAGCAGTTCAGTTTCTAGAAATGGATGCTGAAATAAAAAAAATACCGCAGGAGATATTTCAAAAAAGCATTTATTTGAAAAAAATGCTATTGCATTCTTTGCGGGCTACGTTGTCCGCAAATGTTTATTGAAATATCCCTGCTCCGAATGTGAGAATTTCCTCATTAAAAATGCAAATGATTCTTTCACGGTCGATGAACAATATTTATTTAATAGAGATTTTTTGCATTCAAATGAGGAAGTACCATATTTAAAGTTTTTGTTAAGACCGTCAAAAGTGTTAACAGAAGTTATAAATTGTCAACTAGAAAATTTTGTATTAATTTACGAGCAAATATGGCAAAATAATAATATTTTAGCGAAATTTAAAGAAATAATTGAAGAAACTACTTCATTAAAGTTCCCACAATGGTTTTTATCATAAGCATAATTGCTATGAGCATAGAATTTATACTCTAAAACGTTTATTAACAGTTAAAATTCATGCCACTGCTCGGGAACACAATAAAAGTACATAAATTTTTAGTAAAAGATATTTAAAACAAAATAATCGCAAATTAAAGAATATTATGCATCTTTAATGTAATTAAAATAATGTAAAAAGTATGTATATTTTTTTTTTTCGTAAATATCATTGTAAATATATATTGTAAAAATATAATTTATTAATCTTTAATATAATGGAATTTATGTATTCAATTGTATATAATTCGAAATCGAAATCCCCAAATATAAATGTAAATATAATAAATATATATGTTAATATAAAGATAACGCGAAAAAACATTTAAATAATTGTAGATAGTATGTATTGGCTTTTACCATAATCATTAATCATCATATAATCATAATAGCATTAATCAATAATCATTCCTCGATGAAAGTTAAAAACACTATTAGAATCAATTTTTTGTAATTTTTTATAACAATTTTTAACAAACTTCATTAACATGCATGATTTTAATTTCAATTTTGGTAATATACTTAATAATATTTAAAGTTGTACTTTATATAATTCACAATTTCATTATACAGAACTAATAATTATTCATAAAAATGGTAATTTAAAATTTTTATCATTCATATGTATAATTTAAATATCAATTTTAATGATACATTGAATAAAATGTGTAGTGATAATTACAATGTTTAATATATTACTTGATGAACGCTATAAATATTAATAGAATCAAAGATTATAATTATTAAATATCATTGAGATTAATGATTTTAATTTAATTTATCAATACATTTAATAAAAGTAATAGTTTTATTTGCAATCACTCACAATTTACTCGATAGAAGTAATAAGTTCAAATAAAATCAATATTTATAACTATTCATGAAAAATACCATTAAGATGAATTATTTTATTATCAATTATAATACTACAATTAACAAAAGTTATAGTTTTGCTGGAATAATTTAAAATTTTATTGAATGAGATTTCAAATTTAAATAACTTTTTTATTATTGAATAAATTCAATAATTAAATTTTAATATTTTTGTTATTAATGTAAGCTCTTTAGTTATTGTTTCAGTACATTTTGAAATAAGTGATTTTATTAAAATTGATAATTAAATATCAAGATTTATATTGTTATTATTCATTTTATATAATGAAAGAAATGTTATTGTATTCATTTTTTTTTATAAATTATTTATTTTAATAATTTTCTTACACATATATAATATAATAAATTATGTAAATAATAATGGGGATTATGTGACACAAATTTGACAGGACACACATAAAAAGAAAAAAAATTTTTAAGTCCATGTTATGTAAACAGATGCATTTATACATATAAATACTTTCAAAAACTTAAATTAAAAAATGCCTAATTATATGAAGGTGGTAGATATATTTTTTAAATTATACAAGATAAAATTTTAATATATAAAATAAAGAAAGATTTTTGAAATATCCAAAAAGAAAAGTTGTATTATATTTTTGAATTCAAATATAGAGGCTAGCTTCATTGCATTTCACATTGAATACAGTGGGGAGAGTGCTTAACTTCACTCTGTACTCCCCTTAACTGCTGCTCGAACAATAAATGTACTATGTTAAACAGCTGCTAGGTTTTTGGGAACAAATGTTTAACATGGTCATAAGCAATCTCTCTAATAATCTCTGCTTTTAAGACGTATATAGACTGCATAGCTCCAATGTTGTTTTTCGAGTGCCGGCACTTGTAACCGGCAACATGTGTTTACTTCTCATTTCTTAAAATTTTTGAACAGTGAGAAAAGTTCTTTCAAAAATAATGTGCGTTCGCGTAATAAATTTACCAAAAAGTTTAATAAAAGTGTGAATTACCAACAAATAAACTGATTATTATTTTTAAAAATACATTTATATTTTTGTGTAAATTAAAAAATAATAATATTTTCATTAATACAATTTTTACTAGCCAGTGATAACCTTTATTATTAATTAAAATGTATTTATATTTTAAAATATTTTATTTAATTGTGATGGTTAGAAAATAAACATATTTAGCTCAATAAAGTGTAAATTACATGTGAATAAACTTATTATTATTTTAAAAGATATGTTTTATAATTTGTACAAATTTAAAAATTGTGTTGTTATTAAAAATATTGTGTTTAATACAAATATTCATGTCTTTCTAATAAATTATATAGGACATCTTTATGCAAATCTTTTATGTGGAAAGATATTGTTTTGCTTACTTGTTAAATATAGTAAGTGTATTTTTTCTTGTTATTGTTTATGTCTCATAAAAGTTATTAGAATATATAAAATAAGTGTATTTGTTTAACATGGAAGAATATTCATTTTGTGTAGCTAAATGATAATAAAAGGATGATGCAAAAAAATAAAGACTTATATTAATTTCATTTAATTACATATTTTATTCATATAATGAAATAATTTCATATATAATAATAATTATAATGACAATAATTCTAATAATATAGTAAACAATTTTATACACATTTCAATAATATATGAAGCTATGGAAAGCAAATATGAATTATTAATACATATTATTATTCTTAATAACTATGTGATTTTACAATTATTATTTTAACAATAATTTATTTTACAATATTGTTCTCTCAATGCAAGAGTTGATATAAAAAGTCTTACATTTTAAGTATCATGTATTATAAGTTCAATATATTATCAGTTAATAATTATTTTTTAGTCCCTATTAACTTGTAGCCTAATATTTATGAGCTCATTATCTCTTATTGTAAATGATTGAAATTGGATTGAAGGGAAGATGTTATAGGCATTAAAGAAAAAGGCACTGTTTCTCGGCAAGCCACCAAATTAATACTTTATTCACAAATCAGAACAACACGATTATACAAATGCACAATCGCACTGTGCCGCTGTGTTAGAGCGTCTGATTCACAAAGATTTTTTCGAATGCAATTAGGCCGTTCAACTTGGCCCCGCATCCCGCGACCCGCTTTTCTTTTGTTTTTCCCCGAATCTAAGGGCGGTTGGTCCCGTTGTTTCGATCTCGAGACATCTCGAAACTTCCGATCGCGCGCCGCGTACACACTCTATGCAATTTTCCCTGGCGTAAAAAACTCTCGGATTGCCAGCGAGAGAAAAAGCCAAACAGACTAATCCATTTTTTCACACGAATTTATACAATTTATTTAAATGTAAAGACGGTAGGTCTTCGCCTCCGGAAAACTTGAAAAATAGATAAATACCTAGCATGCGTCGCGAAAGAGAGAGAGAGAGAGAGAGAGAGAGCGAGGAAATGCGTTAGTAAGAGAGAGACAGAGAGAGAAGTTGTAGTTACGCGAGTCATGCTCACGAGATAGAGAGAGAGAGAAGATGGAGGCGTCCACGAGTGCGTCTTCGCGTCCACACACACAGACAGTCCCCGCGTATCCACACACCCGCTTTCACACATACAGCGAAACTACGCGTGTGTCTCTTCGAGCTTCCAGCTCTACGCAGCCAAGCGCACAACAAAAATTGCGCATTTTAATGGCTCTTTTTCATTTTTCCATCGTGAGCGTCTCCGGATCATAGACACACGCCTATCCGGGAATCAATTTCGCAGTTTCGTCCATAACATCCTCTCCCCCCGTACAAACCATCCGCGTTTGTACCTTTAATCCGATTAGACACAACGAGTTGTCCTTACAAAACATCGTCGCTGTGCAACAGCGCATCATTCGTAATAGGCCTTCAATGCCCATTTACAATCTTTTTTCCATGCATCGCTCGTCCTACTTTTCCAGCAAGGTGATTAGCTTGTGTACTGGTCGCACATATTCTCCGCACGCCATACGTACTTTCGCTACTCGTATTTGTCCGTCTTTCGCTGGGAAGACTTCGACAATTTGACCCTTTGGCCACTGGTTCCGTGGACTGTTGAAATCGATGATTAATACCACACTCCCTACTTTCAGCGGCATCCTGAGGTCGGACCACTTCGATTGGCTAATACTCGCGCAATCATCTCTTCCAGAAGCGGTCTGCCATGTTTTGGACAGTCCGCCACTGTTTCTTTAGCGAAATATCCCTTGCGTCGTACCTTCCCAGATTTATCTCCCTTGAAGTAGCCCCTCTGAGAAAGTGGTTCGGCGTCAGGGCCTCGCTGTTGCGCGGGTCGAGAGAAACATGAGTGAGAGGTCGCGAATTGATGGAATGTTCTATTTCGACGAGAAACGTATGTAACATCTCCTCGCTAAGAGTCTGCTCTCGCAATACGGTTTTCAGAGAAGTCTTAACTGACCGAATCAATCGTTCCTAAGCCCCCCCATGTGCGGCGCTTCCGGAGGGTTAAAACACTACTCGATGCGTTTCTCACTCGCATAATGTCTTAATTTGTCTCGGTCTAAGTGATCGATCGCTTCCTTTAGTGCGCGGCTAGCCTCTTTAAAATTAGTACCGTTGTCGCTGAACAAAATAAACGGAGACCCTCTCCTAGCCGCTAATCTTTGGATCGCCATAATCGCGGAACTCGCGGATAGATTGCTAGCTAATTTTAGATGAACCGCTCGAGTTGTTAAGCAGGTGAATAATACCCCCCACCTCTTCTCGTGTTGACGTCCTATTCTAACGTACATCGGGCTGTAATAGTCCACTCCGCAGTGGGTGAACGATCGCTGTCGAACCGCTACGCGACCGGAAGGCAACGAAGCCATCAAAGGGTTAATCGGTTTCCGTTTGTTCACCTTATATTTCCAGCATCGGCTCTCTACCGTTTTGATAGCGTTTCTAATCCCTACGATGTAATATTTTGGCCTCAGTTCATTGAGGACCGTTTCGCGGCTCCCGTAATGTATTCGCCGATTATTAGCCTCGTGATCTCGTGTATCCGTCCAAGATCACGGGTTTATTATTGAAGCTGTCCGGGGCAGCATTTATTACACGACCGTCGGGTTGTAGGAACCAATCTTCATCTAGGAATGGTGTTAACTTCGCGATCTTACTGGACTTCCCTACTGACGACCCTTCGCTTATCTATCGCTTTCCTTTCTCCTGCGCAACAATCGCCTTGGATTGTTCGGTTCCAAAACTTCTCCACCTCAACTAGTATATCTATCTCCGCTCGTTTCCTCCAACGCCTCCCATACCTCAACACCCGGCGTCCGAAACTTTCCAATCCCCTTACTCTCAAAAGTAGTGGTAATAAATTTAAATAATAAATAGTGGTACGAAATTTTTACCAAAGCTCACGGAGAAGGTGTAGGCGTCCCTCATTTCCTGGTCGACATCCATAGCTTCGTCCCTGTTTTCTAACGCAGGTACCCTAGGCCATTCCCTTTCGGATTTTTGCAAAAACGTCGGACCTCTAAAACATCGCGCATCGCTACTAACCGTGTTGTTTGTCTGCGTCGCGTCGTCCGCCGGGATCTCGCCCGTCGGCACCCACCTTCATTCTGACTTTCGTGACAATTTCCCCACCTTTCTTAGCCTGTTCTGGACGTATACCTGCTTCACTTTAGGTTCCGTCTTTATCCAGGCTAGCACGATGGTCGAATTCGTCCAGAACCATCTACGATCTATAGGAATCTCGAGTTCGCGTTCTATGTAATGTGCGAGTTGCGACCCTAATACCGCCGCTTGTAACTCGAGTCGAGGAATAGTCTGCTCCTTTTTCGGGGTTATACGATTTTTTACCATAAGCATGACGACGCGAATCCTATCGCTATCCGCCCTCTTTATTCTCAAATACGACACGGTCGCGCAAGTCTCTTTACTAGCGTCGCAGAACGTATGTAAATCTATTTGACATTTCTTCCAGCCTTTCCCTATTATGCCGCGTGGAATCCTTACTTCCTTCAATTTTCTGATGTCCTCTAAGAATTCTAAAAATTTTGCGTGCTATTCTTTTCGAACCTTGTCGTCCCAGCGCACGCCGCTTCGTCAGACGTCGCGCATGAGGATTTTAGATTTCAGTATGATCGGAGTTAACAAGCCAAGCGGATCGAACACCGACATAACCACGCTCAGGATCTCTCTTTGAGTCGGAACCGCCTTCCCTTTCAGTACGCTCTCAGAAATTCGCTTAAACCTTACGTCGTATTTTAATTTGTCCCTTGCGGTGTCCCAATAAAGCCCCAAAACCCTTTCCTTGCTCTTGACGTCCAGGCTGACATCGCCCTCATTTCCGCCCTTTTCACGCGCGCCATCCCGCAATACGCAGGGTGAATTGCTGGCCCAGCCATACATTTTAAAATTCGCCTCCGCGTTTATTTTCGTCACGTCCCTAATCAAGTCCGCTAGCTCCCTTTCGCTGTCCCGACTAACCAAAAAATCGTCCATATAACTATTTATTTTAATTGCTTTCGCGGCCTCGGATTTCTTCTCGGCGAAATGCGCGGCATTCTTATTTTTGACGAATATCGCGCTGCTGGGCGACGACTTCGCGCCGAAAATCGGAGTATTTATCTCATAAGCCTCCGTAGATTTTTGACGGTCTCGGCTGTACCACAGGAATCGCTGCGCCCCTTGATCTTCTTTCCTCACCTTGACCCGCAGAAACATGTCCTTCACGTCACCCTTGATTGCTGTCGCATGTTAACGGAAACGCAATAATACTGCCGGCAACGATTCTAATAAATCCGGCGTCACGTTGAACTGATCATTTAGACTACAGTTTTCCGATTTCATCGCTGCGACGAAAACCAGTCGTACCCTCCTCGGTTTGTTTGCGTTGGTAACCTCGAAATGCGGTAGATACCACATTCTCTCACTGGGTGTACGAGATGCCCTTCGCGCGTATCCCGCGTCTATGAATCGGTCCATTTCTCTGTAGTATAGGTGCGCGTATTCGCGGTCGCGGTCCAATCATCTCTCCAGAGCGTACAGTCGTCTCAAAGCGGTCTCGTATTCGTCTGTCGCAGGTCTAAAATCGCGTTTCCACAACAGTCCTATTTTCCAATAGTTTCCCTTAAACATACTCGTTTCATCTAAGATTTTCTGCGTGTCCGTTCCGTCTTTGTCTGACTCTATGCCCTCTCCGCGATGCCCTCGCATTCTAAATTGAAATAATCGCGCATTAATTCGTCTAACCGCGAATCGTACGTTCGTTTGTCCGCGTCCGCGTCTTCTTCGCCGGTCAACGTCATGGCGGGGTGTGATTTCACGCCTAACCTTGTGACAAGATGACTCCGTTCGCCCTCCACGGGTGGAGGGAGAGTCGAGCGCTCGTCGAAATATTAGTAATAATCACGCCGGGATAAAGCGGCAGCCGGTCTACCCAGGATTTGGATCGGTGGCAAGTGGGAAATAAAAAAAAAATCAAAATAACAATTTAGTTTAAATTTGAATACCCCTGAAGCGGTGATCGATTTATTGTCTTTCCTATAACACACAAACTACAATAATATAATAAGTTGCCGATTAAGAAGTTTAACTCAAAATCGCGATAACAATCTCGACGATAATATTTATCTTATTTATTAATTTATCGGTGTTGATGCTAATACTAAAGTCGCTTTCGCTCAACCTCACGACAAGATTTATTTAAATTTATATAAATTTATATAAATTTACCCGGACGCGACCGCTGCGGAGGTCGTCGACAATAACAAACGCCGAAGTAAACAAGCGCGCCAATTGTTCGAGTTCAAGTAATTATTTAGAATAATTACTTTACAAAATTTCGGACAATTGTGATATTAATATCGATAACGAATTTAATAGCATTTAATTTTTACTAACTATTTTATCACCGCGAAAGAAAGAACTACACAAGGAAAAAAAAAAGAAAAAAATACGGAGCAAATAAAGCACACGATTTTTACTAGCGCTTACGGAACTTTCGCGTACGCCTATTGCTTGTTCACGGTACGCTACGGAACGAAAAAAAAGGATATTTACAATTGAGTAAAAAAAAAGGATATTTAAGGGAAGCTCCTTAAGAGCTAAGGTGCGGATCCTTGGGACTTCTGGTAATTGCAGCGAGTGCAACCCCGAGAAGTTGCAGACGTTATTGACGCAATAAGAGAAGAAATTTAAAATCGCAAGCGATTTTTAATTTCTTTACAAGGATTGAAATAGCACGTAATAGTGACTAGCAGGAGTTGATAGATTTAGAGTGTTGCCACTGAATAGTGAACAACAGGTAGAGGCGGAAGGGAAGGTATAGATCGGGAAGAGGCCAAAGACGGTCTGCCGAGGTGAGTGCTCTCGTTTAGCATATCACCTCGGTCCGGCAGTGCGAGATCGTCGCACGAGAAAATTATCAAGCCGACTGGATGATAATGGCTGCGGGGGGTCCATGCGAGTGCCGGTACACGCGCAAACTGAGGCTCCGCCGAGGGGGGTCATCGCGGTTCGCGCTTAGCAACGAGCGTGTCTCGTTTCAAACTTTACCCTACACTAGTCATCGGACCGTGTAACGTCCAGTCTAACCAGGATCGTGACGCCGCTAACGCGTTATCTTTTAGAGGTATTAGTTCGCGCGTGTCTATCATTTCCCAATTGTCTTGATCTATGAGTGTTAACGACGCGTAAAAAAGATTAATAATACATAAAAAATTTAAACAATTAGCGGTGAAAACATCGAAAAGTGTATTAGGAAAATGAAAAGTATAGGAGGCACTCAGAAAATCGGACCGTAGGACCCGGAGCAGGTCAGAGTTGACGGAGAGAGTGGACAGCGGCCCGGGGTAAGGGGGAAGGACCGCCCTAGAACAACAGAGGGGGACGGCCGGCAGGCCCCGAATCTGCAAAGGGCATTACGCACCCTCCTTGTCCTCCTAGACTCCTGATACTTGTAAGTTCGTGCGTTCGCTAAATATTTAAATAATTTATATTTAATTATAATGGAAATGTGTAAGCGACACATATATGAAAATATAAAATGATATGAAGATGATCCGCTCGCTATATGTCGCGTTCTTACATATGAGTTAGATCTTTCTTTCTCTCTCTCTCTCTCTCTCTCTCATACATATGATATTCTTTCTCTCTCTCTCTCTCTCTCTCTCTCATACATATGATATATTCTGTTCTCCTCTCTCTCTCTCGCTATCCTCTCTCATAAGTATAATAAAATATCTTTCCTCTCGCTCTCTCGCTAAATCTCTCATACTATGATATTCTTTCTCTTCTCGCTCTCTCTCTCTCACTCGCGTACATACAATATTCTCTCTCTCTCTCATACATGCAATATTCTCTCACCCCCTTCTCTCTATCTCTCTCCCTATCTCTCATGCATATGATATTCTTTCTCTCTCTCTCTCTCTCTCTCTCTCTTTCTCTCTCTCTTTCTCTCTCATACATATGATATTCTTTCTCTCTCTCTCTCTCTCTCTATCTCTCTCATACGTATAATATTCCTGTATATTCTCCCTCGCTCCTTCTCTAGCTCTCAGACATATAATTTCTTTCTCTCTCTCTCTCTCTCTCTCTCTCTCATACATACATACAATACTTTCTCCCTCTCTCTCTCTCTCTCTCTCTCTCTCTCTCTCATACATACATACAATACTTTCTCTCTCTCTCTCATACATGCAATATTCTCTCACCCCCTTCTCTCTATCTCTCTCTCGAACACACATATGCTCTCTTTCTGTCTCTTTCACTCGCTTCACAAGTCATGTTTCGCTATCGCTCTGTCTCTCTCATATTCACGTACGCTTTAATTTTCATCATCCATTCGCGTGATCTAAATTTTTGAGGAAGAAATCGACGCCCATGGACCGTGTAACTGATGTCGAGGAAATTATTGTAGAAAAATGAGCTGGTTTCGCGGTCCACGTGAAAGGCTTGGGCCAGGAAATCCAGCGCGTTGGGGCATCGTACGAGACGCGTTGGTGGGGTTTGCTGTGCAAATCTCGGCTCGATGTGAGAACATCGAGTCATTGAATAAATCGCAGACGTGCGATATGGCACCAGGCAGGATGCTGGAGAGGACACCCACACTGTCCAGCACCCCGACGTGAAACCAGACCGCGAGAAATTAAATATCGAAAGGTCAAATGGGCGACGGTTTGAGTTGTTAAAAATACGGCGTAATTTGGCGATTAGCGTAAGAAAACCGAATCGATAAATATTTAAAGATATCGTCGCGGACGAATAAATATGAATATTATTCATATGTGCGATAGTCCCGGTCCTAGAGGATACTCGAGCCGAAGAAAAAATAAAAACTCACCGGGAGAGTCAAAATTCCGTATGAAACAAGAGTAAATTACGTCGTAGATTAAAAATTGAGCGTTACGTTATCAAAGAAGGATAATCTTTCGCGGGGTTCGATTAATAGATTTATTATTACAGTATTGTTAATTTAAGAATTTAGTTATAAGTGAATGCGATCTTTGTATATGCGATGGCTTTTTCCTTCTCAGAACCAGGAGGAGGTTTTTTATGCCGGATAGGATTAAAATTATTGTAAATAGCGGCGGTAAAATATTAAGTTACTCGCGACAAAGATTAGGCGGGCCGCGACTAATATTAAGATTATTATAAAGAATCATTGTTGTAAAACTTGAAAAGGAGGGGATCGTGGTGAGCTACAAAAATTTTAAATTGTGTGATTCAGATTCGATCGAGAAATCGTACGGTTCGGACGATTACTCTCCTTTTCACAGTTAAATATACTTGTACTATAAAATTGAATAAAATTGTCTGGTGATATTTCAAATCTTTGCATTCATATTATCATTTCGACTACCTAACCAATTAAAATAATATATACATATATAATAGTGATTTTATTTTGATAAAACTATAAATACAAATATTCGCGAATATCAAACACATAATTTATAGACGAACAATGAGGATGCCGACCTTCGCGTTATCGTACGGCTTTAGATAAATCTTTTCTCGGTCGAACTCCAACTCCCGGATCAATCTTTCGTCTAACGTATGTCTCGGCAAATGTAAGTTTTCCACCGCGATCGTGTTCCTTATCTCTCCCTTTGCGAAATCGCCCCGGATTCCCACCTTGACTTTCTTGCACCCGCTGATCTTCTTTTCACCATTTATCCCCCCTCAAATTTAGTTTCAAAGACGATCCGTTCAGTTTTATTCACGAGCAATTCCCTTGTCTAGAAGAGTCACCGAAGACCCCTCGTCTCGAAGCGCGTATGAAGATATTTTTCTCGAGCCGTTGTACAGACCGACCGGAATTATTTTTAAAAATACGGTGCCTCCGCGTAGTCAACTACTCCCGAGAGTAGTCGCGTTTTTTATTACCAAATCTAATTTCTAACGCGCTCATTATGGCTGCTGCATCTTCTCCTGACACTAGGGACGCGTTCAGTACCTCGCGTGTCTCGCCCTGCAAAGTTTTTAGAAGTCTCTATATGTTTTCTTCGTCGCTGCATCCTCCTAACCTGGACGAACGCGCATACGCCTGCTTGAAAGTGAGCCATTCGTCCGCTTCACCTGAAAACGCCGGTAAATCGCAAGCTCGCTTGGGGTGTCTGGAACTGCTAGAAGATGACGAAGAATTTTCGCGTATGGTTTCCAGCGTCAGCTCGATTGCCTTGATTAGGCCCGCATTCGCTTCGCTTAATATAATTGAATCGGAAACGGCGAAGCCGTGGCTGACCGCACCGTCGATCCTTGGTACGGCGATGATAGGGGGTGAGGGTCCTCCGTACTCCGTCACTCCTTGGGAACGACGGGGATTTGCCTCAGCTGGTGGTTGGTGGTACTCTCCCCCGGATGGGTGGGTTGGCGATGTTCCCGCATCCTTCCTCGTTGGTAACGGTCTCGGTCCCCCTCCTCTCCGCGCGGGTCTTCCTTGTAACCGCTTGGGTGCCGGCGCCCCACTTCCACGACCTGGAGAGATGGCTCCAGCCGACCTCGTCCTCATAGTGGATGATTGGATCTTTATGTTATCCTCTTCCCCGCTCCACGAGACACTCTCGAAACAGTTGAATCAACGTTTTTCAGGTATTCGAAAAATTTTTTTCTTTTAAGAAGGTAACGTGAGCGATGCGTGAATGGTGCGCGCTATTGTACAATCCATCAATATTTTTTTTTTGTTGCGATATTTGTCTTGTCTATCTTTAATAGGTAAGTAAGGATAATATTTGAGGTGAGGAAGGGGAGGAGAGCGTGGGGAGGGGAGTGAAATGGATCGATTTTTTAAGGTTCTGTGGCTGTGGTAGAAGATGGGGGTGTTTTGTGAGTTTTGGAGTAGATTGAGAGCATCTAGGTAGATGAATGATTCAGGTGAGATGAGGCCGGAGAATAAACATCTGTTGAAAAACATAGGATTGGGATATAATTTGCCGGAGATTAGGGAGTTTTTGTTTCCTGTGCACTGGGAAAAGTGTCTTCTGCATAACTTGAGGATATGGCAGTCAATTCTGTTTACGTTGACTTTGTGGTAAAGGTTTTTGTTTGAGGTGTGATTATTGTTGTTTTGTGTATGAAAATGGAGGTTTGTGCAGCTTCTGAGGCATTTTCTCTCAAAAACTCTCAGTTTTTCCATTAATGGAGGAAGGATGGAAAACTAAATGGAAGCGCCGTACGTGAGGATCGGTCTGATGAGGATGGAATAGCAGAGGATCTTGATGGAGGGGGGGATGTGTTAAAAAAGAATATATTTTTGAGGGAATATAGACTCTGTTGTGCTTGTCTTAGCTGGGTAGTGAGATGTTTACTAAACTACAGTTTTTTGTCAATAATAATGCCTAGATATTTAATTGAACCCTTTTTGGAGATGGTGGTGTTAATGAGGAGTAGTTTGATGGTCCATTTGGCTACTGCTGTGCGGTTCGTTTGGGAGAGTAGCTTATGTGGTGGATGGAAAAGGATTGTTTCACATTTTTTGTTTCCTACGCGATACACAAATATTATCATTTAAATACCTGAAAAAAAATAAAGAGGTAGAGGAATCTGTTATGAGACAATACCAAAAATGAACACAATTAATACTTTACCAGACAAATCTTTATTTCCTATTATACATGCAGACTTTCCATATATTCGAAAACGAAAGACTATGTTCACTGGAAGAGAGCTCAAAAACTAATGAAAAATCTTTTTCTTCAATTTCACTCCTTCCCCCAGCCAACGACAGTCCCTCCCTCTCAAACATCACAATAGTTTCTTTCTTATAATTAAATTATCGCTCTAACACTTATCGTATTAATATTAAGCGTACTACGTGTAATATAATATTGGTCGATTTTTTACATTATTATTTACTTAAAATCTAGGGCGTAAAAAACCTCCCGCTGGTACTCGAGAGGAAAAAGCCTCGCATAAAATACAAATATCCGCTCGGTTATTTAACTAATTATAAAATATTATCGACGTTGAAAACAAACCAAAGATACTCCGGAAAACCGACCCGCGTCCTCAGCTTAGGCCGTATTTCATCCTGCCAAGCTATCCGCTTTCCTTCGCTTGCATTTCGGGCGATTGTCCTCTTACAATCGCCTTACTTTGACGTGACACCACTTGTGTCACGCCGAGGTTTCGACTCGTACGTCGCCCCATCAAAACCCCACCAGACGCGTATCGCAAGACGACCTTACGCGCTGGATTTCCGCGAAGGAAATTTTACGAGGGCCAAGTCGGGTTTTCGGATACACGCATACAAACACAACAAAGTTATCGATAACATATACCGTGCTAAGTGTTAAATATTTCTTTCCGTTTCTAATGCGCATCAACGCAATTTCAGACACTTGCGTGACGAACATTTTTTGTAATTTAGTTTTAATTTTCAATTATTTAAATAAGTTATTATTTTAGATAGGGTTGATGTGAGAGTCTGTTGAATGAGATTGATGTTGTGATTAACTGAGTATATGATAATGTCGTCGACGAATGCAAGGGCTTGTGAATTGAGATTTTTGTTAATGTCGAAAAGATGAAGGATGTCGTTGATGAATATGTTGAAAAGGATTGGGGAATTAATGGCTCCTTGAGGGAGGCCGTTGGATGTGGTGAAGTATTGGGGGGAGAGATGAGATTTGTTTGCAGTGAAAAATTTTCTGTTTGTTATGAGGTTATGGATGAATTTAATGAGATATGGGGGGAAGTCTTTTTTGATGAGTTTAAAGGTGAGGCCTCGATGCCAGACCGAGTAAAAGGCCTTTTCCAAGTCCAGTAGGCAGGCACCGAAGGAAATAGAGGAGTTTAAAGCCCAACATATATCGGAATGAAGTTTGGCGATGGCATGGATGGTAGAATGATGATTGGTGAAGCCGAATTGTTGTGGGGGGATAATATTTTTGGAGATGCATGAGTGAGAAATGGCGCGATTAATGACGATTTCGTATAGTTTGCTGAGGGTTGGGAGGAGACTGATGGGGCGGTGATTCTCGAAGAATTTTTTTCTTTTTTAGGAATGGTTATGATTTTTGCAGTTTTCCAGTGAGAGGGGAAGTGACTACGATAAAGGGCGTTATTAAATATGATGGTGATGAAGGAAATGATTTTGGGAGGGAGCTTTTTGATGGCGTTGTTGGGGGTGTTGTCAATCCCTGGGGATTTTTTATTTTTTAGTTGCTGAATAAGTTTGCTGATGATGTGTGTGTTGACGAAAAAATTGAGGAGATCCGGAGGTCGGGTGGGGTTTAAGGCGGAGTTATGAGATGAAAAGGGAATGAGATAGGTGTTGGTTTTGGAGTTTAAGAATTCGGTTGTTTTACTGAGGACTAGTGAGTCGAAGGGGTTGGGGGTGATAGATGGAGGGATGTTGTAAGTTGTGGATAGATGAGCACCTTTGAGGGTGAGGATGTCTGAGGGGTTGGTGAAGATGTAGTGATTGTCTGAGGAGAGTGGGGGAATAGGGGATGAGAGGGTAATGTCGTTGGATAGTAGTTGTAGTTTGGAGTGAGGGATGTGAATGAAGGGGGTGGGGAATTTGGAGTTTAAGTTAAAATCTTTTTTTAATTTGGGGAAGAGATGAGGGGTGTTGGTGTGAGGAAGAGAGGCTATTTTTTTATTCCAGAAGGACTTGACTGATTTATTAAATTCGATGGAGAGTGCTGAGTAAAGATCAAAGTTTACCTCTTCAATTTCACCTATTCCCCGCAATCCTTGAGGAGAATCAACAATAATTGTATTACTATTTAAGTTAACAATGTTAAATTTAATTATGAAATAAGAATTCAGTCAACTTATTAATATAAGGCAAACTTGCTTGATTAAGATTTATAAATTTTGGTTTTCATCAAATAATTTATCAAAATTGGTATAATGGAATATTTTACGTTCGAAACTTTATTTACTCGCTAGATGTTTACTCTCAATTTAACCGCTAATGAGTCTGTCAATGATAATAACAAGACCGAATGTAAACACATGCGTGATCGTTTCTGAACTTTTCGAGCAATTTCACAAATAATTGATTTTAAGAAATTTACGCAAAAATTCCGAACGGCATTTATTTCGTTGAAAGTTACACAAATAAAAAAAAAATATGTTGAGACTTATGAAAAATGTTCGCTACTTACAGTTAAATTTTTTCTTACATAAACGCATCAAATTTGGAGATTTAGACGTGAATAGCGAGGACGATCGGACCCGACAGATATTATTTGAGTTTTATTTATTTTAACGCTTTTCTTTATGTTAACGAAATCATGACGGGGGTGAGAGGAAAATGAATAACAGAGATGGGCAAGCAAAGACCGGCTCAAGAAGATCAAGGGCAGGTTATAAAAAACGCCCTTGGTACTTGAGGAAGATTCTGCAGATTGGTGGACTCAATTTATACATGTACATTATATACCACAGAACAGGCACTAAGAGAATGCTAAGCTCAATGTTAAACTTTGGCGACAAATATGAAAATATCTTCTTTTTCTCTCGCATATATAGAAACACTAGTGACTTCTAAAAAGTTCGTGGCCCGAACTAAAATTTTTTATAAGTGCTTTAAAATCCATTGAAAAAAAACGTTACCACTACATGTACGAAGCACGTGTATATTCCCTCGTGCTTCGCATATGTACAGAAGCGTTTTGTTCAAAAGATTTTAAAGCACTTTTAAGAAAATTTAACTCGGACCACAGATTCTTGATAGATCGGGAGAGAAGTCATAAGTGCGGGAGAGAAAGAGCATATTTCTCCCACCATCAAAATAGCACTATTCAATTTGGCCTTTACAATGTACTTTTTAATTACCTGACTAACTCACTTTCTCTCTCTCACTCTCTCTCTCTCTATCTCTCTCAATCACTTACTCACTCTCATTCTGTCATACTTCAAAATATGAATTAATACATTTTTAAATAACATTTAATTTTAATATCAAATAGTTTAAAATTTTATGTATGTTTTTTATTTTACAAATAGTTCAAACAATATATTCATATACTTTTGATTAAAATTTAAGTTCAATATCAAATATTTTAAAAGTTATGCATATTTTTTGTTTTGAAGAAATTATGTCTAAAAACATTAATGTTGTTACTCAAATAAATAACTAATTTACTTTTAGAGAAGCTTTATTTTCTAATTATAATAAATTATTAAAAAAATATGAAAAGATGTTATTAAAACTACAATTATGTATTAATAAATAAATGAATATGACAACAATATTCAAATATATTTTCTATTGAGCAAATCATGCAAAAAAATATTAAATTTTAATCAAAAGTATGTGAATATATTGTTTAAACTATTTGTGAAACAAAAAATATGCATAAAATTTAAAAATATTTTATATTGAAACTGCATTTTACTCAAAAAATAAAATAAAAGTAAGAGATATTTCAAGTTTAAATGAAAGAATGGTCTAATACACAATAGGTGAAAAGATAACGAGAGCAATAAACTCATTATTAAAGAATAATACCTATTAAGTAGATTTTTACCTACTATAGAAAAGGTAAAAGTTTAAAATAGTATTTTTTTTACTAAGTAATATCCCAATATGACAATAGCTGATTCTTTTTAAAAGAAATTATTGTAAATGTATAAATGAATAGTTTTTTGTTTTTAATAATATTCTTGATATTATTTAATTATATGTACAAATGTATTACAAATATAATATTAAATTTACATTTAAATATAAATATATATATTAACAATAAATTACTATGTCATCAAATTAATATTAATAGTATTAATCATAGTTATTGCAAATAAGGAAAGGAAATAAAATTTTTATAATATATATATATATATATTTAATAATATTTACTTAAAAGATAATAGTTACAGCTAATTGTAATTAATATTAATATTGAATTATAATTATATTTTAAAATTGAAAGAAAGAAACAATACTACAATAATTAAGGTAAAATTTTATGTTTATGATTTAATATAAAATTTGAATATTATTTAAATTATTGTTGTGTTGTGTTGGAAAGGGTTTTGAGATTCGTCCGAGATCTCATATTTTGGCGCTGAATTTCCCTTTATAATTTAATTTATTTTATTATTATTATTGTTGGTAAAAATTATTGAATAATAATTTATTTAATAACTTTCAATAAATTGAAAGTGAAGTGTTTTGTGGATGTAATTAAATTAATCGATAATACGGTTCGGGAAAATCGGTTTTAGTTGATTTGAAATAAATTAACTTTAATAGATTTGCCGTGTTACAATGTTCATAAATGTTGGAGTACATAAGAGCTACAAGAAATTCACTAGTATGGCTGAAGATTTTTTAAATTTAGTTTTTTGATTTTTATTACAATTTAATTTATTTTATTTTAAAAAAAATTATTTTATTCTGAACTTTTCATGAAAATTTATACGCATTCGCTCAATATTTTAAGAGTTTGGTTTATTCGAAATTTTCCAACTTAATTGTGATCGACATATTTACATTTTTTTAATGTTTTATACAATATCTGTTTTCATCACTAATTCAAATATAGCTAACTTAATTATTTAATAAAATATATAATTAAACGTATCAACTTGTTCTTTACATTACCTCTCCTGCATTCGTTTCTATCGATAAAATTAGTTCTAGAAAATACCGATAGATTCGTAAGAATGTTACGTCTACTTTTTAAACTTTGTATCAGTATTTTCTCTATTCATTTGTACTTCTGAATTATTTAGAATTTCAGAAATTTTTTAATTAAATCAATTTTTATGTCGAGATGGGTGGGTATGTGACAATGTAAAAAAGTTTTTATTAATCAAATTTTACGTACAATGGTTTATCGTTTAGATCGAATAAAAAATTATTATTATCGAAGATATAAATATAAATTAAGTAGAATGTGAAATATTAGAGGATATTAACATTAAACTTATGGTGTGATAATAAAAAGTTTGACTACAAATTTGAGCCAAAATGCAAGAATAAAGAGATAAATTTTTTACTAGATTCAAGTTTTCGTCAAATCTTTTACATGTATCATTTTATGTTTAAGCAACTAAATGATATTATAATTTTAATATAAGAGTGGCCTACTTATCAATATTTGTAAATATTTACTTATTTTTTTTATTTATGAAGTAAAAAAATGAAGTAGTAACTATGCGTCTAAAGGGGAAAAATAATAGAAAATCATTTCCTAGCGTTTACAAGGTTTTTTCACGTATATGTCGTAAGTAAAAACAATTAATTAGATTCTAATGCCATAATGCAGACTTTTTTTTATGAATATGAAGGTCTTCAATAATCAATAAACCAATTGCTTCTTCTGCTCTTAATTCAATTATAACTTAAAAATGAATATTTTAAAGTTACTTTATTTTAATTTAAAATGAATTTTAGTAATTAAATATTATATTGCTATATTTTTTAAAGTTATTTAATTGTAATTTGATAACTAATATTTACATCTATTTTTATTTTTATGTCAAAGACAATTTTTTAAAAAAATACTAAAAATATACTTTTTCTGTTGATTATTTATTTTAATTATTATTAAATAATATATTTAAAACAAATTTTATAAAATTTATTATTCAAACTTTTTGACAATTAAAATCTTTAATTAAGATCTTAAATACTATTAATATGTAAAAACAAATATCAAATAGAATAAATTATATTTTTAAAAAAACAATTATAACTTCACTAACAAATATTTATCTAGTTAGTGATAGTTAATATAAATAATATATAAAAATTAAACTTTCATTCAGTCAAAAAATAAATATTACTTTTTAAAATTGTTATTATATTGAAAAAGATTTTTTTGTTTTAAGCACAATGAATTTTTTTTCAATAAATAATTTTAGAATAATTTTATATTTAACTGATGAAATTTATTCATTATTAATAATTAATTAATTGATAAATTAGTAATATACATATTATTGAGATCTTAAAATAAAAACAGTTTTTTTTATTTACATTAAAATTATTAATAGGTGCTGCTGACAAAGGCCAATTAGATGGATTTATGGCTGACGGTGGAGTAGCACCATTAAAAAGCGAAATTAATAGTAATACAATGAATTTTCCAACTCAGCCAAGGAATGAAACATTGGATAATTCAAATACTGTATATGCTGTAGGACAATATGCACCTAAGGTTTTAAGAAATTTGAATTCACAAAGACTTAAAAATCAATTCAGCGATGTTGGTCTGATTGCTGAAAATACTATTATTAGAGCTCATAGATCCGTTTTAGCTGCTAGCAGTGCTTATTTTAATGCTATGTTTACTGGTGGACTAGTTGAAGAGCAACAAGAACTTGTAGAAATTCATTCAGTATCAGAGAATATTTTGTCCAAACTTATAGACTTTATTTATACTGGAAATGTTAATATAACTCAAGATAATGTTCAAGAGCTTTTTTCAGCTGCTGATATGTTGGAATTGGATGAAGTAGTTTCTAGTTGCATTTCTTATTTACGAGAACAATTACATTATTCAAATGCTATTGGAATTTATAGGTATTTTTAAGTTCTTAATGTAAATTATTTATAATTAATTTGATATTTAGACTGATTACTATTTTACTACCTTATTTAAAAAATAATAAAATAATTCTAAATTAACCTAATTTGTTTTAAACAGATTTGCAGATGCTCACAATCGAATAGATCTTTTGGATACTGCCTTACGTTTTATCGAAGTAAATTTTTCTCGAGTTTCACAAGAAGAAGAATTTTTGGACTTGCCAAAGGAATATGTAGTTAACTTTTTAAGTAGTGAAAATATTCATATTGATACAGAATTTCAGGTAAAAAACAAAATAATTTTTTAAGCAATTTTATAATAAAAATTTTTTAAATTATGCAAAAAATATTTGTATAGGTTTTTGAAGCAGCATATAACTGGATTACACATGATATACCAGCTAGACGTTGTTACGTTTTTGAAATTTTTAGTCACATAAGATTACGACTATGTTCTATCATTTGCTTAAATCAAATAATAAACAAATGTAATGATGGAAGTCTTAGAGTAGCCTTGACTTCTATTAAAAAGGATTTAGTATGTAATAAGGGATGTCTTGTACCACTTCGAGCACAACCTCGGCTTTGTGCTAAAAAGAATATCTTAGTCATTGGTGGTTCTAAACGTGAACATTCAACAGATGGATGGGTTAGACCTGCTGAATCTACTTATCAAACAATTAATAAATATGATACATTTAATGAGTAAGAACTTTAAAATCTATCCCTAAATGAATTCAAATATTTTTTTGTATTTTATATGAGATAAGTTAAAATAAAATTAATTAATTGTTTCTTCAAATAATTATTCAATATATTTTTTAGTACATGGAGTGAAGTTGCACCTATAAATATTGGAAGAATATTACCAGGGGTTGCTTTACTTGATGGAAAAGTATTTGTTGTAGGTGGAGAGATGGAATCTTGTATTATTGCCAATTGTGAGTGTTACGACCCTCGAGAGAATGTATGGTCAGCTGTGGCCTGTATGGTAGAACCCAGATGTGAATTTGGATTATGTGCCTTGGATAATAGTTTATATGCTTTTGGTGGATGGATTGGTGAAGATATTGGTGGTACTATTGAAGTTTATGATCCAATATCGAATTTTTGGACTCTCAGTGGAAAACTGCCTGAACCAAGATTTAGCATGGGTGTAGTCACATATGATGGTATAAAATTTTTTCTAGTTTTATCTTTTTAATACTCAGTTATTTTATAATTTAAATTTTATAATTTAGGCTCAAATTAAGAAATTTATGTTATTATTAATTTGCCTAATTAATTATATTTAAAATAACTTTTATGTAATTATAGATCAGAAAATATTTGTTATTTTGTTTTCCAGCTCTAGATATAATTTTATTAAATAATTTATTTAAAACGATTTCAAAAATATTTCAATATATTAATTAATTCGTAAGATGGAAATAAAAAATATTATAAGGATGACTATTACTTTCATTTTTTATTAAGAACATCATTGTAATTTTCAATAAAATATAATATGTATAAAATATAATAATTTAATATAATAATGTGTATAAAATATAGGTAAAATACAGGAAAACATAAAATTTCTTTTAACCTATAATAAAATATAAGCATTAAATATATTCAATAAAAATATTAAAATCTACTCGAAATAGATAAAATAATTTAAGATAATTTTATTACTTACATAATTTATAGGATTAATATATATTGTTGGTGGATGCACTCATGTTAGTCGACATCGTCAAGATGTTTTGAGCTATAATCCAGTAACAAGAGAGTGGTCTTCTTTGGCACCAATGTTAACGCCTCGTTCTCAAATGGGTATTGCTGTACTTGATGATTATATGTATGTTGTTGGAGGGACCAATAAAAATCAAGAAGTTTTATCTTCTGTTGAAAGATACTCTTTTAAAAAAGTATGTTTAAACATAAAATAAAATCTATGTATTAGTAGTTATAATATTATTAACAAATTTAAAATTTAAAATTACATGGAATGATTTTATCAAGATAAATTTTTTGAATAAATTATAATTTCAACTTATTTCTAAAATTAAAATTGTAATCATTTTATTATAATTTAAATATATTATTATTTTTTTTTTTTTACTCAAACTTGTGAGTAGATTCAATGTCTAATTTTTTAATACTTTAGTAATACATCTTCTACATATATAATATATTGCATTTAAAATATTAAACGTAAAAATGGCTTATAATGCATATTATTAAACATTAATTATTAAATGTATTAATATTGTCCTTTTAAGGGTATATAAAGCAAAAGATATTTATTTGATTTTATAATTATATGGCTAAAGAATACAATTCAAAAATAATTGATGAAAATAATTATTTAAAGATCATATAAAGCTTATCTATCTTGTAACCACTTCTTAACTAGAGTTTTGAAGAAAAAAAAAAGTTTGGTTCAGATACATAATTACATACATAAAAAATTAATCATGCAAAAAAAGATTATATTACTTAAAACAATAATTTTCATTTTATTTCAGAATTCATGGACTTTGGTTCCCTCATTAAATGTTGGTCGCTCATACCCTGCTGTGGCAGCAGCAGATGGCCATTTATATGTAATAGGAGGTGATCAACCACAAGAAATTAATTTTTATCGAACACAAATAACAGTATCTGCCGTCGAATGTTTTGATCCAGTTTCATGTAAATGGGTTGAATGCACTCCTCTTCCAAACAGTAGAGGTGAAGCTGCTGCTGTTATTGCTCCTTTTTGATTGGAATTTTAATTTTACTACTAAACTTTATTGACACTTATATAAAGGATATATTTAATTTATTACAAAAGTTTTTAAATTGATCAATAATAATAATAGTAATAATTGCTTTTCAATGCTTTTCTAATAATATATATTAATTTTATAAGTTTTATTCTTTAAATTAGAGATAAACATATTAAAAATGTTTAAAATATAGTTGTAATTATGGTGTTAAGAAATGAACTATGTTATTTTTATTATACTTTTTATGCGTGTTAATACACGTATTTCCGATTACTTGAAAATTATAATTTTATATGTATTAATATATATTAAATTACACATTTTTGTATGATATTTAAAAATGCATATATAATTATAAATTATTATTAATATTTAATAAAAAATCATTTTTAGGAATTTAAATATTTCAATTTTATTAAAAAATCAATTTAAAAAAATTGTAATATATATTATGTGATATTTGAATATCGTTGTTATTTGTCCATTTTTTTGAATTTTATAATAAATTATGTTTTGTTATGTAAATATTTACCAAAGTTATTGGAAATGATTCCAACTAACAACAATTACTTAAAATATATTGTGCATATAAGTATAAGTGCTTAGAGATGTTTACAATATTTAGGTGTTACAGAAGTATGTTTTTCAATTTATATATTCCATTAAATTTCTCTTTTTTTCTGGAGAATTGAAATTTATGCTATACAAAATTTGTATTTTAAGTATAATTATATACATCAAATATATATATTGTATACATTGCTTATTTCTTGTAAAAATTTAATTACAAAAAAAAAATTTTAAAAACTAAAACGTATCAGTAAATATAAATTAATAAAAAATAAAATTATGCAAGGCTGAAATACTAATGTAGATTTTCATATATTTTTTATGTGCAATAACTATTTAATAATTGTTTCTTATTCTATATGTACTTTACTATTTTATACTCGGCGTTTATAGCTTACTTTTTTAATTGATTTATATATTCTTATATATTCAACTATCGTTATTTTATGATTTTCGCAAGAATTAAGATAATAATATTAATGAAAAAAAAAAAAAAAAAAAAAAAAAAAAATGACTGCTTAATATTCCTAATTCATTAAAAAATATTTGTATGACATTATACCCACTTATAGTTATTATGGAATTACAAATAGTTCATTAGTTTAAATTATTTTCTTCTTCAGGAATTAAAAATAATAATTTATGCATTATTTATTAATATGTTTTTATATTTTAATGTTTTAAAACGAAATTAAGATCTATTGGATACAATAATAAAATTAAGTAATTATATTTATAAATTAAATTACTCAAGTAATATTTTTTATTGTATATGTTTGCAATTATACAAAATAAGCTTATATTGAGTACTTCATAAAATAAAAAAGAGCTTGTTATATTAAATTTTAAATTATATAGATTCCAACATAATTTATGATACTTAACATTAGTAAAATAAATGGTTTATTGTAATAAATTTATAAATTTCAAGTGAATATATTTAAGTAAACGTATTGGCTTGTCAGATACTAGTAAAACTTTAATCATTTAATTATAATGCTAATAACTTTTCTACTTTTATTACATACTTTTATTACATAAAAAAAAGTTGTAGTTCGTAAATTTTTGTTATAATATACCAAATGTGAATTCATCATGTTCACTTTTAATATCTACATATTATTTATGCATTTGTTCACATTTTTAATATGCAATTATCACTGCCAATTTTTATTAAACACTTTTAATATTTATATAAATTATTTATTAATATAAGCAAACTTTCTACTTAAAAGTTATAGGTCACAGATTTATTACTATCACAAAAATCATAAATTATTATTAACAGTACAATTTAATTTAACATACAATTTTTAAGTTGTATTTAAATTATTTGTGTAAAGTTCTGGATGATGCAAGTCATAAATTTATAACTTTTTTATTTGTAAAAATGAAAATAATATGAATAATTATTTAAGTTGATGAATTTTTCTAAAGGAGTATAGATGGTTTTTTAGTTGAAAACCATAAAAAAATTAATTTTTTTCATTTGATTCGTACACTTATTAGCAATTAATATGAAGAGAAATATATTCTATTTAAATTAACTGACAATGTAAGATTAAAAAATAACTAGACTCAATAATATTGTGTTTTTTATTATTTTCAACTAAAAATAATCTACATGCAGAAAATTCAACTTCAACTCAAATAATTTAATTAACAATAGGAAATCTAATACTAAATTTGAATAAGAATACTCTACAGTAAATAATTAAAAATGGAAATAATTTAATGAGCATTAAAATATTTATATATTTTATATATTTTCAAAACAGGCATACATTTTTTAAACAGCGAATAATAAAGTATCTTATTTGAATAAATAATATACTTTTTCAAATTTTTAACATGTTTTATGCAATTAAAAAATATTTTGCGAAAAATTATAAAAATAATAAAATAAGTTGTGCATAAGATGTAAATTTATGTAATTCGTACATTTAAAAAATGAAAAAAGTATGTTAAAAACATAATACATTTAATGTTAATCAAATAAGAAAAATTGTTATATTATGTTTGAAAAAAATCATATAATGTACCGTTTATTGTTATTTTTACATTAATATGATATTAAGATTTTTCCGTATATTAAAAACTATTCAAGTAATGTGTTATTAAAAGCTTTTTATAAGCGTATTCAAAATTCATTCTAATACTCATTGTATCAATAATGTGGAATTACAAAAAGTATGATATATAAAAAAATAAATTTAAATTCTGTGAACAAAAAATTATTTAATGCTTATATGTAAATTTAATTACACATTGCAAAATAAAATATTTAATTTAATTTTTACTATATATTATGTTTCCAACCAAGTTCTTTAATATACAACTAAAACATACTTTAAAAAAATTAAAAATGAATCGTTTTTATACAATAAGAAATCAGAATAAAATATTGTTATAGTAAGCTTATGAATATTTTATAATATTCACATAAAATAGTTGGCTAGGATTTCGGAAAGAATAAATTAAATATAATTTATTTAAAAATAAATGATTGGTAAATACTCAACATTTATATGTGGTTAAACTATTGAATCAATAAGTTATAATTGTACAAGTTATTACTTATGGACGTTTTAAATATTAACAAGCAGAAAATATATAAAAAAATTGAAAAAACATATTGTATTATTGAATTTTTGATTAATAATACATTATACAAAAAAAAATATTTAACTATCTAAATATACATATATATGTATGTATGTATGTATGTATGTATATATATATATATATATATATGTATGTATTATGTTATATATATATATATATATAGATATGGATTTGTATATTCTGTATCAACTTTGCTTCCTTATATGCTTTTATTAATAAACCATAAGGTATTTGTACTCATATTAACTTATAACGCAAAAACGACTGTAATGCATAACTGCAAGTATTTGGGTCTTTCAATTTGCTTAACTTTTATTATGTATAATTTAGACATGGTATATTTTAGAAATAAAAAAATTTTTATGATTATATATCATATAATAATATTTAAATATTTTTTAAGATACATCACGATATCTTGCGAAGAAAACTCTTGTCGGTAGGAAAAATTCCCCTACGCATATCATGTATAATAAAAAGATTGAATTAAAAAAAAAAAGGAATTTTTTAAATGTGTTAAAAATTATCGAATTTAAAATTTTACAAATATTCTTCAAATTTTTAAAAGTTAATTATATTAATTAAATAGTTTATATTTATGAAGGTAATTTAAAATATTATTTTTTTTTTATTTTCAACATAAAATTTTTAACGAGCATTTCATGAAAATAATTTAAAAGAGCAGAAAACTCATGTTATAAATTAGATAATTAAACAATGCAAAAAACAAAGTGTAATTACAAATTATAATCTATAAATGAATAAGTACGTGACAATTTAGTTTCCAATGGGTGTAGGAATTAAATTGTCATGTACTAACAAACATGAAAGGTGTTCTTTCTGACTCTGGAAATATAAATGAAAAAGTAAAATATTAAACCAGTTATCAATAAGGTTGTGTATAAAAAGTTATAAATTTGTACCTTTTCAATAATTTATAAATAATTAATTTGATTACTTTTGGCCAATTATGAATTACCTTATATCTCGAAATTTATAAATTGTTGGTTTCAAATTTATGATTTTCATAATTTTCATTGTGAGTTCTATGAATTTAAATAATTTTGCAGTATATTTCGCATTGCGAAGGTTTTAAATAAATATTAATACACTGAATTTTATAACAGGAAATAATTATATTTTTTATCAACAATATAATTATATATACATTTCTTACATTCATTATAAACATTGGATTAACGAACATATTTTATAAACAACGAAAAATTAATACTATTATATTAATCAGAAGTTAATTATTTTAATTAAATTATGTATAATGTACGAAATAATGTGATACATAAAATTTATACATCTTATTGGTTCAAATACATTTATTTTACACATTTAAAGCCCTTTATTGGTAATTATTGTTGTATCAATGCACATAATTTAATGAAAATTACAATACATTTAGAAGAGTTTAATTATTTTCAAATCATAGCTATAATTTTTTTTTCTATAATTTTTCAATATGTCGTAGAAAATTTAAGTTCATTATTTAATTTAAAATTAGTTCAATAATAATAATTTTATATTTAGAATAAATTATTTATTATTGTTTAATTTAAATATTTTAGATTACAAATAATTTTTTATTAATTATTATATATAAATTATTATTTATTAAACAACAAATCTGTTTTCAATATATTATATATTACTTATTATTATACTTTCTTTATTTATTTTATACATTTATTTGTTTACATTTTATCTAATGAACAATTATCTTTTTTTAGATTTTTTAATTTGTTTTAGTTTTTTTTTTGTTAAAATCAAAAAATTTATCCTTTCAATATTATCTTATTACCCAATATTTTGTAAGATATATATTATATATAAGTTGTCGTCATGGCTCTTTTTTTACATAATATTTAAATTGAACAATGGAGTATAGATTTGTTATTTAAAATATTTTTTACTCTATTAGTAAATGTATTAGAAATATCTAGTCTAAAAGAATTGGAACTTAATAAAAGTAAATTATACATTTTAATGTGGATTTAAAAAATATTTATACAAATTTAAAGACAATTCTTAGTTTGATGGATATAATTTGGTTTTTCATACAAAATGCATCAATTCCATTAATAGATCAAGCAACAGAGATCTTTGTTGATTGTTAATGAAATACAGAAAACAAAGTGCATGAAAAATCGTAATAAAAAATCTGTAGTTTCTTGGCTACTAAAATGCCACTCGATATATTTACGGACTAATTTTTTCTAAACAATTTTAATCTTTAAATTTATAATTTTTATAATTTTTATTATATTTTATGAGATCAAGTAAAAAGTTATAATTACAACATAATAATAACATAACCGAATGAGCAAAAATGAGACATGAATTGAGAGTATAGATTATATAATAGATGTGAGCTACACACTATTTAAACATTTTTTCAATGTTTTCCTTTTAATTTTTTAGAGTACCTAAATACATAATTTTTATTATTACGTGTGATTTTGAGTTATATTAAAAATTTTATCCCTTCAGTTCTTGTTTTCCACATTATTCAATAATTTTTTATGCTCTGCTGTTTTTTGTCTTCTTTATCCGCATTTTTTAAATAATTAAAATAATTAATACAAAATATGAGATAGAGATTCTATTGGTATTATAACTATATTTTTTAAAACCATTTAAAAAAAAAAATAAATAAAATAAAATTGTATTAGGCATTGGTTAAAGAAAAATTTAATTAAAAATTAAATTGTGTTAATAATTTAACTTTAATTTGAATTATACTAATAATTCCATAGAGCTGAAATTTTGCACAAATAAAATGCATAGAAATTATTTTCATTTTTCCTAACCATATTTCAAAATAATAAAGAATAACAAAGTTATAAATGTTTTAATTAATATCAAATTTTCCCGTTTTTACTGAAGATTTCACCAAGTATAATTTTATTAGTTATAATTTGTCCATTTGTGCTATAGTGTTTAAATAACAAAATTTTATTTTATAACAAAAATCGTAAAAAATACATTTTTATGATTAAAATTATTGATAACAAATTATCTGGTAAATATTTCGTATGGCAATTTAAAAAATAAGAAACTATATTTTTTTAAAAATTTTTTATGTACTGTATTTTTATAAAATGCTATATTCTTTGGAGTATTATTGACAAAAGAACCTGTCTTTTCAGCCATTTTTATATTAATTTTACATTATTTTTTATTATTATTTATTTTTAAATTTTATTTTGTAACAAATATGTTTTTATAAAAACATACTTAAAACATAATTGAATTCACTACATAATTAAATAGTGAATTTAATAATTACAGAAATTTAAAATAATGATTTACTTTTTTAATAATAAAATATAAAAATTAACCAAGTTTCTGGTCGTATATCCAGTAGAAATTAAACTAATAAATGAATAAATAATAACATACAAGACTAAAGTAAAAAGAAAATGAGAAAACATTCATGACTATAAACTTTAAGCGATATCTCATCTATTATTGGCCATATTAACACATATATATATATATTTAAAAATATGTAGTAAAAGATGAACGATTGGCTTTTCCATTAATTTCATTATATAATTAAATAGATTTAATATATTTACATATATAGTATCATGATCAACAGTATTGATTATTTTCTTATGTACTATAAATATGATCTATTTGATATACTTGTATACAATACGTAATACATTCAAAGTCCATCCTTTAAATATCAAAGCATTAGCTATAGAGAAATAATTATTTAAAATCAATATTATTTAGAGTACTTGATATTTTAAATATTTATTCGAAAGAAGCTAAAATAAAATTTTCATAATATTTAGTAAATATCTTTTTTTAAATAAATGATGTGTATTTAGTAACTAGTTACAATGACATTTCTTTATTTTTCATTTTTCGTTGAATCATTTCATCTTTAATAATTTTTTGTACTTTCTTGTTATTATTGACTTGATTAAAGGTTTTAAAATAGAAGATTTTTATTGATATCACTGGAAGACCTGCAGTAAGAAAATTAATTCAAACCTATATATTTGGTTAATTAGATGCCGAATCTTATCGAATATTATTATCTAACACTATGCCGATAATATTAAAAAATCTGAAAATAATAATTGAATTTTAAATCATAATTTCAAATGTACAAGACTTTAATCTTTATTAATAAATTTATCCTTTATTTAAATATTTTTTTTCACCTTGTTTAAAAATTTTAATGGTATATTATTTTCAACTTATTTTAATACGAAAAAAACTTATCTAATATTTACAGCACTGAATATTTTAAAACGCAAAAATTTTGATTTAAAAAATTGACAATTTATTAATAAATAAATAAATTAAATATCAATTGTATTTGAATATTATTTTTTCATCTATTAGATACAAAATTTACTCACACAAATTGATATATGCATTTAGATTTTATCTTAAATATTATGAAATTGTATGAGTTAATAACAATTATTACAATATCATAAAAAAATTTTTAATACTAAAAAATTACTAGAAAAATATACTAGAAATGCTACTTTTGCAAAAAATTTTTTTAACAAGTTTTTATTAAACGATATCGTACGTGACTTGTTAAATTTTTTATTATTATATAGAAATATTAATTGTATTATAATCTGTAAAATAATCTGTACTTAAAACGCTTATAATTTAATTTTTCGAATATTTGTTAGCAAAATTTTATGTTGATGTTAAACATTGTGTATTAAAGTATTGGATATCCAGTAAGTAAATGATACAATGTAATTTTATATATTTAAATTTTAAATTTAGAATAAAAAATGTGAAACTTTCAACAAAAAATTATGGAGCTACAAAAAAAAATCCATTCAATAATTTTTCAAAATATACATGATATTTTATGTAAAATATGTAATATAATTTATGAAATTAATTTATTTTAAATACAAATGTTTTGATTTATAATTTTACTACACTTCATGTTCTAATGTAAATTTTGCATACTTTTTATCTTGTACAAGTTAAGTTCGTTATTGAATTACTTCTGTAATGTATTTATTTAATTTAGACATTAACTAAAAAATAGTCTTTCACTATTGAAAATATTTTGAATATATAAATATTTCAATTATAAAAATATAGTTTTAAAATTATTTACATGAACTACAATACTGATTTAATAATTATATCAATGTCAGAAAATTTATTCTCAAATTGTTTTGGTAGAATTCAATTGTACTAACATACTTTGTTTAAAAATGCAATTTACATAATATCATTCAACAAAAAACAATAATATAGAAATTATTGTATGTATAAAAATAATTCTTATCATTATGCATAATTTCGATGTAACAAATTATTTTAAATCTTACTGAATTAATGTATATACATACATTCTCATTATTTTTCAAATTTAAAAGTAAAAAAACATTGCATAAGTATTTAAATAAATTAAAAGAAATTATTATTTCTTTATTCCATTTCATTATTCTTCAATTTACAAAACATATCTACACATATCGTAATATATACAAAAATATTATTAAAAAACCTTTGATCAGTAGTGTAAAAAATATAATTATATTTAATAATATAACTGGATATCCAAACTGCTTAATAGATGGTAATAAATAACTAATCAATTTATTGTAAAATACAATGTATCTATTAAAATAAACTTTTTTTATAAACATTTTGTTATATTTTAAAAATATTATACATTTTGTTGACTTTAAAAAGGATATTAGTTTTCAATATTTGAGTTTATCACAGCCACGATTTTGAACATTATTTTAGGCAAGAAAAAATTTATTAAATAAAACCAAGAAATTATGCAGTTTGACTTTGACAAATAATATTTTTTTTTTTATAATTATCTCATCATAACTTACTTTTTAAAATATTATACATTTATTTTAATATATTATTTTAAAATAATAATCAAATTAATTTTTTAAAAATAAAAAATTTTGTCATAATTTTTAATATTTTGAAATTATTTTTTGTTTTGTTTATAATATGTCAGTTGTATTAATTCGTAAAATTTTTATATATATCTTTTGCAAATGCTATTAAAAATGAAATTTCTTTTAATGAGAGGATTACAATTTTGAATTCTATCAATCAAATTTAATATTTGAAATTTTCAAATTTTTTAATGAATATGCTAATCAGAAAATATTTCATTATTATTAAAGAATAAAATGTTTATATGTGAATTATTGTTTCAAATTACTCTTGTATAATTTTGTATAATATTCTTTATATAATATAAAAAATAGTTGTGAAAAATCACGTGAATTTTAGTAAGTTTTTGTTTTCTATTCATTTGATTTTTAAAAATAATATTTATACTGCATAAAGATTCTTAAAAATATTAAGATTATAATATTTCTATACTAAAGAACCGCAAATCTCATTAACTTTTTCAATTTTTTCATTGATTTTTAAATACTATTTAGTGCTGAATATAACATACTGATTTTTTAAAAGTATACTATATCATTTTCGTCATTGTTCAGTACTTGAATCACAGATAATAGATGACAGCATTATATTTATATATGCACTCTGAAATAGAATCGTAGATAAAGCTAAAAAATTGTTTGTTTACAAATTAAAATTTAATCAATAAAAACTTTTCATTTTGGTAGACTGAAACGTTGATAGTAATGCACAGTCACAAAAATTTCACCATTGAAACTTATTTTATTTACTTAAGTATCTTTCTTCTTTCTTTTTTTAATACCGTAATAATACTAACCAACAGATATACTGCTATGTGAATTATTTATTCACTTTGTGCCTCTTTCAGTCGTCCTAAAATATCTAATGGTACATTTAATAAATAAAAATTTTTGTTTTGGTACAATATATAAATTTTTAAAGTATTTACCATTACATGGTATTTTGTTGGCTATTTTGTTGGCTATTTTGTTGGCTATTTTGTTGGCTATTTTGTTGGCTATTTTCCTGGCTATTTGTTTGGCTACTTTTTTGACAATTTTCTTGAAATAGTAAAGTTTCATCGAAAATATATTGTTTTAATGTCTCTTTTGGAAGATCATCCAATTCCATATCAAATTTAAATGGTTCTTCTGCAACTGGCTACGATATAAAAACATAATTAATATTGTAGCTATAGAAAAATATAAATTAAAAAATATGATATTCTACTTCATCAGCTGGATCATAATACTGTTCCAAATATGGATGAGCTAATGCATCTTCAACAACAATTCGCTTGGTAGGATTGAAAGTTAACAATTTATCCAGTAAATCAAGTGCTTTAGCATCTGCATTGGGAAATAAAACTGTCCAAGGTACCTTTGGCTTAAATGGTAATGATTCCAAATAACTGCGAGCCTGTAATTGAAAAATAAACTTTTTTGTTGGACAATAACTTGATGTTTTTACAAAAAATAAAAAAATACAGAACCTTTTTATTGTAAATACAATCAAGATCTTCAGGTGATGGTGATCCAAGAATACCCAGAATATGATTGAGTTGATCTAGATAATGCTTTCCAGGAAATAAGGCTCGTCTAGATAACATTTCTGCCAAAATACAACCAACAGACCAAATATCAATGGATTTTGTATAACCCTAAAAATTTATAAAATAAATTAATGGAATTAAAATACATTAAATAGAAGAGTGCATAATTGATGTCTACAAATAAAATATCGCATAAAACTATTTTATTGAATTTGTATTTAATAGTTATTTATACAATTAAAAATTTGATTTACTTTGGAATTCAACATTATTTCAGGTGCCCTGTACCATCTTGTTGCTACATATTCCGTCAGAAAACCTTCGTGATTGTGAGCAGGATCAGCTACTCTTGCTAAACCAAAATCACAAATTTTAAGATCACAAGTAGTATTTAAAAGAAGATTACTAGGTTTTAGATCCCTGTGCAATACATTTGCCGAATGAATATATTTCAGTCCTCTGAGAATTTGATAAAGAAAATAACATATGTGATCATTACTAATAGCCTGTAAGGAAGCAAAGAAACATCCAATTAAATAAAAATTAAATAAAAAATTCAATTGAATTACATATATATAAATAATAATGAATTTAATTCTTCACCTGAGTTTTTAGTAATTTGTAGAGATCAGTTTCCATTAAACTTTGTACAATGTATACATCTTTCATTTGATCGATAGTTGGTGCTCTTAATATATCTCTTATATCTATTATCTAAAATAACAAATTATTGAATTGAAACTGAATTCATAATAATATTTGATTATTAATTTTTTTGTTTAAATTACGTTTTCATGTTGAAATCTGTTTAGAATTTTTATTTCTCTTAATGTCCTTTGGCAATAAATTTGATTTTGGAATGGTGAAATTTTTTTAATCGCTACTTTTGTATTTGCCACATTATCATGTGCGGAACTGTAAAAATAGTTTTATATTATATAAATCAAAATTGTTTAGCAAAGTAAGGAAAAAATGCATTTAAGAATTTAAGCAACGAATAAATATTTAAAAATTCATTCATTCAAATGTATTCAAATGTAAAAAAGAATTATTTTTTTACGACAATACAAATAAGGTAATATCAAAACTTTAGAATTGCCTCAGCGATTGTCGGTATAATACATCTAAAAAGTATTAGAAATATTGACGAGGTACTGTGTTAAAGTGTCAGGTCGTTAAAGGAGGAGAAAAATTGAACACGGAATTTTCGGTCTCGTCCGACTTTTTCCTCTTATCGACCTTGTGCCGTCGGCGTAGAGCGAGAGCCAAGGTTGGCAATAACGTAAATCAATCAGTTTCCAGTAATCCCGAGAGTCCGTCGAGCGGTTAAAGTCTTCGCGAGGAAGGCGCCCGGGTAGGGATTTAATTTTTAAGTTGTGCGAGTTGTTTGAGTGCGCGCGCGAGCGAGAGAGACGGAGCTGTAACGAGCACGGCAGGTGGGCGGGGGAAGCGGGAGAGAGAGAGAGAGAGAGAGAGACAGACAGACAGTCGAGAGAGCATAATCAGTAATCGTGAGGGGCGGGCGGGGGAGGGGGGGAGGGAGAGGCGTTTGATACTCACACGACCATGCCGTAGGCACCTTCGCCCATATAGGCCAAATTCGTGTACCGAGGGCCGACCTCGAACAATTGCCCACGGACGACTTCCGCACTCGGGCTCGCACTTTCGTCCGCCATTTTCGGGGAACACGACGATGACGGAAGACGAGGACTCTACTGAGCCAACAACAGCTCTCTACACTATCCTACACACTGTGCCTTAGCGCCGGCCTTTTACGCGCGCGCACACACTCTATTATTTCTCTCTCTCTCTGTGTATCCGTGAACTTTCGCGCAGCATGAGGATTCTTAATGTAGGGTGACATAAATCGCATCCCCTTTCCCGCCGAATTACTTGGCTTTTAATCGATCCCTCTCCCTCCACCCCAACCCACCCCCCACCGTAACCTTCAACCTCACCCACGCGACTACCCCCCCCCCCCCCCAAGTGACGCGGGAAACCCGGGTACCATCTTGTGGTACGACACCTGAGATCGTTTTCCTGTGATCCTCACCCTACCCCTCCCCCAACCCTCTGAAGAAAACACCAATTGCCAATTTAATTATTTTTATTGTTATTTGGCTTTCTTTCATTTTTTTGGTCTTTCTTTCGTTCCACCTTGGCCTCCCTTTTAATTGTGCCCCGTTTGGTTTGCGAGCGGGCATCAAGTGTCTCGAATTTTTAAATATATTTTAAATATTTTATTTACAAGCATATAAAGCTGCATCGAATTTTCTGCGTTACGTCACCAAACATTCGACCTTTAATATAAATTTTATTCCAGCGTTGAATTTCAATATTTAAACGATAGAATGTTTAAAAAAAAATATATATATTCTTACATTATAACGCAGAATTTATTGGAATATTTCAAAATCAAATCCCATTAAATCAAATTATGAATATTACTATTCCTTTTAATCAACTTCTAATATTTCTTTTTAATTTAAAAATATTATTGGAAGCTTTTTTATGTAAGCATTGCAATTTTTTTTTTTTTGATTTCGTTTTATATGTTTGGTAAATATTGGAAATGTTGCCCAACATTTCACATATTTTTAAATAATAATTTACGAGTTGAATAGAACAGACTAATCCTTGATAGATTTAATCTTAAATATGAAATTTAAGAAGATTTGTTTGCATTTATAATCAATTTGATTTAATTTTTTTCATCGTTACTTCAACAAAGGCTTTCTGTAAATTAAATACATTAATATCTACAAATTCCAATATTTATTATGTAATTAATATTTATAATATATTTGATATTCAAATTACACAATGTATAATGTAATATTAAATATTAAATATGACATAATATTATTATTATTATTATTATTATTTGAAAATGATATTATAATAATCATATACATCTTATACCTTTATAGTACAAATGATGATTTATTTAGCTGTTTTCTTGTATGAATAATACTTATAATAATATATTCATTAGAAATAAAATTAATAGTTCTCTAGTAATAAGTAAAAGGTAATATCTACTAAAATAGGTACATCATAAAAAAATTATAAATATTTTGAAATACTTTATGATAAAAATTATTTTAATAAAACTAAGTAAATGTATAAATATTTAAAATAAAATTTGTTTCAAAGTAAATATATCGAATTATTTATTTATTTGCATTTATAATGCATGTTAGAATTTTAAATTGAAAGCAACTAAACTAAAATGTTTTAATAGATTAATTCCCGGGTTGTCGTTTAAAAACATTAAAATATTCTAAATAATAATAATTATTATTATAATAAGAATAAAATTTAATATTATATAAATATAGTAATTAAATAAATAATATTACAATAATTTGAAATGTTATTCACTTATCATTCTAAATAATTATATCCAATAGTTGTTAATGTAATGTAATCTAACATAAAATTTTTTTAATTTTTACACATATTAATAAAGCTAACGTAAAAATGTTTTCTATTGATAAATTCAATGTTTTTTGAATATCAGAATTATAACTATTGATACATTAAATTCGATGGTATAATCGCTAAATTTTAAACATTTTAAAGCACAGTTGTACAATCGCGTAATAAAGTTAATTTCATATAATCATAATCAAGGGAAATTTAATAAAATTTCAAAAATTTTAAAAATTTTAAGAACTTCGTTTCTTAGTTTCGCATTTAAGATGCTTAAAAAAACATTACAAAAAAAATGAATCTATGGTTATTATATTATATGTAATATTGAATAAAAAATTATTCTTGTACATATCGCATAAATTTTGACATAGAATCAGAAACGTTTATTTATATTTACTTTTATTTAAATAAACTATTTTTAATTTATTTTTATAAAGTACCAATATTTTTTAGTATTGATATATAAATATTTGTTTAAATTATTTCATTAGATAAAAACTGGTTAATAAATGATGAAATAATATCCCAATTGTTCGAAATTAATTTAATATTTTTAAATAAAAATAACTAATAAATATTTAGGATATATTTTATATTTTTATTCTGTGTAGCACATGCTGTAATTTATAAATAAAAGATGTGCAAAAATACACATTTTTTAACTTTTGAAAAAGATATAGATTGAAATAGAATTTATTTGATAAGTAGGTTTGGAATTTACAACTTTTCGTACAATGAAAGTTCGTTTATAAAAATATAAAATATATTTAAAAAAATATTATTTTATTATTTTGTAAATTTAAAAAGAATTTCAAATCTGTTTTCTACAATTCATAAAACTACGATTTAAGCAAGTTATAATATCATTAAAATTCAATAGTCACTTTTTTTTGCTTTTCAAAATATATTTACCCGATATTTCATAGACATATTTACTATTTAAAAAAACTATTTTATATATTCTGAAATAATTGTGATAAACTTAAATTTACTGAATGATTTAAAAATGTATTAATTATTGTTTTTTTAAACTTGTGAAGATAACAATGAAAAATAATGTATAATTTTTTAAAAAATAATTTTATGTTTGTTTATTTTCTCTAAAAAAATAATTTTTTTTTTCTAAGTGTATAAATCGAAATAAAAAATTTTTTTAATATTTTTCAATCATAATTTTTATTTGTTAATGTAATATTTTATAAAATTTTTATATGAAATTTTTTTTATTAAAATTAATGATTTAAAATTATATTGTTATTCTAATAAAATTTTTGTTTTTATGATTTAGGTATTTATACACAATATATTTATCCATATAAATTATATAACGTTTTTGTGCTTATATTCTTTTAAAATATTGCTTTTTAGGATTATTCTTTTTAAACTATAGCTACAATATTATATGTTTTACATACAAATAAGATTATTGAGAATTTGTGGAACCAAAATAGTAATAAAATGTAAATAAAATAGTGTGAAAAAAAACTTTTTTAAATTTAACTTAATAATAGGCGATAGTAAATATAAAATGTTTGAGATTATTTTATGATTAAGAAAAATACTTATGATATAATATTCATATACATATATACATATTATAACGAAAATGTAACTAATTGGTATAAAATGGAAAATTGTATTATACTTTTGTGTGTGTGTGCGCGTGTGTAAACAACTAGATATAAATTGCATTATATCAGTGACTAAACAATAATTTTATGACACTATTAAAAAGTTTATTTAATAAGATTAAGATAATAAAGACATGTATAGATAGAAGCAATAATGATAAATAATTAATTATGTTAAGAATTATATAATTTGTTCATCTACACAATTTGGTAATATTGTATAATTGTTTTAATTAATTAAATACAATAGTAACAATATCAGCTATATATTATTAGAGAATTTAGCAATCATTAGTTATTTTAAATACTTTGTATTGGAAATTAAATAATTATGAGGGGTACAGATAACATTCAAAAGTTTCTTTTTAATATTAATAATAGTTGAACAACAAATTAAAAGCTACTATGCATGTTAAGTAAATTTGTACTTATTTTTAGTCAACAAATCTTAATAAAAATAAATCTTAATAAAAATATAGTTTATGTACAATCAAATAAAATTTTCTTTTGTTTATTAAATATTTTTAGTTTCGCATAAAAATCAATAATTACTTTAAATTTTTATTAAAATAAATATATACATAATATCATCACAATGAATATATTATAAAAATTAAATTTTAATAGTAAAAATTCGTAGTAGTTATTGAAAAATTGCCATTAAAAAGCTGTGTATCTGTAATTATAAAAAAATTATTTATCATTATAGATCATTAAAAGCATTTTATTATTATTAGTTCAAAATAAAAAAAACATTTTTTTGTTTAAATTTTAAAAATGTATCAAATGATTGAAATTTATATGCATGGTAGAATAAAATTTTATTGAATTTATATTATTCATTTGAAATTTTTAAAGAGCTTTATTCCTGTATTCAATAATATTATCAGAATCCATTATGATTAAGTAAACTTATAATAAGAATCATACGCAGATAAAGTGTATTGAGACCAAAAAGAAGTTCTTGATTTTTATGTATCCCTGGTATTTAGGAATCTAAAATAAATTATTTGAATTTTTATGTAATATTTTATATTTAATATTTTTATAATTAATTTTGTATTAGACCCAAAAAAATAAGAAGTATACTCAAGATCGAAATATTTTTATGCAATAATTTTTATTTTAGGTATAATGTATTTTTTTTTTTTTTTTTTATTATTTAATTTTTAATTAAAATAATCTAGTAAAGATATTAATTAGATTTGAAACATTAATATTAGGAATTTAAGCTTTTTATAATATTTGTTAAATTTATTTTCACTCATAGAGAAGTACATTACTGTTCAATCTACACATGTATAATAAAATCTTTCAATAATAAGTATTATATTTTTCAAATAACATAATTATGAATAAAAATATTATTAACGATAAATTGAAGAAAAGTTCACTAAATTTATCTCGCTAGGCAGGTTTTACAATGAACAAATGCCCCCAAGTGTTTTTTTTTTTTTTTTTTTTTTTTTTATGTGTGTGTGTACTCAGGGATTGAATTAATTATTTAAAAATTCAATTTAAACATATTTCAATCGATTATTTGAGATAATGTCAATTTTAAATTGCCGATGGTGGTAGGTTCTCACGGGAAAAGCCACGGGTACAGGTTGTTTGGGCCAGGGAGTTGTTCATTTTTCGGGTTGAGTTAATAAATCTCGGGTGCACTGGCCGGGCACCACCTACGACGCAAATCGTAATTTAAATATCCTATTTTTCGTTGCAATGGAAAATATGTGCTCACGATTGTCGCCAGGTCGTACAAGTCGAACTCCTTCATGCCCTCCCCCCCGTTCCTAGACCCTCCTCACTCCACCCTCTCACTCTCTCGCTCTCTCTCTCTCTCTCTCACTCCCTTTTCTCCCGTTCTCGGCTCTCCTCTCCTCTCCCTCACTCTCGCCAATCTATTTATGGAGGTAGGACGGAAGGTAAGGTAAGGTAAGGTAAGGTAAGGGAAGGGAAGGGAAGGGAAGGGAAGGGAAGGCGGATGGCGATGTAAAGCCTCGGAATAGATGATATCGCCACTCGCGAAAAAAGTAACACAATGCCACCCGAAGGAGAGGATTTTCTGTTAAATTGCCGCCTCACGCCTCATTTTTATCGCTCGCCGTTTTCTGCATCTCCACGGATTTTCCTTTTTATCGGGCCGAGCTATCCTGCCATATCATTGTGACTTTAAACAACTCTCTCAATTATGCGAACGGCTGTCTTTTTTCCCTCTTTTCCTTTTTCTGTTCCTGAAAAAAACTCACTTTGTTCCATTATGTTGGCTTTATGGATATTTTTAAATAGTTTTATATGTGATCTACATTGTGAATCTTCTTTTTGAAATGCAAAAACTGTTATAAATTTGTAATTACGTGTTTTTGTAACAAAAAAATCAAACGGGTATTGTTGTGAAACTATTTTAAAATAAAATTCTATTGCTTTTTGTACAATGCGAAATTAATGAAATCTTAGCTATTCCGAAAAAAGAAAAAAATGATTGAGTTTACAGAGTAGGCTGTATTTAAAAAATTTTACTTACTTATAATATTCTAAAATTTCTTACCTGTGATAATACTGATTTCAGTGTAAAATTTTTAATTATCAAAAAATTAATATTATTTGTTTTTTTTTTTTTTTTTTTAACATATAATATAATTAAAATGCTGACTTACATTAAAAATAGACAGTTAAAAAGATTCAACATAAAATTCTGAATTATTCAGATAGAGAAAAATTATAATTCTCATTAAATACATACATTGAAATTAATTATAATAAACAATATAAAATTGTAAAATTGTTTATAATTTTATTAAAGCTTTTAAAACAGAAATATGTATTCAAAATTATTAAGAAATGTTTTGTAATTTTATAGACATTTAATTTTTCATATTGTTTTTTTATTATGGCTTTGTCGTTAACAATTCAAGTTCAAAATGGTAATTTGATTTTTATTACCTTGTAATATTTTGATCTAAATTCAATCGTAACTATTTACACGAATAAAAGTCTATAATGATAAAATAAAACTACATTATTACATTTAAAATATTCTGATTTTATATAAATAATTCCATAGAACTATTCATATCTAAGGATACATATTGATTTATTATTCACGAATTTTTAGAATATAATTCTATTATTTAATAAATTATAGATATCTGAGTGACTCTTGAAGATGTATGTATTTTATTCTATTCTAAAATATTTCCATCTATAGCTTTAATTTAATTAACAATGACTACTATATTAGTAATTCTATTCTTTAAATAATTTAGTCGTTGCATGAAGTATATAAAATATTAATTGTATATATCCCACCTGCTGTATCAAAAACCACTTTAAAACTACCAACATTAATGCCTAAGTAGATAAAATATCTTGGAAATAAGTTTCATGAATACATTTACATTACAATTATGGCTACGTAAAGTGCTCAATAGATAAAAAAATTAAGCTTGGACTCGTGGCGTCGAGTGACCAAGTGATTGCGATTAGATTGTCTATCTTCATATCAAGTATTAAAAAAAAATAATCAAGCCTCTAGAATTGATGCTAATTAAAATCTCTTTTATAAATTTGTATTTATTGTAAGTTTTTTTGTTCTTGTATATTAATTTAAAAGCAAAGAAAAAAGTAAAAATGTAATAGTTTTGATCTAGCTTATGTGTAGCATTTTATTTTTCTACACATATGTTTATCAATATGTTATCGATAAGACCGCGAGACGAATGTGAGGGAAATATATTTACAAGAGGGAGAAGACCCTAAAAGTTTATAAAAGCCAAGATTTTCCTCCGAGGGAATCTTTTTGTTTGAGTGATTTACCTAGCACTGTTTTATGTATTTTGCATATTCAATTTGTTAAAACATTAGGAGTAAATATTCTTTTGAAAAATTTAAAATCTTTGTAAATTACTTTTTAATTCATTACGTTCGTATTTAATTCAAATATTATGAGCGTAATTATTAATTGCATAATGAGAAGAACATTTATTTGAGCGATATTGTAGTTTTGATATGCGACAGCTTGTCGATTAATTATGTATATACGTGTATATATATATATTGAAAATTTATCGCGTCAGCGCTAGCTCCATTCAAAATAATAAAAAAAAAACACTTATGAATAATTAAAATTATAATAAAAAATGTTTTAAAAATATTTGTCTTAATATATTTTATTGCTTTTTTATAAAACATATATTAGTCACATAAATGAAATTTCGGTAAAGAATTATAATGTATTTAAATGTAGTTTTTGGTAAATAATAATTATATACAAGTATTGCATGAAATATCTTTGAAATTAAATATTTGTATGTTTTATTTGATTGTAGCATTACATTATATGAAATTGGCCACCGATAAAATACACAACACCAAGTTTTTAATAAAATTAAAGTTACTTCTAGCGTATACTTGCATTTTCCCCCTTTGCTGTGTATATGAATTGAAATAAATAAATAAAGTATGCGCGTGTTAATGTGTATGTGTGTGTGAGCGCATTTAGTATAAATTACAGCAGTATTTGTTCTATCGTCTGTCAGAGAGTGACCGGTGTTGACTTATAAAAACAGGCTAACAATGGCTCTGTAAGCTTATAAATATGAAAAAATAAATTATCGTAAGCTAATAAATTGAGACGGTTTTAATTAAGTTATAAACTTAAGTGTAGTACTCCCCGAAAATTGCGCTTGTATTGTTTATTTAAGACGAAAATCTAATGTTGTAAGGAGGCAATATACTACTGGAGAGAATTTGCGCTACTCATCATCGCTTAACAATGTCAAAGGCAGTTAAAGTGCCTTTTCGCTAAATTAATTGTGGATCCAACATATTATATACTTATTTATATAGATACATATATACTCTTTGGAAATCTTAGTCTCCACGTTTGGTAATATTATTTGGTCTGCTGTCACATGGGGAAAATTCATTAAGCCCTTGTCTTTTCCACATGTGGCATCGTAAACTGCACGTGCGGAAATATTTCCCCGCAGAATCACACACACCGGAGACACGAGTTACCTTTTTTTTGTTTGCAAAATTTGTAATATTATAGTAATTTTATGCGAACACAGAAAGTCTCCTTCGTTTTATAACATGCGTTGTAAATATTGGCCCACAGTAAGGATTTCGATTTTTCGATTTTTCGATTTTTCGATTTTTCGACACAAATATTCTTTTTTGTATTTATAAATCTAGATTTATGTTAAAGAAATCCCTTTATTTGATCTTGTTGATTCCGGAAAATTTTAGGCAAGCCCAAGCAATTAAATATTTGCAAAATAAAATAAAACATGAAAAATCAGGAGGTACTTGGTAAGCGCAGAAAATATCTTTCGTATCCATTAAAAAAGAGACTCAATCCAGGGTGGCCATCATATAAATCCGGTTAAGATCCAAAAGTCTGGAGGACTGGTAGATAATCAAAAGAGCGATTTGGTTCCTTTGAGCGCTAGCAAACAAGTGATGAAAAAGGGCGAAATTATCATGAAATGAGAGCTGAACTGTAAATTGTAAATTCAGCGGTAAATAAAACAGCAGATCACTTTTTGAACAATTTTTTCAAATAACAGAAATTTACATTTTAATTTTCTATTAAATACATTGTAAAATCAAAAAAACTTTTTAATAAATTTATTTTTTTCTTTCTTTTAAGCGGATTGTATATTTTTAAACGAGAATAATTTACAACTATAATATTTCTGATAGTGTTAACAAATGTTGAACTGTTCCATTGATTCAATGTACTACGAAAGTAATTATATAACTATTATATTAAATTCAAGATTCATATGAAATATTCAAGGATTTAGGTGTGCCCCCCTCCTCTAACTGATATATCTACTACTGCTCCTACTACTATTGTAAATTATAAAATATTAAACTAATAAATTAGTAAAAGATGATTTATCAACAGATTTACTTTGCAATAGTTTTAAAATAAAAAAATTTTGATTAAAAAATCCACAAAACGGATGTTAATAATGAGTTTTCATTTTGATCATTATTACTATCAATTCTTAAATTAAGCAGTATTTCAAGCTGTAGTCTATACCAGGATAAGCTTTTGTAAAGTTACAAAACATAGGAAGTATCTTGATAGTTTGATTAACTACAGCTTATTTCTTAATAATATTTTTATAAAACACAAATGAGGAACTTCGAGGAAAGCAGATCAATATCCTATTTGGTGTAATTTATTAAATAAAATTAATAGTCATTTCTAATTATTTAATGCAAATTTTTCTCGGAATTGAAGAAGGAAATTTAAGTTAATAGTCGATTGATTTCGAGCTGTTAAATATGTTCCTAACACCATGAAAACTTTTCTAAATGACTTAAGAAATATGTATTTTAGAGGTCATATTTTATGATTCAGTATTATTATCATATATTATTTGTAAACATTGAAACCAAATATAATATGATTAAATTGATTATATCTTCATACATGCAAATAAAATTTTTTTTAACTTGATTTATATGATATATTCCAATATATCTAAAAAGGTTTGATCTTTTAATTGATTTAAATTAATTTTTATTTCGTTATCGAGTATAATCAAATTAATTAATATACGTGATTAACTTATTCTCGAACACGATTCATGTAGTTACTTCTATAGTTTATTTTATTTTACTATTTCCGTTCATTTTAATGCAATAAATTCATTTTAATTCTTTAAATAAAAATTAAAATCACTAATAAAATATTTTACATTCATTCAAGCGTTCTATGAGTCAATTTTTAAGAATAATATTATAAATATTATACATAGGTACTTATTTGATAACATAAATTGTATTACACATATTTCAATTTTTGTTCATATCTATAAATATTACTTTTATAAATTCTTAATATATATAATCATTATCTATATTTTTTTTACTACAATATTATCTCGCTTATTATTATTATTAATATAATTTAATATAAATTATGCTCTGGTTATTGATAAGCTTTAAAGTGTTTTAATTGTTTATATTTTATAAATACAAATTTATTAAATTAATTAATTTAATATTATAATGTGGTTGTAAGTTGTGTTAGAGATAATTTATAAATTTATTTTAATTTTTGTATCTCCAGAATTTTTTATTATTTTGTAAATATTTGATTTCAAAATTTTATCTAAAAATTATACCATGCCTATTAATTTATATATAATGTTAACTTAATATTTATATCTTGTATAACCAAAGATTTGCTAAGTAATAAATTTTTTTATTTGTAAAACATTACCTTTTTTTTAACACTAATTTCTATTGACAAATTTAAGTTTCGAATTTTTTTTTTTTAAATTATTGCTTCATATGTTTTAAAGATTAAATGTAACATTTTTAATAACTAAATTATATAATTTATATTTTAATTTCATAGAATTGTACTTTTTCTATAAAAATTTTTATTTTTAACATTGACATGAGAGATTAAAATTTTTTTTTTTTTTTTTATTGTATCTATATTTTAGTAACGACATGAAAGTGTTTTTTTGTGTGTTTATATTGATTATTTATAGTGGTAAAATAAAAGGGTAGATATTTAATTTTTTATTTTGAATACTCAATTTTCTGGACATTATCTTTATATAATTAATAATGAATTAGTGATAAAAACCTTATTCATTTGTAAAAATATATATATTATTAAAAATATACCATTAAAATTATAGAAAATAAATTTGATCATAAAATTAAAATTTTGATAAATTCTAAAATCAGAAAAAATGAAAAACAAAAAGATATTTTATGATGAATAAAGAAGTATTATACCTAATTGGCATAATATTAAGAATATATTAAAATATGTTTCGTTAGAGCGCACTGAAATAATATTGGAGCTAAAAATTAAATAAAACTCTTGTACAGTGAAAGAATATAAAATCATAAATGATGTCAACTACAGTGAAGATGTAAGAATAAGAATAAACTGAATAAATAAATGTAATATTAAGAATAATGAATAAATTGGATAGTGTTGTATATTGCATATTGTACAATACATTAGACTAAGGGTTAAAAAATGGTAAAAAAGTAATGAAGGGATTTATATAGAAAAAAAATACCTTTACATATACTTTATAATTAAATAATTATTGTTATATAAGTAAATAATAATAAAGTGTTTTTAGTGTAATAGAAATTTAAAAAATTAGATTTAAGTTTATTAAAAATTTAATTATACTTCTACTGTATCTTAAAAATTCTTCAAATCTTCAACATTTAAAAATTAATGTAAAATAGTTTAATGTATTTTAGAAGAAATTGATTTAGTTTTAGCGAAACTATTGTATAAATTAATTTACTAATAACATATATTACAGCTTGCTATTATTTAATAATTTAATTTATTTCAAATTCGAGTAATTATAATACTTTATTGAAAATACGAAAAATTAATGATTAATGTAATATAATTATTATACATTAGATGCATTATATTGTGTCTTCTATATATTAAAGATTTCATGTGTTTTGAAAAGAATCTGTAAGATTATAATTTGTATTTATGATTAAAGATAATTAGGTAACTTGACATTTTTAATTTGAACAACAAATGAAGTATATAATTAATTATAAAAAGCATGGAAAAGGACAATGTATGTTTGTCCTAATGTCGGAGAAAATTTTTATTTTTTACCACACCCAATTAAGGTTCCTTAATATAATTTAATTTATATAATTTTGTTATTTTAATAAAAATTTCTATAAAAATAATTTTCGTATAATTTTAATATTAAAAGCTACTGGTGTGTTTGAGTGCTTGCATGTCTTTGAATAGCACAAATAATTTAAGATATGTATGTATAAGAAAATTGTGATTGAGATCCATACAAATTACATGTACACGCATGCTGAACCGACAGTTAGTGTATTTTTTTTAAATACCACAATAATGAGTTAATACAAGGATAGTAATGTAAAATCACGTGATTTACAGGTGAATAATGTTTTGTAGTTGAATTCTAAAATATGATTGACGTAAATATTTCTCACAAGTAATACGTTGCCCTTAAAAGTTTATGAGAAGCTAAATACACGAAATTGTGTGAATTAAAATTTTCTGGATCTATTATTCTTTCGGGTGTCAAGGTTATTCTAGACAATACATACGTAAAAAATTGTTTGTTAACCAAATGACTACGAATATAAATCTTAGTAACACTTTGAATGAATTAATTAATTGTCCAGTCATTTATCTGTCCTGATGTTAGACACTTTAGTTGAGGCAGGTAGATGCTAAAACAGTCATATATTTTGGGAAATATATATATTTTCACTAATATATATAATAATGAATTCAAACACTTTTATACTTAAAGCAATAATATTTAATCTTGGTTTATGTATTAACAAAGGTAATTTTTTTAATACAAAAACTTTATTAATATATATATATAGCTTACATATTTTTTTTTAAATTATTAAATAAATTTTTTAAATTTAGAGAAATTTGAATAATATGATAAAATAGTTAACATTATTTTTTATTATTCTATCTAACGTAAATTCATTAGTGATATTGTTTTATTACCCCACTAAAAGATTTCTTATAAAATTAATCTAGTAGTAATAAAGAAATACGTGATTTTTATTTCTTTAATTGCATTTTCAAAGAAATTCAATCACTCTTAAATTAATCAGATGACATTAGTTTGTTATGACTCAAGTGTAGTCTTGAGTTTACTGATCGATCGATTAAACTTTTTTTTTTTGAATGAATAACTTTCTGTAATACCTACACAAAAATAAATCTTTCATAAGAATCGATAAAAATATTTTATTATAGAAAAATAAAATGCTATTTTATTCACTTTTAAATAATTAATTAAGTTTAAAAAGTTATTGAAATTTTATTATTTCACATCATAAAATAATTAATAAAGTTAAAAGAATTTTTTATACACATTAAATCAAATGTTTAAGTTTTATTTTTTATGAGATATCACATTTATAAATAGATTCTATATATATCTATAATTTTTATAAATATTTTTTATAAACAAATATCTAAGTATTACAAGAAATTATGATAATTAAAAAAACTTTATATCTATTTTAATATTTTTTAACCATTATTATTACTAATAATAGAGTGATAATTTAATTTTACAGATACTTCATAAGTTTCTTGATCGGCTGTCGGGTAGCAACGATATACATGTACACGACATTTTTTCATTCATTTCCCCTCCACATTTTACATCACTCGTTGTCGGAAAATAACGACGTTGTTCGAGTCTTCCTTAATTTTCCTTCTTTTTCTTTCTAGTAATCATTCATTTCGTGCTACTTATTGACGATCACAAGCAAATCAAATTTTTGTTCATTTTCCTTTGTTACCGATGGTCTTTATGAACTGAGCCATTAAACGAGGTAACAATAATGATAATGTAAAAAACTGATTTATAATGAATTTTTATTTATATTTCTTAACCTAATTGTAAATTAATACTTAAGTTAATATATATCAATAAAGTTCAGACAAAGTAGGTAGGTTAATTACAAGCAAAAATTAAATTAAATTAATTCAATGTTTATCATTTAATGTATTCTTCAACGAATGTGTATTTTGATATTAGTAATTAAATAAATAATCGTAAGTAAATGATTTTAATTTGGAAATCATATGATATTTTTCCTTTTAAAATTATTGTATACTCTAATTTCACATTTCGTTTTTAATTTCATCTATGTTTATATACAGTAAGTAAAAAACAAGTATTATTTAAAGCATATTTTAAAATGCTTTAGTCAACTAAACAAAGTAATCGATTAACTATTTAAAAGTTTTGTATGATATTTATTGTATGACATCTGTATATAAAAACAAAATTCTGCTTAATTTTTTATATTATTTAACTATATCTAATATGTTAATATTTAAAAATACTCTAACTTAATGTTGGATTAAATTTCAAGTTATCTTTCTTTGTTGAATGTTGATAAAAAATTGTTTTTGTTTATAATTATGACTATAAAAGTTATTCACTATTTTAATTATTTATTTGCTATGAATCACAATGAAGAAAATAAAAAAATCTGCTTATCTACGTAAGTATTTTTAATGCTTACAAATTAAATCGTTTATTTATTTAATATAGCTGAATACTTAATGCACGTTTATTTTATGTCATCCATTCATTTTCTTGATATGCTTAGTAATATTAAATGTAAAGACTGAAATATATCAATACAATTGTAATGTTTCATTATGAGTTAATCTATCTGTCATTTTATTGTGAATAAAAGAAGAATTATAAGTTTTCTTCTTTTTCTTTAGTAATCTTATATAAAACATATTTCTATGGTAAATTTTATAAACATTATTAAATTGACAAAAAGCATTTTTTTGTATAAAATTTTATTTTCTTTTCTTTATATAGACATGATTTATGTCTATTAAACGAAATTTAAATATTAAATTAATTTATTTAAAAAAAAAATGTAAATAAAATTTGATGTGATGCACGTTGCATATTGTTTATTAAAATAAACTTATGGATTCAGTAGGGTGCAGGTTGAATAAAATTAATTATTTTCGCCCACGTTTCGACAAAATATCCCTTGAGCTTATCAAGGCCAATTATTAAAAATTGTTACAATTGTTACACACACATGTTCTAAAGATAAAAAATTATTTATTTTAAATATAATTAAATAGAACCTAATGTTGGGACGCAAGAATACGCAGTTATTCTACGACGTGTTGGTCGTAAAGTCACGATTGTCGTGTACCTCACTGGATCCATAATTTTATTTTAATAAAATGTGAATAGTATTGGCATTTTTTTTTATTTTGTAAGACTATAATAGTAATTATGCATACCACAATATTTAGAATACAATGGCAATGATAACTAGTTTTTTTTACAAAATACATTGCTTAAATTAATTTCAAATAATTTAAAAAATTTTGAATTTTTAGATAATAAGATATGTTTTTATCAACATTTTTTACAAATTTAAAAAAAAAAATGTGATTGAAAAAATATTTTTTGAGTGAAAAATTTATGAAATGAATATAATTTGTATTTTATTTGCAATATACTTATATATTTAAGAATTCTGTGGTTAAAAAAGTAATGTAATATAATTATATAATAAGTAATATCAGATAATAAATAATTTTAACAATATATATTTTTGTAAAACTAAATTTTTTTTTGAGTAAATAGAATTATTAATAAAAGAAGAAAATTTTCTTAAATAAAAAGTTTCTTAATATAATTATAAAAATAAATTAGAAATGATTATTATTGGATCAAGTTGAAAAATTATCGAACGAAAGTATATAGTTCATCAAAATTGTTATTTACAACATGTATATTTTAACTTTGTAAATTTTTTTATTTAAATACACATTTTAATTTAATAAATTGCATTTCATTTATCTCTTTTTTTTTAAAGATTATTTTACAATTTATGAGTTTCATATTCATAATTAGTATTTTCATATGATATTTTTAAGGTAAATTTAACTTTATATTACATTTTTGACGATTAATTTAAAAAGTTGTAATTTCCATATATATTTTTTACGCACAATATACCAAAATAATTAAATTTTTAATAATCAGTTAAAAATAAAAATATTAAAATTATTATCAGCACCATCATCATAATTATAGTTTTTGTTCTTATTGAATTCTTACTTTGTACAACGCAAATAAATTTTAAATAAAATTTTTATTTTTAGTGGTTTTTTACTATTGTTAAATTATTATATAGCAATTAAGTAATACTCCAACTAGCAAAAATTTTTTATGTAAAAGAATGAGTAAAAGAGTTATATTATATAATTATAATTTTAAGCACCCTATTTAGTAATATTTTTTAATAATGAAAGCAGTATTTAAAAATCTCAAGATACAGTTGAAATGTTTTTATTAAGATAAATAATATACGAATATAAAATTACCAATAATAAAGCATTAATGATGTTTTATAAAAATTTAATAGTTTCGTAAATGCATCGATTTTATTTCACTAAGTATATTAATCTTTATATGAAATTGAATAAATCATGGTGATTTATTATTTTATTTATTATTTATTAGTCGTAGGAAATTTTATAAACATCGTATGTTTATTAATATTTCAACATGTTATATTTCAGAAATAAAGCTCAGGATAAAAAACAATATTTATGCCTTTAAATATTTGATTATTTGGTTGATAAATAATATATTGATTTGTGTTTTTATTATAAATATTTAATTTTTATCAGGTAAACTTTTATAAATCTAGAAAAAAAAATAAAAAAGAGTAATAGTAATAATAAAGGAAAGATTATGTTTTGCTTGACACTTACCGTAATTATTTATCAAACTTGTAATTATTAGGCAGATAATAATGCTTCGATAACAAAACATCGATTCCAACTAGCAAATAAGTGATGGTGACACTCGAGGCCACTCGCTTTAACATTATCCAAATTCACAAAATTGCATTGGAAAATTAGAAGTTGGAAGTGGTGTGGGGGTAAAAAACCGGTTGTTACCGGTTACCGGGGGGTGCAATGAAATTACAACGTCCTTAAACCGAGATCGGTTTTCAGGGCTAATAAACCCTCGGAAAATGTATGGAGCTGGGAAATGGCAGTATGTAAATGTCGGGACAGGCGGAGATGCGCAATTGTCGATTCGCTCGTCAGCCGATTAAATGCGCAGATGCGTAAGCGTGCATTGTTTCACGTAGATCCGCAAACAGTATCCCGAATGACACAAGCGCGATTCTCCATGAATATGGATGCTGCACATTAAATTTTTGCTACGGTATGCGCATGCGTGCGCGCTGTCTAAGACGAGAGACAATGGGAAGATGCTTGCCTCCGCTTCTCCCGGCCCGACTCGCGATCATTTCCCTGGAAATCCAAAGTAATCTCCTTTGGGTAACGAACTGTTGTCAAATGTTTATTTAGATTTCCGAATGAACTTTCCTCCAAGTCCTATCCAGCTCGCTGGCTTTCCTATTTTTGGGCTGTTACTGCAACAATCCGAGAGCCGAGCGCCATTCAATCCAACCAGACAAGCATGAAACGTATCCTTCTACTATCTCTCTCTCTCTCTCTCTCTCTCTCTCTCTCTCTCTCTCTCCCTCTCTCTCCCTCTCTCTCCCTCTCTCTCCCTCTCTCCCTCCCTCCCCCTCTCTCTCTCGATTGTTTATTTTGTTGGAATCACTAATTATTCCCCTAGGCATAAGACAGAAATATTCAATAATTAAGAGTAGTGCACGTTGTAAATTATTTGTAATGATATTTCGCAATTACATTCGAGTCCTCGATAACTGAAAATTTAAACTTTATTTAAAACAAAATGTTGCGTACGAGTGATAATCACATGCACCTCTGCATGTTTGCACAAAGCAATACAATTATTGGAATAAAATAATAATCTGTAAAGATTAAGCTAATAGTACTCGATGAATATCAATGTTGATTCTTAATGGAATTTTAATGGAATGCTTGCCCAATAAATTATTATTTGCATCGTTTTTAAGGGTGTGAAAATCGATAAATATTTTTTAGTAATTGACAAATTTCATTGAAAAAATGTTTTTACTTTTAATTGAAATATTAATAATTGTAATTTTTTAAGCAATACAATAGTGAATGGGTAAGTTTTGTCAAATTAATTGATCATAGTTATTAAAATAATACAATAATGAAACCGAAGATGAATACCAATATTAAAAAGTTAATGACTAAATAAATCAAAAGTTTAATTTACTCCCGAGCGTTTTTTATTATTTCAATTAGACTTTCAACTAATAATTTTTAAATTAGTGTTACGATTAAAATTTTAATTATTTAATATATTACTAAAAAAAAAAGTTAATAAATTCTAGTATCAACAATTTTGTTAATATTTTAAGTCAATTATTTTATATAAATCAAGAATAAATATTTTTGGAATTTAATTTTTTGATTTTTTTAAAAATATTTATATTGAGCATTTACTTATTTATAGTTTATAAATAATGCTTATTTACATTTATTGGTATATTTATTTGTTGCAAACAATAAATGTGACTGTTTACGTAAATGGAATTTTAATTTAATTAAAGAAAAATATAATTATTTCAATAGAGTGAATTAAATTTGTATAAAAATTGAAATTTATTAAAGTTCGTTATACTTGCTTGTGCATGAAAAAATTTCACATTGCAAGTCTTTAATTGGATTAATTGAAAGTTTTCTTGTAAATTACAAATAATTATGTAAGCTATTAGCTATCTATGTAACTATCTACTATGGAACTCATTAAATACATTACAAATGCTAATGTCAGAATTTTAATTAAGACTACATTTGTGTCTGATAAACATCGAATATTAATTATTCAAAGATATTGTCCATGCAGTTACACAAAACAATGAATACCGTAAAAACTCCAAAAAAATAATAAAGCTTGATAAACAATTGACTTGATAACAAAAGCATAAGCACGCAAACACACGGCGCACCAATGCACTTAATTCCGTCAGCAACGCGTTGCACCTGAACACTTTTGAGTCTGTAATTGAACAGGTGGGCAAAGAGAAAAGTGTTGTTGATACGCGGAAAATTCGAAAACCGAAAGCGTATCAATTTTTATACAAAGTCCAAAAAGTCGGCTTCTGCCTTTCATTTAACAATTGGGCCACGTGCACAAAAAGAAGTGCAAGACCGATCGGTCAAGTGCATTATGGGACTGGGTGTGGATGCAGCGGCATCAGCAACGCGATAATCCCGGTCAGGGTGTTCCTGGGGCTCGAATTATTCCGGGATCCGCGTTCTCGAAGCTGTCGCAAACTTTGATATTCGGGCTGGATTTGCCGCTCGGTTATTGTTTTAAAGTGCGATAAGTCTTAATTCCACCCGAGCGCTAACGACGATTCCGCCGCTTCTTCTCCCTCCACCTCCAGCAATTCGTGACATTATCATCCTCGGCATACTGCCTTCGTCAAAAATACAATAATGTCGAAAACTTTAAACCCGTCATTTATTTTTTAACCTTTCCACCTCGCTTCTATGAAATGCAATATTTAAAAACCCAATGAATATCAAGCTTCTCAAACTGAACTTTCAACCTTGTTTTGGATTAAATTGTTTTCCAATTGAATTTTAATTGAAACAATAAAACTCTAAAATTTCAAAACCTGTCAGTAATATTCAATTGAAGCTCTATAATAAAGTATGCGCTTAGAAGAATGAAATTGCGAATCATCCTCCTGTAAAAATAAAAAATATTGTTTTCAATAAAAGTTTAAAGTCAATTAAAATTCAATTTCAGGCATTTTTCACCAAAAAAAAAACAAGAAAATAAAAAATGGCTCAAATACAATTGCTTCATGATCATTTTAGATAAGAATAGTTAGTTCAAAAAATGTTTTGTTTATTATAAATTTCCAATTTATTTCTATTCTCTAGTTATTTTTAATTCTCAATTGAATAATACTGCTTAAGATTAATCAATGAGAGGCATTAATAAACATAATAAACATAATAATAATAATAATAATAATAATAATAATAATAATAATAATAATAATAATAATAGTAATAATAATAATGGCTTTATTTTAGGAAAATCAATATAAAAGTAAGTCGATTAGTCAAGGAGTAACACGTGAATAACAGATGTTATCTTTTCGAGCGCTTTCATCAGTACTTTTAAGCCATTAAGAAAAAAAGACGAAGAAAAGGAAGGAAAATGGGAAGAGCAAGGGAAAAAAGTGAAATGCAAGATATCGCGAGAAAGGCGAGACGTCAGAGGAGACACTGCAAACATCGGATACGAGGATCCGGGGCGAGGGGTGAAAAGCTCGGAAAAGAAAGTAAGAACTCGAGTGCAATGCAGGGTCTCCCCGGAAAAAGGGGTCGGTCGCGGTAGGGGTGGGGGTGGGGTGGGGTGGGGTGGGGGGGAAGGAAACGAGATGATGTCCAGGGGGGTTTATCCGAGTGTATGTGCACCATTCGGAATATCTCCGTTTTCCGCGGCCATTAAACCGCACTAAAGGAAAATGGATCATAGCGTCGTTTCCTCGATTTCTCATTCCACACGCGTCATATATTATATTTCAGTGCATCGGACTCGTCGGACTCTTCGGACTCGGATCGATCTGTCTCCCGCACAATTGGCTCGGCCAATTTTACAAATCCTTACTGCAAAGCGGAAGATACAGCGTCGGGCGGTCGGGGGGAGGGGGCGGAAGTTAGAAAATGAGAAATTCAATTGGAGGGCGACTAGAGAGCATGAGATACACTTCTTTTTGCGAAATCTATTTTATCGCAACCATAGCCTTGGCACTGCCGAGAGAAAAGAATAAAGTTTTACGGACTCCGGTGCTGTTTCCGGCGCTCGAGCGTTTTATCAAATTAACCTGGCGAAGGCGACGACTGTACAAAATTAAATGCGAGTCATTTTTCCATCATTCTGTAAATCTTGTTAAATTATTTAATCTTTTTCCCACTGAGTTCGAGGCGATTGAATATTACGCGTCGACGATTCGTAAATATAATAACTGGAATTCCCGTGAAAACGAATGTTATTATACCCTTAATGAAATAATGATTCCCTAGTGAAATGTTATAGATTATAATATTATAAAAAAAAAAAAAAAAAAAACATTTCCAAATATTTGCATAGAATTTTACTTCATTTGCTTAAAATATTATTTAAATAATTTTCAATTAAAACACGTTTTTAAGGTTTCGGAAAATCGTGTTAATTGAATATCTTTTATTTGTATTAAATTTCCGTAGAATTGGTGTATCTGATTTTTACCTGTAATTTTATTAAAATTAAAGCAAATACACTTATTTAATATATTAAAATATAAATGTATAATACATAAAATTCGTATTTTTCTTTTAAGTCTATTGAAAACAGTTCTCGAATGAGCTTCACGGGCTATTATAAATTTCGGTTAATATTGTAATTTATTATATTTAATTAAGATTGCGTCAAAAATGATGACTTTTTTTTAACACATATTTTCTAGCCTACGCGAAGTTTACATTCGTATTTATTTATATATAATGATTAATTTTGAAACTTGTTAGTTAATCTAAACGGCAATGATAAATTTTTTTATTCTAACAATAACAATGCAGATAGACAACAATAGAGTTTCACGAACATTTGTGAAGTTAATATTAATATTGCAAATTTAAAGAAAGAAATTAACTGAAATTATGAGATTATTCAGTCACGGGTGGAGTTAAACTCACAATATCATAATCCTGTGCTAATAAAAAATGTAATCCACATTAAGTATAATTAGGTATGTGCATGCGTGATTGTCATATATATGTTGACTGACTACCTCATAATCTCTCGGATAACTGTAGCTTTATATTATGTGCATTAGGAAGCTTTATATCCTTTTGATTGTTAGCAGAATGGGCTTGAGCATATGAACGTCACTAACCGCGCGTCAGCTGGAATGTTTATGGCATTTATATTATTTCCAACTTCCCGGTGCTGTGACTCAAAGAGTAGGAAAATGAAAATGTATTTTTATTAGTTGATTACCCGTAAAAAATTTTTATCGTATTTATCTTCTTTTTTTTTAATCGAGTGACATTATGGTGGAGTGGATGAGATGAAGTAGGCTTTTCAATGATTTTCAAATATTTTTGCAGTATTTTTCATCACTATCATCATTGTATCTGATTCATTCAAATTATTCAACTAGATGTATTCGTTGTTTTTCAAAATAATTTCAGTATGCAGAACATTAAGATAATGCGATTAAATTACTGCCATGTTACATATTCTAATTTATTACTCTTATGTCTAGAATAGTGCAAATTTAGGGCTTTAGATTAATTTCGAGGAGAATTAAATGATTTTTTTATTCAATAATTATGTTATTTTAAAAAAGGTTTTTATTTTGAATTTCTTTTGTCATATTTAAGATTAATAAAACGAAATAAATACGTAAATAAATCCAATTATAACAGCAAATAAAATTGCAAAATATGCTAGAAAAGATGAAAAAGATGAAGAAAAACAATTTAACAGATTACTAAATCAATTTTTAAAACTTTCCTACAAAAATATTACAAATTTTTCTTTATTTAAAAGAAAGTTTGCTTTAAGTAATTTTCATGTTTAATTGAAAAAAGTCGAATCAATAATTCTTTTCGTAAGTATTGGGAGATTCTACTCTGGCATTTAATGCCAATTACACAAAAATTAAGTTGTACGTGTAAATATCGTTTTCGCAAGATAGATTTGTAGACATTGATAAATATAAAATTTATAATACTTCAATTGAAAATTATTGCAATGAAATAATAATTGCGAGACAAAGAGTTGCGAGCGTGGCGGAGGGGTAAAGGTTGAGGGTGCAAGTGTCGTCGCACCCCTTCGTGTTTCACCCACCCCTCCCCCCTTTACCCGAAGGACACCCGTGGAAGGTGTATTTTGCATGGAGTCCAGGCGGAAGGAAGTTCGTTAATCGCGTGGGTGGGATTTGGTGATAGATCGCCCATATATAAAATCCAAGGAGATTTATTTGACGTGGAAGTTTTGAGTCGGAGTGAGGGAGAAAAGGAGCAAGAACCATCTTCGGGGTGGTGCATCTTCGGCGAAATGTGAGATGCTCGTTAGTCTCGTTTTGGGTAGCTCGTTACAGCTTCGAGCCCCAGGAGTGTGTCAAGTATCGCTGTGACTTATCGCCCTTGTGCACTCGTCCTCGCACCTTCACGTGTCGAACGAGCACCCCGAGAAACCAAAAGGTTAGTTAGATCGTGCACGTGACAAACGAGAGGTTAGACTCAGAGGATGTGATGTAATTCGCCCTTGAAGGCGGTATTCTCAACTTCTTCTTTCGTGAATCGCATTTTTTTTTTTTTTTTTTTTTTTTTTCTCCTCTTCTCTACCCGTTAATGTTCTAAAAGTGATAAATTCTTCTTATTTTTTGGAGTTTCTTTTTTCAAAGGAACGAGGTAAGAGATACCAGAGCACTTAGGAGCTCAATTTTGATTGCTTTACCTTTAAAACAGTCATTTACATCGAAAAATGGCGTATTTTTCCCGATAATGTTGTGCTGTAGTACATTATCATCATAAGCACTTTCATCTCATTTTTAGAACATAATGTTTACTATTAAAATTGCATAAAATTTTTTTAAAAACAATTACTTTGTCATGATAAATGCTCTGTATAATATGAAATAATCAGATGAATTTTATTGCTATTATTTTAGAGGCATTTAGTTATAATTTAATACAAAAGCAAAACTTTCAATATAAAAAGCTTATTACATAATATACATGTATAAAAGTCGAGGAAACATTTTAGTTCAACTTTCAAAATCTTCAAGTCTTGAACCAATTTTACTATACCGTTGAAATGGGTACTCATCTAAGTTATAATACAAGTTTAATTGTTCAACTTTTAAAATAAATTAACGTCTTAATTAACTCATTTACTACACAAATTTTTATAAAAATTTAAGTAATACAAGCAAATACATTTTCTTATTCTTGTTTTTCAATATTTGTTAAAAATTTTAATGAAATTTATATTTATATTTTTTATAAAAGTTTCATCAAATAACTTTATTTACATTTTTATTTGCTATTAGTTAATTTATAAATCTTATTAAAAAATTTCTTTATGGATCAATTATATTTTGTGATAGAATTTTCAGTTGTAAAAAAAGTTAAATTGCAATTATTTTCTAATTTTAATTTAATTTTTTTAACGAAAAAATACATTAATAAGCATTACTAAAATCATTACCAGTGAACATAAAGTAAAAAAGGTTTTTGGAATGAAAGATTAATTATGATTTATCAAAATATTAAAACAAAACCAAAATTGAATAAATTGTTCATTTATCTTTGGCATTACGACTCCTATTATTATTACCGTATAAATCTTTTAAAGTAGAAAATTAACGGTACTTCGAATAGTCTTATTTTATTTAATAATTATTAAGCTGTTTATTAATATTAAAAAGCAATACATTTGAAACTAAATTCATAAATAATTAATTTATGAATACTTTATCTAGCTATCAGATGTAAATAATGAATAAGCAATTCTATTAGCAGTGGTGTTTATAAAAGCCACTTTTTAGCATAAAGTAAAATATGACAGTTTATTAAAAATGCTGGTAAAATTATAGCGCCGATAACATAAAAGTAAATTCAGCTCGTAAGTATGTAAACATTTTATTGCTTTATTGCTTGGATTCTCATTTATTGTGAGATTTGTATCCTTGGACAAAACGTGTAGATAGAGGAGTGCATTATTTTTGCAAATATTAAAGTCCATTGTAATAAAAATAGAAATTGTACGAGGGAGAGAGGGAATGAATTTTTCTCCAACAATGTCGATGTAGTGGTAGAATTCACTCTAGAATCATAGCATCAATTTTCAAACGTCAATGTTTTAATTTAGCGTCACATGCGAATCGAGGAGTCAGGTATCGGCAAAGTGAATATGCGCTGCGCAAATGCGAGAAGATGTACAGCAGTGTGAATGATGTGACGTTAAAATGGAATGGAATCGAGAATCAAATTACCGAAAGCCAATGGTAGGTAGTGAGATCCGGTTATTAGGCCTCCCATGATTACTATATCTCTGCTATAGCTCAACAAAATTGGCTTGAGATACGGATTCCAAACTTGGCTCTCGCGTGTCCTAATCCTAATGTGCGAACTGAACTGCGATTCGGTCAAGGCGGACCGACACCAACAACATTTAAACTTATTATAACGCTCATTGCGTTGATCAGCCTCCAGCCTGACAAATGAACATTTTACCAGATCTTATTTCGAAGCGATTATTGTTTCTTCTTTTTCCCTTCCTTCCTTCCTTCCTTCCTTCCTTCCCTCTTTCTTTCGTGCATATTCTTTTACGCGCACTCGAGCACCCTCGGTGGTACGAGTTTTATTTATTACCAAGAGTGTGTGCAACTTTTGCCCGATCGGCATTGCAAAGTACATAAATTGTACGAAGATCAAAACGCTCCCTCGGAAATACGATACAATTTTTTAGATAAGATTTGGATTTAGATAAGAATCTCAAAAATTATATTTCTGTTTTTTGCCTACTCCTGGATAACGTGATGGATTGCCGCGATAAATTAATACTAACAAGAAATAATTCTTGTTAAAAAAAATATCAAGAAATATTCTTCGTATAAATCCATCAAAATTTTAAACTACATAATCACTGTCGCTGAAAAAGTTTCTCTTTCGGAACGGCAAATCTATTTGTAACGGAGTAACGAACCGACGCCATTACTTACACTTATATTTCTCACAGGATATAAAAAATTTCATGATAATGTGAGTTTACGATTTTTTTGCTTTTGTTTTTGAAGAGACAATTGTCACCTTCCTCGGTAATTTACGACACGATGGAGTCGACTTTATTTTAAATCATAAATTCTTCTTCAATTCAATGCATAAGGTCGAAATACATTTTTTAGGGAATGCTTTCTTCGGGAATCTCGAAATATCATTGTCGAATAATTTAAAACCACAAAGCAATAGAGCGTAATTTTTAGTTTGCCGGCTTATCTCGTGGCTAAAAATATATTATTCGCTTAAGCAAGCAATGAGTAATTAAGATGCGTCGCGCTTCCAAAACTCGCGCAGATAAGAACGCGAGCGAGCGCCCAGAGCTATTAATCACTAGATTAATTCTATCGTGTAAATCGAGTTTCGAGCACACCGGCTCCAAGTAACCGCAATTTAAGACTTTTCAGTTAAATGTGCCCCGGTGTTTTATTTTTTTTCTTTTTTGTTTTTCTTTTCTTTTATTTTCTTTTTTCTTCTTCTTTGAAGCTGCGGTTAACCATAGGATCTGCAAAAATCAAGTGCCTTGGAAAAGGACCCGAGGCCTCTCGTGCCTTTTTGTCAGTGTCTTTTCGCGAGGATAGATCATCATCGCTTTCATGGATCACAGCCTCACTTTGGCTTATTTACGAGCAATGAAATTGATCCTGTGCGCACGAATTTGGGTCATGGCGTATTTTACGACGGCGCAAAATACAAAGCCGCATTTCCAATGCATTTTGAGATCGTTTTTCTACCGACTACACACGACTTTAACTCGTTAAAACTTATTTTCCTTTTGTTTTTAAAAAAACCTAATAAACCGCGTCACTTTTTATTAGCATAAAGGAATTTTCAATAAATGAATATTCTTTTATTTTTACATTTTTAGACGCCTCTTATCCCCGCATCCACTCTCTTTTATACTTATGATAAGAAAATATAAACAAATATTTATTACATTTCACATTAATTGTTAAAAAAACAAACATATTCCCAGGTCCAAAAAAATTATTTTACAATTATTATTATTCATCATAAATAAACGTTTATAAATATTTTTAATGAATTAAAGTTGCTGACTACTTACTGCACATTAATTTCTTTTTGAACAATTTATGATTACTTGACACCACTTTTTTTTTTGTTTTCATAATATTCATACCGATATTTACCAATATTTACTATTAATTTTGCATGATATATAATCACATAATACTTTCTATATGTTTTGTATTAATCTTCATTATTTATACTCTTCTTACAATATACCTATTTTTATTATTATCCTTGTTATATTAAAATTAATTACTATTTTAGATATTTTTATTAATTTATAGTATTAAAGTCTAATTGTGATATAACATATCTTTTATTATCAAATAAAACATTTCTTTCACTAAAATTTCAATACTAAATAATAGGAATATTTTTATACCACTATTTATACCAATTATATTTGTTAATATAATATTATTAATTTTATTAATTAATATAATATATTTTATTAATAATGTATTATACACGTTTTATATTAAATTTTATTATACATATAAATAAATGTGGTATAAAAAGATTCCATTTCTTAAGTAGTGAAATTTCATTTTGATTGTACAGTTTACTGCAATAATTAAGAAAATTTTTTTAACGTATTCAGTCAAAAAGAAAGAAAAGAAAATTGAATAGTAAATGAACTAATATTTTTCTCTAAAATTGTACATTAATAAAATATATACTGTATTCTAAATTTCTATGCATTTTATATGTTTTAAAAATCAATATCATAATCATTATTATAAAAATCATACTATTATAATTATAAGTAATATGAATTCTAATAATTTCCAGATACTTGAAATATTTAATAAAATTTGTATTAAGAAAATAATGCTGTTAAAATATATTAAATTTTATTTAATAATTACTTAAAGTTATTTCAAATAATTAAATATAAATATTTATATACATACCTGTTACAATATATTTTAATCACCTTTGTATAAAATTTTTTTTTTGATATATTAGACATAATATTTAATAACTAAAAAATTTGTGAATCACAGAAAATTTAAATTAATTTAAATTCATAATTACTAAAATAATATTTTTTAATAAATAATTAAACAATTTAATTAAATACATTAATATTGAAATAAAACTGTAAAAAAAAATTTTGGGAAAAGTTCTCAAAATTCTTTTTGATTAAAAAAAATGAATTTTTATACACGCAGATATCGCATGTATTTAGTTCGTTACTACTAATATTTAGTGAGTTTACATAATTAATTTTAAAAATTCTCGGGTTTCTCAGAAGATGCTTAATGAGAATAAATTGCGAGTAATACTACAGCTATAGTCAAGGTATATATTTCATTATTATTACACGAATTCATAAATGTTCTAAATTACAGTGCTGTCTTCATTTGACATAGACATACCTTTGTACTTTTAGACTGTAAAAAATATTTAATTAATATTTCGAAGAGCGAGCATATACTGACAAAAGATAGAAAGAGTTTATTTTAGTTTATTATAAGATATTATGATGGTTATGAATATTTATAGTAAGCATCAACCTTAATAGTATTAGGATACTATTTAACTATTCCTTTCAGTTCACAAAGTTTTACTTAATTTTCTCACGATAAAATGATTATTTTTTGTAAAAAATGGAAAAAAAATGAATAAATTTAACAAGATATTGTATAATATTTTATGTCCATTTTTTTATTAAAAAGTTATTTCTTTTATTGATAGAAATATTTATAATAGATAGATAGATAGATTAATAATACGTAACTGCATATTATAATTTGAAGATATCTTTTTGGTCGTTTATTCAGAAATATTGATATAATATATTATTGGAGTATTTTCATTTCAAGTACATATGCAATTAAGACCGAATTTTCAATTACGGCATCTATGCAGATCCTGGTATTTGGAAGTAGACAAGTGATTAATGTACGTAGTATAGAATTATAGTTTCAAAATTTTTAAATTCAACACAAAAAGCATAAGTGCATAAGCAATATAAATGAATATTTTTGTAGTTTTATTATGATTTTCAAGAAATTAACATTTTACAATAATGAAGAAAAACAATAAGTAAATTGAAAAGTTTTGATCATAATAATATCAATATAATTATAATTACTTTACGAGTAAATAACAAATATTAATAATAATTTCTCAAAAAATATTCGTACTCATAATTCAATTTGATCTAAAAAGACTAAACTTCATCGACAGTTAGTCTCAATTAAAACTAAGCGCAGATTTACAGTTAGCAAAATTATAATTTCTTAATGATAAAACTTATAATTATGTTGTATTCTCTTCAATAAGTTCTCTCTTATTAAAACTTGTATGGGTGGTTAAATCACGAAATCATATAAAGCAAAATGTATCAAAAATTTAAAACAATTATTTTTAATTAATAAAATTAGTTGCTGCTTTGATTTATTTATTTATATTCGCCATTGTATATAATACACTGATCGAGATAATAGAACTACTACTTGAAGAAAAAAATCTTTTATTTATTTATTCAATTTTTTATCTTTTACTTCTCTCAATACTAAATAAATGTGAATGAAATTTGAAATGAAATGGGTCGATTGACGATATTTAATACAATTTTAATAATACGATATTTAATATCAATTTTAAAAACTATGTAGGTGTTCGCTTTATAACAGCAACCTTAAAATGATATAAAATAATGAATAATAATAATGCTAACAATGTCCTTAAATACAGCATCTTTTGATGTACATTCTACAAATACTACTATAATAGTCTTTTTATTAATGAATCCAAATTAATTATCTGTAATTTAAGTAATATTAATTAAAAAATTTAAAATTTTACTTTTTGTATGTACTTATTGTCAGTATTATATATTTGAAATTTTTTTAACTATTATGTAGAAGCAATCACCACTTTTAAAAAAAATATATTATAAAGGGTATAGTCAATTAAACAAATTAAAAGTATCATTCAAAGATAACAGCTTTGTTTTTTGTAGATATATTTATACAGAAATGTTTATGAATTTTGTACGATAGGGATATGTGCAATTATAGTACTGAAACTTATTCTTTCTCCTCGATACTGTTTGTTATAAAGAAAAGAACCTCAATACTACATACAATTTAATTATGCTTCTTATGCACTGATATAATAATTTAAACATATATATTCTTTATTTTTGTTTAATATGATTTTCCATTCACTCTCTGAACTTTAAGAATTCATATTATAACTTATAAACATTGATTAATTTTTAAAATATATTATATTTCGTAATATCTATTAAAAACATTCTATAGATAATTTAAAGCTCAACCTCTTGAAAAGTTTCTATTTGTAATGTTTTGAAATTAATATACATCATATGTAAAAAGTGTTAAAAATATATATTTTATAAAAATGAAAAATGCGTTACTACAATTTAATTTAATTAATTAAGCGTGATGTTTGGGGACAGAATCGAACGCGCAATTCAATCACGCATAGTAGGTATTGAGCATGCGTGACCGAGCTAAAAAGGTATATAAGGCTCAATGCAAACTTTCAGGACAGCAGTTCAGTTGACGACTCGAGAACTCTTTGACCAAGCATACTTACCGATAGCAAGCATCTCAGATCTCTTTATTTTACAAAGGTACTGAGAAGCCAAATTGCTGAAGTAAAATCGTTCAGCTGTCAACTGAAGGAAGTATACGCTTGCTGATTGCAAGTGGTGTCGGGTACCTCCGCCAACTGCCAACAACCCATTGCCCTAGGCCTTACTGATAACAGCCAAGGCAAACTCACCTGATAATATACTCGACTTTAGTATTTTGCCCATTGGCAGTCCAGGTGATGCCACGTGGCCCCAACAAGCCCACGCAATGTAATTATAAAACTAGCTAATAAATGGATTTAAACTGGTATTAATCTTGATTATTTACCTGCAAAATTCCCCCTGCGAACCCTGTCCGGCGAAGAGTTATGCGGGCTGGGAGCAACACAACTACACTTCTCTTTTACTATTTTTCGCTGATATTAATATGCCAGATGGTAATTCATTGTATTGACCAGTAATATTGTTTTATAAGTGCAAATATATTGCGTTGTATTTAAAAAAATAACTGCTATCAAATTTGAAATAAAGACGTCATTTTTTTAAAATTATTTCAAACATTACCCTAATATTTTAATAATTTTAGACACATTTAATTCAGTGGATGTTAATTAAAATACAATAATAATTTAGAATTTTTCATTTTTATCTTATATTACTAAAGAGGAGATAATTTGAATAAAAAGAAAATTGATAAAATAATTTTAATAATAATTTGATGCTTATTATAAGTATTCATTTTTAATTTTAATGTTTTACTAAAAGAACTTTTTGTTCCAATATATATGAAGATATTGTAACAGGAGATTTTAGTGTAATTGCTGCATTTGTCTTTTTAAGAATAAACTAGAAAATACTCATGCCTATTGGGTGAATAACTTTCGACAATGTGTTGTTGGCGCACCAAATCCTCTTAGATGAGAAATCAATTAGATGCATCAGATTCTCGGCAATGTTGAGCACCCGGGATCGCGGTAATCGTCGGAAGAGGATTAATCCTCGTAGAAGTGTTGGAATGATACTTATGGAATGCAAGTTTAAATAAAGAATACATGCAACAATTTAATATAATAGAATGCTTACTAAATGAACTCAAAGCAATATTGGCTGCATATTTACGAGAACGAGAAATTAATAATTAATGAAGAAAAAAAAAATTGACAAATTGTGGATAAAAGCACATGTAGTAGCAAATTTTTTTTCAATCTATATTATAGTACATTTCATTATCCGTGTTGGGATCTATGGTATTTTTGAGATAAATTGCAAAATGCACCAACTGACATGTTCATCTGCAATATCTTATCAGAAGTAAAGTCAACATACAAATATGCTTAAATATATATTTCCATGCTTTCATTAATGGTTTACGGCTGTTGTCTCTTATTTTCTCTTCTTTTTCTTACAATTCTACTTCTTTTTATGTATTTTCATTGCACCACATATGATATACCGTTTTCTTCTTCTCATTCTTCTTTTCATTCTCTCTATTTTATTCTTTTTTGCTTCTCAATGTTTTCACAAATAATAAACTACAAGAAATGCGAAGGTTTTTTTTTATTTTTATTTTAGTAACAGTAACGAAGCACTCTTGATCGAGATAAAATTTAATTTAAAAATTGACATCCTTTAACAATTTTCTCTTTTGCAATCCACCATAACAGTATTTTTTGTCATATGTCAAAACAACAACTATCATTACATTATATACATATTACATATATATATTAAAATAAATTGTAATATTTTAAGTTTTTTAAAAATATTGAATATATTTAGAATTGGCTAAACTAAAATTATTGATCGTAAACATATTTGAAAATGTATTTATATTTAATGAATTAATAATCAGATAATTATAAAATCAGGCAAAAAAACACATATTTGATTAAAATTTTTTAAATTATTAACCAAAAAAATAAAGAATAAATAGATTAATATAACTTATTTAAATAACTTAATTAATTTAAAAAACATAAAATATTAAAATGTTTGTAAGAAAACTTATACGTATACATTATTAATTGAGACTAATGTATAAATTAAATTTAAAACATCACTTATAAAATATTTATATATTAAAATGAGTGTTTTTAAAGTACTTATAAGAGATTAATATGGTTTACTCCTCTACCTTTTGTATATTGTTTAAAATTATTGATTTTACCCTAGTCTTTAAGAAAATTTGGTCATGAAAAACCAACGTGTATATCACTCATTTACAATATTTATTTATTTACGAGAAATATTATAAATCTATATTTTTCGAAGCTGAAACTTTATCAAAAATATTTTTTTTAATAAAACCCTTACTTATTTTACTAATTAATATAATTTATCAAATAACTACAGTATACTGTCTAAAAATTTGAAAAGATCCATACAAATGTATATATATATATATATACATATATACATGTATATATGTACATTATAAATTTATTTTAGAATAAATTCAAACTATAAGAAAATAAAATATTTTAATAATTTATTTCATTGATTATTATATATACAAGTTTATTCAAATGTTTACGTCAGAAGTTATATTTTACTTTAATTTATATGATTCATTAAATTATTTTATATTTTTTGTTCTAACAGTCTTATTATTCAACTTTCACTATTTATTCTTTAATTAATATAAACAAATACTTTCATTGATTTTATTTAATTAAGTTTCTATTTTAAACTTGTTATGCCAAAAATATTTATATAGCTTAAATAATAATAATTTTTACAATTTATAGATACATATAATTATCTATATACCTTAATACATATTAATTATATACCTTTTATACTTGGTAAGTTATTACATTTTAAAGATTTGTTATTCTGATTAATTGTAAACATAAATACATTCTAAAACTAGGGATTTATCGTACATTCATTAATTGTATTATTACTACACAAATTGTGAGTAAATTTTAACCTTGTAATATTTCTTTGCAAACATTTATTAAACTTGTACACATTAATAAAAGTACATAATTGAATCATAGTCTCATAAAAAAATTGTCAAGATGAGAAAAGAACTTGAATGAATCGCGGAAAAGCATTAATGTTCACGTAATATGACTGCGTAATTTTTTATTGATTAACAATCGATAGATGACGCGTTGGCAAATCAAAATATATTAGAAATGAAAATATGTTCATGCAGTATCGAACATGCAATATCGAATGAATAATAAAATAATTCGTGATTTAATTATTATATGCAATTTTGTGTAACCTCCAGTAATTGAATAATGGTTTTGTGCATCATTGTAATATATTACACATATGAAAAAATTACAAAAATGTTAAGTTTCAAATTCCTTTATTTTTCCCCTCTAATTGACTAAATTAATTTAATGATTTAATAATTAAAAATATTTGTTTATATATATTTTTTATTATTTACATATTGTTACTGAAAGTTGTATGCCTACCAAATTTTTAAATATCTGCTGTCAAATATTTCTAAATATTTTTTATCATTGTTCTTAACTTTCTTAAGTCATAAATTCTTAAATTATTTTATATTAATTGTTTTCATATAAACCAATAATACTCTTCATATTAAAAAAAAAAAAAAAAAAAAATAAAAATAATTCGAAAAAACCAAAATAAACTTTTGTTAGTTTTTATTCCTTATATTTCTGAATTGTTTAATGAAATATAAATTTCAATTTTATGAAAATTAGCTAATTTATGTACTTATATTTATTTAAGAAATGTTGCTAAATCGAGGAAAGTGAAACTTTTGGTGATTGAATAACGATAAAGGAAAAGAAATTAAGGGTGATATATTACAGACACAGAATAAAGCTTTTCCGTGTGGGTAATGAAAGTATTTTGATTGCCCATTTGAACAGAATCCCAAAATATCAGACTTGAGCATTGGATAATTTATCAGTGTGCAAATTCCCAACGTCATGGGTTTGAATGTTTATTGTTTATTCTCCTCCAAATGGCAATTCATATTTATCCGAGCTCCCACTGTTCTTCAACACACCCTTTCCAAAAATTTTAGCTGGCAATTTCAATGCACAACACATTTCCTAAGCTTCTCAATCTACTAATTATAGATACAGAATCCTTCGCAATATATCTCTAACTACTGGCTTAGCATTGAGAATACCAACTCTGCTAATCACTTTTTGACGTGTACAATAATCTGAACATCATCAACACATTCATATCTAATCATTTGAGCTCCATCGCTGATTCCATGGTTTTTTTTAAGGACTTTTATCGGGTCATCTCCAAGTGGTTCTCGATAATTCAATTATATTCTTTACTAATTTAACCAGTTCTACAAAAATCATCTGTCTATACCTGCAATACCTTTTCGAATCATGTTAAATGGTCAACACCCAAGTCCCCCAGCAAAATATAGGTATCATGCTGAAAAATGCTAACCATACGGTCTCTAAAACTCTACTGATTAAAAAAAAAAAAAATAAATTTTTCCTTGGACGTTCTTTCTTATTTTCATGGAACATTACGCAGATATCTATTGTACAAATTTAAAGTTCTGGTTTTGAAAAAACACTTAAATTTCTTCAATATTCTCTTCGGAGAGCTCAGAATGTTTTTCTAGCAAAATTCTTTAACAATCACATTTGTAAACTGAAAAAAATTCACAATCTATTTGGAAAACATCTTTGTTTTCCTTTCTCGCTACTCGTTGTCAATAAATGCAGAGTTTTTTCAGATCAAGACAAGGCGAAAACATTAGCACAAAACATTAGCACTTAATCCTCGTCTTTATCTTTTTAACCATCTCATTTCACTTTTTACAATTTGGTTTCGAAAACTTTTAAATTTTATTAAAAATCCTTAATACCCCCCCCCATCATTTATTCTTCCTATCTCTTGTCTAATAATATGTGAAAGCGTATTATTAGTGCTCTTCCGAAAAGAAAAACTCCTAACAAATTGAAAATCAGATATTCATACCCAAGTATTCCTTACGCATCTTGATTTTGAAAAAAAATAAATTTTGATAGATTTTAAAGATTATTTTCGTTATAATAATAATGGATTGATGCATCAACTTATTCATGTTGCCAAATTCATCGCTGAAACACCTAAACATAAAAGGTTTGCTATAATATTTAATTTATAGAATTCGAAACAACACCCTCCATAGTGATGAGAATATTAAAAAACACTTCCATATGGGTGTGAATAAAAAACAACAATAGTTTTTTGCGTCGGCGACGTTTTGAATAAATTGCTTTATCTTCATCAAGTCTTTATTATAAATAAAATAGATACAATTATATAAAATTATAAATGCAATTACATATAAATAAAACCAAAGTAATATATATTACCTTGGTCAAAGTTTAATGAATCTTTATATCGTACAGCCCGTGTTATTACGTCGTCAAAATATGTAATATCTACTTATAATATTTGATGCTTAATAAACTTTCGACCACGTTAAATTTATAAATCCATACGTTATCATTTTCCTCCCAATCTCATTTGCCACTATTCGTTCATTTTTATTCAATCGAACCTTTACTGAAAAAGTTGGCAATACATCCTTGGCCATTTTCCCAATAACTGCAGGTTTGTTACATGGATCAAAATTCTCACCTCAGTTATTCAATATTCTTGTCAGATATTCCAACTGATAAAAAAATTTACATAGTCCTAATAATCTAAATCTTCTTTACAATTTGAACGTAATATTTCATTACACATAAATAAATTTCTTATTTTCTCGCGTGATTATTTAATGAAAATAGAAACTTATTATTAATCAAGGTAAATACAAAGCTAGTTTTTTTTTTCAAATCATGGGACTATTATATCAAAAACGTTCGGAAATCTTTCCGAAGGTCCCCGCAACATTTATAGAAAAAATGAAAAAAAGAAGTATCATTGCCTAATCGGATAATCGTATAATACCTGAGGTATAATATATACATATTTAATTAAGCCGTCAAAGCTGTTATATTGAAGGAGTGATCTACTACCTAAAGATTGAGTTTGTATTAATTATTTTTAGACGAGTGTCTATGATTGTAAAATACTTGAATCAATATGTTACTGGAGAGCATTTGAGCTACTCATGTTTGCTCAGCAACGTCTATCGTAGTTAAAATCTCTTTTGAGTAAATTAATTGCGGAACCTCCTACAAAGATTCAATGTATATGTAGTATTAATACTTATAATAATTATATATATTAATTTTAAATTTATAACAGTAATGGATATTTACGAAATTGATTTTAAAATTGTAGTGGATGATATGTCTAAATAATAATGAATTAACAATTGTTTAACAAAGTTTTAATAGAATTTATACAATAGATAATTATAAATATATGAATATTTCAATGAATCTATATTACGTTATAGTTGTATATATAGTTAAATATAAAAGTAAATGGATTTATATAAAACCTAGTATATACAGAAAAATGGAAAATAATGATTAAAAGTTATTTTACATATTTATTAATTTATTTTTAATTTTAATAATAATATGTTTAATACGAGCTAAGTAAATTAAATAATTAAACCAATATAAATTAAATATATTATAGCATGCCTATATTTCATGAATATTATACGCTTATTAATATCATTTATAGTGTAAAATTAAAACATAGATATGTCCGTTGTTTACAAAAACAGTTATTGTAAGCTTGTATTAATAAGCTGTGTTAATAAAATAAAAGAAGCTACCCACGTAAGTTTAAAATTACATAAAAAAAATAATGAAAAATTGTAAATAAAACGGTAAGAAGCGGTTACAACGGCACTTTGATTTACCTGATCATTGTAAATCTGTGGGGTAAATTTTTCGATAAAAAGCCCGAAAGCTACAAAAAAAAAACTGCTACATGATCAAGCAGTCGCTTCATAAACAAAACCCTCGATACATTTCTAATACATCATTTATACATCATCTAGAAAAATATAAAAATGCGATATGTATAGCTAACAATTTCAATAATAAATAGTAATTTGAAATAAAATAAATTTTATTCTATTCAATTTATTAATTCTATAATTGCATTTAAATAATCAATGACTATAGAAATTATTATATAGATAACATAACTTGTAATGTATGAAACAATCATACAGCTTTCTTTAATTTTTCAATCTCAGTTCAAAGATATGAAGAAAAATATGTATAAAGAATTCTCAATTAATATTAGTCATAGTGTATATATCAATTATTATATAATTTATAAAAAAAAAGTTTTTGTTTTAATAAAATAATAAATGTTTTTCTAATATACTCAATTTAATAAACAACATTTTAATTTTAGTAACAAATATATAAATTGAAGTTTTTTTATTATATAGAATATTTTTAATATTGATTATACAGTTCAATTAAATGTTAAAAATTCTTGACAACTCTTTTATTTAATTCTTCAAGTAGTTTTATGAAATTTTCAGAAAGAAAAAAGATATTTTTAGAGCGATTCTCTAAAATTTATTTAAATAAATTTTTTGTTAATAATTTACTAAAATGAGTATTAAAGAAAAATAATATTCTTATACTATGTCTTAGAAAAGATTTTTTTTTATTAAACATTAAATTGTGTATAAAATTTTAATCAATATGAATAGTTACATTATGAAGTATTTTATATAACATTGAATATTCTATTTTATATTTGCATATTTATTATTTTAATATAGTTTAATTATGTAGATATTTAGTTAAATATAAATAAAATATAAAAATCTTAGGGTATCTGAATTATAAATTAAGAATAAAAATATTTCCTAGTATTTGAGAGTAATAGATATTCAAGGGTATTCATATTAAAATAATAAATTGCACTTGCGAATAATGAAGCTACCCACAGAATTCCCAAAATTATTCGGTAATTGTCATAAAATCTCTATTACATTGTATCTATTATGTCTCTATTATATCTTTATTGTAGTAATGTAATTATAATATATTTCTATTATTCCTCTATTACGTTAAATATGAAACACAAATAATTCTTGAATTTAATTAAGTTTTTTAACCATATCAATGGCACTTACATTCTGTATCTCATGTTCGTTGTATTTATAATTGAAGAATTATGTAAATTAAAGAGGAAAAGGAAGTTTGCTAATTATTTTTACTAAAAATTGAATTATTAGAATAATCACATAGTGGTGAATTCAGAAATTACATTGATAAAAAAAGTTTATTTATTTTTTTCATTAATGAATTAATTTTTCATTAATGAAAATAATTAATTTTTAAAGTAATAATCATACAGGAAATGGTAAATATCATTCATGTATTTTATATATGTATATTTCAATAAAAAGTATACAGAAATTTTTTATCTTCAAATCTTTCAAAGTATAAGGCATTAATTATTATTTTAATATTTGTAATATATATTTAATTTTATAATTGAAAATATCAAAGATAGCAAGAAGTATTTATTGCATGTAATATATTTAATAAGTTATAAGAAAACTTTTTTTTGTACTCATAAAATTAATTAATAAATTGTTGTATTTTCAAATTGAGCATTATTGTATTCGTAAGCGTTATTGCACGAAATTTTAGTTGCATATTTTAGAACGATCTTTCTATAGTGTATTCCGGAGATAAATTATATTTTATCCTACCAAGGTGACCTTGATTGACCTCACACACTAGACAAGCTGAATTTTTGTAAGATGATTTCCAGATCAGCTTTGAATTGCTATCGCCAGCCGATCTGGACTACGAAAAATAATTCTTTACGTTCTTCAAACCTTTTCATGAAATTTTTGAATGGGACATTTTCTCGAATACTAAAATTAGTGAACTACGATTATCGGTTAAATGATATTAAATTTGTTGCCAAAATATATCGGAGATATTCAATTACAGTAGATAATATTTTGGCATCTTACATTCGGTTATGATTATAATCGGAGACCGTGGCATTATGAGAATGAGATAAAAAATGAAAGAGAAAGGCAGATAACTTTATAAAAACGTCCGAATACTAATAAAATAAGTAAAAATGTAGATATTATAAAATAGCGACGTAATCAAAAGAGTTCTGGTCTATTAAATTAATCATTTATTAGTGTATGCAAGACCAAAAATTCGGTATTTTTTAAAAGAACAATTACAATAATAATAATAATAATAATAATAATAATAATAATAATAATCAATAATTATAATATTGTAATTAATCTATCTATACAATATTCTCGATGAATTGCTTAATTGGACACTTGTATACATCAGATCGAATAATTATACTTGCCATTTTATCTATTTCAACATCAATACTATTTCATCTGAAAAAACTTCCATTTTTTAGAGGCCAAAGATGTATCAAAATATTTCCCCCTTATGTCAAGACTGATTTGATTTGGTTCGATCTTTTGGAGTACCATTTCGAATAAAGCATTTGTTGATTAAAATATTCTTTACCCCAGCTTTTTTATAACTCTGTTTTTATAAATTTAATATCCCGACAAAATGATGACAGATTGACTTTTATATTATTATTGATGCTACCAGATAAAATTATGAATTACTTCTCAATATGAGAGTGAGTTAATGCATACAAATTGATTGGACTTGTATATAAAGGTATGATAGATCTCGACATAAAGATTATTTACATTTCGGTTACGGATATTTTTATTTCTAAAACTTGAAAAAACTATTTACCACAGTGAGATTAAAATTATATACAAAAAACTTTATCGTATCATGTCAAGTTTCATCAAAATAAGCACTTTTGTTCAATTAATGTATTGGTTTTATTTTAATTACCCATTGACTATATTCTAAACTGATTACTTCTCTTAGATCTTGTAGTTCATTTTTCACTCCTATTAAGTTCAGAGCAATATCAGATTATAAATTTTTTGTCAATTAAAAAGTATACGAAGCTAGTCCAAAATCTTCAGTTGGTAAATTAAAAAAAAAGTATGTTTATGCTTACAAAACAAAACATTTAAAAATAAATTCATAAGCCTTGAATTTTTTTATTAAAATGCTTCTTTTCTTTTCTAAAAAATGTTGCCGAAGGTTTGTGTTTACAAATGAGCATGTCTGAATTAAATATTCACGCGAATGATCGTTCATAAAATCGGAACAAAGCATGGATTTTTTGACGTAAATAATTAATAAATTGTGAAATAATGTGTTCAATTTTAATGTTACTATTTCATGTGAGCATTGCTTATGAATTTTGTTTAAAATTAGTTCAATACCTGTGTGCATATTAAGGATATGTAATTTTTATACAATTGGGTCTTTGATCTTATAATGTAGACAAACAAATTAAATATTTTGATTCTTTAAATCATAATTTTGAAGTTTCTCCATTCAAACGATTTAATCCACAGCGATCAATAAATACATTTATAGATTAAAGCGAGATTTCTTTTAAGATATACTTTGTTTTTTTTTTCAATAATATTACTGCATTTTGTCATTAAAAGCTTCCCTTTATACGATTTGCAAAATTACGAGGAAAACATATTCGAAAAGAAACAGCTTTCATTACAATTTCTGTTTATCTTGCGTAGTATTATTTAAAAATCAATAAATGTAGGTTATGATGCGTATGAGTTTATCAGGGATAAAAATTTCGATAAAAATTGTCGGAAATAAACGGAATAGTTAAAGGTTTCTACAGCTTTAATTTCCTGTTGATCCAGTTTAAAAAATCAATATGCATTTTCTGAACGTCAAAATTGCTGTAATGCGTATGCAATTTTCTTTGTCTGTGGGAGGCTTCATTACCTTCTTTTTATTCAAATTAAGTTTTCATGTTTACAACTTATAGATTTTGTGTGGTATGAATACATATACATAAAGTTCAGTTTAGATTAATCACAAGTAAGTTTGTATTTCTTGTGTAACACAATATCTTATTCTATGTTTATACAATTTAAAAGCCCTTTTAGTTTGTTTGCATGAAAGATTGAATTTTCCGGTTTTACCACAACATTTAATTACATATAATAAGTAAATCCAAAATACTGCAATGCTGATAAGTGTATAATTTTAAAGTACACTTAAAACGTTGCTTTACTAGATTATATTATTAAATTACAGTATACCCTTGGTTACACATAATTTATTTCAGACATGTTACATTGAAAGAAGATTTTAAATAAAAGATACACACGTTGTCTCGTTGATCTTACATTTTCCGAGGTACGCATGACAAATAGAAATGTTAGAATTCTTATATAAAAAAGATAATGAAAACGCTCATCATTGTTTTATTAACTTTTGGATAATAAAAAATACACGCGCTGTACGTGAAAAATTAATAAAACAATAAGTGTAAAAGTATGAAGTAAGAGATATTTAAGGAAATATTCATAAAAATAGAATTATAACAAAAATATTTTACCAGTAATAGATAATTTCTTAAAGGTTACGTCAAGATATTACATTATTAAGAGTCAAAAATTTTTTTACCAAGAAATAATGAGTTTTTGTATTCTTTTTACTCACATGATATTAGATGAATACATAAATTTAAATAATAATAATTATTTTTTAAATTTTTACAATTCTGATAAAATTCTGTTTTTTGTGCAATAACAATGTACAAATTGATTTTTCTTATTTCTCCAATTCGGTATATTTAAAATGGAGACATAAAATATTGTCCTGCATTTATGTAGTAGGAAGAAGCATTCGAGTAGTGATAATGTTGAATTATGAATTTATTCAAGAATAAAATATTTTGTTATATAAAAGAAAATGTTATTATTATATAAAAGTAAAATAAATTAAAGTTATTAAATAATATAGTTTTAAACTCAATTCGGTTTCTTAAGTTTATTTTTTTTTTTTTTTAAACCATTAAAGCACATCCTCAATTCAAAACAAATCTTCGAAATTTATCGGAAAAGAAGCGTTCGTGCATTTCACCAATATGGGTTTAAATGCGCACATACGAATGGAAATGAAATGAAAGATCGCCGATAAGATGAAAGATTAAAATACCGGAAACAATATGGCTACCTTGTTGCATTTCAATAAATATGAAAGCTGGAGGGTTGGATGTTGGTGTGGCATCTCTCTCGTGTGTATTTGTTCAAATGTCGAATGTTTTTTTCTTTTTTTTCAATAAATTTTCACCAAAGTCCCTCGCGTTACTAGTATTGGTGTATGAGTGATAGGACACGTGTAGGATGTAGTGCTTCCTTCTCTTTTCTTCATCAAGCTCGAGGCAAAGTTGATGAGAACAACAATGTTGTTTCGGCTGCTGCTCCTCGAAAGAAATAACCGAGGAAGTCGAGACGCGCATTTACTGAGCCTCCACGCTTTTCATGTGTACGATTGATTAAATTGTTCCAAAGGGAAAAATCGTTGGATTATTATTTTTCCGATGTCGGGTAATATTTGAGATGCTTTGCGGAAAATTGATCAGCAGGATGTCTCCGGCCAGTAGAATTATTGCATTAAATTTTGGAAAAGCTAAAAATAAAAGCAGGAGCTCAATATAACACATGTATAATGCACCCTTCTTCTATTATTGAGTGACCTCAATGAGACACACTATGTAATTTAGTAGTTTTGAAACTTATTTAAAATTTATAACAACAATTTGCTGAACCGTTACTCGTTAAATTACATGTTTCCTGCATCTACAAAATTTTCGATATTTACATTTAGAATTAAACTTTATTCAACTTTAAAATCAAAATTCATAGATATCTTAGTTTGCCCAATAAAATTTGACTAATTTATTCGATAATTATAACAAGCTGAAGAGATATATGACTAATTTTAACTCAATTTCTAAATTCAATATAAGCTTATGTCTGTACGTATATATTATAATCAATTATGAGTAGACGAGTATTTTGTTAATTATTAATAAACATCATTTTTAAGTAAATAAACTTGATTATTTTCAATTGATAATCAATTCAGTGTATTCTATACATTTATTATATACTTTATTAATATATTACTTATTAATATAAAAATTTTATCATTGTAATATCTAAATTAATATAATATATATTTAATTATAATATTTAATAATAATATTAATATTAATAATTTAATAATAATATTTAGTTGTAATTATAATATTTTGTCATATTTCATGTTTTTTCAAATATAAAAATTATTTAAAAGGCTAACAGTGAATTACTTTATTCATTTAAATAGAATGTTAGTGAGTGTACTTTTGATTAGAGATAATATTTATTAATTTTTAAAATTAATTTTATTATTTCCTACCACAAGATCAATTGGAGTAAGACTGAAAATAATTGTATTAGAGTAGGAAAACTTTATATTATTTAAGTCTTACAGTGATTTAATATTTATTATTAATTTTAATCTTTTTCTTTAAAAAAATAGGAAATACAACGGCAAACATTATTATGTTCAAAGTAAAACTTTCATTAAATTATACATTCAAAATTTCACTATTACAAAGCGTAAAGTTTTTTTTTTTATAATATTAATTTTATTTACAATTTACAAAAGATAATTTAAAAAAAAAAAAAAAATTTCATTTATGGTAGGATATCTAAAGAGAATAATATAGTCTATCACAAGTTAAAATTTAAAACAATTCCATTTAGTGCTGCAGTTATAAAGTGGGGAACAGAGAACTACGGCAATTTGAAGTTATGCTTATCTTATTCATTTTATATTGTTCACTTATGTCTCCACAATACAGTGGATTCATTTGAAGTTTATTCGTGTTATAAAGAGTTAAGTTATCTATTCATTTGTATAAAATAAACCTTCAAAATTCAAAATTAATCTTTCTGTTTTTATTGATATAAAATACCCATTATATTGAAATTTTGAATGCACATAGTTATATAAATATATGTGCAGCTACTATATAAATATATACGTCAATATGTATATATATATATATATATATATATATATATATATATACATGTGTGTGGATACTATTAAAATCATGATATTATCGTTAAATTTAGGAATTAAAATTCGTAAAAAAATTTATTAATTACCACATAAATTTAAAGTTATATATTTATAAAAACACATTTAATGATTTTCTTTTCTCAAACGTACTAAGATAAAAAAAAACCATTAAAATACATGTGTAAAAAAAATTTAATAAAGAAATTAAATTAATAAATTTTTTGTATAAAAAGGTTTAATATTTAATTTCTGAATATTTATCTATAACATAGCTTTCATCTATATTTATAAATTTATAATAATGCTTCTTCTTGGATGCATTAGATTATTTTTAATAAAGATTTTTTAAAAAAAATAATAAAAATTATTTTGTACTGCTATGTTTTATAATAAATGAGACCAAATATTTCGCGCATCAAAATTGATTAGAAAATTAAATTTTTTTTTTTTAAATTAAGGATAATAAAACAAAACATATTATATTTGTTAACAACTTTAGTATTCAATGGTGTCTAAATTTTTATTATAATTTCATGTTAATTTACAATCTGATATTTCTAATACGAAATTTAAATAAAAATGCTGTACATTTTAATAAAATTAATGTTTCTAAAATAAATATTATATCTTAGTATTTCATTAATAATTTAAATAATAATCATTTTTAACTGTAACTAATATTAAAAAATAAATAAATAATAAGATTTAATAAAAAATTATTTAGGAACTTTACTTATACAAAATTCAATAATCAATAATGAATTAAATATATAAGAGTACAAACAATTTTTTTTTAATATTTAAGTTTTAAGAATTTAAATCTCTTTTTAGAAAAAAAATTATGTATATATTGTAAGATATTTTGAAGAAAAGCTTTAAATATGTTTTTAAATATTTTTCTGGAATATACTTTCATTCATTTTTTAAATTAAAAATTGGATCTCATGAATGTAAATTTCTGACAAAATTTATTTTTATATATAAGTAGAACTCATAAAATTGCATAAATTTAGTTTTGTTATAAAGTAAAAATTTACTTCAACAGATATAAGCTCTATTTAATTCGTCTGTATAAGCTTTGAAAAATTTGAGAAATATATAGAGAAATTTGAATAAATATTGAGTATAGTTTTTTATTTAATTTTATTTAATCATAAATATAAATAAAATTTCTCAATCATCTGAAGATGAGCCATAGCTTAATTTCAGATTTTTAAGATTTGTACCGATAAAAGATGTTAATGGTGATTTTAATTATTAAAAATGTTCTTGTAATATAAAATTTGAATAATACCGTAAAATACTGAACAATAGTATAGTCAAGAAGTATATCTTTTCAATATTTTAAAAAATTTATAAATTATTCTTTTATAAATATTTAATTTAAAGTAATGCTTTCCAAATATAAATTTATATTCATATTTAATAAATTTTTTTTACTGACATTTTTATAAACATAAAAAATACAAAAAATCAACTTAGTCAACATCAAATGCTTTGGAAACATATAAAGAACAATTACAGAACCCTGAACATTTTATATGAGTTCTAAGAAAGGATTCCATCAATATAATGTAATAAAAAATGAACTTGTTTTTATTTTTACGTATTTTTTAAAACTTCGTATGATATTTTCAATATAAAAGAGACTCATAAAAATATATTAGATTGTAATCGAAGTTTTTCTTTTTACGAAAGAATTTATAATTAATACAAATTTCAAAATACAATACCAAAAATTACAAGTGAGACCATCCGATTAAAGCTATATTTTATTATTTTCAAATTATTCTTTTTTGCATAAATGTATTTTAGTTTGGTTTATAAATCATTAAAACTGCTTCAATATTTTTAAGTTGTATACACGTATAAATAAAATACACGTGCGACTTTTACAATTGCTCATGACCAAATTGATTTCTATATTACTCATACACATCTGCTCAAATAATGAAATCTTGAATCAGTTATACGTGTACATTGTAATTACCACATTTGTGGACTTTTTTTTTTTTTTAAATCTTAATCAATTAAATTATTGCTTGTGTTGTTTTAGAATACTGATAAAGAGTATAGATAAAGAATGTTTAATACAACATATGAATACGATGGAATAAGTCGCGAAAGAAGAATAAAGGTTTCGTTTTAATTGAAAGAGTGACCGAGTGAGAGAAAAGGAAGAAAAGCAGGTGTAAAAAGGTTGAGGGGGGCAGAAGATATAGACGGATGGGTACATGGAAGGAAAGAGAAGGAAGGGAGCGAACGCCCGAGGAAGAGGAAGAGCAATAGCAGGATAGGAGAGAGCAGGGAGGAAGAAAAAGAGAGAAAGAGGGAAAGAGGGAAAGAGGGAAAGAGGGAGAGAGGGCGAGAGGGAGGGAGGGAGGGAGGGAGAGAGAGAGAGAGAAGCGCAACAACGGCGGCGGCGTCGGCAGCCACGTGGTGAGCGTGGTGGGGTTATCTCGGCGATTTTATGTATATTACGACGTCGTCGGCAGGAGCATGAACAGTTCACCGTTGGCTAACAAGTCGTTCGGAGTCTAAGCGTCGGCCGCGTAAGAATCGAGTGAATGTGTGCCAGGTAGTAGTTTCCTTCAGTTGCAAACGTGACACTCCCGGAGTTTCGTTATTGTGACTTTCGTTTCTCTTCCTCGCAAAGTCAAAAAGGGACGAAGGGAGCGTCGTCGAGGAGCACTAGCACGGCTTCGGGCGACCCCCTCACGTGCCAACAAAGAAAAAAACAAGAAATTGTTCCGAATCAACAAGATGATGGTGTTGCTGTGGTCTTTCTTCCTGACTGTGGCGATGCTCCTCGACTCGAACCAGGCCTTCCTCACGGCACCCGTTCCAGGTAGGTCTCGACACTCGTCACTCGGCACTCGGCACTCGTCAATCGTCAATCGTCGCTCTTCTCTGCACCAGCTCCTTCCTCGCGAAAATCCATACGGCGGCGATATGCTCCAATAAAACTCTTTACGGCGTGGCGCAATTTCACACTCCGGGATGACGATGCCTTTAAAATTAATTAAACTTTCCTCGTAAACAGTGCGCGGCATAAAATATTGATATTCCGCGGCGGAGGCCGATCGGTCCAGAGCCCAGCATCTCGATCTTGGGAGTGCGGTTTCTCCCTTTTTGCGGCCCGATTCTCCCTCGAGCCTCGAGCAGGAGAATTGGGATTTTTAATTGTGGGTTTACTGCGGCCCATAAACTAGGAACCAGAACAACTGTTTATTTTAGAGAGAATGTTTTCGTTTTATGCCTCGTCGATGTAGATTTTTATATTTTTATGAGGCTATAAACTGCAATTTACAATCCCAATGACGTTCGGATGCAATCGGGCTTCCAATTTAATTTCTTTCCCAATGTAGAGAACGATAAAAAGTTGCCCAACGCGACTCGCAGTGAAATATCAACACCTAAAGGTTTATAATTAATTGAAGTATGTCCCGGGCCGGCGCGAGTCCGAGCAGACGAGACCGATGAACAACAGTTATGCAGGAGATTGACCATCCTCGTAATGAGTCCCGATGTTCCCTCAAACACCCGGATGCATTCCCGGTATTAATTTTAGCGCCCCGAACCTCGATGACGCGTCCAACGAAAATTGGAATGTTTGATAACCAGTTGACCATTAAAAAGGAATTAGAGAATGCCGAAGGCGAAAATTGAACCGACGGCGACCTCGATTGCGATTTTTGTTTTTTCTTTTTTTTTTCTTTTTTTTTTTCTTCTTTGCAACCAACCGACACACCAACACCCCGGGAAGTTAATAATGCCATAAATAAACAAGGGGCACCGAGTTGAGAAGTCGAGGGGCTCGTCGATGTTGCTGGCAAAAATCAGTCGCCACGGAGAATGAGTTGGAAATACCAGCGGAAATTGGCACGAAGCGGTCCGAACCCGCGCGCACACACACGCACACGCACACGCACACAGGCCGCGGCAATTCTCTCTATTAGTCTGGCTCGGCTAGACAATAGGAGCATCGATCGGTGATTGATACGATCGATCGATTGTTGTGTGAGTGCTTTCACTGCGCTGGCCGAAGAAGAGAAATAAACCACGAGGGGGTGGTTGGGTGGGGAGGGCGCGGCTCTCGATCTTCGTGGCTGGCTGATCAGGTACAGCAACACACCGACAGGTAGCGAGTAATTTGACCGTAATTTTATTCTAGCTCGAATTCCCTTATACATTGCTCGCCAAACCAAACTCGCCGCCACTCGACTCGCGAGTGTTTATGAACTTCTTTCCCTTCTTTGTAGCCGATGCGGCTTAATGCTCCGAACTCGATTTTACAAAATCAGGAGGGTGGCGTCGAATTGGATTTGCTGGGAAATTGCATTTTTCGAGCAATCCTGCAATGTAGCTTTTCAGTTTTTATTTTTACACTTTTTCCAAACGGTATATGAGAAATCGGTGAAGGCCATTCGTTTCCACCAAACCAGTTGTAGTTGGATTTTTCAAAGTTGGATACTTCTCTCTTTTCAGATTATCTCTGAAAGAGTATGATAAAACCTTGTTTGTTACGTCAAAGATGATTTACATCAATTTAAACTTAAATCATTTCAAGATTTTTAAAAAATTGAGTTAACAAAGTTTATAATTTAATTTCACATAATAAAATTTTTCTTTAATTCATTATTGAATAAAACAGCATTATCGAATTAAATGTATGTACAAATGTACATTTAAATAACAAATACTTTTTAAAAACTATTGAAAATTATTATTACATTCTATCATTTTCATCGTTGTATCAAATCGTCTAAGCGAAAAAATCGAAATAATGTACAATAATTCAGACTTAATGTTGTATTATATTAAAAATATTAATCTCCTGCAGTCATTTTATTATTCATCTAGTTAATTTATTCTTAAAATTTTCCGACTTTAATGTCATTATCGATAGTTTCCAAACCAAAAACTTGATTTTTAGTATTTTCAATGTCGGAAGACAAGTCGAAAAATAAATACACAAATTTTAGTTGACGCCTTGAGGCGTTATTAAGCACTATTTTGTTTACCTAAAAGTTATACTTGTTACTGCTGAATTTGAATTAATAATTCTGTACTCTGTTGGTCAATAATACTTACGATATTTCAGACTGTAGTTTCAGAGATTTTCAGCAATTTGAAAAAATTTACTTGTGCATTATTTTTTCACAAAGAAATTGGTTCCGGAAATTTAAATGACCGCTTCTATTATGTATGATTGGATTAAAACTAGATACTGAAGTACATAATAATATTACTTTACAACTTCGGTATACTTCATTGCATTATTGATTAAAGTTATTGTTTGTTTTATAATTAAGGGTTACTTGAGATTTGAGGTACTTAAAAATTATTTTATCGATATATTTACTTGGAAATACTCTGAAAAGTATAGAAAAAAGTTAATTTTATTTACTTGTACAGGGGAAAGTTTGTTTTGGAAACTAATTAGTTACAACAAAGCACGTTATTCTATTCGTTAATCAGCATTATAAATAATCTTATGATAGTAAAAAAAGAATTAAGAGTACTGGAGGAATGCATAGCGATATATATTTTTTATTGCAAATACAATATATGTATTTGTTAAAAATATGAATTCATCTCTTTTTTTGACACATCTTTGCTTTTCGAACAAATGTTACACATGCGGAAAAATTTCCATTAGTTTGATAGGTGCTTGTCGTTTCAATTAGTGAGCAAAAGTTATAAAAACTTACACATTTTTGCTTGTAAACGTAAAAGTATTTTTCACATCGACCTACAAAGTATTTTAATGATGACTGTCTTTCTAAAAAATATGTGTACACGACACGCAACTCAATACACATTAAAATCCTGACTGACCATCATTGTATGTACAGACTTCATAGCAATGGACCAATAGCAATCGACATTGGGATTCATTAGAATATAGAACTTGAAATTAATTAGAATTTGAATAATATTCAGGATGTATACATATGAGTTCAAATTGCCAGATACGATTGGCTAATTATTTTTATTTATTTTTAGACTTTTACACCATATCAATCTAATATATATAGTGTTATAAAAAAAAAAGAAAGAAAGACAAATGGAACAATTTTTCATAAATGGATAACCGCGAAATTCGTTTAGTTAAACGATATTTTGATAAATCCTCTATTATTATCCTTTCATGCGTTATTTTTAGCATCAGGTATAATTCCTCTTAAATTTTTTTCCACCTGTATATATTTAAACTATTGGACACGCGTGTATTTATCAGGTTAAATTCAATTGTAGTGGCTGGGAATTGGAACGAGAAGTTTCATTAAACACATTTGAACGACGAATGTTTTCACATTGGGAAAGAAAGTAAAAACCACATATTTGGTTTGGTCCTCGAAAAGACAATGATCACGTGAAGTTAGACGAGGGGAAAAACTCACTTTTTCCTGTCTTTGCTCAGGCGACGAGAAACACCTCGAAGGTCTGATTTCGCGCGACAGAAACGACAATTTAAAAAACCGTTCCCCCGAGTGCTTCCGTTCCGGAAAAACTCAGAATTTTCGGATTTCCCAGTGGAGTTGGACACACAAGGGTGCTTACGTGGGTCAGAGTAGAGTAGCCGTGCGGAAATGGTAAACTCTCTCGCCAAGTTCATGCGCTCGTATTTCATGTCGAGGCACCTCGCGAACTCTCTTAATCCTTTGACCAAGGTAAAGGGGTCTCGGAGCTGAGGAGAAATCAAATCTGAATCAAATCTTGTCTTTATTTTAGATTGAAATCGTAACGGGTGGGTGGAGGGGGAGGGAGGGAGATGACCAGAGGTGAGGTCACTGGATAATCCAAGAGCGCGTACATGTGTAAGGCAATCTAGTGAATTGGGACAGTGACGCCGATGTCTTTATTTTTGGTGACGGAAGACAAAAGATTCCTTATATTTCTCTTTTAATTTTTTGATCAAACGATCTTTGAATTCTTTCAATAATAATATTGTCAAACATAGTCAAGGATTTCTAATTTACCATTGTTGTTTTTCGTTTTTTATAAAATTTTTAATATTCTCTGCTAGTTCTTTTATTGGAAGTTTTTTTTAATTAAAATATATAGGATTAATAATTTTATTATTCGATTAAATTGAAAACCATAAAAATAATCTTTGATAAAAATTTCCTTTTACAATAAAAGCGATACTGTCTTTTTTATAGATTTGGAATTAGATTTAATAATATTGAAAAGTCAAAACTCTTTGCATGTGAATACTGTGGCATTTTCAATATTTTGCTGCATTCCCAACTAAACATTATACTGAAAATACTTTTTAGATATTTAAAATGCAAATTTTAATATTTTTTATGTGTAATTTAATAAGAAAAATTTAAATGCTTGTTTTTAAATTAACTTAAATTAACCTGTGCATTTCGTACGAATTATAGTTTTAATTTTCATTTGTATTATTATTGTATTAATTTACAATTAAAAGCATCTATATATTTTAAAGTATTTACACCACTGAATGAGCAAGTGAATGAACCATGGAATAAATGTATGAATGAATGCATGAGCGATCGAGGAAAGAAACGACTTCTACAAAGAATATATATTGGAAATAATCTAAGCTAAAAAAAAATTTCAATTCAGACAATCTTTCATTTCTCTTTATTATTGTTTTTTATTTTTTTAAGGTAAAAATAGAAAAGAAAAATTGCAGTAACGGGCATCGAAATCAAATATATTTACTAAATTTATTTTTATGCATAATAAAAGAGAAAAGTGCTGAAAGTTGGGACAAAAACCGCAGGCAAACAAGTGTCCTTAGTCTTGTTGCGCACGTGATGAGCAATAGAACAATCTACTCTTATATATATATGAATAAAATATATATGCATACAAATATATATTTATATATCCATTGTTCTTTGTTTTTTTACCTTGCGCTTTTTTAATCTTTTAAGCCTTCTCTCTACTATCTTTTGTATTTATTAGTTGAATATTCGATGAATTTTTAAATTGGATGGAGCATTGAATGTAACAATTTTAAAAAAAAATTAATTCATCTGTACTAGAAAAACAATTTAAAGCTTCTTATGAAGCAATCTAATATATTTTTATGAGTTTATTGTAGATAATGATAAATAGAAAGTCAAATTTCTCCAGTATTCATAAATTAATTTTAAAAATTAAATAGTTTTATTCTCATATTATACGTCTGTTTAATTTCTAATAATATTTTAATGAGCAATACTTATAAAGTGTAATTTACAAACTGAAAAGAAATTTTCATTTCTATACGTTGCAATTTCACTAGCCAAATATAGATGCATAAAATCAATAAAATATTTATTAAAACTTTTATTTATACTCATAATTATATAAATTTTTATTAAAATTGCTGTGACGTCAATTTAAATACTATAGGTATTGAGTATTAATAAATTAATTTAATATGATATTAAATTTTAATCTTATTTGTTATAATATATAATCGTGAATTTTAAAAAACAAGTATTAACATATTAATATATACACATTTTTATTTAATCAAGAGAATATTATATAAATATTTTTTATATTAGTAAAATTCTTTTATATTCATAGTGCAATTGCTTGTAATATAATTAATTTGAATACATTTATAAAATTGTATTCATTTATGTTAATAATACAAAAGTTTAAAACTAAATTAAAGGAAATAAAAAATCCTTTTTACCCTTTATTATATCACAGTAAAAGATGTACAATTAATTTTTAATTTACCCTGAGGTTAAATATAGAGATAAGGTATTTTATTGAAATATTTATAATATTGAACTATTTCTATAGTGTTTAAAAATTTTATTTTATTTAATAATTATTATTTAATTCTATGCTAAAAATATAAAAAAATAATGAAATAAGATTATGATATTATTTAATGAAACATTTCGAAGAAAATTTGTTACAAGAATGTTTGATGATGATATATTTTTTTATGATATTTTCAGAAAATTTTCATAAAATGAATATTTATAAGATATTAAAATAGAGAATGACTATAATAAAAATAAAAAATAAAATTTAATATCATAAATTATATATATATCTTAAAGTTTATGAATGTTTATTATTCGTCTATTTTTAACAGTAACCATAATTTTCATTTAATACTTATAAAAGAATTAATAAATATTACAATATTAATTTGAATTCGTTTTTATTATATTTTCTCTTAAAATATAATTACAATTTTTGTTAACAACAAATGCATTGTTGCTTATTTAGACAAAATATATCTTTTAAAAATATCCTAAAATAGTAAAAAAAAGAGATAGAGGAATCTGATGAATTGAAAGATATGAAGCATTGAAAAAATTTATAGATTACCAGACAATTTCTTTATGTGCACTTTACAAGGATGATATTTGCAGCTAAAAAGGAAAGGCCGTTCAAACTCTTGGAGGGCTCAAAAAAAAAAAAAAAAAAAAAAAAAATGCATGTGCTCACAAATTTTCCTGGCTATTCGCCGCGACCTTTTTTCTTCTTTTCTTCCGAATCTCACAAAACATTATTTCCTCATTATTTCCTTTTTGGCTTAACGCTAGTATTAATCATTCGAACTTATCATTACTCCTAATATCTAACCGCGCGAGCCTAATCTTCTACTTAATAAATTTACACACATTGTTTATTTAGTACTAACCGGCATAAAAACCTTCCCCTGGTAGTATACATGTATGTAAAAGAAAAAAAGCCTCGCATTTGTAACAATAAATATCGTGTATCGACCCGACTTGCAGATTAATTCTTTAAAATATAAAGGCTATAAATGAAAATACGAAGAAAAACAACAAAAAAAACTGACTCGCCTCCCCATTTTGGATGTCATGACGCCCCGCCAAACTATCTTATTTCCTTCTCCTGCTTTTCGGATAATTACACTCTTGTAATTATCTAATTATCTTACATTATTTATCTTAAATTATCTTACAACGAGTCGAAACCCCACCAGACACGTATCGCACGACGACCCCACGTGTTGGTGTTCCGTGAATACTTGCTTGGGCCAGGTCAACTTATCAAAAAATACACAAAATACATAAAATAAACAAAAAATTCACAAAACACACAAAATACGGAAAAAATTCCTAAAACAAACAAAACACGAAGAAATTGTAATAATCTTTAAACAAATTGTTTAGTCTTAATTTTATATGTTTGTAACATGCATGATCTTATATTTTTCATTTTATCTTCTATAATTACAGTGATAAGTTGAAAAAGTATTTAAAAATAATTTATTAAAAAGTAACAGTTTTTCATAGTTAAATATAAAATAATTTGATTTTCAATTTTTAATTAAAAATTTATTCTTTCAAAAATTTTACAAGTTTTAATGAAATTTAACACGACAGAATTTTACATTATCATTTCATTTCTTGAAAATTCACTATTGTATAGGAATTTCAAAGCGAATTGGTGCTTCATGCTTTTGTTGTAAACGAAAACTTTCTTAATCTCAATGCCCTTTCTCATTATGTAAGAATCAAAACTTTGTGATTCAAAACCACGGATGCGCAATTTTAAATCGATATTAAAATGACACAAGAGAACATTCTATTTGTAATGACCAAAATTTTTCGTTTTTTACAATGCTCACTATAAAATTTTAGAAATATTCAAAGAACAAAAATTTATATATGTACAAGTTTCAGAAATTTTATTAATTACAAATAAAATTAAATTGTTACTCTAGAAATTTTTAAAATTGACCAAATCGAAGGTCTTGAGGCAAACGAAACCTGTATTGGAGTATTTTCAGTACTTTGTTATCCCCTTCAATTAATTTTATAATTCTTATAAAATGATTTATTCAGTAAATAAAATTTTCTTGAAGAATTCCTACTAATAAATCAAAGAAAATTAAATTAATTTTTCTATTTTTAAAATTTAAAAAGATGTTTAAAAAAATAAAAACAATTAAACGATAAATTTTACATTTTGAATATTATAGTTTTTACACAATCTTGTCTATCTTCTTTTATATTTATGTTTTATTCAACAAATTTATTTATTTTGAATAAAGAATATACTTTTGTATTTTTCATTTGTGTAAAATTGAACAGATAATTTGTGATACGTTTCATATTTGTTAGTTGAAAGTAATATAAAATGAATATTATTATATATCTAACAAATAATGATATTGCAAAGAATATCATTAGTTGTTTTATTAAAAAATGTGATAATTATTTTGGTGTATTTCTAAATTATAATTACAGGTTTGAAGCGTAATTTTAATTTATGTTTAGTATCGAGGTTTATGGTAAGCAGAATTTATTATTTTATTAGCACCACCATACAAAATATTTATTTTAATCTAAAAGCTAGTTAAAAGAGTAAAGAAAATAAAATTTTTTTTTTTTAAATTTAATTTACAATTTTTATATCATTAAATAATACATTATTTTATCATGGTCACTTAAAAATAGTAACAGTTGTAAAACGATAGATTTATCTAAATTATTAAATTATTTACGTTATTATTTATACTTTAAAAACAAACGTGTTTTACTTAAAAATAAAGTGCTTAATTAGTTATTTTTATCTAAAGACGTGCAATCACTTATCAACAAAATGAACTCTTCTTAAATAAGCACAAATAATAAAATTTCATTCGTGATTTATATATTTTTGTAGACAATAGTAATTACAAAAATTAATCCAAGAAAATATCGAATGAAAATATCAATTATTACGTTAATATTACAATTTTCAAAATTAGAAAATTTATTATTAAAAATATATATACCTCAAATTCTTTCTGAATATAATATTTAAACGTTTAAATCATTCTCCATATGTAGTTATTTTGATAAATACATATATATTTTATTGACATTACCTGTTTTTTAATTTTATATTTTGTTTGTATATTTATCAAATAAATGTTTGAATTTAGAATACTACCTTTTAACTTTTGATAATTTATTTACTTGTACAATTTTTACAGATTCTAATTTTTTTTTGCATTTTTACACATCAAAGTAATAATCATCGATAATACAATATTTCTCAATTTATTTTCTTACCTATCATTGATGAGCATATAATCTAAATGATAAGAATTTATAATATATTTTTTATGAAAGATAAAATATTATGAAAAAATGAATTAAGTTCTTACACCTAATCTTATATAACTAACAATTATTTATAAATTTTTGCACGTAAAAGAAAATATTAAAGAAAAAAAACTAAAAACTTGACCAACTGATTAACTAAATTAAAAAAAAAAAAAAAAAAAAAAAACATATACAAAAAAAAAAGACACGTAGATAAATAAATAAAAGCATGATTCTTTTATTGGCGTTTAAACATTTTAAGTATGTATAAATCACTGAGTCGTTTTCATTAATACATTTTATCATATCGCAATTATGTGAGAAATTTTACTGCTCTTCGCTAATAAAGTTTTCCACTATTAATCCTAGAATTAATATTGCAGGAAAAAAAGTGAATTCTGTAGACAATTCTTTAGAGAACAAGCGGTATATGTGCGCTCGAGGAAATTAAATTTCATTACCTCGCTTATAAGAATAAACTTTCGAGATGCGAAATTTCCCGACTCATCTTTACACCCTCTCACTTGGAATAAAATTCAAGATTTTTCCAGCTCTCGAGTGACTATTCGCCCGAGTATCGATTAATTATGGTTGGCAAGGAAAGTGTTGGAAAAATGTTGGACTCTCTCTCTCTCTCTCGCCCGCCTCGGTGAGATGTGGTGACGTGACAAGGCAAAAGTTACCTCACACCACTGCCGAGCCCGAGAGGCAAATAATACAAATACCTTTTCCCAATTCAGAGCCCGATGATACCCTCATCAATGATCATCAGTACTTGCCTAATTGTCCGGCTTGATATCTAGATGGTATTTTTTTTTTTTGTCAATTTGGCAACCGGCCACAAGTCCATTAAGAGAGAGAGGGGGGGAGAGAGAGAGGGAGAGAGAGAGAGAGAGAGAGAGAGGCCTCTTGGCCGTTGGAGCGAACCAACAGCGAAGATGTTTATGTAACTTTCCTCGAGCTCTTATCTCTATCTTTATATCCTTACGATCACCCGTGGGACTACTAATAACGCTTCAGTTTTTCTGTTTTATTGGAAGAGCTTAGAGGTTTTTATCATAGCCAAGGAGGAAATGGAGGAAACAGGAGTTTTATTTCGAATAAATTCATTCCTCGGGATTAAATGGTTTGCTTAAGAATGCGGCGGAGACTGAAAGTTTTGGGTTGATCGCTTGGAGGGTGATACCAGGTGATACCCTCATTTGTAATCTCGTACTTTGTGAGATTTTTATACCAGCCATAACCAACTTTTTTATTCGACAATAACAGCAATATCGTGTAAACTGCGGGAAAAGTTAAAGTGAATATTATGCGAAGCCGAGGTTTATGGCGGAAACTTAACTCACGACGAGGAAAATGTTAATTAAAGCTGATTTAAATCTTCCCAAATTTAATAAAAGTTCATTAGAGGCATTTGCAAATGTAAAGATTATTAAAAATGTTGTCATTTCTGAGGGCGCGTTTCGCCCTTCAGAATAGATTTAATTACAAAAAGCCCTTATGAATACCTTAGCATCAGAGGGATTTTAATCAAGTCCCCGGTCGTGTAATCGTGTGGGTGCGTGTGGATGAAGGTATTGTAAGACGCCAAAGAAGGAAGTGTGATGGCTTTGTTGAAATCGGCAGCAGCGGCGTTTGAATCTATACCCACCGAACAATGACATGCACATTGCTGCAAGAATATATGCGCTCCCTCTGCCATTGGATAGGCGGGCGTGTGTGCGTGGAGGGTGTCGTGCGTGTGAATGCGTGTGCATGTACCGACAAAATATAGCGACGCGATTATGCCAATATTTGCACTGTCGAAACCCATATACCTTCGATCATCTGCACATAATACCAACGCGGCTTATTGTCCTGTTTCACATTGTCATCGGTAATTTATTCACGATTTTATTTCGCTTTATTCGATCAAATAAAATCACTTGGACAATAATTATCTCCTGTAATGTATCATAAATTTACCGTTACCGTGTTTTTGATTTTTCAATCGAGTCCCGCCTCACTATACTCTACAACAATTCCTTGATCCATTTCAATTTACATTAATTTCAATGCACAATTCATTTTAAAATCATTTATTTTTTGACACTCCTCAAAAGCAAACGTTTTATTATTATTATTATTATTATTATTATTATTATTATTATTATTATTGCTGAATTATCAAACGAATGATTATTGGATATTTCTATAAATCTAAATAGAGGATAACGAAAAGATTTTCATAATTCTAAAAAAAATAAAACTAATAAAAACTTTGAGTCCTCCAATGGTGTACTATGTTAATACTCACTCAAAAATACTTGAATCACATACAGTATTATGGTAATTTACAAAAAACACTCAAATATTTTTTTTTAGTACTTAAAAACATCAAGGTATTTTTATTATTATCGACATTAAACATTTCTTGAAATATTATAATTATGATCAAGATTTTTTTTAAGGCTCAAATGGTGCTTACTGAATTTTGAAATTTATATTTCATAAATTCAAAATAAAACGTTATTATCTGTAAAAATATCAAATGGTTGTATGTTTTATATAAAGTACAAGGCAATAGAAAACATGAGGATAATATCATATACATATTTTAAAAGAATGTTTTAATAATACTGCCATTATTGAGAAAACATAAAATTATTATTGAAAATATAAATAGATCGGTAAATGTAAATAAATGTAGTAAGAACAGTAATGGTATAAAAATGGTTGATTGACGATTGCAGTTTAAAAACTCGCATCATTAGCTTTACTAATTTCCAAATAAAAACAATTGAAAATAATCATTTTCAGGTTTTTCATAAAGATTAATTATTGTTAATTTATCTAAATTGTATGATAATTATGTTTTATACGATTGCGCAAAGGAGAAAAAAAAAAAAAAAAAAAGAGAGAGAAAAAAAATCCTTCAAATTAAAAATGTTAAAATTTTTTTTTTTTCAAGAAATTTAAAAATTAAATTGCTGCGTATAAAGTTGCATTTAAGGTTGCTCCATCATTTTTTGAGCGAGCACTGGCATTGGAAAAGAATCGAAGGAAACGAGCACGAAATTCATCGGAGTAGAGTGTAAAAAATAAATACCAAGTTGCAAAACTGTAGTAAAGGTCTATTTGCCGAGGATTGTGCACTCGTGTGCTGCCGAGGCACAGAAGGAGCTAATTGCGTAATTAAACAGTGATACTTTATTTTTTAACGTATAATTTATTTCCAGGAAAAAAAGAGCAACGAGAAATTAGCCTGGGGATCGTAAAGTTCACAAGTCGCAATATAAAGTCTGGGGCAGCGTCTGACCGAGCGGAATAGGTTTATTGCGCGAAATTACGTTTAAGAGAAAACTAGGTCCCCTATCGGATCAAAGATTTGCAGTCGATCCAATGTAGCACATTGCATTGATTCGTGATTAGCCCCAGTTGGCTCACGATCGCAAAGAAGTCAGGCGAAGTGGATGCTCGGGTTAACCTCCATGGGTCTGCGAGATCACGTGCCCCATCTCCGAACTCTAAACCAGAGCCTCCTCCTCCTTCCCCCCCCCTCCTCCCTCCTCCCTCCTCCCACAAACCACCGCCACTTTAAATTCAGTTGGCGTTCGCTCGAAATTATAATCCGAAAATGTCTATCGACGCGGCTCTTTTCAAAATTTTTTATAGATATTTATGTATATACGTATTTTTTTGTTTTTTTCACCACCTCGAAATATGCACCTCAAAGGTGAAGGTCTTCTCTCCAATTCCAATATTATTTATTTTTCGATATTATTTTATTTACGATATTATTCATTTGAGCTATTATACGACCTCCAAGTATTTTTATAAAATTCGACTCTTATTTTAAGAACAGTTAATTTTCAATATTCATGGAAATAATATAAGATAGTGTACGTTTTCTATATTTGCAAAAAAAAAAAAAAAAAAAAATTCTATCAATTTATTGTTAAATGAAGTGATTCAATTTTCCATGAATTTTTCAATTCTTGAGCCAATCAACAATCGCACGATAATTAAAATTCAATTATATCATCTCAAAATTTTAAATTTCCATTATGGAATTTAATTAACTGAAAATAAAGAATAATTAGTGAAATTAATATTAAATCAAAATTAATAATTAAATTATCCTGATACAACATCGAAAATATAAATATTCGATTTAGTTGGGAATTTAATATTTTATATTAAATATCCGTTAACATATTTTAAAATAAGCTTAATAATTCACATCTTAATCATTTTATCGCATACACAAAGTATTAAAAAATATATATTCAAAATATATAAAAAGTTAACTTTTAATATCGTCCATATTCAAGCTATAAAATATTTAAAAATTTAACTTTTATTTTTTCACAATAATTTAAAAATATTAATATACATAAAAATATGTATAAAGATTACATTTTAATAAGCCATTTGATATTTTCTTCTATTATCCAAATTAATTCAAATTTTTCGTTAATTTTAGTTGATTGATGTTTTGATAAATATTTATAATTTATATTGCAATAATCATTGAAAGTTAACTATGAAAAAATTAGTATATAAAAAGTAAAAAATATAATAGAATTTATATCGAGCAATTTTTAATTACAGTGGTATTGTTTTTTTTATCATTATTATTTTTTATTGTTATTATAAACAATAATATAGTCAAGTTTACAATAGTTTAATTGAGGTAATAAATTCAATTTTCTTTATAGATTTTACAAAATATTTTGATTCTTTATATCTCAAAAATAAAAAAAAAATAATAAACTATAATATAAACTATAAATTATAAACTATAAATACATATAAAAATTATAATTTTTACATTGATTAAATATTTATAATCAATAAGGAAAAAATTACTAACTCCAGTTTAATTATACACATTAACTACATCTAGTAAGAGAAATAAATTTTATTTTCTATTAGAATATGAAATAAATGATCACATTATGTACGAATACATATATTTTTGTAACATTTAATTAAATGCAATAAAAAATTCTATTTATATAATGGAGCACTGTTGCAATGAATATATTTTATATTTTTTAAAGTTAGAAGTAAATTAAAATAACGTAAAAATCAATTTGAAGTACCATTAGGAGCAGGTGGTTACTAATTTATTCAAGTGCGTTTCCCATCAACTCTTTTGTTACCTTTTTATTTAGTTTGTGTTTTAGTTTTTTGTGCACTACGATATAATTTTCTTAGTAATCTTGATGAATAAAAAAAAAATACTCATTTGGAAAGACAACAGTTAATAATAGCTACAAATTTGAAAAATAACAAATATTTAACCAATAAAATAAATTACAATTGTCAAGTAAATAGGGAGTACAATAATTTGATAATCATTTATTGCGTCTAAATTAATTTATATAAAAAATAAAAAGTATTGAAGTGGTAGGGTAATGTGTTTTTTCATATATTCCTTTTATTTTTAGAGTTTCCTCTTTATTAGGCTTTCGGAGATGTTCGCTCGAGAAATTTTCTACTGGCGCATGCGTCCTCGTCATAATGTCGTGGTCGCGAACTCCAATAATTTTCACTTCCTTTGAAATATCGACGATTTTTTATAGCAGTGCAAATTGAAGAGAATATAAGAAAGATAAATTAAAGAGGAAAAATCCTTCACACTGCACCAATGAACAATTCTGAAACTATGCTTTTTTTATTCATTAAATAGATTCTCGTACACATAAGTAAAAACCGACACATTTGGCAGATAGACTTATAGATGCTTTTGCTTCATTTTCTTCGATAATCATGGCAACAAAGTGAATCCAATGAATGTTCCGTGCGAAAAGATTGAAAAAGAATTTTGACCAAAGGCAAGTGAGTTGAATGAAAAATAATCGCACATAACGAACAAGATGAATAATGATTGTATGCGCAGAGATGAGCAAAGCTTAAATTGATGTTAAATAAATGTTGGAATAAAATTCTATTTTGTCTTGAGGTAAGCGCTTTTTCCATCTACTAAACTCGGTGATATTTCAGGGGTGGCTGGTTAGTTTTCCTTAATTTTCCTTTTATCGGGGCTCTTCAGAGCCAAGGTAGACGACGTACACCTGTTCCACGATGGATTTATCGCTCGTCTTTCTTATTTACATGGAAAATAAAACTGCGACGCACATACTCATCGCTGGTACATGGATCCTTTGTGAATTGCATGTCATAAGCGCTGACGGAAATGTTTCATGTGTTACTTACGCCGGCATTGTATATTGTTTATTAATTTATGTTGTTTTCATTATTTTACATTGACATGATTGGCAGGTAGAATAAGTGCATAGCTATTCCAGGATAAAATAATTAATGGTTAACATTATTAATTGCACATCACTTGTAATATAAATGTAATTATTTGATAAATTAAAATGAAGGCTAAAAAATATATCAATATATTATGTTACTGCATTTCTAAAAAATTATCCTTAGAAAAAAGTTAAATATTTTCTTAAGGCAAAATAAAACAATTTATTTTCAAACAGCCTCATTTTATCTACATTTTTATATATATTGAATTTTAATATTTACAATTTTTATTAAAGTTTTCTCAATATTTATTTATATGAATAGGATTATTATGTTGCAATTTTCATTATTCACTTACATTACAAATATCTCTCTTACAATTTAAAATATAAATTAAAAATTAGATTAAAAAATTTATGTAAAGTGTATTATTAAAAAATTTTCTTTCTTAAAAATCCATAAATTTAATAAAAATTATTTTTCATTTAAAATTATTAAATTATATGATTCATTTTATAGGGAACTAATTTAACTAGTTGTCTGTTTCACGTGTCTTACTTACTTGGTATGTTAAAAGAAGCGATCTTATGCAAAGGAAACTTCAATAGGACTTCCTTTTCTCTTTTTTTTTTTTTTTTTTTTTTCCTTCTTCTTTCTACTTCTTCTGCTTACTTTTACTGTGTTTCTTTTAAGACAAAGAAAATATAAAGAAGTCAAAGAACAGATTCGCGTGTATAAGACATACGTACAATACGGTTGCATTTTACATTGAAATTTTTCAATGTGAAAGTAAAGCATTTTTATACTCGGAAATATCAACATAATTCTCGTAAATTTTTTGGTATTACCAAAACGACCGTGAATAATGTCTGAATAATTTTATAAATGCTCATTAATGAATATGAATAATTATATAATAAGCGGTTATTAACTATACAATAAAAGTTTAAAGAATAATTGTTTTAAAATATTTATTAAATGTATTTAATGAGTTTTTATTTAAAATAAAAAATGTTATTTTAAGTATTAACAAATGTGTGTTTCTAAAATACATTTCTGAGAATGAATATTTATACTTTTAATTAAATTTATGTAAATCTAAATTGATTTAGCTTAATCATCATTACATAATTTTATGAAAAATCATTGTTTATATTTCACTAATTTTTACACATAAATTATCTTTATATATTTAAAAAATAATATTTATTAATTATTTTATTTATTAATAATTACAAAGTTTAAAAAGTATATAAAAATAGCAATGAAACTGTAATAATAATTTGAGCGCAAAATACTAATTTACAGAAGTTGTGCAATTCTCAGATATTGTAATTAATGACTCAGAGAAAGACCACAGTATCCAAGAGTAAGTTGTTTATTTTTATGTCCCGTAAGATGCTACTAAATAAATAGCTCTAGAATTTTAATTTTATAGAACGATTAAGTAATTTTAATTACTATTATATTTAATTATTTAAAGTTTATTACTAAAGAACCAATGATATAGTAATTATTCATAAAAAATAATTTTAACATTAATCAATACAATGACTTAATTGCTTATTTAATTCACTCAATTATTGACAATGTTTACTGAACATAATTTTAAATAAGTTTTACTAATTGAATAACGTTCTTCATATATATATATATATATATTAATATATGTACGTCATTAGACTAGTATTTTCTTCTGAACAAGTATAAATGTATTGTAAAAGATCTATATTATTCATGAATGTGGGTTACAAAAACAAAGTTTAATGATCAATTAATCCGATGATTGTTATCTACCGTCTAATAAGGGTTTTGTAAATATAATGTAAAATCATTTTAATTTTTAGTAATATTTGTACATTGAATTTAATATATAGAATTTTAACATAAATCTCATTTCTTAAAAATTCATCATACTCCTATATACATAATTAACGAAAAGATCAAGAATTGCACAGATACAATATTTTAATATACAAATAAATGTTTTGATTTAAATATATTTTATTTTACCATTGTTGGTTTTTTCATCAATGAGGGTAATAATAAAAAAAAATCCAATTTCGAAATGTATGACTTCTTAGAACCCTTATGTCAAGTTTTTATTACTTTGCGGTGACGGATCGTATCCATCATACTTTTTACCAGTTCACCATTGAACAAAAGGCACTGTTTTTGTAATTCTCCTTTAACTAGTTGAATTTATTAAGTTTAAAAATGATGGAAATCTTACAAATTTTAATAGAAAGTATGTAAAGTAATAAGTATATATTTAACAACAGTTATTTCTATATCAAAAATGAAAAAAAAAATAATTTTTTACATTAAAATTATTGATATATTAATATTAATTTAATTTCCATGTAAAAATATTTTTAATAGGTTATGTATTTAAGTGAAATGAGTAATTGACAAGGCAGAAAAAAAAATTAAAAAGCGTGAAGTTTAGAATTCCTATATTAAAATATATATGTCAATGCTAAATATTTCGTATTTCATATATGATATTAGAAGAAATGAATACAATAATTCATAAATAAATTAATTTTATAAATGTTCGATTATCTTTAGTTACTCAAATTTATCTTTATATTTTCTAGTTTTCAATGCTGTTTTTCTTTTATTTTTTTAAAACTTTTATCCTTAAATATTAAATGTGGTATTTACTTACTTTTAAATATATTTTTTAGCATATATAATCGTAAATTCTAAAGTATCTCTTTAAATTAAAGATACAAAGTCATCTTGGCTCATATCGTTAATTTAAACTTTTTAAAAAATGTTCAATGTGATAAAAGTCCAACAAAGTCTGTTAAGAAATCTTTTTAATTTAATTTATACAAATACATGTAAATAATCACCAAAACTTACAAATTTAAGTGATTTATCTTGAATGATAATTTGTTTTAATTCCATTTTTATATTATTTGGAATATTTTTTAACTATAATTTATTGATTAATGAAAAAATATCTATGTTAATAATAAAATGAAATGAAATTGAAAAAGTACACAAGAGAATGTATTTTTTAGTAATTATTAGTAATTTATATCAAGATACCATCATATATATATATATTTATATATATATATATATTTATATTCATTCAGTTAAATAGGATAACTTATAAGTTTATAAACAATTGAATTAATTTCAATTCAACATAAACCACTCTTCAATGGATCTTGGCCGACGTATAAATAAAAAAACTTAATTTTTTTTCTTGTCTTATCAATAGCAATCGTATTAATGGTAATATTAATATTACTACTAATTGTAATCATAAAATAGTAATCGTTACAATAACAATAAGATTAGTTTATTATTTTTTAATTTTATATTATAGTAAATTATACATTATTTCTTTGAGAAACATGTATCGTGTAATCATAGATATTTTACAAAGATCTTTATCGATGATAATAATATTTATTACTAATCATTAATTTCATAAAAGAATAAAATTCTGAAAATTTATAATTATTTAGACAGAGCTTTGATTTTTATACGTTAATTGATTAGAATTGGATTTATTCCAATATTTTTATACATAAAACTTTATAAGCACACTTAACTTAAAATCATATTAAAGGAATTAATATCAAAAAAATAAAAAATGAAAGAGAAATACAAAAAAGACAGACACAAAGAGAAAGTAATGTGGTATATTCTTAGTTGATTTTTTAAACAATTGGAATATTGAAAAAAGATAAAATTAAAATTTTTAAATTATATTTTTTTCTTATATATATATATATATATATATATATATATATATATATTTCTTAATAAATTTGTTTATGGTTAAAAGAAATGTAGGGTGTATAAAATTCGTGCAATCACGACGGTGCAATGAAAATACCGGTGATTATATCGTGTTTAAATTATTCCTTTATAACTTCGGTAAATAGGCTTAATATAAGAAAACAAATGATAGGTATTAAGATTGGGAATTATGTTGATAAAATGCAACAAATTCAAGAAAGAAAAAAAGCGTTTTATTACTAGAATGCATACAGGGGGGTCTTTTGTTATTCGAGCAATTATCCTTAATTGTAAAATTAAGAATAGATAATACATTTTCTAGAAACTTCAACTTTTATGATTTATCAGGGAGATAAAATATATTCGCCAATAATTAATAAAGTATTTTTTGGGATATATTTATAACACTATAGTAAATTAGTGCAGTTTTTATTGCAAAAGATTACATTCGTTTTATCTTCAAAATTCAATTTCAAGAAATAAAGTATCTATAAGATTAATTAAATGGAGAAAATAAAATAAATAATGATGTCTTTAAAATAAGAAATGGTATATGTATATTTATATTTACATATACACAATATTGATAAAAATATCGATATAAAAATTATATATAGCAAATATTTACATAAATTTTATAAAAGTTTGATTTTTTTTTTATGCATCTATTGATAAAAAATTACACCTCCACTTATTATTTAATCCAATAACAGGAATTTATTAGGAATTTTACATTAATCATTTGTTATAAAATGTTTAAAGTAGTTAATTCTTATTCACAATTAAATTTAAACGGTCGTTTCAGTTGTGCAGGAATAAAAATAAAATTTTAAATTATAAATGAAAATAAAAGTTCCTAATAAAAATAAAAGTCAAATATTTACTATTTAAAAATATCTAGATTCTCAAAAATTATCGCTTATGCATCAATTGAATTCACTGTAAGATAATTAATTCAAACTTTTCTTATTCAATTAATGCAAAAACAACATATGAAATGTCATTAGATCCGAAAGACATTGTAAATGTCAAGTCGCGAATAATATAAGCCCTATTTCTTTTCTATGGACGACTAACTACATCATTAAAAATCTGTGAACTAAAGATATCAGATACAAAGAAAGTGTGTAAAGCCGAACCATTGAGCGTAAAAAGTCGGAGGATCAAGAAGGAAAATTACCAGCAAAAATCAATTGAATAAGACTCTTGTGGTAGTAGTTGCAAAAAAAGAGAGAAGGATTGTGCGCGCGCGCGTGTGTGTGTGTGTGCGTGCGTGAAGTAGAAAGAGAAGCACAACGACTATCTAGGAAAGTAGTCATTAGCAATTGGCTTTTGTGACACGTGAGCCGGAACATAAACGTGTAACAGGCATGAATGCACGAGAGTTAATGCACCAAAGAATGAGAAACAATCAAAGAACACCGAGAAAGAGAGGACAAATAAAAATTCACACATATAAGAGCTCGTGAATAAAAGTATCGAATTACGAAAAAAGCGAAAACAACGTACAAAACACTATGATAAGGTATTAAGGAAATAGAAGATGTATGATTCAAAAAAATTGGACGCCACGTTTACAATTCAGTGAAGCCTTTCTTTTCCATGTTTCAAATGCTCGTTATTATTTGAAAATAAAAATAAATGGAGCAAATAATATTATTTTTATTGATTTAATCAAATTTTTAAAACCAATATTTAGACCTACAATGTGTCCAAAAATTAATATTAGTAATATGCATTGCTACAATTAAATTTATTATTTAAAAGAACTCGATTATTCGAATGGAAATATTTAAATACGGTTTGTTAACAAGAAACCTCGTATCACTTAATAAATCATTGTCTAATTAATAAAAGATATAAACATTATGCCAGAATCTTCGAAAACGTAATTTAATTTTGACTTTGTATAAATTAAACTTATACGAAAACCGATATGAAGTGAATAATTGAAAATTTCTACGTATAAAGTTAGTAAATCATAAGTATAAAAAAATCTGATAATTAATATAAATTATAATGAGTATTATAATTTTTATTATTATGCCAAAATCAGTTTTGAATATTGTACAATTGAAATGATCATATTAAGTAATACATGAAGAATCATCCTTTTATATAAGGTAGTTACGGAGAAAATAAAAATAATGATTTTACTAAACTTTTTCAAGAAATTTTTACAACAAAATATAAAATATATTCATTTTATGATAAAAGAATAAAATTTTTAATATGGTGAAGGACATCATTTTAAAAACTTCGGAAATGTATTACAACAAATTGTTAAATAATTATAAAAACAAATATATTATTTATTACATGGGGAAAATTAAATTTTACAAAAACTTCTTAACATTAATAATATTTAATATTTTAATAATTATATTAAAAAAATTTTTATAAACAAGACAGATGAAGTAAAATATCTTTCATTTCTGAAATTTGTAATTGGTATATGCTGTGGGTGAAAAGATACAATCATATATAATGAAATATTTTCTACTTGTTACAAAGTGCTATCAAAATGCTTTATGATAGAGCTTATTTGCATAAAAAATGTATAAAAATAATTAAAAATTCATAGTTAATCAAATCAAGATAAGTTATTAAAATCGTAAATTTTGTAAATATTGTTTTACAACAATGCAAATTTTTGTAAAACCAAAATATGATTGCTCTCTAATAATCCCATATCAAATCCTAAGCCGGTAAAATTATCCAAATAGTAATTAATTCATACAAAGTTATTTTACTATTACTTAATATCGAACTGTCTTTAAGAATATATAGAATCCATTATAAATTCATGATAGATTACGATACTAACATGTATTATCACCCATATAACTCAGTCTGCTTTTTGGAAATACCTTATCAGATTTATACAAGAAAATAAATAAGAATAACTTTGAATTATATAACTCAATAGTTAAAATATGGATTTTATCTACATACAATGTAATATAATGAAAGAATTGCAATAAAAATATAGAGCTTTTATCAAATGTAAAGAAAGAATAAAAAATGATACAAGAAAAATGGAAATATGATGATGGCTTGTAGATTATAACTTTATCAAGATAATAAAATAAGAAACTCTAAAAAAAATTTGGAAACGTAAATGTACTAAAAAATTTTTTAATTTAATTAGGTCAAAATAATAAAGAATAAAATTATAAAAAAAGTAATAGCCAAAAAATAAATGTTGTCAAGTGAATTTTATATAGATTTTTATTTTACCCTATATTACCATAATTTATCATCTAAAATAATATTGAAAAGAAATATCATAAACATACTGTAATTTAAACAATTGCACAAGTATAAAAAATGTAGAAATAGAAATTTTATGTTTTATTTCAGTATCAACATAATTAAACTCTTATTAAATATTAAGTTAAAACGATAATTTAATCGTATTTAAAATTAAAAAATAATAACGCATAATTAATATATATCTAAAAACTTTGTATTAAATTGCTTTTAAGAAAAAAAAATGAACAAAAAATTAAAAATCGTATTAAATAGACGTATAAAAAGAATAAATTCAGAACTCTTGAATAAAATTATTACAAAACAATATAAAAAATTATGAACTTTTCAATTAATGAAATCCATTATAACAGATTAATAATGTTGATTACTCCATTTAATATTCAATTTTGGTATTTTTTAATTTTACTAGAAGAATTGAAGAACTATTAAATGAAAATAAAGAAGTAAAGAATATGAATTCAAAAGATGGATATTAATGGAAATAATTATATTTACTTAAATTTATATTAAACGAAATTATTTAAATCTATTAAGTAACAATAAGTTTTGATAGTTACCGCAATTACAAATAAAATTGATACAATAACTATTTTTTAATTTGTGCAATATTTTTATGTTAAAAATAGTAAGTTTGATATAACCGATACCAATTAATTTAATAATTATTTAACATATATTTTGAAGTAATAATAAAATATATCACATAATTTATTTAGAAAATACAAAATTTTATAAATTTAGTAATATTTTTTAATCAAAAATCTAAAATTGTTAGTATGAAATTAATTCGTAATATTGTAAGATGCCACTAAGCTAATTGCGAGTTGCTCGAAATTAGTATATACTATAAAACTATTGAATAATACTACTAATTTATTTAATGTGTTTATAATAAATAATGCTTAAGGAAACATTGTTTCAGAGAATATTGCATTAAACAAGTAATTAAAATATCGAAGAAGAATACTAGGCTTCAAAGTTTTAAAATTATATAAACTTTGCAATTCGTATTATTATACGAAATTGAGTAGACATAATAATAATAATAGTAAATATAATATGTAAGAGAATTTTCAGTGATATTATAATAACATGAATATTTTCATTTTAATTTTTGATTTGAAGCTTTTTCGAGGTTGTTACACAAATAAAGCAGTTGATAAATTGTAAGTATATTGTACACCAATAATTTTCAAATATTTTTATGCATTACATTAATTTTTGCACATTTAAGCTCATTAATATTCTACGAATATATAGAGGAATATATTATTTAATATCTGTAATTGTATTTACTGCTATTCAATATTTTATGTAATAATATTGTTTATAAGTGCCAAATGAGTTATCGGTAAAATGGTTTTAGTGTATAAAATCGATACGCATGATTGTGGTATATCCAAAATTTATTTTTATTATACAATAAAGAGAATTATGGGATATTATAGAATATTATTGCAATTGTAATTAATATTATTCGAACAACTATTAATTTCTATTCAATCACTCATTTGATACGAATTTTGTGTTAATACCATTGTTAATTTTTAATTCACATAAGCAGTAATATTTTTATATTTGTAATTTCATTCAATAATGCGATACAAAATATATCAATTTAAATAAAAGAATAATTGTTTTACTTTAATTTATATGAAATTTTCAAATATTTCAAGAAATTAAGATTATATAAAGTAATATTATGAAATTTTAAATTGAAATATAGTAATCTTAAAATATAATTTATTTGTCAGTTTTACTTAATAAGAGTAAACAATTTTTTGAAAGAAATTTTATTTTATATTTTAGTCGACAATTTAATTAAAAGGTTGAAACTCATTAACTTGGAATTTACTTTAGGATATATATAATTAATATTTTTTAATAGCAATTATTTCATAATTCTAAAAATCTTAAGGAAAGTTTGTATAATAAATTATACAAATCAACAATTCCAAAAAACAATATACGTGCAAAGTATATATTTTTATATATTTTACAATAATAACTCGATTTTATTTGAAATGAATAAAAGAAATATTTTTTATATAACTATTTTTTATATAACTAATTATTCATTTGGCAAAGGAGTAAATTAAAAGAATCACCAAAGCGTAGTTTGGAAATTGATGAAGGATTTCTTCAAATCTTTCTTCAGACTACGAAAGCCCATAAATGAGGTTTGACTATATAATCTAATTCCTCGAGTTAACCAAAAGTTTTTAACATTGTAAGAAGACAGTCACGGAGAAAAAATTACGATTACGATGAAAATTTAAATATTGGAGTGATAAAATTTTCGATCGAAACTCAACGCGAAAAAAAAGCAACGTAAGGAGGAAAAGAAGGAGCTCCTGTTCCTTCACGATGGAAAGTACAGTGAAAACTTCTGGGAGCGGAAGTCGTATTCGTGCCTTCGTATCGAGTGTCATTTCCTTGTATCTTGTCATCTGCGTCATCGTCTAGGAGGGCGTGTTCAACTACAATAATAAGAGAGACGCGATTTGGACAGTTAAATTGACGTAGAGCGAGGTATCGTTTAATTAGCGTTACCTCTTCGTTCCTTTGACGATTCGCTTTATTCACTGATATCACTTGATTTTCCCGAGATATCTCCATTTCTGTAATTACAATACCAATGCAACATCAAACTTACTGTAATTTAATTTATCCATTGTCCATCTTTTTCAGCATACTGTAAATTTAGGCAACTATTTGAACAAATTTTTAAGTGAACTATTACGAAGAAGCTCTTATAGTTGGGTCTATATATAAAACTATTTTTATTACCTTTAAAAAAAATAATCATGAAAAGTTAATCAGTTTTATTCTATGGTTTCTCTTATTCGCTTTATAAATTAAAAATAATTTATACTGTGCTTCATATAATTAATAAGAAATAATGTTTTAATTATAGAATTATTTATGCTCACATTAGTCAATCAATGCGATACTTCCTCGCTCATTATTTTTTCATTAATTTTCAGGATTATACAGTTGTTAAAAAAAAAAAAATATATAGATAGATATAAATTTTTTTCTGCTAAATAATGTTGTTGCATTGTCACTTCTGGTACAATTGTTGGCACGTCGATCAAATGCGTGCCTCCGTTATAAATGCACTCGAATGTATTAATATAGAAAACATGCAATGTCAAGGCCTATATACCATATGCATCATTTAACCGTGATTAAATATTTAAAAAATATTACAAATTCTTTAAATAAACTTTTTGTTCTTTTATATAAAAAACATACATAATTAAAAGTTGCAACTTCTTTTGGAAAGTACCAGGATTGACACAATAAATTTAACCGGAAAATTGTGGAATGATCATTTATTAAAAAAATGAATTTTATAAATATGAATTTATAAAACTCATTGCTCAATCTTGATGAAACATAAATAATATATGTGTACATATATTATCACTATAAAATAATTTATTGAGCTAGACATATGACTAAATTTTTTTCATTAAAATAAACTTGCATTATTTGCCCGCAACATTGTAAATATTTTTCACTAAAGCTTATATGTTTTGCATCAAATCATCAGAAAAAATTAATTCAAATCTATTATTGTAAAGGAGGAAACATCAAGTTAACCTTATATTTAATAACATATTTATTAATCTATGCATTAATGATTTTACAAGTTATAATATGAAATCATTAGATTATATAAGCTTATATTTTTGATAGAATGTAAATATTCGACTTACGATTCATAATAATGGCACACACTTTTGGAATAAATTCACAAAATAATAAACAACTATATTTTAAATTGCCTATTATTTATAGTTTGTTATTTTGTTGTTTGATTATACACTTATGTGTATAAAATTGTAACGTACTACGAAAAATCATCCACGCGCGAATATTTACATTTTATAGCCACGATGCGAGTAGAATATTTTTTTTTTTTAATAAAATATTTCTCTATCATATTATGCCAAAATATTTTTTCTTCATAAATTTTTATTTATCTGAGAATATGATTATTTTGACAAATTCCAAGTTTCACCTTAAAAAATATAAATAGAGTATGTACAATGATCGTGACTAATAAATATTCTGATCGTACAAAGTACAGGTAATAATCCGTAAATGAACAGACACGCCGTATTTTTCACTGTAAACAACGTTTTTTTATTTAAATTCATATTTATTACTTAATTAATTCATTTATTAAGTTAAAATACAACAGATTATAATAGACAATAGTGAAATAAGTAAGTTGTTGAAATATACAACTTCAATATATCCATTCAATTAAAAAAAATTGTATTACTATTTATCACGCTTAAACGATGTCTTTTTTGAAGTTATATACAATATCAATTTACACAATATCAATTACACATAATTGTAACGGTTTTTAAAGAATATAAATGCATAATAACTAATTCAAGTGCTATTCGTGAGATGAATTTTGTATATTTTAGTTATTCTACATTTAAAAAAAAAATATAATAGTATAAAAGATTTTGTAATAACAATAAAATGTAAATTAGCATAAAAATCAAAATATGAAAAATATAGTTATGTTGATTAAAAACAAATATAGTATAAAATAATAACGTATATAAATAACAATTAAAAATACATGAATTTTTCGTTATTACTCAAATAAGAAGATGCCTAAAATTTTAGTTTCACACAAAATTCATATAATTAATTTGTATTTTCTATTATAATATATCTATAAATAATATTATTTCCAACATTGATTAAATATTTTAGAACTATTTTATAATTAAATAATTACAATAAATATAACACATGATATTTTTGATTTAAAAAACATTACTACTGAATAAAATTGTCATTAAATTAATCATGGATTTGTTTATAAATCTTTTTATCTTCCCTCAAATTAAATTTTAACTATTTTTATAAACTAAAAGCAATTTGAAAAAAATTAAACTCTTATTTTTTACAATTAGTATTTTAAATATTTTAGAGACAAGCATTAAATTTTAGAATAACCAAATTCATTTCATAGCTCAATCAAAAATAAAATTGGGATTCTACATTTTTAGTAATTATTAAATATTTCTTGTTTAACTGTAACTAAAAAGTGTTTTTCATTAAAATTCAATTTGTTCAAATTAATTTTAAAAGGAAAATAAAGAAAATTTTTTATATATCAACTGAAACTATTTATTATAATCTTGCTGAGTCAACTGACGCGAACACGTTTTTTCTTTGTTTAAAAAAAAAATCAGTTTTCTAATATTAATATTTTTACACAATGAAGAGGAATAAGAAGAAATTTTTTAGATTTTTGGAAAAAATTTTTATTGTTTCTATTTGCATTGGCTGGAAAATGAATTTGAAAATGGTTTTTCTGAATTTTTTTTTTTATATCAATGGTGAATTCATTTAAAATTAATTCTTAAAAATGTGAAGCTACGAAATAAAATTCAAAAGAAAATAATTTTTAAAATTCAAACCACAGCCTGTTTTGCCCTTTAATCGTTCCTTGCTATTGCTATTTAATTTCCGATAAAATCAAAATAATATATTATTATATCCGTGTTCTAGATAAAAATGCAATGCTAATCCTCTCATATAATTGAAGGAAATCAACTTTATCAAAGGCTTCCATTATTTGATAAAATGTAATTAAGATTGACTCAAACCTACATGTTGTCACCCTGTCATTGTATAATTAAAATTTAACGCAACTTACTTCAATGTAAGATATAATCTCTTAAAATATGTTTTATACCATTTATAAATTATATATTATTTTCATAAAGATCATTTCTAAATCAATTACTGTAACTACCTTTTTTTGTTTAAAATTATTAAAATTATTCGATTCCTTGATATTATGCATTTTTATTTACTTGCATGATTCGATTCTTTTATCTCTAATTTTTTTTGCAAACAATAATAATTCACAGCTTTTCAAAATTCAATATTTTTTGTTAAAACATTAATCTTATTTTCTATTTAAGTCTTTAAAGGATATCAGTAAAAATACCTATAATCTTATGTTTCATTTTGAATTACTTTTTGAAACAGAAAGTAAAACCATATCGTAAAATATATGACTTACAAATATAAATTTGCAGCTAAATTTGTTTCATTGAATGAGGCAAAAATATAATAGAATTCATGTTTTAATATTATATTTTTAAAATAAAAATTTTCCCTGATTTCATTTTTCATAATATAATCTAATCTTTAAAGTAAATAGTAATTTGTTATGATTGGTTAAATTTTTTTTTCATCAATTATGAGGCGTTTAAGTACAATTTTAGTTTGTTTATAATCTAAGAAAAAAAATAATATCTGTGTAAAGATTATACGAATTAAATTGCTGTTTTATTTAATTTGTAATTAAACTGCTGTTAATATTAAATCAATTGATTAAAATATTTGAAACAATTTACTCGCATAAAATATCTCAATAAAATTTTTATAGGTATAATTTTAATAACATTTTAACAACAATAATAATTAATAATAACATTTGCGTTATTAATTTAGCTATTTTACTGTTGTATTTTATGAGGTTTATGTTGACATATACTTATGTATGCGTGCATAGAAAACAAATTTTTGATAATAAAAATACATTCTTGTACAAATAACCCTTTGTTTTATTAATGAGAAAAAAGTATAGGATTTATAAATCAAGGTTTATTGACGATTGAATTGGAACCAATAAAGTTCATCTGTCTTCATTAAATTTTTACTACTATGCAATTACAACTGCAGTCGCAGCAAGAGCTAAATGACCGTGAAAATAAGCGTACGCAATGCAAAGATAAAAAATTGAGAAAGAAGGAGAAAGATAGAAAGACATACAAAAGAATAATAGATAGAGCAGAGAAAAAAGCCGACAGATCAAATTAGGATCGCTGAGACTTCTACAAGACTAGAACAATGAGATGTTTATTGAGTTCACGTGTATTATATATTAATAGTGTCTTTTTAAAAAGAAGCTTAATTCTTGAATTTTTTAAAAATAATTTATAGTTTCATGATTTATAGTTTTTATGGAATTGACAGGACTCGCTTTTCAATAGGTATATGAAATGTTGTTCTTTGTAGACTACAAAATGACAAATAAATAAAGTTAAAAGTTAATTTTAAATGTGTGCTAAATGCTGCACATTACGGTTTATGTATTATAAATAAATTATATTGTAAATAATTTATAAACTTTACTTACAATTTTTACTAAACTTGCAGGTTACTTTGATTTTCGAGTATATCAACTATTTTCATCGATAGGCATTCATTTGAATAATATACCGATGTAAGTAAAAAGTCAACCTTCTTTATGACATACAATTGAAAGAAACTATTACATGAATAAAATGATAATATCATAAATATTGGTATAAAGAGTTTACGTGAGCACATAAATAATGAATCGAATGGAATCATTTGTTTGTTTGTCGATTGTCCAATTGATGGATTGAAGGCGGCACTAGAGTTGAATTATCATACGTCTCATGCTCTGGCAGCTGACCACGAAACAACAAAAAATTCAGAAACCGGTTGTAGTAACAACACCGACTATGTTCAAATTTTCGTTTCTATGCACTTGAGAAGTAAATAGCATTTGAAGATCTGATAATCGTATTTTATAATTCTAAAAGTACACAATCTCATAAGAGGACACGAACTTCATATTCTGTACACGTTTTAATGCATAGTTATGTGCACATAAATTATTTAATAGTGAATCTTCTTAATTGAGAGACGACAGTGCGGTATCATATTTTATGGTAATGATACTGCATTTAATTCCCAACATCACGCTTGGGTTATAAGCATTTAAAAAAACGCACTAACAATTATTATATAAAGAAATAATTGCATCAACGGTTTATTCGAGTATGAGCATAGTTGCGCTTCTTTTGTCATCGGTTGCGCTCTTCAAATCACTTTGGAATTTTCTCGAGGGCGACCAAAATCAGATCGTAGTTACCTTCCATTGGTACTCTTTTATCCGAGACTTACTAACAGTTTTCAAATTTCAATGTGTCCATTGATATCATTTTTTTTTTCTTCTTTTGAGTTTAGCTTTATACTATATTCTATAATCCATTCATAATAAATATTTTTATTTGGGTCATTTCATATAATATATACAGCAATAATCTCTTTTTAATAAATTTGTTTTGAAAAATATAAATAAATCATTCAGTGATATCGTTATTTTATATGTTTGAGTTATTGTATATATACATATATATATATATATATATATATATATAAATAGTATAATATAAAATTTTAATGAATAGTCGATTTGCGTACAGGAATACGTAAAAGTTAGTTGAGTTTAAATTTTATTATTCTTTACATATATGTGAAGATTTAAATTTTGGATTTAAATCATTTTTAAGGTCTTTCAAAATAAAATTGTGCTGTGAAGTTAATAAAAATTTATGAATTAAAAAAAAAAAACAATAAAATTCATCAAAATATTTTTTAACTATCCATTACGAGATTTCTAATAAAGCATTAATCAGTTCTAAATTTATTATAAAAAAAAAATTAACTTTAATCAAATTTAAAAGCTGATGAATAACAAACATCAAATACATAACATTCTGTACAAAATGAAAAAGAAATGAAAAATTATTTTATATAGAGTCATATGGCAACGCTAGCATTAAAACATATTAGTACTTTATTGAAAAGATTATTTAGAACAAAATAATAATCAATAAATGTGCAAATTTTCTCTTTTGAATATATTTATTAATTGAAAGAAAAATATGCATGCAAATAATTATGCTGTTTCAAAAAAAAGTTTATCAATGGTTTCAATTGAATATCGTAAATATAGTATTCATTTGTGCACTTGTTTGACATTTATACAAAATACCTCTGAAATTATAAACGATTATAACAAAGTTTTAGTTAAAATTTCTTTACTAAAATATTCATCACAAATTTTGTTTGCATTTTATATCAGTACTCCACAGTTTTATCTATAAATATACATATAAGGCTATTTAAATTTGTGATTTATGTTATAAACTATATGAGAATAATCCACCTCAAATTTTCAAAAAAATTTAAGGTGGATTATTTGGTATTTTCATTCGTTATATATTTTTATACTATTTACTTTTATGTTATGCATTAGTGTATATATGTGTCGGGGGTACAAAAATATATTGTTATCTGTGTTTTTTTAAGCCAAAGAGACAGAAGAAAAAAAAATAATTGAAAGGAAGTCAAAGGTTTTTTTTGTTGATACATTTAATTAATGTAGCTTTTTCTCTTATGATAAGGTTTTCAAATAATTAATAGAAGAAAAATGGAGTGAAGGTATCATTATTTAACAATAAAAATGTATAATTATCTATGTAAGACTCATCTATTTTCTCTCATCAACTATAGTGTTTTATTCCAGAAAGTAGATTCTATATTAATAAATGATTATTTATTTATTTATTTATTTTATTAATATGAATAAAATTAAATATGAAAAATGATTATAGAATATGCATTATTATTATTATTATATAATTATTATTAATCTGATTATTAAATATTGGTGGTATATCGATTGAGTTAAAATAATAAGCAATAGATTAAAACTTATATTAATTTGACACGTTTACCGTTGATTTACGTGAACCAAGAACTGTAAGCCTTTTTTTTCTTTTATGAATTTAAATATTTCTAAACTTATGAAATTAGAATAAATTATAAACAGTATTTCACTGATAACATTATGATTCTATGTTTTTTTTTCTTATGCATATATTTAGAGAAATATTATATAGAAACGTTTAAAAATGTACAAGAACTACTACTACTTTTATACTTAAGAATATTAATATACATATGTTGAAAAATTATTGGATATCTATGAATAATAACTACTGAATAGATTTAATAAAATAGCTTGAATAGAATTTTAATATTCGAAAGAAAACAATAAAGCAAGACTATCAATATTATTTTTATCAAAAATAATTTTTCTTGTACAATATCGCTGGAAAACCATTTGCAATTACTGTTTAAAATTTATATAGTTTTAATAAATATTAAAATTTCTAAATTCATATAATATTTGTTTTAATAATATTTTTAATTTTCAACGCCTTATTGCGAAATAATTTTAATGATAACTGTGGAATGTTTAGCTAATATTATTATTTTTTTTTAATTCTATCGACTTTTTTATATTTTACAATAATTATTAGTTTTTAATATTTTTATTAAATTCATGAAACATGAAAGCTTGAAACTTAATATTCATTTTTTTTGTTGCCTTGAAATTTATTTAATATTCGTATTATATTTTTTTTTTATTAAATGAAAGACGATTAGCTTCACTTATAATTTCAATATTATTAATTTAATATCGCGTAAATTTATTCATATTTTAAATTATGCTCGATTATAATTAAATCAAAAAAAGGTTTTTTATCATTCGATTCTTTGAGATAGATTTTAAATGAATAACTATTTATTGATCTGTATGTGGATAAAATATTTTGCCTTTAATTATATAAACTTTGTAATAAATATCTTATTACTCTTCGACATAGAATACAACTACAAAGTATGTTAAATAGGTGATTTTGAAATGATTTAATGAAAGAGTACCTTAAAATTTGTTTGTAATCAATGGTAATAATGCTAAATATAATTAACGAGAAATTGCAGTAAATGACATGAATAAAGATTATTGGGTTATTAATTCATGGAAGTAAAATATTAATCGCCGTAAAATATTCTACGTTTATCTCGGCTCGCATGACTGTCAGTACAATGTTGTCGTATATAAGGAGTATATCAGGAATAAAAATTGTCATTGACATTGATAATAGGTAGCTTAGCATACAAACATGATACAGATAACTATATAAGTATTGAAGAAAACGAAATTTGATTTCACCAATAAGTTTTAAAAATCACTCGGTGATTTGAATTTCTCAGAGCAGACAATTTTAAAAATATTGCACTTTGATTGATAGCATACAATTTAAAACTTATAAATATATATTTAATTATTCGAAATTATAATTGCATATAAAAAATAATAATAATAAATGCACGTAATTTCTAACAAATATATTACTTCAAATATTAGTTATTTGCGTAATCAATTTGATTGATTAATTACTAAAGTCACAGACGAAAAAATAAATATTTTTTGTATTAAAAAGAATATAGTTTTAACTATTTAAAAATGACAAAATATTTTTTTCAATAAAAATTTATTTATCTATAAGGATAATTTATTTATTTATAAAGAAATTTAATAAATCTGATATCATGATATTCATTGAATTTATTTTTTTAGTTTCAGAAGAACTTAAAAGTTTTCACATACATTTTCACATAAATGTATAATTTTTACAATTAATTTGTTTTTAACTAGAATATGATAATTATGTAATATATACATGAAAACAACTTTTTTGTTATTTTCCAAAAATTTATTACACTAGTAATATTTTAATATAAAATAAATTAACAATAAAGTATATTTTATCTCATTTTCATATAATTAATTAATTATGTAAATAGTAAAGATAAAATCTTTTCTCATTAATTCACCTATACTTTATTGTTGCTTGCAATTAATCAGCTAACCAAAAATTTATATTAAAATCTGTTAATTATATCAATCAATAAAAGATATAATTACATAATGTTAAATGTAACAAGCAAACTATATTTTAAATAAACAAGGTAATATTTGAATTATAATAATAAGTATATCGTTTTAGATAAATTAATAACTAGATAAATAAAAGGAGTTGTTTATTTTAGCTAAATCAATCATTTGAGTGTATAATGTATTGAAATAAAATTATAAATATTAAGAATATAATAAATGGAATTTTATTAATTTGTTGTAATGTTGCTTTTATATAATTTTACTCGTACAAAATATAATAATACATTGAGAATTTGGAGCATAATATGATTATTTAAACTACTGCAGCTAAAGTGGTTTTTTTAAAAAAATAATTTAAAATTAAAATTTATAATGTAATGGACAGGAGAAAAGAACAGATAAAATGATTATAAAAATAAAAAATTTCAAATATGTATTTTAAAATAATTTCATAGCAATAAGTAAATGATATGTAAATGTTAATACGAATAATGCTTTATTTTGTAATAGATTATTTCAACATGGTATGAAATTATTATTTTTATTATACATGTTTGCAATTTATTTAAGTTTTTGTTGCTTAATTTTTTAACATTTTGAAATAAACAAAGTGCAATATTGCGTTGAAATAATCATTCGAGAGGTACATTCGTAATAGTGAATCAAAATTTAGTTATACTGTTTTAGAGATATAAAAAGATTTACTCCGGTAATAATTAGTGAGTTGTTGTTTTTAGAAACATCAGAAAATTGAATTAAGGCTGAAACTTAATTGCATTGCCCTTTGCGACGTCCGCAGTGCAAGAAAATTGAAAATTTACAATAAAAAAAATTTTTATCGCGCATCTATAAATTAGGAGAGGTAGACGCTGGAACTCGAAAAAAGATTTACGCGGTTAAGGGCGTGGCGGGGGGAGGGAGGGAGGAAAGGTAAGGCTATGGTCGAATGGAAATGGGTTCTATGGATGCGAGAAGAGGCAAAAAAAAAAAAGGCAGTCAAAAGGTTATACACGAACAGCCATCGAGTGGGTTATTCTCTCCGGCTCTCGTAGTGGTGTACGTGACTGGACTAACTTTCGCACCAATGCCGATATTAGGAAAGAAGTTGCGCAGCTGAATCAATGTCGTACTGAAAATGATCTATACTTAAGGCGAAAGGGAAGCCTTCTCTCCTTCTCTCCTTCTCTCCTTCTCTCCTTCTCTCCTTCTCTCCTTCTATCCTTCTATCCTTCTATCCTTCTATCCTTCTATCCTTCTCACCGTGTCCCAGTAGCACGTTTTTTTCATTCGCGTACATTTCTCTCTCCTCCTCCTCTTCCTCCCCTGGCGCCTCTTCTTCCCGTTCAATCGGACGAACGAGTGCCACTCTGTTATGCACAAATTCGTTTGACCTTCGGTATCTTTCAACACGAAATCCTCTCTCTCTCTCTCTCTCTCTGTTTCTCCCTTGTGCGCGTACTCCTCTTTATCTGAACTCTCGCGTTTATAATTAGACTCGACCAGTTTATCCGTCCTTTATACATAAGCGGAAAGGCGAAGAGGAAAAAGTCATATCGACGTCTTAAAGGAAAGCGGGGAAGCGGACTTTCTATGTGTTTCCATCGGGAGCTCAAGGAAAAGGCGCCTCGGAGCCGCTTAAGCTGCTTATCAAACGATGCTTCCTTGCAACGAGCCCCCTCGAAAATATTTCAATTATCCAAAAATTCTGAAAAAATGCAACATCTTTCATCTTTTTGAATTTCGCAACCGTAGAATTACTTGAGCGCACGGGCATCAAAAGAGACTTAAGAGATTACATATATTCATACCGAAATCAACCTTTCAAGTCTTACCCTCTCGAGTGCATGCGGCCAGGGCACGCATCCACAATGTCTACATTCAATAATTCCAAAAGAAAATACCAAAAATATCGCAAAAAAAGTTCCAGTGTTTTATAATGTCAGAAACATTTTAACCATAGTAATGAAATACTCTAGCATACTTTGTACAAATATTTCCTCGATACACTTGTAGCACCCTCGAGCACACAAGGGTCTTAAAGGATCGTATGTGTATCGTTTGAAAATGCATTTTAAGAAATACTTTATATTTTTTCCGTTCTTTTTTTTCTTTTTTTTTCTTTTTCTTCTTTTTTTTCGTTGTTCATTTGTCAAATAAGAAAGTTTTACAAATGTGAAAACTTGACAACTGAAATAGAACGAATCCAGAGTGCAATTTAAATATTTCAATTTATTTAATGCATTGTTTATGTTTATTCAAGCGACTATTTCATGTATTTTACAACTAAAAAACATAAGTAGATTTATATAATCAAAATCCAAAATACTAAATACAACCAAAATACTTTAAAAGGAAAAAAACAAAGACAACTAACGTGTCTAGCGCATAATGTATTTATTAAATGGAATTAGTCTAGACTTGCAACAAAAATGATAAGATACTGTCATATACAATAATAAACTATGTATACACAATAAATATGTTTTACATTTTTATGACATAATTTTCATACTTTGTGCTAAAAATACTTTCGCATTATGTAAAAAGAGCATTCTCACTCGTATTCTTCTGTTTTAAATTGCTCGAGTAATTTTGATTTTGTACTTATGATTTTTATATTAAATAATAAGTTTTTTTTTATTCATAATTTAGAGAACTCATGAACATTTTTAAAAGCAAATGTACTATTAGTTTATAGCCTTTAAAATTAACATCTCCAATAGTATATAGTATTTGTTTTACACAAGTTGATACCTTTATTCCGAAATGAATGTGCCACGATAAACTATTCATATCTTTATTCATAAGTCTCTTCTGCTCAGTTGTATAATAATTTCTTGCTTTCTCGAAATTTCAAACGAAAATTCAAATATGTAAATGCCACTTTTTAATGATGCACTTATTGTTCTCGACTTCGTTGTAAAGAGAGGAAAATTAGGAGATATAATGTTGTTATTCAAAGGTAATTAAGTAAATTATTTTTAACCACCAGCGGTATAAACAAGCGTAGTGATTGTTTTATCGACGTTATCTTGATATTCAATATCAGCGAATCGAAACTTTTTTCACTGCACTCACAATGTTCTCAAGTGCAAAGCAGTTTAAGGCAAATTTAGATATAATATAATTTAATCAATGGACGATTAAAACTTCAAACTTAGTTTCTCGATAAAACCGCTCTTTACGACGAGCTCCTTAATCAATTCGGCTGAAAACACGAGACCTCTGCGGTATCATTCTTCCCGCCCCTTCCCTCCGTCCCCCCGCCCCACCCTTTTTTCTGCACACACTCATTTCGTCCGCCATTCGCATCGCTGTTGGCGGCATTTTTTTTTTTTTTTTTTTTTTTTTTTTTGCGAGACTTCAAGTCAACAAATACAGCGTTACAACCGGTTTCGCGAACTTGATGCGCAGTCCAGCCGCTGGGCAGAACCACACCTTATGCTAATCCACGGGATGCGAGGCTCCTTTTGACGGGCCTACTTGGGCTAAGGCCAATGACGAAAAGGCCACAACTCGCGACTTCCATGATTTATCTTTTTAAAGACGCTCTCTTTACGGTTTTGGACATCGATCGCGAGCGAGTGCAATCTCCGATCGATTCGCCCCACTCGCGCTATTATTAAATGCGAGCGAAACCCACGCTCCTAATGATTTAGCATTTTAATTTCAGAAGGACGCATGTGGCGAAAACAATGTTAACGAAAGTAATTGCTATTTATAGCTTGCAATAAATTTTTTGATTATGCGTGCACCGAGGCTTAAGTGTGACTAAATCATGCACATTTTTGTCAATTATTAACTCTTTTATTAATAATTAATGCCAATGACTTTAAACTTTCCATCAGCATTGCGATTCAGGTTGTGAAAATTCAATAAAATAAACAGTCTGAATAAATAACGCCTTCGCTTACGACCTTTTTATTTTATATTTTTTAAATGTGTTTTAGTTTAAAATTCTACACTTGTACAATTATTGCACTCTTATTAGATTATTTTACTTTAATATATCACCACAGGATTTACTTGAAAAAAAGAATAACACTACAGCATACTAATGTTATTTTTTTTTAGAAAATATTTTAATAATAAAAGTTAAAATTACACCTAGTTAACTGTATTATAATTAATACATCTCATTATTTTTATGACTATGATAAATAAAAATAATGCAATTATTAATTAAAATATTTTATAAATCATTTTACAAGTTATATGCAAGCAACAATACATAATTAATAATAAGCAACAATGAATTGTTTTACCAATTAAATTTTTTGACTTTTAATATTGCGTAATAAATTTAAAAATAATATATTAAGTATTGACCATAAAATTATATAAAAACAAAAAATGCGCACGAAAACCAAGAAAATGAATCACATAAGCCTATTATTTTTTTTAGTGATATATTTTTATTCCTATGTGTTCTTTATAAATGTTTATATCAGATCTTGTGATACGCATGATGTTGAATGATGACCAAATTTATTTTTTATTATATTCTAACTATATGCAGTGAACTTATAAACAATATAATAAATTTTTTCACATTGTAATACTGTTATTAAATGTAAATATGATGTACTTAACATTTGATTATAATGAACTCTGTTGATTGAATTTGAAGATAGATATACGGCACCTTCCATAATTCTGTTGATTGAAAATATAAAAAATTTATAAATGGAAAATTTTGAAAAATGTTCAAAAACCGTTGTTTACATTACAAAATATCCCATTTAAATGCAAAGTACATTCTAAACGGTAACAATTCCTTGTTCGTTTTCTTATACTTTTATGACTTTTTTATGATATAAATATTTATGATTTTATATTATACGTTATGATATTGTATAAAATAGTTATTTCTTAAATATTATTGATCGATGCTTTCAATCAATAAAAAATTCAATATAACTTTCATATAAATTTTACTATTTATTTTTTACATGAAAGCAAGCTTATTTTAATGAAAGTTATATTATTTTTTCAATTTTTCTTGCTTTAAAAATGAGTGTTTTTAATGAAGTCTAATTTAATTTTTTTACTTTAATTGCATGTTTAAAAGCTTAAGTTTTAATAGTTAGTAATATATATACAGAAGTACAAAAAACATGTGAATTATCTTGTTAGTTTTATAGTTACATCATTATTACCTAAATTACATATTTTTGCATAAATTTTCAAATTACATCACACAAATTTATTTTAGACTATAAGATATAAACATTGAATGAATCTAATTAATTAAAATGATAATTTGAAATGAGCTGGATTTCATGATTGGATTTAAAATAATTTTTTGATATGTGAATCGTAAAATTAAAAGTATAGTAATCTAGATGAGTAATTAACTTTGATACATTATGTTAACATATTTAAACAATGGATTATGAATTGAATTGTATTAAAATATTAGAATTTCCACAACGATACTGTGATACTTTAAGTAATAAGGGTGAACATTTGAAACTTTTTTTTAAAATATTGCAAGTATAATTTCCGATATGATTAAAATTTAATTAATTTTTTAATGCAATACTATATTATACTATTATACTAAGAAAAAAATGAATGTTTTACGAAAAAAAGAAGAAGTGCAACCATTTATAAAAAGGTCTTGTTTTAAAGGAAATTATTTGCAAGGATCCTCTTTGCACATCAATTAACATTGGTTAAAAGTGCGATAAACAGAGCTCGGCAATCGAGTCAAATAATTTATTTATACATTGGCGCCGATAAAGTCTTTACACGGGCAAATAAAATTATACAAGCGATTGAGATAAGAAGCTTCGTGGGATAATTTAGACGCATCTCGGCCAACATTAGATAGCAGAGGATTAAATAGCTTCGATAAACTTAAATCCCACCGACCTCCTGCTGCTCTTCCAAAAGTTCATCCTAAACGAATGCGAATTCAAAATGTCGTTCTCGTCGCATTTGTTCTCCAGGATGCGCGAGTTTTATGGCATTTGAAAGCATTTTCTCCCCGGGAGTAACGTAACGCGCTGCACTCATTTTTCCATCCGCACCAATTCTACAACATGTCAAATATTATATTTATATGCAATGACTCTTTACAGCTTTTATGATGTATCTTCGGTAGAACGCGTTACTCCAAAGTATCTTTCTTTTATTACACAATAAAAGATATGTCTATGCCCCAGCAAATATCCTCAATTTTTACCTTCTCCAATGTGCTCGGAAATAATACGATCCCGAGAAATTTTTAAATTCAAGACTGTAAAAATTCGAATATTCTTTAAATTTATATATGTTTAGTTGGAGCAAAACTAATAAATAAAGAATAAGGAAATATATAATAGGAGAATGAAAAATTACTATCAACATGTTTGGTTGGCCTATTTCGTTCAACCTCTCTATAAATAAAACTTTGCTAAACTTTAAACCTGTATGTTGATAATAAAAGTTACTTTTAGTTCATTTACAACTAAAGTTTTTACATATGAAACATCACGATTTGAAGTTTAATTTAATATTTTTAGATATTGAATTATATTTTGTTTGTCAATTAGTAATTAAAATAGCGAAAGATTTTCTTTCTCCGTAAGGATATACGACTATTGCTACATATAGAAAATGTAAGATATTTCAAAAATAAATTTCACCGTATCAATTTCATAAATAAAACGGTAAATTTTTTAAATCTATTTTCACCACGTAGCTATTAATTTTTTTTCTCAGCCCCATTTAAATGTCCTTTAGACAATTAATCAAAAGTCATCTTGTCCATGTACTTTATAGCAATTGCATTAAAAAAATGTGTTAAAAATGTGAGTTTATAATGGTTTTTTAATTTATGCAAAAATTTTCCTGTAAAGAGATTAGATTATTATTTTAAATATCATTATAATGCATTTAATGATGAATATTAATGCCCTAGATATAACCACATGTATATTAAACGTGTCCGGACAAATTTCAGTCACTCGCATAATTCTAATAGTTCAATGATTCAATTCTGTCGAGCCATATCAAGTTTATGAAAGTTTTCTCTTTCAAACTTTCTCAAATCTTATCTAAAATTCGCACTCTATATTCATTTAAAAATCGTTTAAAAAATTCAATAAATAATATAAGCGATATATCGAAATCAATAAAATCTTTCTAAAACTCATACGTTCAATTTATAATTTATTAATCATGGCATTTAATAATTTACGAGCGGTATTATTAAATTCAAGTTGTAAAACTTCAACATTTCATCTGTTTAAATTTTAAATGAAATATATTACATTAATATTTCAGTATTTTATAATGTTCTAAATTTTCAGATTTTTAGAAGTTTATTGTTTTTGTTTTTTATTCTCTAATCTATTAAAATCCCTTATAAAACATTTAAATTGCCAGAAATCCACTAGGAAAACTGTGCATCGATAGTTGTAATGAGAACCCATTACATATGCAATCATCTTACTTGAAGCCCTTTTATGGCGGCCTTCATAAACTCAGATTCACAATCGGGATTTCTTTGTTTTCAGGGTACGCCCACGGTTTGACGACGTACACGTCCGCGATGAAGCAGAGGACGGATAGCGGACATGCACCAGGTTTGACTCAAGCCCCGGCACCGGAGATCGTCGACGGGGAGGACTACGGACTCCAGCAGTCACCAACTGTGGGTCGCAGGGGCGAGGATCAGACTGTTTATCTACTAGAATTTGAGACTGAGAACGAAGAAAAGGACGAGAATCATCGGAACCGCGGTAAGGATATGTCCGAGGGAGGGTGAGCCCCTCGTGGATAATTTTCCTCGTTTGGGATTTTAAAAATATTCTACTATTATTACAATTTCTCGCTGGGCGCTCAATTTCTCCTGCTCCTCAATGCAAATGACTCGTTTTTTTAAAATAATTTCATACACGATGTTAATTTACATTAAATTAAAAGTTTGATGACGAGGTCAAAAGTTTATTAAAGTTTTGAAATAGGCCGACTTACAAAATTGCATCTAGTAAATGTATATAATAATCACCTGGGAAGCTTGACGAAATTTTTTTTTAAATTTGCATAGCTTAATGTTTTCACGTTGGAATATATCCTCTTATTGATCGGAAAAGACTTAGTTTTATGGCAATAAACAGGAATTTTGGTAAATCTTCCGTTATCTCGAATTTCGCTTATTTTCTTTTTATTCAAAAAAGATATATTCTGAATTTGAACGCGTAGAGATGGGATAAAATTTATTCTTCTGAAACACACTTGTAACTTCAACATAAATAATTTCATTATAATTATAACTTCTTACAAATGTATATATTCGAATGTATTGAATATTTCTGTAACTTATATTAGCATTCGTTTAAGAATGTTACTTGAATAGTTTATTCACTCGATGAATTTATTTTCATGAATTAAGTACATCCAAAAATTAGTGTTTAAAATTTTAGAACACACCTCGTTATGATACTGTAATTTATTATTTTTTAAAATTGAATATTCGAAAAATCAATCGTTTAAGCATAATTAGATCCAATAAAAAAAAAAGTATAAAAATTTAAAATCTTGATTTTTAAAAGAGTATTACGTATATTAATTTTGGGCTTCTTAAGAAATTCAGAAATGTGGTTTCACATTTTATTTTTACAAAATCTACTGTATCTATGTTTTTCATTAATTTTTTTAACTTAATCCATAAATATAAATTCTCTTTCTATTCAAAATGTAGAATAAATCTAAATTAGTAACTGTTTGAGAAGTTTTTTTGTATATAGGACGTGAGCTTTTTAGCGAGACAATGTTTCGAAACAGGGGAGCTGCACAATGTACTGGGTGTAGCGGTGATTTATGGCCCAAGTGCAAAATTTGCCTGACAAAATTAATTAATAACCCCAGGAGACAGCTAATAATCGTAATCACGAATACTCGTAATACCTGCAAATGATACTTTATCGGGGTATTAGACTGAGAAAAAGAAAAGAAGGTGCGAAACGGGGGCAACGCGAACCCCCATAAATTTAAAATCAGCATTAACGTAGAACTCCCTGATTAGAATGACATTGACGCAGCAGTCCAACGATGCAACGTAACCATAAAAAGGCCATAATATTAGGGCTGGCTCCTGTTATAAAATCGGACGATTATGTGTTCCAGGGTGTAGACCCGGGGATATATTCGGTCTGCGAGCCCCACGTACAATCGTAAGAGCTGGAGGAGCTTAATTCGGAGCTGCAACGACATCGGGGCTCGTTTGCACGTACACCCGTCGACGTCCCGCGACGATGATTTCACCGGTGCTCCTTCGCGAATTGGCATAATTGTCTCGTCACCTCGAAGCGCGTGTCTCTCGGGGCACCCAACATGGTTCTCCCATGAATTCCTGCAGATGGTCCTCCGCTTGGCTGGAGTTGCGACATTTGACTATTTTTACGAAGCTCACGTCATGGTTATGGTTTGTAAGTTCTCGATAATTGCAAAGTCACTGCCAACGCTACATTCTTCAGCTTAATAAGTTAAATTGGTCATCATGATTCGATTATTATGATAATCCTGTGACAATTGCCACGCATCAACATGTCCAATGTCACCGAGCTAAACTTGTACTTGTATAAATTTATTCAATTTTGGATTAGCTGAGAAAAGCTCTAAAAAAATCCAATTAAATTTCAAAACGGATTTATTTTTTAAATTCAGTAGTTGAAGTTTTGAAATAAATAGAATCATCAGGCTAGTCGTTAAAAATTTGCTTATTGAGTACTTTAGAAATTTTAATAATTTACACGTGGATAAGGAAATAAAAAGTTATTTATTTTTTCGCAGTAGAATTACACTTGGTACTATTATTTACAAATGCAATAGACAATCTGAAGAGGATTCATATATATTCAAATATTTTTCAAATTGATATATTTTAATCTGAGTGCAGAGTAAAAATATATATTAATTTAAGATACTTGGTTCTGAAGATTTTAAATAGCTAATAAACAATTCAATCGAATTGTTAGTAATAATGAAAATTCTTCTCTATTTATATTCGCAATAAAAGAATTTAAGTCTAATAATATAATAATGTTAATTCAATGACATGGAAATCACACATTTTTTATTTTAAATGTACAAAAGGAATTTTATGATGTACGTATGTTTGTTAAGTTCGCGATAAAATTTTTAATTTACATAAAAAGATGAATTTAATACTTAATCATATTGGAAATACTTATTTTTTTTCATGAATTCATAATTTCTATATAAGAAATACTCTTTGTAATATTATTTGAAAATAATATATTTATCACGGTAGAATCTCATTTTATAAGATATTAAACTTCTAAATAATTAATTTTTAACAACCGAGTAAAGCAATTTGAATTCATTTTAAAAGTAATATTTGTACACTAAACTTCTAAAAAAATGATATACCAGCTCCTTGTGTTTAAATGTACAATAAATACAAGAATATATGTAAGTAAATTATATAATTTCATAGAAAAAACTTTTATAGGATAGCATATTAAATAATATTAAAAGTAAATTTAAAAAGCTTTATTATTATGAAATATAAATGCTATAAATATTGAATTTTTATTTTAATAACATTTAATACGCTACAATGCAACAGTTTAAAATTATTGTTTTGTTTTTTTATCTAATTGATGTTTTAATCGAGTGTCTATATTCTTTTCATTAAGCATAGCTTTTTTTATTCAGTCAAGTAAGATTTACGTCATGAAATGTTATAATCCTAAAGAAGTTTTAATCAATAGGAACTTCATTTATGCTAAATTTTTTTCTAATATCGTTAATAATTCGAACATAAAATATGATGTAATATCATTTATTAACTCAAGGTATTATTACTTACAGGCAATAAATTTTATAGCCTAATTTTTTCTATTACATTGTTCTTAAAAACAGCTGTGCAATCTCCAATATTCTAAATTACTGAAAAATCTTGAAATAATTTATTATAATTTTATAAATTAAAAGAGTATAATATTTTATTATCTATTTTTTGTAATTATAAATAGAGATAATTAACTATTTCTTACATTTTCTATAATACTTGGCTAAGTTTTTTTATAAATTAATAATATTAATATTATTGATTATAATAAAAAATTTATTAAAGATATCACAAAAGTTTCTTTTATTGAACATTTTACTGAAATAAGAAGCAACAACTTAAGTTACTCCTTTGTTGTTATTCTTTTTACGTTACAATGGAAGTTTTGATTGGCCGATCGGAATTACTCATCGATTAATTAAAATTTCCTGACTCACTGATTATATATTGATATTATCTCGAAAATTATCGTTATAAATAAATATGTATTGCCTATATAATTTTTAAATTTTATTAAAATATATTACTTAAAATAGATCATGATTCATACAAATTTTTTAATCACAACATAATAAATAGTACGTGAAAATTTTTATTTAAAAAAAAAAAACTGAAGTTAAAATCTTTAACAATAATATCATCATTTGTATTTAAAATATTTTATAGACGTTATACTAATTAATAAATTTTTTGAAATATTTATTGAATAGTGGTATTAAATGCATTAGTAAATATTTATTATTAAAGAAATTTTATTTATCCATTAAAAATTAATATTTTTTTCTTAAATACGTATAAAATATTTTTTGATTAAAAATTAATTCTTTACCGCATAAACGTTTTATATGATTTTTGAAAATTAAAAATTTAAGGCAGTTTCTTGTAATTGTAATATGATCATTTAGATATATTGAGCAAATTTGAAATTTTTAAAAGTATTTTAATATCCATAGTATATAGTTAGCAAAATATAAAGTGGCAGAAAAAATGAGATTAAAAATATTAAGAATTAACAATGTGGTATTGGAGATTTGAAGCTCTAAATCAAATTATTTAGATAATGTCACATATATATAATTAAATTTTGATTTACATGCTAAGTTTTAATTTATTTCTTTATTTAATGAGAGAAAATAAAGTTTTAATATGATTATCAATTATATAAATAAAAGTTTTATTCATTTTGCTTAATTTAATACCTTTCTTGATTGAAATTTAGTTGGGTTTCAGCTTGTAAGCGTCAAAAATTTTTCTTAATGGAATAAATACCGTACAACGTGCAATAATGTAATAAGCTTTTTTTTAAACTATTTAATAAACATTTTTGTTTATTTCGAGTATTTTAGATTTGCAAATATTCTGTAATAACTAATTTATAATGGTCGTAAAAGTCATTTAGGTTAAGAAAGAGTGTCTGTGCATCTGTGCAATAATTTTTTAACTACGCGATTAATTGACCTACGCGACATTAAATTCGCTTGATTTAGCCTTGTTTGCCACATACATTGCGACAAAACGCATAAGAAATCCAAAGTATTAATAGCAAATTGAATTTGCTATCGCGCGCTCTTTTAAATGCACGGGTAATTCCAATCAATTGCCAATTGCATTTAACCAGTTAATAAACTTTTCAAATGTAATTCTCAAATCTTTTGCAGATGGTAGCGAGAGTCAGAGTCCCCTGGACCCTTGGTCGATAGTCTGGTACATCGGCTCCTTCGGCGGCCTCGTCGCCTTTTTCCTCATCGTCAGTTGCTCCGAGTGGTGCTGCCGCCGGGGCGCCCGACCCTTGTCCGTGCCCTACACTCAGAGAGGCGAGGTCATGAGTCCGGTCGTTCAGCCGCCCGGGGAGTCGCCGCCACCCCCTTACCATCTCTTCGCCCCGCCCTCCTACGACTCGGTGAACTACTCCGAGATCGCGGGTAAAGGCGTTGACAACGAGAAGCTCAACATCTACATCATCTCGCTACCGACTTCCCCACCTCAGGGCCAGCAACCGCTCACATAGAAATTACTCCTGGTCGCCAAGACGCGACCACCGGCCACGACACAGCTCCTGATGATGGCGCTCACGCCCTCGTCCTCGTCAACGTCGCCTGCGCCGAACACCGAAAGTGCACCGGACACCGAAAGTGCGCCGGACACCGAAAGTGCGCCGGACACCGAAAGTGCGCTGGCTCGACGTCGAGGACGCCGGCGTTGCGAAAACGTGTAATGATTCTGTTGAAAAATAAGTTTTTGTTGGCACTCGATGACCTTCGGTTACTTTATGGAGAACATACTCGCTCCTTGGAAGGTTAACTGTGTCACGATGAATCTTGCTCACGCGGGGAATCGATGTGGTAATATTTCGTATGGGACACCTTGAATTACGATTGAAATGCCTATCCTCGAGACACAAATTTTGAGAACATTTGGTTAAACTTTATCTTGTTTATGAAATTGATTTATGCGATGAGAATTTAATGCGTAGCGAATAGTTTGTTGGTCTTTGGCGGAAAATAAGGAAAGAACCCTACCGCAAATCTCGATTCTTGAACATAATGAAACTTTTGCTTACTCATATTTTATCGATTTAATTGATACGCTGGTACGTATTAGTTAATTATATAAAAATATAAAAAATACATACATACATACATACATATATATATATACATATATATATATATATATATATATACTATAGAATAATCTTAATAGAAGGCACTATTATTTTATAGAAATTCTTTGCCAGTTTCCAATTACACAAATGACTTTTTTGTCTATGCTATTTAAAAAAAAATAGCGGAAAAAAAATACAAAAAAAATCTATGTGAATATATTAAATAATTGATGTCATAATTTTTAAACAAACAAAATACTCTTAAGTACAAGAGAAAAACCTATTACTTCGTTTTAGATATTATAGATTTTATTTACATGACAAGAATATATAAAAAAAATGGTATACGATATCTCATTCCACTCAATATTTATATCATATTTATCACAAGAACGTTAGAATTTCCAAAAGGCTGATACAGTTTATTAAAATAACAAATAAAGCAAGAATATCGAAAGCTCTTGGATAAAACTTTCTCGTAAGAAATAGAAAGACTTTCTTATGTAATATATGAGTATATGCATATCTAATATGTATCTTATGTTGAACGTCTTGACAGGTCAATAAAAAATTATCAAGAAAGAGAATAGTTTAGATTAATAATATTTTACGATGGACAATGATAAAAATCATATAATTAAAAATTATTTTATATTTATTCGAAGTATTTTAATATTATTTTATCAAATAGGTCAGGTTTATTTTGAACACCGGTCATAATTTGTAAAATACTGAATAAACCACACGTATTACAAAATTATATGTGGTAAATGTATAAAGAAAAAATTTATTTTTTAATAAAAAACATGAATACTTTGTTTCACTTTTAAATACATTACTTTTAATGAATTGAAATAAGCTTTCAGGTAATGTTGAAGTTGTATTCTTAAATATTGTCGAGACAGTAAAGAATCATTTTATGACAATATTTTTTTCAAAAAATAAAAATTTATTTATTTTTCTTCACATTAAGTATTCATTAAATTTTATTGTATTGAGCATTCCGAATTAGAAATAAAATCAATACACAATATGTCTATAATAGTAGATGTGCATAGATTCATTCAATTGTATTTATTTAATCTATCTACTCTTAAGAAATCAATATCTAATTCACATTAATAATTAATGAATAATGTCCATATCATTTAAATTTTATATCTTTTATAAAGTGCTTGTGCTCACTAATAGCTGTTAATGACCGGTGACGTAGATTTTGACCCTCTCAACGTAGCCCCCTCCACAACAAAATAAATACCAAACGATTCTCTTTCAACGTGACATGTAACATGACTATTACACGGATATTAAACGATTTCGCTTATTCTTTGGAAAGGAGGAAGAAGTTTTTCTTAAACGAAACACACAGCCACATGACACGTTCGAATAAGTACTGAAAAGAAAAAAAAACAGAAATAAAGTTGAGTCAATGCTCTAACAAATGCAACAAAAGGTATGCATGCTTCGACTATTGTTGTAACTAATTTGATATTAAATAGCGCAATTCATTGATGTGTAGGTTCCAAGTATTACAAAAAAATGAGATTGACGTTTACATTAGTCATAGTCGTATAAGTGAATTCCATTTTCTTGTTTCTAGTAGAATACAGATGCTTCTTAAGGGTGGGGTGGGTGGGGGAGGGGGGGGGAGAAAGGAGAGACATTAGGGATGGATAAACAGTTGACTCGAGAATCTAACGATTTATGGATTCACTAATCTAGAGAACGTTAGAACATACCTGCAATTTATTATACCATCGTTCGTTGTGTATTCTTGCATGATGTAGAGTACATTGAAATTAATTAATCTTCAGATTTTAAAGTAAAGTATGTTTCTCTAGCAGACCTTACAATATAAATAAACTAATAATTGTATTAGATAAAATATTGATAAATGTTTGATATACTATAAGTTAAAAAAAGAGAGAGAGAGAAAAAATCTAATCCTAAATGGTTAGAATGAAATTGTGATTTTTAGATAATTACAAATCTTAAAAAATCGTTATTTAAAAAAGAAAATTCTTGATCGAATACACGCTTTAAAAATTTATTCCCTACATTTTTCTGTAGAAAATATCTTCAAATTTTTTGTGATTAAAATTATTGATATGTACGTGAACAACATCCTTCATTAATGGCGCTTCTACAGTTTTTCTGAAAGCCCACTTGGTATAATGAATGTTAAATGTAAAATCCAGTTATTCATTATTAAATTCTGAAAAACTTCAAATATTCTATTAGATCCCGTAGTTATAACTGAGAATATGGTAACTAATTTTTGCTAGTTACTGACAAAACGAAAATAAATGATGAAACAATTCATCTTCTGATTCAAAAAAAATATGTACACCAGGTTTATGCAACTAAACTAATAATTCATTGCGATATAATGTATAGAAGGAATAAAAATGTTTAGTGGCATGGAGATAAAAAAACACGTGGATTAACTCGAGTAAATGAAAGGATGCAGCGGTATAAGAAAAAATGACGTACCAATGATTAAGGAAAGGTAAAATAGTCGCGCAAAAATCAACAATGAACTAACGTACAATGACGTCGTGATAGTCAGAACATTTGACCTTAATGAATAGTTGTGAATTGCCACTGGTAAAGCCTTGGCAAAACTACCGTCTATAAAATTTATACTCGATAATTAATTTTTTTCCTCGATACTACATCCACGTATTTAAATTGACTTTCCTCGTGAAATCAAGGATGCTCTAATTGCTCAAGGGCTGAGGGAAAAATAAGTGTCATTCCAAACTTGTTCATGTCAGGTATTTTGGCGAATAAGCAGTATTAGACCGTGCCATTAACAATGGAAAATATTGGAGGTGCGATCGGTAAACCTTTGTGGCCTCATTTGGTCAAGAGGTTCGTTGCCTCAATACTTTTGTGCAGTACAATATTCTTCGTGAGCGTGAACATTTTTTTGGCCAAAAAGTTCACGATATCAGCAATTTTAGCCGCTTATTTTATTAACAATAAAATAACAAGTTTCGCTTTACGTTATTTCTGGCTCTTGCTAAAAATTAAACCAATTGTACTATTGTAATAAATACATATTCCGTGGGTTGTTCGGGGATCTTTGGTATTAAAAATTTTAATTACTTTCATAAATTTCATTTTTCAATATAATTAATAATAAACGTATGCCTTTATTATTTTTATGATACTTTATCAGAGAATAATACAAAAATTATTGGTAATTATAAATAACGAGTCAGGGAAAAAAATCCCACAAATTTTATTAAGGTATTTATGTTATTTTAAATTCTTCGAAACAATTTTCTCGCAATCATTGTAAAACCAGAATATTTTTTACATATCAAGAAGCAAATTAAATCTAGCCTCTTTCCTTGCAAATTTTTAGCATCGTTATTTATAGTTTAAATTAACATTGCTAATATTAAAAATGAACTCAACATGTACGTCTACAATACGTAAACGTTAAAGACTCAATAATACAGAAAATAATGCTTTCGGAATGCGAACAAACTAATTTTTGTTTGCTTTTTATTTGAATTATTTCATGTTGTATAGGATTTTTTAACATTATTAAAACAGCTTTAGAACAGATAAACGAAGATCGATTAATTACGAAGAATATGCTATCAGGAATTTCGTATTGAAAACAAAGTAAAATTTCAATAATAAATTTCTTTATCTTATGGCAGAGGGTTTCATTATCTATAATTTAATAATAGAAAATTTGAAAATTATATTCTCAGAATACATGTTAAGATTATTTACATTAGTAAAAAAATAAATAAATGAAGAACATCTGTATGTATTTGGTATTAAGTGTGCTTTACAGAAGTAATATTAATTTTTTAGGAATAAGAATTCAACCAAAAAATGAATTACTACGAAATGTTTTTTAGATAAAATTAACATTTGACTTGATCATTCAATAGAGTACCTTCAGCATACATTATTCATTTTATAAAAGATTATTGTTTTTGGCTTTTAGATGTGAATGAAATTCTTTCCGGAAATAATATAAAATGAAAAAACAAAATTATTTTTTTTATCCATCCAACTTGTGCTTTTATTTCTCCACGATCTCAGCCTAGAAAAAAAGATTTATAATGATTTATACTACGTCATAATATGCGAGAACGCAGGACAAAACAAGTTTAGTTTCAACCACAAATATGAACATCCCTTATCTAACCAACACAGCTACATTCCGAAAAAAGCATCGAAATTTTTATGCCACTAGCATGAAAATAAAAAGAGTAGTTTACACTCGATAATGCCCTCGGGTACTTTGACGAACAGAAATACATGTTAATCGTAAAAGTTATCCCCGGGATATTATATGCGAAGAGAGAAAAAGCGAAACTGGTCGACTGCCGAATCCTACACGTTTCAGTGTACATTCGCAAGGAGATTTTCACCCCCTTGGGTCGCACACGCACACACGCACGCGCACACACACGCACACGCACACAAAAACAAACAAACAAACATTTTTTTCGCAGACTAACAATGTTCGATGCTTGGTTGCTCGTGTAAGGTGAGAACAATTATATCGCCCGTGAAATCGCATAAACTCGTAATACGATTATCAAGGAAAGAATAAAAGCCTGTGCAAGTGCGAAATTTCGATAGACTTTTTTTATTGGTCCTGATACTCGTATTTTAGACGTAAGTTCGATTTTGCAAATTTTAGAATGGCAAATCTGGAGATAACAAAGGCGCGCAAGTGATTTTAACGACTCCACCAAAAGTTTAATTTGTTGCAACTTTGTGGGTCATGCACTATGAAATCTTTTTGTCGTAAAAAAATGCGTTCCAAAAATTTTTTAATGATTTAGCTTATGCAGAGAGGAAAATATGATGAGAGGAAAATCAGTTACGATGTCTTTTCAAAATAAAAATCTCAATATTTCTTTTTATTTCTTTTAAACATTTATCAAATATATATAAGTTTATCATTATTATACCATTTAGTATTAAAAATTGAGTTTCGTCCTTTTTTCCGTGTAATTTAATATTATATCTAAAGTATATACTGCATTAGTTGTGAAGTAGTTTTTCTACTAAAAAAAAAAAAATACTTTGAAAATAATTTTTATGAACTTATGCTATAAAAATCATTTTTGTTAGGAACAAACTATATTTTAGGTAAAAAAAATTGTAATTTTATTTATTGTAAAAGCAGTTAAAATACTATTATTGAAATGTTTGGAAATTTCTCGAGCGTGTTATTAGATCAATATTATTATCTATTTATTGCTCACTAAAAAGTAATTCTTATAATTGAAAGAAGAACATTATCGGAGATAAAAAATTTTTATAATCAAAATTCAGTATTCTCTGTTTCAATATTCAATATCGTATTTAAAGCAGGTTATCTGTATTACTCCGTATTAAATTATTAATACAAGTATCATTCATTTGTACATGTTAAATATTTATAACATTTCACTAGTGTTTCTAAATATATAATAATATTTCAATTGATCAAAAATATTTTATGAGCACGCTATTAAATAAGATTGAAATATTTTTGTTTTATATTGTAATAGGTAGTTCTTTTATGGATAAAATATTATAAAATGTTATTCTAATTTAAATCAGTTCAGAGATTTAGAATTGTGTGTCAGAAAAAATGCGATCTTTTAAAACCAATGTTTTGAAATAGAAAATATAAATATTAAATGAATTTCAAAGACGGCTTATTAAATTTCCAAAAGAGAAGAAAAAAAATTCCTTATACGAGCTAATTTCATAATTCTCGCGAAAACACAGATTGTTAAGTAATTTCACGACATTTAATATTTTGAAAACTAAATTATTGGAAAGTTTATTTCTGCACGTAAAAAAGAAACTATTAATTATAAAAAATGTTTTTAAAACCAATAGACTGATTTATCGTTTTGAAAGAAATTGTATGTATTTCATTATCACGAGGATCTAGGTATAATTCGCTGAAAATTTTACAAAAAGAAAAGGAAAGGAAAATGAAACTGAATTTCGCAGCTTCTTCTTCTTCTTCTTCTTCGTTTTATTTCCCTTAGACATTAGAAAAGCGCTAGTATCGTAAATCACCTTGGCCGAAACTTCGATAAACGGCAACCGGGGTGCTCTCGCTTATTATCATGCACATTCGCCCAGGTTTCGTCCCCCGCCCCCGCCCCCGCCCCCCGCCACCGCCGCGCCCCCCAGCATCACCTATGAATATTCGGGTCTCCACGTCAAGTTTTAAGCGATCGATAAGGCGGTACAACAATGTGCAGGTGTGCGCCGAACACGGGCGACACATGATCTCAACTAGTCGTTCAAATCTACGTATAATATGTAAATAACCATTATCTCCTCTTTCATTTTAAGTGAATGGTACGCGAATGAAATGATGATTTTAGCGTTGTGTCTGGGCGTGTGCACGTGTACGTACGACTGCGTTTGAGTGTGGGTGATGCGATGATTAATGGTAAAGCGACATTCGTCTACTGCACCGCGTCCACGAGATTTTATGTCGGCTATCGTATATCCTCACTGTGTAATGCGTGAATATATTGAAACTCGTACGGGGTGTTTTATCTGCAACTGATCCGATGGTCTTCAAATTATTTTTTATACGTTTTTATATAAATCCCTGTAAATGTACACCGTCGATGATCGCAATAACTCTATTATTATAAAAGTTTATATACCCATATGTTTGTGCGTTTAAGTGTGTACGTGTTGGCGCGCGCGTGTGTGTCTGATAAGCATATGTCGTTACATGTATGTTTAACCTTATGTATGTCTACCGTATATGTTCGTCAAATGAAAAAAATAAAATTTCATTCAGTTGTTCACTGATCATTTTTCTATCAACTTCTTTATTCCAGGCCTTATCAACCGTCGTTTTACGTTTTTAAACTTTTATATTTAAATATTTCGACGTTGATTTTTTGTGAAAATCTCATGGGTCAATGATCTGTTATAAATCCATAAATTGTACAATCTTGTTTTGATTGGAATATCAAATCAAATTAAAAATCTCAGCTGTTTTTTTTTTTTTTTAAATCAATCGTTAAATGTACTGTATACCTTTGTTTAAAGTTCTCTGCTATATTAAGAATTTTTAGAGGTATAAATTTTAAATTATCTTTCAGTGAAATCGATATGAAAACTACCTAGAATTTTTAAATTAAACAACAAAAGTGAGTAGTTTTTTTTTTTTTTTTTCTTTCACGAATATCCTTAAAATAAGTGAGCGGAGAAAGGATTTGGTTCCACCATTTGCCTTTTCGGGTAAGTATTTGGTGCTCGTGAACTAGTAGGATTGCGTGTCTCAAATTTACATTCAAATGCCTTCTCGAGTTGTCGCTCATTTACGTGATACACCAGTGACACAGAGCCATGACGAAAGAGCCAAGAGCGACGGACGAGACAAAAGGCTTCGCCCGGTTAAGCAAACAACCGCCAACCGAGAGAGCCACGCGACACAAATCATCCTCTGGCAAAATCCCCAGGTCGGGATCTTCGCCGCGTCCGGACCGAGTGGAGTGATCACTGGACCGGGGCCAATGTCATTGCCACTGCCGCGAGCGCAAGTCGAGTCTTGCTCCCGGGGATGGCTTCCTCTACCGTAGCGTAGACGGATCTGCCGTTACGTCATGCGAACGTAACAGGTTCATCGACTTTTCTAGAGGATTTTCTCAGAAATTAATGCGCCGCACGTATGAGAAGGCTGTAGACTCTTGGACTCGACTCTGGACTTTTACCTGGAGGAGGCGCTCGCGCGTGGACTCGTGACTCTTGTGAATAACTACATTTCACCTCTTCTCACGTTCTCTGTCACGGGACTTTAACGGGGAACGATTCTTTATGGGGTTTCATGGACTCGGGGGTGATTCGGGTCTTCCTCTGACAACGTCGCTATTCCTCCTTCATCTCTAGCTCTTTCTTTTGACAAACAATTTCCGCCTTCGCAAAAGAGAATTTTATGCAAATATTAAAGGATCTTTTTAGATGAAGTACTCTTTGTGATAAAAATTTTTTATACTTATATCAAAGATTTTTGAGAGAAAATAAATTATTGGTTTTTAACAGTATATCCTTTTCTTTACAATGAGTCATACTTTTGACACAATCTTAAAAAAAAATCTCAATAAACTTTTATTATTTACTGAAATTTATACGTCTAACTATAAATTAATACTTTGATCATAATCATTCAAAACGCTATATTAAATGTAGTATAAATAATTTTAACAACCTAAAAAAAAATTATTACACAATAATCATACGAAGCATACTTGCGGTCATTGCAAAATTCTTCTTAAATAAATTTATTTTCTTCATCATAATTCGTGTAATTTTTTTCAATAATCAACATTATAAACGAATATTTATTTTAAAATGTTACAAATATTTTTAAAAAAATTGCTACGTGGAAAATATTTTACAAATATATCTTTTAAAACGAAATAACTTCTCCAGAGTTACTCGAGTAATTCAAAAAATTCTTTATAATTATGCTTTCTACAGACGGACATATAATTTATTGAAATAAATTTCTATAGGTAAGTGTTTGTTACCAAATAAGTGAGCCTAAGATAAAATTTATAAAATTGATGTACTCAAAAAAATAAGGCATATATGTTTCTAAATTAAAATTTTTATTTTTTAACATTTACCCGTATTTAGGAAGTCAGTAAATATTAAAATAAAAAAATTTCAAAAATTTTGAGAATATTTATATGGACAGAAGAATAGTTCCCAAAACAATATAATGAATGAAATAATTATGTGTGTCTGTGAGAAAGAGCAGAAAGAAAGAAAAAGAGAAAAAAGGTAATTATGATGTCTATTAAGTAATATTTACTTAACTAATAACACTTGCTTGAATTGAAAAATTTACATTAATGACTTTTGCTTATTCTTTTAAATGCGTATTAAATGATTTATAAATGATCCATAATGCAACTTCGGAACAATGATCTTAGAGTATTTAGACTAAACAATAGAAAACTTTCTTGGTCGTTAACGGAATATAGCAAACTACATACATGAAATATCTTAAAAAAACTGTAGTTTCTTTTTTTTCTAAAATATTTACCAACTAATTTTTTACATAGAATTTTAACTAAAAAAATGCATTTTTTACATTTCTGTTATAAAATAAAAAGTTATAATTTTAATACAATAGTATTATTGGATGGATTTTAAGTAATAAAATAACGAATAAAATTTATTGTTACATAAAACATTTTTAAAATTAAAGATCATAAGTCTTCGAAAATCGGAAAATTTTTATATCGATTAAAAAACTTCATAACTTTGTCATTTTTTAATCTTTTGAATTCTACTTTGAAGAAATTAAAATAATTTATGTGCACCTTATTTTTGCTAAATTTAAAATGTACAAGATTATTCATGTAGCACAATTTAATTTTTAATTAATTTTTGTGAAAATTTTCTTAGATTTTCCTTGCTCAATACGCTATCTGATTTAAGTGTTTCAACAGTTTAAAAAAAAATATAATTATTGTATAACAATACCTCTTTCTTATATTTCGTAAAAATCTTTTAGATTGTGTCAAGAATGGAGATAAAGATAACCAAATATGATGGAGCTTGCAAAAGTGGACGAGCAGCGAGGAAAACAATAACCGAGGCAATATAATTTATTATACAGTAATATTATAAAAAATTTTTTGATATTGTTTTAATTCTCCAATCCATTTATATAAAAATGGATTTTGTTCATAACTTTATTATCTTGAGCTTGTACAATAATGCTATTGTATTAAAATTATAGCTTTATTTTTAACAAAAAAAAAAAAAGAATATAAAAAATGCATTTTTTAAGTAAAAATTATCTGATAAATATTACAAGTTGCTTTTTAAAAAAATAAGACACTGTAGATTTTTTACGATTTTTTCATGAATTTAGTTTGCTGTATTTGGTTAACGATCAACAAAGTGCTCCATTGGTCGGTCTATACATGGCAGTTTGTATTATTTAAACTCAAAATATGTATTTAGTCCGGGGTAATTTATATTAAAGCACGTATTTCATATATATGGTATACATAATTTTTCTTTTGAAAAATAATATATTTTTAGAAATCGGATTAAATTTATATTGAACAGATTTAAGCTTCACGACTAGTAAGTGAAAAATATTAAGATTTTTTTTAGTAGTTTAATTTTGATATACGACAATGCTTCTGTTTATAAGTGAAAGATGAAAAACTAATTTAATTTTGAATAAAGCAAGTTAGCTAATACAATGAAAGTTGTATTTGTGTTATACTTTATGTCCATTACTCTCTAATTATACCATGAATACGATGATACAGCTGGAAAATATCAGCTCGCAATACATCGTTATATCATGATGGATTTTCTATAAACGTTGCAAAGTATATACCTTTAAGGTCAGGTAACTATATTTAAAATATGGCACATATATCGTGAAACTTTAAACACAATAACCTTAGCTTAAATAATAAATATTAATAAATATATTTGCAAATTCAGAGTAGCTATTAAAATTTTATTGTTAAATATACGTATTTCAGTCGATAAATTATTTAAGCAGGAAAGAAAATAGGACAGAGAGCTATACAAACTTTTTTATTAACCTTTTCAATCTTATACGTCAAAATAAATTCTCTTGCATTTATGCAACGAGACTTTTGTTTCATTTTTAGAAAATGTATATACAATATCATCAACAGTAAAAAATTAAATTTTTAATAATAACTTATAATTAATTTATTTAATTTCAAACTTAATTATTAAGTTTATTTGTAATAAATTAATTTATTTAATCAAGAATGCTATTGAATGCTAAATACTAATATTAGAAAATATGGAAATGTAATAAATATAATAATAATTTATCATACACAGTATCATAATCACAGTAGAGTAACTCTTATATAATTACAATGAATAAAGTACATTTTTAATTGTATATAATAATTTTATTGTATATAATAATTTCACGATAATTTAAGTAATTTAGAGCTCCAAAAATTATTTAATTAATTTGAGATAAACATTTTCTTTTTTCAACCTTATTTAAATAGTTAGCTAAACAACAAGAGGCAACTCAAGCTTCACTTTTTTCTAATTTGAATACCGGCTTGTCTTTTTTGTATTAAATTAATGATACCAAGGTAAATATATTTAAAAAATTACATATTTATAAAAAACAATATTAGTTATAAAAATAATTTTTGACATTAACAAGAGAACATCAAATGATATTTTGAGCCAGTCTTGATATTAATAATGAATATTAATAATAAACGAGCGTAGATGTAAACAAATAAGCTCGTCATCAAAAGGCAAAAATAGTTTGGTTAATGAATGCACTTCTTGAGCATAAAACTTAGTTTTCACGTTTAACAATATATTAAGACCTGAGAAATATATATTTCATATTGATTGCGCTGCATCCGTATTTACGAGAGGAAGGTGCTCTTACAAGGGGTAAGGGAGTTGAAGGAATACCGGATCCCCAGGCGCGGGAGCTGGAGGAGACCCGAGAAGCTCGCGTTTCTCTCTACCTCGAGGAGAGAAATACTGATAAAAAGAGGAAATCGGAAAAGAAGAATAAAAAGAAGAATAATAGGAAGAAGAAGAAGAAGAAGAAGAAGAAGAAGAAGAAGAAGAAGAAGAACAACAACAACAACAACAACAACAACAACGACAACGACAACGACAACAACAACAACAAGGAAATGCGTGGGAGTTGAAATTTCTCGTGCTGCTCTCGTCTCGTTTAGCAGCGATCAAGGTGGTTATTTATCACCTCGTTGCGGCACTTCGTATATCCGTGTCTTCGTTTAAGCTTTTGCATTACCAGTCTCCTTTTCCTCGGGACGAGTAGCTACGGCAGGTTTGTTTGTCTCGTTGTCTCACACGCCAATACCTTGACACCTCCACAGTCAATAATTAAGTAACTCTCGATCCAAGATTTTCCTAGATAAACACATTCATTTTTATTAAATTATCATCTTTCATTCAAAAACAAATCTAAATATCTCCGGGCGTTCTTATCAATTCCCAAGCTAACTCAATGGACAGTTTGTTCAGTTTTCAATACACTTTACCGTTAAACAGCATTTAAATTAATTTTCATGCGTTTCTATCAACATTTTATCGACAACAATTTACGATTTTTCAATACACCAAAACCCAATTGAAAATTAACTTCCTACTTTTTGTATAAAAAAAATAAAATCCGTAATATTTACGAATAATATACATGTATAATCTCTTTTTTGTTTTTCATTCTATTAAAATTTCATTTCAACGTGTAATATTTCCCGGGAATGGCGTTTATTTAACATAATTTCAATGTTAGTTATGGATCTCATATTAAATTTGTTAGACTGATAAATAGTGTAAGCTTTTAAATAGTAAATTTTGATTACGTAATATATATATACGAAAACCAAAATTAACTTATGTGGTTATTAAGTTTGACGGGAAGTTAATGAGTGCATCTATAAAGCTAGTAATATTTTGGATTCTATGAAAGAAAATAATTATTCAAAAGTAATATGATTATTGAATTTTATTATATTTACTTGACAGATTAAGAATACCTTATAAATTTTATAAATTTAATATTCATTAAATGTTTTAAAAACTACTACAAACGTTTTAATAAATTAAAGTAAAATATACATAAAATATTATTTATGTAATTGATGAATGATTAAACCACTGATGTTTAAATGTTTAAACAAGTACAGTCATTTACTTATAAATTTACAATTAAAATAATTTACGATAAAATAAAGAATATTATAATTTCCCATATTTTTACGCATTTATTACAATTTATTTACGAAATAAGGAAAAAAACCAATTGCTTTCTATGAAATAAAGTTTAAATTATTTGAAAACTTTTAGAAAATAATTAAAATAATTAAGACACATTTCTTTAAAAAAAATTTAGTGATTCATACAACAAATTTAACTGTAATAATTATTTAAATTAAAGCTTTCTCTGTGTTGATCAGATTTACTTATACATACATGTTCATGATGATTGAGATGGATCTTAAGGTTGTTGAATTGTAAAAAGTAATGCTGAATCAGCTAAAACCAATAAATTTATTTTCACAAGTCCGTACAGTTGAAGTTACACTGTTGAAGTTATAATGATACAATATTTTGTTTTCTTACATTTGTTATTTCATAATAAAGCTAAATTTAATTCAACATCAATTGTTTATAATAACTACGACGAATACGCAATACGTCATTCGGTTATTCTCTCCAAAAACGCTTTCTCTCTCCCTTATTCACCAATATTTTTTCAACGTCTCTTTTCCTTGGAAAATTCTCTCAGTCCTCAATTTTCCTCAGGTAGAACTCTGCACCCACATGCAAAAAAATTTGCCTCGGAGATGTGCGTCGATCAGCTAAATCGAAAACTCAACGTTACCCTGTTTATGTTGTTTCTCTTATTTTCTATTATCTTTACCAATTTTATTTCAAATTCAGCTTGATTATTTTATTTATTACTAAATTTTAAAAATGGCTGAAATTTTTGTTTTTTCGTCGTTAACTCTGTGTCTAATATTATCTAATAAAGGCATATTTTCTGTTAAAATTCCTAATATAATTGTGGACGATCGGTTATTCAATAAACCAATAAGACGAATAAAAATGAAAAAAATAAAAAAATAAAAAAGTAAAAAGAACACTGGTAAGCCAAGAAAAAATGAAAATTGTTGACAGATATATTTTTTATTGTTCAATCCGTAGGTTATCATTGATACACGTGTATATTTTTTTTAGAATTAAATTTTGATTCAATACTTCCGTAAGTCATATATCATATACAACAATGATGATTGATTGAAATCATTAAAAATCAATTATTGCAAGAAATATTTTTTCAAGATTTAAACTAAAATACTACAAAAATATATTAAATTTGAAATTATACCAACCCAATATAAATTTATTATTAAACATATTTTTATGTTTATAATATTTAAAAACATAAATAAGTATTATTTGTTTTTAAATTTAATTGCATTTACTTTATAGATATTTATTAAATATCATGTATTTAACTTTCTTTGGATATTTCTTTCTCTAAAGCTTAATATTTTCTATAAAATGATTTTTTCTCATTTTTTCTAAGTTTTCATTATGTTGAAAGCAAAGTATATGTCTGTGCACACCTGTTTTTTCTTTCTTTTTTTTTTTGATTATGAAAAAATCTTTTTTTATGCAAAGCAATATTTATTATTTTACTTATAATAGAATTTATTGATCAACACAGTAACTAAAAAAAATTCTTATTTTTATAAAAAATATAATTACTTAGAAATAGAGATATATGATATCAATAAACAATATTAAAAATCAAATATTAATATCAATTTAACATAAAGCGAATTTTAAATATATAATTTATTTTTATTATTTGGTGTTATTTTAATTATATATTAAAGATTCTAATTATTAAAAAAAATAATTGTTCAATATTTTTTTATTAATTGAAAAATTTAATAAATCTAGGTCAATGTTTAAAGATTTTAAGTATATATCAACATTCATTTATTTATAATCATATGTATTAATTTATATTTTTTAAAAATAATTAGTGGCTCTTAAAAAATAATAATACTTAGTATTAATAATTATTAAATAATAATTATCAAATTGATTTACGATATTCGAAGTATAATGAAGCATGGTATAATCTCTGTTTTTTACAGGGAATGATGAATCAGTGTAACAAAATTATATGTACATTAATCATTGAAGCCTGTGAAACATTAAAAAATAAATTTTAAGTTACAAATAGATTTAAAACCAAAATTTAACAAAAACTTTAAATAGCAAGTCTTGTAATAATTAATGTGAATTTAACAAGAGTTTCACTTCGCTCTTAATAGATTTTAAACTTTTGAAACAGATTATTTATTTAATAAAAATCAAATAAAAAATATTCAAAAAATATGTATAATTTACATTTAGGAACATTTAAATATATCGTTTATTATGTATACATGTATTATTATATTTTTATTTTTAAAATAAAATATTTCTTTTATTTAACAACCTCGACATTCCATTTTTTTAAATAAAAATTTATGGAAACTACTGATATTATAAGTTTAATTAAAAAACGGTAAAGTACAATATTTTATACTTAATAGTGTATAAATATATAATTACTTATGCACATGTAGTTAAAAAATAATTTATGTATTAGTTTTTGTAGTAATAAATAAAATGAAAATAATAGATACATGAAGATAATTATAAATAATTATAGATAGTATTAAAATATTATTGTATATTATTAAAAGAAATTAATAGATATAATTATTTATCTTTTTTAATAGATAATACTTTAGAAAATAAATGAATTTCAATTTTATTAATACTACTATTTTTTAATTAAATATATGCGATTTATTATAGTATTCAATGAAGATGCGATAACTTCTAACATTATAACAATATATATTTTATATTATTTATACATATCAAATATAAGTAATTAAAATGATATAAGTTAATTATTTTAATGTAAATATATATTTATATATATGAAATCTAAAATACATAATAAATGAAAATATTTAAGATTTAACGTATATTATCTATTTGTATTTTATTATTTGGCGTTTAAAATTTGATATATTGCATTTTTTACTAATTTACAATATAAAACTATTATAGATTATATTTATTTAATTTTTATTTGTTAAAGGAATTGACTTCTATGTTTCCCTCTTTTTGATTTTTTAGATTTATTGAGATCATTCATTATAAGTTGACGAAAAATCTTAATAAAAATAAATTTGATATACAACATTCTTTTTTTACTTTAATGAAAGACTTTCAATACATATTCAACTATTATTAAATACATAATCATTACCTATTTTATATTTCCATTCGATATTATAAAATAATTTTTATCTTATATGTAGCATAATATGAATTATTTTGAAGTAATTATTTCCATTATCTAAATAATATTATTAATCGAATGTTTGTAAAAATTATGTTTTGATTGGAATGATTGAATTTATATTAGGTTTTATCTGAAGTGAATAATCAAGAGAATATTAACTTAGTATTAAATGATATACGTTATTTGTGACATTTAATTACAATATTTTACATAGCATATTTAACAAATAAATATTAAGTAACATATTGACAATTATCATTCATATTATTGCTTTAATTTAATTTATTTTATTTTGAAAAATATTAAAATTGGAAAAAAATTGAAAGTTTTATAATTAAAATTATTTAAAATAATTAAATACCTCGACATACACTTATAAATTACACGGTATTCCTATTATAAAATTTAAAAATAATATTTATGATATTGTACACAATGTTGTATCGTTTATATAAGATTTTATACCAACAAATCAAGATATATATTTAATGTTATTGAAACTTTAAGCAAAATGAATATTTTATAATGTGTTTCATTGTAATTTGAAATAATTTTAGTTATTAAATAATAAAATAGGCTTCATATTATCCAAATAAAAAAGAATTATTTTTATATGACTACTATTTATTAGTATTATTAATCATTTTCTTTTTTCTAAATGTTTTTTATATTTATTGCAAATAATTAGCTTTGTTTAGATTTTATATAGTTGATTGTAAAGAACTTTTTCATAATAGATATATAGCATTATATAAATTATTATAAATACATGTATAAATTTTCTCAATTCTTATATTGATTCAAATAATTGATGAGGATATCTGTGTATTTATCTGTGATTTGTAATACACAAGAAAATAAAATAAAAAATTATCTTTTGAATTAGTGATAATAGAAAAAAGTTCTTTAATATTTATGTAGTGAAATTTTAATAATCCTTAAAAATATATATTTGAGTCAATATATAAAAGATTACTATTAACGTTGGATATAACGACTATGAATACTAGATCTAATGACTCGTCACCATATACTTTACAATAGAACAAATATTTATAATATTTTTAAATGAATGCTTAATTTAATAAATACTAAAATATTTCAAATTAAAAAATTAAAAAAAAATATTTATTATTATGCAGAGGTGATCTTTTCTTTATGAATTGTATAAAAATCATTCACATTAATAACAAAAAATATTGATCGCTAAAAGAGCTGCGGGCTAGATATTATTTTTTCAAAGATAATTCTAATAATAAATAGAACACTTGATGAAGCAATAAAATTCTTGATTTTGATGTAATGATATGGTAGTGAAACAAGATGTAATCATGTATGACAATGTAGACCAAAGTATTCGTGTAAAAAGGCATGTTTTTCAGAAGAGATCATTAAATGCAGCTCATTAAATGTTTCTCGTCGTTTTCGTCATGATGAACGGAATAGCTTTAGCATTCAAAAAAAAAAAAAAAGAAAAGTAAAGCACAATTGATCGAGTGTGTAATAATACAAAGTCAAAGCTTATCTCGTATGACAATGACAAGGATTTGGCAGTATGAGAATCAGTTATCGCGGCTGCTTTTCTACTTTCTTATGCAACTGGTAGCTCACTTTGCGTAAGAAATGAAAACACCGTTTTCCGACGACGTCGTAATCGAACGTGCACTTTAACTTGCATTGCTTAAATTACCGATAAATTTGACAGATTCCTGATTTATTGAGTATGCGCATTATTCCAGCGCTCTGCATGAGCTTGTGTTGCTGGTCTATTATTTGCATAATGCTTGTTATCGTTTTTTCAATTCTACTTCTTAAACGACTTTTTAATGTGAAAGCTAGTTGGGTGAACAGATTTTTAAATTATTTTTTTTTTTATTAAAATTTTTAATTATCCATTGACTCTTATTTTAACATATTTATATTTTACATTAATGTGATGCGTTAAATGATTCGTTAAGGACGTAATTTTATACCGATCCTGTGGGTGTTCAATTTAGAAAAATATTGAATCTTAATTTTTTATTAAAAATATTTTAATTATAAACTTTAGAATATTAAAAGTTTCTTAAAGTAGTAGTAAGAATTTCGTCGATTATTTTTTAAGTAACTTCAAAGATACATTAAATTTAATTAATACCCTAAAAATTTCGAATAATCTTATACATTATTATTTTTATAATATCAATTAAAACGAAATATTTTCCTTACGAGTAATTAATTATTAAAGGAATTTCTAATTTTATTTTATTATTTTATTAGATATTATTATTTTGAATAATGCTTTGTTAAAACATTGCATTAAATGTAAATATAAAGAAATTTCATTTTCGAAATAAATTAACAGATTTGAAGTAATTTAAAACTATACTGTAACCAGTGGTCTAAGTTTATACATGTACCTTTGGTAGATACCCAAATAAAGTTATGCATCTAATGTTAGAATTTCTTTCTTAAGGGTCAAAACTTGTTAATGATCATTATGAAAGTTGTAGAAATTTCCACTACTGGAAGAAGCGAAAAATCAAAACTTTCTTCGTAAAAATAATAAGATATTCAATTTTTTACCGAAATATAATTTCAATATCTCGTTATTTTATTTTAAAATTTATTTCCTATACATGTACATTTTTAATTTCACATCAAATACATGTATATTTATTTCGTTCTTTTATATTATTTTATATTATACTCATCAAATATAAAAGTTTGATAATTTTTTAATTTAATAATACAAATAATAATTAATGCATAACATATACGATGTAATTATTTTATATTACACTATCATTGTTACATATTTTTTAAATTTGAATAATCTTTTTAATACACACAAATAATGTATATAATATTAAAATAAATACTGATACTCAAAAGTAAAAAACTTTTATCAATTTTCTGTAAAATTTTAAAATGAAAAAGCTCGTATAATAAACAAAAATTATTCATTTACAGAAATTTTCAAATTATAAACTATGATTCAAAATTGAAATTCAAAATGAGTAGTTGCATTTGTCGGAAAAAGATAATAAAAACATCGCTCATCATACAATTTTTATAGCCTTTAGTCATTATTCTGACTTATTGCTTTACAAAAGCAATCTTTTATCTACAAATTCTTTATGTTTCTAAAATGATATAAAAAAAATTTTTTTTCAATTTTACATATTGAAAAATAAGAATTATTACATATTTTATTTAAAATACGGAAAGTTTTTAAAGATATTTTATAATCAATGTGTTATACAGTATCAAACGTACTTTAGATCTAACAAAATTCTTTACATACAATCAGTTAATTTAATAATTTTTAAAGGATTAAATGATATAAAAATTAAAATAATAATATAAAGTTCATGTATAAATTATTGAAAAAAGATGTTAAAAGGTTTTTTTTAAAATATAAAAAAATCTAATGGTACCCAATGATTGAATAATATAAATATTACTAGTAATTTCAAAAACTAAAAATATTGATTTTAAGCATGTAAATATTATAATAATATGTACACATATTATCATATAAATTATTTTATTTTAATTAATAGTTTACCTTAACAATAAATATAAAACACTCTTTGAGTGTATAAAATTTAGTTATATGAAATAAATCATTACAAAAATTAAATTATTTTTTATTATTTAGATAGACACTATAATAATTATTTCTGATTTTATATAAATTTAAGCAGTCAATGATTTTTCAGATATAAATCTGAATTATCAAAATACGACAAATATGAAATAAGATTTTTCATGCAGTAGATACTGAATTCATGCATGAACAATTTTAGTTACCATAATATTTTATGTTTTTTGTCTCAATTAGAAAACTATCGAAAGTTAGAAATACTGAGAATAACATTTGACAAGGTATAAAAAAAATGTAAAAATTATAACCAGAGGAATTGAAGTCATTTACCGAGTACACTCGGATATAAATCATAGATGAACAAGTTTATTTTTTGATCATATTTTATATAAATCTCAAGGATAAACTATTTTTCTCTCACTTTCTATCTCACTTTTGATAAAAATTGATAAATTGATTTATTCGTTGCAGTTTATCACTATTTTAAAAATCTATAATTGATTAAAAATGATGCAATTCATTAACAGTAACTATTATAGAAATTAAAAAACTATTTAAATCGTAACAATATTTATCAATTCTTATATTTATCTATTTATCAAGTTATTAAAATTTAAAGTGTTCTGAACTAATGAAATATTTTTGAATAATTTTAAAAGAAAATTTTTTAATTTTTTTTATACAATACTATACATAAATTATTTTTTTTATGAAATATTATAAATAAATATTAAATTAAATCTCTAATTTATCTTATTTTATACTTTGTAACAAATAATTAATGAAATGAAATGAAATTAAGGATTAAATTAAAAACATTGCGAAATATTAAAAGTTTAATAAAACACATTTTAATTAAAAATCAATTTATTTTTATAAATTCTTTCTTCTGTTTTATAAATTATTTTTATATCTGATTTTTGATTAAAAAAAAAAATTATATTACATCGTTATAACAACATTTTACTTCTTAGGTTATTGAAATTACATAAATTTAATAGATTTTTCAAAAGATTCATGAAAATAATCAAATGAATTAGAAAAAATTAACTTTAAAATTTAGAATCGAGAGGATTATTTTTTATTCATTTTATTGTGTTCGAAAAAGTAGTTTCCTTAAATGTACAAAATATTAAAAAAAAACTATTTATTGACAGTTTTTTATTCACTCAATTCTAAAAATATAGTTTAATAATAATATTATATAAAATTGCTTTTATCTATATTTTACAGAAATTTTTTTTTTGCAATTTACATATTTTATAAGTATCTATTTCTTCAGTTTATATTATTAATATATTTATAACTTTTCATTTGCCAGATGTATAAAAACTTTTTGATTACAAACTACAAAAGTACTAGTTACTTTCCAAGTCACGTTTCGCAAGTGGTTAATGATATGATTTTTTTGTGCTCTTTTTTTTCAATTTTTCTTAAGTAGCACAAATAATTTTATTTACAATCTTACTTTAAAAACTATTCAATGGCTTATAATTTAAGATTTGTTTGTAACAATTGCGACTTCTCGACTTTGGGATTCAAGTGTGAATGCCCGTTTTTCTATAATTTGGCAACCATAATTTGCAAACCTTTGCACTTTTATTTTACTACATATCCAAACTTATACGAATCATATGTCTATTAATTTAATCTACAATTGATACATTTTGCTATTATCTTATAGTGTTTCTTCAATCGGTGATTTTTCCGATTATAAATTCGAAATTACATATGCCGATGCTGTAAAAATTTCTGCAAAGTTTAGCAGGATACTGCATAGACTCAGGTGCACGATTAAATCTTTATAATAATGAAATAATAAACCATTATTACTCGTTCAGAAAAATTGAGAAAAATAATTCATGTACACTTTATAATTATTAATTGTCTACATATACACTGATGAATAAATCCTGATGTACTTTTAATTTAAAGATCTCTTTTGTGTAAAGCTTTATCTGTATGTTCAATGATAATCTAGTATTTAATAAAAAAATAATTATCTAGTATTATTTTCAAAAATTTTATTATGAAAAAGTAATGTAATGTCAGAAAATATAAGTTATAAGTTCTGAATTTTTTTAAAAAACTGCTATTAATTTATTTCTGATTCAATAGATTATTTATAGAAAACCCAACTATAATGCATAATATTTGTTACATTATTAACTCCCATTATAATTATAATAAATCAAAGTTTATTATTCTATTTTGTTTATTTATCATTTTGTAGAAAATAAATGTATTTTTTTTTTTTTTTTTATACTGTTGTAAAAAGCTTTTAGAAATTAATGTTTGGAGTAACAAACAGAAATAAATGCAAGAATGAAATATATATTTGGTCATGAAAAGTATTTTGATTCGAGTACACATTCAATGATAAACGCGAATATGATTTATGTGTATTGAGCACATAAAAATTTAACTAAACGTTACTTTGTAATCATTGTAGAATATTTGATAAATATCAGTAGTGCCCTCACTAAATATACACGTATATACTAAATACAAACAATACTTAAACAAAATACAACATTGTAAAATATTATACAAGTACATAAAGATGAAATACGAAAGAACGTATGATCGCTCTGTATCATACGAATGATATAGAGGCAATAAAGTGTATATCACTTTACAAAACAAAGATTAAGTATGCGTGCGGTAACACAGCACACAACGACGAATAAAAGGGAGTGAATAACGATTGCGTTACAGATTTTATGAATTCAAGGAAGATATTTGTGGAAATGAACTCGTTTAATCAGATGGAATTCTTCGCCGAAGCTTCCTTAATGAATCTACAACGAAGACTGACGGTTATTCAATGCAATTCAGGGCTTTTTATACTTTTTTTACCCATAAGCGCATTGTGTAACATTCATTAAGTACATGCGCCATTGGTTGTAAATTTGAATAATTTTAAAGTATGAATTTAACCGATCGAATATCAAGTCCAAGTATTAAGTGCTATAAAAAACTTTATAATTTAAAGAAAAAATTCAATCATTTTTTGAACGATGGTCATTACGTAATTGTAAATTTTTTTTTTTTAAAAAATAAAATGAAATATCGTTGGCAAATATCGTTGTTTAGAATTTCATTTATATAATTTAAAAAATATAATTTATAGAAAAATTCCATTTATTTGTTGATTAACAACATAATTAAAACAGGTGGTTTAAATGGAATTTTTAGAAATACCAATAGAAAATTATATGTTTCAATAATTTTAATTCATTTTCTACTAATTATACAAATTCATTTATATTTATATAAAACTTGAAAAAATATATTTTTATATAAATAACGAAAAAATAACATTTATTATTAGTAATTTGTATATTTATACCGATTATTTTATAGAATTAACTTAAGTACTCAAACTTCTTTTTTTTTAACAAAACTCTTTATAAACGTATTATAATTGAGTTAAATTTTATAAATTACGTTCAGATTTATATTTTTTTTGTAAGTTTTCTTATTAAAAAATTTAACTCAATTATAATCGTTGTATTTCATTTACACATTAGATTCAATGAATATTTTTAAATAAAAATAGATATGTCATAGGTTTATTTAAAAATTTTAAATAATTCGAACGTATTACGCACCCTGGTGTAAGCTTTTTTAACTATAAGCTCCAATCCAATCTGAAATAAGCTTTACCATATCGATTACTACAGTTTGCACTCTATATTTATGTTCTGTTTTATAATATTGCAGGCTCACAAAATTACGTCAAATTTTCATCTTATTCTGTTAAAAAAAAATAAAAATAATTAATACATTTGATAAAAACATAAAACATGTAAACTTAAAAATTTACATGTACCACATTTAAAATGAAAAAACAAGATTAAAATGATTTAGTAAATAATAAAACTATTATTGTCATAAAATGGAAATTAATTTCAATTCAGTATTTAAAATGTTAACCTAGTCATGGACTATCTGGGTGAATTTATTGCCTTGGGCATTGATGGCATAATATTTGCAATTTGTTTGAAACAGTATTTTTATTGTAAAAGGTCAATAACTGCTGTTAAGGTAAGTATAAAAAATATATTTTATTTTTAAAATTAATTATTTATAGAAAGCTTCAATATTAAGTTTTATTTTTTTTTTTTTTTTTGTAGGATGCTCAATTTCATGAAGTTGATAGTAGTTTAAATCAACTTGTAGAAAAAAGTCCAGATAAAAAAATTAAGTACATTGCAATTAGAGGAGCCATTAAATCAATTGGTGAACCCATTAGTAGTATTTATAATAAAATTGTCAGTGGCGTTATTCATAAACTTAGTGTAAAGGAACATGTCGTTGTTAGAACAACATCTGGTTATTGGTACATTTTTTAATAAATTATACAGATTAATTGTTTTTACAATATTGTATTAGGATTAAAAAACTTATAATTCATTATTAATAAATTTTATAACTAATAACTATTTATAGGTCTGAGCAGGAACATACAATGCAAGAAGTTTATACTACTGTACCATTTGTTCTTAAAAGAGGAAGACATCAAGTTGAAGTAATTGATGCAATGGCTTCTGAAATCTTAGACTTGGAAACTATTACTGATTTTTTTGAACCTAGTTCCCCTACTTTTGTTGATTATTTATGGGGATTTTTTACTGGTAAATATTATTTTTTCATTATCTTTTTCCTTTAACATAAACATGAAATATAAAATTATTATTTTAGGTCATAGACAAAGAGGTCTGCAAACAACAGAAGAAATGTTAAAAGAAGGAGTTGTTATAACTGGAATAGGTGAATTAGCAAAATCAACGTCAAAACCTGATTCTCTGGTTTTACAGCCACCAGTAGATGGTACACCATTTTATTTAACAACTATGTCAATTAGCTCATTACTTCGAAAAGTGGATGATCGTAAAAAAGTTTATAAGTAATTAAATTTAGTAAATCATATTGTAAATGATCATTACAAATTTTAATTTTTTTATTATAAATAATTGCAGATGGTTATGCTTGATATTTGGAGCTATTGGAATATTTATTGGTGTTATTGTTGTAAGACGGTATGTAAAAGAAAAAGAAAAAGAAAAGTTAGCTATGGAATTACGTAAGTCATTAGAAGAATCGCGTAAAGAAAGAAGACAAAGAGTTCGAGATACAAATATACGTGATGATCAATTATGTGTTATTTGTTTGACAAATCCTCAAGAAATTATCCTACTACCATGTGGACACGTTTGCCTATGTGAAGACTGCTCTATTGATTATGATATAAACTGCCCAGTTTGTCGTGAACGTATAACTGGAAAAAATGCCGTTTACTTTCCATAAAAATGAAAATTACTGTGGATTTTTTTAAATTTCAGAAATATTTCTATGATTCAAATAGGAAATAAAAAAACAATGATAAATTTTAAAGTTTTCAAAAATATATTTTATCAACCCTATGTATAAATTTATGATTTAAAATTAAAAATCTAAATTATTTTTAACTTTATGCATCATTTCAGGCAAAATTAGAGAAGGTCTGATTGATCTTGGTTTTGCCTTAATTATAGTCGGTGATTCATTCGTTAATTGTTCTAAATTATGTACATGTGCTGAATTTGAATGTTGAGTTTCATCTATTAATAGATGTTTATCTAAATTATCAACTAATTTTGGTTTGGACTCTTGTGATTCTTCTGCTGCTGAACATGAAGATTCTATATTATCTGTACTTTCCAAATAATTTGTTGATTCTTGTTGCATAGATTTTATTGCAGATTTAAGATCATTTAAATTATCTATTTCATTCAATTGCAGGTCTAACTTTTCAAAATCTATTTTAGAACATGATGGATGACTAATGATATCCATAATTTCCTCTACTAGCTTATTATCTTTTGTACCTAATTCATTCAATTGAGATTTCACTTCAAATCTAGTACCTATGTAGTCTTCTGTTTCATCTAATTGATTGTTCATTCCTACTATAGAAGCAAAAACATCCATATCAAATATATCTTCACTTGAACTAGAGTCTGTATCATCTAATTCACTAGTATTCAAATTGCGTTTTAATCTCGGTGGACATTTACAAACTATTTTTTCTTTTTTTGATTTAGGGACAACTGGTTCATCAACTTCATCGTCACTAAATATATCTAATGTTGAAAAAACTAAATTTTCATCTGATTTACATTTTTGTTGGTCTTCAGAAAAATTTGATTTTATCGTTAAAGATGAAATATCTACATCATCTATTGAGACTAATTCAGAAACCTTTTCTGTACAATTTGAAGAACAGTTTTTTTCACAGGATAATTTCTTTTTATTTTCTCTTCTGATCTTTCTTTTACTATCACTTCGAGGTTCTTTTACTTTAGTCTTATTTTCTGATCCATCATCAACTTTAAGACCCATAACTTTTTTGGCTTTATTTGACTTTCCTATTCCTAATTTTGGCATACCTCTGTTTAAACCTTCAAGTAAAACACATGCTTTACATATCTCTTGACTTGCTATAAATCCACAACGAATACAATTGCTTCGTTTAGGAAGTTTGACAGATTCCTTTAACGTTACACTTTCCCCTATGTAATGATAATTAATATAAATATTTATAAAATGTATCAATAATATATTTTAATTTATTTTCAATTATATTTCAATATATTTTACCTGAATGAATAATATCTAGTATACAAGATGGTCTTATCCTTTCACATTCTTTAATATATTCTCTAGTATACCCTCTGTATGCATTTGGTGAATAAATACACTCTGTTGTAAAGTAAATTAATTTTTTAAAGTGAGCATACATAACAATTTCCTTTTCATATGCATATTTCAAAGGTTTACATCTTGGTATGGTACCTTCTCCCTCCTAAAAAAATAATTTTTTTTATACATATATAAATTGATTTTTTTAAATCAAATATTTTATTATAAAATCTAACAGTGATTATATGTGTACATCTTGACAATCTTGCAATATCTCCTCTTAAAATATTCATAATGATAGTTTCTGCCATATCATCAGCATTGTGACCAGTGACAATCATATCTACTCCTAATTTTGCTGCTCCTCTATCTAAAGCTTGTCTTCGAAAGACTCCACAAAAAGTACAATTATTTTTATGACCTATTTCAGCAACAATTTCATCCATTGTCCAACCATATAAATCTTTGTATGATAAAATTTTAAGAGGTAATTGATAATCATCTCGATTTTGTTTCACAGTTTCAAGACTATCATCTCTGTATCCAGTAATACCTTCATCAATTGACAATAAAAATAAATCTAATCCATAGTTGTAACGTTCATTTAATAATTTCAATACATAAGCAAGTACTGTAGAGTCTTTTCCTCCAGAGGCACCAATTGCAACTTTATAACCACTCTTAAATAACTGTCCTTTAATTATTGTGACATGTATTTCTGTTTCAAAAGCAAAGTAGAAACATTCTTTACACATAGCATGTCCTGTTTTTGGTCTCTAAAAATAAAATTTATAAAATTAGTTGTATGTTAACAATTTATATAATTGCAAAAAAAAAAAATAGAATAATTTATTAATTTTTCAAATATACTTTTAAAACAGCTGGTTGTCCACAATTTTCAACACTACAAATAACTGGCATTTTTAAAAAGTTAAAAAATTATAGTACAAAAATGAATGATTGACACACATATATATGTATATATATATATATATATGTGTGTGTGTTTCTTAGCATTGATTTAATATTAACTTAAAAAATAAATAAAAAGTTTTTATTATAAATTATTCAAAAAAAATTATATTTAAACATATACACATATCATCTATTAAATATGTCATAACTCCATCATTAATGTACAATATTCAAGCATAACCCTAAATACAAATGGAAAACTTCTACGTGTAGGTAGCAAATGCACATGTGTTCGGCTATAACAAAGATGAAAAGGGAGATCCGCGTGTTGCATGTCAAAATGCATTCACAAGGCGATCGCTGCAAACCTGGTGGATTTCAGATCTACTAAAAGAAATGCCCATCAATAATGAATGAGACCAGAGATAAAAAGAATGGGTTAGTACCACAAAACACAAAGTGAGTTAGTTTATACTTGACATGCACATTCGTGTCTTAATGTATTAAAAATATTTGGTCATATCCGTAATAGTTAAATTATAAAGTAAATTGTGTATTATTGCGTAAATGGTAAGTAAATAAATTCTATTAAATTTTAATAATTACACAAATTACATTAAAAAATTAAATACAATAATGAAAAGCCTAAAAATATTGTATTTATCGATTAACAAAAATTTGTACAACAAATATTTTTTTTAAGTAACATTTTTTTATCCATTTACAAATGATTAAATTACCTACGATTGTGTATATTTATATACATATTTCATTTAAACGTGAATTGTTTAGCTAGATCTGAACAGCTGACAACACTGAGTTTAAAAGCAAGTTTTACTTCGATTTGACAACACACAGAGGAGTATAAATTATTTAATTAGAAGATGTCCGGTATAGCATGTCTTCGAAATATCCAAAAATCGTTTAATCGACTTAACTGGACTTCAGTCGTAAATACACAACGAGTATGTGCTCCACAAAAAATTTGTCGATCAGTCAGCTCTTCTAATGTTCATAAATTCAAGATAGGTGAAACTAATAGGGATAAAACAAGCAGTGAAAATAAAAAGTATTGGGTATCATATGGATTCAATGAAGAGAATGAACATTATGATAAAGTTTTTATGCATGTTACACTATTTATTTCTATATCTGTCTGTCTTGTTTTGGGAGGTTACATAATGGCGTATCTACCTGACTTTAGAAATAAAGACTGGGCTCTACGAGAAGCTTATTTAGAGCTAAGACGTAGAGAAAGTGAAGGTTTGCCACCAATTAGTCCAAATTTAATTGATCCAAATAAAATTGTGCTACCAACAGATGAAGAATTAGGAGATACGGAAATTATTATTTGAATATTGATTTTTAATTATATATCATCAAAATCAAGACTGTTAAAGATAAATATCATTCAAATGTGCTTTAGAAAATATGAAAATGTTGTCTAATTGATGAAATGAAGTAATGTAAAATTTGATTTAAATACATTAATTAGCTCTTGTATTATTATAAAATTTTTGGCTTTATTGAAATAATGTTCCTTACCAATTCATACTTTGTATTATTTACTTATTATTATTTATTTGCTTATTAATATTTTATGTATCTTGAGTTATCAAATTTTTTACCTTATGTTTACATTCTGTTATATATTGTCCTAACAAATAACTACAATTTATGTAAGTTTATTAAAAAAAACAAGAATATCATATACATGCAATTTATTTAATACAAAGAAAAATGTATGAAATTTTAAAATGCATATTAATCATTGTTTTATATGACTGCACAAATATTTATGTTTATAAAGACATTTGTATTTTAGATTATTTAATGTAATTGTAATATTAATAGACTTCAATGCTCAATAATAAATATACATTTCAATCTTACAATATTAACTATAAAAGAAGTAAATTATGTATTTTGTTAAAATACTTTTCTCAAAAAATACTGTTAAAAAATTAAAAAATGAATAAAAATGTACATATTTACCAATACATAAAACTAATTTTATATAATGCCAATTCATTAATTTCTCTATATATTGAACAATAACTGTCCACTTAGGTTTTAACAAAATAACATTAATGAACAATTAAATATTTATAAAAAAAATATTGACATTGTATTATAACCATTCCAAATATTATTTTCATAAAAGATTTAATAGGTATATGATACAAATAAATATCAAATTTTCATTATTTGAAAATGATTATTCATAACTTCGAACCTACTTCAAAAACTTTTAGTTTAAAAGATTAGTGACAAAGTTACTTATTTATGTATTTACAATAAAAACGCATCAGTTTCCACTTATTGATTTTTATAGAAAAATCAATGTGCTTAATATTTTGATTAATATATTATATCTTTAATCCAACCATATCTTTTTCTTCTTCATTCTTACAAATACAAATTTCAAAGTAATTAAAAGAACAGTGTTATGTCACATCACATTTTTATAGCTCTCAACGGGTCACTTAATTTTAATGTCATTGCGTTTGTTATTGTGTTGATGAGGGCACAACATTAACATCAGGCATTTGATTTTGCTGCATAACTGGTGAATAAAAAGGTGGATTTTGAGGTACAGATGCACTAACAGTAATAGGTGGCATTCCAGGTAGTGAAATAGGAGTCGTCACTACTTGTGGTTGAGGCATGTTCAAATTTGGTATATTTACTGAAGCTGAAGTTGATGGAGAGCTATAATTTGGATGAAAGTCACTAGCACGTGTACCCGGTATGTTTGTAGAAAATGGTGGCAGTGGTGGACTTAATGGCATCCCAGGAATATTTGGTGTATTATTTAAATAGTTAGTTGGTTCTATAACTGAAAAAGTAATTTTTTTTATAATTAGAGTATCATTTTCTATTGATATTCATAAAAATGTTTAATAATTAATTTTATAGAAAGACTATATAAACCAAGTATAAAAAACTAAATACTTATAATTATAATTATAAAAATTATTTATAGTGTTATGTCTAAATATGTCAAAATTTCATATAAATGCATAAAATAATGAATTTTCAAATGTATATATTTATTTAATCTCAATGAAATTATAAAATGAAATAAAACAAAAACCATAAGTTGTTACTTGTAATTGAATAATTTCATAATATATAAATTTAAAAAATGTTACTTACTAGGTGGATAATTTATACTATGTTGCAATGGAGAATATTGTGAAACTGCAATTGATGGTTGAGGTGGAGAATTCATTACAACATTTGCAGATGTATATTGTGAAGAATTCATAACAAAATTAGTAGTTGTTTGTTGTGGAGAATTCAATGTAATATTTGAAGATGTCTGTTGCACATTATACATTGGAATCGTAGGAGCTATTGTATTTGTAGTTATTATTACATTTGGATCAGTTTTTGTAACAAAGCTAGATTGAGGTGGTATTGGAAAACTAGTGGATGGTGTTACTAAAGTAGTTTCTTTTGTATTAATAGTATTCATTGGAGGTAAAGTATAACTTGAAGGCATAGTAAATTGTGGAATTGCACCTGTATTTACTGATAGAACCTGTGTGTTTACTGGTGAAATTGGTGATTGAATATTCCCAACTGTGGTTTCAATGCAATTCTAAAATTAATAATGAAACATTAATTTATAGAATAATTGTAATAAATTTTTAAAAATTGAATAAAGCTTACTAAATGAGCATTTTGAAGCTTATTATCTCCAACATTTCGAATTGGTATTCTATGAAGATAACCATATCCTATCCCACATCCAAGACTAAAAAAAACAGATTTTGATTAAAATATTTAAACTTACATTGAAAAAATTAATATTGAGCAACTTACCTGCCTTCTCCACCCCAAGTATTATTTGGAGTTATTATTACTTCTCTACATGAATCATCATCAATATTATAAACATATAATTTAAGAGGACGAGACTCATGAGCTTCAATTAATGTAAATAAATCTTCACTTTCATGAAGTACTGAATCTGCACTGATAATATAGTCTGTAAATGGTCTAAGTCCTGCCAATTCAGCGGGTGAAGAAGGATGAACTTCCTAAAATAAAAATTTTTTTAACTTATTTTATTGCAACAATAAAATATTTTATCAAATGGAATAATATTAAAGAAATCTATTTTATTATTTTATATAATTTGTTTTATTTTTTAAAAACTACTTGTAATAAAAAAAAATCTTGAATTTATTAAAAATTTACAACCACAAAAAATACCATATATATAAAAAACGATAAAAATATTAAATACTATTTTTATTTATTAAAAATTTGTATATACTCAAATGACTCTAATTAAAATATCATCTTTTTTTAAATAGCTTTTTTTTAAATTTCTAATATTTTTTTATAATTTCTAATTGTAAACAATATTTATATTATAGTTGTAATATGAAAAGAAGATTTAATTACATAAAAATATTTTAAGTTATTAAATAAACAATTTTTTATGTTATACTAAAATAAATAATAATAATAATTAATATGTATAATAAATAAATCTATGGTTATATATATTATATTTAAGATTTTAGAAGGTGTTAAAAGATAATAGATATGTTTAAATAATCTAAATTTACCTAGAATTACATATAAAAATAATCATGAAATAATAACCTCATTTGTGATAAATAAAAAATGATAAATACAATAGAGTAAGTGTAATTAAACATACCAGAACATGCCACACATTCTCGTTAGCACCTTCAAATGAACAAAATCTTATACTAACTCCAAGTAATCCTTGACCACCCCATGTCATACTTGGCACTATAGTAGTTTGTCTGACAGACTGTGTTTTACTACTATAGACAGTAATTAAAAGTTCCTTATCAACTCCAGCCTTTAGAAGTTCCTTTAATGTATCATTATCCTGATCCTAAATTATAATAATATTTATAATATTGTGTTTCATAAATAAGTAGATAACAGTTCTAGAAAGCAAAGCAAACATACCAATCTTGTATTACCAATGGAAACAATAAAATCGAAAAAAGCCTCGAGACCAGCTTTTTGCCCTGGTGATCCTTGGTGTACCTAAAGTATAATTAAAAATAAATTTTTAAAATTTTATATTTATAAATGCTTATTTCAATTGAATTGAATTATTTTAATTAAATTGAAACAATTTGTTTGACAGGTTGTCTCACCGTGAGTACGTGGTAACCTTCTGTACCGCCGCCGGGTATCTCGACACTATGAGATCCTCCCATGGTGTTTTTCCTACTTAGCCAACGTTCAAGTTTCTTCTAATAAGTTAGAAAAAACCATTAAAATTATAAAAATTATTATATTGATAATAAACAGTTAAAATCACTTGTAATCTTTACAGAGTTTATTAGGTGTTAATGTACGTGGCACAGATTGGACTATTTTTAAACCACGAAACACAAGATAAGTCTCGTATCATATAGATTAAATTTCGACGGATAAACCAAAACAATCCTCACTGACATCTGTAAACGAGTTTTACAAAACTATTGAATCCATTCATTTTATTTGTAAAATTCATTATTCATGCATTTTATTATCTCCAATTTTATTTTATTTTTTATATTTTCATAATCAACAGTAAATCATTAGATTCTGAAAATACATATACCTGGATAAAAGAAAAGTTGATTATAGTAACTTGGCGTTGCAATCGCTCAATTTTATTTACATCATGTGGTTTCTTATCTTTTATAATTAGTTGTACAGGTTAAGAAATAATTAGAATAATATAATACTGTTATTTATCAGATTTATCTATTGTGTAAAATATTAATTTTCAAAAATTATTCTGCAATTTACAACGATAATTTATATATGTGAGTAAAACGACATTATAAAAAATTTTTTTTAATAGTCATGTTTTCAATATTATTGTAGTTAGTTGTTTACACATATCTATCCTTTAGTGTTTGTTTGGAAACACATATTATCAATTTTAATTCTTTGTAACAAATCGTTTAAAAAATTGTATTTCACATGTGTATATTACAAATGTTTAATAGAGAAATAAATATACTTATTCAAAAATTTTGTTTAAATGATAATTATAAATATTTTTAATTTTAAATATTATAAATAATTATTAAATTAATACATTAAAAAAATTTATAATTTACAAGTAAAGTTAAATAATATCAGTAAATTACTTTTATTAAGGTACTATAAATTTATTTTAAATTTAAAATTTTCCATTTAAAATAGAATTTGTTTAAGTTTAACTCCAAGATATTATATGTTATTTTATAAATAATTTTTGACATGAAACATTATAATATATAAATATTAATTAACAGCATGAAGCTTATTGATTATATATTCTGAAAATACTTTTTTATACTATATTAAATAGTTGAATACAATTAGTATATTCATTTTACTTAATTTGTCAAATTAGTAAATTGTAACATATGTTATAATAATATAATTTTACTTATAATAATTTCCAAATTATTTGATATATTATATATAAACATTAAAATATAGTGTATTTAGAAATATTAATAAATAAATTTATTCTCTAAAGCAATTAAAATATCCCAATAAGTTTCTCGATTGGTATTTAAAAAAATATATATAAATTTACAAATATTATATTGAAAAAATACTTATAGTTATTTTTTAATTTAATTTAAAATTGTAACCAGATTTTAATCTAATTTTATAATAACTACATAATAATATAATACAAATTTGTATATATTGGTAATTAAATAAAATCAAATATAATTTTATTCAAATGTTAATCGATTATTAAACAAAATTGATAACAATAATAAAATAATATCATAAATTCTATTTACATAAAGATAAATTAATAATTAAAAAGTATATCAATACAATAGTGCATTTATTATATTTAATATAAAATAGAATTACAATAATAGTTTTAGACATAATTTTAAAAATCTTTATGTAATTACAAATACTAATATTGTTATGAATACTATATAGTCTTCAGTTGATTTAAAATTTTTCGACATCATTACATTAGGTACACTTTCATATTTTATGTGTATTTATTTATTTATTTACATATATGTATATATATATTTATAATATTTTATTTTTAAAAAACCCAATTAATATATACAAGAATTAAATATATTTTTTGTATATATAAATAAATTAATGTACGAACACTAAATAATTATTTAGTGTGCGTAAATTACTTCCATAATTATATTATTATTATATATAATCTATATCATCAATTTGTTTAAAATTACAATCCATAACATTCTCAAAATATCTAAATCTACTTATTAAATATCTTAAATATCTTAAATAAAGTAAATATCATAGAAAATATATATCGTAAAAATTAATACTATAAGTTTTTATATAAAATATTTTAATTTCATGGTTTAATAATAAAATGAAACATATCATAAAAATTACATTTAAATTACTGTAAATTCTTATCAATATACTTTTTCTTACCAATAATACTTTTAATATAAAAACTTAATATAATAATTATTCTGTCGCAAAATATTAATATAAAAAATAGAATTTCTCGCTTACATTTTTATGCTAAATAATGATTTCCACAACTTTTGCTGATTCGGTTTAATGTCTCAGTTTAAAACGAAGAAAAGACTTTGAAACGAATATTTTATCAAAATTACTATATTGATTCCTTTCTCAATAATCAAAAAAAAAAAAAAAAATTTTAAAGAATCTGTATTTGAATATTAATCCAAGTTTATTATGAGGAAATATTACTGTGAAAAATGAATCGCTTGTAAATTTTTGTCATAAACTAATTGACACTTAATTAAAAAGCTCTTATTTATATATTTGGATATATTTAATTCAAAGTTGTTTTTGTTTAATAGACGTAATACTATATTAGTATTCGTACTGTAATAATATTTATAATATAATTTTGAAATATGAATTTTCAATTATTTATTCTGCAATATTTTATTATATTATTTTAATAAGTAATATTAGCGTGCATATTATTTATTTACTAATAGTTTAATTTTCATATTCATCTAGAATACTTGAAATTACATTAATGATAATGAATTTTTGTACCTATCTATTTCATGACATTTCTATTTATGTTTTTTATTTATTAATATTTGAATTATATGTATGGTTATAAAAAAGATGTAGCTAATTTATATAAAGTGATAAATATAATACAACATAAAGAAATTAAATTTCACTGCATAATTTTTTGCATGAAATTTTCATAATACGTAATAAAATGCAAATGACACAAGGTAAGAGTTTATAAGATAATTTATTCACTCTAAATTACTATATTATATGTTAAACATTTTTACTACATGTATGTCAAATTTCTGTACAAATATAGGGCGTTAAGAACAGTCAAGGTTTGTTTTTATAAAGTTACATGAATTATATTTAGTTTTACTTTTAAAGTTAAAAGTTAAAAATAATTACAATAATGATAAGAAAGTTTTGTTTCAAATGCATATTAATAAAATTGAGAAATTATACGGATTTTCTATGAATAAGATAATAATTATTCAGTTTAAGGAATAATTTTAAAGTAGATAAATAATGTTTATTTAATTCATTATAAAATTTCACAGTGAACATTTATGGAAAACTAGTGTGGTTATTGTAAAAGAAAAATCTTAAAAATATATAATACGAATATGTTTTACACACATGTAATTAAAATAGTTAATATTTTTAAGAAAGTTAAAAAAAAAAATATGCAATTGAATATTTTTTAGATTTCTAAATGTAATTGTTTATTTTATAAATTTCAATTAAAAAAATAATATTACACATATATATTATATACCAAAAAAATGATTATTCATTTAATCATAAGGTATGGTTAAACATAAAATATAATTATTTATTTTTATCGTGTTTTATATTATATTTTATTTTCTACCCTGCAAATTTTAATTTTAAAAAGATTTCGTAGATATTATAGTATATTTAAGGTACAGTCATGTACAAGTCATTTTTCTTTGATTGTTTTCTTAGTTTCTACATGTATTTTTAATATTTTATTTATAGACTTAAATCAATAATATCCCAATTTAAGATCCCAAGTAACATAAAACTTTAATCTGTTCCCTTTGCAATATTTTTAAAAATGTGTATGTAACATAAAAACATAAAAAATATCTTTAAGGGCGAAACAAGTATACTTTTTTGAAGAATAAATAAAAAAATGAAATTATACTAAGAGTAAAATACATATTAAATTTGTACCAAATTAAAAAAAAAAGTATTTATAATATATATTTATTATGTTTTATATATTTTGTATCAAGATGTTTATAATGTATTTGTTATGTGCAAGAATTTATTTTTTTAAATATTTAAACCAAAGAAAAATTTTAATTTCATTCGTAGGAAATTATTTTTTTTGTTTGTTTTCCTTGAATAATCAATTTAAATTTAATAATGAAGAAAAAATGTTTTTATTATTCGTACTGCATTAGGCTTCACAATAAGGCATTCAATCACCATTTGTGATTTCAGCATTCTGCCAATGAAAAGAAAATGGAATTTCGATACATTTTTGAATCGAGGGAATTCTTAAAATAGGTATAATGAAAATACTCTCTCTGAAAATGAGACAGTCATACGGCGAAAGAGAAGAACAAAAAAAGAAAGAAAGAAAGAAAGAAAGAAAGAAAGAAAGAAAAAAAGAAAAAAAGAAAGAAAAACCTTATGAGCGAAGAGAAAAATTGTTATCTGCTCTCCCTCTCCCTCCCCCCCTCTCCCCCCCCTCTCTCTCTCTCTCCCCCCTACGCTCATTTATCGATTTAGTATCCTCTAAGGTTCGGCAGTGCGCAGTGATGAAACATTTGCAGTATATGATTAGGCGCAGGCGCGTAGACCTAAGGAAAGTTATAAATTTATATAGGGCGAAAAGTGTGGAGGCGCACGATGAAAGAGTGGAAAGCCGAGGAAGTCAGTTGGAGAAGCCGCTGTTGTTACCGTCGAGTTTGTCAGGATGGGTTTGCGAGAGGAGAAGGTCCGTCCAGTCGTGGACACCTGGTGCTAGCCCACAGCCCCATGTGTGGATCGTCGACGTGAAGTTGGAATGCTAATATCGATTTGCATAACAGCATTGACGACGACAGAGACAAAGTTTAATATGCCCACAACTGCAATGACAAATGGAACAATCGAGTCGAGGACATGATGTGTCTATGTCCTTCGACATCCGGATGTAACAGTTGACCTTTCCCAGCCATCCGCTCTAGAATGGGATTCGGAGAGACAGTTGCAATGGGATCACAAGCGATTGTGTTCAGTTCGGCGAGTAACAGCTGACTCACCTCTAAGAAACAAAGCCAATGATTATTATTCGGCAAAAAATTTGCGGTAAGTGATTTTTTCGTCATTTTGGGACCTCCGCTTCTTCAACTTTAATAATTAATTGATTCGCGAGAGAAAAAACTGTTGGGATCTTTAGGAATCGGCTTTTTTCCCTCCGCAATGAATATTCATCCGACGATCTTCACAGCTTCATTTCCAATGAGCTCATTGTAGGCTTAAATTATTTCTGATATATTAAATATATATTATTATCTGCACTGAATTAAAATTATTATTCAAAAATTAAAATTGATTATTCTTATGTTGAGATTTACTTTACTGATCGCACTATTTTAAAAGGTAGCAAAGATTTGTATTATATTTCATTAAAACATACATTTACCAAATCTAACTTAGGCTTAACACTAATTTTTTTTTTTAGAAAAAAACTACTACTATATTAAACACAAAGAATAATATTATGCAAAAAATATTCGAATAAACATTGAGGAATTCTTAATTTTAAATTTCTTGTATTGTAATTAAAAAAAGAAGCTTTATTATTTTTCAACACAATTCTTTAAATAAGTTTAAATAGTTGTTTTCACATATTATTATATACTCCTTACACATTTCGTATGAATTAAAATCCTTACTTATGTGCTTAATAAGTATTACAAGTTCATTGTTTATACAGTTATTATAAAAATATGTCATGTAAACTTTTTAACAATGTTTAATAAGCAGTGCTTAATAAGTATTACTAGTTCATTGCTTATACAGTTTTTATAAAAATATGTCATGTAAACTTTTTAATAATGTTTGATAATATATATTAATACATTAATGCTTAAATAAAAAATACATTTAATTTTTATTTTAAAATATTTTATTTAAAAATGGCATAAATGATCAAAAGTTGTTTTAATTTGAATCTATAAAATCAGAATTCTAAATAAATATTTCATGTTTAACAGAAACAAAAATACTAAATTTAGAATTTGTTGATATCCAGATTTTTAAAACAGAGCAATCAATTTTTTATTATTCTTTGCATTCTTTTGATGAAATGAACTACAAAAATTCATTACAAAAATAATATAATTTTTAATTTTATAATATTATTAATATTTAATTTTTATATTATTATTTTTAAAAAAAATTGTTTTTGTTTTTTCTTTATTAACAAAAAATAATTGAAAAATGTATACAAATATAACATATCAATTAACCTACAATAGCCACAGATAATATCAAATAATCACACTTTTATCGAAACTTTAAAATTAAAGAACAATATAAGCCATGCAGAAGAAAAATCATTTTGCTTTAAATAAAATCTTTCAGTAATAGTACGTAAATTTTTAGTTATTTGTAATATTTTGTGAATATTGTTTTAAATGATATAAAATTGTTAATATAAAATTTTCTTTCTTATTTTACATGACAAAAAATTATTTTTATAATTATCAACATATATAACAATAGTTATTTTTTATCATTTGAATTATTATTTTTTATCATTAAAAAGGCATACTTATCTAATATACATTTATTAAATATTACTTCAGATTATCATTTACTTCAATTTAAGTACTCATTTTGTAATTACGATTTCGTGTCCATAAATATTAATAAAGATAAAAATACATATGCATATAAATTGAAGATCAGTATTTGAAAACATAAAATTTTTAAGTAACATAAATTACAGGAGTATTATATAATTTTTTATTTAAAATAAAAAATAAATAAAATTAAACTTTTTATATATTACAAGGAATTTTTTTTTAACAATCTTTTTTATTTAACATTGAATGTGTATTATAATTACAAAGAATTTTGACTAAAATTTAAGTTTAATTAAATAAATTTAATGATATTAAAGAAATTGTGATAATTCCATTAAAAAATTGAAAAAAATATTTTCAGAGATTTTCTTTATTAAAAAATTTACATGATTTAAAATCAAATTATCAAAAAATATCATATTTTTATTAATCAAATTCCATTTCTGTAATTTTATTCAATGATCCATAGAAGATAAAATATCGTGTTGAATATTCCACATTAACAGCAATGATTTTATTTTTGCATTATAATTTTTTTATTAAAATAACCAAACATTGTTTTTTGTCAATTATGGCATAAATATATATTGTGTTATAAATTACTGATTTTAAGGATTTACTTTTTTTTTGAGAATATAGAAAGTATTATTATCCAAAAGTAAAATATAAAAAAGAATAATTGCGTGCATACTATAAAAAATTATAAGTAACATATTTACAATGTGTATATCCTATGATATCCAATTTCTAGCAATTTTATTTTTAAAATTTACGTTTATTTCAAATTATTATTCTTACAGAAATATAAGTTATTAATATAAATATATAATTATAAATATTTAAAATTTTGAGCAGTAATAAAAATATTCAAAAAATTCTCTATCTTTTAATACTTAGAATTATGAGTGAAAATATAAACAAACAAATTTAAATATGTTGTGTTAAAAAACTTTTGAATTATTTTCATAAAATTTCTATTAATATATTTTATCATAATTTAATTTTGAATTTCTGAAATTATTCTTTATCAATTTACATAATAATAAAAATAATGACATAAACGGTAATTACATTACATAAACATTTTTTTTTTTTTTTAAATATATTAGAATTTTTTAATTTCTCCGATTTTGTTCTAAATGATATTTTTCTTTTTATATTTTGACCAATTATGAGATAATGTATTATTAAATATATTTTTTATCCATTTGTTAAATAAATAATGAGATTTAGTTGACTATATAAGTTATAATATAATATAAGTTATTATATAATACATCAATTTGCTTGACTTTAGCCTAGAATTCGCGTATTGTATCAGTAATTATTAAGAGCTCATTGTCTTTGACCTCCGATGTAGCGCTGTTGAATACATTAAAATCTCTATTGACTTACATTTATCTCAATGACGAAGAACTCAATGTTTAACAATTACCTGCAATTTACTTAAAAAGATTATTGTTGCGCCAAACGTAAAAGCGAGTTTGATGGTTCGTAAACGTAGAGCACAAAAGTGTTAGGAGTTCAAATAGACTAGACAAGGCCGATCCTCGACGTTAAGCAATAAAAATAAAAGAAAAAATAATAAAGTAATCTTGCTCTCGTCAATAAGTCTGTCAAACAAAATTTGAATTTCGTGAATTGCCACAGGTTGCCTCGAGGGGCGGCGAGGCCCCAAATAGTCGTCGTCATGCCCAGTCTTCTTCGGCATGCGAGACCCGACCAGCACCGTCAACAACACACTCACCGTCGAGGCCCAGCTAACCTCTCGACTCTCGCGCTTCTGTTCGCTCCAGGAAGTCGGGCTCATTCCGCCCGAGCAGCGCCACTTCCGGCGCACCCACGGGCTCCAGCTGCCCTTGCACCCGCAGCAGCTCCTAGGCTGGCTCGTCCTCCTTGTCGCGGCCGGTGGCACTTTCTGCTCTATAGTCCCGGCCCTCGGGCCCCAGCTTCAGCCGGCGGCCCTCGGGATCGCCATCACGTCGCTCCTCCTCCACGTGGCCTCGCACCTTGCGGCCCTGCTCCTCGACCCGGCCGAGCCTGCGGTGCGTCTTCAGCCAGCCTTGCAGCGCGTCCCCGAGTTCGACCGGAGTAAGCACCGCCACGTCATTGAAAACGGCCGCTGCCACCTCTGCAACATCGAGATCTCGAGCAAACGCACCAAGCACTGCTCGGTCTGCAACAAGTGCGTCGCCCGGTTCGATCACCACTGCCGTTGGCTCAACAGCTGCGTCGGCAGCCGCAACTACCCGGCTTTCATCCTGTGCCTGATCACGGCTATAGCCGCAACTCTGATCATCCTCGTGCTCTCCGTCGGGGAGCTGGTGATCGTCAAGCTGGAATCCAGCCAAAACTCAAGTCAAAAAATGGACAACGTCACCCTCCCGCTAAGCCTTCCGCTCCCGGGTCCAGGCTCTCTTCTCGTCATCTCTGTCGTGGGGATCCTCTCGGCAGTGGCCGCGGTCTTGCTCATTCACCTGTGCTTCTTTCACGGCTACTTGGCATGCCTGGGCCTCAGCACCTACGAATACGTGCAGCGAAGACGAGAGTCCAGGATCCCGGCGCCAGCCATGCAAGTGGACTCGGATACAGGTCCAGGAGTCGAGGCCCGGAATCAGGAGCATCGTTTTTGCGAGCCGCGCGACGACTCACGACTTCCATTTATTTGCTCGACCCACGCAACGAGTCCTCAGCAGGACCGACGGAATTTCCGGCTCTGCTTTTCGTACGACTCGCGATTCGATGCGACGTCGATCGAGGTAAACTCCCGGGCGACCTCGGATCAGACGGAGGATAGGCAGAGGATGCAACAAAGATTGGCCCAACCATTCGACCGCCCACCCCTCGAACTAAAGCCGTCCACACCGTCCCCCGTCTCCTGTTGCTTTTCTCTACTGGGAGGATCCTCAGGGGTGGGAGCAATTGGTCTCGGGAAATCTAAACAGCGGCAGAGTCGCCCGGACATGGAGATGGTCGATGGTCGCGAGAAGGTCATAGGGACCAGGGCCTGCACCACGATGCGACGGATTCAGAGATTTCTACGTGCACGACTGCGGAAAAATGCCCGGCAGCGGGTCATGAACTCGGAGGGCCGCACCACCCGTAAGAATAAGATAAAACCGGCGGTGGTGACCGAAGAGATCACAGCCTCAGTACCCCAACCGACGGTGTCGCCCGTTACGGCGCAAGAGACTGTCGAGCCGCCTGGAAGATTACCACCGCTGATACTAGGACCGAGGCGTCGACTGAACAAGCCCGAACTCATGTTCGGGGACATCGGGACATTGTCTGCGGCAAAAAGAAACCAAGCCCACCTTCGCCTGAGGCGACCTGCGCCTGTTCACAAGAGGCCCAGGTTCAAAGTAAGCCCACACCTGGGACAGTCAGCTCAGCTCTCGCCCATACCCGAGTCTGAACTGTCGAAACCAGCTTCGCCGAGGTCACCACCTTTGGTCAATCGTTTCATCTTCCCACCGTTAAATAGTTTATAGGTTACTTTGGAAATATATTTCCAAACTATAAAATTTGAAGATAATTCACGATCTTGAAGAAATGTATTTGTGTGGTGACTTAAGATGGTGGGACTGTTTCTTTTCGGTTATCTAGATTTACTTAAATTATCAAGTATTTATCTATAATAAAATTTTATTCAATACTACAACAAAGCAAATGTTTATAGTCGATATTTATAAATTTACTATTCTTGAATTTTTATCTCGTCAAATCGCTTCTTTTTCACTTTCTCAATTTTAATTGTACGAGTTGCTAAACAAATTGCTAAAAAATTATATTCTTCATAATTTATTACGGGGTAACTAAGATATAATTTTTTTAACCGATTTATATTTAAAATACGAATGTAAAATAATGATATATAATTTTAAAAATATATTTACTATCACGTTATAAAATGATATCTAGAACAAAAATTGTACTAGAATTTATATTTTTTTATTTATTTATTTATTTTTTTTTATATTAAAAATTATATAAAGTTTTGTATAAAAAATAAGTGTATTTAAGAACTTTTAAAACACAAAATTAATATAAAATTACAATAAATAATGCTAATAGATAATAAATTCTCGTATGCCAATTTCATCATAGGTCATTAGTTTTTTCAAATTAAATAAAAAATAAAAATTTATTATTAGAAATTTCAAGCATTTAAAACTCTTCAATATTTTTTTATAATAAATAAAATTTTGAATTTTCAAAAATAGAAAATAAATGTATTCTTTGTTTATCAAAATAGTTTATCAAACATGAAATTATATACTATATTTGTTTTTATCATTATTTATTATTTAAACTTCCATTGTAGTTTTTTACTTTGTTTTTACTAATAATATTAATAATGACAATCCTACTTTATTTCTGTTATGCGAATAAATATTTTCTAACAAAACTCGTTTTGTAATTGTTATAAAATAATTGTTAAAATGAGGATATTAATATTATGTTTAATTCATGCTGAAAACAATCAGAATATTCTGTAAATACAAAATATACATTTTTTAACTGAGTATATATTAAATTGCACCAATAAAAAGTACTATCAATTGCATATATTCAACTCTATTATGTCAATTACAAACATGAGAATCGAAAGTTTCTGTATATATTCATTTTAAAAATACGACTATATTAGTTAAAAAAATAAGATTTAAACTTAATTAGAATATGAAAAAACTATATAATAAAATATATTTAATACAGAAGTATACTTTTAATATTATATTTGAATATACAAATGTAGTGTTTAGTGACACGTTTATAGTCTAATGTAGTCTATTTAATTTAAAACTTAATGTTTAAGTACGATTATATTATTGAAAATATTTTAATATTATAATATTTAAAAATGTAGTCTTTAAGTCTTTCATAAACTTGAATAGATCAAGTTCATAGTCGTTTTTAATATATATTTTTTTTATTAGTATTAAAATTACTGAAAAATTTTATTTCAGTTCCCTACTTAAAAAAAATTTATATGTAATAATAATTTATAAACAGTATGATTATGTTATTTGATCCATAAAATGCAGACATTTCTATTTTAATTAAAAAAAAATAATATTAGTAGTAATAAAAAAATACAAATATTTAAATATTTACTCGTAAAAAATATCATATAAAATATATCTAAAAGTAATGTTTAAAAATTCGAAGAATTTTATAAATTTACTGGGGTAACCCGTAAAAGATCATTTTAAATTTGAGATAGATATACTTAAAATTATAATATTTATACTAAATCAAGTATCTTCCCGTATTTAAAAATACCAAATCATATACAAAAATAAATAAGTAATATCAAAATAATCGACAAGAATTTTTCAATAACGATTTGGCTATTTTTATTAATTATCTTAAATAAATAGGAAAAAGTATGATAACTATGATTTTAATCCATCTATAATGATAGAAGGCTTTTATAATGGTTTATTGTTAATATTTTGTAAGAATATCAATTTTGCTAAGAAAAACATTTCCCCGTGCATTATTTAATTCAATATCATGTTGATGAGATGGGCGAAGAAAGTTATTCTATTATCCAAAATGATATATGCATCATTAAAAAATATATTGAAAATAATATTCATACGATTGTCTCAATTTACGATCTTACGAATTAAAGTTTAGATTTCTATTTTGAATAACAGATTTATTCACAGAGCTTTTCTACTAAATAATTTTATTGATAAAAATATAAAATGAAGTAATTTTAACTAATAATACCGGATTGAAATGTGAAATGAAAGCACAGTAAATAATTGACTCTGAATATTATTTTATGTGCTTTTCCTACGTACATTAATAAGCCTTATTTTGCTGCGTAATTAAGACTGAAAAAAAATATTGGGAAAAACGCGTTCCTAAAAAAAGCAAACACGAAAGAAACAGAGTTAATGTTTCAGCAGCTTTGATTTTTACTGCTTAAGCAGTATAATAACGCATCGTATATTTGTATTGTGTGCTGTGAGAATCTCGTATAATTAAACATAATGTATAAATGAAATTATATTAAGAAGGTACACTACATACATTTTATATGTGATATAAGCAAGATGTTTTAAATAATTTTATACTTTACATGACGCCTATTGTTTAAGAAAAACAAAGTCTAATAAAGTAAAAAAAAACTTTTGTACTTGTTTTATTTGATTGACATTTCTTCAATTTCCATCCATCTAATAAACTATATTAAAAAATTTTAACTGCAAAAAATAAATCAAATAAATATATAAGTAAAGAGATATTGCATATGCAAATTACTGTAAAAAAATTTAATTTGCTAAATATTTTTAAAAGTTTATAATTGGATTCATTTTTTTTCTCAGAACGTTTTAAATGCGGAATAAAAAAGAATCTCAATTTAGACTCTTAGAAAAATATGGATATATCGTTATAGGAATTATTCCTATGTTACTTTAATATTAAAGCCAGTTTAAAAATTAAAATTGAAATTTCAAAAAAAAATTTAATAAACACTTGTAAAATTAAATACTTTTAAATAATTATTTCGTGGTTTAAAAAAAAAATAATGTAATTAAAATTATAGAATTTCTAAGATAATTATTCTTCACAATATTAAATACTAAATATATAAACATAATTTAATGAACACGTGAAAATTTTATTCTTTTTTTTCTTAAATATTTATTTTTAACAGTATTTAAAATTATGAATTATACTTATAAATTAATTAACTATTAAAACTTATCATTGACACTAATTTCTATGAAATCCATAATACTTCGGCTATAAGCCTTTCATTTATATTTATTAGGTCATTTATTTTATGAATTATAAGCCTCTTCAGAAAGAATACCTTGTTATCAAATATATACTTTTAATTTAAAATAGCTTTGCATATAAAAAAAACAAAACATAAGAAAATCTTGGTAAATATATAATAATCAACAGGGTAAAAGTTTAACACACTCTCCACAAAACTTTGAAAAGTTTTTTATTTTAACTTAAAATCAATTGCCTACATTTATTGTTCAAGCACATATTCTTAAAATATTTCTATAGGTTTGACTACTTTTTATTTTATACTTTGTCATCGATGTATTTACTCTATAATTGAGAATAGTAATTTAATTTTTTTTTTGTTTAAATTTTCTAATCAAACACATAGTCACGTATATACCATTGAATTTTGTATTCCATTTCAAAAAGATATTCATGGTAAAAACGAGGTACATCACCTCCTTGTTAAATATATTAAATAATTTTTTTGGAATTATTCATAAAATTTTGTAATTTTTTTTTTTACTGATAAAAATTAATTAAAAATATAAAAATGACACTAGCATAATTTTTAAAGGTAATAATAAAAATGCTTTACTTTTTATGTCATTAAATTTACAACACTTTAATCAATAATTAAGTAATTAAAACCATTTAATTACTTAATTTTATCTGTAATCTACTCTACATCAGTAGTGCCATTAATCAGTATTAATGACAATTTTGAAATAATGATAAAGTAATTTTTTTACTCTGTGTTACCTAAGAATTTAATTAAGTAATCGACATTGCATTACCTAATTAATATGAAAAAAAAAAGATATTATGCACGAGTAATAATGAGTGTTTATACTTGGTGTAAAAATGATAAGTTGCTTATTTATTTTCAGAGAAGTATGAACTCGAGAGAAATGCGTGGCAATGCGAGCCTGGAAAAAGAAGAAGACAATGACAACACGTGGAGTCTTCTCCTGGGAGCGCCCCGACACATATTGGCACCAATGGTGGATGCCAGCGAATTGGCCTGGAGACTCCTGAGCAGGAGACACGGTGCTCACCTGTGCTACACACCTATGCTGCATTCTTCGGTTTTCTGCAGAGACCCCAAGTACCGATCCGAGGCACTCGCCAGTACTCCAGAAGATCGACCTTTAATTGTTCAAGTAATTTGCTGGGATACTCATTTATTTATTGAGCCAAATTTCACGAGTTCAAACCTCTGCGTACTTTACATTGATTTATCAATTCCGCCAATTATAATAATCAGTCGTCACTGCAACATCAATACCAATAATATTAACATTATGGCAATATACCTTTAACGAGTAATAATGCGTCTTATCAAATTTTTAAATGTAATTTTTTCTCAGATAATTTAAAATTCCGGAGTTCGATTGCGATTAAAATTCATTAATTCTTTGTTTAAAATTTGAGTAGATTGCTGCAAAAAAACAAAACGAATAATTAAACTTAAAATTCCATAATTCATTATTGTACAAACATTTTTTTAAAAAAAAATATTAGTGTAATACTATCAAGTTAATTAGATAAAAAAATGTAAGCAAGATATGACTCAGTTTTTAGTTTTATTAAAAAACCATGTACACTGCTAATTTTAATGCAATGTAATTGTATATATTTTTGTTGAATTAGAATTATTTTTTCATTTATAATTTTTAGCTATCATTTATCAATATTTTTGGCGACACATGTTTATTATTGTTCTATTTTTAAGAATCATATTATCTCTTATTCAGTTTGTGAATTTTTTTTAACGTTTTTGTTATTAAAATAAAATTTAAAGTTTAATATCCATAATAAATATATCCAATTATAAATTAAGAGGCAAAAATAATTTCACTGAATATTCACTTATTGATTTAATTGATTATAAATTCTGAATACCTATACTTGTATCATTATTCATAATTTTTTATTTATAAATCATCTATTTATAACTGTAAGTGTTAACTAAATTGAAACAATGATTACTGATTACCTAAATACAAATAAAAAGTTATACTTAAAAAAAAAAAAAAAAAATGATTTATGAAATAGATGAGATGAATGAAATAATGTAAAATAATTATTATGCAGAATATGTATTTATTTTAAAAAAAGGTATACGAATCTCAGAGCGTATTGTCTCCGCGACTTAAAATTTTTGATTGACCGCGCTCGCTCGCAATTTTTAATTTTTCGCCTAATTCCAAGTCGCGACTTCATTTTTTTTCCTATTAATTAATCCAACGCTTATCTATTTTTTTAATCACGGCACGCACTACTTTTTACTCCCTACCTCAGCTTTTCACAGAAAGCTTTGGTCCTCGGCAGAAAAAACCTTCTCTCTGCTGAGATGAAAAAAGCCGAATACAATTTTAACTAGATATCTTAAAAAACACCTACGCCCTCACAAATTTAATATCATTTTTGATTATTGAAACCGCGAGAGCTCAGGTGTATTTTCCGGACCCAGCTTGCACGCCGACCCACGAAACTTCTCAAAAAACACCTGAGGTTTTTTTTAAGTAACTCGTGAAATAATAGATAAACAAACTATCACATAATTTTCATGCTGTTAATTTATCTAAATAAGCTATCGTGTAAAGAGAAAGAGAAATGAAGTGAGAAATAGAAAAGAAATGCGAAAAAATATAGTGCAAGCATTATAGAAAAATGGGCGCGAGATTTTCTTCATTAAATAATCGAATATTTTTTCTTAAAGACGGCGAAGGTTTTTCTTTGAACGCAACGAATTTCTAAATTGTGAAACCGTGTTATTTTTTTATATTTAACATTATGTATTGTTTGACACAATTTAAATATTAATCTGAATAAAACAAATATTTATAATTATCAAAAAAGGTTCGATTTATCGATTGGATTTTAATTAAAGCCATTGTACAGCAATTTGGATGTGCTTAGGTATGACAAACTACCACCTCTCAATTTAAAATATATTTCTATTATTGTTTTAAGTTTATACATTAAATTCAATTGCATTTATTTGTAATATAAATGGAAATAATTTTTTAAAAAAACTATTCATTTATAATTTCAAGTAATATAACTATGCTCAACTTAAGTTCAATTATACACAACTATAATTTGTATTATCTTAATATAGTATGGAGTAATTATGTAATTGTATGTGTAATAGCTGATATATAATAATAATAACAACAACAACAACAACAACAACAACAGCAACAACAACAACAACAGATTTAGTTTTTATTGTATAAAATAATGTTTTCTTTGCCATACAGTTATTATCTCGCAAAAATCTTTTCTTTGCTTTTCAATATAATTTTAATATCTATAATGAACATATAAATAGTGATTACAAAAACATTAATTACTATAATATAATTTTATAGTTTTGTGGAAATGACCCGGAGATCTTATTAAGGGCAGCCATATTAGCAGAGCCTTATTGTGATGCAATTGACTTAAACATTGGTTGTCCTCAAGCTATAGCAAAAAGAGGCCACTATGGAGCTTTTCTTCAAGATGATTGGAATTTGCTGAAAGAGATTGGTAAATTTTAATTCAAATAAAATGTTTCTCGCATATTTTATCGGATATTTTTCATCGATAAGCAATATAATTAAATATAATTTGCACGTGCATATAAATAAACTTAAAATATGTATTTTATATTTTATCATGCTTACAGTATCAAAAATGAGCAAAGGAGTTAGAATTCCAGTTACATGCAAGCTTAGAGTTTTTTCGGATATTGATAAGACCGTCGAATATGCCAAAATGCTAGAAAGTGCTGGGGCAAGTATACTAACTGTGCATGGAAGGACTAGGGAACAAAAAGGACCTCTTACCGGTGTAGCATCCTGGAAACATATACGTGCTGTAAGGTAATTAAATTTAAATTTTCATTAAATTCATTTTAAAAATAACTGTTTTAGGACAAAACTGTTTTAAACCTATTAAAATATAACGTACATTTATAATATTTAGTAGAAATATAAAAAGAATTACATAAGGAATAATCGATAGAAACTTGAGTCATTTGTAATTCATTGCTATTTTTATTCTTTTCTGCATCTTTCCACCATTATCTCAAAAAATAACAAAAAAAAAAAATTTGAATTCTTTATTCACGATAAAAATTATTTTGGTTGTTTTTATCCAAGCATTCCTAAATTTATAATTTACACAATGACTTTAAAATATAAATTATAAATTTCAAGATACATTATCATTTGTATGAATGAGAAATTTTTTATTTATTCATAGTTGAGTTATTAAATAAATATGATTGGTTACACATTGAAATTAAATTTGCAGAAATGCCGTAAAAATACCTATTTTTGCAAATGGCAACATACAGTACATTCAAGATGTGCAAAGATGTTTACAAGAGACGGGGGTAGAGGGTGTAATGACGGCTGAGGGTAATCTTTACAATCCCTACATCTTCGAGGGTACATACCCACCAAGTTGGGAACCCGCATTTGAGTATCTTGGTCTCCTGGAAAAATATCCAGCACCGGCTTCCTACATACGTGGACATCTTTTTAAACTATTTCATCACATGTACGTTAAAATATAAAAAGCTAACTATAGAATACTGACAAATATAATATATAAGTATTGATTCTACTCTTTAATTGAGTTGACTTAAAATTATTTTTTCTAAAATTTATTATATTACAATACGAAAGCATTTATTACTTTGAGACAATTAATAGTTAAATATTTAATAATTATTGAATGAAATTAAAAGTTATTATTAAATTATTAAAATATTCGTTATTGTCTTTTTCAATTATAAAACATTAAATAAATAAAATGTATCATTTTTTTAACTAGAGAGTAGGTTTATTTTGACAGAAAACGCCAGTGAAAGGGCAAATTTGGCTGAAAATTCAACTATGGAATCATTTAAAAGTGTCGTTCAAGGTTTAAAAGATAGATATTTACCATATCACGAAGGTCATCTAATTTGGCGTCGAGAAAATGAAGGTTTATTTGAATAAGTTAAAAAGATTGTTATAAATATTTAATTTAGTTTAAATTTTATGCTTTTATTCCTCATTACAGATTATAATTTAGAACTTCCACCGTGGTTGTGTCAACCATATATACGCGACAGTCCAGAAGAACATATCAGTAAAATAGAAGCAAACAGAGCCCAGAAGGTTAAAAAAAAAAAAAAATCAATAATTTAAATTTTTAACCAATTTATAATTAACTTATAAAATATTTTCGTGAATTAATCTGAATTATCGAGAATATAATTATTTTCTACATAATCAATAATAAATAATAAATTAAAATACTTTTTCATCAAAATCTATAATAATAAATTTAAATTATCAGAAAAAATATGACTAATATAATAGTTATTATCTTTTAGATTTTTCAAAATTCCATAAGATATAAAATATAAAATTATTTTTCTTAAAGGAATAATATTTTAATCAATATTATTGTTAATATTTATACATAGTCATAATAAATTTAAATAACTTTAAGTAAATATGATTAAAAAAATCTAAAAATATTTATGGAACTGAAAACAAAAATTAAATTCCTTAGATATTTTTTATATCTAGTCAAAGCTTATTTTTATATCTTTTGTTTTGTTTTGTATTTAAATATTTTTATGATTATATATTATAAAGTTTAATTATTCTCACAATATTAAAATATAAAATAATTTTTTTATTTATTTTTTTAAAAAATCTTTATGGATTTGACTAATATTAATTTGTGTTCTATTTATGTAATTTATGCTTATATTTATGTATTTTACATTTCTTTACAGTTAATGGATATAAATAAAAAGACACTGAAAAATAAAGATGAATATGGAAATGAAATTTCACGAAAACGATTGAAGAAATTAAGAAGAATTGCTCGGAGACCAAATAGAGCAACTTTACATGTTAAGCGTGTATCTAATTTATGTGAAAATAATAATGATTGCCCAAATCCATTAGTAAGTTCCAATTTATACATCAAATATTTTTTTTAAATAATTATTGATAAATCCATTAATAATGAATTTACTTTTTAATTTTAGAGTATTAAATGTGAATATCAATTTTGCAGACAGTGTTGTAGAAATAAATGTTATACAGAAAATTTAGATTGTGCTGGACACAGAAATTTAACTAAAACAAGAAGGAAAATAGCAGTAGAATTCGCTATGCAAAGAAAAAATTTATCTTGACTCGTTAAAATATAAAAAAAAAAATTAAAATTGAAATTTGTTATACTTTACAATAAATTTTTGTAAATAATATTTATAACTAACTCACTTGTTTTATTTTTTTATATATATTATGTAAATAATATATGTAAGGCTTTTATTGCTTCAAACATTTTATATTACAGTTTATTTATTACAATTTAAATTTAAATTATTTTATGAACATTATCTAAAATTTGCTATTTATAATACATTTTTTTTCTTACAAAGTCATTTGACTATTTAATATTTTACACTTGATTAGTTTACACTAATATAAGATAATACATTATTACATGAATTGCGTATCAATTCTTATTTTGATCAAGCAGACGTTGGTTGAACAAATTTAGATATTGCATCAGTTATACGTCTTTTTTCTGAGACTTCCATTAATTGTGAGTGGTCCTTTTGTCCAATATTAAAATACCAATATTTCTTACTCACAAGCATTAATATCATTAAAATTGGTAAATGTAACAACGAAAATCGGAATAATCGTCGAGAAGTTCGAGCATCACCATGTTTTTTAAATTCCCATGCTGAAATAATTAAAAAATTTATTTAGTATAATTGTAAATTTTATAACTTAATAAATTCATTCTTATAATATTTACCGAGATAAAGGAAGTAAACGTTTAAAGGAGTAGATGCCAATGCAAACCACCAATTTGTAACATTTAAAACCGGTGCAATATATGAAAGAGCTGTTAAAACCAATGTATATTTAAAAGATGTGTTGCGACAAAGTTCAGGATTACTAACAGCCATCATTCTGTAACCAGCTTTTGAGTAATCAGGTCTCAAATTCCATGATAAGGCATTAAAATGAGGAAACTGCCACGCATATAATATACCAGACATTATCCAAGCACCAGGGTCAGTTATACTTCCAACACAAGCTGCCCATCCCATTAGAGGTGGAATTGCACCAACTGATATTTTATAAATAAAAAAAAATAAATAATTTAAATTTTATATCACATTGTTAAACATATTGATAGAATTAAGTACATGTTAATTATTCCAAAAATATTTTTTTATAAATTACTGAAAAAATTATTGAATATTACAAAAAACACGTACATTAATTTATAATTATATTTTGTATTTGTTATCTTGTGTATTTACATATAAAAACCTTACATTTATATTTTTTCTAATTTTTCTATTCAAAATTTGATTAATTTTTAAGTTTCAATGCATGGTAAAGATACCTTATAATTAATTAATCAATCTTCTATAAAAAATTGTCACATTGTGTTATGACAGAATTAATAATTGGTAAAAATAACTTTTTTTATCTAAAATATTATTACTCATTTTATTTCTATTATTACAATTATTATTTTTACATCATTTATTAAAATATGATTTTAAGGTATCTTATAATTAAATAAAAAATTATATAAATATTTTTTGTTAGATTTTGAAATATAACAGTTATATCTTGTAATTTATTTAATAAATAAATACATAAATATTAATATGAAATCAAAATTATTATTTATTACATAAAAGTTTATATTCAAAACATAACAATATCACAAGTTAAACAAATGTATAAGCAAGTACTTGTACTTACCGACAGAACCAATCCAAGTATTTAAAATACTAATTCTTTTCATTGGTGTATAAATTGATGTATATAAAATTAAATTAGCACTTCCTAAAATTGCTGTTAAAGCATTAACTTGTGCTAAAAGAGATACTCCAGTAATACCAGAGATTGCAGCAAATGCAATCGCATGTTCTTGCCTAAAATTTATTAAACTATAAAAAATATTCATTTATATTTTATGTAATTAATAATAAGAAAAATAATATTTACAAAAGTAAACCACGGACTAGAACCCTGTTTTTTGTTCGTGCCATTTGAGCATCAAAAGGAATCTCCATTGACTGATTAACAGCATTTGCAGCTGCTGAAACTAATCCAGTACCAATAGAACATGCCAAAAAAGTAACAGGATCAAATGGTCCAGGAGCTATTGCGTATCCACCCATAGCAGTAATAACTACTAAAGCTGTAAATAAATTTGAAGATTAAATACTTTATAAAGTTATTATTGATAAATTTTAAAACATTTTTCAATTATAAATGATAAATTTTGTTTAAATTAAGGAAACATACACGTTAATCTTATTTTTGATAACATAAGACAATACTTGTGAAGTTGCGTTGGATCAATTTCTAGTTTTCCCCATTTCCATGTTGGCTTACTTACTATTTTTGTTTTATTTTCATTACTTTCATTAGTTTCAATGTATTCTAAACCTATGTCAGGAGAAATTATAGTTTTTGAATCGATAGCATTGTAACGAATTTTTTTTTTTTCGTTTTTGGTAGTATTTGATGGCTGCTGAAGAGCAGGAAACTTTGGTTTTGTCTGTGGTGCATTTGCAGAATACTAAAAAATATTAATACATGTTAAGTAATAAAATTTACATGTTGTAATTCAAATATTTATACATATATAATGAGCCAGACTTTAATGATACACATATTATAATAATATAATTTATTGGAAAAATTAAAATAATAATTTTCGGTTAAAACGAGTTTATGATATGGATTAAAAACTTTTAAATAAAAACTAACTAATTTCATAAAAACATGCACTTATTAAACCATAAAAATTATCAATTTTACAAAATTTTATTAAATATATTTATATTAAATAATAGTGTATAATAAGTACATTAAAGAAAGAATAATATAAATTTTCAAATTTTTATTTTACACAAAATTTAGTAAATAAAATAATTACTTACTGCTGCTGAAAGTATTTTTGTTGTAGATAAGCATGATAGTTTCCAACAAAACCTTGTTGATTTTATGGTAAATATCATATTAACATTTATTGAATAGCGATTAATAGTTTTTTATATTCATTCTGAAAAAATAATAAATATTGTTTAATAATACACACACACATATATATATATATACTCTTAATTTTAAAAATTTTAAATTATATAAATACTTATAAATACACTAGATTTCTAGAGAAAATTTTAATATTACTTAAAAGTAATTAAAATATTTTCTAATTAATAAAAATAATTACTAATAAATAAAGCTTAACAATATTATAAAATGCAATAAAATAATTTTACTATAATAAATTGATTTTAGCATCATCGAGATGAATTAAAAAAAATAAAGAATGAAGATATAAATGAAAAATAAATTGAACAATTTAAAATGAATTGAATGAAAATATTATTTAGTTTGCACATTTTACGTAAATGTCTATAAAAATAGGACTAGTAGTGTATCGGCTTTCGGCACATATTCTGCACGTATGATAAAATGCAGATGTATCAAAAAGCGGTAACACACCTGAATATCTTTCTTCACCTTTGGTGACAACTTGGACTCGATAAAGCGACGAGGTTTGTCGGTGATTGACGACGGATGGATATTTAATAATATTTAAGGTAAATTTTTCATAAAACATTCAGGAGACTCATGTGCAAAAAATATTGCATAATATGGAGATATTGTTTAGGTTATTATTGGTATTGGAGGCAACATTGTTAAAAAGCAGAAAGAGGTAGAGTGGGTGCGCGCGTGTGCGTGTGCGTGCGCGTGTGCGGTTTTGGGGGAGTGTGGGTGAGGCGCCGAGCGCGCCATGACTCGGAGGCGGTTGTGTTCGGCGTAAGTCCAACTCCCGACCACGGAGCAGGCGCAATGAGAGAGGAAACTCTTGGATGTGGGTAGCGTTCAAAATCGACACTGGAATTCGGCGAATAAAAAAAATAATTTTTCAGTTACTGTTGGTGAGTTTGGAGTTGTGGTGCAGGAAAATTTTTCATTCAAAATTCGATTGACGCCTAGCCGACGGGGGCAATTTTCTCGGTCCACAATCAACGTGTCGTGTCTAAATTAAAAAATAAGAATATAAAAGATAGCTGCTTAGATGAAAGCAGCTAAAGATAACTGTTCCATCGAGTAGATTACAGATAAGCTTCACTGTGAATTAAGGTTATGTAAAATGTAGATACTGGAACAATTATCTTTGTAAATACTCTATTGCAAGACCGTGAAAAAGTTTTTAAAAGCACAATTTTTTACTTCCATGAACTATTTGAAAGCTTTCCCTAAAATCTACTCTAATTATCTATGGCAAGAGCGCAGGCCCACTTGTGTTTGTGTTGCGTCAAAAATAATGCACGCTACTCCCTTTAAATGGAGGAAACTGGCCGGTGACGTCCCGTCATCGCGCTACGTTTAATCGACGCGAATGCTGTTGTTATCGCGTTAATGAGTGGCAAACTAAGTAAAACGCAGTCCTCGTCCCGTGAACGATCGTACAAGGGTACGCTTCCCTCCAGAAATGCCGATCTGAGTGACGAAAGAATAGAAAAAAAAACTGGAGTTCGAGCGCCATATAGAATGACGAGCTCGTCGCCGCAGCCTTCGCCAATGCCGCCTCCACAGGCTCCAAATCAAATGGGGCCGCCACAGCAGGCGCCCTCGCCCTCCAATCATCCTCATAGTCCTGCTCCTGGCTATCAAGAAGGCCCACCACAGCCTATGTCTCAACAGTCACAGCAGACTCCGCCACCCATGTTTCAGCCTCAACACCCTGGTAAGTAACCTTTTTTTTATCCTAATGTTTTCTAACTTTTCATTATTTTAGAATATTAGATAGCTAAGGAAAAATAATGCAATGCCTTTATTGAATATTTGAAATTAATATTGTAGTTACAAAAGGTATTAAACAATTACAAAATTATAAAATATATTAAATAAATGTAATGTTCTACATGGCGTACAATATTTATTCCTGTTCACATGTATTTATCAAATACATACAGTGAAGAGGAGAATAAAATCATATTTTATATGTTTTAACATTTATTCTATATTTATTCAGTTATGTAAATGAGCTTTGTTTACATACGCTTACAATATTAATATAATTTTTGTAATATATTGTAATTAATTTTATATTTTTGTTTTTCTATACTATAGTTTATAGTTTTAGTTTTAAGAAATAAATTGTGCTTATTTTAAATCATTTGTTATTTATTTGAAATTAATCTTACTTATTTTAAAAAATTAAATATTATATAGTATTTTATTCAATATTTTACATTTAAATGTAACTTCAAAAATTTAATGATTTATAAATAAAAGAATTTGAAGAATCAAAAAATTTTCATAAATTTAATTTTTTTTAACTATTTATTCATTAAAATATTATTATTATTTTAATTTAAATCTACAAATATATTTATTTTATAATTGCTATGATTAACAATGCACTGTATATTTACAAATCTATAATATTTGAAGGTTTTCCTTACTAAATTATAATTTTTTACAATAGGACAACCACCACAGCAGGGTTATGGTGGTTTACCACCACCTCCATCACATCAGCAGCCACCTCAGAATTATCCACATCCTCAACAAATGCCTCCAAACATGGGCATGACACCTCAACACCATCCTCATAATCCTGCACAAGGTTATGAAAATGTTCAGTCTTCTCAAATACAAGGAGTACCTCAACAGCAAGGAAATTATCAGCATCCATCACATCAAGTTCCACCACATCCACAAGCTTCTCATCAACAACCCCCGCATCCTCAATCACCTCATCAGCAAGGACCCCATCCACAAGGTCCTCATTCTCAATCAGCTCATCAGCAAGGTCCTCATCCACAGGGTCCTCATTCTCAGTCACCACATCAGCAAGGTCCTCATCCACAGGGTCCCCATTCCCAATCACCTCATCAACAAGGTCCTCATTCGCAATCACCACATCCACAAGGTCCACATTCCCAATCGCCTCATCAACAACCTCCTCATTCACAGCAATCTCCTCATCAACAATCTCCACATCAACAACCTCCTCATCCACCACCTCATCAACAACCAGTTCATCAGCAATCTTCTCATCAACAAGGACCACATCAACAATCACTTCATCCGGGTCCTCATTCCCAGTCACCTCATCCACAATCATCTCACCACCAATCACCACACCAACAATCTCATCAAGGTCCTCATCAAGGCCCTCCTCATCAACAAGGCCCTCATCAATCTCATCAATCAGTTCATGGACCATCTCATCAATCTCTTCCACATCAAACTCAGCTGCCTATGCCACAGTATTATCAGCCTCATCCTCCACAAGTGGGTGGAAATGCCGGTAATATGGGACAAGGTGGACCTCCTGGACCAACACCAGGGCAGCAACAATCTTCTCCACCACAAGGTCCATTAACTTCTGTTCAAATGGGCCATGGACAATCTGGTCATAATGCTCCTTCACACTCACCTGGACCTGGACTACCTCATCCAGCAGAAATGCGACAAAGTATGGGTATGTTATACATTATTATTATATAAAATTATTATAATATAAAATATTATTATTATTTTACTTTTTATTTTATATTTATCATACAATATAACATAATACATATATAATAATATAATAATTACAAATTATTATTATTATTATTATACAATATTATGTAATATTATTATAATTTATTAAATTTCTTTATTTTGTTTACTTCATTTGTATGCGTAATCTTTAAATATCTTGAAATAATCTTTATATGATACTCTTATAAAAAAATTTGATTCACTTCAAAAATAATTTTGATAAATGTTTAAAATTGATTATATTTAATACACCATCAATAATTATAATATAAATTATTTTAAATAAAACATGTAAAGTTTAAAATATTCTATTAGTAATAGACAAATATCAGCAAGAAAAATTTATTTTAATATATAATTTTTAAGTAGGAAGTCAACAGCAAAACCCAGGTGGTCCAGGAGGACCAATGGTTAGTGGTGGTCCTGGAGGTCCTAGTGGTCCAATGAATTCTGGAGGTCCTAGTGGACCTGGAGGACCTATGGGCCCTGGTGGTCCTATGAATACAAGTGGTCCTGGAGTTCCAATGAGTGCAGGAATTCCGGCAGGTCCAATGGGAGGAGGTCCAATGGTAACTGGTGGTTCTATGGGTCCTGGAGGACTAGGCGGAGGTCCTATGGGATCTGCAGGTTTAATGGGCCCTAGTGGTCCTGGAGGTCCAATGGGTCCCGGTGGTCCAATGGTTCCTGGAAATCCTTTGGGCCCAGGAGGTCCACCACTAGGTCAAGGACCTGGTCACATTAATTCTAATCCACAAAATGGTCCTACAGTATCTGGATCCGTATCTGGACCTGGAAACCTTCCAGGATCGGGATCTGGATCTGGATCTTCACTTTTGGCTGGCCAAGGACAAGAAAATTTGAATGCCTTACAAAAAGTAATCAACACCATGGAAAAAAAAGGTCTTCAAGAAGATCCACGCTATTTACAACTTCTTGCGCTCAGAGCTCGCCAAGGCAGCAACGAAAATCAGACATTCAGTCCCCAGCAACTCCAACAATTTCACGCTCAAATAATGGCATACCGTGCGCTTGTGCGGAATCAGCCATTAAACCCACAGCAAGTGATGGCTGTACAAGGCATTAATCAGCGACCTATGGATTCTACTCAAGTAGGCCCTATAGGGCCGGCAGGTCCACCGGTTGGTCCGCCTCATGCACCCATAGGTATGCCTGGTTTTTCTGGACCATCTAGACTAGGTCCCTTGTTACCACAGCAACAACAGCAGCAGCAGCAACAACAGCATCAACAACAACAACAACAAGCCTCCCATCCACAACAACAAGGACCTCAAGCTAGTGGCAGTAAGACTAACAGGGTTACGACTTTAGCCAGGCCTGCTGGTCTAGATCCACTTATGATACTACAAGAACGTGAAAATCGTGTCGCCCAAAGAATAGCGCAGCGTATGGAGCAACTCGGCTACCTACCCGCACACATATCCGAGGATTTACGTACCCAGACGCAAATAGAATTACGGATGTTACGAGTACTAAACTTTCAACGCCAACTAAGATCGGAAATTTTAGCATCTACGCGCAGAGATACGACTCTTGAAACGACTGTCAATATGAAAGCATACAAACGTACGAAGCGACAAGGCGTAAGAGAGGCTAGAGCAACGGAAAAGCTAGAAAAACAACAAAAACTTGAGGCAGAGAGAAAACGAAAACAAAAGCACCAAGAATTCATTACTTCAGTGCTTCAGCACGGCAAGGATTTGAAAGAGTTCCACCGTAACAATTTCGCAAAACTAGCGCGCCTCAATAAAGCTATTATGAATTATCATGCCAATGCTGAAAGAGAACAGAAGAAGGAACAAGAGAGGATAGAAAAAGAGCGTATGCGACGATTAATGGCAGAAGATGAGGAAGGTTACCGAAAACTTATAGATCAGAAAAAAGATAAGCGTCTAGCTTTCTTACTTTCACAAACTGATGAATATATTGGTAATCTCACTGAAATGGTCAAGCAGCACAAGATGGAACAAAAGAAAAAACAAGCTGAGGAACAAAAACGCAAAAAAAAGAAAAAGAGACTTTCAATAGAAGGAGAGAATGGCGAAGGTGTTGACGGCGAAGATGTTCGAGTAGAAGTAATGGAAACCTCTACTGGTCGAACATTGAGTGGTGAAGAAGCACCACTATTAAGTCAGCTAAATACTTTTCTCGATTCTCATCCAGGATGGGAAGCTGTTGAGACTGATAGCGAAGAAGATGAAGAAGATGAAGAGGAAGAAACTGAAGAAAAGGAGGAGGAGAAAGAGCAAAAAGAACCAGTAAATGTAGGAGAAGATTTGAAAAATAAAAAACCGATACAGAAAGCCAAAGTAGAAGATGATGAGTATAAGACAGAAGAGCAAACTTATTATAGTATTGCACATACAGTCCACGAAAGTGTTACAGAGCAAGCATCTATTATGGTGAATGGACAATTGAAAGAGTATCAAGTCAAAGGTTTGGAATGGATGGTATCATTATTTAATAATAATCTCAATGGCATTTTGGCTGATGAAATGGGTCTCGGTAAAACGATTCAGACAATAGCTCTTGTCACTTATCTTATGGAAAAGAAAAAAGTCAATGGACCATTTCTTATCATTGTTCCTTTATCGACACTTTCCAACTGGATTCTTGAATTTGAAAAATGGGCACCTAGTGTCGTTGTGGTTTCATACAAAGGATCACCAGCTGGAAGAAGAACTATTCAATCTCAAATGCGGGCCACTAAATTTAATGTTCTATTAACCACTTATGAATATATAATAAAAGACAAAAGTGTCTTGGCAAAATTACAGTGGAAGTACATGATCATAGATGAAGGGCACAGAATGAAAAATCACCATTGTAAATTGACTCAAGTGTTAAATACACATTATCTTGCTCCTCATCGATTATTACTTACGGGTACACCATTGCAAAATAAATTACCAGAGCTTTGGGCTTTGTTGAATTTCTTGCTTCCATCTATTTTTAAATCTTGTAGTACATTTGAACAATGGTTCAATGCACCTTTTGCAACAACAGGTGAAAAAGTAGAATTAAATGAAGAAGAAACTATTCTTATCATTCGTCGTTTACATAAAGTTTTGCGTCCTTTCTTGTTAAGACGTCTTAAGAAAGAGGTAGAGTCTCAGTTGCCGGATAAAGTAGAATATATTATTAAGTGTGATATGTCTGGATTACAGAAAGTTCTTTATAAACATATGCAAAGTAAAGGTGTTTTATTGACTGATGGATCTGAAAAAGGAAAACGTGGCAAAGGAGGAGCTAAGGCATTAATGAATACTATAGTGCAACTTCGTAAACTTTGTAATCATCCATTTATGTTTCAACATATTGAAGAAAAATATTGTGAATATTTAGGTATTCAAGGATCTGGCATTATTACTGGACCTCTTTTGTATCGAGCATCTGGAAAATTTGAGTTATTAGACCGTATATTACCTAAACTAAAAGCGACAAATCATAGAGTACTACTGTTTTGTCAAATGACACAGTTGATGACTATAATGGAAGACTACCTCAATTGGCGAGGTTTCATGTATTTGAGATTGGATGGAACAACAAAAGCCGAAGATCGAGGAGATTTATTAAAAAAATTCAATGATCCTGGCTCGGAATATTTTCTATTTATTTTATCTACTAGAGCTGGTGGTCTTGGTTTGAATCTTCAGGCTGCAGATACTGTAATTATTTTCGATTCTGACTGGAATCCTCATCAAGACTTACAAGCTCAGGACAGAGCTCATCGTATTGGACAGAAAAATGAAGTGAGAGTCTTACGATTAATGACTGTAAATTCAGTAGAGGAAAGAATCTTAGCTGCTGCAAGGTATAAGCTAAATATGGATGAAAAAGTAATTCAAGCTGGAATGTTTGATCAAAAATCTACAGGATCAGAGAGACAACAATTTCTTCAAAGTATTTTACATCAAGATGATGCTGATGATGAAGAAGAAAATGAAGTTCCTGATGATGAAACTGTGAATCAAATGATTGCTCGATCAGAAGGTGAATTTGAAATGTTCCAAAAGTTAGATTTAGAACGAAGAAGAGAAGAAGCAAAAATGGGTCCTGCTAGAAAAGGTCGTTTACTAGAGGAATCAGAACTGCCTGAATGGTTGGTGAAGAATGATGACGAAGTTGAAAAGTGTTGCTATGATGAAGAAGAAGATAAATTTTTAGGGCGAGGCTCAAGACAACGTAAAGAGGTTGATTATACCAATAGTCTGACAGAGAAAGAATTGTTAAGAGCTATTGGTGATGATGGAGTCGAATTTGAGGAAGAAGAAGAAGATGATAAGAAAAAAAAACAAACAAGAAAAAGAAGGAAGAAAGGTGATGAGGATGAAGAACCAGTTATAAAAAAAAGACGAGGGGGTTCAGGAATCAATCCCAAATTAAAAAGAAATATGAAAAAAATAATTTCTGTAGTTGTTAATTATACAGATAATACTGATGGTAGAGCATTAAGCGAGCCGTTTATGGAACTACCATCTCGTCGTGAGTTTCCAGATTACTATGAAATCATTAAAAAACCTCTTGCTATCAATAAGCTTATACAAAAAATTGAAGAGGGGAAGTATGTAGATTTAGATGAACTTGAAAAGGACTTTATGCAACTCTGCAAGAACGCACAAATATATAACGAGGAAGCGTCATTGATCCACGAAAATTCTATTGTTTTACAGTCTGTTTTTACAAATGCTCGACAAAAAATCGAAGCTGAGGGATTAGGCTCTGATGACAATAAAGATGGAGATGATGGATCAGACGCTGATTCTAATATGAGGATGAAGATCAAATTAAAAGGCAGAAAAAGTGAAGGTGGAGGAAGAGGTGGTCGAAGAAAGAGAATAAGTAAAAAGTGTATTTCAGATGATGATGATGATGCCGATGATCATTGAGTGTATATAAAGCTTTAGAAATCTATAAGGTTTTAAATTATATTTCGATAAATTTTCTTATACGTACATTTCATGATTTTAAAGACACCGAAAGTCGATAAAAAACTAAATCAATTTTTTAACAGCTATAGGAAATTTATAGACTTTTTTAATTTTAGGTACACTTATAGTGAAAATATAGACTTAAATTTTCCTTCTATCGTCCTATTCTTATTTTGTCTGTAATCAAGAACTTTCACAGAAATGGTAATTGTGTATAATATTAATTATATACAGTAAATGAGATAGATCGTACTAAATATATTTATTTGTTAATTTTTATACCTTTATTATCCATTTCCTTTAAGAAAATAAAAATTTTATTTTATATTACAAAATATTCATTTTATTTTTAATCATTAATTTAGAAATATTAAGAATTCAGATCATCTATTAAATTATTTTATTAATAAACATTAAGTAATTGTAATATTCAATTTTATTCTTTAATAATAAATTTCTGTTTTAAATTATTATTTTTATGAAGACTGTTTCTTGGTATTTTAAATTTTTAATAATGCTATCAAATGCATAAATAAAAAAAATAATACTATTAATTCACTTATTTACATTTCTAACTTTAACATTTAAATAAAAATTTGTATAATTGATAGGAATATTTTGTTTTGTTATTATGGTGTTGCTGGTGCTTTACTACTTGAGTACCACCAACGGCAAACAAAATAATTTTTTTATAGATAACAATGTAAGATGATTCATCATCATCTTTCCAGATACAAAGATAATCTCTTAAATTAAGGTTATGTAAAGCACATATACTGGAATAATTATCGTTGTAAATATTTAGTATCTTTATTGCAAAAACTAAAATATTAATTTCTAATAATTTTATTAGACATTTCGATATTTATATCAAATTATACACTCTGTTATCGCAACATTAAATATTGTAGGAAGACTGGCGGGAATGTAGCTTTATCAGTGTGTGTATATGGCGTCTGACATTGATTCTGTTGGAAATGCACGCTACACCCAATGAAAGGAGGAACGTTACCGGTGGCGTTTCTGAATAAGTGTCCTGTAACCTTCGATACTCAATAGAAGTCGACGTGCCAAAAAACAAACGTTTGTAGCATATAGCGTTACAACCTAGAATACATATTCATGGCTAATGCGTGTTAGAATGTCGAAAACAAAGAGCGCGTGATCTACGAAAGCAAAAATAGTTTTATACAATAACATGGCGAGTCCCTCACCACAATCATCACCAATGCCGCCACCACAGCAACCACCAAGTGGTCAAATGGGACCACCCCAACAAGTACCTTCTCCTTCCAATCAAACTCAAGGTAGTCCTATCGGCATGCCACCTCAACATCTTCCTCATAGTCCTGCCCCAGGTTTTCAAGAAGTACCAGTGCAATCCCAATCTCAACAATCACCACAACAGGGACCACCACCACAATTGCCTCAACCTCAGCAACAAGGATACGGTGCTCCACCAACTGCTCAGACTCAACAACAACCACTCCAGAGTTATTCCCATAATACACAACAAATATCTTCAAGCATGGGCATGCCACCTCCTCACAATCCTCATAGTCCTTCACAAGGTTATGAGGGTGTGCAATCGGGACCACCTCCACCTCATTCCCAGCCTCCTGTACAACAACATTATCCATCGCATCTATCACAAATTCCAGGAAGTATGGGTGTTATTGGACAAAGTGGAACTCCTGGATCTATAGTTGGCGTGCAGCAAACATCACCATTATCACAAGTAGATTCAATGGGATCAGTACAAATGGGAACAATCCAATCTGGCCCTAGTACTCCTTTGCATTCACAAGGTCCTGGACTACCGCACGTGTCACAAATACCACAGAACATAGGTAAAATTCTGTTCAATTAACTATCTTGTTTTATTCACTATTACTTTATTTCTGTATCTTATTTTATTGATTATATTTTCCAATTTTAGTTGTAAAAAAATACTTCTTATTTTAATAGCATATGTAATAAATATGGTATATTTTCTGTATTATAAATGGCTTTGCATTTAAAAATATAAATAATGCATAAAAAAATTAGATATTTTTCTTTAATTACTGATATTGTGTATTTCAAATAAATCTAAATATTCAAAATTTAAATACTCTATATATGTATACTATATATGTAAAATATTAATAAATATTATTTAATATTTATTTATATCTATTATATTATAATTTGTGTAATTGTTTTTATTTTATGAAATTAATAAAATTAAAAAAATTGCAATAACTATAAAATATGAATGTTATATAATTATATTGATTAAATTATATTGATTAAATGAAAAATCTTAAATTACATGTAGATAAAAAAGATTTAGTAAAAACTAATTAGGAATATTTGATATGTTATGCATTTTTTACATATTCAAATAATATATTACTGTATTTATATGAATATATATTGAATACATTTTTAAAAATTAAAAAAAATTTATTATTAATTTTGCAACAAATACTTCAATAATTGATTTTTGTAATTTAGGTAATCAAGCTCTACCTTCTGGAGGTCTAATTGGATCATCTCCAGTTCTTCAAAACTCTATAGCTCCATCTACTCAAAATTGCTTGCCAGGACCTGGACCAGGTCCTGGCCCAGGTCCAGCCTCTGGAGCTTCTCAGGAAAATCTTAATGCTTTACAAAAAGCTATTGATACAATGGAAGAAAAGGGACTCCAAGAAGATCCACGATATTTACAACTTCTTGCATTGAAAGCAAGGCAAAGTGGTAATGTTAATGAAAAACAAACATTCAATTCACAACAAATTCAGCAACTTCGTGCACAAATAATGGCCTATCGATCATTGGCACGAAATCAACCTTTGTCACAACAGCAGGTGCTTGCTGTTCAAGGTCATAGATCTATTGACTCTCTTCAAAATAGCTTAGGATTAACCAATGCAAATATACCTGGATTTATTGGACCTCCAAAACCAAATCAAGGTACACAGCAACAAGGCCCTCAATCTGTAACAAAAACTAACAGAGTTACAACAGTTGTAAAACCTATTGGACTTGATCCATTAGTTATATTGCAAGAACGAGAAAATCGAGTTGCAGCAAGAATAGCCCTTCGAATGGAGCAACTTAATTATTTACCTACAAATATGCCTGAAGATTTACGCATTCAAGCACAAATTGAATTAGGTATGTTAAGAGTACTAAATTTTCAGAGGCAATTAAGAACAGAGATCTTAGCATGTACACGAAAAGATACAACGCTTGAAACAGCAGTAAATGTAAAGGCATACAAACGAACAAAAAAACAAGGTTTAAGGGAAGCTAGAGCAACAGAAAAGCTTGAAAAGCAACAAAAGTTGGAAGCTGAAAGAAAGAGAAGACAAAAGCATCAAGAATTTATTAGTTCTGTTCTACAACATAGTAAAGATTTTAAAGAATTCCATCGAAATAATATTGCTAAACTTTCTCGTCTTAATAAAGCTATTCTTAATCATCATGCAAATGCTGAACGAGAACAGAAAAAGGAACAAGAAAGAATAGAAAAAGAACGTATGAGACGTTTAATGGCAGAAGATGAGGAAGGTTATCGAAAACTTATAGATCAGAAAAAAGACAAGCGTTTGGCCTTTTTACTTTCACAGACTGATGAATACATTAGTAACCTTACAGAAATGGTAAAACAACATAAAATTGAACAGAAAAAGAAACAAGTTGAAGAACAAAAACGAAAAAAGAAAAAGAAGAAGTATCAAGATGGTGAAAATGGAGAAGGTGGTGATGGCGAAGATATTCGTGTTAGTGTTATTGAAATTTCAAGTGGTCGAATATTAAGTGGTGAAGAAGCGCCATTAATGAGTCAGTTAAATGCCTTTCTTGATTCTCATCCAGGATGGGAGCCAATTGAATCAGACAGTGAGTATGAAGATGATGAAGATGAAGAGGATAAAGATGAAGATAAAAAATTGCTTGATGGAATAGGTGAGCCAGATACAATTAAAAAGACAATACAGAAAGCAAAAGTTGAGGATGATGAGTATAAAACAGAAGAGCAAACATATTATAGTATTGCTCACACAGTTCATGAAGGAGTTTCAGAACAAGCATCTATTATGGTAAATGGTAAATTGAAAGAATACCAAATCAAAGGTTTGGAATGGATGGTATCATTATTTAATAATAATCTCAATGGCATTTTGGCTGATGAAATGGGTCTCGGTAAAACGATTCAGACAATAGCTCTTGTCACTTATCTTATGGAAAAGAAAAAAGTCAATGGACCATTTCTTATCATTGTTCCTTTATCGACACTTTCCAACTGGATTCTTGAATTTGAAAAATGGGCACCTAGTGTCGTTGTGGTTTCATACAAAGGATCACCAGCTGGAAGAAGAACTATTCAATCTCAAATGCGGGCCACTAAATTTAATGTTCTATTAACCACTTATGAATATATAATAAAAGACAAAAGTGTCTTGGCAAAATTACAGTGGAAGTACATGATCATAGATGAAGGGCACAGAATGAAAAATCACCATTGTAAATTGACTCAAGTGTTAAATACACATTATCTTGCTCCTCATCGATTATTACTTACGGGTACACCATTGCAAAATAAATTACCAGAGCTTTGGGCTTTGTTGAATTTCTTGCTTCCATCTATTTTTAAATCTTGTAGTACATTTGAACAATGGTTCAATGCACCTTTTGCAACAACAGGTGAAAAAGTAGAATTAAATGAAGAAGAAACTATTCTTATCATTCGTCGTTTACATAAAGTTTTGCGTCCTTTCTTGTTAAGACGTCTTAAGAAAGAGGTAGAGTCTCAGTTGCCGGATAAAGTAGAATATATTATTAAGTGTGATATGTCTGGATTACAGAAAGTTCTTTATAAACATATGCAAAGTAAAGGTGTTTTATTGACTGATGGATCTGAAAAAGGAAAACGTGGCAAAGGAGGAGCTAAGGCATTAATGAATACTATAGTGCAACTTCGTAAACTTTGTAATCATCCATTTATGTTTCAAGCAATTGAAGAAAAGTATAGTGAACATCTAGGTATTCAAGGTGCTGGTCTTATTAGTGGTCCTGATTTATATAGAGCATCTGGAAAATTTGAGTTATTAGACCGCATATTACCTAAACTAAAAGTTACAAATCATAGAGTACTACTGTTTTGTCAAATGACACAGTTGATGACTATAATGGAAGACTACCTCAATTGGCGAGGTTTTCTGTATTTAAGGTTGGATGGAACAACAAAAGCCGAAGATCGAGGAGATTTATTAAAAAAATTCAATGATCCTGGCTCGGAATATTTTCTATTTATTTTATCTACTAGAGCTGGTGGTCTTGGTTTGAATCTTCAGGCTGCAGATACTGTAATTATTTTCGATTCTGACTGGAATCCTCACCAAGATTTACAAGCTCAGGACAGAGCTCATCGTATTGGACAGAAAAATGAAGTGAGAGTCTTACGATTAATGACTGTAAATTCAGTAGAGGAAAGAATCTTAGCTGCTGCAAGGTATAAGCTAAACATGGATGAAAAAGTAATTCAAGCTGGAATGTTTGATCAAAAATCTACAGGATCAGAGAGACAACAGTTTTTGCAAACCATTTTACATCAAGATGATGCTGATGATGAAGAAGAAAATGAAGTTCCTGATGATGAAACTGTGAATCAAATGATTGCTCGATCAGAAGGTGAATTTGAAATGTTCCAAAAGTTAGACATAGAAAGGAGAAGAGAAGAAGCTAAAATAGGTTTAAGTAGAAGGTCCCGCTTATTAGAGGAAGCTGAACTGCCAGAATGGTTAGTTAAAGATGAGGATGAAGTTGAAAGATGGACTTATGAAGAGGATGAAGAGAAAGCCTTTTTAGGTAGAGGTTCAAGACAACGTAAAGAAGTCGATTACACTAATAGTCTTACAGAGAAAGAATGGTTAAAGGCCATCGGCGATGAAGGAGCCGACTTTGAAGAAGAGGAAGAAGATGACAAAAAGAAAAAACAACCAAGGAAAAGGAGAAAGAAAGGAGAAGAAGACGAAGAGTCAGCTCCTAAAAAGAGGAGAGGAAATGCGGGAATAGATCCCAAATTGAAAAGAAGTATGAAGAAATTAATGTTGATAGTTACAAATTATACAGATAATACTGACGGTAGAGCACTTAGTGAACCATTTATGGAATTACCACCACGACGAGAATTTCCAGATTATTATGAAGTTATTAAAAAACCACTTGCCATTAACAAGCTAATTCAAAAAATTGATGAAGGAAAATATTCAGATTTAGATGAACTTGAAAAAGATTTCATGCAGCTTTGTAAAAATGCACAAATATATAACGAAGAAGCGTCATTGATCCACGAAAATTCTATTGTCTTACAGTCTGTTTTTACAAATGCACGGCAGAGGCTCGAAGTTGATAGTAATGTTTCAGACGAAGAAAAAGATGGAAGAGATGTTGAAGAAGAATCTGATATAGATTCCAATGTTAAAATGAAAATAAAACTAAAAGGGAAAAAAAGTGAAGGAGGTGGCAGAGGTGGTCGAAGAAAAAGAATAACCAAAAAATGTATATCGGACGATGAAGAAGAGACAGCGGCAATTGATGACAATTGAATAAATTAAAAATATATAATTATATTAAAGCAGCTTTCTAACTTAATCATATCTCATGATTTTGAAGACAATGCCAACAAGGTGATGAGAAAGTTAAAAAACAATTTTTTTAATGACTGTAAAAAATTGATGAACGTTGTATAAACTTTTAGGTACATTTTTAGTAAAAGAAAAGAAAAAAAATAATTAATTAGACTTATCTGTTTGTTCTCACTCTTTTTTTTTACATTCAAAGTTTTCATAGACTGGTGGATTGTGTACAATATTATTTACAATAAATGATATAGATCGAATATTATTAACATTTTTTCTGTTACTTTCCACCTATATCCTTCCTTAAAAAATATTTTGTAATTATAATTACTTTGGTTAGTGTTACGATCAATTATTTTTTGCAATATAATATGTTACAATATAAAAATAAATATATGTAAATGTAATATATATATATTATAATGATATGTATATAAAAATAAATTTAATTCTATGAGTTGCATAATGTAATAAAAATTATTTGTTATTATTATTAGTTATAATTATTATTAAGAATGACGCAAAGACATTAATAGGGTAACATAAAGATGTATTCACTGATAAATATCAATTTATTAATTAATTTTAAGTTCGCCAAAACAATTTATTTTACTGATAATAAATCTACCTATTGTAATATTAAATACTATAAAAAAAAAAAATATTACTATATATATCAATATTTATACGTGTATATATATATAGATTTATTGTTTTATAATAATTATGAAAATAATATAAAATAATATATTTAAAAACAATATTAAATTTAAACTTTATAAATTTACGAATTGTAATTACATAAAACTACAAAGTATAAATTAAAAATAGTGGGTATCCTACACATATTGTCTTTTCATTTGCAAGGTATAACACTATGAGTATAATTTATAAAAAATTGTGTAACAATTTTTACACATATACCATTTAATTCAATAAAGAATTTTGATATGCACTAAACATAGTGTATCTTCATTTATAATCATCTACCAACTCCCTAACAATTTGAATACACTTTTAAAAAATTTTAAATTTCATTTGTTATAGTTCATACGTTAACGAATGTTACTTTGTTGTTGTTATAAATAAATCTAGTTTTTTAATCCGTCAATTTTAGAAATGAAAAAATTATACAAATTACAAATATCAACTAATTAATATTTAAAATTAAATTGAATTAAAATGAAAAATAATAATTCCCAAGTTAAAATTTGATCACAATTATTTATTATATTTTATAGTAAAAATGAAGAATATATATAAAACATTATTATCACGATTTTAAAAATATTAAAATGGTCAAATACTTTTATTTATCAGTCGAATGATTAATGTTTAATTTATATGACTCCATTGGTTTAATATAATATTTTAATCAATTAAGATTTATTTATAATTTATTGTGCATTTGATTTTTTTGATTCGTGAACTCACAATTCTTTAAATACTATGCTCGGTAAATTATATTTAATATAATTATTATTTGTATTATTTTATTTATTAAACATTTTTGCTATTGATTAAAATATTAAATATCTTATGCACAATCCAAAATTATTGTACTTATTAATTTTAATAAATATATATTATATATTCGTAAACATGTAAAACATGTTTAATACTTTCATAAATATTGTAATACAATAATTGGTTATTTTAAAGGATTATTTATTTATACATTATAATTTTTTATTATAGTTAAAAAATGTTTATACAATTTATATTTATATGGACATTATTGACCAAGCATAAATCGACATTTTTCTAATTTTTCTTATTCGATAATTTTGAAAAAAGAACTTTACAATTAATTTAGCTGTACGAAGAATGAACGTATAGAACTCGACATTTTCAAAATACCTTATTTTAAAACAACTCCTAAATTTAATTTAATATTTGTGTATTCTTACTATTATCTCAAAAATCGACAATTTAATAAAAAAAAAAAAAGCTCAGGATTAATAAACGTTAAAACTATTTATTTTTTAAATACAGTTAAATTATTTATAACTTTAGAGAAGTTTTAAATAATAAAAGTTAAAATAAAATTTAATCTATTTTAGTATATATATATAATTTAATTTTGTTGCATTTTCAAAGTCTCTAAAATGAATTTCAAAATGATAATTGTTATAAATTTGAAAACACACATACAATTGCGATGTTTACCAACGCCAAGAAGAAGAAGAAGAAGAAGAAGAAGAAGAAATTGCTTTTTCATGCATAATATCATACGCAATATATTGTCTATTATGTATTGTATGTATACTAATATGTATTGTCTATTGGGGTGCGGAGGGATAAAATACGTAGATGAAATACCGCGTACACGGATATTTTACACTTATTTGAATGTTGATTGACGGGAGACGGTCAATCTCCCTCCCATTGATTGAGCGTCAATCAATGTGTCAAAATTATTGTACCAAAAAGAAAGAAAGAAAGAAAGGAGTAGGTTAAAGAAGCCCGGAATAATATTGTTTTGAAGAGAAGGGACGGGTCGAGAGGAGGGAACGGGTTTGTTTTGAAAAATCGCGTCTGGTGTGTGTTGAGGGGCACAAAGCAATGGGCACGGGTCACGAATTTAGCGAGATGGGCGTGCGTCCGCAGAGGGAGGAGAACGCGATCGCGATCGGGGAAGGAGGCGCGACCTCTTGCCGCGGCGCGCCGCAACCAAGCGCAGGGTGTGCGGCGTGTATTAGATGTTAAGAGCGGCACTCACTACCTCGCTACCTCTACAGATGCATGCCACTGTCCATATAAGGCAATTTTCCCGCGTCCTTAGCCACGATTGGCCAATGTCTGCCAGCCCAGGAGAGTCGATGACATGTGTCGAGACACAATCTCCCCCACCCCCTTAATCGTTTAATCTACTTTTTCATCCTCGATTTTTATTTATTTATTTATTTATTTGTTAGTCATGTGTTCATTTGTTCATTTGTTCATTTGTTCATTTCTTTCTTCATTTGCTCATTTGCCTATCTTTTTTTGCCTTTTCCTCGCTGCTTTATTACATTTTTCTTCTTCTTCTTCTTTATTCCTTATTATTATTATTATTATTATTATTATTATTTGTTGTTGTTGTTGTTGTTGTTGTTGTTGTTTTTGTTGTTGTTATCGTTGCTATTATTATTGTGTTCTTCACTCGACAGGTGCATGCATTTGTATTGCGAATTTGTTTAACTTTTAATGTCTCGGCAGACTTCTTGCACAGGAGTTGAATTTTTTTTTTATGTCATCACCATAAGCTAAATTAGACTAACCTAACGAAGATTATTTATAAACGATAAATTGTTTATGCTCTTGAACCTTGAACAATAATTTGACGGGTTACTTTATTGAATTATTTTTTATTCAACTATTTTCGATTAGAAATAATTACTATATCAGCAATCGTACTGATGCTTAACAGAAGCCATTAATCCACAACAATTGAATTTATTATTTGTGACTGATACAAAAACTGATCGTGTAAAAATAATCGAGTACTGTATTTAATATGTAACAATGTAACTCTATCAATAGTTTTCATTATCACAAATTCTATTATTTTCTATTAACTAAAATAAGATTTATGTTTTATTTCAAGACATTTATGAATACATCGATGGAATTACTTTACATAACAATATATACAAAATTTACCTGCATTTTAATTTACAATAAACCAAGTTGACGAAAACAATAACAAGATTATTTTTATTACATGTTTTGTTATGTTAGAAATATCTTCTTTTTTAATAAAAGAAAAATAATTAATTTACAAATTAAAATTTTGTTTTATAATTTTTTTCGTGTATTATTTATAACAATAACATAAAATAATATGTAAGAGATTAATTTTAAGTATAAATACTTTTAATAAAAAAACTTAGTGTACTATTTAATTAATTACACTCGAAAGAAAATATTGTTTTGGCATTGCACTATCAGAATTAATCAAAATAATAAAATATTTTTTTATTATTTTAAAATTTTAACTAAAAGTCTAATAAAAATATTTCCATTGATTTCAGTGCATTTTCATAAGTAGAAAAATTTTGATTAAGAATTTTAAATATGCGTATGAAATATAAAATTTATAATAAAAACGGAGAAATATTATAGTATTAAACAGAATTTTAAATTTATAATACAATGTTTTTATTCATTTTAATTTTTTAAACAAGATAGCAATAGGTATGGAGTATATATTACTGTTTTTATTTAATTAATGAAAAAATTAATTATTTTCAAATTATTTTATTTTTCAAATACAAAACTATCTTTTTTACCAAAGGCTTTAGAAAATTAGATTATTTGCGTAATTAACAAAATTCGAACGAGTGTTAAATACAAGTTAATAGAACATTGAAAATAATTTTTATTAAATGCAGTTTTTATTAGTTTTTATCATTTTATATTTATATACTAAATTTTCTAATAATTTATTGAAAAAAATTTTAAGCCTAGATTTTACACTGATTTATTACTACATTTATATTTAAGTGTAATCAAATAATAAAAAATGTAAACTTTTTAATAAATTTTTTTAACATAAATTTAAACAAAATATTGTACTTTACAAATAATAAATTTAAAAGAAATAATCTTGAATTTTTTTTAATGGATATTAAAAAAAATTCTAAATTTTAAAATGAACAAAAATATTTTTTTAATAATAATAGCTATGTTTAAAACTTCTTATTATTTTATTTTATATTTTATATTTACGAAACATAATATTTAAAAAATATAAACTTTGAATTTTTCAATATACATTATATATTTATATAAAATAGTGTATAAAAATAGTATTATTAATGGATGCATATACGATAAAAATAAATTTTGACAATATCAGTGGTAAACAATATTAAAAGAAAAAAAAGATTTGCTAAATTTAAGTTTTTGATTTTATACATTAATATAAAAACTAAATTCATTCAAATCAACAATCGAAATTTCATTTATACTTCCGTATTACCAAGAAAAATAAAATGACATATTCATCATATTGAATGAAATAGAATTTATATTTTTATTTATATTTATATTTACAGTTTTTTTATTAATATAAATAATTTATTTATATAGTATATTAAATAAATGATAAATTGAAAAATTACATTAATTTTTTTAGTGTTTTTATTTTTGAAAGTAAACGTGATATGAACATTCTAATTAAATATCATTTTAAACATTTTTGCAGCCTAATTATTAATAATAATTAAAAGCAATATCATTCTATTTGCATTCAATTTTTTTTATTATTATTCAGAATGCAATCCAATATTCGAAAAATCAAGAAAATTCATAAAATATTCTTACCACATCAACTATACTAGAATAATCTATATATAATACTAAATATATAATTTAAATGCATAATAATAAAATATAACCGCTTAATATTTCAAATTATTGCAACCGCATGGAAAAAAATAACTTGTGATTATACTTGTGAAGCAGACTTGTAATATCTACGTTTATTGTTGTGCGAACTGTTTGAAGACTAAAATTCAAGTTTCGCATAATATATTGTTATTATGTCAGACAAAGATTAATCATGTTTAAAGATAAAAGATATGTAGAAGAAAAAAACATTTTATTTGTTACATATATACATATATATATATGTATAAATATATACATTATATTTTATATTTTCTTCATTTTTCAAAATATTTCATGAATTGCTGCCAAATCTAGTTTCGTATTTTTATTAATATAAATTTGTACACAAGTACAAATACTACGATTATGCACTTTTTAAATAAAAATAAATTTTACGCGATCATTTTATTCGTAATACATTTCAACATCTCAATTTCAAATATTATTTTTTATCAAATAAATAAAAATTTATTAAATAATTTTAATATATGAAGTTTTCGGTATTTTAATAAATCGAATATATTACAATGTTTTCATTACAATCATGATATTAAACAAATAATAATACGCAGGAAACATTCAAATTAATATAAAAATTCATAATATCCTGGAAAAGATTCATAAGCCGATATGCTTATTAGCTTCGAAACTGAGATTCACGAATAAAGAATTAAAAGTGTCATAGTATTACATCTATATATATATATATATATATATATATATATATATATGTATATAGATATATATATTGATTCGTTAGTTTTAATGCATCACATGTGCATTACTTACAGATTGAATTAAAAAAAAATAAAAATAATAAAATTAGATAGGAAATGTGCATCACTTAATAAATAGTAAAGTATCTTAATTTTTTTAATACGAAATACTAGTCCATAACGTTAAAGATGGTGCTAGTCCCATACAGTCATGACCTGTCATTCTTTTTTATCACTTTATATACCGGGTGTATTAAACTGAGTCTCGACCATTTATTTTGAGCTTCAAAAATAAAAATTAATATTTAAAGCAAATCCTAAAATTTATTACGCGAATAAAAATAAAAACTAGTCATGTTTTCTATTTCTAAAAATTTACATTATAATAATAACATGTCTGATGATGAAATTGTTTTTAAAAATTAAAAGGATGCAAGATAATTTAAATTAATTGTATATTAAAACTACTTGCTTAATCAAAAAGGCAAAGTGAAGTTTTTTTTTTTTCTTATACGATTATTTTTATATCATTCAATATAAAGAAATATACAAAATTAAGTGCATAATTTTATTTAAAAAAAAAAAAAAAACAACATATTTTTTGCGACATATTACAGATTTAGTCTGATGTTTTACATGTGGAATTGGAAGATGTTTTGTTGTAAGGAAAAAGCGCAAAATTGATGTTTAAAAATGTCGATTTATCGAAAGTCGCATTGAAGTCGTGAGATTTGCTGGGACGTTTGTAGAAATAATTTAGCACCTAAAGGGATAAAGGGACAAAGGGTAAGGTAAAGGAATGGAAGTAGGCATTATTTAAAATATTTTTTGCAAGTACTCGGTGCAAGTACAAGTGTAATTAATGCGTAATGTCGGGCGAAAATTGACCGTCAATAGCTCGGTATATTTGAGTTGTGAAAGAAACAATTCTGCGCTTGCGCTCCAGTAAAAATCCCCCATTTTGCGCACACACACGAACGCACACAGGGGTGCGAGCGAACACGCGCAGGAACTCGCGGGCGTCCGCGTGAGTGGGAGCGAGACGGCTGCAAGAGAGGCGAGAGAGACGAAGCGTACCGAGCGAAGCCGAGGCAAGGAACCTCCCTATTCCTTTCCGTTTGTTTGGTGCGCGCTACGACCCCCGGTCGAACATTAGTTCTTAACGCCGTCTTCTTCTTTTTTTTCTTCTAATATATATATATATATACACACACACATATATACGCACACACAAATCCCCACACGGCCACGGAGTAGCGCGCGCGCGCAGACACGCACACGTACACACACACGCACACGAGCGCGAACACGCACGCCCGTACGCGGACGCACGCACACGGAAGCAAACCGTCGCTCGGCCCGTTTTTTGACGACGGCGGAGAGTTTCGAGAGTGCCACAGCCGAGCGGAGCAGAGCAGCAGTGCCGCAACGAGAGACGAGTGTGTTTTGTTTACCCGAGGATTAACATTTAGTCACTGGCCACAACCTTGAAGAAATGGTAATTATCCGCCAAGCATTAATTTATCGATTAGAAAAACGATAAGAAACGAGAGCCCCAGGGTAATAGTGATTTTTCGGGAGGCTGTCCATCGCTGGCCCCTGTAACATGCTCGCGCGATTTCCGTCCGAACCTTATTTCGCGGGGGGAGAAGGAGAGAGCGCTCTTGTCTCGGTGGAAGCCCATCTTCGCGGGTACTACAGTGCAAAACACCGAAAGAGGATTCGCCGGGCGGCAACATGATGACCTTACTTTTGTGGTTAGAAAATATACTTTCTCTCTCTCTCTCTCTCTCTCCTCTCTCTCTTTCGCTCTAGTGATACGCCATTGTCCTCTCTTTCTCCTCTCTTCACATCTCTTTTCCTTTGGCGAATTTGAGGCGGCGCGCCGGAGAAGCCGGCGAGAACGACGAAGAGGGAAAATGGAGAAACGAACGGAAACTCTCCTTTAATATTACAATTATCTTGTTGATCTTTTCGATTGCATCGTATTGTCCTCTACCTTATCTTTTTTTCTGGTTCTTCCCCAGAGTTGAACGGGGAGTAATGGAAGCCACAGTCAGAAAATGGACGCACAAATGAATCATCTGAGTATCTCTTTCTCGCTCTCTCGCTCTCTCTCTCTCTCTCTCTCTCTCTCTCTCTCTCTATCTATCTATCTATCTATCTATCTATCTCTATCCATCTCTCTCAATTTCTCTCTGTGCAGGCACTTTACTTCTCGGTGATTGTCGTTGAATTCGCTATTGACCTCTCGTTGCCAGCACAGTTGCAATCTATCGTAAGCTTTTTGCGCGAAACAATGACTGCGATAAAACGAAAGAGAGCGAGACAGAATGATGGAGTGATTGAGGGAAGCAGGAAGGTGTTAAGAGAGAAAAAAATTTTCTAGAAAGTAGCAGGAAAATATCAATCGTTTTTCTTTCGGTGCATCCGAATTATCTTGTCCTTTGTCGAGGAGCATTGCACAAAAATACATTTTTTACCTTTTTTGCAAATGCAAAGAGGTGCGTGTGTATGTGTGTGTGCGCGCGCGCTTGCGTGTGCACGGGTGCATGTGTGTGCGTGCTTACGCGCCTGTTAGCCATGCCCCGTTTGATTTCCTGTGTCCCGCGACAACTACGAATTAGAGAAAGAACAAGAGAGATGGCAATACACCCTGTCGTCGTGTGAGCCATTTATATTTCCTGTGTAACGATCAAATCCCATAAACTTTTCTCCCGACATTATTATAAACAATCATATTTAAGCATTATTAGAAAATTTTTGGTGCCCACTTTTTTCCTCTTTCGCTAAGTTTTTAGATTTGCAAATTCAAAAGTTTTTTGTATCGTTGCTTGCCAACTTATTAGTGAACAACGATAAATAATAAATAAAATGAATTTTGAAATATGGTCAATTTTTTATGTTTCACTTAAAAATATATATTTTGCCATTCACTCTAGATACAACTAAAGTAAATACTTATAGATCAATACTTCCGTATTTTGAGCTTTTTTTACAAAAAAAATAATTATACATTTAGTTTTTTAAAAAGAAAAAATTTCTGATTGTAAATGAAACATATACGTGTATTGTATTCTTTGATTTACCAATAAAAATGACTGTTTTAAAAATCTATATTAAACGTGTGTAGATAAAATAATATAAACAATATTATTTTATTCTTATTTACGTTGAGTTGAAAGATTCATCATATGTAGATTATTAACAAAAATTTATTGGTATATCTACCATTACAGTAGTATTTTATAACTCATTTTTTATAAAATTTTTGTCACATTTCAATTAATTTTCAAGGTTAATATTTTGTATATTTTCTTGTTTAAGCATGCTATAACAATATAAATATTAAGTAAATTCATTAAAACGATTTATTAAAATTTGTAAATTAGAAAGCATACGAACTTTATAACTTAGTACTTTTGCACACATTATTTTATAAAAATAATTTATGTTTATTAAGTTAATATAAATATTTATTTCAATGGTATTTTCTTTTACCATTGTGGAACACAACAATATAACCTTCATTAAAATCACAAACCATAATAAAAAAAATACTTTCGTTAGTAAAAATTTAATATTATTCATGCTATTAAAACATAAAATTGTTTTTAATACCTTAGGTATATTATTTTTATATTAAACATTAAAAATTAAAAAAAATACAACAATTTTTGTTACACTATAAAGTTTTAAACAAATCTTGATTACTTATACATAATATCACGACAGATTTACAATAAAAAATACTGTATAATAAAAATATTTCTTTTATTCAACTTTCTTTTTTGCAATAGCGAAATTTATAATTTGTATGCGTTTTATTTGTATACAAAATTTTTTTATAAAAAATTTTGTTTATAAGATATCCATAAAAACTAACAAAATAAAATTTATTTTTCGATTATAAATATTGATTTCGAGTACCTACCATGTTGTTAAAATAAACTAGGGGTTGTATTCATAACAATTTTTATATTATTTTATTATATTGTAATATTTGTGTATACAAGAAGTTTTATTAAAATAACGACCAAAGTACAGAGATAAAAATGATTTAATTTTCAATAATTCCGATTAATAGTTCTATCGTTAAGAAATATTTTAATTAAATATATTTTAAAAGTCATTTTGCAAAAGGCCGACAAAATTTTATTCAGTATATTTATTTAATTTATTAATTTATTACAATCAAGTCTGTTTACTTTCTTGTCATCTCCTTATATGAAGTAGCATACCTATTAAACATCAGTAAACTAAAACCGAAAAAGCAGTTAAATACCATTCATGGTATGTGTAACGTTAAAACTGAAATACGAAGACATTGATTTAATTATATTACGTGTATTTTTTTCTAAAAATAAATGAAGTAAAAAAAGATAGCAATTTGATAACAAAATTTTATTTCTAATCTTTTTATCATAGAATAGAGATGTTTACTTTTTGATGCTTTATTAATAATAGGTTAAAAAACTTAGATATAAAAAATTATAAGTAGCTATAATTTCCGTAAATTTATAAATCTTTAATTTGAATCAATTCGTTTTTAAATTACTACATATGTAGAATAATGAATTAAAAATATTTATGTAATTATTATTATTTTTTCATTACACTTTTCTTTTTAATTATTACTTTAAGGTTATTGAATCGTACATTAATATTGAATTTTTTAGTTTATATGTTAAACATTAAAATTTTTACAGGTATCAAACATGTATAATTATGATGATAAACATTTTTTAAACCATAATTTATTTAATAAAAATAAAAAAATATTTTCTTGGCTCATAATTGTATAAAAAATTAGTTAATAGTTTGTATTAAATTTTTTGCTTAGGTAATAAATAAAGTAAACTAGACTAAATAATTGTAATCGATAAAATTTTAATGCTCTCATGAAAATAGTAACGATCAGTTTAATAAGCATTTTTTTCATTAGAGTAATGAATTAATTAGTAAATGATTACTTACACCTTAGATCTTATAAAGAATACGATTTAAAACATAAATTTTATTAGTTTAAAAACTTATCATAAATGATTACATTTTAATTATTCTACTTAATCCTTTAAACATACTAAACATAAAAAACGATAATAAAGAAATGATATGATTCGTAAACATTTCCATCTTGCAATATAAAATATAATTTTTAGATGCATTAATATTTTAATTTTAATTCATTCAACTCAATTTTAATTAAAAGAAATTTCAATCAAATGTGTGAATCTTAGAAAAAATAAGTCTTAAAATGTTTTTTTGTGATTTTCATGATGTGTTAAATGGTTAAGATTAATTCCTAAAAATTAAGAATTCATCTTTTTTAGTCCCATCCATATTATAATTATAGCAATTATCAAATGATCGATGACATTGCTTTTAAAAATACAAATGAATATTCAAATAAAAAAAAAAAAAAAATTATAAAACAATATACAATACAGCATAGAATATTTTTGAATATACCTATGTGTAAATTAAAAAAAAAATTAAAGAACATAAATTTTATTATTTAATCATTTATATTACTGTGTACAAATCATATTTTGAAATTTGTATTTCAGAATGATTTCGGTATTTGAAATTTATTATGTAATTTATGTAAAATAATCGAAAATCCTTTAATATTGTAATTATTAAGTAATAGAATAAATTTCTTTATATATTTTTTAATTATTTAATTTACAAATATAAAATATAAATACGAATCAATTAAAATGTTGACGAATAATTTAATCAATATATCTAATGAATTAATAATATTTATTTCATCAAAAACACATTTTATAATTAAGTGACATATTCTATTCTTATAACAACAGATTTTTATTTTTAATGTCGAAATAATGTATTTATAAATAATTTGTAAGTTTATTCGTAATGGAAAATGTTTTACCATTTGCATTTTTTATAAATGAAATCAAATTTCCATATACAACAGGTTCTTTATAATTTTTCTCTTTTTTTTAAATATTAAATATTTTTGCAACATAGTGATTAAAAGATTTCACATTATAAATATATGTTTGTTGTGATAATGCAGAAGTTTTTTAAATGATCACTTATGATTTGAATGCGTCAATTTGACAGTTAAGTAATGAATGAAGTAATTTTAATTATATGCATCAACTTCATTATATACAAAAAAAATAGTTTTATTATTAATATTAAAATTTCCGTGAGTAACAATGATTAAATTTTATTGGATTTTATTTTTATAACAGTTAATGTTTTTAGATTATTAAAAAAATGAGAGTTACGATATTTTTCACAAAATAGTGGGCTATAAAATATAAAGAGAAGTAAAAAATTTTTTATTTTAAAATCTCTGAAAATATGTTTGTTGTATTTTTAACGCGAAAACTGACAAATAATTAATATTAGTTCCGCAATTATGGACAATCATGGAATGTATGAATAATGATTTCAATATTTTACTTCAGTTTATTTTTATTTAAGTAATAACAAATATATATTAAAAGATGATCTCTTAAAATATTTATGAAATAATCTATTTTACTCAAGTAATCCAAGATTACACAATTTGTGTCTGGCAATCAAATTTGTAATTTTTTTTTAGTTACCATCAGGTTGCTATAGTTTTTGTGTTATTATTCTTGTTTTATTATTATAAATTATAAGGTAAATAAATATAATAATTATCAAAAATTTTCATTTATACGATAGTACTATATTAATTAAATGTAATTTATAGATAATATTTTTAAAAAAGTGCACATGAACGTTGATTTAAGGAAAAAGATACACAGAACACTAATTGTTTCACGTAATAAAAACTGGTAAAATATATATAACAAATTTTGAGACTAGATTTTCTTCTCGAATTTAGTATCTGATTAACAAATTTTGCAACCAATTTCCGTCAACATTTTTATAGAATAGTTGATTTTTTTTTTTTTTATGTATCTTAGACAGAAGATATATTGGCAAACATATTTTAGAAATTCGTCAATAATAGAAAATAAAATTTTGGATTACTGCCACAAGAAAAAAAAAACTCGCTTTTGAATAATTAGAATTGTTTGGGAATCGAAGATCATTGTATCATTAAAATTGGACAACAAAGGTAAAGGAAAAATAAACCAATAATGTACTATTTTACCAAGTTCATAGATAAATTAAAAATTGCACGGGTTGGGGATTGATGTAATGATATAAATAGGCACACGTAGCTACATAATACGGGATTTGAAAAGGGTCCATACTATTTCGGAAAGCTTGGACAGTGATGAATTTATTCGCCATGTCGTCTTGCTAAACTAGAAGCCCCTCTTCTTCGATATCTCGATACACCGAAAGTGCGTTAATTGTACAAAATGTGTGCAGAGATCGAAACAAAAATCCGAGGGGCAGCCGTTACTCGTTTGCTCGAGATTTTCGAGGGAAAGCTCTTGTTTTCAATAGACGATGCAACATCCCGCGTTGCTACCGCGTATAAAAATAAAGTCTTCCCACGCGCGGATCCGACACTAAAAAAAGCTCCCGGAATCTTATTCTAAAGTTATATCTAGTGTTCGAGTCGGTTCGCCTTCTCAGTTTTGCGTCCCGCGCTCTTTTTTGTTGCTCGTTTGGGAGCACGACGAAGATGACGATGACGACGTCGACGACGACGACGACGACGACGACGGCGATGACGACGATGACGATGATAACGCCGATGACGAAGACGAGGGCACGTGTCCAAAAGAATCGCCGTAGACTTTCTCGGGAGAATCGAATTTTTCAAATATTTCGGGGGGGGGGAGTGATTTTCACCGTAACTCATAAACATAATTTATCATTTGAACTTCAGTTAGCGTATAACGAGTCATTTGATCATATTAATAGAGATCATAGTTGTGTATACATTTGCCAGAGTAAAATTTCACTCGTAGAGTTGAATTTCATCTTGCGTCATAGTTTATTTGTATGTGTATTTAAAGCTCTGTTTCTACACACACGATGTTCTACATTATCGGTATTCTTATTTCGCGCTTTTAACACTTAAAACCATAGAAAATCATCGAAAATGAGACCTGCACTTCTACCCCATTCGTGATAAAAATAAACTTGTGTATGGTTAAAATACAATTTACCGTTTGGATTAATTTATTAAATCAATCTTATCAATTTCATTAATTTTATAATTTATAGTCGAGCAATAAAGATATTTACTTGATGGCCTATGGATAAATATTCTTATATATAGAAAATATAATTCAAACTTCAATCGGTACAATTTCATGTGTTGATGTAAAAGATACAATTATTGACAAATACTTCTAATTTACATGTATAAAATATTAAGGATTTAATTGTAGTTTTGGAGCAAAAAATTATTTATTAGAATTTAATGTCAAATTAATTGTAATTAGCTTGAATTGAAAGCTGAATAATAAAAGGGTAATTTCTAATTTTTATTTAGAATATACATTTTAGTACATCTCTGACAGTCAAAATTTGTATATAAATAATATTGAGGTGTAAAATTTTATCAAGAGAAAATAAATGAGAAAATCTATTTGTTTATACACACATATATATGTATATATGTGTGTGTGTGTGTGTGTGTGTGTGTGTGTGTGTGTGTGTGTGTGTATTTTTTTATATGTAACCATATTTGATATATGCTTCACCTAAGAAAAAAAAAATTATACATAAAATATAAAAATACTGAACAATATCTTATCATGTTCATCAATGTTTTATTGAACATACATAATATAATTTAATGACATTATATAAATTAAATTTATTTCTCATTACAAACTTTTTTTAAATTTATAAATTTTATAAATTTTATAAAAACAAATAAGTAATAATTAAAGAAGATGAAAATATTTTGAATATTGTTACTTATTTAGTTTCATTGAATTAAATTTTTTATATTACATTCACATGTTTATAAGGTGAACTATAAGTTTTTAATATTTAATTCAGTTTTGAATAGAAATACTGAAATATTACTTTAAAAAAATAAAGAAAAATGACTCATCAAATATTAGAGACTTTATTAAATATATTATTACATCAATAATTTATTAAATTTTTTTTATAAAGTTTTAATTGATTATTAGTAATTCAATTCATTAAAATTAAAATGTTTGAAATTAATCGTCAAAATAAATATTTTTTATTATATATTTTTTTGCTTAACATATATTGTAAATTAAAATTTAATTATAACTTGAAAAAAAATATTCATTGTGGAATAATTTTTAAATTTATTTTGTAAATGAATAGTAGATTTGCATTAATTATATATAGTTAATGTGTTTGTTATTTTCTTTGTATAATTTATTAAATTTATTATATATTTTCTTATAAATAGCATTTAGTGGAATGTAGAAATCGATTTATTTAAAATTCGTATTTTTAAAGAAAAATAATTTTTTAATTAATCTTTAAACGTTCTTTCCAAGAATAAGAAGCCAATAAAAAATTGTTATTCAAAACAAAATTATTATTTCTATTATTCTAATATTCTAATATAAATATCTAAAAATAAAGATGCTTAAAATAAATAGCATATCGAAGTTTACAAATCAAATATTATGTATTTTTAATAAGAATTTGATGAATTAAATTTGACAGAATGAGTTGTACGTAATGAAAAAAATTTTTTTATAATTATTACAAGTAATTAACTAATATTTATAATATTGTCGATTATCGACCTGAAAATTATCTTTTATATGATAGTTGATGGTTCAGTTGACAATAATTCATATCAATAAAATATTTGAGAAAGTTCTAAATATACAATACATTTATCAGAAAATTTTGTTTGAATCGCTTTAATTAAAAAATATAATCGGTATAAAATAATTAAATTATTATATCCTTAGACATATTTTTCATTTTATTTTGTTTAAAGGTAATATAAACCATAGTTTAGTTATTTTGATTTATAATACATTTTCATTTCGTAATACAAAAATTTATTTATTAAATTTTAGAATTAAATTTTATCAATTTTTTCAATAAAGTAGTAAGTTATATGATAAAAATTTTATTACTGTTACTACAATTCCTAATTAATTAAATATATGCCCAATATTTTTCAAATTTCACATTAAAATTATTATTAAATTTTATTTTTTATTTAGATAATATTGTATTTATATGTAAATATTTATTTTTAATATTTAACTTTCTAATCTTTTATGCATAATGTTAGAGTTTTATTATTTTTTATTAAAATTTTTGTTTTTTGAAATATGATATTAAAATAAAAATTTCTATTAAAATACTACATGCTTCAATATTTAGTTGCCAAAACCTTGTAATAGATTAAATAAATAAAATTTGTTTATTGCTACGTGAATAGTTGAAGATCCTGAAAATAAATATCACGTAAATACAAATGATGATGCATTGTAGCTTTTTTCAAAACAAATACCTAACACCTTTCGGAAATATGTAATATTTTAATGTTAAATGTTAATGTAAAATTAATTCAGAGCGGAAGTAAAAATAAGAATAATATAAATAATATACCTAAATTTATTAAACTGTCAAACGTGATAAATTTGTAAATAAATTTATATTTGTTATTTAAAAAAATATTACCTTATAAAAAATGAGACGAGCTTTTTCCCTTGTAGTATTACAAAAGAACTCATAATTTTGGATGTTACTTGAGTGATTTATTTTATTATTTGTATTTTCTAGGCATCAGGAGTAACTGTGGCGGATATCTGTAAGACAACTTATGAAGAGATAAAGAAAGATAAAAAACATCGATATGTAATCTTTTATATCAAAGACGAAAAACAAATCGATGTGGAGGTGATTGGGTCGCGTGATGCCACCTACGATGCTTTTTTGGAAGATTTACAAAAAAGCGGTACCGGGGAGTGTCGCTATGGTCTCTTCGACTTTGAATATACTCATCAATGTCAGGGAACTTCTGAGGTACCAAGGAGGAGATCCATCTCACCTTCTTTATTTGATCATTTTAAATTAATACTTTCTTTTTAAATCCTTTCATTTATCCCTTAATTAACGCTACATATATTTATTTATTTATACTGGCACAGATTTTTTTTTTTAAATATAAAATAATTTTTGATAAATAAATATTAAGTGTTTGTTGTGCAGGCAACAATAAATATATTTTATTTAACTACACGAATAATTGTTTCACTTTGCTATTACCGATGTAGAAATTGTAATTTTAATCTTATCTGTATACAAAATTATTAATGACTAGAGATTTTAACTAAGTTTCATAATTTTTTATATAAATTTTAAGAAAAATCATAATTTATAACATTTATTAAATGTATTTTCGATTAAAATTAATCCATAAATTTATGTTCGTAGGCTTCCAAGAAACAAAAGTTGTTCCTGATGTCGTGGTGTCCTGACACAGCTAAGGTGAAGAAGAAGATGTTGTACTCTAGTTCTTTTGATGCACTTAAAAAATCTTTAGTTGGTGTGCAAAAGTACATTCAAGCGACAGATCTTTCGGAAGCCTCTGAGGAAGCAGTCGAGGAAAAACTTCGAGCCACTGACAGGAACTAAACAACAAAACAAACAACCAATTTGAAAAATATAATTGATTTCAAACAAAGGGGCTACAATGCACAAATTCTCCTTCCTCAAACAAAAAAAGTTCTTTAATGTTTAAATGGGAGTTCGTGTTTTTACAAGTTTTTCATTATGAAAAACGTTTATTACAATATACAAAGGGAAGGAGTACGTCGTTATGGACAAAAATAATGCAGTCACATTTGTCATGCTGCTACTACATTGTGTGAAACCTGGTTTAATTAATATCGCTAAAATAATGTAACAATAAGACTTATAAAATAATATTGTAATAATTATCGAGATGTAGAAAGCGAAACAATTGAAGCTTTTTCACAGGCTGTATAATGTTTAAATTAAATCCATTTCATAATTATTTTTTGACGCATTTGGGATTTGTTGATCTCAGTGCGTTTTTTCGTCAAACCAACTCAAATTACTACATCCGAATTTACCAGGTACATGAAATGAAAGAGTGTAGACAAAAAAAAAAATGTAGACAGCTTTTATAATTTAAATATCAAAAATGAAATCTTCCCTTCTTAATTTTATAAAATATCAATCATATTTCTAACCTTTTGTATGTAGTTACATGATACATTTTAATTTAACTTTTTTCCAGTGTTTGATTTTTTTATTTTCTTATTCTTTATTTTTAATAGATACAATAATTTGTTTGAAAAAATATTCTCTGAGTTTTATTTTCAATTTATTTGAATAGCATTTAATTTTACTATTAATAATATTATAAATTAAATAATTTTTATGATTTAAAAATGTAATATTACAACTTATTTTAACTGGAAAATTTTTATTTAAATGGATATTTAGAATCACAATTAATTGAAATAATTATTTGTACATGTATTTTATTTATTACATAATTTAAAAAACGATTTATTATTTTTGTTAATATTTAAAAAAAAAAAAAAAAAAAATTTTTTTATATCAATAACTTGGTAAGATTCGTATCAAAGAAGAGATATGAATTCAGGAGCATCCAGATATCGGAGAAAACAAACATGTATAATCATCAATAGATGATTGCTATGAAATTAAATAGTTTTACCTTTAAGTTATTCTCTTCATTTTTTATAAAAATTGATATTGAATAAAGCTAAATATCTTTTAAATTAATAATCACATAAAATTATAATAATTAGTTAATTTATAATGGCTTACTGTACGCGTAATTACAAGTAATATGTACAAAGATTAAAATACAGCTATAGATCAATCATTATCATTTTATTCACTAAATTTTTTAATTAAGCTATTAAATATTTAGTTCAATACACATGTCAAAACTATATGGATTGAAATTTAATTTTCTCTTTTTGTTGATTATTACGGAAGTTAAAATATTATTTTATATTTTATCGCAAAAAAATTAATATATTTAAAAAAAAAAAAATGTTCATATATATATCTTTAATTTATTATGAGTTAGATCGTAAAAGTATGAGCAATAATAAGAACAAAATCAAATAATTTAATTCATTTAATTGCTTAAAGGTTTTTGCACTTTATGAGGTATTTATAGATCAATCCAATGTCAAGATTATACATGTTTTTGACTTTCAAGGTAATTATATTTAAAGTAATAATTTAATGAATTGATTAAATTTAAAAAATAAACTTAAACATTGGTTTCATCAATGATGCATTAATTTTAAAGTTGCATTAATTTTGTGTTTTTTTTTCCCAACTTCTTTATGTTTTATTGAAAATTTGAAATTGCATTCGCACAGGGCATCGATGAACTTGAAACAATGTCGAAATGGAAAATATTTCATTGTTTAAATAGAAGAAGAAAAAATATGCAAATGCAAGCTAAAAAAGAGGCGAAAAATTCTTTGTGGGGTCGATCGTTTGAGCAGCGAAAGATAAATAAAGTTCGAAGGAGAGAGAGGGAGGGAGGGGGGAAAGAAAAAGTACCAGAGCCGAGTAGTAAAATAGTAAAATTGTGTGCTGCAGCGCAAAAAAGTTATTGTAGCTCCACGACAGAGGGCAATTGGTCTAGATTGGTCGGTGGTACACGAATTGGGCGTGCAGAGCGCGTGCGCGCATGCATTACGGGCTCAAAGTAAACAGGGCGCGAGCACGATCGGATGCACTGATATTCGTTTTCTCTCTCCCACCCCCTGTGTTCTCGGTTAAAGTTGGCAGTCACCCTTCGATCTCGCTCCCGAGTCGTTCGGAGCAAGTGAATGAGGAGCGGGCGTAGGTGGTGGTGGTGGTGCCGAGTCCGAGTCCGAGGACGTGCGTAGTGTCGTAGTCCGCCGAGTGCGCGAGTGCAAGACCCGAGGAAAATATTCCTTCGCCAGGCACGAAAAAGCGTTTCCGCTGACCTCGTTGGGCTAACGGTTGCTTTCGCCTCGAGACATTTCAAAGGTCTGTCGCGAGAACGGGTGCGCCCGGGTTTAAAGGACTGCCCGTGGTCACATGTCGCGCGACGGCTGTTAATCGCTCCATCGGTCAGTCGTCGTCGTCGTCGTCGTCGTCGTCGTCGTCATCGTCATCGTCGTCGTTGGGGTTAAGGAGGATGGACTCTCTTTCGCGGGCGTCAGCCATCATCACGGCTCTGCTCTGAATCCCGCACTTGGTCGGTGGTTAGCGGGTCGTCGTGCGCAGAAGGAAGGCATCTTTTATGATACCGAGATCAAGCGGAAAAAGCTCAGCCTCGCCACGGCCGATGCCGTCTCTCTTGTTGTGTGTGTACATGCGCTCGTACGTATCGTGATCGCGCACACAGTCAGCCGCCCACCTACACGAGCGCGCGCGTACCATCCACACAGTAGGCGCACACACATATCGATTTGATAGTCTCACGGTCGATCGCGTATGCTGTATAGGTACGGCCAGGAGCGCGCGAGTAGTGAGGAGGAAGAAAGAGGCAGGGAGAGAACGAGAGAACGAGAGAACGAGAGAGAGAGAGAGGGAGAGAAAAGACAGGCGGACAAAAATTGTGTGTACTGTGTGTGCGTGTCCTGTGTGTGGGGACGACAGGAGCAGCGGGTCCGCGGCGGCGGCGGCAGCAGCACCAGCAGCAGCAGCAGCAGCACCAGCACCAACACCAACAGCAGGAGCGAGCATCACTCGCTCGGGTGTCGTCTTTTCTCTCCTCTCTCTCGGGCCGCGTATGTGAGAAGTGGAAAAGGTGCTGTAATGGCTGCCGTATCGTGAAATGAAGGTACCCTATAGCCAGTATTACACATCAACGATGGAGGAGAACTCCAGCTCGCCCTCGTCGTCGTCGTCGTCGTCTTCGTCCGTGTCGCAGAATCACAATGGCAGCGGCGGCAGCCAGCCTTTCGGTGGTGTCAACGTCTCCGTCGCGAATAATAAGCACCAACCTAGCGGCGGCGAGAACGATAGTGGTGGCGGTAGCGGCAACGGGAATGGGAACGGCGGCGGCGGAAACGGAGGTAGTGGTGGCTCCCAGGGCGAGAATAAGGCCCAAAAGGTCCAGTACACGATGCCAGGTGTACTGCACTTCCTGCAGCACGAGTGGGCGAGTTTTGAATTGGAGAGATCACAGTGGGAACTCGACAGAGCCGAATTTCAGGTTTGTATTTACATCTTGATCGTATTTGCCATCGGTCCTACGTCAAAGGTTTTAAAAATTAAGTTTATAACTTGAGATGATAGCTTGCCTTGTTGTCATCATTAAAGGGTAGAAAACAAAATCATCAATTATTATATAGGATTGTGTTGGAACTACTACTATAAACCAAGTTATGTTTTATCTATTAGACAGTATGAATGAAATTCAGAAAATAAACACTCCAATCCAGTGTTTATTTATCAAAACATATATTTACTTATTTGTACGTTAAAATGATTACAAAACAAATTAATGGATCAATATTAGAAATAAACTTTTTATTGTGTTCCAAAGAAGCTTTATCAAATAATAGTTATTAATTAAACACAATATTACATCCACTTATACTTTTTTATGACTGAATTTTGTTGTAAAGCATTGTTATTTTTAGTATTGCAACTATGCGTTAAACTTTACTTTTTAGATATTAATCAGTAGAATTGTGAAACAAAGTTGTGTAATATAAATAAACAAAAATATCTGTACAATATACACGAATTCATTGAAGTATAGTTTTATATACCTATTAAAAATTAATTTAAATTAGATTTAATTAATATATGTATTCAAAAGATTAATGTTCAATTTATGCATACACAAACATTATATTAAAACAAATTAGTATCAATTTATAATTATCAATTTGTCTGTAGGAATCATAATTTAACAGGAAACATTAAATATACATTTTCAATGCAAATCATCATTTATTTCATTTATTTTTGCATACGTTTAAATAATTTGCATAGAATATAATAATATTAAACTTATATTATTGAATAATACAAAAGTTATAGTTTATAATGTAATATTACATTGTACAAATCTTTTACAATTTTTATTCCTATATTTATTATTTTATTATAATTATTTAAAACAAAATATAATTTTTAGTACAATACTTAATTTAATGTTATTTTGATATAGTAATGTAATTGCTAGACACAATACTTTATTAATATTTAAACACAATAAATCTTTGCCTTAAATTTCATGATCATGATTAAATGAATTAACAACTACTAATAAATTCAATGACTAAATTAATACTGGATTAAAAATAATTTTTTTCGTTTTATTAATATGCAAAATAGTCAACAATCTAAGTTTTTAAAAAAAAAAAAAATTACATATTTGGTTTGCCTTTGAGAACAATAACAAGACATATTTACTTTTATCTTTTCATATTTTATTTCATTAGATTGATGTTAACAGTTATACCAATAAAAGGTAATATTTAAAAATACTTTGTACTTAAATTCAATTACTTAATAAAATAATCATTAGTAAAATCATTATGCAGTATTGATATTTTGTTATAGTGGAAAGATCTTAATTACTTTTTCAATACTCAAGTACTTTCACAAATGACATGCTTTCTCTCTGTAAGATGTCTATCTGGATGATCATGTCATTTTATAAAAATTCAAGTTACCAAAATATGTTCTGTAAGTCACCCAACACATTTTTGAGGATTTTTGAGCAGCATTTTTATAGTAAATTGCTTCTTATTCAATCACATCTATTAAAAAAATAGTAAGTAGTATGTATTTTATTTTTAATTAATTTCAAAACATTTTAATACAAATTTTTTTTATTTATCTATAAATATTAAATGTGAACATTTAAATGTAAAACTTGTTTGAAATTAATATGTGATATTAATATAATTGATAAAGCTTTCTTTAAACAAATATTCTAATATTGTTGATAAGCAAAATTATATTCAACAAATCAGTTTTTAAATTTAATTTTATAAAAATATTCTTATTAGTTAAATTTACAAAAACAAAAATTTTTTAGCTTTGATTCATTTATCGAGCTAGGGCATAGTGCAATGCATTGAATTTACTAAAAATAATGATTATTTTTTAATAAATATTTCTTAAAAATTGTATTATTTCAATAATAAATGTGGAACATATATAAAAACAATATCTATAAAGTTTATTTTTAATAAATTTAACAAAAAAAAAAATATTTTTTTTATTTTAACTTAATAGTAAATAAAAATAAATATAAGAAGTAAGTAATAAACCTAACAAATTTTTAATTGTATTCATTTAATGTATAAATTTAGTAAAATTTACTGATATTAAAATATTTTGTATTATTGCCTAATTAAATGTTTCTGTTACATTAAAATTATAATTAAGAATATATCCAAAATAATTGTGTTATAAATATTTTAAAAAATCCTATTTTTAATATTTATTTGAATTTATAATTAATATATAAATAATAATATTTAAAGAAATTGTATTTTTTTTTTTAAATAATATAGTGGTAAGTCCAACATATATCAATATAAAAAATTCATCAATATTTTAATTATTATTTGATTTGTAAAAAAATATTTTATATTAAATAATGCTATTAAACATAATTTTTGTGCTTGTGTTTCATACAAAATATTATTAACGGTTTAAATAAATTTTGAATTTTTTGTTGTTAAATATTTTTTCTTTGTGCGATCATGAGTTATATATAGAACAAACATTTTATTTGTTATATTATTACATTTATTTTTATATGCATCAAGTAAAAAGTATAATTTTTTTTCGTGTAACATTGAGTATTATCATTTTATTTTTATTTTTCTATTTTACCTTCCTTAAATGTATATAATCAATGAATAGGTATTGTTTTCAAATTTAGTCCAGTGGTATTATTTAGGTTTTTGTATTTAAAGTTATATATAATTTTTTAAAAACTTGTCAAGAAAATTAAAAAAAATATCATAGTTTTAAACTTTAAGAAATAACAATTCAAAAAATATTTTGTCAAATATTAATAATTGTAATCAGCAGAAAAATAAATAAAAGAATCACATTTTTTGTCATTAAATTGCTATTTTCTTCTATTTTCTTATATTTTTGAAAGTATTTTTATATGTACTATGTTGGTTATGCATATTTTCAAATGAACTGATAGTGTTTACCTAAAAACAATTATGTAATAAACAAATAAAATTTTTTTTAACATAATACAGCTTCTTACTCATAAAATAATAAAAATATTAAAGAATTTTAATTTTTTTAAGGATATGACAAAAGTTTAAGCAAACAGGAATTATATTACACAATTTCTTGCTAAGAATTTGTAAATTTACTAATAATAATAATAGAATGTGCTCTGAGTGAGTGCTTGTGTGCCCCTGTGCAATTTATTTACACATGCAAATAAAATATTCAAATTCACAATATTCTCAAATAAATTCTCGAATATATGACAATAATATTGAAAGGATTTAAGTAGATATTAAATAATTATATATTTATTCTTTTATTATGAATATTTTTTATGATATTTACAATGTAATAAATATATAATAAATTATAAAATTTATTTCATTTTATAATATGAAATTGACGTTTAACATTTATAATTTTAATTTTCTGGAGAATTTACTTAAGTATAGGTTTTTAAATTTAATGATAGTATTTTAAAAACAATACTAATTTTTTAAGAAATAGTTAATGTCATAAAAAATACTTTTTCCATATGCAAAGATTTATTAAATTTGATTAAAAAAAAAAATTGTTCAAAAAGAATGTTGAATATTATCTATTATGCGTATTAATTTTCAATTAATAATCCATGCGAGAATAAGTTCATTTTATAGTAATTTAAACAAATATTTTAATGTTAATAAAAATAAAATAATGTTTTTTATTATTTCTTATTTCAAATGAAAGATTTAGTATTATATTTAAAGTAAATTATATTTGTGCATAAAACTTAAAATTGTCATGCATATTTGCGTTTCAAAAATAATCGTTAATATTATTTAGTTCAATACGTAAGTAATTTATTATTCAAATGTTAATTATATTCTAAAATTAATATTAATTTAATGTTTTATAATAAAATGAAATTTTAATTTTTTGAGCCTGTATTTTAATTAAACGTTATACATTATCGAATATTTTTATTGCTACTGTCGTTATATACAGTCGTTCTCGAAAATAATAATTTTAATTATTAATAAGATTTTGGTAAAATAGTTAACATCATATTAAAAAAGTAAAATGTGATACGAGTATAATAATATTTTATATAATAATTAGAGTTTCCAACGATTAAATTCATTATTTATCGATAAAATCTCGTTCAATACACTTAAATTCAACTAATAATATTTACACGAAAGAAGCATTGTGTTTTTAATAAAACGTGTGCAATGCTCTGTGACATGCTACCCTTTCGTATCCTTAAAGGTATATGTTGGGAGGATTCGTAAAAGATTCCTCCCATTTTTATCTCTTCGAGATATCCATACATCTAAGACTATGCATATATATATATATATATATATATATATATACATATACATATATATATATACATATATATATATATTTAAAATCTTATATTTGAAGAAAGTTCGCGATAATGATTAATTAATCATTGGATTCTGTCCACGTAGTATTTGTGATTGGACGCCGTCTTCCGTCAAAGAAATGCGTCGCGCATATCTATTCATATAATCTTTGGTACGTGCAAAAAAGGTTTATCGATTTTTTATATCATTAAATATACTTTATTGGTGAAAAATCTCACGACCGCAAGTTTATAATTAGCACAAGCTGTACAGCGGTTTAATTTATATTTATTTCCTTATTGCAGGCAAGAATAGCGTTTCTTCAGGGAGAAAGGATGGGTCAGGAAAATTTAAAAACAGATCTTGTGCGGCGTATCAAAATGTTAGAATATGCACTAAAGGAAGAAAGGTAATCTAAATAATCGATTTATTCATGAAATAGTAATTTACTTTGCTTATATACTGAATTAATTTTTCAATTATTTCATTAAAACAATTCTAAGCATTAAGATTAAAATATTACAGTAATTTTCAAAATAATACTTTTTTTTATTTAGCCTCAATGGTATTGATTCACTCAGAAATCATTATTATTTTAAAGTATTTAAAAAATAATATATTTATCATATTTGAACAGTATTATAATCTAAATACACAATAGGATATTTCTACGGAGCTTATTAACTAACAATAGATATAGATTATAACAATAGAATAATACAATAGAATCATTTTGCTTATTTTGAAACTGCTTTCTAGTTGATGATACATAAATACTTTTTGTAATGAATTTAAAATTTTATCAATAATAAAATCATTTGAAAAATTTTTCTGAAACTTAAAAATAAAACTATTTATCGTTTAAAATCCTGATGAATAAATCTGTACTCATAATATTTCGTATATAATATTTAAATATTTTTTAGAATCTAATAGAATTAAATATAAATGCAGTACTTTGAAATTTGTATTATTATACATTAATAATATGTATCAAATTTGAAAAATAAAAAACTTAATTTCATTAAATATATATGATTATTATAGTTACATTATAAGAATATACAATATAATATTTTTTTAATATTTTCAGAAACGTTTCAAATCATTCTTTTACTTATTTTAATAAATGTAAAATTTTAATTTATAATTACAAAAGCAAAAATTTACGTATATTATATAAGCAAATACATATTATTTCAAATATCGTCTACCAATGTTAATTTTATGATGAAATTTTTTTTACTTGTAATGCCAATAATGTATTAAATGGAAATTTTTATTGAAAAAATATCTGCTAAGATCAATAAGAATTATAAACATAAACTTAAATCCTGATCTATTGATATTAAATTTTTTTAACATATTTAAAATACTGCAATTTTTAAACAAAAATGTTCATTTCTGATTAAATTCTAAATTTCGATAGCAATGTACAAAATAATCCCAGTTACACTTTTTATAAATATATATATATATATATTTATACATGACTCATGCATTCAAATCATAGAAAGACAGTATTATTTTTATCTTTTTTAATTCAGTAATTTACAATATACGATTTTAGATAATAAATTTAATATAAAAATAAATATTAAAAAATAAATTTTATATTAGTGGCATGTTATTTATACTTTTAACCTACTAAGTTACTTTTATCATATATATTGATTTTTTCATAAAACTCTAATATAAGAAATACTTTTAATTTTTAATGCCAAAAAAAAAGTATCTTTCTTCTTTGTGTCTTTATAGCGTTGCTTATAATGTAAAATATTAAATTGAAAAAAAAAACCAATTTTTTTCTTTAAAATTGAAAATCATTTTATTATTAATTTGTTCAATGATTCTAATTAAAAGTAAAAAATAAATTTTTTTTAATTCTTTTTATAGTCTTGTTTTATAAAATCATACTGCATTTTCCTATTAATTTAAATTTTTCAAATTAAAATTATTTCAAAATTAATTTTGAATGCTATATCAATGATTATGCAATGTCATATAAATATATACAATATAATTTTTTTTATAAACTTAAGATAATATAATTGATTATTATATTTTAAGATTTTGTATATTAAGCATTATGTAAAAATCGAGAAAATTGATTCCACAGGTATTATTAGATAGAATAGTATATAAAAAAAAAAAAAACACCATTTTTATTTACCTAGTAGTGTTTTAATTTGCAATCATTTATTGTGGATAAAAATGATTTATTAAGGAATCAGGTTTACTTTTATATTGATAAGTTTATTTGCTAAATTTTTAAATTAATCGCGGAGGGTGCGCCCGATAACAATATGAAACCTTATCATTAAAGACTCTGAATAGTTTTAGCTTGATCAATAAAATTATTATTTTAGGGCAAAATATCACAAATTAAAATATGGAACGGATTTACCTGTACAAGAAGATGGTAAGCCGAGTTGCGAGGAGAGCAATAATAGCTGTTTGGAATCTGAGGGAGGCACCGGTGATGACGAACCACAATACACATTAAATAGTAACAATACTTGGAGAAAAAGTCGCAAACTCTTAAGAGAGTAAGATAAATAATAGTTCACAGTAACGAGACTAACCGTTACTCGCGTAAATGATTATACTTAAAACAAATCATTCAAAAGGTGTAAAAGTAATCGATCAATATTTATATATTTATATTAGAAACAAATTTTCGACAATTCAACTATATTTAATCGATACAGTTGATGTTGGAAGAACTGAATTCTGACCATTTTTATTTATTTAATTTAAATATAGTGTATACAAAAACGTATATAAATTAAGGTTTTGATGCATCTAAATGGATTAAATAAATAAATTTAACTTAATCTTTGTATATTGTTACAAGTATATATAACTACGAATTTTAAAATGTATTATTTATTATCTCTTTTAATGAAGATTTATTATATTATAATGAATTTATTTTTACACTTTTGAAAAAAGTTTTTACATAAAAGAATGCGCATTTAAAATAACAATTAAATAAAAAATAAGAAATTTTGATTTTATTAAATAAAAATTTTAATTTGTATGTTTGACATTTATGAAGAATTTGTTTAAAATATGTTGTTATATTCAAAGATATATATCTTAATTACATAAAAAATGAATTTGTAAATTGAAATAATTACGTAATTGAATAATTTTTTAATGAATAAATTATTTTAGATGATTAACAAATATCAATATTTGTTTGTAGTAGCTTACTATTGGTGTTTTTATTAAAAATAATTATTTCGTCAAATTTTAATATTTTTTATTTTTACTTAGAGTCATTTTTTGTATTTTATTATTTACTAGTATTTGCGAAAATTGATATTTTTACAAATATAATAAATTTAAAAATTTTTTAAAATAACATTTACAACTATATTTCCATTTAAATAAAATGATTTTAATTTAGACATCAATTTCATTGCTCTTTATTCTAATTTAAAAAAATTTTTTTTGGTTTTATTAAAGTACGTTTATCTTAATTGTCTTTCAACCATCCGACATCCCAAAATTTTTATTAGATAAATATTTTTAAATTATGAATAAGTTGAATACTGCTTTAAGTTAAACCTATTTACTTATCAATTATTTATTAATATTTATTATGAATTTTATTTAAATTTTTAAGTACATGTAGAAAAAAATTTTTTTAAAGCATTATTTATTAGTATTAAAAATTTTTTATTAGCTTAAAGTAAAGCTAATTTTCATTTATTTAATTTTTATTATATAAAAATATAATTTGATTGCATTTTTATTATATAATATTTAAAGTATTTATTCTTTTCATTATCACTCACAATTATATTAATGAAAATTATATTTTATTTTAAGTAAATTATTTAAAGTGATATGCATCTCTCTCATAAAATTTAGAATTTAATGTACTAAAATTAATATTAATAACTTCTTCAGATATTTACAAGAAATCGGTTATACTGACACAATAATAGACGTTCGATCAAATAGGGTACGATTTCTTCTCGGTTTAAATAATAATACAGACTCAGAAGATACGAATGCTCCAGCTCTGAATGGCAACAAATCATTAAATAAATGCACTAATGAATATAAGCCGAAAAAAAAGTTTAAAAATTCTTCAATTTGGGACGAACCATATAAGGTATTCAAATTTTAATTTTTAATGTGTTTATCAAATTAAATATTTTTTGAGAACATGCACTTTCAGTACAGTATTTATTTAATACAATAGTGTTTCATTATCCTTTATAATGGATCCAATAAAAATTATATAAATTATGGAACATTTTATAAATGAAATTAATATTTGTTTCTATTTAAAAAATCATTGGTAATTATAAATTATTTTTACTATAATATAATAAAAGGCATTATATAATAGCATACAACTTAGTACGTATTAGACATCAAAGATATTAATTAAAAAAATTATTTAAAATTAATGTAAATAAATCTGTATTATATGAATTTAATATAAAATTTAAGAATTTTATTTACTGTATCAATACAACACCTACTATAAAATACCAAATTATTTAAATATAATAAATTATTAATTATGAAATTACAGTAATAATATTCTTAGAATTAAAAATATTTTTTTTATCTCTGATATATAATGTTAAAAATAAATATTTATTAAACAGCGACAACCAGCATCCATCGCTGAAGCAATGATTAGGGATACCGAGGGAGCTGTTATGGTAAATTTTGAGTATCTTGGTCGTCCGGGTATTGAAATGGAAGAAGATGAAAATGATGGTGAAGAAGAAATGATTTATGATTCAAATACGGATACAAAACAAAATAAAGTAAGATTTGATACTACACATCTTATAATATAACTTCAACATTTCGTAATTCTTTAATGAATTTTTTTAGTTAAATTTAATCATTAAGTAGTAGTATTTTAATTTATAAAGTTGTATTTATTAATTTATATAAATTTATTTATTAAAATCACATTAAACAAATTATTATAAATCTAATTTATCAAATGTGTTTTATTAAATTGATGTTTAATATAATTACTTAATAAGAAGTTCATTACAATATTTTTAAGAAACTTTTTAAGAAATGGAAAAGAAGTTTTTGAAATATATATCTAATATATAAAAAAAGTGATAGATATCATATTTATAAACAATTTGTGTATTTTACACTATTATTTACATTTTATATCTTATCTTTGTTTTTGTTTATATTTATATATAAACAAAAGTAGTTTTTACAATTTATGGTACAAACAATTTTTCTTTTTAGACGTCTATATTGTTAAGTGAAGATGTTGATGCTGAAGCGGAAAAAGTTTTGAATGAATTAAATCTTATTACAGAACATGAAGAATCTATGATTAATGTAGGCATAGAAGAAAATAGGAATTTCTCAAATGAATGGAGTAAGTTTATATTTAAAAAATTTCAATAGTTAGTTTATATAAATTACTAAAATTAAACTTTTTTTAAACTAAGATCCGGTACATAGAGGGTTAGATTCTGATCCAAGACATACATGTGATGAAAGTGGATCGTCCTTAGGTTTGGGTGAATTAGCCCAATTGACTGTAAACAACGATATTGAATCAGCATTTAATGTAAGTTAAAATAATTTATTCTACTTATATAGCATTACTTAGTATTGAACAGGATATTTATAAAATTTAAATAAAATTTCAAATAAATCTAATTCAAAATACTTTTTTTTTAATAGATGCCACCAAATAATGATATTAGAAAATCTTGGAATGCTAAATATACTCTTAGATCACATTTTGATAGTGTCAGAGCTCTTGTCTTTCATCCGATTGATTCAGTTTTAATAACTGCTAGTGATGATCATACATTGAAATTGTGGAATCTTCAAAAGACTGTTTCTGCAAAAAAGTATGTAATAAACATCAAAAACTTTTTTTAATATAAAGAATTATATTTTATACATAGTTATTAATTTTTTATAAATAAAAAATTTGTTTAGATCTGCTTCGTTGGATGTAGAACCATTATATACGTTTAGGTCACATACAGGTCCAGTTTTATGTTTAGCAATGGATTATACAGGACATCACTGCTTTAGTGGTGGACTAGATAGTAAAATACATTGTTGGACACTTCCTTCAGCCAACATAGATCCTTATGATTCATACGATCCTAGTCTGCTTGGTCAAACGCTTATTGGACATACTGATGCAGTTTGGGGCTTAAGTATGTGTCATTCACGATCACAATTATTATCTGTAAGTGCAGATGAAACTGTAAAACTTTGGAGTCCTTCAAGTAAAGTGCCACTTCTTAATTCTTACACATCTGAAGAAGGTATGTAACTTTATTATTGTAACTTGAATTTTTTATATTTTTTCTGTACAATATACTTTCATTATTAAAAAATAATTATTAATACGTTTTTGATCTCTTCAAATTCATATATTTTTTAAATATAATTAATTGCTTATTTTGCATTACTTTGTAAAAAATAAATATACTTATATTATCAAATAATACCAAATATTTTTTTAAGTATTATACGTTGTTGTAATATTAAATATTGATTGTTAAACATATTTTTTCTTCAATAGACAAAAGACCTGCATCAGTAGATTTTATACGAGATGAACCACACAAGTTTGTCGTTGCTTATGAAAAGGCATGTGTAATTTTTGACGCTGAGACCGGCTCAGTTGTATCTAGAATAGAAGGCGAAGAGACGAAAGGCATTAATCGGCTCGTAGGCCATCCTATATTGCCCTGGATTGTAGCAGCTAATGAGGACCGTCATATTCGTTTTTATGATCATCGTAATGCCATCCTCGTAAACTCAATAATGGCGCATTTAGACGCTGTTACTAGTCTTGCTGTAGATCCTAATGGTCTTTATCTTCTTTCTGGAAGTGAGTACAATATATATTAATTGTTATATTCCATAATAGTAATCAATAACTAGAGATCAAAATAAATAAAGAATACATTTGTGATAAAAAAAATACTTCATATTTTTTTTAAAATACTATTTTAATTTTTTTTAATTTATTAATTTTGTAAATATAAATTAATTTTTAAACAACTTTTCTATTTTCTTAGAATATTTATTGCTTATATAATTTATAAAACTTTCCTTTCCTATTTAAATGTTATTAAATTTTGAATTTAATTCATATTAATAAACGGTAAGGTTGATAATGCTATTAAAAAATAATCAAAATGAAAAGAATAAATTTACAATATTATATGAAGAGATAAGATTAATTTAATATTTTATACTTAAAATCACTCTTTTCTTTCAACGTCATAAAAATTCTTTTTTTATTTATTAAAAAACCTAATGCACTCTCCTTTATTTTCTAGTATAACCTATAATTTATATTATTATTATTATTATTGTAAATACTTTAATTCTTATTTCTCAATTATAATAAAAATATTAATTAAAATAATATTCTTATGCATTGAAGTAAAATCATAGTATAACATTAGTAATTACTATATTATTCCATTAATATTTGTAATGAAATTTTACACATTTAGTATTTAATTTTTAGGTATTTACTGAATGTATACGCGTACTTTACAAACACTTTCAAAATTTAATTATTTTTTTTTCTCATATATGACGTTATAGTTGACATTATACTTTATTTTTTGTAATTGCTTTAGTTTATTTTATGTTTAATTAAATTTTTTTTTTTTTTTTTTTTAAATTTCATCAATTTCAGGAATAAGTTAAAAAAAAATTTAAAGTAAGCTGTTATAAATTCAATTTTTGATTTTATTAATTAAATTTGTTGTAAATTCAACGATTATAACGAAACACAAATCCTATTTTATATCCGAGATTATCATAAGTGTATATACGTGGCTTTGTCATTTTTGCATTAATAAATTATTTCATGCTGCTTCATTTAATTATAAGTCAGTTAAAAAAATGTTATTGATATAATCCAATCTAATCAAAGAATAATAATATTATTTTTTAATTTTATTAAATATTTTTATAATTTCAGGTCACGATTGCAGTATAAGGTTGTGGAATATGGATCTTAAGGCTTGTGTCCAAGAAATAACTGTACATCGTAAAAAGTTTGATGAGTGTATTTTAGACGTAGCATTTCATCCTTCGCAGCCATTTATTGCAAGTGCAGGCGCCGATGCTATCGCCAAAGTATTCGTGTGAATACCAAAATCAGATCGAAATTGTCTGATCTGAGTTATTTAATGGTTTTTGTACTCATATTTTTTGTAGATTTACGTGTACGCATTACACTTCCAAATCCGTTTAAAATTAAGATATTATTAATAGAAGTAACTCTTTAGAAATACCTTATTGAATGTTCAGACACACAGTATAAGGTACGATTATTGTATAATTTTCAAAATTAAAACTATTTCAAGTTAAGACTTTTTTGTTAATAAAAATTATCACTTGTTGGTAGACATTTAGTGCAAACATGAATTTGCACATTTTACGTATGATATGCCATTCCTTATAGAAAAACTGTGTCAATGATTCATTATTTTCTCTTATATATTTCAATCTCATGGTTTAGTTAAGTTTTACACTTCATTCATGCACATAAGACTTAGTTGTGCCTTGAATTATTTTATAACTAATAGTACAAACTTTAATATGCCAATTTTCAAATTTATACTTGACTATTATGTTTTTATATTAATATGCAAAGTTCCTGTCAATCACTGGTTAATAAGAAGTTCAAAAAATGTTTATTTTTAAACAATTTATTATGAATTTATATAAAAGGCATCTTGAGCATTATAAAATACTAATATTCATTTATCTTTTTGGATTTATTAAAAGTTTATTTTCTGTTCAGAAATAATATACACATATAATTATATAATAGTGCTCCATTTTTAAATTAAAATAACACATATTTTATAGACTTAATTAATTTCATGATATTTTCTACAGTCTTCAGCAAATACAAAATGTTGTTAATTTACATAAATTGGCTTAATGTACAATTCAAAAAATTTATTTTGATGCAAATAATTATATTTGTAACTGCCTCTTAAAATTATGAGATAGTAGTAATATAGAAGTCGAATAAGACAATAAATGAAAGGCGTTAAATGATTATAAAAAGATGTAGGTTATAATTTTAATTTTCGCAGTCCTAATAGGGATATATCATCGAAAAGTAAATTAGACACTTTTATGTATATGAAGGTAAATACAAAATTTAATTTTTTGTTATTAATCATAGTTTGCGTAGATCAAGAACGAATACACTTCCATCAGACGCTGAAGCTCCAACTTTATCTCCCCTACTATTCCAGCACACTTCAAAAATACCCCCAGTCCCTCTGTAGCTATGCACTAATTGACCACTCTGTGGGAAAAAATAAAGACTTTGAATATGTGGAAAAATAAATTTTTACACTTAACACTATTGATAATAAATACATTTTCATTTTAATATATATAACATATATTGCATACTTACTTGAGTAGACCAAATATGAACAAATTTATCAAAACTTCCACTGGCCAAAAATTTCCCATCAGGACTAAAAGCTACACTATATACTGGTTCAGTATGCTTTGTTAAAGTATATATGCAAGCACCTCTATCAATATCCCAAAGTCTTACAGTAGAATCAAAAGATGCACTGACCAAAGTCAAATTCATATTTGGATTTTGTGTTCCTGGTCCAGTAGGAGACCATTTAATAGTATAAATTTCTTTGCTATGGGCTTGAAGATCATGTAAACAAGTGTCTTGTTTCATTGACCAAATTTTTAGCGTCATATCATCTGAACAACTAGCTAATAAATTGCCTTGAGGATCCCATTTTATAGCATTAACTTCATTCTAAAATTATACAAAAAATTAAAAATTCCATTTTCTTAAACATTACCTAGAAATTAAAATTTGAATTTTTATAAATTAGATCTTTTAGATGGATATATTTTTACTTTTTTTTTTATCTATAGTAAAAATTATTTCGATTTTTATTATACTTATTTGAAATTTTTTTTTTTTACATAAATTAGTAAAAATGATAATTAATGAATTAATAATAACATTTTTTACTTACTGTGTGACCTTGGAAACTCTTGATAGGCTTATCAACATGAAGTTTACAGACATGTATACACTGATCAGTGGAACAACTAGCGAAGGACGTATTTGTCTGCCAATCTACATCCAAAGCAGGTGCTGAATGAAAACTGAATTGCTGAGTACATTGTCCACTTGCTGCATCCCAAATAATCGTAGTCTTATCAACTCCTGCACTAAGAATATAATTGCCTCGTTTATTCCATTTTAATGCAAAAATGGGTCCTTTGTGTTGTCCTAACGTTGATGCTAATCTACCGTCAGTTGTCCAAATACGTGCATAACCGTCGTAACTACCAGTTGCTAATAAAGTTCCATCGCACTGAAAAAATATTTTTATGAAAAGTATTATTTTATACAAAATATATAATATTATTTATAATTTTGTTTTAAAAATCATTATTTTTAAAATTAATATTACAAATTTTTTTATTTATAAACAAAAATTTTATTCAATGGAATAAAAATATAAAATGTATATCTTATTTACTTGAAATGAATAATATTTTTAAAAATGTTAATAACATACGTTCCAATCGAGTGAAGTTACGTCCTTATTGCTTGGAACTTCAGTACCTCCTCTTTGAATACAATGTCTTAAAACTAATTGATTAGGGGATTGTGAATTATCAGACATATCCCATATACGAGCTGTACTATCACCAGATCCAGAAGCCAATAGATCAGTTGTGGGATTCCAAGCACATATGAAAACTTCTGATTCATGACCACACAATTTAGTTGCCTTACTTGCTGGTATTTTTACAGAAGTGGCATTGGGTCCACCACCTTGTCCCTGTTGTTGATCATCAACTTCCATTTCCGCCCTATCCCCTCCTTTATCATTGGTACCCACAACTTCATTAGAAGTAACAACTATGAAAAAAAATAATAAATAATACTGTTATGATGTATAAAACATTTTAAATAATATATTCTATAATTTTACATTATTACATACAATATAAAAGCAGAATATTAATAAAACCCTAGATGTTATTTAAATATTACCAAATCTATTTCTATATTCAAAATAAATTACATATATATAGAAACTAAATAATATTGTGCAAAGGATGTGTAAAATAAGAAAAATTATATATTAATTTTAATGATTTTCCTATCTTAAATAATAATTAGTCAAAATAACTCGTTTAATATACAATTGTTACATTAAAAAAAATAAATTATATTACATTATAAATAAAATTACTAAAAAATATGATCTTTATTTCATATTGAAAAAATTTATATTATGTATATATTATATATTTATTTCATATATATGTATATATATATATATAATAATTATTTATACTATTTGTAAGCAAGATTTATATTTGAATCTAATTTTTCACAAAAAAATATAAAAATATAAGATCATATAAATTAAGCAGTAAATTATATAAATTATTAATTTAAAAAAAATATAAAACTCTAAAATTTACCTTTAAAGATTTATAAATAATTAAATAATGATTACAATTTTTAATAAACTGTTGAATAAAATTTATTTTTCAAAATATTGAACCAGTTCCTAATTAATTATATATATATTATAATTGTTAAATGAAAAAATATCAATTTAAAATAACTTATTTTATAAATTATATTTATTTATATTATTTTTAAAAATAGATTAAAGTTAATAATATTATTTAAACAATTATAGCTTTGTAATTTTTATGGTAAAATTAAAATGTTTGTTTAAATTTAAAAGATATTTATTAAAAATTTTTCAAAATTTTTTTTTTATTATGAAACATAAATTAAATCAAAGAAAAATTAAAAATTTTAGAAAAAAAAAATTTTGAAAATATAAAATATCTTAAAAAATTAAAACATTGTATTACTCTACCTGGTCATATAGGAGGTTTATAATAATGAAAATTTTATAAACCAGGGTGCTCCAGGTATAATCATTAAACTAAAATTATTGTATTACAATAAATTTTGAATATATGTATTACCTTCTTCCCCATTTGTATCTTGAATTTCTGTTTTAATCTGTTGTTTCTGTTGATTTTGTTGATTTTGTCTTGAAGCAACAACATCTGGCATAACAGCATCAATTAATGATAATGATTCTACCATTCGCTGCTCAGTTCCATCTTCTCCTATTGAAATTTCGGCTTCAGTGTATTGAAGACCTTTTTGAAGAATACATAAAAGTGCAGCTGGAGGTACTAAGGCACCATTAATGTTACTTTGTGATATATGAGATTCTATCCCAAAGGTATAAGCAGAGTGTTGAAATCCTGCAAAGAAAATATTGAATAAAATACACTTAATTCTTAAAATCAATGAATCTACTATTGTTATCATAAATTTAAATTTATTTGGTAGAAAATTTTTAAAAGATAAAACAATTTTTCTTAATAAGTTTTTTTTGTAATCGGTAAATTAATTGAAATTAAAAATCAACGAAGAAGAGTAAAGGATCTAGTTGATCATTGCATTTATGCTTTTAAATGAAAAGTACAATATAATTTGTTTAATACAACAATAGTATGGAAAAATTAGAAAATAATTGCAATAACGATATTGAATACACAAATGTACAATTAAAATTTGTAAAGAATGTTTTGTCAAAACAATTGTAAATTTGGAGGTTATAGAAGGAGATTGCTTACCTGACTCCTGAAGATATCTATAAACGAGAAAATTCACTTCGTCGCTGGAAAAACTCATCGTTCCTGATCTATCATTCAGCGCTTCCTTGTTAAAGCATTATTATTGCATCGCAGCAATGATAATTTTCTTTTGGCTTCGGGCGACCCCGAGCCTCTTTCACTCAAACGCGCTGTCGATGAACCGTAACAGTTGCCGAATCGAGTGTACAGTTCCGTAAAAAAAGCATACGTTCTTGAGGCGAAATTTTACCGCGCATCGGTTCCCAAAACTATCTATGACCCGTATTATCTACAAATTCCAATAAATCGCCGAGGAAACTTTTTCATTTTTTATACCACTATTCCCACATCTAGGTTACTATTTAAATTTATCAGTTTTAATCCGAAGCGTCGGATTAATATTTGCGTACCGTTAACGAGTCTGACGCACATACGCAAAATAATTGCTTGGCTCTTTCTTCTCCAGTATTGAATTTTCTTATAATTCCTTATTATATTAACTCAATTAGATAACCTTTGACAATTATTATACAAAATTCTTTATCCAAACGACTCTCATTACCTATACCTCACTGTACCGACAATAAATATGTGTACGAGTCATTTATGCACGTTCGTACGACGTTCACTCACACATGTTTACTCACCGCTTTTACGGAACAAAGCAATATGGAGGTGTTGATTCAATGTCTCTTATACTCAGGAAAAAACATAAATAATGAACATACCTTAATCTCTGCTCTATGTAATGTACTTAAAATTTTGACAAAATGCATACATTTTGAAGAAAAAAAAATTTAATTATTTAGATATTATTAAATAGAAATATTCAAAGATATATTTTAATCTTAATAATAGGAATTTTTATTTACTCTATTTCATTACAATATAAAAAATTAATTCAAAATTTATGCAAAAAGTATTTATATACAATAAAAAAGAAAATTATACTATCAGTATATAATATTTTAATATATTTAGCATAATTTGCATAAAATTCAACTTATTTTATATATTGTAAATTGATCTACAAGTACAATAATAATTTTTTTATTTAACAAGCTGTATCACATTTGTCTCATTTTCAAAAAACATCTAAAATAATTGAATAATTGATTATAAATAAGCAATTGATTTTAAAAAATTATTTATTATTCAATAATAAGTTTACAGTAAAAGAGTTTCTTGTAATTTTTGTTGCTTTTTGCTCTTCGCTTTAACTTGTGCCGCAATACGATCAAGATCTCTGCGTCCCTGACTCGTTAATTTACGACCACCAACTGGTGTTTTTTCAATAAGCTTAAGTTGTTCCAAACTTTGAAGAGCTTTACGAGCTACACCACCAGCTGATCTACAGAAATGGCTCGGGTGTGTACCATTACGTTTACGACCACCAAAAATTTTGGTTACAGCACCCACTCCAATAGGGCTACGAATGTAGATGTGACGTACAAGTGCAGCACATCTAATATAATACCAGTCTGGATCATAAGGAGCAAGTTCCTTAAACCTGGCTGACTTAACTATGTCTACCCATTCAGGTACACGCATTTTACCTGTTCTAATAATATTTAATAATTAATTACAATTTGATTAAATTCATTAACAATATGAAATTTATATTATGAATTCATTAATAAAAAGTTATTTATTATAAAATTGAATAAAAAAATTGAATAATAACCAAAAAAATAATAATATCTATCACATTATTGATTATGGTCACTATATAATAATTGAGGTTATTTGTACAGCATAATATAACTTACTTTTTTAAAAAGGCAGCGAATGCTTTAACAAATTTATGTTGATCAACATCTTTTAACGTAACAGATGGCATCTAAAAAATATTATAAATTATTATAATATAAATAAATAATTATAATGAAATTAAAAGTAGACACGTGAGTAATCAGATTAAAAACATAATAATATCTAAGCAAGTATAAACTATAATATGGTTTTTGTTATATTAAATTTAAAATTTAAATGTTTGTATAAATAATATTTAAAACTATACGATTTATAAAAAGAATTACTTTTAATATCTAAAGCACTACTGTTCCTCAGTAAACCAATACCGGAAGAGGCCAACTACAATATTTCCAATCAAAACTTTCATACAGGAAGTGCTATATTTTAGTACAGTTGCTCAATTGTAAATTTTTTTGTTCAAATTTGAAATTTGAATTTGTCTAGGATAATATTTTCTTAATAAATTAAAAAATAATAATGGTATATATAAGTTATAATTATTATAAAAATAAAAAATATTGATAGATTTATATAATAATAAAAACAAGTGATATAATTCTATTCATTTAAGAAAAAACATATTTAATTTATTAATGATTTTTTTATTTTATTTATAATACTGATATTAAATTAATTTAATTTATGAATTCTTTAATAAATTTTTTTTCTTACAATATTAATAAACTAAATGTAAATGCCGATACTTGCTTAATTAACTCTATAAATAGCGAAAACAAAATTGTTAACATCAAAATTCATTCGATATATTATTGAATAAATAATTAATGTTTTACGGAAGATGAAAAAAAAGATTCTTAATGCAATGTTAAAAAATATATTTATTTTAATTAATTCAAATCTGATGGGTTTTTTAATGAACTCCTGCTTTATTTCTGGAAGCAATATAGGAGGTTAAAAATTTTAAAATTAAATTTGGGGCGAGATAATAACTAATGATAATGATTCCACTTGATACCATTATCAATTTTTTTAACCCTATAGTCCATCTTTTAATGAAGTTTTAATTTAAGAATATTTTAATTTTAAAAACATGATAAAAGAATTGGTAAAATATTATTGTATAATAATGAAAAAGACCTCTATATACAGTTCGACAAAAAGGCGAAAATTAATATTTATACCAAAAAAAAGATTAGGTTATAAAATTTAAAAATTTTTTTATTTTTTATATTTCAGAAAAATTACTTAAAAAAGAATTTTAACACACTTAATCTTAAGACACTAATGATTTGAAAATTTTTTCAAATATAAATTTACATCTGTTATATAGAAAATAAATTTATTTATAAATATACAATTATTATAAATCTGTATTACATGTGCATTGTACTAATATATATTTATTTATTACTACTAAATTGTTCTCGAATATATTATTGTAAAATTTACAGTAACTTTCTGAAAAATAATTTCTTCAAAACAAATAATAAATCAATTCACATGATATATATATATATATATTATAATATATATATATATGTATTTTATTAATATTAATCAGATAATATTGATTTTTGTTTAAAATATTTATATCTTTGTGAAAATCCGTAAAAATCTATTTTTTGCTATTAGAAAAAGAGCATAAATATTTCAGAGTTTTTAGAAATAAAGAGTTGTAATTTATAAATTTCGTAAAATAAGTTGAGTAAATGTTTTATCAAATGACATATGATATCGGTGAGATATTTTAAAGTTTTTTGTTTTCTTTATAGCGTATCTAAATAATGCACAATGTTTTGTGATGCAGAAGCTTATGCTCTTAATCTCTGTTTTGTGGTGCTTATGCTTGAAAATTCTTTTAGGGATTTGATGACGGTAAGATTGACCGAGGCCTCTTTATTATTTGGGTAGCTAAACTCGTCACAAATTTTTTAATTCCACAAACAGTAAAAAGCATTCAAAAAGTAAAAAATTCTTTGTTTTGCTAATTATAAACATAAGCATGTGATAAATATTTCGTATTTGATTGATATTGATCACTTAACGACATGTCCTCAAATTGTTCTTTTATGCAGAGTAAAATAAATGGCTAAGAAAGAATAAATATTACCGTTTGATATATTCAAGTCTTGTACATCATAACCTCCGGGATTTCATTACAAGCGAATGTACGTGGTTTCAACGTCACGTTCAACAAATGGGAATATATATGTATAGAGAGAGAGAGAGAGAGAGAGAGAGAGAGAGAGAGAGAGAGAGGAGAGGGAGAGAGAGCGCGCGCTAAAAATGTAGTGGAGGAAAAACAACAAAAGAACAAAAAAGAATGAGAATCGAGTAGCAGCAGAGCTTAGGTTTTTGCTTAAACCATTGCTGCAGATGCACAAGCTAAAACATCCCTATGCATTAGCAAAGATGAAAAGATAAATAGGAGTAGAGTGCGAGGAGCACAAGGAAAGAAGAAAAAGCAAACTAAAAAATAAAGAGCATGTTGTGATAATATGAATCTTTGATGACCCGGAAAGCACTCGTCAGCGTCGAGATTTTATTTTATCCGAAGCGCACAAAATAATAGTGGCCGCGTATCGCGTTTGTGCAAACATTTATATGTGTCCGTCATTGGTCCGAGGAGGAGAAAGAAAAGAGAGAAAAGAGAGAAAAGAGAGAAAAGAGAGAAAAGAGAGAAAGCCGTAGACCGTTGCGACGTGCATGTGTCGTCGTGATACAATATGTGCGCAGGTGTACGGCAAAGTTACGCTGCTACTGTGCTGCTCTAGAGGACGGGGCCGAGCAAAATAATAATACGTGCGAAATAGATCGGTTGCGTTGCGCGCCTTCGACACCAGCACTAGTTGTGCGGGCACGGGTACACGTAGGCGCGTGTGCACATGCGCTTTCCTGGGTCGCAGTATCGATATCGCGGAACCTGGACCTCGAGGAGTCCAGCCAAACGCCAGCAAGGGAGATCGCGGGCGCGTGCAGCACGCGTAGCCACTTTTCGCAGCAGGGCCTTCTCGAGGTTTTTTGTTTTTATGTTGTTTGCGCTCGGGGGTTCGTCGGGCGGCTGCGACGCATTCTGATGTTTGGCTCGCACTCGATATAACATGGGAAAATGATCATCGGGGGAGCTGGACTAGTGACCACAACAGCCAGTGGGAGGACAATAGCCACGGCGATCTTGGAGTCGTTGCAAACCCGCAATACTCTACGGGGACGGACATCCTCTTGGTATGTAAAGCGCGAGGCTATGTGTGCTGCACACGGACACGCGCCGAGCTGCACACGGGCTCTGCGTGTGTAGGTGTGCGAGTAGGCGCACAACCGTACGTACGTACGCACACGTCTCTCTCTCTCTCTCTCTCTCTCTCTCTCTCTCACTCACTCTTTCTCCCCCCCCCCTCTCTCTCTCTCTTTCTCGACTCTTCGCGCTCCTGTATATATGACAGTTCTTCCGTCATCGTCGTTCTTCCTTTGAGCATTTAAGCATACGCGTGCATGGGGGGGAGGAATAAACCGTACGCACGTTGATTTCATAAATAAATCGAGATAAACACACTTAACGAGACGGAGCGAGCGAGAAGGAGAGAGTCCTCTTAGGTGGCTCTATCCAATATGTATATCGATTGGCGTACGCGCCTTTTCCTTAGCCTTACGTGCACTTTTCTCGGACTCTCATTTTTACTTTCCTCGCTGTTTGCGGTTGATTCGCAACGTGCGAGGTGTCTCCGTGCGTTCTAGGTGCGGAAATTAGTGGAACAACGCCAAAAAGTTAGACGAGTGTGACGCAGTTTTGTGCAGCTTTTGCTGCTGCTCGCCCGCCCGCCCATCCGTTCCATTTTCATACTGGCCTTCTCCAGAGAAACGGTCTCGGGAAATACACTAGGAAAGGACACTTCCTCACTCAATACCAATACCAATAGCAAGAGCAAGGCAAAGGCATCCATTACTTGAAGCTTTATCAACAACTGTTCAAGCGGATAGATATATATTCAACAAAATGCCAGGCCTCATTGCTGTTAGTGATTTTATCGATGAAACCAGGGGTGATTACAATTCTCCCACGACATCCACATTCGTTTCCAGGATGCCTCAGTGTCGACAAACCATTGCTGCTCTAGAAGAGGTCTTTAAACAATTTTTCCATAAACTTTTATTATTTGGAATAATTCAGAATTTAATTATATGAAAACAATTGATAAAAAATGTCATTGTATGCACAACTTATATTGTACAACTTCTTTTTACTGTAATTTTTTAATGAAAACAATACAAACAATTATACTTTGAACAAACTTGATAATCATTTTTTTTTCTTTGAATTTTGAAATACAGTTAAGTCTTATTTCTTTTAGCAACATATGAATATTTATTATACAATAAAAGTGTCTCATCAAATCAAATAGAAGTTTTCAAGAATTAAACTAATTCATATTTTTTTTATTTATTATCAATGACAAATTTTGCATTGGTTTCAAAAAATATATTGTATTTAGTTAATGTATATAATTTGATTTATATTGTATTAGTTTTATATACATGAATGTACCAATTAATCATTCCTATCAATAATAACAATTTTTTGTTTTATTACATATTTGTTGTATAGTACTTTATAAAATATTTTTACAAATGCTCTAGCTGCTTTATAAATGAATACATGATACAAAGGTTTAATTCATAACTTATCCAACTTTTTTGTAAACACATTAATCATATCTTCTTTTCATCTTCTTATTGGATATGAAAGTAGTAAATAAGCTTTTAGTAAAGTTTATATAATATTATAATTACTATAAACAGATATATGTAGTTAATCATTTTACGGTTGGCATCATCACTAGATTTTATGAAAATTTTTTCTTTAATTCTTTCCAAAATTGAGAAAATATTTTTTAAATTATATTATTATGTAATATATTTTTTTTAAATATTTTTACTTATTCAAGTTAAAACAACATCCTGTGTATTAAAATTCAAAGGAAGTAATCAAACAAATAAATAAACAATTATAAGTTATTCAGTATTACTCATTTAATTATTAAAGTATATTATGATAAAAATACATTTATTCAACTATTGTTTTAAAAAAATTTATAAGGTTGCACCTTGTATTTATAATTACTTTTAACTAAATTATTCATATATTGTATGTTTAATTAAAATTACTCATTAATAAAGTATGTATTGGCAAAATCTATGCTTAATGTTTTAAAATTATGATTTTGTTTTTTTTTTAGACACTTGACTTTGATCGAGATGGACTTACTAAGCTCAAAAAAGCAATCAAGGCAATCTACAACTCAGGAAATGGTTTATAATATTTTTTATTTATTTATTTATTTTTCTTTTAAGAAATAAAAATAATTTTGATGTAATATAAATTTATTGTTTATAGCTCACGTTGACAATGAAATGTACTTAGGAAGAGCATTAGAAAGATTAGGTGATGCTGCACTTAAGGAACAAGAACCAGATATTGGTGCAGCTTTTCTTAAATTTGCTGTTGTTACCAAAGAATTAAGTGCATTAATGAAAACATTAGTATGCTATAATTTTTAAATATACTTCAGTTAAAATTTTAAATAGTTTTAAAAATGTTTATATTTATATGATAATTTTTTTATTATAGATGCAAAATATTAGTAATATTGTAATGTTTCCATTGGACTCAGTATTAAAAGGTGATTTAAAAGGTGTTAAAGGAGATCTTAAAAGACCTTTTGATAAAGCCTGGAAAGATTATGAAGCTAAATATGCAAAAATAGAAAAGGAAAAGAAACAACATGCAAAAGAGGCTGGTCTCATTCGTACAGAAATTACTGCAGCAGAAGTTGCGGATGAAATGGAGAAGGAAAGGCGACTGTTCCAGCTACAAATGTGTGAAGTAAGATAAATCTTTGTACAAATGTTTTGACATCATATGAATTTATAATGGAGTTATGTTCTTAAAATAAATTTAATTTTTCAGTATTTAATTAAAGTTAATGAAATTAAGACTAAAAAGGGAATAGAGTTACTTCAACATTTGGTTGAATATTATCACGCACAAACAAAGTAAATATATTGTTTTGAATAATTTTATGTGTCAAATATTTCATATATAATAATTTACACTTATTATATTTGTTTTCAGTTATTTTCAAGATGGTTTAAAAACTATAGAACATTTTGGTTCATATGTAGTAGACTTAAGTATGAAACTTCAAAAAATTAGACAAGCACAAGATGAAGAAAGAAGGCGGTTAATAGAATTGAGGAGTCTACTGAGAAGTTCTGGATGTGATAAAGAGGTATTTATTATATTTAATTAATATAAAAAATTGTAATTTTTGAAACTAATCAGTTTTTTGTAAATACAATAGTTAAATACAAATGCAAATAGTGGGTATTCATTACATCAATTACAAGGTGACAAGCAGCATGGTGTTACGCGCACTGGTCATTTATTAAAAAAGAGTGAAGGCAAAATGAGAAGAGTTTGGCAAAAACGAAGATGTTCTGTACAAGCAGAAGGATATTTAGATATTTGTCATGCTGACGAGAATAAACCCCCCACGAGGGTAAATTTATTAACGTGCCAAATCAAACTGGTACCTGATGATAAAAGAAGTTTTGATCTTATAAGTTGTTAGTGTAATTTTATTTTTTATTATATTATTATTACAGTTACTAATTTTTAAATATAATATTTTTACTGGTGTTGTACATAATAATATAATTTTACATGCAAAAAATCAATTTTCTAGTATTATAAATCATTAAAAACATTTTAGACAATAGGACGTACCATTTTCAAGCGGAGGACGAAGCAGATCAACGGGCATGGATGTCCGTACTAGTCAACTGCAAAGAGCGTGCTTTGTTAAGAGCTTTTGATGCTAGTGGCAAACCAGAGGCAAATCATGGTAATCCTAGTTTAGTTGAACTTCAACAAGCTGTAATTCGGTGTGTTATGAGGTTACCTGGTAACGATAAGTGCTGTGACTGTTCTTCACAAAATGGTAAATATTATAAATATAAAGACTAAAAAACTTAATTATTGCATATTTTAAATTATAATTTTAATAATCACAATTGATTCTTAATAGCATATTTAATTATTATAAAAAAATTTAAATAAAACAAAAAAATAACTATATACTTTTTCAAATAAAATTTTTATTTTTATTTAAACAAAGAAAAATCTAAAGTCTATTTAATTTTGTTAGATGCAACATGGTTATCAACAAACTTTGGAATAATTGTGTGTATAGAATGTAGTGGTATACACAGGGATTTAGGTGTGCATATATCTAGAATACAATCTCTAACACTTGATAACATAGGTACATCTCAATTATTATTAGCAAGATATATGACAAATCAAGCTTTTAATGAAATAATGGAAGCAATGTTACGGCATAACTTTAAACCATCTCCAACATCTACAATGTGAGTTGATATAAATTCAAATTAAAAAAAGCTTACATCACGTGTATATTTGAAAATTATTTTTTATTTTTAATTTCAGGGAAGAAAGATATGAATTTATAAGAGCCAAATATGTAGAAAAAAAATATATTACACGAACTTGTGTTAATGATCAAGATCTGTTATCAGATCTGGAGCATGCTGTGAATAATCGAGATTTACATCATCTGCTTCAAGTTTATGCAGAAAATGTAGATTTGTCAGCTAGTTTACCTACTTCTGTATGTTATTTTTAATATAATAATTTAATCTATTTTTATTAATCAATTACTAAATCATATCATTTATATATTTTTATTATAGGATTTATGTGAAACAGCTCTTCATTTAGCAATTTTAAGAGAAATGGGAAATAGCTTATACATAGTAGATTTCTTGATACAAAATATGCCAACTGGTACTATAGATAAAACAACAACAGAGGGTGATACTGCTTTGCATCTTTCTGCTAAGCATGATAAAGCAGAAGCTATGAAGTTACTATTGAAAGCAGGAGCTGACCCAACACTTCGTAACAAACAAGGAAAAACACCATTAGATATTGCCCAAGAAATCGGACATCACACATGTCAAGAACTGGTAAATATATTCAGATATTTCAAATTATTCATTTACATAATATATAAAAATTTGTGTAAAAAAATAATTCTTTTTTATTCTTCATAGTTAAACCATTCACTTCAACGCCAGAAAACACTATTTGATAATGTCAATATTGATTGGAATCTTTCACACGATGAAGCTTCAACAGATTTTTCTGATGATGAAACTATTATCGAAGAAAGAGTAAGTATAATTTTATTTAATTTAATTTTCGATGTTACAAAATGTACAAATTTTATTTTTTATATTTCACTATTTATATTTACACATATTTTTATTACTAAATAATAACATTTATGAATATTAATATCAAATTATTTATAGAATGGTTGTTCAACTCCAGAAAAAAAATTACGCAGTAGACCTCCATCTTATGCTGGAGCAACAGATACAGGTGTAACAGATTCACCAGTAACATTACGTAGTCGGAGTAGTACTTGTGATAGTTTACAAAGTGGCTTATCACCAGGTTTCTCTACAAGCAAAGAGCAAATGCCACCTCCCCCACCACCACAAATAAAAAAACCAGTAATAGGTATGTTTAATATTTAAAATTTTCTTTTAATTATAATATTAATACATATAAGAAATTTATAGTTATAATAATAAATATATTAAAAATAAAATTTTTATATTTATTAGATTATATTATTTTTTTTTGTATTACTTTTAACATATGTGATAGAATAAGTGTATGCAATTATTTATTAAAATACTAGAAGATAATCATTATACATAACATAGATTTGTAAATTAATTCTTTTTATATTAAAAAATCTAGAATATTTATTTTTTTAATTCTGAATGATTTTGTCATTTCTTGCATTTGGTATTTTTTTTTACAATCACACATGCTGTATGATGCTACAAAATCGAAAAATTCTGTGAAATCTTATAAATTTTAATTAAATAATATTCTTATTTGAAATGGATTATTCAAAATCTTTATTTTTATTTTATTCTTATTTCTAAATAATATAATTTCAACTATGACCTGTATTATCTAGCAATGAGATTCGGCTTACATTTTATATTTTAACTAAATAATATAATATGACATTATTTACCATGATTAATCAAATGAACATATATTTAAAAATGATATTTAAATGAATAAAAATTCAATCGAGCATGTATTAATGTACGAATCATAAATGAATATTCTACGTAATTGCCATATTATTTCGTCATCAATTTAATCATCTATTTGTAATTATTAAATTAAGTTTTGTTGCTGTTGTTAATAATGACATTTTGACGATGCGACATTGGTCGTAAAGCAATGACCCGATTGTTTGTAGTCCCGACCCCAGTCGTGCCAGACGTCTCGATGAACTTTCATGGATCCTTGAAGAAACGCATTGCACCGCCTCCACCTGCGGGTCTCGACATTAGCGGTTGCAGCATCAGTAGTGGGGGAAATCTCTCCGGCACCATCCTCTCGCCCCACTACGGAACCTTGCCTTCAGCCTCACATAGCAGGACAACAAGTGAGCCTATTTTGACTAGTCACACTACTATTCAAACTCTACCACACGTTTTGCGAACCCTGAACACTACTCAGAATCACAAAAGATCACCCAGTGGTGATTCTTCAATGGGACATGGTCTTGATGAATTTCGTAAGTCAAAGAAAACTGAGAATAATTTATTTATATCATCTATTTCTTTGTAACGTCGATTGTTTTTTTTTTTTTTTTTTTTTTTTTTTTTTAATTTTTTCAAATGACTGCCTACTGTTTGTAAACTGTTGCCGTTACTATTAATTATAAGATTTCTCTTCTTAAAAACTAGATTTTATTTGGCAATATGAAAAACATTGTGAATTTACTGTTTCATTTTACATGTATTTTAAATCACATATGTCAATTTTAACTGATTCTAGTCTTCTCAATTTTTAATGGTTTATACATAACTTTCATCAAAACATATATTTTATTCCAATTCGTCTTATTATCATAAGAGTTAACGTACATTATTAAGAATGTTTTAATAAATATTATAATAAATTTAAATTGAACATGATACTAAAGATTAATTGATAGTCGAATTTCTGTGCGAATGATTGTTTAAAAATTCCGCAATTTTATTAAATTATTGTAATAGTTTTTCACAAATTTTATATTTATTTTCTCTATTATAAATATAAATCTTTTCATATGAATATCATACAAAATAACATTGCACGCAAGTGTAAAGTAATTTTTGAGATAATTTAATCATTTGTTTTTACTCAATATTGTACTTATTTATTAATTGATTCGTGATCATATGTAATTGAAGTAATTAACTTCGGGAAAAAATAATTAACAAAAACAACGCAATTATTATGGAATATGAAATATTCTATAAGATTCATATAGAAGATAATGGTTTTGTCTAAAGATAAAGTATAATTTAAACACAAATTCACAGTCTCTCACCATCAATGGTCGTACAAACAACATCTCACCTTTTTGTTATATTTCTGCACCTTTCTGTAAGCTAAGAAAATTGTTGTCCCCCTGCATTTTTTAGGTAACATGGTTTCACTCTTAAAAACTCTTGTCATCACTAATTAGCACACATCAGATGTAATAAGCAAAAACTTAAATCTAAAACATTATTTTATATTTGTAACTCAATGTGAACTTATACAATGAACAGTTTTATTACAACATATATCAAATTATAAAAGCATTTATTTTTTTTATTAGGTATCGACAAAATTAGTATGAACACATCGACTTTGCAAAGACCGCGAAATCCTCCTCCACCGGCACCATCTACCATCTGCCCTTCAACGGAAAGATCCAGACTAACAGATGATCAAAACAGTGATACCCTAACTACATGTCCTGAGAGTGGACTTGGAAATCCACTCCCGCCTCCTCGAAAGGTATGCAATAATTTTTATCTCGCTTATTATATTTATTATTTAATAATTATTGCATAGAGCACATTATTGATGTCATTATCATGCATTACTATTATGAAGGTTCAAAAAATATCCTTAGCTCAAATTTATATTTTACAAAATATATATTGATCAATTTTGTAAAAATATAAATTACAAATTAAAAAATGTAATAAAAAATAAATGAAATGTGTTTTAAAAACTGTATTAATATCAGTTAAATCAATATTTACAATAAAAATTTGTAATTTTAATTTTTATATATTTAATGATACTTTGATCGAGTAAAACAAAATGAATGATTTTATTAATTATGATGTTTTTTCAGAGTGTGTATTAATTTTTCATTGATTTTCGCGTTTTATAACTATTTAAAAGTTAGGATGGAAATGTTTAAATTATACTGCAAATATAAATGGTAATTATTGATAAAAATATGTGTACATATATTGTCTATAAAAGAATTAATGCAGAAAGGTAAAACAAATAACAAGTAACAAATAACAGACAACAGATAACAGATAACAGATTAATCATGTAAATATAATATTGATAAAATAAATAATAATAATATTATTATGATTGTTATTGGGTAGTTGTAAGAAGAGAATCAGATAGGATGATAAAGTTTGTGTTAAGAAGCACAGGATTTGTCATGTTTTCAGCCACCGGCAACGAGCTCGGGATTCAGCAGTTTGCGCCGCTGCAGGGCACTTTACGATTGCGAGGCCGACAATGAAGATGAATTATCGTTTCACGAGGGTGATGTTATCGTTGTAACGAATGAGCACACGGACGATGACAATTGGATGGAAGGTTTTCTTGAACGAGCGCCCGATCGAAGAGGAATGATTCCTATTAGTTTCGTGCACATGTTGCAAGATTAAATTAACACTGTATAATTCAAATGATTTTTTTTTTTTTTATTTTACAAATACAACATATATTACAAGTATACACTTTCGCGCACACGCTTGAACGTCCAGTGAACTAGCAAACGTGTAATACGTCTGGGCAAACGGGCACGTGTAAATACATATACATGTCTACACACGCATGCGTAAATAAATAAATAATTATATATATACATACATATATATATATGTATATGTATATGTATATGTATATGTATATGTATATGTATATGCATATGCATATGCATATGCATATGTATATGCATATACATGTATACACGTACATACGTATGAGCGATACACATATAAATATGCAATATCTCATAAATTTAGAATGCATGCATTAGTATACGTACACAAATTTTATATAGATACTTGCATACATGCATATATACATACGTACACACATGCATACGGCTATTGTTTATAATGCTGCCAGTATTACTAATTTTGTCAATTAGCATTGGAGAGACTATTGTTAAGTAAAACGTATTAAAAATAAAAAAAAAAATTAAAATCTAATATTAACACCATTCACCAAAATTTAATGTCACATAAATTCAAAATCTGAACAATGTTAGTTATTTTTCCTGATAAAATTAAATATTAACATCACTCACATTATGATTCATGTACAGTTCGTAAAAAATGGTGTAATAGAAATGTCTGGTTATAATATTTGCTTAAAAAATGAAAAATAAAAATTAAAAAAATAGAGAGAGAGAGAGAGAGAGAGAGAGAGAGAGGCCTTTATATAAGTGTTTTAATGGTGAATTTTCAGAGAACGATACGTAGAGTATTTGAACATTAAAAAAATTATTGTTTTTGAGATATAACTACTTTTTCTTTTTTATAGCAGTGCCATTTTTATTACGATTTTTTTTTTTTTTTTTTTTTTTAGATGAAAGTATTGTACTTGCTGACAATTGTGTAGACTTAGTAGTTGATGCTAGTGATTGTTTTTAATTTATAGTAATATTATCTTTATTATATATAAATATATATATATATATATCATATATATATATATATATATATATATTTATATTTTTGTTATGTTCATACATCACGTGTAATAAATATTGTAATTTTTTCCAGATATATTTATTATCGATAAATAATATTAAATTTAAATCATCAGTTGTATACAGTTTATTCTTTCTATGTATATGTAAAGGCGTAATATTAATTAATTTTTCCTAATGATTTATTTATAATTTTAATATATGTCTTTAAATAGAAAAGACTAATTATACTTCTAAAAAGTAATTTTAATACATCTAGCATATTCCTTCAGGCACGTTATATACTGATAATATTTATTAAGAATGTTCAGATAATTTAATTATAATAATGCATAAATCAGAAATTAAAAAATTTTTACAAATTTTTTTACAGTATTAAAATGACAATTTTTAATATTTTTCTCTTTACTATTAAAATTATGTTCTTATTTATTTATTAAGAAATTCTAATTATATTTCATTAATAAATACCAAAAAATGACAACTAACTTAAATTTGATGTTTTTTTCTTGTTTCCTATTCGAAATATGAATCAATTCAACTGGGTATGAAAATAAGTTTTTATTCTTTTTATAATGATGGTGTTGGTATAAAGTGTTGTAAAATCATATCGTTTAGTAAAAATAAATTCATGAAAAAATACTACTCCAGCAAATAGAGTATACAAATTAGTGTAAAAAAAAACCTCTTATAATTTAAATATATTTGCATTTAGCGAAATCAGAGAGATGTTATTTGAAATCGCATGAAACGATTAGTGTTGTTCGTTATCGACTATAGCCTATAAGATTAAATCAAATGTTAGAAAAAAACATCAATAATTGGATAATAAATATATTAAGCTGATTTTGTTCTTAACCCTCAACGTAACAAAATAATTAAACAAATATTTTAAATCGTGAATTGGAAAAATTTAGAAAAAAGTTTACAATATTTTGTCCAGTCCCATTAATAAATATTAATTTCATGTAAAATCTAACTTTATAGATCAATTGAATAAAAATAGTAACCTTTTTCACAAAAGGTATTTATTTATTATCAGACTAAAAGAGATGTTTCTCATTTCCAATGGAAAACAGTTTAAATGTAATCTGTATGTATATAAATATATAATTAACTTAATTAAAAAGAGAAAAAGAATTTTTACACCCTGTAATATATATATTTTTTACTGATAAACAATAATATATATTTTATTATTTTATTAATAATTGAAATAATTATTATTAATTTAGTAAAAAATATCTATTACTTAAATCTTAAAAATTTTTATTTTCGTAAGCTTTTTATTCGAAACTTTGAAAACAAAAATTGTGATATATTCATATTCTGGATAAATTTAAAACTTTATTTTTCGTTAAAAAATCAAATGTTTTTTATTTAAAATTTTATAAAAATTCCGAAGTTTGAAAGTATTATCTATTTTTTTTTTAATACAAATTTTATAATGTATAAATTATAATCTTACTTTAAAATTTTCTTTGCATTTTTATTGTAACTAACTAAAATCTTTACTTTAATCATAAGATTTACACCAATAACTAAAATTTATTTTTATTTTTAATCACGTCTAAATATTGTAATAATATTCGAGTATTGAAAATACATGAATTAAAGTCTCGTAGCATGTATACTGACTATTAAAGCGATCAAAATCATTAATTAGCCCTTGTCTTATATAATATACAATAAATAAAATTTATATCCTTTTCAGGTAGGTTTGGAATCTAATTACTCATGTAGAATGTATGTTGCGTACCTGCTGAAGTAGTGTGATTCGGAAAGTTGCAGTACTAGAACCGAAGCTATTAAGGGAATCGGTACAATAGGATACAAATGAATGGGTGATCAAATGAAAAATTAATTATAATTAATTCAATAAAAAAAAAAAAAAATTCCAAAATTGCTTTAAAAGTACGAGGCGCATGTGTAGATTTATAAAGCTATATATAAATTATGTTATAAACTACTTACAGTAATTTGGTACACCTTAGGAACGTATTCGAAATCATTTAATACTATTCCTCTTCATTATTATTGTTGTTGTTTATTTTTCATTGTTTCTAGTTTACCGTTTCTATAGAAAAACCTACAAATTTTTTTTTCTCCGGGGTAAGAGAATTTAACCAATAGGAATATAGCACCGTTTTAATCATTTTTGTGTTTATGAAGATTGTTTTCTGTATGAAGAAAATTCCGCGACTACAGGTAATAGACGCATAGTTGTTAATAAAAAATTAGATTCATTGGAAAACACGGAAATAAATTTTATGGGTATTTTTCTCTTAAAAAAGCAATAAAACCATTAAAACAATCAGATCTAAGTAACAACTACTAAGCAGAGCATATTTTTATTATTATTTTTTGACTTGTATTATTGTCATTTTTAAATGTATGTTCAATTTTAAACATATAGTAACTATATATAAATGATAAATTCGTATATAAAATAGTAAAATGTAAAATCATCCAGGAGAATTGTAGGACGGCGGTTGAGTTAGATATTGTTTATACATATAAGTTATGTTATATTATTTTATATGTAAAATAAAAGGGTAGTAACAAAGGAAAAGGAGTATAAAAATTCTTTCTTAATCTGGAAAGGATAATAACAGCGAGGTTTGTCCGTTTCCAACATTAGTCAAATAAACTTGCCTACTTTGTTGAAAATCCTGGATATCTATTCATTAAAATTACTTATTTAAATAGTTTCTCGTTTTTTCTTATTAAAATTAGTTATTAACAAAATTAACAAAGACAATTATTTAAAACATGTTATTAAATTTGACTAATTTCAATGTTTTAAATGCAATTTTGGATGTTGAATTAAAAATTTGAATCATTATGATGAATTGATGATGGTAACTTTTAATTATTTGATACACAATTATTATTATGCTTAATAATTTATATTTAATACTTTACAATAATGAAATTCCAATGCTTTAATTTATAAATGAGTTTTTTACTGAATCATGTAATGTCATAATTTATTTAAAAAAAATGTTATTTTAAAAATTTTGAAACAAAAAGAATGAAAATAAAATTATTGTACGTCGAGTCACGGATTTTGCACCAAAGACGAGATATCAAGCGTTTGTAACCCAAGATATTTAACACCAAAACACGAGTGCAAAATACTCTCACTAAATTTATAAGACAACCGAAAACATAAGAAACAACATAAAAAATTTCTGATGGCAGTAATCGCGAAGCGAAATAATGATTTGAATGTAATTGATCGAGGCAAGCAACACTGGCAAGTGAAACAAAAGGTTTTAATGGGCGTCAACCCCAATGGAAGATCAAGACGCTTTTGCTAATTAATATAATGGAAACTTGTTACACGAGAAGCTTTAAGTTATGTACTGAAACACTAAAATATGGACTTACATGTATATCGTAATTATTGTGTTACACGATTAAGTATAAGAATAAAAATAAACGTAACGGTATCATTTGTATTGTGATCTTGTGATTCTCGATTTTTGGTTTGAGGCCACTTTGTTTGTTTACAATCAAATATGATTGAACCTAGATATTACTAATTATTATCATTCACTACTTCACTAACAACATTAATACTTGGTAAAATTATGTTTAAGTTGTAAATTAGCCAATGTATTTCTTTGATAATAAATTTTAAAACAAATAATTTTAATTAGTACTATGTAGAATGGTTTTAATTTTTTTTTTTTTTTTGGTTCGTCTTTTATTCATTTACAATAGAAAATTTCATAAATATGCTTGCCAGTTTTTTCTTTTTAAATTTAGACATTCTTTTATAACAATCTATTTTTTCATAACATTACGTCTTACGTGTCTACGTATTTTTTACATATGTTATTTTTTTAGTAAAGTAAATTTATGCATCTTGTATTTTGTATATAACATTTGTTTATTTTATAATCTAAAATATGTTTTTCAATTTTTGTCTAAATAATATATTTTATATGACCTTGACCTTTATAATTAACTTTTACTATAAGGGTTGACATGAGTAAATATTAAATTAAAATGTTAAATTATTAAAAATATTAAAAAATATTAAATAAATGTTAATATAAGCAACTATTAAATTGTGTGCAAATGTTTTTTTTATAAAAACATTATCCTAGTTTCAGACAATGTTCAATTTTACCATTTTAAATTTATATTTTATTGTAAATTTTAAACTAATTATTAATTGTAAAATTATACATTATGAATACTTTTTATACATATTAAACACACAATGGAAAATAAGAGTACTCATGAAAACACATGATTCGTCAAGTAATAAAATGATTATTTATACAACTTTCGGCATGAATAAACAATTAATTGTAAGAAAAAATTTACTTGTTACAGAGTAACAAAATAAAAATTAATATCCCATTAAAAAGTTAACTCATATCTTTATAAGCGTTTTTTCTGTTTGTGTATATTTGCAACAGTCAAACATGTACAATTAAGCATGAAATAACTAGTTCTTCTGCGTAGAGGAATTCTTTTCCTCTTCTATTTTTAATTTCAAAGATATTTATTTTTATATTCTTGTAATAATATATAAATATATATTATAAAAAGATGTATATTACAATATGCATTTATATTTATAAATAAATATAAATATACAAAATAAATATAATGTATATCTTTTTTTAAAAATATTTTTCTGACAGTAAATTAATACTGTCAACTTTTTAAAACACAAGGAGCAAGAAATTATAAATTTTATTATCTATATTTTAAATGGTATTGTATTATTTATATTTGTGATAATTCTTAGTTGATAATGAAAAAAATTAAAAATATATATAAAATTATGTTGTATTTGTAAAATTTAAAAAATTATAAAACAAATCGTAACATTAATTTTGCTATACAATATCTATAAATATTAAGTATAAATTTTAATTATAATTGTATTTAATTATCATTTTTTAAATATAAATTATTTACAAAGAAATGAAATTTAATTTATTAATAATTGGATTTAAAAATGATATGCACTGTAGGAATTTTTAATAAATTCTTTTTTATTATGTGTAATAAATAATTAATGAACAATAAATACCTAAATATGAAATAACAAATAATAATAATAGAAAGTAATATAACTTAGAATTAATAATGGTAATTATAATAATAACGACAATAATAGTAATAATAAATAAAAGTATGTAACAGTTGTATTTGTAATAATAATATTCAAAATAAGAAAAACATTGATACTAAATTTTAATTAAATGACTTGTGAGTGTTTCCGCAATGACACTAACAGCAATAATAAATTCAAAAAACACTATAGAAATAATTTGTATAAAAAACAATACAGTACATATTAAAAATGCTATAATAACATTCATATTGAAAAATTACTCATGCAATGTTTATAGTGACTATTAATCTTGTTATAATTGTCAATATTTTTATAGCATTAATATTATTATTATTATCAATATTTTTTAAATATAATTTGTTGCACTACAAAAACTAGGTACGACATTTACTGGTGTGCACTATTAAAAATTAATAAATTCCGCGCCAATTTTTTTTTTGTTCTTGCACTTTTACACATTGAACATGGGCGAAACTTTTCACTGAAGTGCTTGGCACCGCATTTATGAAGCGATTTCAATCATACGTACGTAGAGATATGAAAATTTTTATTAAAAATAATGAAAATTATAAACTTTTTTCTGGATATTAAGAAAAATGCAGTTTTTTTTTCAATGTCACAATGCGTACTTTGATAGTATTCAACGAATCTAAAAAAGCATTAATGCATGAGTTTACAACATTAAATTGTGTCATGAAAATATGTGAAAAACTAAAAAAGAATTTGTATAGTATCTCTTAAATTTACATGTCTATGTTTCTAAGCACTACGGAAAAAGCAGATCAAAAAACATATTATTTGCCTGTCAAAAAATATTTCAAATTAAAATAATTTTTTTTTTACCATACAATCATTTTTTTTAAATGCATGTTATTTTTAATTTAATTATAATATTGTAATTTTTTTTTTTTTACCAAGTTTTTATTCCCATCTTATCAGGTCCCGATGTATTATATTTAATATTTCATGCGAGTTTAAAGCAAGTACACATTTAAAAAATTCTTTAGCTTGCATCTACTATATAGTTTCAAATTCATACATACATATTATAATTAATTAATTTTTTCTTTCATTAAAAGCTGGATATAATTGTTTCAAAATTAGTATATTTTTGTGTAATGTTTTTAAAAACAAAAAACTATTATTGAATATATTTTTTTTTAATGTTTATATTTTCTTATTTTTCAAATGACATTAAATAAAATAATGTAAAATTAATTCTGTTAAATGTTACTTTATATTTGTTGAGAGTAGCAAAAATTACTTATGATGTTAACAATAAAGATCGAAGTAACCTCTTGCATATTATTTAAGGTGCATTAATTTAGCAAGATGAATAAAAACGAATTTATGTGAATATTAATTATAAATCTGAAATATAAATGAGAATATTCATGCATTATTATTTCACAATATACAAAGATTTGTTTTTATTTTTTTTAACTTTTCTCTATAACTTATTTTTTTTTATTGCACTTAAAATATTTCTAGATGTCTAACTTATTTTTATATAATAATTCGTAAAAAATAATACAGTAATTTGTTATGCTAATAATTGAGGCTTAATTAGTAAAACTTTATCTGTAATAATAAATTTTTTTTATTACTTAAAAGCAAAAGTAATGAAATATAAATGCAAATATTTGAATATAAATATAATTGCTGAATACAATATTTAAAATAATTTCATTTTTAATAAATTTATATAATTTATTAATACTTCTTGTACAATTAGTACTCAAGTGTTTCCTCTAAAAAATTAATAAAAAATCTACTGCAGCTTTTTTATATTGCATATCCTGTATTACACCACAGTATTATAGTATTTTTTAAAGTCATATGAGATTAGTCAAGGAATCTTTAGAGGAACTATGCTAATACCATCAAGTACCGCGTTGTGTTTTTTTGTATACATCAAATATTCTTTGAAAGTAAACAACATTTTAATATTTTAATTTAAAACGAAGATAAGACAAAAGTTGATAATGTTTACTAAAATGATAAAATTAAAAATATATTTGATATTATTCAACTTCACACAACTATAATTATATAGTATTTTTATTCGTCAGGATCAAAAGAAGAAAATCATGTCTTGAATACTTAATGACATTGTGAGTAATTTTTTATTACTTGTTATAAAGAGAGAGAGAGAAAGAGAGAGAGAGAGAGAGAGAGAGAGAGAGAGAATAAAATATATTAGTATTGCACATGTCAAGCAGAATAAAACTTTAGTTATTTATTGCAGATGATTGATTACTTTTTTTATGTATCAGCAATCAATCGCAAAAGTCTTCAAGACATTTTTTCTTCCACATATATACTAATCGGCTGTATACTTGATACATGTAGCATCAATTATATTACAAAAAAGTATCATACGCAATGATTTCATTATTGAAATTTTACACAATTACGTTCATTTTCTAGCTTCTTTTTGCTCTTATTGTTTAATGTTCTTTCCGTTGATGATTTGTCTCGGACAACCAGATAATTCCCTCGACTATTATTAGCTATCGCACTTTAGAACAATCACTACATTTATGCAAAAACTTAGTATTAGTATTAATTAATACTTGAATTGGCGTGATTATTATGGAATTTAATCTCTATAGTCATGAGTATTCTGTTTGAATTATTCAAGAATTTGTTTTTTTTACATGATTTTTTTATTATATGCTCAAACAACGCCTAAGTAAGCGTAAATTAACCCATCCCTAAATTCATTAAAGTGACATCTTTCAGTTTTATAGAGTAAGGTAAATTCATTTTAAAGCAAGAGCAAAACCTGCGAAATTGTAATTAAATTTTAATGAAAAACCCATGTTACACGCACAAATACACACACGTGCGCTACATTAGAGCGAGGGAGTTCCTTATGCCACTGGAGATTATTATTATTTATCAGACACATCTATTCTTTGACCTCGAAGTATTTGTATGTCGGGTTTTCGTAGCCATTGATCTGCATATTGGCCACATGTCGTTCCTCTGGTGTAGCTGTCTGATCCACCTCAATGAAACCCTTAATCAAATGCAAAGATTATTACCAATGTATCTCTCCTCTTTTTTTTTTTAAACTATTTAAAGACGAAATATAAAAGAGGAGATTTCAGCAAAATTAAAAAGGAGATGGTTAATTTTTTAATTTTTTAATTTTTTAATTGATAAAGAAAGGGATGATCCAAATTGACCAGTTGGTTCTTCTCTTACGGATAAATATTTTTATATTTAATATTTTATCACTATTAATTTATTATTTAGCTCTCTCAAGTAAATCCACACGATTTTCACCTGCTGCAATCATTTTTATGAAACATTGATAAAAGTACGTTGCAATCAAGTTTGTTCGTAATCAAAGTAAAGAGAAAATTATTTTTATGCCAAATCAGGTTATAAAATTTGCAAACAATAGACGGCAAATGCACGTCGATTACTCGGCTTTTAATTAAGTATCAATACGGTAAGAATAATTTAGTATTGTGTATCGATTACACTTAGTGTATTTATAGTTTATATACATGTGTATATATATATATATAATAATACAAAGATCTATGTCTTGTCTATGTAAAAATAATTTTATTTTTAAAATTTAACCTAAACACGTGGTCAATTAAAATTAAAAAGATGAAGATAGATACAGGAGTTAAGGAATTTAAAATTCTTTATGCTAAATTGCTTTATGCTAAATTGTTACCTGGCTATGAGGGCTTCTTGCATTTCGACGTCTACAAACTGCAACTCCAACAATAGTAGCAGCCATTATTGCAATGGTGGCGAAAGCTATGGTGAAGTAAATCGATCTACTTTCACGATGATGAACATCACGCCTGACAGAGTAACTCTAATAATAATAATAAAAAAAAAGTTCAAGATGTAGATTATTTATTATATGGCTTTTTGTGAATTTTTATGAATTATAATATTTTCATTTAAAAAGGTAATAAGAAATAAATAGATTTCGATAAAGAAATTTAGGAATTGGATTCTATTCTTATGCTTTGGACAAGAATTGTATTTAAATAAGAAGCTAGGCAATGTTAAAATAATAATAATAAGTCATTCCGAGTGTTTCCTGTTGTTTATTGCAATGAAAAAAGAAGAAGAAATAGGGATGTACTTACTGGCTCGGCGTGCGAGACATCATGAGACATGCTATGCGATGCATGAATGAAGCCATCGTTGCGCTTGATGGCTGTGGCATTGCCTGTTGTTGCGTTGACCACTTGTCTTTGTTGTTGCTGTTGACTTTTCTTTTGGTTGATTGGTTCCACTGGAGGTGGCTGTTTCTTCATGGAGCTCATCACGTCAACCTCCTTCAACTGTTCCTGTTCGGTCCTCAGCTCGCCACGTTCGGCCTTCCGCTGCTCTTTACGCTCGCGTTCCAGTTGTTTTTGATGCTCCTTTTCTGCAATTAGTGCACACGAGAAATGCTGAATTTATTTCTGTTTTATATTTTGTCTTGTCGACATACTCATGCTATTTTTTTATTTATTTCTTCAGATTTTAAGGAAATAAGAAACTTCAGATTTCTTCTTCTTTTTTTTTTTTTATCAACAATTTTTTATGTACCAAAAAGCCATGATTTATACTGCATTTTTATTTTCTTTAAATCATATAGGAAGTTCACACGTTAAACCTCATTTAATGAGTAAAAATAAATAAATATAAACATAACATAAAAACATAAAAATAATTTGAGATGTAATTTTGTTTTGAAACCTTGCTGTTTGCTGGCAACATCCGCTTGATATTTGTCCAAAATAGCGGCTTCAGCCTCGCGAGTCATTGCCAATAGTAATCCTGGAGTCTCGTCCTTACTACGCAATGCCAGCACGTAATCGCCCATCAGCTTACCGATTTTACTTCCCAACTCCGGGTAACTACGTTTTCAATGCCCAAATAAACATAAATTACATTCTAACGTTCACTCATTGTTCGAGCACAATATTATATGCAATATTATTATGCAATATCAAGCTTATAAATTTAATGTAATTTTGTCTTTTGCTCAAAATATTTCTCAACGCCTGCTTCCTTACAAAATTCGGTAATTTTATGCTTGATTTTTTATTGAAACAAAAATTTTAGGAATAAATAATTAATTGTATTTATTCAATATATTCATACTTATTAAAATTCAATTTGAACGATACACTTTGTTTCTTTTCTTCTCCCTAGCAATTTTATTCGGATATTTAAATCTAAATATTTAGAGATACACAGATCAATACTGATGAACACTGTTGTACTGAAATAATGTATTATTTTACTTTTCTTATTCAACAACTTTGCAAAATAAATGCTTATTATTTTGATTTTTTACTCGATTGTAATTTTACGAAAATATTGTAAATTGAGAAGAAAAACAACAAAACTAATTAAGACTTCTGCATTAAACAAATTAAATAAATAAAAGATATTTTGTAAATTATCTTTAAGCATAAATGATTATTTCATAAAAAATCAACGTACAATAGTATAATTGATGTTAATGAATTGTGAATTAAATATAAATCTTACAAATGTAAGATTCGTATGTGAGAATTTTTATGAATTTAGAAGTAAAATTTAAAAAATTGCTTATTAAACCACAGTGAATCGATAAAAGGTTTTTATTTATAAAAGTTTTAGAAATAATTACAATTGATTGAGCTAGAGTTAAAGACCTCTCATTAATATTATTCCTTATAAAAAGATCCCCCTTGTTTAATTTATGAAGTTTAAGTATTATTTGAGAATAAAATGAAAACGCACCGTTCTAGCATGAGAAGACTTTGATTTGTTATTCGGTCTATGTCGGCCAGGTGTTCGAGTGTCGTTGGTTTCTCCTTTTGCGCCTGCTCCAGGCTACTGTCCAGCAGGTGTTTGTAATGGGCGATCGTGTGGTGTCGGTCCTTGTGCAAAGCTCGAAGCAGCTTTTGCAAGCACTTTTGAATGCGGTGTTCCTAAAAAACAGAAATATTTTACAGTCGCATTCGTTTTTATAACATAATTCATATTATTATGTAATTAGTTCAAAATAGTAAATTTTATTTATTGAATGTTAGTGTCATACTCATTGATTATTATCATTTCAATAATTATTTGCGAAATGTAATAAAAATTAATCTCACACTATAATTATTTAATAAAATTGCCTTTCAATTTATAATTATATTTTACAATACTTGAATTCATTAAAATATATATTAAGTGTAATTCAAAGGTACTTCGGAATCCAGTTTGAAGTTGTCATGAATATTTTTTTAAATTGTATTTTTTAATTTAATAATATAAAATGTTAGGTGATTGAAAGAAAACAACTGATAATACACTAATGATCATATATAATATTTCAGTGATGGTTTCATGAAAAATATATCAGTACATTATTGCAATTGTCTGACTGATCTAGAACTTTTACTATTTTACAATAATGTTTTATTTATATATAAATTCTTCTGATACTGTATACAAGTAAAAATGTAGATATATATTTTTTATACACCTAATATTTGTAAAAATGATTGCATTTTACTTTTTTCACTTTCGTGTTATTAAAATGTACTCGATTAATTTATTTATTAATTTGTATAATAATTCTTTATACTATAAATATATATTTCATATTATAAAAATTAGACGTGTTTTTTAAAAAAAAATTTTCAATACAAACATGTTATGTTTACATATATAATTATAAGTAATATCCATTTGATGAAAAAAGTTTACGAAAGAAGAAAATAGATACAGCAGAAAAACAAAACACATTTGCCATATAAATTTATATGTACAAGTAATTGAACTTAATTTTCAATATGATTGACATTGAGAAATTTCATAAAAAATATTATTTTATTTGTATAATAAATGTTTTCTTTCCTTCGTATAAATGTATAAAAAGTTTAAAAATTTGAAGTATTCCAGATGTATGTGCACTATTCTTTTAGAACAATCGAAAAAATAAAAAATTATATAAAAAAAGTTGAAGTACTTACGTTTGGAGGGATTTCATTGAGTGCAGCTGTGTAACAAGACATAGCTTCTTCGTTTCTTTGCTTTACAGTTTCCTAATAAAATGAATTATTTTATTAAGCATAAAAACTACATTTAATGAAATTTATGTTGCGAAAAACATTAGTACCTACTATCAAAGGAATATTTAATTTTTAATAAGCTAAGTAAAAATTATTATACCATTATTTTTTAAATGCACCATCAAATTTGACTGATTGAAATTTATTTGACTATAAATCAACATTGATGAATATTATAAATAATTTTTTAAAAATATCTCTAATATTATTAAGATTAAAATGAAAAATTACATAATGTATATTAACTTGTTAACTGTAAAAAATATTAACCAAAAATTTTTATTACTCGCGCAATAAATGATAATAAATGATTTTTCATATTTTATGAACTTTAAAACTGCTGAGCATAGGAACGATTAAATCAATTTTACACGTAAAAATTTTATTTATGTGGTATGCAAAATGTTTACATAAAATTAAAACTCTTTCTGCTCGATACTGCATCCAACTAAAACCATTGAATACATTTAAAGGATTATCTAATTCATTTCTAAATAACTACTCCAACTATACAACTTACGTAGCGTAAACTCATACAAATTTTTATTTATTAAAATTTGTATGAGTTCATTATTCTTCCTTAATAATTAACAAGTGATCGAAAGTTTTGAATTGCCTTTAGAAAGATTAAGGTTACATTTATCGGGTGATTTATCATGAATACAGCATCTCGAAAATACAAGACTCAATTTATTAAATAATGCAAGTGAATAATTAAATCGGAAAATGAAAAATTCACCTGTACTCGCTGTTGGTGCATGGCACTGAGATGGTGTTTTTCGGCGGCTCCACTGGCCTCCAGGGCAGCCACCGTTTGCTGGAACCTCACGGTCATCCAACGTTTGAAGGCATCCGCGGCTACGGGGTCGCGAGCTCGGATGTCTTGGTATCGTTCTTCGAGGTCACTCCAATCCTTCATCACCTGCAATCAATCGTTGCAACACCTGGATATAGTTACGAGTGCATGTCATGCTTCTCTATTAGTATCTTATCTAGCACAATTCACTCAAACTGATCACAATCTTTCTGGTCATTTTTTCGTATTTAATGATGAATCAGAATTGAAAAATTCTTAATTATGACTTCGAGTTTTTCATTCATTCGCAAACTACTTCTTTATAGCACTTTTATCTTATATTAATGCTCTTAATTATTCATTAAAATTATTTCTTGATAATTCTTTTCTAATTTCTACGGGTATAATAATATTTCTATGATAAAGTTTTGTATTGACTAATTGTACAAAAATTTAAAATTCATTTCTAATTTAATTAATTGTATTATGATTCAAAAAATTTTTAATCAATAATGACTAATCAATAATTAATACTTTAAAAATAATTAATATGATCATTTTTATCATTTATTCTTTTACATCATAAATATTTTTTTTCGCAGGGATGCAATAAAATTTTGATTAAAATACATCATTATCAAGTAATAAATTCTCCGTCGATCTATTTCTATGGTATAAAATTTAAAATTAATAATAAAAACGTTGGTATTAATGTAACTGATAGTACTTTCTGTTGTACGTCATCATTTTTAATTTGATTATCCTATAGCCATTTAATTCTAAAGTTCGTAATCTACAGTAATTACTTGTAATAATCGAATAAGTTTTAACCAAATGAGATTATACTGCATATTCATTCGAGTTCTGGATTCTGAACTTCCAAGCCAAAATTAGTGTGATCATTAATAAAACCAGGAATTTAAAAGATTAAAAGTAGAAAATATTTTAAGCATATACTAATTAACATTTATATTTAATTCATTTAATTAGAAATTATAATTTCAATATCAATTAAGAAAAATTTGTTGTAATTATTAGAACAGTGACAAATGAGATTTTGTTGTAAATAGTTTTAATTTGTAACAATAAATAAGGTTAATTTGAGTTGAATATATTTAAATATAGAACTTTACACCAACTGATTAAAATTAAAAAAGTCTTTAATATGAGACAGTACCAAGTTTTTTCATCTTATATTATATTATTAATCAATTATCTTCTTATTATACGATTGACTAATTGCCTAATTGACTGTTGTATATTAAGAAATTTTATACAAGACCTATTCCGATGTCATTAAATTCAGTTTATAAAATTAATTTTCATTGGCTTTTTTACAGTTAAAATACTAAATCCTTTAAGGTCTATTTTAAAATTACTTTATAAAAAAGTAATCTTCTAAAGTAATGGGCTTCGAGTAAGTAAATAATTCAAGTGATCTGATTTTAAAAATAATCTTGTCCTCTGTAAAGAAAAGCTTGCTCATATTTTTTATCGATAATCCTTTGGATAGTGAATGTGGATTTATGCTAATTACAGTTAATGTCTAATTCAAGCATCAAATATTCAAATAGGGTCCCTTAATTGGGCGGTGCTCGTCGCGACAAAATCTTACCTTGGTCACTTCCTCTTTATGTATTTCCTCAAGCCTCATTTGGGCCTGTTTGTAACTCTGGTGTTCTAGCCGAGGGTCAAAGTGCGTCAAGTAGGGATCTGGTGTTCCGTGTGGTAGGAAGGCTCCCGCCGCTCCGGATGTTTGAGGACTACTCGAAGTACTCGGAATTAATGTGCCACTGGTGGTGCTACTACTGGTACTACCGACAATCCCCTTCGTTTTATCATCCGTGACAAAGTCTGTGGATATGGGCGCCGAGGACGAGGCTCTGGACATCGAGTAACAGTGATTCAAACATTATTCATCGACTTGAAAAATCAGTTCATCATCGGTTGCCTGAGCTTTTGAGCTTAGAGTAAAGAACCTTTCTAACAATGCGACATTAACTTTATTCTTCGAAATTGTGATCTTTGCACTATTCAATTTATCTTGTTTTATCGATAACTCAATATGGTGGAATGTTTTTTTGATTTACATTATAATTTTTAAAATTGGAAAAATCAATAGAAATATGTTGCAATGTGTAATGATAATGTTGGTATAAGCTGCGTTTATTTAAAATTTTATCTTAAGATTATCTTCATATTCATTAAGTCATCAAATCGTTAACATTCAAAAAAAGTTATATCAATTTATTTACTCATTTTAATGCCTGTATTATTTTGTTTAGAAGCTCAAAATAATATAATTAAAAATAGATTAGTAAATTTCATTGAAAATTGATTACATACCCAAACCATTTTGTAACAATGTACACTTTTTAAAGAAAATGTATTTTAAATTAAATCAACAGTACGTGCTCAATTAAATAAATAATAACAATAATAGTCATACTTTAATAAGAACCCCTGAATAGTCAATTTGGAATTCTTTTTTTAAATATAAATTTATAAAATTGTTCTCTTTTATCAAACGTGTAAAACTATATTGTGTCAATTAGTGTATTCCAATAATATATATTGCTAAAATAATATAAACAACCAATAGGCTGACTTATTTATATTAACTGTTGTATAAAAAAACATTGAAAGAAGTCAAAAATATGAAATAAATTATTTAATTTAATACCTTGTAGTGGCTTCATAATCCTCAAAGTATTCTTCATTGCTGTCGTCCTCGTCGGCTTGATCGCCGAGTACGTCATCCAAATTTTCATAGGAATCTGAGTCAGCATCTATGTCGTCATCTTGATCAGCATCATCGTTTAAATTTTCACCCTCTTCCTCAAAATCTTCGTTCACTGAATTGGGTAAATGCATCTCAAAATGCTTCTTTAATTTCACGTTTTCTATGTAATGCATTCAAACCAAACATTACATATACATTATCTTGACTTTTTTTTTTTTTAAGTTTTACAATGGATTTTTGATGTGCATTTACTTAAAAAAATTACATCAATAAATATTTTCCAACTAATTATTTTTTAAGATTGTTTCTCATCGGTAATATTTATTTATGCAATTGATGTGGACATACATGTATCTATTTTTTTTTTTTTACCATTTTTTACAATCGGTTGTAAATAATTATAATATATAGTAACTATTTTTATAAATAACTTGTACTTTTTAAGTGTCAAAATAATATTAAACGCATGTATTGATTAAAAGTTTTTAAACAATTATTTCGATGATTTTGCAATTTTACCAGGAAATAAAATTTCACGAATAAGAATAATCAGTTACAATGGATTTTTTAAAACAATGTATGTATATATATATATATATATATATATATTAGTTTGGATAGTTTATGCAATGTACATACCTTTTAAGTGTTTTGGACAACATACGAATTCTACTCCTGCAAAGAGAGAGATACCACAGGGAAGGAGCATTGCAAAACTTCGCAAATTCATATTTCGCTCACGACATGTGTCAGCTGCCGTTGAATTCCACCTGAAACAAAAAATTTATCCATAAATACTTTTGTCAATATTTATAAAAATGTTAATATATTTAATTATGCGCCCATTAACTAAATCCAATACATAATTACATGGTTGCATAATATTTATAAATAATCATTTATTATACATTCGTTTTCATCATATAATTTAATGCATATATTGAATAGCTTTTACTTTATTTTTCTTTTTATCGTTTCTATTTTGTCATATTTTTTTTTAATATTTTATTTTTTTGTTTTTATTCTACTTTTGCAACAATTGTACATGTTTCATTTTTTTACCATTCATTTTTAAGATATTCTGCTTAACTTTAATTATATAATTCATTTGTTCTCATTTTTAAAAAATATTTTAAATATTTCTTATATTTCTCTGTACATATTGGATGTTTTTATTCGTTATTTTTCCAAAGCCAATTATTTGATATGCTATGAATTAACCAAAATCTTTATTTCTTTCTAATTTTTTACTAGTTTTTAAAATTCACATACTGAATTTTCATTTTTGATACTTCCTTTTAATAGTTCCGAATAAAAGATGTAATTTATTCTATGTTTATAAAAAAAATTATCTTAAATAATTAGCACATATAATTTTAAATCTACATCTTTTCTTTCAATCTACTAATATTTACAAATTTATTTTCAATAGTCTTATTATAAGAAATTTCAGATTTCTTTTAGTGTGTATGTATTTAAATATTCTAATTTTTTCTTTAATGTTTAAATTTATGGAATTAAAAAACATTTTAGAAGAACGAATAAAATTTTAATACAATGCTCAACAATTATGTTTTTTAATATTAAAAAAGTTTTTAATTTTTTACATGAAGCATGTTCTTTTTCTCGAATAGAAATCATTTAATTTGTAATAATTTTAAATATATAAGAAAAAAAAAGTAACAACATTAATTGAAGATATCTTTTATCCTGTATGTTAAATTAAAGATGTTTTTAATATATTTTTAAAAAAAGTAGAACTAATTTAAAAAAAAAATTGTTTTAAGGTATTATTCAAATAATATTAATAAAAAACAGAATACCTATAAGATTCCCAACATTTAGTTTGATTGTGAAGATGATCAAATAAGCAGCCTTCAGGTACCAATAGAGCATCACTTTGAAATGGACCCTCTGCAAGTTAATAATTATTAATATTATGTTTTCGTTTAAATAAAAGTTAATACAAAAAAAACATAAAAGACTTAAATGGATATTTTATTTATTTTTTATTTATTTATTATTATTTACCACTATTATTTTTCCCCTAAAATGTTAAAAGCATGAATAAACATATTAAAATGTTTGTACTATAATTATATGTATAAAAAATAAAATATAGATAATAGAAATTATATGTTGTACATTTAGATTATTCAAAAAAAAAAATTCTTAAATTTATTTTTATTTTACATAAATTAACGAAGATGACATATTATGTCTGAGTCTTTTTTTTGAAAATATTTACAATAAAAACAAATTAAATTAAAAAATAAATAAATAAAAATGTAATTTATGATGGATTAAAAAAAAAAACTCAATATCCAATGTTAAACTGGATTATCTCTGTATCAAGGTTAAAAAACTATTATCCATCAAGTGAAATTTATATTGAAATATTATATAAATTACTTTTAAAATTATTGTAAATTGTTTATGATTTTTTATCGGAAACGAGAGAAAAAGACTTTCTTCACCTATATTTTATTATAAAAAATAAATTAATTTAATAAATCATTTTAAGAAAAAAAAAAATAAATTTATATTTTGCAAATGCTTGAAATTAAAAATGAAGGATAGCGAAATTTACCTAGGCATCTGTACGGCTTAACCCATCGTGATAATTTGCATTTATTCTTGCCAGGTTTACACCAGCTATTAATCCGAATGTAGTGTGACGACTCAACGATATTTGTAATATCTCGCTTCGGATAAGCCTAGGAAAACATTAATAATTCGTTTACATACATTATGACGCTAACTTCATTTATTATTATTTTATTTATTCATATTTAGATAACACATTTGGCTTTATTCGTTGTTTCTCAATACCTTTTAAATAAGGATATATAAACTTTATTTAAAACTAATTAACAGTATTTAATTTTAATTATCGCGATCTGATCTTTTATATTATGATATTTTATATATCTTTTAATCTTATAAATTACATTATTTCGTACGCTATAAAATTAATGTAATATTCGTCGGTTTTATTCAACTATGAAAATAATAAGTTCTGTGCTAACGTTATATCTGGTTACACTTTCACACAAAAGGTTTTCCAATCTATTCAAATTACAACCTTTATCTGGAAAAAGCGAAGACGATAATGTATTTTCTCCATTCAAAATTCAAATACAAATTGCAACCAAATATCTGGTGGTTGTACTTAATAAAAGGAAATAAGGTCTTTATATCAAATAACTTTTTATATTAAAATTGCATATCTTTCTTGACAAATAAAAAACCTCTATAAATTATTTATATAAAAATCTTAAAAATTTTACAAATTAAAGTAAATTTTATTTATTATATATTTAAAAATAGTTGTAAATTAAATTGAGAATGCCATTGAAACAAGAAGTATTTAACGCATTTATAAATCAAATTACTCGAGCGAATGATTAAAAATAACGAAGAATGCGCAATAAAATGAGTATAATCATTATTAAAAAAGAAAAACTATATAGATACTATGAAAAATTCCTAGTTGATAGGATCAACTATTAAAAAAATATAAAGTATATACATACAATCATATGCAATCATATGCAGTACAATGAAAAAAAAGCTTACATTATAATACTTATAATACTTATTATTATTAAAACTATTGCTTTCATTTTATCCATACATTTATACGCGTGTGTCACTACTCATTGATATTTGTTGATAAAAAAATTACCAAATACCTTTTTGCAGTACTCAAGAATTTCCAACTTGTCGGTCATGCAACTTTTCGTATCTGGAGAAGATACCCATCGTCCTTCACAGCCCATGTGCTGAGCCATGTATACTTCGCCAGCTTCACAAAGCGTGGCTACCTGTAATACACCCGTACAGGTAAGTCACTTTAATTTGACACATAAGGCTAATTTTTACCGAACGTGCAAACGTTACATTGAATAACAATCGATACTTCATGCTTTCTGTCGTAAATATCTTTTCAAAAATTCAATACTGTTATTGGTAATTTTCTAAGGCTGCATTACAGTATCATATAAATATTATTGAACTAAAATTATATTACTATTATCAAGAATTTATATTTTTTGTAGATTTTTAAATAAGTAAAAATGTTTTACTTCAAAATTATTGTCATGTGAATGTTTGATTGTCTTGCTTTAGAATAAAAAACGATCTTTGAAATGGAAATGATTTTTTTTTTTAATTAAGTTTTTAAACATACTGATGTTTTATCCCTTTGTGTCAATAACGAAAGTTATCCGTACAAAGTCTTTATTGATGAATGAAAAAGATACAGAATTTGTTAAAATAAATAAATACGCCGAAAATAATAATCATAAGTTCATTCGCATCGGTTCATTAGCACATTAATGCGGATTATCGTAATGAAAAGCAGTAGATGACCAATAGCTATTAAAAGAAAATCAATTTTAGTGTTTATTTGATAAAGTACACTTGCTTTGACATCGTATACTGTTGAATCGAGTCAGTCGAATTCAAGCTCGTAAATTAATGGTCGATAAATTAACGAGAATACTAACATGAAATTCAATAATCAAAAATGGTAAAAATAATTTATCAAAGTAAAGCTGATTCGTTTTTATGATTATAATCTTATTTAGCATATTCGACATTATTACACTAAATAAATGTAAATTACTTAAATATATTATTGTTTTACTAAAAATCTATCTTAATTTGAAAGTATGTTAAAATGTAAACATTAGTTAACAAAAAGCCTAGATTATTTAAATTTTTAATTACGTGAAATAAGAAAAATATTGTTATTTTATTAATGGTACGCGCGATGATATTTCAGCCATGAATATATCAATAATAATAATAATAATAATAATAATAATAATAATAATTACTATTATTATTATTTAATACTCTTTTTGTTGAATACATGATTATTCAAATAAAATAAATTTCATTGATTTTACGTCAATTCATTATAGAGGTTTTAACTATTAATTATGATGTAAATTATGTTACATTCAATTAGCAGTGCAAAACGACCAGATAATTTTCTAAGCACAAATAATGTTTTTGAATATATATAGATTTATGTCATTGCATAAATTAAAATACAGCATAAATTATATCGTAATAATATTTATGAATAAAATGATAATGAAAAAAACAAAAATAAATCTTAATTTGACTATTTAATTCATATTTTAAATTACAGAAATTCTTTGTATGAATTCTATATTTTTAAATTAAAGCTTTTTTTTTATATTCCAAATAATATCATAAATAATATTACAAGACTTAACATATAATAAAGATTTTAATAAATATCAAAAATATTTATTATCAAATTACCTATTTTTATTATTATTTTTATTATTATTATTATTATTATTATTATTATTATTATTACTTTTATTATTGTTGCTGTTGTCGTTATTAAAATTAAGGATCAAATCTGTTTTTATCCAGAATGTGAAGCTTGGTTAAAAAAAATGGTAAATTAAAAGGTGGCTGATGCAATGCATTGCCAGATAAAGTGTCAAAAATAAAAGCACACAAAAAAAGGGAATTGAACTGAATAATTTAATAGCGACAAAAGCATTAATTGCGCTTTGAATCATAAAGAAAAATCTACTATGAATACGTATGTGTAAACATAAATCTTGATTTCAAAAAAAAAGACTCACCTGTGGCTCAGATCTGCCGCCTGCGGGAGCCAATTCTAGTCTCTCGGATACCGCCTGTAGGCATAAAATTATGATAAAATACTTCGAAAGCATGAAAACTATTTAACCTAAATAACTAATAAACTTTATTCATGGAAATACATTTACGGAAGTTAGAGTCACCGAGAGCTTGCACGAGTTTATTGAAAAAATCATAATTCAGTTCGGCTCGCGTCACCTGGATATGCGTGAGAAAAATCAAAAACCGGCTAGAATTTTATCGGAGATTTGAAATTAAGCTTTTCTTCGTGTATTTAATTTCATTATTAAGCTTGTATCATTCTTGATTATCCATTTTCCTTGGTACGCACTAAGAAGATTGAAATTTTATCGGTGTTTCTTTCATTTTGTTCATAAGTAAACTTGTTTATTAATTATGTTGATTTTTAATAAAAATACTATGTATCGCCAAATTTACTATGGGCGCCAAATTTTTCCATAAATATAAAATTATTAAAAGAATATAGGAATAAAATCATTTTAAAAATCTTCTTTTAAATTATAAGTATTATAATTTCATAGGAGGTGTATTTAAAAAAAACCAAAAATTTTAATTTGTCATAGTGTCATTTGTCAATATTTATTCAGCAATATTAATATTATTCCTTTGAAATCAATTCTTTAAAATGAAAAAAAAATTTATATCAACTATTTTCTACTTTATAAAATACTGTTGGTCTTTATTTTCCATAAATCTTTCTGCATCTATGAAAAATATATTAGTATTAAACATTATATTGGATTAATTGGTTAAAATTTTTCATGTATTGAAAATGAATATTCAATCTTATTGATTGAAAACAGTATAAAATTTGTATATTTTTAAATAATTTTAAGTGAATTTTATAAATTTTTTTAACATATAAAATTTTATAGCTATTTAAAAATAGTATACAATAAAAATTGATTGCATCTAAAAATAATATTTCATTAATATTGTGAAAGTATCTTGGTATTCATATAATATAATATAATTGCACTTCATGATTAAATTTTGATTGATATATGAAGTAAGAAATACATATAAATATAATATATGAATAGTAATCTACAATATATATTATATAAGTATATTTAACAGTAAATAATTATATTGTGCTCTTATTTTATGTATTTGATGATTTAGTTAATATTATTATAGTATGATAAAATACGATTGATAAGTATAAAAAATATATTGAAAGGATATATTTTCTCATAATAATAAAAGAATCTTATTTAATGTAAAAGGAATCTGCACAATATATGTCGATAATATTGAATCAAACTATGAGATTAATTATATTAAAAATATTCATAAGATTCTATCGTAATATCTCACTAAGTCTGTGAATTTATAAGTAGATAACATTAATAATCAAATTATAGAATTACACAAATTGAAATACTAAATGGCATTTTGATAGGATATTAAAAACCTATTTGTATTATGTATTGATGAATGCATTTCTGTTGCATAAGTGTACTCAAGTTGCTGTACAACTTTAATACGAAAGGTTCAACGTCCAAAATTTTAAATGTATATTTCATTTTGAAAATGAAGTAATTCTATAATTAGTGTTTTTATTCATTTTTTTAATTAAAAATTTAAACTCAACATATATATTAAGTATACATCAGGGTTATAAGACACACTAATGATTTTTGTGGAAGACTTATTAGAAATGCAATGTGTTGTTCAGCAAATATGAAAATATCGTCTAGCGTACATAACGGTAAACCCAATAGATTTTATAAATTATAACTTTGAATCAGAATCGAAGAAATATTAATGAGATTATATTGAACTATTTTCCAAAAAGTCCAAATTAAATTTTTCAACTTTGTCCAATTCTTACAAACCTAGTAAATTTGATTAGTATCAACCCAAGTTTTTAAAGATTCATATCTAATATAACATCGTTTACTTTAGGTATTCAGTAAAATTATTGAAATTTTTAAATAAGTTACTAACACAAATATCGGCCAACAACTAAAATCAGATTTTGTCGGTTGAGAGTTGGCAGAAATTTTCTCGGTATTAGGGTGTTTGTATTAAACTTACAAATGATGATTAGTTTGAAGGAAAATATATTTAGAAAAGAAGTAGTGTAATGAAAACTTAAATTCATGAGGAGTGAGATTCATGATCAAAAGTAATAAATATAGGGCTATTTTAATTTTTTCAAATTAGTTGTTCACTGCAAATCGTATTTTAATCTTTTCAATAATATGAATTGTAATCATTAAATATTTAATAGTAAAACAAAGAAAATAAAAAAAAAAAAAAACAATTTTTCTAATGATTTCATTTTTTTAAATTTAAGTTCCGTTAATAAATGTATAAAATATATATTTTTTAAATAATAATATCTTATTTCAAATGAATTCGATGAAATTTAAAGCAGATTCTTTTCTAATATTTCATTATTATCAATAAATAATTTTATATATTTAATTTATATATATTAAAAAATTCCTTCTAAATCATACTTTGAAAAAAGTAGTTTATACACTTTAATACAATATATATCATTAGATTACTTGTAAAATATAATAACAAAAGTATAGATGTACTAATTACAAATAACAAATTATTGTTAAACATATTCTAGTAATATATTTTAAAACAATATATAACAGTGAATTAAAATATACTTAAAAAACATATATTTCAATATATAATTCTAATGTTCGTAATTATTGTAAATATGATTAGAGTTTTAAAAAATCTTTCATTAAGATTTCAGCTTGATAGGATAATTAAAAAAAAAAGATTTATAAATTTTTATTATCCTATTGTATAAGAGAAACTACCGTTTGATAAAAAAAAATATATATATATATATATATATTAAGAATATGTTAAAAGCTACTAAAGATTATCGAAGTGTAAATTCATTCAAGGGATTACTTATCTAGAGTTTATGGGTGTGAGAAGGGGGGGGGGAGGTGTGCGTGTAGTGAGAGCGTGCGTGAATTTTTTGCGTACGCACGCGCGCTTGCGCATAAAAGGATTATAAGAGTATATATATGTATACATAGGTATATGAATATGTATTCTGTATACATTTACTTATAATGGAATTGCTAGTTCAATAAATACATACTAGGCTGCTTGAATTTGAGATTCTAGATTACGAACTATTTAATCTAGCAATGAATTAATTTTAATGAATAATTAGAGATTGCTTGTAGTTAGAAATGGAATGAGTAATATTAAATATAAATATAAGCACAAATATATAGTCCAGTAGTTTTAGAATTGTTAAATATGAAGATAGTAGTTGGTCGTAAATTGTAGGGAAAAAATGGAAAGAAAGCAGGTTTTTGATGCAAGTTTAATATTAATATTGAGATGTAGCACAAATAAAACTGTATATTCTCGCACAATAATACTGAGGAGTAATGCATTGTTTTTGAGACAGAATATTGATATTGAGTGTCTGTAGGAATAATGGAAAATGTAGTGAAGCTCGATAAGAGAAGTAATACAAGTAATAGTTTTAAAAACGATTGTATTCTATAATATTGAATATCAATATTAAATTACGTTTACATTGAGCAGACTACCCTAAGGGGTTAATATTTTTGGAGGAAGGCGCGAAAGAAAAGTCACGATTGCATCGGAGGAGAATTGAGAAATTTACTTTTGGAAATTCGATTTTCACTACGCACAATTCCGTGCCAAGTGAAACACGAGGCAAAGTGCAGTTGCGCGCAAATGGAAGTTTACGGGCAGACCATAAAACAGTCACGTCAGTCATTTACCGTGCACCAACCCTAACATCAATTGGCAGAGCTCTGGTGGTCGGACCGTCAGTGGAATAAAGTCGATATACCGCGAGAGACGGACGACATAACAGACAGAGAGACAGACAGACAGGCAGACATGGTTCACCCTCGCCGCCCTCTTACCTGAGTGTCTCGGGAGCACAGCGCGCCCACGACAAACAGCAGCCCCAAAGTTAACAACATCCTTTGCGGTTATGATCTGCGTCCTTAGCCCCTCACGCCCTTACTCCCCGAGCCTTTCCAGCTTCCTTCGACTTTAATCCTGCGTTCCCTCGGTAAACTTGAGCTCCTCGCCAAACTGCGACGGGGACGGTGTCGCGGGTCTCCTCGGAATAGGGGTTCGCTTTGTCCAGTTGGGTCAGACAACGAGAGTGACGACGACTTCACACTGGGGCGCTCGCGCGACTCGAGGTGGGGGTGGAGGTGGAGGTTGCGCGAACGAGCACGACGGAGTTCTGCAGTAGCATGGTACCGCCGGTGTTATCGAGTGAGAGGACCCCACCACCCTCGCCATCTCACCCAGGGGAGGATCGTCGACGTGTAGGGGCGGGGGTTCGTGCGCCCGCGCACTGCTCTGGACGTGACTGAGGCTCGAAATCTATAGTTGGCAAGGCTCATTTCTCCATTTCGCCTCTCTCGCATCCACTCCAATTTACGTGCTCTCTTTGCATATCCTCGACTTCTTACTAGGGCCAGCTTTCTTTCCACTGAGTGAAATGCGATTTCGCTCGAGATACGAGAGAGACATTAAAAATTTAGGAAATAAATAACGGAGGAGAATCTTATCTATCACTCGAGCTATCAAATAAAAAATGCAAAATCCTGCAACTTTCTATTTTCATTACACTCGCTCCACGGGATTCTCTCTCCTTCGCGAGAAAATCTATTTATTAAATTATTTGACGTGTCAAAAGATCGCATTACAAAAGGTGCCCCCCGCCACGACAAACAACCAACTTACAAGATTATACTTTTTGTCCCCAAATACAACTCTCCGAGCATTGTTAAGAAATATTCCTCATACAATTCAAAGAACCAGAAAAGAAATCATTGCGCTCTTTCAAAGTTTAACAATGGAATTAAAAATGCCATCTTATTTTCACTCCTATTTTATTCTTCGATTACCCTTCGTTTCTCATTTTCCAACTTCGCGTAATTCATTTTATCGAATAATTCATGTTGATTTTTCTTCAACCTCACCTATAATCTTTCATTAATTTTTGCATACAATTTTCTAATTCCATTTATCATAAGCAGTCTTTAAAAATTTGTAAACTTCGATGTTACAACAACTTTCTTAACTTATTCTTATTCTGTTAAAAACTTTTCTCGAGGAATTGTTATTTCCATATCCTTGACATTAAAAGATTTCTCTGCTTTTGATAGCTGCTTCATTAAAATGGCAACTCATAATTTTTCTGCTTTTGTTGCTTTTTAAATAATTAATTTTTAAATATGAAATCTGTTATTTGTAAAAAATAATTTTTTGATTGTGGAACTATAAGTATATTTTGAATGAACATAGCAGTGCAATACTTATTATTTTCGTTATTATACTGTCATGTTCAAGGTTTATAAGTATTATAATTTTATCAACATATGAGACAGCACAATTATATTTATTTTCTAATATTTTGTTTGTTATATACAATTTGATGTCGGTATTTTAAATCCAATAATCTTTTTAATCTAATTTATTTTTAAGTATTGAACTTCTATTTTTATACATAGATCTAATTCGAAATTTTCGTTCTCCTATTTTTATCATTACGTGGTATATATATATATATATATATAATCATGCTAATTTATCATTAGAATAAAAATTCTTGTCATAAATATAAAATATATTACAGACGTATATATTTGAAAATGTTTAATTATTTTATTTTTAAATGTTCTATTTTTTTTACATATTTATGAATATATTTTTACGTAAAAATTAATTCATAATTTAAAACCTATGAGTAGAATAATCTTAAATGATTTATTTAAATGACATTCATAAATAAATTTATATTTTATTACAATAATACCTTGCACTGTAAACATTCATTTCGGCATTTTTGTAATCTATTACCGTTTTGAGAAAATGATAAAGATGAAAAAAGAGTTTGAATAATAATAACAAAAAAAAGAATAAAAATACAAAAATCAGCTTTATAAATATTGGCACTATATTTGTATGTAAAGTTATAATAATTTAATTTTTATTAAACTTTATCAATCAAATATCTAAGTTTCTTAACTAATTTACAATAGCGTAGAGTATTTGTCTTAATGAATTTTCCAATATCAGAATTTCTCAATTGAGAATTCGCATGTAATAACAAGTCCAGACTTATCTGTCTCTATGTAAATTCCAGAAAATTGGTAATTTAAGTAGTTATAAATTTATTATTTATATAAAATTTAATTTATTAACTTATATTTGTCATCTGAAATTAACTCGTGCAATATTTTATTTTATTTATAAAGCTGTCCTAAATTTAATCATTTCATAAATTTTTTATACATATAATTATAAAGTTGTTATTTAATTTATTTGTATAAAAAATTACGGATTTATTATCAGTCTGGATTTCAAAAATAAATTGGTATGAATTATAGATAAAAATATGTAGTAATATCTGTAAAAATTTAAACTTATTTAAGAAGATTATGAAATAATTATTTTATTCCGCTTTTAAATACTGCATTTACTGTGCAAAAAATGCTTATTAATATCCAAGAAAAATACATTTAAATATATTTTTTATAGTTATTTTAATTAAACATGAAAACAAAAAATAAAAACTTTTTAATTTTTAAAAAATAAAAATTTCAGAGCATTTTAACCTTTAGTATTCAAAACAATTTATTTAGTATGTAATTTGTTATTTAATATTTTATTATTTTAGTTATTTAGTGCTTTCGAGTATCAATTCAAAATGAAACTTGTCGAATATATTCTCAATAATTCGAAAATGTTTTCATTCAACTATCCTCGCATACTATTATTCTTTTAACTTTGAATTTGATATTTTCATGAATTTTGTTGAATCAATCTGGATGAATTCCTCATATTAAATCTATTTTCTTATTATTTCTTTATTAAATAAAATTATTGTATAATATATATCAAAAGCAATATACTAACATATTATCTCAAACATCTCCCAAAATTCGTACATTTTTCACTTTTCCAAAATAAAAAACAATACAAAACAAAAAAATAACTGCTCATTATTATATTATTTAAACAGATCGCTTTACTGTAGCTTGTTAATAACTTACCAGTAAAGTAATTGTAATAGAGTAAATACTTTGGATAAATAGTCTTTTATTTTTTTAATTTTAATTTTTTTACATGGAAGCTTGTTTACTTAAGTGCAACTATTAATTATTTTGAGCAAATGCACTTAATTATGTTCAATTTGTTTGGTTTAAATAAATCAATTAATTGATCTACCGTATGTACTTTGATTGTTTTATTGATAATATATTGCGGGAAAACTGAAGAAAGGCTTGTAAGTTGTCTTTCAAAATTTGGTTGAACCTTTCCTTCATACTAACATATGGGTAAGTTTTTGTATTAAATCGCTGTATTTATTGTAATTCCAAATACAATAGTCCAAGTTATCAACATCTCCACAGTAGCAATGATATCATAATTGAGGCTAAATATTTTCAGATAATTTCGTAAGTTCCCCTATAAACAAAAATTGTACATAGGATTTAAAATAGGAATTATCTATTCCTATTTTAAATAAATATACACATATTGGTATGAAATTTTATTATTATATAACCCTTATTTTTGCTTTTAATAGTTTTATATCGTTTATAAGTGGACTCCCTTTTTACTGCTTTGAATGTCCAGACTATTTTTAAGTAACGATGAAAATAGGAAAAACTATATGCTTTGGCTGAAATTCTGCATATCTAATATTTACGTTTTTTCATTTTTTTTCTATCTCAATCTCTCTGTCTATCTCTCACTATCAATTTCAAAAGTAAAATAAATTTGAATTCGTGACTCTAACAATGAGTACTAAATAAAGTAAACCGACAATCGAGGACTGATCGAACAAGATTGGAAAAGATATAAGAAAAGAAAATGACGATGCATGTCAGCTCAGAGATAGTAATGTATATTTAATATACTTAATATATTTAATACATATTATAATGTAATGTAAAAGATTGTACGAATCTGGCAAACCCATGGGGACAGATTAGATGGACCAGTATGGGCTATACAGACGTATACAAAGCCGATATTTGAGACAAAATGTCCAATGCCCTATTAGTCGACCACCGAGCCAAACAACGAAAGAACTCATGAATTTTTAATTGGTATATAATGATATTTAGTTTACTGAAATTAGTAAATAATGTTGGAACTATATCATAAAAGACCTTTTCTGTTTGATATGAAGAGGGATTTACGTGCCGAAACCGTCAAAGGCGAAGTTCCTGTTGGTTGAATGAAGATTTTTTAGATTGTTGCGTTATATAGCAAATGTAGTGGCAAAACAAATGAACAATATACCAAAAGCATCTAAAAATTTTTAGTGAACAGTAAGGTTGAAAGGTTTTAGAGATTCGTAATCTGTTATTTTTCCCGAGAGTTTTTATTAAGAAAGCAACATAGTTTGTAAAATAAAATTAAACTTGCCAATATATCAATCATAATTTGTCTACAAATACTATCATCCTTTGTCCTACATAAGTTTCAAAACAAATGATTTATTATAAAATTTTTGATCTTTACTAAAAAACTTTATTATTCAAATATCAATTTATTGTGTTTATGCATCATCTATTTTGCTTATAGAATACTTTTATTATATTTCTATATATACTATTAACAAACTTATTTTCAAAGTTCAATAGGTTTTAATTAGATTTCTATTTGCAGAAAACATGATTTTATTTTCAAATATTATTTATAATAGTGTAAGCGAATGAAATTTGGGATGCTCAGGAAGTACCGATGGTCTCCATGTATTGAGTTTTTGGGATACCTGGGCGAGGGAGTTGCGGCATCTGCGTAGCAGATGACCGCTGGTCAATGTTCGGGGGTAAGGATGAACCTCGTCGGCACGAGGGAGGGCAGTTGGAAATAAGCCGTGGATGGTTGCAAATACGTTGTCGTTGACTGTGCATTCATATTTGTTTGGTGGATTCGAATAAAGTGTGGCAATGTTGGATTAATTAAATAATTGTGTGCGTATGTTTATTTTAATCCCCGTCCCCCTCTGTGCTTTGTGTGTTGAAAATAGACGTTTCTTACAATAGTTGCGATTGTATAATTATATAATCGACAACAGCTGATAATATAAAAACAATATTATTATTAAATTATAAAATGTTAACAATCGATTGAATTTTGTAAACTAATAATTATACTTAAAACTTAATTAATCAAATTATTTTATTTTAATATCTTGAAATATTAAAAAATTTGTGAATATAAATATTACAATTTAAGATAAAACAATAAAAATTACAGAATTGTAATATATTATTTATGTTTGGCAAAATAAATAAAATGTTTTAATTTATAACTTTATTCTAATAAAACACAAAATATTTTCAATATTTTGTATGAAATATAATTTAAGGTAATAAATTTTATTAAACGTAGATTATATTTTTGTGCAATTAAATTGATTTAAATGTAAAAATTAAATTTTTAATTAATTTTTTGTTATTTACTAAAATGCTAATTTCTAAAAAATCTACTAAGTTTACGTTTATGTTTCAGTAATATTTCATTAATAATATTTATTTTTTGTAGAGATAAAAATTATTAATACTGTATAGCAAATATCATAGACAATATACAATTTCTAAAATCTTTTATTTTATAAATATTTCCTTAGAACACTTTAAGATTAATTGATCAAGTAACATTAGTTAAATATAATTAATAAATTATAATTAAATATATATAAATAAAAATATAATTAAATAAATAACACATTGATCAAATATTTATGTAAACAAAATTGCAAAAAAATATTTTTATCTGTTTGTTAAGTTAAAAGGAATGGTTTTGTTTTCTGAAAAAAGAATTGACTGAAATCACTGATATTTAAAATCAATAAAAATGTGGTTAAAGACATTTTAAGGCAATATTTAATAATTATGTAAAATATTCAAATATTTATTGTCTTTATAATTTTATTTTAATGAAACTTTATTTTATAACAATTTAAAAAAATTTAAATTACATAATGGTATGTATGCAAATTATATATTGATGCAGACATGGAAATGGTTTATTTAATTTAAATTAATTAATTTGCAGATTTTTACAAAATTTGACAGTAATTTTATTAATTAGCACTTTTTCTACTACAGTAACTTACTAAATAACTTTTATTTTTTAACACCAGGAAGTCCTGTAACAGGTTGCATATCCAATGCAATCATACGTTTGAGTTGTGCAACACGGTGTTCTTCATCAAATGATTTTGGAAGTGGAGGAGAAACTATAACATATTTAAAATGATATTAGTTTATTTTTTTGTTAAAACTCTTTTTCTACAAAAAATTAAGCTTCTACCATTGTGTTTAATCCATATAAATGCCCATATAGAAGCTGTGCAAACTAATAATGTCATTCCTACAATTGATTTCCATTCACCAGTAGGTGCATCTATTTCAGAAAATGTTTGTCTGAAACTTGCTCTGTATAGCAGTTTCTTTTCATCCAGAGTGAGTTTTCTCCAATCTCCCTTTTCCTTATTTCTTAAAGCCTATAAAATTAATGTAATATAAAAACATTTATTTTAATTATATTTTATTTGAATTATTATTTATTATAGTAAAATTAATGTAAATTATTAATAAAAATAAATAAATATAAAAAATATGGATAATGATGTACAAAAAACATATAAATAATATTTACAAACTAAAAAATATTTACACTTTATGTATATTATAAATAATGTAATAATTTACAATTTATTTGTATGTGTATATCAAATATATTTTTATATTTTTATACCAAGAAAAAATAAAATTTAAGAAATATGTTTTTTGTTACATATTAATAATATATATTATCTAAAATTTGAAAGTAATATTTATATGTATTCAATAAATAAATCATACTTATAAAATTATTTTTACCTGAATATCAGGTGTAACTTCCTTATATCTAATAGCTGGCATAGGAAATGCAGTTAGATCTACATAGATTGGTTCTGAATTTATACCATATCCAACAACTTCACGAGTACCAATTTTATTTTGAATGGTATAAACCGATTTAGTTCCTGATTTTATTTTGCTACCAAAGCGAACAAAATTTGTCAAGGCTCTTGTAGCCATTTCAACTGCAATAATATTATTATTCTAAAATTTATTTTAAATTATTTCTATACATAAGATAACAAAACAGAAATTTTATTCAAATCATATTTGGTTTAGTCAAAATGTAATTTTATTAATAAATCAATTATAAGATCGTTTGAAAGATTAATCTTTTATCCACAATTTATCTATTTAATTAATGAAAAATCAATCTTTACATAATAATCAAATTTATGTTAATTTAATTAAATCTGGTAATATATAAATTATTTTAAAATTCATAACAACAAAAGAAATTTTATTAATAATTTGTTCAATTTAAATTTAAGTAAATGTAAAATAATCAATATCAATACATAAGTTATAACTATAAAAAGAATGAATACTAAAAGTTGAGTACAATAATATTACTATGAAATTGATTTACAAACTTCACATTTAAGATTACAGATACAATTTATGATTTACTGATTATAATAATGAAAAATCTAGAACGAAACAGGAAAATCACACTGTTATTACCTAATCACTGACTGAAAAATTAAATATGAAAATAGGAATAATTTGTGTGTTAGTCGTCATCAAAATATTTCTAAGAGTATTTTAATTGAAAGGGAAATTAAAAGTACATTTTTAAAAGATGTGCGGCACGAATTTTTATGAAAAATACTTACTTTATTATATTAAAGTGGCTATGAGTTGTGCTGAATATTCTACCGATCCAATATTAGGTTGAATGTCAGCGAGTCAGTTACGTGTCGTGCTCAGGCACAAATATCTCCATCTTCCGTCGAAAGTATGAAAATAACAATGGCTGCTAAGGACTACAAGTGTCGCGCTAAATTTAAAATGTCTCTACAAATAATTTTTCGTAATGTCAAGCAAAAATTAATTACCATCATTAAAACCAAGCCTAGCCCTAACAATTTTTATTTATCGAATCGAAAGTTAAAAAATAATATTAAACGATGAATTAATCACTTCTACAGTTTCCTCCATAAAAAAAAATGAATTTAGTCATTAGCCTATTTTCAAAAGAAAAATAAAAACTCATGATTATATTACTTTTTTTTTAACATACGTAGGATTTAAATGAGAATAAAATTATGTACCTGGGAATTATAAGCTTTATTGAATGAGTCTTTTTGTGTCTATTGATATCGTTTAGAAAAATAATAATTTGAATTACATTTAAAAAAAAGAAATTGTTGGCTTTTCTTTTTTTGGCGTAATACTTAGGATTCCAACATTTTTTGCACAAAACAGATATTAAGGTTGTTTTTTGTTAAATAAATGTAACTTCTATTTAGATATGCCACCTACTTTTTACAAAGAAACTGAGAAAATGATAAAATCGTAAATAGATACCTCTTTAAAGTTAATTTTATTGATTTTTATATATGCCAATTTTAATACTTTAAAGACCGAGTATTTTAAGATTTATGTGTGTTTAAAAAATTTGTAAAATCGTGATGGTTTTCATTTTTCTTTTTTGAAAATGGGCTAAGAATCAAATTCATTTTTTTTCAGATTAAATTACAAAACTGATTCATACATCCTTTGATACTTTTTTACTTGAGCTTCAATAGAAGAAAAAAAAAATTGATTATGGCTGTAGGGTAGTCGGTGAGAAATAGATATTTCATCTGTCGTATTTGTATTTTCTAAATAACTTAGGTCTTGGATTCTTAGGTTTTTTTTCTTAAAGGTCTTGAACAATAAAAATTTGTTTATATTTTTTACGAAATGCACTAAATTGGTTTAACAATATTTGCAGAGTACACCTCGAATCTCAATTTAATCGAAATTTAATCCAAAGTAAAAGTAGACAAAAGTTTGCAAAGTTTCCTGACAATAAAAATAAAAGTTTTGCAAAATAAGCAGCAGCAGAGCTCATGCATACCGACACAACACAAGCAAAGCCATTTCCTATTTAGAGCACCGAGCAGAAGAGCAGAAGAAAATTCAACAATTTTCTTCTCAAACTGGGCTAGATGAAATTATTAAAAACGAAAGTGTTCGTGTTTTTTGGCTCTCGAGATACATGTAAATAATTTTATTTTAATTTGATACCGCGTGAAACGTGCAAATTAAAAAATGCAAATTTTGAAATTTCATAAAAACATTAATATTCTTTGTATCGAACATCTGAATGCAACATTGAATTTTACATTGAGAACTCTACAATATAATATAACTTTTTTGTAATTTTTCATTACCTGAATTTTCAATTTTTGTAATAAGACAAATTTTTATTTGTTTATATTTTCTACGTAATGCATCAAATTTGTTTAGTCATACCCCCGCTAAATCTCGTGGGTCATACATTCAATTTAAATTTTTATTTTCGGAAGAAACACGGTTTTAGTTCTTAAAAAATCTGATAGATTCACTATAAACTACATTGTAACACGTTTTTAAAAACGAAGCATTTTTCATTTCTACTTACGCACGAAATTAAAATAAAATTTTGTGTTATTATAAATATGAAGTAACTTTAAAGTTGAAAAGTCAAAATTATATACAATATATATTAAAGTATATTAGTAGATTAAACGATAATTATATAAAATATGCATAAATAATTTTAACTATCATTTTTATTTATATAATTATTATAATATATAATTATATAATTCAATTTTTTATAAAACTTGATCTTAGTATTTGTTTTTGTTTATAAGGTTATCATTATTAATGTGAACATATGTGACTATACACCATTGTGATAAAAGGAAATGTACATACAATCTCATTTTTACCTGATGTTTATTTTATAAAAAAAAATAATTCATAAATATTTGATTAAATATTTATGCAATTTCTTATTTAAGCTAATAAGTCTATACAATATATATTATAACTTATAATCATGGACAATGTAGATCATAAATCTATTGATTTAAAAAAAAAAAATAGTACCAAAGTTTCAGAAAAACATAAACAATTAGCAAATTTTATTAAAAAAATTCATGCTGATTTAAGAAGTGAATATGAAATTTATGGAGCGGAAGATGCCTGGAAAATGCATGTTAAAAAAAATGAAAAATTAAAAGTAAATTAATTTTCTTTTTTTATATTATTAAATGTACTAATACTAGAAATATTTAAATAATATTATGTTTAGACCTATGCAGAATTTATGTATCAACTTGCAAATGAACATTGGATTCAAAAGAACTCATCAATACCATATACATATTGTAGAATAGAGTGGATTAAAAAGCAATGTATTGATTACTTTTTTAATGGAGGAATGAAAAAATTTGATGGAAAAGAAGAATATTTACTTAAAAAGAATTGTAATATTTCAAATGAGAATATAAATATTAAGGAGATTCAGACTGTAATTGAATCTAAAATAAATATTTTAGATGTTGGTAGTTGTTACAATCCATTTAGTACAGAAAGTTTATTTTCTGTAACCGCTATAGATATAGCTCCATATTCTAATAATGTTACAAAATGTGATTTTTTAAATTTAAAAGTTGGTGAAGCAAAAAAGTTTTCATGTGATGAGGAAACATTAATTGAATTACCAAGAAATTATTTTGACACTGCTATTTTCTCATTCTTTTTGGAATATATTCCATGCTCAAAACAACGATACTTATGTTGCGAAAAAATATATTATCTATTAAAAGATGGAGGTATATTGGTCATTGCAACTCCTGATTCAAAACATGAAGGAGCAAATACCAAAATTATAAATATATCTTGGAAAGTTGTTTTAGCAAAATTAGGATTTATGAGAATTCATTATGAGAAATTACGTCATTGTCATTGTTTAATCTTTAGAAAATGTTTTTATAAGGAATTACCAATAAAACAAATTAATTGGAATAAGATTCTTAAAGATGATGAATATTATTCGTCAAAAAAAATTTTTATTCCTCAAGATTTTAATCGAACAAAATTAAAAAAAGAAAGTTCCGAAATTCATACCACAAAAGAATTTGAGCACAATGATAAAGAATTGATTAATTTGTTTAATGAATTACCAAATGTTGATTAATTATATTATTATAATAAATAAGAAATAAATCGATATATTTTATTAAAAACAACACTTTATTTGTCATCAGTCATATTGTAGTGCTTCAGTCACAATAATTACGTATAAAAAGAGAATGAAACACTAAAATTCATTTCTATAAATACTTAATTCTTTTAAAAAATTATCTTTCCTAAATTAACAATAATAAATAAAAAATATAATAAAATAATCAATTATAAAATTATATAATACATTTACATTGTTAAGCATTTTTTGTGCTTGCTTTAACAAAATTTCAGTCGTAAAAATTAATTAGGCCATTATAAATAAAAATACTCTACATCAAAATTTATACAATTGTAATAACAGTATATCAATGAAGAAATTAATTTTTTTACAATTATAGAATTAAATTAGCATTAATTGGTAAAAAAATTAAATATTCAACAAAGAAAAACAGCTATTTTTTACTTTTGATGATTCTGTAACTAAAACATTATACAATTACAAAAAATATTTAAAAATTATTTATCTTATTAAACATATAAATATGAAACGTTTTCATAAGTTTTTTTTATATTATAGCTTTAAAATTGTACTAATCTTATAATTATATTGGTAACAGGATCTCGAAAAAATCTGTAGGATTTCACATATACATATATAAAAATTGTATAAAAGTTTTTTTAACTCGTATAAATTAAAATACGAGAAGAGAATATATTTTTTCTTGTTTGCGAAGATTTGTGTTTAAATGTCGTATTTTTTTTCACATGCAACGAAATTACATTCACAGATGTATACGTAGAGGTACACTATTTGATTTGTTTTCAGCCTTTAATTCACTTTTTATGTTATTGAGTGTTTCTAAAATAAATTTAAAGGTAGGTCTGTCCAATGGTTTTCTATTCCAGCAAAGTTTCATGAGATCATAGACTGACTGAGGGGTATTTTCTGGACATTGTAATACATTACCCTCTTTGATATATTTGACAACTTCTTCATGTGTCATGCCATAATAAGGCTGTAGAGCAAAACTGAATATTTCCCATAAACAAACAGCAAAAGCCCATACATCTGATTCTATTGTGTATTTATTATACAAGATACTTTCCAGTGGCATCCATCTAACCGGAATAGCGTCTTGTTCATCTCCTTTATAGTAATCTTGTAGATAAATTTTTTGAGATAATCCAAAGTCTGCGATCTTTACCACCATATCATCGTTAATCAAGCAGTTTCGGGTGGCTAAATCTCGATGTACAAACTTTCTGTCTGATAAATACACCATACCTGATGCGATTTGTCGCGCTATATTTATTAAATCCATGTGCGATAATCGCGAGTCTGTAAAACTATCCTCTCTTTCGATGTTTCGTATAATGTAATTACCTGGTGAGCAAGAGCGTAGGAATTCATTTAGATCACCCCGACCCATATATTCAAATAATAAGCACATGGGACGTCCTAGTGCACAAACGCCTAAAAGTTTTACTATGTTAGGGTGATCAAATTCTGAAAGAAGACATGCTTCTCTTTCAAAATCGACTAACAAATCATCAGATGCTTCTTCCTTCAACATTTTTACGGCTACATTAGTGAATTCTTCATTAGGAACTAAACCAGGTGCTTTCGCTTGGAACACTCGACCAAAAGCACCTTGACCTAAATCCCTTACATACATGATATTATTTCTTGGAAATTCTAGTTTCTCCAATTTTGGATTTAATTGAATGCCTGTTTTATGATATGCATCGTTATCTGGTAATTTATTTAAATCAATGTTGACTTCCTAATTATCATAAAAAAGGAAATATAATTATTAAAAAACAACAACAATAATAATAATAGAAAAATATTCGTGAAATTTTTCTCTAATATTTTCAAATAACTAATAAAATGTTTAAAATTGTTTTTGTGACTTTTCATTTAAAGCACAAGATTCTATTGTAAAATACACAATCATTTAACAAATTGTATTAAAACTTTTGTAATTCGTGGCCATAATTAATTTTATATAATATATAAACTGACTGATAAAGACCATAGTTTATATTTCATGTATTTAATAAAATGTATATTTATAAAATTAAAATTAACATTTACATAAATCAATTAAAAAAAATAAGCACTAAATTGATTAATATTTTTCAAGTAATTAAAAATCATAATAAAATATATATTTATTAAACTCTTCAGAAATATACATGTTTTTCAATATTGAATATATATTACCTGACTTTCTGTTTGATTATATCCTTGATGCCGTTTGTAAAACTTTTGGCTTATAACAATAATTACTAAAGTAATAACAATAATAATAAATCCTAAAGCTGATACAATAAGTATGAAGCTTGGTGTTAAGAAATTTTCCATTTTCAAATTATTTTTATCTATTTCAGTACTTGTAGCAGTTGAATTTTCTAATAAACATATATTGTATAAAATGAATTAATAAGTACTTGATTAAAATTTTTGAAAAAAATTTATAAATGTTATAAATCATACCACATAAAGGAATGTTACAATGTTCCCATCTTGTATTTGTATCCATAGTAAAACACCATGGCATTTTTTCATCACCACCAGCATTTCTACAGTAATTTTCACCAAATCGAATTTGTGGAAAGACATCTGGTGGTCCATCATGACTATGTGGTTCCTGATCTTTCCACATTTGACATGCAAGACCACTTTTTGTTTTATTAATTTTACCCATATAAAAGCGTCCATTATCTTTATAACAATCATCTATAATATTATTTTAAGAATACTTTAATAAAGATTAAATAATAAATTTTAAAAAGTTAATCAAATATTGAATATAAATAATAAAAAAAGTTTTATATTATATTTATAATTAAAAGTTATCCGCTATTTGTTTAAAAATAAGAATATTTACAAACTAATTTATAATTCTCTGCCTTTACTTATAAATATGTACTTATAAAACTAATAATTTAAAATGATGTATTTCATTAGAAAAAATATTATTGAAATTACATGTTATATGGTTCTCATTCATAGCTGTTAATGATACATGTGAACATGTCATTTTGTCTTTAGAAATTTTTGGCAATTTTTCACATTCTGGAAGTCGAAAATGTCCACGAGATCTTATATAAATCTCTCTAACTTTATTGTCTTCAATTAGAGCCCAATCATTGAAACAAAATTGTAGCCTTATAGCCATACAATCTTCATAACAAAGAGGCAAGCCAACTACTCCTTGACATTGTGGAAATGCATAAAAGCATAACATTTTCTAAATAATAAATAAAATATAATTTAGCTTAAAATTATTATTAAAATATTGCATTGGAATTGAAAATTGTTGAAATTTATATATTCTAAAAAATTATTAATAACTAAATATAAAAAATAATAATGAATATATATTTAAAAGTTTTTTTTAAACAAATAAAAAGCAATATTTACTGAGAATAAATTATCAGTTATAAATTACTAAAAGTGTGTTACATTTCAATCATTGAAAAATATGCATATTACCTCTGCAGCAGAACGACATGGTTCAGTCAATTTTTGTATTAGTTCATCCCACAAATCTGTTGTAATTTTCTCATTTAACCATCCACTAGGATTATCAATGGAGTCATTGAACCAAACTGTTCCAATACCAGTTAAATATTTTTTACATATTTTACCATTGTAAGGTGCACAATAGCCACCTATATCATCTGAAATTAAATTCATTCATTAATGCAATATATACAATTTATATATTGTACTTATACATCACTCAAATATATTAAAAATATATAAATTTACTCACTTGTGGAGATTCCAATAACAAAACAAAAACAGATTGTTAATAAAATAACATTCCAAAGCATCATAATGTAAATATTCTATTTTGTATCATGTGTATTTTATCTTTAATAACTTGAGACAATCATTGCAAACATGAATCAAAATTTTTATACGAAGTTTAATTAATATGATTTTATTCAATTTATTAGAAGACTAAAATGTTGATTACATTTTTTGCTGTATAATAAGTACTTCAATTATTACAAACAATATTATTATGTTGAACTTTTTGTTATCTTTCCATATAACCATTTTACAAATTTTATATTTAAAAAGTATATAAGATTACGTATATATAACAAAACAAGTTTTATTATAATTTTGTTAAATTAGTGTTAAATTAGTGTTAAACTAAGTGACGTCACAACGCATATATTTTCAACATTTCAAGAGTTGACGATTGTCCTGGATCAAATTGAATTTTATATAAAAAATTCATATTCTGTAATTTATCACTTCCATTTACCATTTTAATATCAAACATGCATACTTAAATCTATATAAAAATACAAATATACAGTAATATGAAACTAGGGCAAAAATTTTATCGACTGAGAATTACTTGTTAGAGTATACTTATTTCTAAAAACTGTACACATAATACGACAGATGATTAAAAAGGAGAAATATAACCAAAATGCGACTGCATGAATTTACGTACTAGGTGCTTGAGCAATGAATGAATTAAGAGTAGCCAACCTACAATGACGATAACAGAGGGCGTACAATAAAATAAGTTTCGAATAAAAAATTAAAATAGATATTAATAATTGAAATTTATGTCAAATAACTAATGCTATAAAATACTCAAAAATATACTACAAAAAAATATGTAATTACATTTTTCCATGTTTGCATTATTATCATATATATGTATTATATATATATATATATATATATACACGTATGTGTGTGTGTGTGTGTTGTGTGTGTGTCTGTGTGTGTATGCATCACCCAAGTCATACAAAGTGTATATATACATATTTCTGTTTAATATTAATGATAAACTATTTTAAAGCGAAATATTTTTTTATTAGTTTATCAATTTATTTTAATTATATTATTTAAATTGTATGTATCTTTTGTATTTAAAAATAAAATATATCTTATACAAAAATTCAATTTCATAAAGAACATTTTATTACAATTAAAAAAAAAATAATAAAAAATGTACATGATTTTTTTAAGCAACAATTTTTATATGATGCTTAACTATGGTAAGAAAATTTAATACCTTTTATTAATAAAATATAGTTTATTAAAAAAAAAAATAATTAAAAATGCATCTCAAGTTTTGACATATCTTATTTTAATTACATTTTATTATATAAATTATTATTTTTCAATTTTTAAATACATAAGTATAAATGAGTAAATTACATAAGTATGCATATTATTAATCCATCCATTTAATCATTCTTAATATATATAAATCTTAATTTTATGTTATAATAAATATAATAACAATATTTTATTATTCAATATTATAAATAAAATTAACTTTTATTAAAACTAAATCACATACAAAAAATATCTTTATATTGTTACATTCTATTCTAGCATAATATTTATAGACGACTATAGTTCACAGCGATCGCAATTAATCTTCAAACGTGTTTTTATAAGAAAGAGTTATAACTAAATTAAGTATAATTACAATCATATTATAATATTAATATAACTTAAAGTAGATGTTGAAAATTCACACTATAAAACCTATATACTTTCGCCTATGCCTTCGCTTTCTGTAATAAGAGCTCGCTCCAAAATAACTTTTCCTTCTTTGTATTGCTGATTTTTATCCGTAGCAAATTCATACATCCATCCTAATTTGGCATCGCAATTTTTACAACTCACATCCCGTACCATATGACGTCCTGTTAGCATTACTCTGTCTTGAACCTCACTGAAAATTAAATATAACCTTCATATAATAAATTCAAAATATCTAAATAAAAAAATATGAAAACTATGTAGAAAAATTCATTATTGTGATTAAAATATCAGTAAAATGAATCATTTTAATATATTGCTGGTCTGTATAAAAATTTATAAACAAATGAATTATAGATAACTTGGATAAAATACATATGAGATATAAATCATAAAACTTGCACATAAATATATTTAATTGCAAATAAATGTAAAATTTAACAGATTTGTGTATCGATATTTTTAATAAAATAATAAATTATGAGAAATTTTATATATTCTTTGGTAACCAATTAATGGAATTGCAACGCTGACTTCTGAATAAATAAAATAAATCTAAAGTTAAGCGTAATAGAAATGTTGCTCAATTGAAATTCAAGTGGAATTTCACTGAAATACATGATATTCTTATCCTACCTGTATTTGAGATTAACGACTTTGTTAAAGAGAAATGCTCGGCCTGTTGCTCCGGTGAATCGTGTACTTATCAGCTGATCTCTGTTTGTTAAATTTGTATCGCAGGAAGCACATGAAAAAAGGCGAGTGCCGCCAATGTGCTCGAGAAATATAACACCCATTTTTATTTTTACATTTGTACCGTATTAGATATATCGTTGTAATTAGGATTCCATCTCCGATTATGACAGAGAATAGAGAAAATCAGGAAAGACTAGGTAAGATTCATAAGGCGACTTTCATAATCGTATTTTTTAAGCACAATGTTTTTGTTATAAACAGCCTGTGAGTATGAAAATGTGGAATATGAACAGAGGTTTAACTTGTACTCAACTCGAATAATGTTATTAATATAAAATATATGAACATAAATTGTTAATTTATAATTTATTTAATTACATTGAGAAATAAGATTTCATTTGTTTGTCCAAAAAATTGAATTAATTGTGGATCACTGAACAAGAATGTTAAGTCCCGTGTTAAATAGAAGAAACAACCATGGTGGATGAAATATCTGCTTTCTCTCTCGCACACATTTGATGACACTAGCGACCCTGTTGAGTGCCAGGCACAACAAAACAAATTTTTTTAGTGCTATAAAACTTATTTTTAAAAAATAATATATATATATATATGGATTACGGGTAAATGAAAAGTAATATTAAAATACTTAAAATATTGTACATAATTTAGTAAAATATTTTTTAATATTGGTTAATTTGTTTAATTTTTCATTGCCTAGAATTTCTGTATATTCTGACACCTAAAAAACACTTATTTTATTGCTAGTTGTTCCAATAGTTCTGTGCAATTTTTTATCAATTTTGATTATTTCATCTTTTTTTTAAGGTTTTTATCATACCTTACTATCCGTTACTATGAATATATTGACTCCCTTGTATTTCTTATCAATAAGATGATAGATAAACTTTATTATAGCATATTGTTAAGTTTATAAATTATATTTAAGTTTATAAATTTACTGCCTAGTAATCTGCTAATTTTTTGTACAAATGATCATAAATTTCTAGATTTGCTTTTAATTTTCTTACAAATCCGTCAAAGTACTGGGTTTATGCTTCCTTAACTCTATTTATTAATAGAGTAAGGTTTTTCTATTCGTCGCTGTCAGAAATTTGTAGATTATAATTTACGTTGAAATTTGAGATTTGTTTTTGTTTCATATAAGAGAATAATCCTATAGATGTGGAATTTGGATAAATGTACTAAGTGTTCTAGAGTAATATACACTTTTTTGTCATCTGCTGTGTTGAATTCTTAGGACTTCTTTAAATGCAATTTGCCGTATGTAGATCTCCAAGTTGTCAAATTAAGAGTAAACTCCATGGTCCTAACAGACGTTGTTTGCATTGCGTTTTATAAGAATAGGCAATTTTTATATCTTATTTATTACTGTTTCTACAGAAGTTTGTTTGAATTTCACCCATCAAACCTAAGATGCGCATTTGATAACCAGGATGATAGTCATTCTGATTATTGTCACATTAATCTAATACGTCATGTTTGGATTTGGTGCCCATGTTTTACTCAAAAATTGTCTGCAGATACATAGAGTAATGAAGTAATAAACTTAAAAATCTAAAACAAAGCAATCAATTTTGTGTAAGAACCAAACCAGGTAAGCCATGTAATATATATAAATTATTAGAGACAACGGAAGAAATTGCAAGTAATACCATACAAAGTTATACATGAATGCGATTTAAGAATACACAACTCAGTATTTTTCACTCCCTTTACTTAAAACATATTACTTCATAGCAGTTTTATAAGTGTTACAGATTATTTTTTTTACATTTTACTATTATTATTGATAATTTTGTAACGGTTGAACTCACTTTTCCACTATCCAGATTAACTCGACAGATCAAAGATGACTAAACTAGCGCCTTTGGTATTTATTCGTAATATTACAAAAAAATACAAAAGACAATATAATATTCCCGTGTAATATATAGGATAATTCACGGGTAAAATATTATTTATTCCATGATTATTTCGTGGAAGATATAAATGTTAATACACGACAGGGAATAGATAAATACTTTGCAGTTTAGTTTTGCGATGAGGTTTGTGAGTCTAATTTTATAGATGCATTTATATAAATTGAACTTATCCATTCACACAAATACGCATTTGTATTTATTTACAATTAGGTAATTATTAAATATATTAAATATACTTTCAAAAGAGGAAAGGGCACAAAAAGGAAACTTATTCCTTGGGGTGTCAGTTTAAAAGTACAGACATCCTTTACGTTGTAATAATTTGTATGAAACTTTCCCATAGAAGAACTGACGTCGCGTGTTACAAGAGGGTGATTTGCTCGGCCTAGGGGTGAGTCACCTCTTTTCATTTCCATTCATTTTTTTTTTTTTTTTTAATTTAATTTAAGTTCATGAACTTGAGGGTACTCGGCATTTCTTTTTGGGGAAGGGGATTTACCCTTGGACTGAATCGAATTCAAAATTTAGGTAAGGTTGGAAGCAGTAGCAACAAGAGCTCGTTGCAGTTTTATGATTTATCCCCTATAATTTTCTTATTTTTTGTATTTTTCTATGACTTCATTCAACGACATACATATAGAAAAGTATCAAATAAGCAGTTCATACAAGAATTAATGGATTATTGAATTTTAATTATGGTGATTAGAAACATTTCATGAAAACAAAAATCTTTATTATATGTTTGATTAATATTGATAGTTTATTTTCACAATGGTAACAAGAATATTTTCAAATATACATATGATAATAACATACATTCACATTCGTTGAATTATTATTTAACTTTATATTTTAATTTTCTAATATTTTGATAATATTTTTTGTTCAGGTATTTATAAAAAGTTCTAAGCAAATTATATATATATATATATCAAAATACAATTAAGCAACCATTAACAATATCTTATGTTATGCATCTTTTATTTTACTTAAAGTACTTAATAACAAATAAATATTTTAAAATAAAAATATTTATTTTATTACTTCAACATATCTATAACTATTTGTAAATTTTCCAATATTTATTATTTAATCTTTATTAATACTCATGCGTTAGTAAGAAATATTAGAAATAAAAATATTTTAAAAAATTATTTGAAGTATCTTTAAAGTATAGTATTGAAATATTTTCTTTCCATCAATATACTTTCTAACAATCATTAGGCCACTATTTTAATATATAATATTTTCATTATATGATTCTATTAATAATTTATGAAGAAGAGATTATCATATTTATAAATATTATATTTACATACACCATGTTCATTGTATTTAATTATTAATGAACTCATAACATTTAACTATAAATTATTATAACTATAATGAAAAACCATTGATTGATTGATTTAATGCCTTTTACTTTTTTTCCCTGTGTATTTATATTTTTCTTGACTACTTGATTCATCTGATTCACTTGATTTTCTTTTTCTAAATTTAGATTCACTTCTACTTGAATAAGATTTATATTTATGATTTTCTTTTTCATCTCTAATTTTGGTTTTTGATTTATATTCTGATTTATGATCATCTATTGATTTATATTTTGTTTTGTGTTTTACATTTTTTTTTTTTTCTTTTTTTATTTCTTCATCTGAACTAGAACTTTTTGATTCACTATCACTTGTACTGGAATCACTATTATTATTTTTAGAACTGGATTTTCTTTTCTTTGATTTCTTTTTTTTTAATACTTTTTTTTTCTTTTCTAATTTTTCTAATTTTCTGTAAATAATTAAGCAATATTTTTTAATTATTTATTAAAATAATATTCTATAATCTATTGATAATTTCTGAATATAAAATATTTAATAAATCATAATACCTTAGAAGTTTCTTTTTCTCCTTTTTGGATAATGATTTTAAAAAAGCAATTTCAGACTGTTCTTCATCCTCTGACACCATTAAATCTTGATGTTGAGGTACACTTAAATGTTGTTGAGCATTAAGAGCTGATCTAAAAATTATAAATAAATTTTCATTTACCATTTAAAAGAATAAACATTTATTAATAATCATTTTAATATTCCATTATAATTACTTTTTTAATGCTAATCCGTCATCTCTCATTTGTTGAACTAATGTTAATGCATCAGGTGCTGGTGGAGGTACCTCTGTAGCATTATTGGTGGCCAGCACAACACTCATTGCTTGACTATATAAAGGACATTCTTTATCTAAAGGATATTCAAATAAATATTTATTAAATATATCATGTAATAAAATGAATCAATTTTTAATATGTAATGCAAAAATTATTTATACCTGTATTTATATGACCCCATTTATGACATTTTATACAACGAACATTACGTACTTGAATGCCAAATGGTTGATCTCGAATTTCACTATCTCCCTTACAATAACTTTCTCTGGGTGCATTATATTTTCGTTGCCATTCAAATTTATATTCAGGTTCATTATCTTCCTTTTCTCTTTCTTTTTTAGCTCCAGGAGGTGGTTCATACATAAAATTGACACTTAATTTATCTTTACTTTCTTTACTTAGTAAAGCTCTAAAAAAAATATAATAAATATTGTTATTGTTAATTATTATCAATATTAATTATTTAATTAAGAAGAGAACATATCAATTTTATGTTTATTTTTTTATTTCATTCTTTTTACTTTTATATTATACTAACGCTAAAAAGAATGAAATATTCAAATATTTAAAATTTAATATTATATGCCAATTTTAGTATTAAAAGATATATAAATTCACTGCATATCAAAATATAAGAAACAGATATAAAATTTATAACAATTATAATTTTAACGTCTTATTACCCTGTGGAAATTCAATAAATACTAATTTGTATATTTATTAAATAATTTTCCATTTAAATTGAGTTATAATGTTCATAACCTCAAAATAAATGGACTACGCACTTGTTATTGTGAAGATCCTGTTCTTTTTCATATTGCATTCGCAATTCTTCTTGTTTCTTTTTATAAGCTTCGGCTTGTTGTTCGGCCATCCATACCTGAAAATAATTTTAGTAAAACAGTAGTAAGATAAACCACATCCTTAAGCAGTGGATACAATTTTTTGATCAGTATATATTATTTACGAAAACAAATATTCTTTTACAACTTACTCGCTTTAAATTATCTCTGGAAGCTGGATGAAAGAATTTCTTGCACATGTAATTATTAAAGCCTTTACCCATCTTGTTGTTTTATTAATTTATATTTAGTTGAATATGTAATGAAACGAAAATTATAAAAAATATTAATCCTACACCTCAAACGAAATTGAGACTTTCTTTGGATCAGTATTTATGTGTCAAGTTTGGGACGAGTCAAAAAACCTTAATTTGTGACTATTTTCTATACGCGTTTGACAAGTTGAATAAAAGCATAACGTAAAATTGAAAATGATTGTTTTAAATTTATTTTAAATGTTTTTCGGATGTTTTTCATTAATAATAATACATAATTTTTTGTATTATACAATATTTATTATACATATAATTACATTTGTGCATTTATAGATATTTAATTTAAAAAATGACAATTAGTTTTTTAAATATCCAGCTTGGACAAAAAATAAACATACAAATTATGATGTTAAAATATAACCTATACTAGGTATTTAGTACTCATTGAATGATTTAGTTGTTATCTAATCGGTATTGTTTAAATAAAAACAAGTTTATTTAAAGATGACCTATGTATCTACAGTGAAGCCATATAAATAAAGAAATGTATGATGGAGATGGTTAGATATTGAAATTGAAAGTAAAATTGTAGATTTATTGATAAATTAAAATTTATTTACATACAAATAATCAAAAATAAATTAAAAAGATATTCGATGAAAAAATAATACTAAGACTACTAATATGAAGTGTAATGAAAAAAATATGATCGCTTTTGCAACTTCGGCGACGCCAGTAGATCGTGAGGGCTGGCTTAATAAGCGTGGAGAAGTGAATCGTGGATATCAAAGGCGATGGTTCGTTTTAAAAGGAAACATTCTTTTTTATTTTGATCGTCGTGGAGATAAGGAGCCAATCGGTATGATTGTAGTTGAAGGATGTACAATAGAACTAGCAGAGGAAGAAGAGCAATTTGGTTTTAAGATTGTATTTCATGGCCCTAATAATAGAAGTTATATTCTTGGAGCTGAATCTCAGGTATTTACATTATTTTGTTCTAAATTATATTAAATTATTATAATAAACACATTTGCAATATTATAAATAATGTATATTGAAATGGATAGCAATATAACATATAACGATTTATTATAACATATAGAATTAAACAATTGTACAATATTTAATTATAATTCTAGTTGATAAATTTATGTTTATAAATTATCGATTTTTTATTTAACAGGAATCAATGGAACAGTGGATGAAAGCGTTAGCTTGTGCAAGCTATGATTATATGAAATTAATGGTTGCAGAGTTGCAGCGACAATTAGATGCTCATGAAGAAGAAGCCACAATCACTCCACCTATTGAATTACCTAAAGTTCCTCCAAGGCAAAGACATAATCCATTCAATAGACCAGAATCATATCATAGATCTCAAAGTGTTAGATCAGCACCTGGTCGAACTGAAAATATACCTAGAACAAAAGTAACTTTTAGAGAATTACATACTATGTATGGTAGAAGAATTTTATCTGATCTTAATGAATGGAGACATGCTAAAAGAAATTCAGAAGCTCCACTAATCATTCTTTGATCATAAAATTTGTGTTCTAAACTGCACACATTTAATTAAAAATACTCTTTAAGATAAGTATTTTTTCATGACTTGCAATTAAATGGTAGTTACTTAAAATCCATTGATACAGTCTTTCCAAGATAATTTATTTTTGTATGTATTAAAAAAAAATTATAGTGTTTAAGATATTCCGAATATTAGTTTTTTTTTATTCGGTATTTAATCCATATATATATAATGCTTATGTATACATATGTATACACATATATTTGTTTGTAAACACAGCATATTTATATTATAATTATCTACCAAGGTATAAATAATAATATTGTTCAAATAATATTTATTTTTTAAATTTTTATTTCTTAATTTAAATGAAATAAATAATTATACAGCCAGTTCTTTTAAAATAAAGATAATAAAATATAAAAATACATAATTCAACATATTTTGATCTAATACATTCTAATATACAAATTAATATTCCTTATCTGTAATTATAATAAATTATGTATTATAGCATAAATATATTGTGTATTTGTTATGTATAATAATGTATAGTACAAATAAAATGAGTTTTAATAAATCTGTTTTACTAATACTTGAAAATGTGTTTTAATAAAAATATGTGTAAAAAGAAATTTTAATTAACTTTAAATCCAAAAAATCAAATTTTGTCATGAGTTTTTTTAAAAATTAATAATATTAAAATGTAAGTTTATTTAAATGTTTAGTAGTATTTTACTTAAATTTAAAAACGCTTTTCTTTCTTGCATCACCAGGCAAATGTCGATCGCCTAATAAAAGGCGAGCCTTATCTTCCTCCTGAGGAGTTACTTCTTCTTGAGGACCTCTTGGTTTAATTTGTAACTTTTGTTTAATAGCTTGACTAAGAATCACGCGTCTCGAGTCACTTTTCATTGCTAATAGAAGATCAAGCCATGTCCATGTCACATTATGATACTCTAATGTAGGTATTACAAGAGCGAAATCTCTTATATCTTCTAAATTTTTTTCTTTATTACCCTACAATAATCATAGAAATGTATTATCTTTTAATTAATATATATTTATATACATAGTTGTATAAAAAAAAGTTATTAAAGACCTTATAAGATACTCGAACAGGTACTTCAGGTATCTTAATGTATATAAATAACTTATTCTTGTCAGCTCTTTCTTTCATTTTTTCTACATCTTCTCTTCTTTCAATAGGCACGTAAAAAGATGAGTCTCTTGGAGGAACTGGTGTTTCTTCTATACCATCTGGGTCTCTCTCAGGAAAACAAAATTTTAGCATTGTATTGAAAAACTTCTTTGTCAATCCTAAAATAAATATGATTGATTTTAAGAATGTTCAAAAATAAATTAATGTTTCTAAATTACATTCCATCTGTTTGTATAAAATATAATTTTAATAAAAATTATACTCTGAATATTATGTTACAAAATTTTAAATCGATATTTTTGTTAAACTTTATTTACTCGATTAAATAAAAATATGTTACAGAAAAATATAATCACAAAAAAATTTTTTAAATTAGTAATGATATCTACTGTTATTAAACAATTGTATTTAATTGTTAAAACCATGACATCAACTTCAATACTCAATTACATAAGACTATAAAATATTATTCTTTAATATCATCAATCAATATTTACCGATAGTAAGTGGAACGACGTTAATTTCAAAGTGTTCTTTAACAGAAATTCCAGCAACAGGAGCTTTCTCCCGACAAAATACCCTTAAGGCCCTTTGCCTATCAACTGGCATATTATTTTGTAGCTCTGTTGGTGTAAGCACCTCTGTATAGACTTGATTCGGTAAGAGATTCGTCATCCTCACATACCCAAGTTCGAGTAAGTGTTCCACGGAGTCGTCACTCTTACTTGTTTTAGTGTAAAGAAAATTCGTGAGTATGAGATCAGCAATTCCGAGTTGACCATCTGCGTCGGTGAGTCTCCATTGTGCATGCTTGAAGCATATTTCAGCTGCGCGAGCGACCGCGGCTGGCTTGTCCTTGAGAGTTGTCGAGGCAGCGGCTGGTGCCGTTGTTTCCTTGTAGCAGCTGAGCATAACGTCAAGTTCCTCGGCCTTAGCACTCAGCTTCTCTTTGCACTCGAAAACTCTCACCTCGAGCCGTTCGATTTCAGCAAGAAGATCTGCGCTGGACTCTTCACCGAGCGCCTTCTGCACCAGGTACGTTTCCTTCTCAAGTCTACGTAATTTTGATACAAGACCCCGTACGATATTCTGCCGTTCCTGTATAGGACGCTTCTGATCTTCCTCTGAATGCAGTTGCAGCTGGAATCTGATTTTTAAGAGAAATTATATTTTATTAAAGCTATAATTTTTATTATAATTTTTAGTGCTTTAAAATGAGCTTATATAATTGATAAATATTTTACACCTTAAAATTTAAATGTACGTTTCTATCGTACATGCGTTTATCATAATAAAAAAAAAAAAAAAAAATTTGGAATGAATGCATAATCCAGTATTTAATGTTGCATTTTTTAATTTAGCAAATTAAATTAGTATAATTATGTTAGTTTCCAGATATAAAAGTTGGATAACAAACCACGTGAAACATTTTATCTTAAGTTGTTCAGAACCTCATTCAAATTTTCTTCGTATTCATAATTACTCAATGGATATTTTACAAAATAATCTTCTCAAATTTTATCTGTAAATTCAAAATATATAAAATATTATTTTTTCATTTTTTATTCACTCTATAATCTGAGCGAATCTAAGTGAAAATAATACTTATAAAGGAATAGAAAAAAAATATAGAGTAAACAGTAATTTTTATTAAATTTTAATAAATGTTTTTTATAATAATGTATGTACTCTATAAATCTTGAAGTTTCTAAGAATATTTAAATTGTAATGAAAGCTTAAGTTTCATTTGTAAGTAAAAAATAAATTGATCCCAAAATCAGTTTTTTCAACTACTTATATTTAGGAATTATTTAAAAAAGAAAATAAATAAAATATAATGATTATCTAAATCAAATAAGTACACGTTAAATTAATATTTAATTAATATTTAAAATGAATAGGAAGCGTTAGAAAACTTATGAGAAAAATTAAGTGTAGTTTTATATTTTTATATTTCATTTTTGTTTTAAGATGAATTTCAAAATTTTTAAGATTTTATTCTTTTAAAACTAAATATAAATAGATTTATTAAGTAGGAATTATTAATAGATGATCGGTTTACTATTGGTGGAATCATTAATATTTTAATATGATCTATTATTTTTTTAAGAGCACAGTGAATTAGAATAACAATCTATTTTATCTGATCAAAAAATCTACGATGAAAATCGAATATAGAATTGATTAAAAATATAATATTTTAAGGGCTAAAAATCGAATATTTATTGAAAGGTATTTTGTATGTGTACTTGACTTCGGCATTTTAGTACTATACGCGTGTTATTTATTACCCTCACTCCTAGTTATATATGCTAAGAGTTGAGATTGACGGATCGACGTTTGGTCCATTTGTTTAATGCCATTTAAGTTGGAAGGTCAATTTCTAGTATGTTCTCGTTAAATTGTCTTTAATTTATTACAAGCCAAGTTTTTTTCTTATTTAATAACTACATATACAATACAATTTATAATATTATACTTGTATTATGAGAATTTCTATAAACTATATAATAAATTATAAATTTTTATAAGAAATATAGAAGAATTGGATCGATCTCTGATCATTGGCATTTTATTTCTTACTCTGATAATCCTGATCCTTATCATTTCCAAAAGCTACAAAAAATATAAATAGCATGTACATTTGTGAAAAAACTCGCAAACCTCATGCGTTGCAGTCGTTCGAGTGCTTCTTTCCTACGTGGTTCAACGTATAGCAGGAGGTTATTGACAATGTCAAGTATCATAGCATACTGCAAAGAATTGGTACAGACATCAAGATCATGATGCATCAAGGTAAAAGCATCAGCCGACGAGAGGTCTTTGCGTTCCCAAGGACTAATTTCTTCACCAGGTGGAGCCGGTACTTCGTCGAGGGAGCCCGCATCGAGTGCTTGTCCATAGCCAACGTAAAAGAATTCGCATTTACAGCGGGAAACGATGCGCTGCAGCTGATGTTGAGGTCCTCCACCACCACCTACTGTCTGGCTTACGACACCCCCGACACTTTGCCCAGAACCAACGAGTGCCGGAACGTCTGGTAAACCAACAATCACCGTTGAATCCTTTTCCTGTTAAAATACAAACATCATTTGCTTAATTTTCTATCCTATTTTATCCTAATTTTAAATAACTATCATCCTTTTATACTTTACATAGCGCACATGTAGTTTCATTTGATTTAGCAATTAAATTAAATAACGTTTTTTTATAAAACAATATTTTTATATAATAGTGCAAAAATTCCATTTTCTTAATTATTACTATTAATATCTTACTTGAAAAAAAAAAAATAAAAGTTTCAAACTTATTTCTTTAATTGGATTTCAAACATATTTAATAATGTATTGATTAATGGAATTAATTCGTTTTAATCACCTGTATATTATCTAGTGTTAACCACATAATGTTATCATCGATATTGTCATCAATGTTTGCATTAACAGTAGCATAATATTGCATGCATTCTAAAGAACCGACCCATGTCGTTTTTGACATGAGAGTTCTTTCTTTCCAAACTGGACGATGAACTCTTTGAAGTATTTCTGCTTTGGCAGCAGATAAAATAACGTAGCCACGAGTATCTATGCCTTTTAGTAATACTTGGCTATTTACCAGAGCAACTGTAATATAATTATTTTCAAAATAAACTCTTAATCGATCAATATTTTAATGATAAAAATTAATATTTAATATAAATAAATATTTTTTGTAAGAAGAAGTGAAAAATAGAAAATACACAAATGACGCACTAAGCCAATTTTTGTGCAGAACATCGTCTTGATTACAGGCAGCTAGACCTCTTAGCTGTTGGCCTCTCGTCTGCACCGACATATCGTCGCTGAAGGCGACAGGTTTGTTGGCTGCTTCGGCAATAAGTCTTTGCAGCATCCCCGCAGCTTCCCCTTGCTGTGGCTTGGTCGAAGATGAGGGCGTCACCTGAGTAGTCGTACTCTGTGGATCAATTTGGCGGTTTCTATTTTTGTGGGGCGTCGAACTGTTCTCGCGGTGAAAGCCTTTGAGCGCTGCCGTCGATAGATTTTTTTTGAGTTGTTGAGTTTTGATGAAGGAATCGAAGAGGGCGAACGCCACATCACGATTCGTCTTTGTCCAGGCACCCTTAAGGTCGTGTACGACCAGACGATGTATCGGTGTGTCACCGCTTATCCCCGCAACCACAGCTTCCCTGTTGATTGTACCTCAATAACTTATTTTTCCTTTATTGGTGTGTTTCAATTCTATAATTATTCATTAACAAGCATCGATAAAACATGCACTTGAGAAAGTAAAATGAAATATTATGATTATTATCGTATTGAAATGGAAGATCTTTTAAAAGTTCTGCCTACCAATTAGAGTAAGCATTAAATTTCGATCAAATTAGTTTTAAAAAATGGATGGTTTGCCTGCAAATAAACACTACTAACCCCGAGTAAAAAACGATCACCCCCTACCTGCCGTAGCTGACCCTCGTGACACTGAGACAGTAGCACTTTTGAACGGGTTGCCTTAGCGAGGCGCTTTCCTCGTCTTCCTGCAAGGCGCTTTTCAGCCAAATCTCGGCATCGCTCAGCTCGCAGTTCATGTAGACGATTGACCATTCGGCGAGGGGTCTGTGCACGAGACCGTCGTCGATCGGGTGAAGGGCGAGATTGTGCTCGGAGCTGCACGCAACTCTACCCCCCGTGACCTCGAAGCCCCGCTGCATGGCGAAGGACATCCAGTAGCTGACGTGGAAGCGGTGGAAAGCAAGGGTCAGTCGGATCTTGCGGTAGTGGCGGCTGAGTTGTTTTTTGCGTGGGCGGATGTTGCGGAAAAGTGCTCCCTTGCGCGTGGGTCGCGTGGCGCCTGACAAGATGAATTTCAGATTCTCAAACCAGCGCAATGTGCTGCCGTAGAGGACCGCGGTTGGAGCACTCGCCAGGATGGGTGAGCCCGTTGGTTTCGTTTCCAGGGACAGACTCACGTTTAAGTTCTGGAAAGCATACAACATTATATGAAGAAACAATTCATACTAAAAACCACGATACTTTGCCAACAACTTGGTTTCCTTAAAAAATGAATTATCATTGATGAACACGATTATTAACGATTCGATCAAATTTGATTTTTGAACTTACAATTGGAATAAAGAAAATAAAGAAAATTTAAAAGATTTTTCAATCTTACAAATACATTCAATCATACAAATGATTAAGGTTTTTGTTTTCCACGTTTTATTTGTATCTGGCTAAAAAATTGTGTCTCTGCGGCTTATAAAGTATGAAATTTTTATCATTTACATTTGATCGTCTCAATCGTGTCATTATAATATAAAATGAAAAGTTAATTCTTCGAATGCGTGTTAGTTATAATTATTAGAAATGAAATTTAAATCTAAATGACAAACACTTTTTAATTTTTAATTAAATAATCAAGTATGTTGATGTATTATAAAGAATCGCTTGAAGTGATACGGAAATACGGAAATACGTGAAATTTTAAAACACTAGTCAACAAGTTTTTGGAAAAATATATAAAATTTTTAAATATTTAAGCAATAATTCATGTTCGAAAAATGTCAAATCGTGTCGATAAAAACTTTAAAAAATTTACAGACTACAATATAATAATGCACAAATACAAATGGAATTTCTAAAACTAATGCAACATTTCTTTTAATTAAAAAGAAATCTTTAACGCTTGGTTCGTAGCACAGACTGCTGGGTTTACCTGAGAGCGAAAAGCACGGAAAGAGTCATGCTGTTGATTGCTAGAGTACTCGGGTAATTTATCCGGAGCACAAGGTAATGCCGCGTGGTGATCCCGCGGGTCACCAAGGCACACCCACGCCAATTTTATACTAAGTCGTACATTGGGAAGGTGGAGGAGACGGCAATCGTCGTATTTACTGGCTGTGCGTACGTATACATCCAGGTCGCCCTTGACGATTATTTTCCCGAGGGTCCAGTCGAGTTCGAGGCAGGACCACGTGAGCTCCATCTCCTCGGTTGTGTTGTAAGGGTCCAGGGAGGCATGCAACAGTACTGTCAACTGTTTTACACATAATGTTAATCGACCATGGAGCATAAGACGCATCTTGTCCCAGAAAGGCAGAGGAGGACTCGGATCTCGTGACGGATGTAGAATTTTTTCGAAACTCAAATTGCATTGAGCTATGACTGGCTCCCAACATGGTCCGAATGCATACCTGAACATATTTTATATCACATTGGCGAAATTCTTTCCTTGTATACTCTACAGCTCTATTATCGGAATGAAAACCTATTCCATTTATTGTTATTAATTATCACTAATGATATTTAAAACATATTTTCATTAATAAAGCCAATTTTATTAAATAATAACTTCAAGAGTTACTAATAATTATTTTTAAAAATGTCTATTTTACACAAGAAAATTCTCCTTTTTTTATCGTATTAAAAGAAACAAGTTGAATAACGATTAAAAATATAGTTTATATTTGAGCATAATGCTTAAATTTTATTACCACTACTTTTTAAATATATATATCACAATTGTGCAACTAAAATTATTGATAGATTCACCATTTACAATTATATATGAGAATTGTGTTCAAGATTCTATCTTTATGTAACGATTGAATATTTATAAAAAATTGAAGTCAAAATCAAAATTGTTAAAAAAGTTTATATATAGACTATAATAGAAAACCATTGTTAAGCAAACATTAAAAGATTTAAAGATTTTCAAGGATTTTCATGAAAAAAAAATTTTCTACACCTCGTAGAAATAAAAATCAATTGTTAAAATAAAGACTGATCTACCCACAATAGTTTACCTAAATTTATTAATATCCCAATTTAAGTCATGATAATACTTCAAAGACGTCATTCCACGCTCTATCACGATATCGTCCCAAGGTGCACCGACTTCTATTCTCACGGTTCTCCGGGCTCTAGGAGGAGCGAGAGCTTCGCCACCAGCCAACCTGCCCCAAATGCTCAGTGCCTCAACCAATAAAAATGGCTGTGGGAAATCTCTGAGTTGTAGCTTCCATTCAAGACACTTCAAGGAAATACCCCTCACCCAAAGAGTATTGAATTCAAGACCATCTTCTGGCCAGGGTGTTTCTGGATCCATTTCTTGTAGCGTGCGTGTGACGTTTTCTAAACCGTGTATGGACGGATCAGCCAGAATAATTATCTCAAGGTCCGACATTGTCCAGGCAAATAAGCGCGTGCGAGCAGGTCCAGCTCGTTGCATCTGCTTCCAGCGTTGTACGTAAATTTCTGCATTTTTTTTATTTAAACTTGCATACAATTCCTCCACTTTTCCCTGAGGCAAAAGTAAATGAGCTCTACAAAGTTCCTGAACCTTGCTGTCCAACATTGCTTGTCGTTTTAAGCTCTCTTTATATTCATCCTCTAGAAGTTCGTAATTATCACGCAAACGAACTTCGAATGGATCATCGTTTACTTCAAAGATCCACTCCTTAATCTGAAGTAAAATGTTTTTCAAGTTCTTCATTTTTGTTGTTAAATTATTTATAATTATCTAATTAGACAATTAAGTTTTATCACATAAAATTAAATATTATTATTTATTTATTGGTTTTACAATCAATAGTTAATATCAAGTTAAAATTTATAAACTTTACTAATTTCATATAAATATAAAAAAATGTAAATATAATTTGTTAAAAAATACTTACTTTTATGACTAGATCACATGGTAACAATTTTTCTTGTTTCACTCCCAGAGAATGTATTTCTTTAAGCCATTTTCTTAAACTAAATAATTCATTTTGAATAGCTTCAGCAAACTGATGTTCATAAGGAAAACACGCTTTTGCTAAATCAATACTTAAAGTCCATGTTTCATTCCATTCCAATTCAAATCCTTCATTATTTTGTCGTTCTATTCTAACATCTTCACAATCCTTAACTCTTAATAGTTTAAAACCTTCGATTGTAATTATATCTGCCATATCTAAAGCTGCCCGAAGATAATTAAGTCTCCACTCTCCTTGTGACCATTTTAAGTGATCTGAAGATACTTCTAAAAAGTGCCTTGGAGAAATATCAATTGTTAATGTAATTCCACCAGTGCACAATAAATCTAATGACCGATTACTTCTGCATGTATCTAAAATTTAATTACACAATTTTTATTTAAGAAATTTTTAAATATAAAATTAAACAATAAAATTTCATTATATATTTTGTACCATTGGTAACAGGAATTATTTTTTTTCTAAAAGCAATAGCTCGAAAATCAGCCGATTCAATCCATAGTTGTAATATACGAAGGTGTAAATTAGGGCTCCAGGCTAAAGAAGTATCATCTAAGCTAACATTTATTGTAGTAGATGTGACAGCACATTTACATTTTCTGATGGCTAGAAATGAATGGTTTAACGTTTGTGCATATTGATAGGCAATTGGTTGATTTTTATTTAATGTTATTGCACAAACACCTTCTGCTACACCAACGAAACGTTTTATACTTCGTTCTAAAGTAGCAGAATCTAAGCGCACCATAATTGCCACTAAAATTTAAATGATATAAGTTTTTTAATTTAAAAAATTATCAAAAATTATTATTTTTGTTTTACAAATTTTTTTATAGTAATAAACGTACTCTCGTTTTCTGCTATTAAAAAGAGATTACAATTAGAAACTTTAAGATTGAGTTGAATTGTTTCATCGTTAAATCTATTATTCTTTGAATCGGATAATGTTTTATATTCTTTCCAATATCTAAAATAATAACCCAATGCATAATAAATTAATAATGATACTTATGTATTTTTCTAATATAAAAACTAATCTAGTTCAAAAATAATATTACAATAATCCACACTCAAGAAATTTTGCAAACTCTAAACTCCATTCCATGCTAAAAGAATCCAATACAACTCCTACTGCATTTTTTCTAGTAGTTGCAAGAAATACACCAATAGATAACGGATGTCCCCATTGATGTGACGATTCTGGTTCATTTTTAGAAATACCATTAAATGCACAACAAAATGATTCCAAAGTTAGTTCTGTATTCCACTCTTCAATTTGATCTACAAAAATATAAAAATAACTGAGTAAATAAGAATGAATTATCTGAACTTATTAATTAAGTATATACTTTATTTAAAAATAAATTAAATTTATAAAAATCAAATCTATCATTCCAGTAGTATACTATATTTTATACAAAATTATAAAATTAAATATTTCCTAGCTATGCATTAATTCAATTTATAAACAGAAAAATTTACCCATTAATCTGTTCATTAAAAATTTTGCATGTGCTAGAGTACATGAAGTTTCTTGAACATCAGGTAATTTTACAAATAATGAAGCTTCATATAATTCAGTTACTGTTTGAATTGTGAGCCATGAATATCTTTTTTTTGACGTTTCCTTTACATCTTGATTAAGAATATCACCAACACCACTAGTTAAAATAAATTCCCAGTCTTTATAATCATATGTCACTGACAAACTATTTAATTGTGTAGTGATTTTTAAAATATCTTCTTTCAACTATAATTTTATATAACAATTAATTTATTAATTTTTATTAATTATATAAATATATAGTCAAATATTAAATTACTTTTGATTCTATTGATAATGAACGCAGTAATAGTACTGGAAATTTTCCTTTAATGGACATCCCATCCATATTTAAAGCTAAATAAATTTGGGGACCAATTGGCTGAAATTTTGCACTGACTTGTAAAGATTTCACAGTACATTCTAAACCTAAGTGAGAACTATCTCTTCCAGCAACAATAGATGAGATACCTAATTTCAATAATAGATTCTAAAATATTAAACAATAATAATATTAAATTACTAAAGATAATTTGAATGAAAATTTTTAATATTTTTTTATAATAAATAAAAAATTGTGAAAGGTTTTATTAAACAAAAAACTACATGAAATCAAATAAATCATTAACCTTTGGTAAAATAGGAGCTAATCTGGCAATGATATCACTATTAAATTGTTTTGTAGTTGTTGAATTTAATGTATCAGGTGATAAGGATTTCCTATCTTTCAAAAATTGTAGAAGTCCAATACCTCCAGAACCTTCAGTTTGTATTATTCCAATAAATAATTTCTAAAATATTGAATTTAATTAAAACATTCTAGAGCATCATTATCTTTTTAATTTTTATTACATTAGTTATTAAAGAATAATAGCAATTTATATTAAATTCATTAATAATATGAAAAAATTTAATCAATAATACCTCAAGTGATAATTCACCTTGAGCTTTGAAAGTTGCTTCAATGGTACCTGCAAAATTAATTTGAGCTAAACATGCATCTGATGCATGACGCAATAATTTCATTACTCCATTAACAAATGTTACAGTTCCAAGTAATGTTCTTGCTCCATGAACTACACTACCATCAAGACAAAGAGTCTCGGCATTTCCATTGGCTAACCAACCATTTCCAAGAGCTAAAAGACTCAAATTTTCAATATTTATTGCTAGAAACTACAAAATAAAATACTATTAAATTTTTTGATGACTTGTGAAATTTGGGTAAAAGATATATACCTGAACAACAGTAATTATAAATGAAGGAATTTTTGTATTTCTAAAATCTAATACTTTATTTGAGCGATTTTTATGCTGAACTGATACAGCAGGAACATCAATATTAATTCGCACACCATGTACCATTAAAGATAACAATTTAGCTACTTCACTACTAAATAAACTACTACGTGGGCTTAATTCCTCAATTTCCTAAAATATTATAATCATAAATTCAATTAAAATGCTATTAAAATAGCTTTAAATTATAAAACTTACAACTGTGACACCATTTGTTGAAATATTAACATCTCGAAATATAAAATATGGTAGTGAAATGTGTCCAACATGTAAATGTATTTTGCATTTTCTTTTAACAAGCCACCCCAAAAATCTTGGTATAATCCTAAAAATTAATTATGAATATTACAAAATATTAATCATTTTAAAAACTAAACAAATATCATTTGATAAAATATTTCAGAATTACCATGTACAGATACAATATATTATAAAACAAATTATTAAGAATGTTATTAACCCCATCATTTTGAATCTTATATAGTAAATTTTTTTTAAAATAAAAAACTTTACATTTCTTATGATTTGGTAAAGTAAAACATAATATGACAAGTTTAAAAAGATGTGTTCACATTTTTATTTAATATTGAAAAAAAAGAAATTGACTTTTCAAAAATATCCAATGTATAACTCATTCCTATTTTGTTGTTGAAATTTTTTCTGAAAACAACATATTAATGTTAAAATCTGAGATGAAGTAAATATTTTCCATAACCTAATTCATGCAATCATGATGATAACTAAATGAAAGACCGAAAGACGGAGAAAGAAAGAAAAAGATAGATGTAAGAAAAGAAATGAAAAATATGGTATTAAAACTTCAATGGAATATCGATGCAATTTATGTTTAATTTATAATGCCAAATTTTAGCTTTATTTATAAATATTTATTTAAAAATAATATTTGATTAAAATAATATTACTCAATAATCTTACTCAAACATACATCAAAAAAATAATATTTTATATAAATTACTTTTTTTATTTTAAATTATATATAATACATAATTAATAGTTTTTATAAACTTATCTCATGTATAATTTAAATAAAAAAAAATATAGATATAAAAATAATATTTTTTAAATTATTAATTGGTAGAAAATAACCATCCCTAGGCTATTCTATGAACTGTCAAATTTGGAAAAAAAAATGCAAAAAGGTGAATTGTCAACAACTCAGAAAATGAAATTCCCTTAAGCTTGAGAAAAGAATTCATAAAAGAAATCATGGACAATCCAAACTTTTGAAACCCGATGTCTCGAAAAACACTTATACTTTTATTTTATTTATTTATTTTTAAGCCAACCCTTCTGTATTATTTTCCGTAATTTGACAGTTTTAATGCTAATGTTGAAAGGGGGTGTTCAAAGCCACAGCAGTATACCACCCCCGCCCTGGCCGTCAAACTTTCGAATTTAAACAAAAAAAAAAAAAAAAAAATACGGAAATGTCAATCTTCAGATGCACCCTCCGAAAAAACTTTTTTTTTTCAATTGCACTCCCCTTGGATTTTCAGAAAAAAATTCATAAAGATTTTGAACAATATAAATTTTATTTTACTAAATAATACATTTTATCTTTACTTCATGGTCTGAAAGTTTTTATTTTTTATTGTAAATATTATTTTAATTAAAATTTTAGCGAGGATGCAGTTAATATGGGCGAGGGTGCAGTTTAAAAAAAAAAAAAAAAAAATTGAATCTAATTATTGAGTATTGATCGAATTCTCGTGTTTACAAAGTTTATGCTGTTCAAAATCTTTTTAATTTTTTTCACAAAACCTAAGAGGGGTGCAGTTGAATGAAAAAGTTTTTTCGGAGGATGCATTTGTACGTATTTTTTTTTTTTTTTTAAATTCGAAAGTTCGTAGGCTGGCATGGGTTCTGGTGGTTCTGGTGGTTCTGGTGGTGGGAGTGGTCAACAAAGGGTAATTGTACTATCGGTATCTGGCGGATTTTTTATTAATTAATTTCCTTCTTAAGCGTATTATGACAGCAAACGAATAATAATCTATTCCCTCCCACTTCTATTGTTATTAATGTTTCGATTTATTTAAAAGGACAAAATTAATAACAAATCCGCGTGATATCAGTATTAAAACAATCATTCAATTACGATTTTAATGTTTATTTTTAATTCAACTGTTCATTATAACCTAATATAAAAAATATGGAACTAACAGAGAGCAAAATAAAATATTTATTGAATGGAGAAAATATAAACAAATTGAATAGCGAAACTTTCGAACAAGTAATGAAAATTGCTGTGCATCATGCTTGTGGGAAATCAGATACTGAAGGTATATAATGTAATTGTAATAATTTTTTAACTAATCTAAAAGTTATTAATTATTTAAATAGTACGTTTTTACAAAAAATTTTGTTCAAATTATATATACTTAAGCAATTGGCAAATTTACAATATTTTAATAAATGTAAAAACTAAAAGATTCTTATTTGTATAAAAATGAATATTTTTTATACCATTCAAAAAAGCACAAATGTACGCTGTGTTTAATTAAAATAATTAACTTATTGTGTGTCGTAGTAAATAACATTTATTCACTTTAACATTACTATTAATAAATTAATATTTAATAAAATTATATCATACAAATTTTATCATTTGTAAAAATGAATTATAATTTGTTGAAAAATATTTTAATTTTACATATAATGAAATTTAATAAATAATATAATAATCTTTTTATTTATAGTACTTACACGACTATATGGCTCTAAGCCTGATGTTGTTAAATCTGCATTTGCAGATATCATAAAACTACTTATTGAAGCTACAAGATATGATATAAGTTTAGCAAATTTAAATAATTTATTAAAATCTACTAGTTTATCAAACTCCTATATTGATAAATTTTGTGAATTTTATGAAAAATATAAACAGCAAGTTCAAGAAAATTTGGAGTCAGTTGGCAATAGTTTACCACATATTGTAGATGTAGATTGGCAAATAGATTATTGTATAAAGGTATTTATTCTATAAATTGAATGTATGATATTTGTGAAAAAAAAAATTGGATTCATTTAACTTTTTAATCATTAAACAGTCTAGTCTCAACAGTTCTGCTGGAGTTATCAATTATACCGTATCATTAAGTTGTATAAAATATGGTAAAATTGAATCTGTCAAATTTGTATGCACAATTCAACAACTTCAAGAATTGGTTCTTAAATTAAGAGATGCTGCTCGACATATAGAAAAATTAACAAATCCTTGATCCTATTTTCCAAAAATTAAATTTTTGTAAATACTTTATTCTGCAAAATAAAATAATATGTGTTTAAATAAAAACTATAATTATTATTGGTGCATTCTATTATATTTTTCCATGAAAGAGGAAAAGATTTTTCCTAATTCATTTGTAATTAATTAAAAATACATTACTCTCATGTCAAATATTTATCTAGAAATTAATACCTTTTGACAACAAAAAAAAGATACATGTATATTCTTAAGTATTTAAATACATAGTTATATTAATAATAATAATAATAATAATAATAATAATAATAATAAATTTTAATTTTTCCATATATAAATTCTTTAAACATGATACACTATATACAAATAAATTGAAGCTATACTCCATTTTAAAAAAAGAAAAGTGAATTTATATTATTTATTATTATATTTTCATTTTTTATGTCGCGCATTACACAGGCTATTAACAATTTTTTTAAAAACATTTTCCTGCATCTGATTACTTCTCAAATTTTTCTTTAACAAAAAAAAAAATATAATTTTGCAAAATTTTTTTTTTTTTTAACAATAAATTCTTCTAAATTTTAAAGAAAGATACTCTGTTTTGATTGGAAAAAATATCGCATAGACCGTTTGCAGGAAAACGGTGTAATGATCACAGCGTTTGATTATTATTTACTAGTCGTGCAATGCAAGTTACAAATTTATCATCCAATAAATTTATTGTTCCGCATCCATTTACTCAATACAAAGTATGATAAGGCCTCGGGCATTTCACTACATTTTTCAGTCCTCGAATATTCCTGTTTTTAAATTAATTAAATAAAATAATAAAAAAATTATTTTTATATATTTATTAATATTTTAAAATGCATCTAAAATGATTTAATAAAAAAAGGAATTGTTTAAAATACATTATAAATAGAATAACAGATAGTTTGACTGTATAGTTAATAAAAAAAATATTCGAGGCTGTAAACTATACAAATTTGTCAACCCATGATAGAAAAACGTATTTTCGCAAATAACATTATCTTAGTTGAACTGGATAGATAAAAATCTTTAATATTTCCTTTATAATCGTATGCTTTGATATATGTGAATGTTTATAACAGCAAAGAAAGGAAAATAACATTTTGATATTTATAGATTCAATTGATTGACAAATTATATACATCAAATAGCGTATTAAACTGAAGCTGAAACTGTTGTAAAAATAAATAATAGTTTTAAAACACTAACATAAAACAAAATGTCAAAATGCAGACCTATTTTACATTCGTTTTAAGACAAAATGCAATATACAATATTTAGTGTAATTATTTTTTACTAATATATATTTTTTCTTTAGTAATTTTTACGATTTTATTTAAAAATAAAATTCATGATTGCATATTTATTTATTATAATTTATTTTAAAAATAAAATAGAATTTATATAAATTTGTTCGTTTTATATATTAACCTCCTAATATATATCATAAAGACTTTAACAAATTAAAACTATTTAAATTACAAGAATCCATGCAATAATGTCTAATATAATTAAATATACTCGGGTAAAATATTTTAAATCCATAATATTTTACGCCTAAAAGAATCATGAGAGCATTTATTGGTTATATTTATATTCATTATAATTAATAAATTATTGATTCGAACAAGAATGCATAACCATATTGTTGTAAAAACATTCTACTAACCATATATTTAATAAAAGTCGAAAAAATATTATAAAATTATAATTATCTCATATTCTAACTTTACTTTCAAAAGTAATATTGAAATAAAAAATGTTTAATTTAATCGAGTTAACTTAGCTCTTGATAATTTATAATAATAGTTACCTAAAACTTTAGTTTTAGATTAATTTTATTAAAAAATTCAATCTTTCTCAGGTATTTGATTTTTTAAATTACATCTTAAATAATAATAAAAAATCGATTCTGTAAAATAAAATAATCTAATCATTTAAAAACCTTTTCAATTATAAACGAACAATCGCAGCTTCAGAAGTGACGCAAGATTAGAAACAAAAGATTTTGAGTAATTTACAAAATAAATATACAGCGACCAATGTCTTGTATGTGTAATATTGCGACTTGACTAACAAACTGATCAAAGCCATGTAAGATTGTTGCTTTAATAATTTAAATAATTACAGAAGTTACATTATTTTTTGTTATTTGCTTCGCCCATTTTGATATATATTGCATATATACCATGCGAAGAGTTACCAACAAAAATTGTTAAAGCTATATTGATTTGTAGCTGTCTCTTACGGGCTTATGAAAAAGTAAATGTATTAAATTATGTGAAAAAGCTAAACTATAAAACGAATAATGACAACAAAATACGATCGCTATTTTCTGTGTGCTACAGACGAGTAAAATAAAATAAAAAAAAAAAAAAAAAAAATTGTTCAATGAACGTTTGTAACGTGTAAAAGCAAAACGTTAATTTTTTAGCACAACAATTTTCTATTAATAAAAAAATGGTCTTGTGACGAATAAAAAATTAAATTATACGTTCAATAGATATAGATATATTCAATAGACATCCTGAATAAATGCTGTGCTCAACACAAAAATATGTTAATAATAAATCTAAATTTGAAATTAATGATACAATTAATCAACTTTTAGCGCATATTTACAAAAATTTACATAAATGGGAGAGATAGCTTGGATCTCCCTTCGAGTATCTTGCATTTCACTCGAGAAGATAATTATGTCTCGGCCTCTTTCTTCACAGCTTCGACAGTAGAATTTTTTGACTGTACCGTTGACTTCGAGTCGAGCACCTCAGTTTCCAACTTCTCTTGAGCGTCACTTAACTGTTTTACACCGAGCTCGCTACTTTCTTTCTGCGTAATCTCAGATTTACAGGGTACAACTTTGGACGGTGACGATGATGTCGAAGATGTCAGTGAACACAATGGCGATTTAATGCTGTCCTTCGTATCCTTGCTCTGACGTTGTAGATCATGCCCGACGTCTTTTACTTTTTCGCCACTACTAACTGGAGTCGCAATGCCTCCATTAACCTTAGCAAGGTTCTTTTCTCGTTTGTCGATCTCTTTGGCTGTTGCCGGAACAATTAGTTCCTTAACATCTACATCAACGTCATTTTGCTTCGGAGTTACATCAGTTACCGGTTTTTGAGACTCCACTGTCGGTGATGACTTTGATTTAACACTGTTTTCACCAACCTTATTGACACTTCCATGAGATAATTGAGAAGTTTGTTGTACAGTTTCAGTGTTTGATTTGAAATTCTCTGACCTTGTTAGATCAAAGAGATCAACTTCACGCTTGGTGAGGCCCTTTGCGAGTTGTAAGGCAACATTATCGACAATTGACGAGGTCGTTGTTGTTATTGAAGGTTGCACCTGTGACTGTAGCTGCTCTGACCTTGTAAGATTTATACTAGACACAGTGGGTGAAGTTATTGAAGTTTTAGGCAAAGTAGAAACGTGACTACTTGGAGGAATGCGCTGCACGGTAGGAGGTTGGCCGGTTGATCCTGGAGAAAATCCAGCAATGCTTGTTTGTGGTTGCGCCATGTATCCGGATCGTTGATACAGATTATTTATTGAAGGTGGTAGGCTGCTGTGAAAGGCACTTGGGGGTGGTATACCAATTGGTGACCTTATGAGTGGGTTAGAGAAACGACTTGCGTCGGTGAAACCTGGTGGAAAGTGTGAATAAATGAGACGAGGATTAGTGTTAGGCGTATGAGAAGGTATGAAAGGATTGGTCGAAAGCATATTAACAGGAGAATTACGGGGAGAAATTGGAGAACTGGTACTGTTACGGCATATGTCTCGACCATAAGGACTATTTTGATACCCGCGAGCTGTAGGTGAATAAGGGGGAGGGGAAACAATGGGTGAATTTGAGCTGGAGACGATTGGCGACAGGGTTTGGGGATCAATTTTCATCATGCCCATAGTAGAACTAGTCTTTGTACCACATGATGACTGGTCCTTTTCTTTCGACTGATCATTTGTTACACCATACATCGGTTTCACACCTGATGCCGGATTACCTAAAGTAAAAAACGTATTTTATTAGAATTTCATAATATTTGAATAATTTATAAATAAGTTTACAACTTTTCCTGAAGTTTGTTAAATGATTAAAAAACTTTAATTTTATCTGTTTGATTTAATTCTAAACTAAAGATATTTTTCAAAAATCAATTATAATTAATAGAACAATCATTATACCTTTCATAATAGATTATTTTAATAAAGTTTATAAAACTATAATTGAAATGAATTTAAATTACAATGACGACTTTTAAATTATTGGTAAAAATTTACGTATTTCTAACGAATATACATTTTTATGACTCTTGTAAAAAAAAAATCTTAGAGTTAATTAAAAATTTTCTTTATTTCACAATACTTTTAATGTTTAAGATAAATTTCGTAAGATTTAATTATTATTTTTTTTTATTGAAAAATGATCATTAAAAAGAAATTATGTATTGTTTAATAATACAGCCTACTTCAATAATTTTTTTTTTTTTTTTTCAAAATAAACATTCATTGTGTATTTTAAAAAAATTTTTAGTAAAAATAAAAAAATATTGCATGAACTATTTTTTCGATTTGTAAAATAAAAAATTAATTTGTTTTGGAATCTTAAATAATTCAATTTAAAAAAAAAAATCAAAGAATATCTAATCAAAATATTAGTTATATAAATAATTGAATAAATTGGTCATATAATTTTTCTGAGCGAGACTTAATATTATAAGAAAAAAATAAAAGTTACCCAAGTATCGCGGCATATTTCTAATTTTGAAAATTTTAGCTGGTTTTGAAGGTATTTGTTTTGAAACAGTGCTACCATCAGCAGTACTACCATAAGATCCCTGCGATTGATTTTGAAACTCCTTCGCCTGATTCTTTGCTGCTACATAATTATTTTTAGACAGCGTTGGATTCCATGATTTGGGAGGATCTCTAAGTGTTTTGTAGCCAACCGCCTGAGAATGCTTTTTTTGTGTAGATCCTTTATGTATCTGAGAGGACATAATAACTGTTTGTGAAGGAGTAATTGAAGCTGATAGTCTTTTGATAGCATCCTTGGATTCAATTCCAGACTGTAACGATTGACTATTACTTGGGGTGTAAATTGGTACGTTAGGGATGTTTGGTATGTGTTTGACAGGGACAAGAGTTTCGGACGTCGGTGCTGAGTTCTTTTTTGATATTTTAAGAAGGTCAGGTATGTCTGGCTTGTTACGCTGAGCCTCAATTTTGTTCTTTTCTTTAGAGTTTTCTCCGATTTTAGCGCAAATATCGTTTATTTTGGAACCAGTCCCAACGCCACTGATCTTGGCACATATTTCATTTAATGTTGTGCCTTTGGAGACCAAATCTTTTTTTGCATTCACCGGTTTCATAAGAGATATCGGTATAGCATCTGGGCACGGTGGTACTGAATACATGCTTGTCACTTCTAAACTCGATTTGGTACTAGGTTGCTTTGTCGGGCTAGTGTAATTATGTGTTGTATTTGTGTAAAGGTTATTTTTCGTGCTTGTTGTAATTGAGTAGATGCTCATTGAGGGTGTCTGTATGCTAAAACGTCCCATAGAGCCAGTTGAACTACCAGAAGTTGTAGAGCAGACAATATCCTTACTAATCTGTGGTAAACCCGGTAACGAACGTAATTGTTGATCTGAACTCATATCCTTTCCAATAGATACCTTGGCTTTATTGAGTGATACACCTTGGTCAGTTATCCATCCCCGTAAACCTCCCTGACTCGACATAGTTGTTGACACATGTAGTCCAATTGAAGCTAAACTTTCACTTGTAGGTACATCGAGAGGCTGTAAAGGACTGCTATTACTAGACACTAAAGGGACCGTTACAGATGTATTTATTAAATTGCTTTGAGAAAAAGTTACAGCTGCATTGGTAATGGAACAAGATAAAGATCCGATTGATACTTTGGGGTCGCTCGTTTGTAAAGATGGATTGTTCAACGAAATGTCTGATGTAACTTTTGTATCTGGTTTTGAACTAGTTTTCGTAATTTTTACGTCTCTAGCTTTTATCGGCGATGAAACTATTTTCTTGTCTGTTATCGTTGGCTTCTTTGAGTAAGTATTGTTCACTTGGCCTATTTTTGGCTGAAATTGTAACTTTGCACTAAGAGCATTTATCTTAGAACCTGCACTAGGTATTATTTTTGTATCATTCAATTTTATGCATTGTTTTGTAGTTGGATCCAGTTTAATTTCACTATTAATAAAATTGTTATGTGTTACAGTTTGCTTAATATCAGTATATTTATTATTTGTATTTAAACTTTCCATTTTTTTCTTCTCTGGTGACTGTTGTTTATTATCAATTTTAATCTGTTCACCAATATTTGATGTTTGACAAGAATCCTTCATTATTTTTGAGCTATTAATTTCACGTATTTCATTACCAGGTTTTAAGAGCTCATTTGATAAATCATGCTGATCAATAGATTTTAATTCCATTTCTTCACTTTTAGAAACATTTGGAGGTGTAGACATTACACTTAATAATATAGTACTTGGTTTTTCTTCTAGCATCTGTTCAATTTTGTTTATTACATTATCTGGTTGTATATTTTTATTTTTTGATAACACTGTACACGATGATTTTAACACTTCTTTATCTTCAGTTTTCACAACTTTTTTATTTACATTACAATTATTCGAGGCGCGCTGCTCTAAGTTACTCTGTTGATTAATCTCATTGACTTTTGTACTCTTTTTTGTATCTAATGTGGATATATCTGTTACACTCATTACCCCAGTTTCTGAAATTTTTAATTGAACTTCTTTCCATTCACGTTTCAATAGTTCATCATCTTTTGATTCAAATTTTATATTACTATTGGAAAGTGATTGTTTGAATTCATCATTATCTTCTGATAATTTCAATCGTTTTGAAGATGATTCAAATATTCTGTAGCTCAAATGAAGTGGAACTTTCTGTAAATTAAATGAAACAAAAAGATATTTAAAGTTAAATAAATAAACAATTTTTAATAGCTTACAACCAATGCTACAAATGTTAAGCTTCATTTTTAATTGATGCTTTATTAAAAACAGTGTAAGTAAAAGTCTAAGCTAAAAATTTAAGTAATTTTTTTTTTAATTTTATTTCACAATTGATTATTTTAATTAATACATAAGCTTTAAATCACATAATAATAGATTAACATAATAAATAATAATTAAATAATAATATTTAACATAATAAACATAATAGATTCTTAACTTTTAATGAGTATGAATACATGATTTAGTTATAAAAAAATTGTGGAACTTTAAATTAAATACTAGAAAATTTAAATTTTGTTTTAAAATTTAAGCATAAGAAAAAGTTATGTTATTTTCATATTGAATTTCAACATAGATGCTGGGTTTTGAAATTTACAAGAAAATTGATTAAAAATTATGTATAAGTAAATTGATCATAATTTACTCTAATTATTAGTACGTGAATACATTATACATGTATATTTTAATTTCATATTCAACAAAAATAATAAATAAATGTTGAATAAAATATTAAAATAATTTAAGAATGAATGAATATATTATATAATTAGAAAAAAGAAAAATATCAACTTACTCTTCTCCAATGATAGATATACATAATATCCATCAGTGTATAACTTGTGCATAAAGATTCTTCTTTGTACATTATATCAACTTTATGTGCTTCACTTAATCCATATTTTGCCCTTATTAATTTTTGAAGATGAAAAACTGTTACTGCAGCTGGACATCGAAGATACCTTCGAGGTAAAGGCTTCGATGCTGTTTCCTTATCATCTTCTTCATCACTTATTAGTTTAGGACTATAATACTCTAATGATAAACTTAATGATTCATCTGGAGAATAAATGTAACTTTCAATAGGTTCTCCCTTAGCTTCTGATGAAAATACATTATCCTTTTCTTCTGGATGCTTATTATAAAATTCTTTTCTAAATCGCATTTCATCTACAATTGACAAAAATATATATGCACTAAATTTAATAATAATATTTACAAGAAAAAATTAACTTTTCAACTTGTACAAAAACATTAAGTAGTACAACATAATTAAACTATGGTACTTATGAATACATATATATATATAATAGAAAACTGTAATTATTTGATAATATTAATAAAGATGTGTAAGTAAATAAAAACAGTTATATTAAAATAGATTCACAACTTACTTTGATAGCAACCAGGTACTAATTTATAAACAATATCTTGAAGCATTTGATCTTGTCTGATATTCAACAAAGGTTTGTTTTTGTGTACTTGGGCATCACAAATGGGACAAAATTTATTATTTTCCAGATATTTGACAATGCAACTTTTACAAACTACAAAATAAATGCAAATGTTAAAATAATTATAATGTAAAGTAAAAGTAATAATAAAACTCTTACATGAATGTAGGCACTCTATAATAGTAGTGGCATCTATGTAATATCCACCACACAGTTTACACGTCAAGTGTTCATTAAGCGTTGATAAACGCAACCTCTGCCCTCCGCTTTGGACAGACATTCTAAAGAGACAAAAAAGAAATAAACAATAAAGACTGTTACCAAAAAGACACGAGTGACTACAGTGTAACTGTAAAAAGTTTGAATAAAAGTGACGAGGGCCAGGTGAAGAAGCAGAAAAAAATGAAGAAGAAGAAGAAGAAGAAGAAGAAGAAGAAGAAGAAGAAGAAGAAGAAGAAGAAGGGACTTGTAATATACGAGATTAATTGTTTGAATAAAAAGTCAAAAGATATAATGCTAATCAATAGTAGAATAAATAAATAAATTTGACCAAATTCACATGACCAAGTGTAATGTATAAGCATTGATTTGTGGATTCCAGTTAACTTAGCCTCAAATAACAGGAGCGCCACAGCAAAACGGCTGGCAAGGCTAAGTAAGGTAAAAGAGAAGATACAGGAAATGTGGACAACTTACGCGGTGCACTCCGAACAAGTCACTGCTCGAAAGTGGCCATTCAGCAATTCTCCTCCCGCGTGAAAGTCTGCACAGTTGGGTCACTGTCCAGTTGTCGCTCAACTAAACTCGTCCAACTAATTGTCATCGCTGCAAAGCAGCAGCTGCGTCGACACCATTGCGATGGCCTCCCCGATATGAGTGTTTGCCGACGGCGACGGGTTCGAGGTGAGGACGCGCTCGGCAGCCGAGAAACGTGCCACGGCTGCGCAGCCTAACGGGACGAGGACGTCGAGCTGCAGAGGTTGCCCGCGAGTCAACCACTGGAGCCCATGTTAAATTAGGCCAGCGACCGTCCGCGCTCAGAGCAGCCACACGAGTACGCATATACACACACGGCCGAAAATTGCGCGTACCAGCAGTCCGAAGTCTGGGGGCCGCGAAACAAGATGGCGGATAAACAACATATATTCAGGAAGGTAGCGCGCACTACCGTCGCTCGAGTGGCGGTCGCCGCCGCCGCCGCCGCCGCTGCCACCGCCGAATTCCCACCGACTCGCGGACCCTCCGCGGGTGTCGGGGCCCGATTATTTCCCCGGTGGCTAGCCCGAGCAGCCAGTGCCAAAAAGCCTCGGCCCTGCCTTCCCGAGCCCCTCGAGCTGACGCGACGACACGACCCGCGATCTCTAGGGGCGGTACGCTGCTCGCGATGCGGACGCTGGCATTGGCCGGCCCCACTCGTCGACTAACAGAGCGTGCACGCGCCCCTACGTAGGCGACACCAACTGACGACGACTCGAGGAGCCGCGCTCGCCCGCGCCGAAATCATATGGATGCGCTCGCCGCGCACACGCTCACCTTCGGGGACACCCACACCTTTTGCGCGCACCTTGCGCCCGACCCTCTGACGCCACCGCCACCGCCACCACCACCACCACCGACAACCCCGACAACCCCCCGGCCCTCTCGTCGCGGCTAATTGCCCGGCTCGGATGCACTCGGTGCACTCCTCGGAGTCACAACCGTCGCCCAACTGACAATTAAAAAAGCAAAAGCTCTTTGTCCTTTGTTCGATAAATCACCTGGCACACTCGCCCCCCCTCGATTTAAAAATTCGACTCCTATGGAAGGCAACGGATTTTCAAAGTCGCGAGCCTCCTTCGTGCTCGAAAACCTCATTATGTTAATTTAAAATTGCAGCGTGCGTGCCGTCGTTAAAAGTAGCACAGACGATTGCACATAAATTTAAATAAATAATCGAAATTAAATTAAATTGTTCTAGCTCTGTCGACTTTAGTGGAAAGCCTTACGCGCTCGCTAATTATTTATGGAGCTTAATCAAATTTAATAAAATAGCGCTGCAATTAAAATCCAAATATCACACCTCAACAATAAGCGAATTTGACACACCGATTACTATTCCTGAGTAAAATTAAAAAAAAAACATTTTTATCTGTATTAAAGTCAAGTTATAATATAGTGTTACTTTTTGAAATGTAAATATAGCGATGGCATAATTGTGATATGAATATAATTCACATGCTTTTTTCAGACAAACCTAACTGACGTTGCTCTAATACTTTCACCATTACAAATACAATAAACATACCTGTGAATGTATTAATTTAAATACTTTACATCTTCTAATTTTTTAATTTTTTTTTTTTTTTTTTTTTTTTTTTTTTTTTTTTTTTTTGCAATTATTGATAAATAACAGTTAACGCGTATTTAAATAATTCATACATAGTATCACTCGCTGTTCCACCGTTAGCGTATAAAAAAAGCTTTAATAGTTTTCCTACGTGAACGTAATGTATATTTATTCATGATAAAAATAAAAAGAGAATTTTATAGATTGAAACTTAATATATTAAGCGTTGACTCTTGTGATTTATTAGAATTACGAAATATTAAAAGTATAAGAATATGAGATCATCTGAACAACATCTGCATTTACATGAATACCATTTTTTTTTTTTAAATTAAACATACATTTTATATTTTTTATTTTATAGGCTAAACCATACCATTCATTACAAAAAATTCCTTTCATAAATTTTAAGCCTGATGTGTTACACATATAATATACACATACATTATATACATATGTATTTACGTAACAGTCATTATATTTATTATTTAATTGATTTTTATTAAAAATAATATTGTACATATACACATGTACACATAATTTATGAAAATTATGTTTTTAAATAATTTCAATGAAAATACTTAAAAATAGTTAGATAAATCAATTATAACTTGACAAAATACGTGCAATATAAATACAGAGAATATTTTATGATAATTTGTAATCATAGTTTACAGTAACTAATTATGTACCGAAGGTATTTAATTGAATGTGAAAAATAAAACACCTTTAATTTTAATAAATCCACTTGTAAAAGAAGAAAAGGTGAAACAAACGGAAATACGGAAGAAAATTTAATCTTAATTAAAAATCTAAATTTTAAAAATTACAAAAATTTTAAATTTTGAAAAAAAATTATGCTGTATATTGTAAATATGATATTAAAAACAACATATAATTATAAAAGAAATTTTTTTTTTTATTTTTATGGAAAAATATATACAACACATAAAATCTTTTATAATAAGTAATTTATATTTTTTAAATTATTTTAAAAGTTTTATCATATTTAAATGTTCAAAAAAATGGAAATTAAATTAAATTAACAATGTCAATTTCATATTAATATGAAAGTAGCAGAACAATAATTATTCGACAGCATTAGTGAAAAATAAAATTATTTGAGTTAGAAAATCTTTTTAAGATAATAAAAATATGTTTTAATTGTAAATAATAAACATCAAAAACTGTTTGTATTTACATAATATTTTAGTATTTAATTCGATATTCTCTTTTTTTAACTGTATTTATATATATTTTATTTTATACTCATTAACTTCGAGTTGTAGTCTCTTTACTATTATTATTTTTATTTAAATTGAATATGTTTTATTAAAACATAAATTTAAGAAACGAAACATTTATTATACTATATCTATAATTAGAAATTTTATTTGTCACATTTAATTTAATATATTTACAATTTAAACAATAATAAGTTCAACAAAATCTTAATATTTAACTATGTTAGTGAGGTGTACATCAGTTTTTTATTAAAATTTAATTTAATAAAAAATTCAACAACATAATTCATTTACATTGTAAAAGCACGCAAAAATAAAATAAAAAATAATTGAAACAAATTATTCTCCCAAAAAATTAATTTATAATTTCAAAATCATTGCTTTATATAAAAAATATCAAATAAAAACATGATTAAGAAATGAAAAATTTGCGTTAATTTGTATTAATATTTTTCTTCAGATCTAAAAAAGCTTTTTTTATAATGTAAGTGACAATGTTTTTTTTTTAGAAAAAAACGAAAGTAATATTTTCTTTTAAATGAAAAGTCCATCAAAAGTATATTACTTATTAATTATTTTTAAACATCACTTATTTATTAATATTTTTTTAACTGTAATCTTATCTTTGTAATGTTATGTTTCTATATACTTTTTTTAAAATACTAATTATACAGATGGTCTTTTATTTTCTTCTAAGCATGGCTATATTAGCCTCACATTCAAGCATTCACTGTGCTTTATAGATTTACCATGACTGAGAATACAGTCTTCGTCTCTTCAAAGTGCTCATCTAAGAGATCAAAACCTCGTTTTACATTGCTAAAATTTTCTCTATTCATATCTTTTCTTGTATTTTCTCATTTTTACTAAAATTAAGAACAGCCACTGGAGTTTGTTCGATGCTTTTAAATGGTTTATATCATTTTTATCTCGATTTTTATTCCGTGTAAAACGAATTATTCTTTTACTTTTTTAAAAAATTTGTATCGACATCATATTATTACTTAAAAAGTTTTTTTTTTTATAATTAACACTTTATTTATACCAATAAAATTATATCGATTGGCTCAGTTTTATGGTCTTAAAATTAATATTAACAGATCTATGAGTATTTTTATATTTTATTTTTGAATAAAGCAAAATTTATCAAAGTAAAGTAAAATATACTATTTATGTTAAATAAATATATTGAATTAAATATCAAAGAGAATAAATGATATAACTTTGATCTTCGAGATCAACAATTAAAAAGCAAACATAATTAAACGAAAATATTTAATTATATCAATCTATGTAAGCCAATCTATATTATTTGTCACTTGAACTATTTGTAAAGTTTTCTCTAAAATCGGATTCGTCACTTTTTGTTGGGTCAGAGCAATTTTTGGTACGTTAGTTTTTTATTAAAATTTTCCAGTTCCATAAAAATACTTTAACTTATTCTATACCATTGAACTCTTAGCTTTGTCAATTTTTTTTTTTTTTCATTATATTTCTTAACCTACTGAAAACGACTTTCCAATATAAATCCAGCACATTAAAAATATATAATATACATGGAGTGTTTAAAAAATAATGAAAACTTATAATTTCTTAAATTACGACTGTTACACTCACATATTTTTTTTATTAATTATTATTAAGTAGATATTTTAGAAATATTAAATATTATTTTCTTCGATTCTACAATGAGTAAAAGGAATATATACGTGAGATATAAGCATTTTTAAGAAGGCTGTTAAAACTAAGGAACAGTAGCATCTCAATAAAATCGGAAAAGTAGAAGATATGACTACAAACGATCGATAAATTACATTTTTAAAAAGTAGCTGATGATAGTAACAGATGAATTGTTTCAAAACATAAACAATTTTTTGTTTCATTTAAATGTTCTACGTATTAAAAAAAGTAAAATTTCTTCCTAAATTGATCAGATTCATGTGATTATTACGATAAATGAAATCTGGTCAATAATTGATAAATGAAATATACAATTGCTTAAACCAAATTGTTTTAGTAGCGATATGTTGGATAATCAAAATTGAAAAAGGTTGAAAAAAGTACAGAATTTTTAAATTATGTTTACCAATTTTTTTTTGCAATCAACGATGTGGTAAATCATGAAGTCAATATTGATATTTTTATATTGATAAAATATTAATAAGCAGTATTATCTAGAAGTAAAATACCAAAACTTATAATAAAGCAATTCATAACTTTAGCACTAAAATAATATACCTTCAAAAATTTAATTGTTTATTTGTAATTGCTGTGTAATTTTCAATGAAAAATAACATAATAATGATGCTGTAGTCTGTATATTTGCAAAATCAATGTGTATTTTTTTGTTTTTAAAACTGAAAAAACTACAAGAGAATAATATTCTATCAACATTATTAATACCAAAAATATCGGTCAAGCAGTTAAAGGTTTTATTGAAAAACGATATTTACATGAATTTAAATATTAAAAAAGCATTTATACAAGTATATAATATATAACTGTGATTATTTCTCAAGAATACATAAAGATTATTTAATCAAAATGAAAATATTTATAATTTTTTTAACGCAACTCATACACATAATTCTAATAATTTCATTTTTATTCATATAAGTTGATATAAACTATTATGTTTCCATGAATATTAGAATTTATATTAAAAAATGGTTTCACTGAATCCATAACTATTTATATTCTACATACCAATAGTTGTGAAAATACAAAAATAGATCTCTATAATTAAAATATCGTTATACATAGATTTCACTTAGTTCGAAAATTTTTCATCGATTACTGAAAAAAAATAATTTATATAAATTTTGTAAAAAATTATATTACTATGAGTGTTTCTTAAAAAAAAACTGAAAAGAAATTGAAAAATTCGATGATCTTTTTATATAAAAATTAAGATTTAAAATAATTTTTTTTTTAATCTATAATCTTTAAGATAGTTTAATCATGTATTTTTTATTTTAAAAATAGCATAGTTACATGATTTATAAAAATAAAATTTCTTAATTATGAATAATACACATAATTTTGTAAAAATAATAAGTAAAACATGTCGCTAGTAGATGTGTACCAATTTTTATTAAAAAATGTTCCCTTTTTCAGACAAAAATACATTTTTCAGAGTTTATATATTTTGCAATGCTGAAATATTTATTATTTCTCTGCTCCAAACTGATTTATCATACGTATAAAAATTATGTTTCAAAAATAGCAAAATTTTTCAAAAAAATTACACGATTACAAACACAAGATATATTTTATATGTAAAGATGATTTGTGATATTTAATTAAAAAATTATTACTAACATAACTATGTGGGGTAAAAATATTTATATAATTGGTCTTCGTATTGCTATATGCTACAAATGAGAATACAGCATCTGTTGAAATATTGCTAATTTTCCCAAAAATCGACAAAAATCAATGGCAAAGTAAGAATAATGACTCATGATAAAATTTAAAAGTATAGCGCATTTTTGTCCTCTAATGTTTTAGAGAATTTTTTCATAAATAGTAGCAATCAAAATTATAGACATGATATCAGGGCTACAATTTACTTGTAATGAACCTGTACTGACTAGACTGAAATTAATATCAAGATTGTAATTAGTAGAACATTATTTGATTAAACTAACAGGCAGTTTGAAGGAGTCAGATAACATGATCAAACCATATGCGCAGTCATTAAAAACATAGATCCTAAATTTATAATGAGCAAATTTTAATTTAAATAGAACTTTAAATTATTATATATATTAAAAATTATAAACATGAAAATATTTAAAGTATATTATTATTCGTGATATTCAAATATATATATATATGAAACCTTTAAAAAGCGAAACATTTTATAATACTGTTGTACAAGAAAATATATTTTTTAATTACTGTAAAAAATAATGATATTTAAATAGCCAGCGTATGTAAAAAAATCACCATAACTTTTCTAGAATTATAAATGCAAAAATGATCCTAATCAATTGTTATGATTTTCATAATATAAATAGTTCATTAGAATTCATGTCGATATATTAATAATGACAAATTTAAAAAATTTAAAAATTTTGATACAAAATTGATAAATATAGAAGAATAAGAAATTGAATGATTTTGGATCCTCCCAAACAACTAAAGTACAGTTTTTAAATAAATGAATACAAAGATATGTGAAATTAAGTTAGAAATACTTTTTGGTTCACAGTGAATCGAAGGAAATTCGTTTTATCCACGTAAATTTAATTAACTTTAATTTAATTAACTATTTATCCAATCCGTGTATTCAGTCATTACAAAAATAGAATACTTTATAAGGATACGCAACAATATTCACATAAATATTATATTTGGTAACAAGATAAACGAGTAGTACAAATGAAATGTCGTAAAAACGAGTGTCGACCTAGGAAAATTATGTCTTAACGTGTAAAGTGAAGTGGGCAAATTATTATATCCGCATCTTCGAAGCGAACAAGGATATGACGAGTATAATAAAATATAACATAATAATTATATATTTAAATGATAAAATTGTATTAAAATTGAAATAAACATAATTAAAACGAATAGAGAAGAATGCAGAAAACATATTAAAAATAATTATAATTTACGGCTTTCTCCTCCGAGCAACTCGCTGAAGGTTTTTTATGTCGAGTTTAAATGATTGATGTTTAAATGTGCGGGACTTACTGATTATACGTGCGAAAAAAACTTTAAAATCCAATATCAAAAAGTAGATATTAATGGAAAAATAACAAAAATTGACAAATTTAAAAAATTAAAAAATTCGACCAATGATAAGAAGTATAAAAAAGATTCGATTTTTTTTTTTTTTTTTTTTAAAGAAGCAAAAAAAGTTTTAAAATTGTTTTATTCATACAAATTATTATAATCATTGTTTTTATTTTAATTTTTAGGGAAAATTAAATCACTTTATTATTTTTAATTAAATAAATTTAAATTTTAAATATAAAAAATTTCGTAATTGATATCGTTCACAAACCCGTAATTTAATGTATAACTAAATAATAAAAAATACGAGATTAAAAGAAAAAAATGATTTGATTCATAACTCAAAGCATGTTTAATTACTTAATTCTAAATGCAAATATAATAAATTAATGTGTGTTCAAATATCAATTATTTAGTCATTGGAATTTATATTTTTCTATCAACATTTCCCATACAAATGTTTCACCTTCTCAGTTCTTTTAAAAATGAGAACACTTGCAACTTTTTATTGTTCAATTCATATACCATTGTAAATTATAGTTACAAAAATAAAATTTAAGATTGTATAATTAAACTTTACACAAAAAAGAACAATTTTTTATTTTACACGAGAACATCATATATTATAATAAAAAAACATTTTTCATTTCACCCCTAGGCAATTAATATCATCCTCGTGTTTTCGTTTAATCAAATATTAACTTTTTTATTTCGGTGCTTTTGAATTTGGAACAAATTTCAAATAAAGAATAGAAAGCATTTCTCCCAATAGAAATCGCAGCTGCTCCCTGCTTAATCTCTGGTTTGTGATTCTTTGGTAATCGCACACTAACACTTGGCCAAGTTCAAACACTGTATAGTATATATTTAATGCTTTACAAGTGTGTACAAACATGGTAGGCTTCAGGTATTCAGTGTAAACACAGCTGATACTTGATTGTTATATACTATTTTATAAAATTAACAGTATCTAAAATCATTAAGCAGTCTGATATGTGGATTAATTTTTATCATTAAACTTGTTTTGTTTATGTTTACAATATTTTAGTAGAATTGATGTGAAACCATATAACATGGTATTTTTTAGTCAATTACTGTTATACAATTTTTTGTTTCTTTTACAACTATTATAAATATTTTTAATTTGTGTGAAGAGATCTTGTATATAACGAATAAAAATAATAATTAATTCCATAAATATGAGTCCAATTATTAATCTATTATTTTCTCATTGCCGAAGTAATATCTATTTAATTATTGGAGTTTGTGTAGGGCTTAGTATTAGTTTACTTTTTTCTCCAATTGAAATTAATGATTGTCAAGATTATGAAGATTCTCTACCTCATACTGTACATAGCAATAAATTGATCGATGAATATGAACCAAAAATAAACATTGAAGGTAAGCCACAGAAAGCTAAAAAAATTCCAAAAGTATTTGTTCGGCCAAGATATTATTCAACAGAATTAGGAATTCGTGACAAGATATTTGTTGGTGTATTAACAAGTCCAGAGTATCTGCATAACCGGGCAACTGCCTCGAATAAAACAATTTCACATTTAGTTGACAAACTTCGATACTTTATTTCTATACCAGAAGGAACTAAACCAAATGTATCATTGCCAGGCATTGTCGGTTTTACAGATACTAAAACTATTTTACAACCATTTCATGTACTCAAATATATTATTGATAACTACTTGGAAGATTATGATTATTATTTTTTAATCAAAGACGCTAGCTATATTAATATCAGAAGACTAATTGAGATGACCAATAAAATTAGTGTAAGCCAAGATGTTTATCTTGGAATGGCTAGTGATGATAATAAATATTGCTCTCTGGGTAAGAAATACTATTAATAAAATACAATTAATAAAATACAAAATACCAATAAAATGAATAATTTCAATAAAATTGTTTTTAATTTTAATTTTTAATAAGTCTGACTATATAATACATTTATTTGTAACTTTTATAATCTTTTAAGTAATTTAGAACCAAAAATATACATTATTTAGCTTTAGACAGAGTTTAATAAATAAATAACATAACATTCCTTGGTTTTTACTTTTTATTTTTAAATATTGATTTTTATTTTAATTTTCATTTCTAATTTACTTACAATAAAAATTAGCTGATCATAAAAAGAAAAAATTATTATTGTATATATTCAAACATTACTTTTTTGTATCATTGTATGTATATGCATATATATATCTAGATAATTAAATAATCGTATTGAAATTATGTAAAGATATTAAATATAAATCATAAGCATTTAAAAATTATATTTGAATATTTTTTTATTTTAATTATCATATACTTTTTAAAATTGTTAAATTTAAATTAAGTAAAAATTAATTTATGAATAATTCATTTACTTATTTCAGAATTATAATATTTTGCAAATGTATATAAAATAATTGTGCATTATTCATATGCTTTAATAGAAAGTATTTATAAAGTAAATAATGTTTTAATTATATTTTTTATAAGTTATAATTGTTAAAATTAAAAATAAATTTTTTTTTTGTTGTTAAACAAATATTTAATAGTACATTAATAAAAAAAAAATTGTTATGTTGATTTTATTCATGCAATTTTATATGTATAAATTTTATGAAACAACATTTTAATCATATTATTTTAATAAATACTTAAATTTTACAGATAGTGGTATATTATTAAGTAATTCAATTATAAGAAGTTTAAAAAATAATTTAGATTGGTGTGTTAAGATCACATTTTCTTCATCTGACGATGTGAATGTTGGTCGCTGTATAATGCATTCTACATCAATTCCATGTTCAAATACAATTCAAGGAGAAATGTTTTTTTCAACAAAGTTAAACATAACTTTTGATTATGAAAATCATTTTAATGCACTAACTTTACAAGAAAATTTTCAGAATTCTGCTACAGTGTATCCTATTTACGATCAGTTGGTTATTTATAAAATGAATACCTATTTTACACAAGTAAGTTTATACATATTTTTAATTTATAGAAGTTTTACATTTATAAATATTCTTTATAATACCACTTTTATTTTCCAAATAAAATTGTTTTTAGATTGAACTAGTAAAGGTTCAAAATGCAATTGAAAATATTAGATCAGAAATTAAAAAAACCATAAAGTTTACTCCAAAATCAAAACGTGATTTTAATTGGCCAATTGGTAATCAACCAGGAAATAAAGCAGTGAACCGTTTCGACATTTTAAGATGGACATATTTTAATATGACTCATACTTTTTTAAGTAATGATTATGAAACGGTTAAAGAATTAAATATTAATGAAAAAGAAGATATTAATTATATTATAAATACAATAGTAGAAAAAGTTGTAAAAAATTCTAATGATACATTAAAATTTAAAATACTGGAAAACGGTTACTGGAAATATGATTCATCTAGAGGAGTTGATTACTTATTTGATCTCAGTTTTACTACTGATTCAGGAAAAGAAACTAGTAAAAGAATACAAGTTTGCAAGCCATTAGGAAAAGTTGAAATATTGCCTGTTCCATATGTTACAGAAAATTCACGAATAAATATGATTATAATCATTGATATACAAAAAACAGATGAAGCTTTAATGTTTTTAACAAATTATGCAGATGTATGTATGGATAAAAAGGAAAAGATTTTACTCACAATAGTAAGTATTTTTATATTTCCAAATAGTATAGTTATATCTACTTTGAGTGAATAATGTGAGTAACATTCATAATGTGTATATTCCCTTTAAGGTATTTTTGTATAATCCTGGTTATGAGTCAAAGGGTAATAATGATATTTTTTATGAAATTAAAAAACGTGCATTATTTTTGACTGAAAAATACAAGAAGGACCAATTAAAAGTAACTTGGCTATCCATTCGATTGCCCACTGCTTATAGTTTTATAGAGATTGAGCCACTACTTAAAATTGCTATAACAGATTTATATGTAAAAAAATTTTCTTCTGATAATTTAATATTATTTGCAGACACTAGAATGGAAATAAAATCAGAATATTTAAATAGAGTAAGTGTCGTTAGAATAATAAAATTGTATCAATAATTTTAAGGCGCTTACAGTCATTTTAATAAATTTAATACTTTTATATTTGTCTTTGTCATTTTATAATGTTCAATTACATGTAGGTGCGCATGAATACGATAAGCCAGTGGCAAGTTTTTTGCCCAATTCCATTTGTACAATTTCATCCAGATATAATTTATTATGATAATAAAAATAAATACATGAATTTTGATATTATTCATAATCATGGACGATATGATGAGTATAATTATGATTCTGTATCATTTTATGCAAAAGATTATATGGCAGGTAAGTAATTATAAAAGTATAAAAATTTTCTTTATTTTTATAAACTTTTTAATTTAAACTTATAATTTGTACATTTCAGTGCGAAAAGCCATTGAAGATAAAGTACCTCTTGTACGAATTGACAAAGATATCGCAAATATATTAAAATTATCAAAAACTAACTTTATTGGTTCAATTTTCGAAATGTTTGTTATTTTTAGCAATTTAAATTCATTTCGTGCTGTAGAACCAGCCTTAAAACTTAGATATAGAAAAATCGATTGCATTGGCACAAAGAATAACATCACTCTTAATATATGTTTAAAGCAAAGAAATCTTCAACTAGGAAATCGTGGTCAATTAACAAGACTGATTTTGGACTATGAAGAACATCATTGAAATATATTGTTTAATTTTTACTTTTAATAAAAAGAACCAAATTATATTGTGATAAAATTAAAAAATAATCAAGTTCCTGTTAAAATAGTATACAAGAGCTGGGTATCTCCTGAAAATAGTTTAATGTAAATACTTTTTTAATAAACTGTACAAGTATTTAATTTATAACTGATGTGTAATTTATAAATTTTGAAAACTCTAAAGTAAATTCTTAACCTATATAATCCTTCAATTTGTATATCAATTTTTAAACTGCCTGCTTATCTTATTTAATGAAAAGTAGACAATTACTAAACTTAAAAAAATACAAAATGCATATGTTAAATTACAATTGGATTAACAATCGAACCAAAAGAAATAGTTTACCAAAGAGTTATGTACACATACATACAGGTTTATAATGGAAATATTGCAATTTGTAAATTAAATTGTTTTCCTATTTACAGAGCTTTACATTAAAATAAGTTTTATAACCAACGTAGAGGCATAACTAAAGTAATGATAAATTTAATAGGCCACTTTCAATTTTACATAATTTATTAAAGAAACATTTTCTTAAGTTTATTTAAGTCTTATATTGTTTTTCTTTTTTAGAAAATAAATTGTATAAAAATACTTTTTTAAATTTTTAGGGTTAAACTATTTTAAACAAGTACCCAGCAAGCAAAATATGAACATTAAGTTGCAAAACCTTTTTTAATCGCTTTAAAGGTTTAGCTCATGTAAGAATATAGCATATAAATTTAAAATAATATTTAATATTATAAAAGCCCTATTACCCTATAAACTTTCAGGCTTATCAGCCATTTGTTTTCTTATCACGACACCATTATTAACAAGTAAGAATCAAGTTGTCGTTCATTCAGTATTGCTTTAAAAACTAAAGTACATATTGTGCAATTTGAAAAGACTTCATTTGTTCTTTTCATTTTTCACCTTTTTCCTTTATAATTAAACAGTTTAATTTATGTATATTTTCATTAAATTATAAAGAAAAGCGTTATGGCCTACCATGTCATCTTCAGAATACATAAAGTAATCTATACAAAACAAAATGAAATATCACTACATGAGTACTATAGAATAACATTTTAAACGATTCATTTTCGCTTTTTAATGTTGCACAAAAAACAGATACTCCATCTTAAAAGACATGCTTAAAGAAATTGTTATTTTGTGGAAAAATCATAATATTGTTTAAAGTTAAACTATAACTTGGCATCCTTTTTACAAGTCTTTCGGAATGTGTATCAATTTATTAATCACTATCCGACTCGGATTCTGAGAGTTGTAAATCTTCATTTAACAAATTATCTGGCATAGATAATGACGGAGACATTGTTGTACCATTTGTCATATGTCCTAAAAAAAATTTATTTATTTAAAATACTGTTATAAAATCTTCATAATTTATACTTTATTTTTCTATATTACCATTAACTTTCAAAACTTTTGTTTTTTCCGATTCTGATTCACTATCAGAACTATCAGAACTTGAACCACTAGAACTGGAATCACTTAAAATCCCTACGTCATTATCTAACGTAGGTGTTTTAATAATAGGTTTTTCAACAACTGGGGAAATTGTTCTTGGAGGAGCTGTCGAATGTGATGTAGATATTAACGTAGTTGAAGGTGCAGGTGGTGAAAGAGTAAAATCATCGTGTTCACTGATCATTGGAAGACTGGCCAATGATGATTGTGACAAAAAAGGCATGGTTGTAGAACTGGAATTGTAATTATGATTAAAAATTTTATTGAGAATTTTTGTTTTATTAAAATAAATTTCTAAATAAATTAAAATAAATAAGAATTAATTGCTTTTACCAACACATTAAGTATATAATTTTTATATTTTTTATCATTAGTATTTAAGAAAATTCTAACCACATTATAAACATTTAAATTATTAGTTTTATTTGTATAAAGGAACAATGAAATGTTATAATTTTATAAATGTTAAATCGATTAAAACCATGTGTATTGTCTAAAGTAAAAAAAGTAAAGTGAAAAGTAAAAAAAGAATATTAAATTTATATGTAATTAAAAGTAAAATATTAAGTTTTTAAAACTTACTTGGTACTAGTAGATAAATTTGAGGATGGAGGACTTTTTCCATAATAAGAGGCACGTGGAGGACTATGCTTAGGACGTAATTGATGACTTGGCTCTCTCTTCTTTCCACTTGTTACTTTAGTTCTACTTTTTGTTCTTCCATCAGTTGGACTTCTTCTCGTCTCTATTGGTGTGATAGGTCTTATTCCAGCATTTGAATTAGAAATTGATAGAAAAGGCTGTGATTTGGTTTCAGACCTGTTTAAAGAAAATGAATACAAATATATCTACTTTGTGCACACATTATCTAAAATATCTAAAAGAGTTGTAGCAAATAATTTAATGATAATACATTACAATATGAGTACTTGCGAATATTGGTTATATAGACCTATGTAATTTGTTACCTCGTCTTTTTGACTTGTATATTTGAAGACAACCTTTCCAAAGTGATTTCTCCCGTATTTCTATCAATAATAAGAACACATTCCTTGTGATATGGTCTCTGAGAACCTTTAAAAACTGTGTGTGGAATACCAGCACCGTCCAAATGTGGCACTGTCACTGTCATAGTGTTATTGGCCCCAACATCAACAGTTGCCATTTTTGAAACATCCACACTGGCAGGTTTAAAGTCATCTAATGATAGATAAATAAATAATAATAACAATGATAGCAATGATGATGACGACGACGACGATGAGATAAAAGTGACAAATTTTAGGGGATACAACAATTGGGGGAAAGGTATCCAAAGCAGAAGGAATATTGGGTTACAGACATCTGTTGATGAGGCAAAGGAGAGTGTGCAGCGTGGTGATTGATTTGACTAATTAATAAATTCTTACATTTCAAGGTGTGGAAGGCCGTGGACTTGTCACTGGTGAAGGTGGGCCCGAGTTTAAGTTCCCGCACCCCAGGTCCAAGACCAAGCTTTTCAGCCATATCACAAGCCACACCGTTCAAATTAGCTTCGTGTGTCCCTGAAATGGACTTCATTAACGCAAATCTTGTGCAGCTCAAGCCTCGCTCGATAAACTGCGAAAAGCTGGACGGCGTTTCGGGCGAGCAAAGTCGAGGTTTTCACATTTTTCAGTAACAGCTGTTCCAATTTTCTCTCCTAGCAGACGGTTTCATCACACTCTTTCGAGAATCGTGCGCTCGCACACACGCGCACGCACACATAGGTGCGCCCAACAAACGTCCTATATAGAAAAAAGTGCAACGTTGACAGCAGGCGCCGTGGCCGCGGTTTCGCGGTTTCGAAATCTCACGTGTGCCAAATTAACGGCTGGACGAGCTCCCTCGGGACACCAGTCGACGTTTTCCGTTGACCCGATTTGGACAGAAACCTGCTGGCACCGAAGGCTGGCCGAGCGGTCTCCCTCTTACGGACGGTACAATAGCTGCGCCGCGCCGTCCCCGACACTTCCAACAAGCTTCCCTCGGCGCAGATCGCAGGGCATTGTGGCGGTGGACTCGGTCTCGGGCTGCTCGGTCCTCCTCCTCCTCCTCCTCCTCCTCCTCCTCCACCTCCTCCTCCTCCTTCTCTACTTCGTCGTCGTCGTCGTCGTCGTCGTCGTCGTCGTCGTCGTCGTCGTCGTCGTCCTTGCTCGACGTCCACCTCCGCTCCTCTGCTACTCTGCTCCGCAGCATACAATTCTAGCTTCTCATCGCCGTGGCCATCAGCCCGCCCGACTCGAGATCTGAAACGAGATCGAACTGCGGAGGAGATTATCCATCGACGGGGAAACAAGAAAAAAAGAAAAAAAAACACTCTCGTCCGTGTGACCTTCCAAATGACGTCCGAGCCTCATGATCATTTTCGTCCGCTTCGCGTCGTCGGGTTTTGTTTCCGCCGCCGATTCTCGCTCTCGGCAAATAACGACAATTGGCACCTCTTTTGTTTAATCGTTAATCGTTAATCGTTAATCGTTAATCGTTAATCGTTTATCGTTTATCGTTTATCGTTCATCGTTCATCGTTTATCCCTGCGTTTACCCTCGGTTCTCGGTTTCCATTCCATTGCGATCACTCATCCTCCGACATCATCATCCGAGCCGAACTAACAATAGTCGCGTTTGTCTACACATTGCCTTTATCATTATAAAAATATTTCACGATTGCACGGTCTATTTAAACTTTTTAAACCACTGTATTTTTTTTTTTTTTTCTTTCTTTTTTTTCCAGATCTTCAAATATAAACATTTATAAATATCAAATCCCTTGTATTATCCTCTCTTTTGTCAGCATTGCTGCTATTACTTTATGCTGTTACAATATGCTGCTTACAATTGCATGGAAAATAAACATTCCATCCAAGCTTCTAATGATATATCTTTATACATTTTCCTTATTTAAAAATTTTCATTCAAAAATTCCTTGTTTTAGTCGCTCGAAAACATTAAATTTGATTACAATTTCAAATGCCTTCTTTTTTTTACAAGTAATTATTTTTAATTGCATATTTTTACGCGCGAATATTATTTATGAGGTAATAAATTGTGCCTTTAAAACTTAATTTATAGAAAGATAATTAAAGTAAAAGAAGATTTAATGCCAAAATAAAATTTTAACAATTTATATTATAAACTCTTTCATATGGTAAAGTTAAAAAACCTCTAAACACCCGAGAACTATTTATTTTGCATCACAGGACATTAACATCTAAATAAAACCTTGAAACATTTCCGTAAATGAAGATTGTAGAAAAGCAGATTCCTTAACAAGGCATTACGTTTTTTTTTTTTAAATAACAATGATTAATTATAATCTTACTTTACAATTAACATTGTTTAAATATTTATTATTTATAAAAATAATCTATTATTTATACGTATTTGCGTAAAATATTAGTAAAAACAAAAAATGGTAATAATAATAATAATAATAGCGAACATATGTACTATTTGCGTAGTAAAAATATTCTAAAAAATTATTAAGCTGACTACTTAATATGATTACGTATTAAAATATATTTTATTAAAAATTTAAAATACAATTGTTTATTTATATAATATATATATATATATACAATATATTATAAATAAAAATTTAAAAATAAACTATGTATAATTAATAAAAATTAGACGAGATTTGAAAAAAGCAAATACACAATCAGAAATGATCAACCACCTTTTACCAGCCTACAACAAAAATATTATGGAAATGTAAAATATTCTTTAAAAAATTGCATGAATATTAATATCAATTTTTTATTCATTGCATTAATAAGTTCAAGATAAATTCTATTTATTCTTTTAATTTATATGAAACTACTCATGAAAATAATAAAATCAGAGACCCAAAAAACATAAAAAAAAGTATCAAATAAATCGTATTTATCACCATGGTTTTATAAATACAATAAATAAATAAAATCAAGATTCTTTTAGAACGAAAAATCAAATATTAATTCTCAGGAAACATTAATAATTAATGACAACACAGATAATGAAAATAATATGAAAATTGTCAGTAAATTGTTAATATTACACAAAAATAATAATACATAGTTTACAAAGTAAAAATTATTAAAACCTAAATAATGACTATTCATTTTTTTTGTAATTTTAAAGAAAATAATTCAAATTAATGAAAACTTAATATATACTTAAAATATAATCATTATATAAAATAAGTAAATGTGTATTTTTGTAGTTTAAAAAAAAAAATTTATAAATTTGTAAATATTTTTGAAATATTTTTAATCAGATAATTTTTTCTTTTTTTTTTAAATCACATTAAAAAAATGTATTTCATAATTAATGAGATTAAAAACAAAAACTATAATCATAAATTTATTTTTAAGATGAGATTTCTATTTTAGATAATTTTAATTAATTAATTTCTCAAAGAAAGACTTTTCATCGATTTATTGTGATAACAGCTTCTAAGTCAATTGATCCACAAAAGATGAAAGACGACGGTAAATATTAATATTTTATAAATATTTTAAAGAATAATTTTCAGATTTTTACAAAAGAGATGTAAGTTATTTGGATTAATTGTAACAATAATGAAATGACTTTGATAATAATAATTACGTAATTGTAATCTTTGGTTTACATAAATAATACAAAGAATAAAAATATCTTAGAGCGTTTATTATTGTTGCACCTCAAAACGTGGATTTTTTTGTCTAATATCGACAATTTAAATACACACTTTTCCAACAGATTGATGCATTTGTAGTTTATATCCTCTTTTGCAAAGAGCATTTGCTAATTCCACGACCCTTGATTGTTGAAATATTAATCAATGTGTTAGTTAATGCTACTAACACACACTCCTCCTTATTAGAAACACTGTGTAATCTTTCAATGAAATTAAGGCTTTGCAACAACTAGTCAAGCAATTTTCTTATGAATATAATAATAATATAATAATAATGTGGCATAGAAAGTCTGGAGGAAATCTTCTTGAAAGCATTAATTACGTTCTAATAATAACTTGCTAACATAAAAAAACAAAAACATTATTTCATTAATGATAAATTTTATTCATCCATCAGCAGCTCTCACTATGACTTTTAGGCGATTACACACAAATCGATAAGTAGTGGTGGCTATGAGCAAACCACTGATTTATGAGTGAACAAAAATTTCGAAAAGTCATTTTTTAATATAACATCATATACTGCGGTCAACTATATTTGATATTTCAGAAATATGTAGAAATCATTTTCATCCATATTTTATAATAGGCTTGATAAAGTAGGTGACGCTTACTTTTCTTTCCCGTAAGAAAAAAAAACACATCGAAATTGTTGGTAAACCCATTTTTTCCATCCTAATATGCAAAGGAATTCGCTACAACTTTACTAAGAAGTTTAATTAATTAAATATATATATGTAGGTCAATGCTTAATGAACATTAAATAAAAATAAAATATAAAACTTTTGTTTAATTAATCGATATAATGTATATTTGATAATTTTTATTTTTTAATTATTGTTGTAAAAGTACAACTTTAATATTTATGTGAATGCAGAGACGTGAAATAAATAATATCACAATATTTTATTTTGTCTTTTGTATTTGTATATCATAGAACATAAATTAGGATCTGCAGCTCAGACGTAATTTTTTTTTTGTGTACAAATATTTAAGAAATAAATAATGGGTGAACGTTAATGAGAAGATAAATAAAGTATTATTCTTTTAAATTGCAAGAAGTGCTGAAAAAGTTAGTATGAATAAGTCTGAATTTATATACAACACACGTAATGTTAACAAGTTAAAACAAAAAAGAACCTTTTTTACAGTGCTGAAGGCTTACATATGAATTATATATTTATTAATTTCATTGCTCTAAAAATTTGATTTGTCAATCATAAATAATATTTCAACTACACAAAGGAAGAAATATAATGTACATGCGTAGACTTTTACAAATTTGCACAAATATTTTTAGATAAAGTGCACGCTTAGGTGAGTTTACCGTTTAATCTTTACTCTTTGTGAAACGTCTCACAAAAAATCAATATTTTAAAGTTACAAAAAGAATTTCGGTTAGCTCGTATATATTCTTCCAATATGGAACAGCTATTATTTAAAATATACATTAAAATAATAAAATTACTTATCTAAATTCAAAATTATAAAGTCTCTATTCAATCATTTTATTTATAAATGATTTTTTGATAAGTGCGAAATACTATAAATGTAAGTGAAATACATCAATGTATTTATTGTATTTAATTTATATTAATTAACAATTACAATAGTATTTTCAATAATAAAATAAAATGTAATAATAGATAAAATAATTTTGTAACAAATCTACGGTTTTTTTCTATTTATGTTCGTGTATCAGCAAAAAATTGATAAAGGAATGAAAAAAGGTATATTTAAAAGAAAAATTGAAAAAGAAAAAAAATTGTTTATGTGTAATAATTTATAAGTTATAATAATGTTATAGAAATATCAAAAATAAATAAATATATATATTTATATATTACACAAGTAAACATTATCGATAAGAGTCATTAGATGATTTTAATGACAATTAACCCTTTCTACGTCTGGTTTTTTTTAATATATGTTTTTGTTACAACGAATATTGAATAATAATAGTATTTCACAAATGAATACTTCTCAAATAATTTACCAATTTTCTAATATTTAAACGATTTTTTTTTCAATTCTACTACTAAGCAAACATTTAATATTCTTCAAAATTCTTTTAATATAATTTTTTTTTTCTTGTAAATGTAACCGGAGCATTAGTTCCTCCAAAAATCCGTTAGATGCAATACGATAAAAGTATATTCATATTTTTTACACTCGATAATTCATTTTCTTTCTTATTATTTTATCAATATAAATTACAGTATATATTATTTGTGATATTGTATTAAAGACCTAAACAGGCATTATTTCCGTTTTGCTCTTACTTCGGTATTTGTTCATATAATACAGACTTTAAAAGTTGTAAGAACCGAAAGCCTTGATAGACTTTGAACCGAGCAGAGTTTACTTTACGAACATTTCGTCACGATATTTCGTACGTTTCTGACTAAATTCTCAAACATACTTGACAATATCGTATCTTATTTTATTGCCATTGCATAAAAGCGTAACTCTTATGCAAAGTTAAATTGTAACGTTTTAATAAGATTTCCTTGTAAATTTATCACTATTATTGTAATTAGTGAAGTATTATTTTCGCAGAAGTGTTGCCTTCATAAACCTAACAATGTATACTAGAAGTAGGCAAACTCAGAATTTCAATAATGGTAAGTGTACTATAAAATTTTGAATGATTTTGTATTATTTCTTTTAAGCTAAATATTTTTATTTTAATTTTATTATTATTATGAAAAAATAATTATTTATAACGGTCAAATTTTTTGAATATCAATATACAACGAAATGAAAAATCAATACCGGTTTATGGTAAAATGGCGACGCGTCTGAACGCTAAATCATCTTATTTCGCTTTGTAAAAAATATGCCCATAGTACTTCATGTACCGTTTTATTCTGTATTTATTCTATATGTTTTTTTTTTTAAATTAATTTTTTATTTATCTTCAAATGTAGTAAAAAAATTAAAATAAAATTATTTTTTAATGAAACCTTATCCTTTTTACAAATTTGTTTTCTTTTATTTTCTTTTACTTGATATGCTTTAGAAAGCTGAACCTAATATAATTGAAATTATGGTCTTGTAGATGTTTATTCAAATACAAAAGTTATGTTAAAACTATAAATACATCAACTTTTAAGTATTAGTTTTATTACATTTCACAATATTCAAACAAAGTACTTGTCGGTATTATTGTTCTTTTTTTTATTATTATTATTTAAATAATTGAAATGAGTAAATATTGTATATTTACAAGAAAACATTAGATAATAAAGTTATTAAAAACATCTACTCTTTGGTAAGTTTTAAATATAAACAAAATTGTGAAAATAAATTTAATCTTTACAATTAAAGTTATAATTTAATTTGTGGTAAATGTACTAAAAAGTATTAAATTATTTTATACTACCTCTTTTACGTTAAATATTTTTATTTAAATTTCGCTTTTCTTATGAAGAAATTATTTACATCAGCAAAATTTTCGGAGTATTAACATACAGCAAAGTAAAAAAATATTGATTTATAAATATTAATAAGAAAATTGATATTTATTAAATTCAATAAATTGATTCGATAATGGATATATAAAGTTTTTTAAAAAATTATTTTATAGCACAACGCAATCAAGCTACTGTTGGCCCTGGTACTCCAACTCAACAACAAGCACAATATCCAGGACAACCTTCTGTAAGTTGATTCCCTCATCTACTCATCAAGTTACAGTTATTTTTTGTTTTACATCTTTAATCTAATATTATCAATTCTTTATATTTAAAAACTTTACTATAAAAAAAATGATTTATGATGTAATTTATACATTTTGATAACTATTTCTATTGTGAAACAAAGAAATTTGCTTAATACATGGTGGTCTTCTAAGAATTTTTTTTAATTAATATAGGGTAGAATTTCAATGTTTATGATATTACTTTGTAAGCTATAATAATTACAGAGAATATTAATATTTAATTATTTTGAAAATTTAGGTTCAATTTTTATTTTTAATATGTATATAATGTTGTAAAGTCATATTTATCTATATTACTTTTTTATTAATTATTACTGAAGAATTACTGACTTATTTTTTTCTTCAAGTTTGTATGAATCGTATAAGAAGAATTTTGCTTATAAAAGTAAGCTTAGTATCTTAGGTAATGATTTGATAAATTTTTCTACTTTATTAGGACATCTATTAATTAAATGTTTTATTGGAATTTAATCATTCCTTATTTATAATTATATCCAAAGTACTTAAAGAATATATTTATCAGTAATATGTAAATATTAAATGATTTTTTTTTTAAATTTCTTGTACATCAAATATCGGAAATAGAACTATATAAATTAGATAAATATTTTATAGTTAAAATTATAATATGATAATTCAATCTTAGACTTACACTTGACCACATACATACAAACACATTAAGTAGATTGATAATACTTATATTTTTAGCTTTATAATAAAATATCTTGAAAAAAAAACAAAGAAATAAATAAAAATTTTCTTATGGCGTAATAGTTAATAGAAATGTTGACTTTTACAAATATATGGTTATTATTAATAAAATGATTTTATTTTCACATAATGTATTGTACGGTTTTGTAAAGTGGTAGCCACCATGTATTAATAAAATACAAAAGTATTTGTAAAAAATTCAAAGTTCTCTTAGTATTATTTGAAAACTAACTTTACATGCAAAGTATGCATTTGTTAATTGGAATTTTGCAATTTTTATTATTTTGAAAGTTAGATTTAAGTATTCAAATTTAATGCTTAATGGATTAAGTAATGTATAAAGTAATGTTTAAAGAAATAATTTTAAGTATCTAAAGATCTCTGATAAGAATACATTGCTCCAATTTGCAATTGTATGAGAAAGTGTTAAAATGATAGTTTTGTTTATACTAATTAGTGGTTCCTATCTCCCATTCCTGCTCTGCAGGCTCTAATAGCTATACAACAATACCGAGGAAGTGCGTTCCGCCAAGGGCTAGGTCACCAGTTACCCACATAGAAAAAAAACCACAAGCCATTCCCCACGTAATTCGTGCTAAACTCGTGTCCAACCAAGTTAAAGAGACGCACGCTCTCTAATAACTAGGATGTACAAACATTCATTATTTCATCCAGTACGTCCAGTTCGTAGAGGCTGCGTTGTACATGACTATGAAAATTTTTTTGCGTAATCACGTAAACTCGGCTCGGCCATGAGTTGAAATAAATAAGGCCGTAGTTAAAGGGAAATCGGCTGGTAAAAACCTATGGGGGTAGCGTTAGAATTTCTGCTTAAATGCAGATGTGATGCTGGGCCTTGGTGGGATGGCACAGCCGTCGAGGTTCCTTGTGTAGCGGCATCCCTCCCTGTGTGTTATAGTTTCAACAAGGGAATTATCAAAGCGGTAATCAGGGCCAGCAAAATGTCTACAAGCAGGGGAGTACCATTATAACATACAAGCAGCAGCCACAATTACAACAGCAGCCACGGAAAATACAAGCGAAGCAACAGCAGAATCTACAACAGCAGCAGCAGCAGCAACAGCAGCAGCAGCAGCAACAACAACAACAGCAACAACCACTACAACCACCGCAACAGCTACAACCGCAACAACAACCTATCCAACAACAACAACAACCGATCCAGCAACAGCAACAACCGCAACAGCAACAACAACCACAGCAGGGGACACCACAAGGACGTCTAAAACCCATACTAAAGACTAGTAATGTGCAAGCTAGTCCTCTACAAGTTCCAAATCAAATTCAAAGTCAAATACAACCTCAGAATCAGAACCCAAGTCAAGTTTACAATCAAAATCAACAAAATCTTGGTACAGTACAACAATCAAATAACGGATTGGATACAAGTGATCTAGGTAATGAAAGTATAGAAAGTGAAATTTCAGAAGGCCCAAAATGGAGACGCAAGACACCAGGATGTGAGTTAATAAATTAATTATTTTTATAATAGAAATATTTAAAAAATGGAAATTTATTAGTTTGTAATAATATTGAAATGTCCTTAACATTACATTATAGCAAAAATTTATAATAGAAATAAATTAAAAACAACAAAAACTGTAAATTTTAATAAATTAATGTAAATGATAATAATAATAATAAATAATATAAAATATTTTTTATTCAAGAAATAAATACCAATTTTTCAACATTTAAATGATGACAAATCACTGCGCAAATTTGAAGATTATTCATTCTATATACTCCAGTGAATTACTGTAGAGTTTTAGCAATAAATTAATCAATGTGAATTAGTATTACTGAATTACGAAAAATATTATTTTATATATTTTAATTTATAATGCTGTTTTAGTTAAACTTTAATTCAATTTTATAGTGAAGGTCGACAGAAAACTAAAGCGATTACGCTTGAATCAACGTTTAAGGAAAACATTACAGCCAAAGAATGCAATCATGGTTCTAAATGAAATGAAAACAGGAGTTCAATTTATATTTCCAGAATCAAAATCCGCAATGCCGAATTCTTTATTCTTAGTACATGCTGAGGTAAAAATATCTGAAATTAAGCATTAAAATATATTAATGTGTACATGGTTTGTCCAAAAAGCATCGAGTCTTTTTTTTTTTTAAGTCACTATTTGTTACAGCGATTTGGGAGAGGTCGAAAAATTTGTGAGGGAGGTTGTTTCTTTTTTTTGGTTTTTGCTTTTTAATTATTAGAAGTGTTTAATGTTTTGAAATTTAAAATAAGTAAAAATGTATATTTTGCATTTAGATTGAAGGTAAAACATACATTGGTCAAGGCGTTTCAAAACCTCTTGCTCGTCAAAATGCTGCTGAAAATGCTTTGAAGAGTTTGTTATTGGAAAAAATGACTGCTGCAGCAATGAAAGCTCGTCTGGATGCAGAAGCTGAGGGAGCTGCTGCTAATAATACAACAGATGAAACTTGTGACATTAAAGATGAAAACATTCATAATATGGAAACCAGTACAGAAGAATCTGATGAAATTCCATGGCGTTCATTAGCAAGCTTTGCCTTATACAAATTATTTTTGGAATGGCAGAACCAAGGAACTGTTGTTCCAGTACCTCGACCTGGTTTATCTCCTGGAAAAATTAAAAAGGAAAATAATAAAGTATTAATACAAAAAGAGTTGCCTCCTAATGCTATTACAATTCATCCAGTAATGTTATTAAATCAAATGCGACCTGGTCTTGCTTATACTGAAGTAAGCCGTATTGGCAACCCTCCTAATACTATGTTCACACTTGCAGTTGAAATTGATGACCAAGAATATACTGGAACTGGTATAATTTTCTATTTTACTTTTCAAACCTTGCTTTTATATTTTAGTGAGTACATAAATTAATTATTTTTTAATTATTTAGCAAAAAATAAGAAGGATGCTAAGAAAATAGCAGCAAAAACAGCTTTGAATGCTTTATTTAACCTTGTTTATCCAGATGAAAAGGAGAGTATAGATATGGGTGCTGATTAAAGAATTCATAAAACATATGTACTCCATTTAAATTTAGATAAATGCAAATTGCATAGTAGAATTGATGATCAAAAAAGTATTTATATTACAGAAACTCAATCCTAAAGTAAAACTGAAAAAGTTTTTACATTTGTAATTTTTAAATTTATTATTTTATTCAGAAGGAATGAAATTTCCTTTACTATGTCTTATGCATTTTGTAGGTAAATAAGTTAATTATTCCAACTAATTGTAGAATTGATAATGCTGATAAATTTTCTAAAAAATTTGGTTATAATTTACCTTTACAATATTAGATTTTTATTTTAAATTATACTAAATTCAGTTTCAATGTTTATAATTAAAAAATCATTTAGTTTATGTAATATTAAATAAATCCAATTTATAATGAGATTTATTTTCAATAGTTTAAATATATTTAAACAAATTGTTAAATATGTGATTTATTAATTACAAACTACATAATATTAACATAAATCTTGCTCTACAGAAACATTCTATTTTTTAATTTGTTCATAATATGTAGAATTATATATATGGATAATTTTTAATTTTATATATAGAAGTAATTTAAAAAAAAATTTGTTTAAGACAAATGGTGAGTTTATTAATATTATTATGTGTATGTGTATTTGTGACTCACTTGTATTTACATAAATTTATATAAAAATAACTTGTATATTAGAAATTGTTTTTAAATACCTTCATATTAATTTCCAAAAGCTGTACATATATTTGTAGTTATTATTATATTATTTGTTTATATCAATTGTTAGTGTAACTATTAAATGATGCTTGAACCAGTATGAATTGTGTGAAAAAACTCAATAAGTTGTCTTTATTTTTGTTCGGATTTAAACGTGATTAAGTATAACCTGTATTTTTTGTACCATTTTATTCATCAATCATAATACATGTATCTTGTAAAAATATTTAAAAAAGTACAAATTTAATACATAATAAAATCGTATAATAAGATATAATTGGTTGCTGATGGAGAGATTATGTGTGGAACTTTGCTTACAGATATCAATGCTTATCTGCTTGCAGTTCTCTTTAAATTTTAATTTCTTTTTCGAAAAACCATAGAAAATGCTTTATTGATTGGTTTAACACATCGATTTAATAATTTCTCATACGATAAAGATAAGATTTACTGGAATTGTAATTTTTCTTTTTAGTTTTCATGTTTATTTAATTTTTTTGTAAAGTTTGACTTTAAATCTTTTTTTTATCCTATATTCGATTAATTAATTTTTTCTTCTTAATCTTTCTTTTTTACATTTAAAGAAAGGGTATCTCATAAATATATACAGAATATCATATATATATGAATATGTTAATAGGTATACATCAATACTGTATATACAAAATATATGATCTTACGATGTTTTAGTTTATAGTTTATTTAAATTTTATATCTTTATCTTTTATTTATCAATTAATTTGTATTAATAATTAAAATTATTAATTTTTTTACAATTTATACACGTAAAATGATTACTGAATTATAAATAATATTGGATTGCACATAATTTCAAATAGTAAACGCATTATCAGAATTAAGAATATAATCATTTAAAATAAATGTCTATTTTGTATACTTTTCAAATTTCCATAATATATTTAAATAATGTTAAAAATATGATATAATTTATTTATCATGGAGTGAGTATAAGTGTGTTTCATTGAAGAATTGACGGTGTGTAATGAATAGCAAAAGTCTTCTTCTAGTTAATACAGTTACTAGCATTAATTGGAAAAAAATTTTGGTTTGTAAAGCAAAAAATATTTCATGTATTATGTAGACTTTTAATCTTAGCTGTCTGTTGTGCACAGAATAGAGATTTAGTTCATGGTCTTTTCCTTTTTTGCTAAACTAGTAACTCTTGACATTCTTAGTAGACTTTTCCTTTCTGATTTAACAATTGATTTAATACTGCATGTTATTTGTAATTTTTTTTTGGACAGAATTTTTGATGACTAATCAAATATCGCATTTCAATACTTTTTTTTTATTTTATATAATATGACTGAATTTTCATTTTTGAATCTACATACAATATCGATTTGTAAATAAATATTTCCTTTTATTACTAAATTGTTTTAGATACTAAATTTAATTTTTGAATGTTCACTCTTAATATGATGGTTATTAATATTCTATTCCATTCGTTAATATTTTAATTTATTTTATTATTATTATTATATTAATGCAATAAGAAAAATTATATAAATTTCTAAAATTAAGTCAATAATTATTAAAGCATATTAATTATTCAAATTAAGAAGCAAATAAATAGTAAGATTTTAGCATTTATAAAAATGCAAAAGTTGTGCACAAATCTTCTCTAAAATAATATATCTTTTTATTGATTTCATATTTATGTAAATTAATGGTTTCATTAAGTAGTTGCAATATTATTTATACACAATAAATATAACCTTTTTATTAACAATTTATTTCAAATTTGTATAATACAAAAAGAATATAAGAATATACATAACCATGTAAGATTTGTAACATAAGCAATCACAATCACTAAATTAGAATATAAAGAATAGTTCAAAGATATATTAATTAAAAATACAATTGAAATATAAAATGTTAAACAAAAAATGAATTATTGTAAAATAAAGTTTATTCTAACAATTTATAAATTCAGATTTTTATATAATTATTTTTACTGAAATATAATAATTAAATTTATTAATTCTTCTAAAATGTATTTAAAAAAATTATTGGACTAACAATATTTATTTGAATATTAATTTTATTATTAATTTGTTGAATTGTGATTGTAAAAAATATAATAAAGTTTTAATGTATTCATCTTAAATATTTATAAACTTAAAAATATGAAAAATATGAAAATTTTTTTGTAGTTTAAAGATTTAATATATTAAAAAAAAAGAATGTACCATCAACAAAATAAAATTTAAAAAAAAAATATACTAGCTTTCACAATATTTTGCTAAATCCTTGTTAACTTCATCCCAAGCTTTTTGAACTTGATATTTTGAAAATTCATGACTCCATAAAGTACAAAAAACTACATGAGCATTATCAACTTGTTCAATATTACTTGGTTGCATTAAAATTCGTTTTTTTGCTTCTTCTATGCTTAAATGATTTCTTTCCACTATTCTTTTAATAGCCTTTAAAAATAATATAAATTAACAATCAAGCAATAATAAAAAATGTTAATATTGTTATATTTACCTCTTCTTGTGGAATTATACATGTCCAAATTTCATGACAAGTGTGTTGCCAACCAGCTTGAATCAAAACTGCTGCTTCCATAATTATAATGTCAAATCCTTGTTTATATAATTGTTCAATTTTATTCTTAGTTTCATCAAGAATAATAGGCCACATCAATTTGTTTAATTTTTCTAATTCATTCTGAAAATAATTGATTAGATTATCAATTAGTTTTATTAAATCTTAATTAATCAGTTTAGTTAATTAATTCAATTTAATTTAATGCTATTTACGTACTTTATCATTAAAGACTAGATTACCCAAACCTTTTCTGTCAATCTGACCATCTGAAGTTAAATAGTTAGATCCAAAGGTTTCAATAATTAAATTATAACATTTCATACCAGGAGCATAAAGACTATGTGCAATTAAATCACAATTGATCAATCCAGCACCTAATTTTTCAATTTTATCTGCTATGCTAGATTTACCACTAGCCATGCCACCAGTTAGTCCAATTATATATGGTTTTTTAGGTTTACCATCTATATTCTATTAATTAACTATACTATTATATAGATACACAAAATTTTAGGTATTATACAGATAATTCTAAATTTTATATATACTATAAACTTCTAATAAATCAATAATAAATAAAATAAAAAAATTATTATTTCATATATACTTACAACTTGCTTTAATCTAGTACCTAATAAGCGTATTCTATGATTGCTAGAACTGATTTTTGTTTTTTCATGTTCCTTTCTATTTATATCTTCAACCAATTCTATAACATGAATATGTAACTGTTTTAAGTAATTTTGTACACGCTTTTCATTAACCATTTGACCACCTTTTTTAGTTTCCTCACTTACAACAATCATTTCCAAAGTAGAATCTTCTGTTGATGGTCCATACATATCAGTTATTGGTAATATATTGTAAGTTAGACAAGGATCTATATCTTCTACAAAATCTTTTACAGATGCTATACGTTTTAAACATGATTCAATTAATTCGCATAAAATTTTTTCTGAAAATTTAAATAGTATAAATATATATAAATAAAAAAATTTTTTTTTGTTAGTAATAACATTAAAAAAAAACTATACTTTGCAACATATTTGTATCTGTAACACCCACTGTTAATTTTTTAGTACAATAAAGAATAGCTTCACTTAGAAAAATTTTATGACCATTATGTAATCTATCAAAAGTTCCTCCAAGTACAACATTTTTATACATTTTATTTTCATTGGTATCACTTATTTTGACTTCATTGGAATTATTTTCTTGATCTTTTTCATCGATTGTTATGAATTTACAACCCATTTTTATATTAGACAAACAATCTTGCATAAAACTATTTGCCTCATTGCTATTGTAAGTTTGATCAAAAATAACTAATTCCACTGGCTTTTTTGTATGTATAATTGATGCATTAGGATTTTTTAAATTTGATAATAAGACTCTAACATCTAAACAACTGGAATGATTAGAAGCAATTTTATAAATATTTGCAACAACTTCGCAATAACGAGGACCTCTCAATTGTACCGATGGTAATGAATATGTACTAGAAATAAGAATATTTTTTTCTGGAAAATATTGAATGTAAAGTGTTTTTAAAACAAGTGTTTTAATATCCTGCATTAATTTTCCTATTTTAGTTGGATTTGTTAATATTAATAGTCCAGTATTAACCATATTTTTTGTATAATATAAAGTTATCAATATTTTTAATACATAACCTTTGATTTCGTGGTTATTTATGTTACACCAACATTGATTTATAATTTATTTATAATATATGTATAATAATATTTTATTTGCTAATGATGTTTAATGCCACGAAATAAAAGAGCACTTGAGTTGAATAAATTACAAATGATATTTTACATATGAATACAAATACTAAATGTCATATGATAAAGATAAGATTAACATTACTGGAGCTTAATTATATTTTAATAGAGAATATGTGCTTATATAATTTTTTAATCACAAAATGGTTATTTATTAAGATTTAATCACTAGTATTTTATAAAATCTGGAATGAACTAAATCTATTTCTCTTTGGACAGTAGTCTGTCATTTTTAAAACGAAACCTTAATCTCTGTTCTGTGAAGGAAACGTCAGTTGATATTTCTAAATACGAGACTAAAAAAAGATGTCATTTTATGCAAAGTGAACAGACCTTGGATGATGTAAAAATTTTCTTTACTGGCTTATCATTCTTTAGTAAAAGCTATATGAATTACAGTGTTCTTTAAGATGTAATTTTTAATTTTAATAATTTATTATACAAATAATCCATTAAAACAGTGAAAATAAAATTCTTTTATGAATATTCGCTTCATATCGCTTGTACTGAAAGGTAAGATACTTTTTATACAATATTTAATGCAAATAATTTACTTGTAATCTATTTGTATGAAGAGTCGGAGAAATGTTGTTTTTGTATTAAATGCATATATATATATATATATATATATATAATAAAATTCGATAATTAAACTGTTCACTTTTTAAAAATACATCTACACTTTTAGTTGTAATTAACAGGAAGAAAAAAAATAAATTGTAAATATTTCAAAATTTCAATTAAACTACCAACATTTTTCGTAATGTTTATAATAAATTTCATAAATTTTATAAATTTAACAAGAAATTCTGACTTATTACTTTTTAATAAATTATCAATGTTCGAATGTAGATTTCAATTTCAATTCAGATTTTAACGACCTTTTTACTGTCGCAATGTTTTTAGAGATATTTTACATAAAATGTATTTATCAAATTAAATCTTAAAATTAATTTATTGTTTTTACATTAAACATTCAAAACAAATAAACTGTTTTATAATTATAACTTAATATTTTCTTTTCAATTACCAAATAATTTCTTTATAATTTTAAACGGAACATACTTTTAGGTTGATAAAATTAAAACTTCAATAAAGAATTAATTAAAGTGTACATTATACGTATATTTATTTATTTTTATGTAAATATTCCTATACTTTTTTCTCTTATATACATCTTATATCTTATTTTATAACTTTTTATTTTCTAACTTATCATAAATAATATTTTAATATTTGGCTTAATTTAAAAATATTTACAAAGATGTAAAAAAAACTTTGCTAAAAAAAATTTATTATAAAATACGCATATATTAAATATATTATAATTAAAATTGTTTTTAAGAGTGTACTCACCTTATATAAAATTACAAATTAAATGAAAGATATACAATAATAAATACTGTAGTAAAATCTACTTTAAGTTTAATTATAAATAATGTTTCTCTATTCGTTTAAAATCTGCAAATAGTAAAAAATTTGTTTCAATAATGCTTTGTGTAGACATTTTGTATTTGTTATTTTTGTAACTTAAAAATTTTAGTATAACAGAGCGATAAAAATATTTCGATCATATTAAAAGCTTAAACAATTGGAAATACTTAAAATCTTATACCTAGCATTATTACATTCATTTATTAAAGAAATATTTTGTATTGTTTTTATACTCAGATTACTTGTATTTATCAATAAAATTTTAATGTAAATTTTTGTTTCAGATTGCTAAATTAATTAAATGAAACTACTTTGTTAAAAAGTGAATAGAGAATAAATTTTTAATTTCAAATCCATTAAAATGGAAGACAAAATATTAGCACGTTTAAATCATACAACGATTCACGATATTTTAAAAAATTTTATACAAAATTCTTTGTTACTTTTCAATGACATTGAAATTATTAATTTTGGATTAATTGCGTGTGCATTTCTTTTAATAATGGTTACTGGATTATTTATATTTCATAGAGTAAAAGGTTTTGTTTATTTAAAAATTTATTATATTAATTAAAATATTATATCAATTCATTTATTTAAGTTTCAATCCTTCAAATATTGTAGATAAGTATAAAAATAAAAATTATAATACAGCAATTACAAAAGTAAATAAATTAAAAAAATATTCAGTCGATTCATCGAAGTCTAAGAATTTCGATTATCGTAAAATCTTAAATGAATTTCATAATTTATGCAATGTAAGTACTATTTTAAAGAATTTAAATTAAAAAATTATTAATAATAATTATTTAATTTATAAAAAGTATGCTAAATTATACGTAATGTTGTCCATTTGATGTACGATGTATTATCAATAATTAAAAATGTTTTTAATAAATTTATTCTTGTTTAAATTTTTAAAGACACTTTAAACAAAATTAGGTTAATTAAAACAGATGTTTAATATTTTTAATATTAAGTTGATTACATATATTTAATAAAATGTACTTTTGTACATATTGGTTGAATTAAAACTATTTCTATTTTAAAATGTGGTTCGATAATACTAAATAATAATAATGAAACCGATTCATAAATAATGAATAGGACATTTTATTTCAATTACCATTAAAAAATAAAATTCTTACTCAACACATATATTAAACATACTTTACTCTTATAAATTGAGGATAATTTAATCATGTCATAATACAAAAATGGAATAAGAAAAGAAGTACCATATCATGATCATTTAAAATTCACAAAATTTTAATTAATAAGAAATTATTAGATAACAACATTGTTCTCATACACATATTTTTATAACAATAAAATTTAATTCAAAGATATTTTATTATTATCATTCAGTTACTTATTATACAACAATATCTTTTTAATAATATCTATGATTTAAGTACAAGTAGTAAAAAATAAGTTAATTTTACACTGATTGGAATATAATAATTACAGATATAATTTTATTTAATCTACGTAATGCTATTGAAAATTTTGTATATAAACATATATTATTTACAGTATAAATTTTTAATAAAATATGTAATTGTTATTAACAATTATTTATACATTAAAATACGCACTACATTAATGTGTTATAAGGCTTAAGAATAAATGGTAAGAAATTTAATATTAAAAAAAATATATTGGAAATCATAAGAATATTGATGTATTTTAAAACATTTTCAGAGATTTTATTAAAAATATTTGAATTGAATTATTTAAATTTGAATAAAAATTCTTCAATTCTTTACAAACTGCGTGTAAAAAAAATAATTACATACGAGAGTTGTGAGACTTATATAATAAAATTTGTAATTAAAACATACATAAATTATTAAGTACATAATTTTGTGTTTATTTTACTATTAGTCAAATACTTTAAAATATAAAAAAAATTAAGTATTTTTATGAATTATAAATATTATCGAAAGCAATTATATGAATTTATAAACTTATAATACTGGATTTTTACATATTGATAAAATATTAAAATATAAAATATTGATAAAAGATAAAATACCATTAGTGATTGCAATAAAAAATTTACTGAAGGCTCCGTTATCATTAGGTCGATATAAATTCAAAATAGTGTAATATAATATTAATAATAATAAATATATAGCTTACCAGATATTTTTTAAGCTATATTTTACAGTAAAATTTTCGAATTAATCAAATGATTTTAAAATGTAAAAAATAATAAACAAATATTTTTAAATCCGAAAATTACATGAAAATCATTCTATTTAAAATTTTTAGTAAATACAAAATAGTTAAAATAGACATAAACATTTTTTCCAAAAACAAATTATGAAGCAGAATCTAATATACGTACTTGTACTATTTTGAGATTCAAATATATAATTACAATAGAAATATAATTTAAATAAATATTTTTTTTATTGGACTCCGACAAACGTTATATTATAATAATTTCGAATATTTATATAATAAACATAAATATAAATATATTTAAATAAATATATTTTTATCTCATAATTTTTATATTTAAAATTTTTAATTCAATTAATATTTTTCTTTGTACATATAATTATTTCTAAATACAATGTAATATTTTTATCTTTATAATACCATAACTTTCAAACAGCTTTGATATTTTTTAATACAATTTTTTTACAGAATGAAACTTTAATTATAGTTTAATTATTTTTTATCATTAAAATATTAATTTGTTCTTATTTCTTATTGAATTAATATATAATTTTTATTTTAACTATTATTTACTTTTTTATTTTATAATTATTTGCATATTTATTATAATTAACAATTCTTTTGTTATAGTTTATTGATTACAAATTGATATTTTATACATAGGTTATTTTAATATTATTATTGATTTGATCTATTAACTTTTTGTACATCACTTACATATTTTTAAATATTATTACGGAACATAATAAAATAATAATTGCAGTAAAATAAAATTTAAAAAAAAAATTTTTAAATCGTAATGATTACAAAAAATATTGCGGATAAGTAAAACCGATATAAAGTTTTTTTATAATTTATTGCAAAATTATTATGGTACTACTGTGAATAAAACAAATGCATCAATACGATAATGATACTTAAAAAGAAGAAATGAACATAAGTCCAAATAATCTCTTTCTGATGATTCAAGTTGAGTATAAGAAAATAATCTTGAAAATATTTGATATAGAACATGATTAACTGCTAAATTATAAATTATAATATTCTTAATACAATCTGAGGTAAGACTTCCAAATATAAATTTTTCAACATTTTACATTGCGAACTTTGTGAAAAAAATAATGTTAATTTTAACGATAATTAAAAATATGTACAACTCGTTATTTTAAATAATCCGCTTAATGTTATTTTTAATAATATTAGACTATATATAAAAAATTAGTAATTATAATTTTATTTTTATTTATAATGATTAAGGATTATATACTTGTTTCAATTAAATGTTCAACTACAAACTTTTTTTTTTCGATATTTTTTACCAGATATATAATAGGTTGAGTAAAAATATTTATTTGATAAACTTTTTATATTAATTATTAATTTTATTTTCATTTATTAAAATAATTTTTAGAGCAGTTATTTAATACAATACATATTCTTTAAATTAAATCAAGTTCAATAATATTCAATAAAAAAATAACAACCAATTGAAGTTCATTTAATTTTTATAAATAATTTTTTAGATATCAACGATTAATATAATATCAATATAATAACATTTTTTAAATAATTTATCATTTGAAAAAGCGTATATAGTTTATAGTTTATAAATATAATTATTGATTTAAAATTCATGCTTACTGATACTAAGGAAATATGACACCTAGATATTAAATTTTAAGAACTTGTACATTATTCCTTGTGGTCAATTTAATAGCCTTTACTATAAATTATACATTATGTTTAATACTAAAACAGATTATTTCAATTATCATAGTCTAATTTAATTATTTACTGTAATTAGAAATATAAAAATGAAATATATTTGAAACGTGTGCAATTGCGTTTATTGTAAACTATTCAAGAACACATATTGAAAATAATTTTTAATTTCAAGCTGTGTATACTTTATTAGAAAAAGAGGTAATATTATACCGCAATAAAATTTTATTTTCAGAATTGCACTAATATATTTAGTTCGATGAAATGCATAGAACTTATTTCAAATTATCCTGAACTAATAAATATCTCATTATCTGATGGATTAACACCGTTTCACCGAGTTTGTTTTCAGGGTAATGATGTACTAATTGAATATATGCTTGTAAAAGGTATTAAAAATTTAAAAATACTTAATTTAAAACATTTCATGATTTAATATGTAAAATAAATATATATTTTTTTATATATTCTTCTTATAAGCATTAAGGAGCTTACTTAGTTTTAAGGCGCATAGTATTTTTCGAAATCTTAATTGATGAACTAATGATGCTAACTTAAAAATGTTTTAAATATGTATTGAAACACTATTTATATACTTTTACATAAAATTTCATTTCAAAATATTGTTCCTAAGCTAAATGCTGAACTTTGAACCTCCTAAAAATAAATTGTAAACAATTACACCTCAAGAGGTTTCATAGTTTGTAAAAAAAAACAAAATTGTTTGATATTGAAAAACCATTATTATTTTGAATTTTTTTTTTTTAAATATTGAAAATAGAGTATTATTGTCAGTTATAAAAGAAAATTAACTATTGCACAAAAAAGTGCATTTTTACATATGAAATGTGGATTTTATAAAAAACAAAAAATAGTACGAATTATGTATTAGAAAAAAATGTTCTTAATATTTTTTGAAAATTTCGAATTAATAGATTAAATTATTTTCAATTAAAAGGTGTAGCCATTTTTAAAAGTATTATTTGAAGAAAAAATGTTTCTTTTCACATATAATTTTATATTAGAAAATTAAATTTTTATGCTTTCATTTCATAAATATTTATAATTTAATAGTAATTTTGTAGCATATTGTTTTTGGGAAAGTACATCATTGAATATATCAAAAGTTTAGCTGAAAACTAGGTAATCCTTTTAAAATTATATTTTAGGTGCAGATCCTGAGCTAAAGACGGTAAATGGAGAAAATGCTTTATGCATGACACTTTACCATTATTTATATACCAAGACTGATAAATTTAATTGCTTAGAAACGTTATATGATAATGGTAATAAGAAATATGTATAATATTATTATGTTTTATATTGTTTAAATGTAAAAAGTGTATTTTAATATTTATAGGTTGCTACCTATCATATACAGATGACTGGTATAAAATATTTTTAAATCTTTCAATTAAAAATAATAATACGAACTTAACTAGATGGTTGATTACTCATTCGAAATATCAGAAAGGAGGTTCTTTCACTAAATCTTCATCTGTTCCTTTATAAAAAATTATTTTATATTCATATTATTTATTATTTTATTGAATTTTTAATCATAAAATATATGGAAATAAATTGATAAAAGAGTATAATATTAAATTATATTGAAATACATTCATTTTCATAATATTTGATAAATAATAGAAATATTTTTATATTAATGCAATATTTTTAAAATGTGTGTTTAAAGTTAAAAATTTAATTTATGATATCAATCTATCATATGAGATTTATAAATGAAAATGTCTGCTTTTCTTGTTACAATTGAAACGTCGTCAATATCATTATTTAGACTTTATGTTATAATTGTTATATTGTATGTAAAATATTTTAGACAATTTTTTACATATAATTAATTCAATATCAACGTCGACAATTACTGAATAATTTAACATTTTAGGAATTTAAAAATTGTTCATTACAGTAATAAATAAAAAAATATTTAAAGATAATATGTTTCAAAGCGTTCTAAGTTAAATTAATTATAAGATTTTAGTGTAGAAATTGTAAATTAAGGATTTATTTAAATGATATTAATTAACTGTAACCATAATTTTAATTCACGTAGTTCAATTAATTTTTTTTTTTTTTTTTTTTTTTTTTTTTTTTTTTTTTTTTTTTTTTTTTTTTTTTTTTTTTTTAAAAAAAAATATAATTGTACGTTGTGCTGAAATTCCATAGTTCTATATATATATTTAAATGTATTTATATTTTAATGTTGGCATAATAAAATTTTTTTTTAATATTATTATTTATTTGATTCTAATTCATTTAATATAAATTTATGAATATGAATGAAAAATAGTTTTAATCAACGTCGAAATATGTTTATTATGTAGATGAGAAAAACATTAATTTTAAAAGGGAAAACAATTTTATTTTGCTATGTAGCATTTATTGTATACAATATTTATTTAAATGACATTAATTAATAATACTAACAATACACAATTATTTGGCAGTTATAGTACACAGTATTGATACAAAATTTTTGAGAGTATTTTATTATAAAAAAACTGTTTACTCCAGGAATATTTAAATGTTTACAATACATTTAAGTTCTTAATGATTCAATTATTATCAAAACTTTGTAGTATATTGTTTTTAATTTTGTAGGCACAATAGCTCATAATACATCCCTTTTTTCTCAATGAGTTCAGCATGAGTGCCACTTTCAGCAATGGTTCCTCGGTTTACGACGTAAATTATATTAGCATCCTTGACTGTCGACAATCGATGTGCAACCACAATACACGTTCTACCCTCCTTTGCTTCCTTGAGAGCAGCTTGCACTATCTGTAATACAAAACTTGCAATTTATTTAAACAAACACAACGAATATTTAAATATTTATTCTCAAATGCACTAATATTAGCCATACAATGAGCTAACAACTAATCATTAATTTTTTATTGAAATAATTTTTTGAGCTTTTATCATAAAAATGAATGAAAAAATATCAAGTTTCAAATCACGAGTTTTAGATCGAATAATATCTATTATATCAATAAGATTTATCTGAAATTATTTTTTGTGATACTAAAGACTATAATTCAAAATAATGTTTCAAACAGTGTAACATTCAATCGTCAGGTGTCAATATATTAATTTAATATTATTAATTAATAGCCGAAAAATGTATTGATAAATCTGAATGAACAACAAGTTTCTTTCTTTTGCGAAATGTTTTTCTATTTTTAAATATAAATGAATTTAATCACTTAACAAAACAACCGAATGAATTCACAATAATAAAAAAGATCTTAAAAAATTATAACACGTTAAAAATGAATCATGAAACATATGGACGTATATAAACAGATAACTAAAAAAGTACTGTGTATATTATTATTGTTATTATTGTTGTCGTTGTAGTTGTCGTTGTCGTTGTCGTTGTCGTTGTCGTTGTCGTTGTTGTTGCTGTTGTTGTTGTCGTTATCTTTACTCCAGTACCGATCTATTGAAAGTAATATTTATTTTTGTGGATAGATTTTAAATAAACCTCTAATAACTGAATTTAATGATTTAATATACTTATGAAATGCCCGTTGAATGGATCGATGGCGCGACATTAGTTGTATCGCACAATTTATTTTTACGATTGAGTATGGAATTGAAATAAAAGTTTGGAAGGCGGTATTCAATAAACAATATAAATTACCTTTTCACTTTCAGAATCCAGAGCAGATGTGGCTTCGTCGAGCAATAAAATTTTCGGGTCTCTAATTAATGCTCTTGCAATGGCTATTCTTTGTTTCTGACCTCCGGATAATTGAGTTCCGCGGTCACCCAATTTTGTCTCATAACCAAATGGCAAAGCTGTCACAAAATTGTGCACATTTGCCTCTTTGGCGACTTCAATGATTTCGGCCATTGGCACCTCCCGATTGTTATCACCATAAGCAATATTTTCCGCAATAGTGCGGGCAAATAATATGGGCTCCTGGGATACCAAACCAAGTTGCTTTCGTAAATTGGATTGGTTCATAAATTTAATGTCACTGCCGCCGAGTTCCTATTTTATAAACAATTTTATCACAAATCACTGCTAATGTACTTTAATATACATGTATAAACGTCAAATTAGTCACAATCTACAAATAATTTAATTTATTTCTTCTAAATATTTAAGAATTTTATGTCTGCAAAATAAAATAGAATTTGATTTCTACAAGTTTTATTAAAAGGCCTCTAAAGTCCTTTTCCAATCATTGATAATCAATATTTTTTCACTTTAAAAGTTGTTTTAAAATTTAAATCTCGATTGTAAAATTTATTTCGCCTTTTACACAGATTTATACATTTATTCGTCTACGTGTATATCGTATCTATACATCTATGCATGTGTCTACACATTATGCTTTATAACCCTTAGAGGAACTAGGCATTACTTTTGGTGGATTACCAATGGGAGTTTTATCACTGCTATTAAGTAGTAAAATGAATGTTAGGGTTTTCATACATTGAGTGAGAAATGTGATAATTAGTATTTTCTAAGTATCAAAGTAGAAAAACCAATGCAAGATTGCTAGATGCTTAAGATAAAGAAGCTGCTCTTGTCGATTGCAGAAAAAGCAAACGTGCACCTGCAATTGTCGTAATTGTGTTTAAGTTTTTTTTTATCTGTACAACCCGGTTTTCTAAATGTAAATAATTTATGGTTAGGCTTGATCTTTTATATTATGAGACATCAAATCGTTATTATTGAGGATCTACAACATCTTTATTTGCTAATGACATGCAAAGTAAACGAGAGAGTAAAGATGTATAAATATTTGTTGCAGTGATTTTTTTTCCACGTCTGAATAATCGATAAGATGTTCTTTTGTTGTGCCTTGTATGTTAATGGGGGTATGAATCACTTAATATATTTATCTTGTTTGGATTCAAAATTCTTATTCAAATTAAATACCTTACAGCAAATCAAAATCCCCTTCGATTCCTTACTATTTTCACTGAGTCTATTAATCACTTTATTAATAATAAGCAATCAACAACATGTATTCTTGCACGAAATAAGATTATTTTCTTTTTAACAATAGATTAAGATGCTCAAAATTTATAATTTTAAATAAAATTTTATTTTTTTTTTTATATAAAACAATTTATCGAGGTAAGAATTTTAATTCAAATTTTGGTCAAAGTATTAATTTAACAATCTAGAAAAATTTTCCAATGTGAATGAATATGTGTAGATGATAATAAATTTTAAATACATCTCTAATTACTGTATACAAGATTGAAATATAAGCAATAATTTAGAAACTAAAAAATATATTAAAGATTATGTTTTAACAATAATCATGCTTACGACAACACCGGAATCTGGATCATAAAATCGTTCGAGTAATTGTATTATTGTACTTTTACCACAACCACTAGGACCGATTAAAGCGACGGTTGAGCCTCTTTCAACATTAAGCTCCAAGTCCCTTAAAACGTTCGTTCCTTTTCTCGATGGATATTCGAAGGTAACCTTTTTGTATTCTACATTTGGATCGGTGACCTCGAAAAATAAGCATAGCATTTTAATTGTCAGCTTACTTACATTTTGTTAAAAAGTAACATTTCGATCTTACTTTTTAACTATTTTCGATAAAATTTAATGTTCTTATTTAAATGATTAAATAAAATACCCTTTTATCCTCCGACTTTTGTGATAAATCTTGGACTTTAGGTTTACGTTCGATAAGATTTATTATTTGTTCCGCAGCTATTAAACCTTTTTGCAAATTGGGTGCATAAGCCGAGGCGTTAGCTATCATAACTGTACCCATTATCAAAGCCTGAGATACTCTGCAACAAAATTATCTTATTTTAATAATATTTTAATGTTTTTTTCTCTTTTCTCTATCATTAAATTAGCAACGTATCCATTAATAATGAATCTGTCTGCAATTAAAAAAATGTACACAAACACACGACAATATTTAATTAAAAAGATCGAATTAAAGCTATATATTTAATAATATTTAAACAATTTAAATAATACATGATAATATGATAAATTAAAAAGCGCATTATAATTACTTAAAAACATTTGCATAGAATAAGCCATCGTTCTTTATAAGATAGCCTCCGTAGTACATGCAGGCCGCGTAAGCAAAGAAGCTGACGGATCTTGCCAAACCAAAGACGAGACCTCGATAATGAGTGTTTCGCAACGCCATTTTTAAACAGGAGGTCATCGACTGTTCATAATTTTGGTAAAAAGTGTCCTCCCTGCAAAGGCTTATCACCGTGCGAATATTACTAACTGCCTCCACAGCGATCTTGCACAAAATAACAAAAAATTAGAAATATCTATAAACATTGTTTTTTGTTTGCATTTTTTTTTGGTTTTTTTTTTTTTTCAATGAAATAAGAAATAAAAGTCAAAGTAAAATTAAAGATATTGTTTTTTAATTTTATTCTCAGTGATAAATTGTTAAATTTTTTATCTTGCAGCTGCATAATTCGAGAAATAAAATCAAAGACAATTTAACAAACGAAAACGCGAGTATAATATAAATAAAGTACCGTTGTACCGTAGAATGAAAAAATATAGAAAATATAATGTTGTGCAGCCCGTAATATATACAATCGGTATCACAAGAACTCATTAAATCTGATTTCATAAACAATTTCAATATACAAGCAGTAGATTCTTATTGATCCCAAAGTATTAAAATTTTTTGTTTAATAACAATTGCCAACATTGCATTATTTACCAATAGTAAACTTAAAAAATTGGCACTATAATCACTCTTATCTTCTATGCTTTTTATCTTATTATTATTTTATAAATTTTTTTATTTATTTCTTATATAACAATTCTATTATTAAAATCTCATAACGATATTTTTTATTATGCACAGTTTCTAGAAAATATATGCGGATATATTCTTGTTTTCCTTTTTTTTTTTTTTTTTTTTTTTTTTTTTTATTAATACTTATAATTTTATTAATAACACCTGTATAGAAAATGCGGTGAATAATGCTCGCTAGTATTAATAACAAAGCATTGAATTAATTATAAAAAATAACAATTAAATATTTTAAAAATTGTTGTATAATTGTAAATGAATAAAATAAATAAAGCTATAAAATTGATGTATAATCCACGATAAAAACAGCCTCAAATAGCCAATCTATATTTGATATATCAATTAATAATACAGATTTTGAGGATGTAGATGTGTTCAAATAAAATTTTATAAGGGTACGTAAAACATGCGTATAAAGGTATTGATGTACAGCGAGAAAATTAAATGGCATATTCGCACTTGCTAAGATAATAAATAATCGAAAACGTAGTATAACTTATTTCAAAAACACCGTTGGGTATATCAACCGAATAAAAATCAACATTTTTCATAGTTTAGATCATTTTGTGATTTTATTTGCTAGGATACGACGATGAACAAAGGATAAAGAATGGAATGGAAGGCTATTCTTAAGAGAAAATTTTAGCCAACCGGGAATAGGAGGATGGATTGATTATTTGGTAACGGTATTTAATAATGTTTGCAATACAAAGACGGAGCAAAAGTGAAAAAATTTTTAATTTTTGTTGTTGTCGAAGTTAAGCGAATCTCGGGGATGGCAGGACAATGACAGGAGAACGGAGTGATTGGCAACGAGGATAATTACAATTACCTTGGTGGATGAACCAAGAGAGTCGTGGTAACTGAGCGTCTCTCTTCTAGTTACCAGACCTTGTAAATAGGTTACGAACATGATGAGAGGTATGAAAGCCATACCCACGAGCCCCAGGCGCCACTCGTAGTACATTGCTAGTCCAGTGGAAAATCCGATGGTGCTGCAAGATTGGACGATGGTCCCGATCCGCTGACCGATTGCCCCCTGGACAGCCGCGGCGTCGGTCGACAGCTTCGAGCATAAAACACCGATCCCGTTCCCCGGGTCGTCGTACCAGCCGATTTCCTGGCGCAGCATCGCCTCGAACAGCAGACCCCGTAGCCGCATCGTCAAATTCTCACCGGTCTTCCGGAACAAGTACACCTGATAGATAGATACCTTTACATTTATACCGTTTTCATTTATACCCATGTAAACGATGGATGCTCGTCGTTTCATTTTTCATCGGCACTCGTTCATTCGAACGAAAATCCTAATCACCATTTAGTTATATGGTTATTTAGTTACACGTGACCTTTGAGAAAATAAATTAAATCTGGCTTTATTCTATTGAGGAATATGAACATGAACTTTTTATTCAACTACCTCTAAATATTAATAAATACAACTAATTCAAATTATTATTTTTATTATTAAATTTAATTCAAGTGAGCTCCATTCGGATTAATTAGTTTATTTCTGTTTTGTCTATATGTATCATTATCGTTTTAAAAATCCATACGTTTTTTCCATTTTACTTAATTTATTCCCTTAATAAATAATTTATTAAACTTAATTTGACTCTTTATATTTTCAAAAATACTTAATAATTACAATATAAAACACAGTTTTTCCCTTAGAAACTGAACAAGAATATTTTAAAGCAATACCTTGTACTTTAGATATTTTCCGAGTAAAAAATATCGGAAAATAAAAATAATACACTTTTGATGAATACACGATAGTATTTTATTCAATACGATGATTTAAATGCACTACAATTTCATACTATTTTCTTTTTAAATCATCGTTTTATGTATATTTTAATAGCTTTCTCAACAAATTTCATTTTCAATTTAAAAAGTTGAATTACATTGGTTAAAGTTACATTAATACAACCTTTAACATTTTCTTATCGAAGTTTATTTATACTTTTAAAGAGAAATGAAATCTAAGCATTAATTTTCAGACTCGTTATTATACATCAAATTTTATGATTTTTAATTGAAATACGATATGTACGTCTTCCTATGTAAATATACATAAATAAAAAAGATAAATTGTATAAAATTTAAAAAAATTACAATGATGGATATGAATAAAATATAATAATAACTAATAAAATAATATAGATACGTATCAAAATAATAAAAATAAAAATTTATAACTTTGACAAAACACCAAATTTAGATTTTAACGTAAAATTTTTTGTAGTCTAATCAAAATGATAAATCAAAACCTGCATATTTACACTAAGATAAATAGAGTTAATCTAGAAAATATAATACTTGAGTGCAGATTGACCATAAATATTCAGATAGTAATTCTTTAATATTCTGTAATATTAATAAATTAATAAAGAATTCAATGATCATTAAAAAAATCAAGTATGATGAGCATGAAAATGATGGAAAGTTTCAAAATACTTGAATTTACAAAAAAAATGTAAAATATTATTACAAAAAATGGAGGGGATGTTACTAAAAAAAGGGGATAGACAATGAAATGCCACATGATAAATTTAACAGGAGCAATTGAGAGATATACTCAAATATGAATGTTTGTGTGTATTATAGAAATTGATTTTCTCGAATAGAATGAGAAAAAGTGTGTCTAAAGCGAGACAGACCTCAAAACTATATATGTATTGTATAATAAAATCGAGTGAATCTTTAGTAATTTATATCGTAAGACTGCAATTATTGAATTAAAATGGAACATTGATTTGGAAACTTCCCGTACAAGAAATCATAAAATTATCAAATAAAAATTTGATTTTATGAATGAATAAAAAGAATGCTACTGTAAGATCAAACTGTTAAAATTGCTGATTTCATCGTAGAATATTCAAACTCTTGTATACATTTTACATATATAAACATTAAGCCCAAGAATAAATTAGATAATCAGAATCTAAAGTGGTAATCCAACTAAATATACAATATAAGAAAAATTGAAAAAATCTTAATATATTGAATAAAAAATATTAAAAATATTAAGGTAATTCTTATGATTTAAATTCTATTAGTTTTTACGCAATTGATAACGTCTTTGATATTCGAATACATGAAAACAATGTCTTGACGTAGATCTTCCAATCAGTGATATTTGAATTAAAAATAATTTCATATCTTCATTCAAAACAAACAATAAATTCTGATTTGGAAATTATATTTAAAAGCTTGTATCATGGATTACTGAATGAATTGTAGTTTATTGATTGTATCGAAATCTATTTTATCTTATCCGTCTACGAGGCAAAAGAATTTTTTAAGCTTTCCTACACTCTCAAATAAATTACTACTTGTGAAATATTTCAGTTTAATATGATTTTTAATTTATCTTGGCATCAGAGGTCATTCTCTCAATTATAACATTTTAATGCTATAGAATATTATTTAGAATTTTTTTTTAATAAATATAATCGAGATATATAAAATTTATTGATAAAACTAAATAATACAGTAAAAACAAATTTAAACATTAAATTTAAACTCTTCTAGACTAGTCTATTTTTTAAAAAATAATTTAATATTAAAGTAATTATTAAAAATATTATCTTTTCACTCTTTGCTTTTGAAGAGATTTACGTAAAATATATAAGCAATGTAATAACTAAAATGTGAACAAAATTTTTTCTTTTAATGATCAAGTAAAAAAATACTTAAATACTAAATAATTTATTGAAAAGAATAATTAATGAATGAACTTAATATAAATGGTATACGTTATCAATTTAATTATGAACACCTGAATTTTTATATTTAAATGAAAAATCCCGTAGTAATTTAGTTTTCAAAAAAAAATTCAGATTGTTATTCAGATTATTAATAAATATTTCAAAATTTATATAAAATTTATGTGCAAAAATTTATTGAAAAAAACCATTAAACTGAAATAAATATATAGAATTCAAATTTATTATATTAAAAAATAATTTAAAATTTATGTTTTAATGTATCTGTACTACAGAAGAACTGAAAGTACCAGCGAAAATTAAGTCACATACAAATTTTTTTATCGACAATTAGCTTGTACTTTCTCTCTGACTTTTATGAATAAAGTTTGACTTTTATTAGATTTATGAATAAAAGGTATATTTCAAAAAAGATTTATAATTTTAAAATCGATTTTTTATTGTAAAAAATTTATTCTTTGCGTTATTGGCTTGTGTTGCTTATAAATGATTATATTCTGCGAGCGTAAGATTTTGTACATTTTTGTTTAAATTGTCGGCATTTTTTACGGCAACCATCTTATTACACGTGTATCTTATTTTTCGTTTAAGTTTTTTGTATTTATTTCAAATAATTAAAAAATATCAATAAATAAAATGAGTAAAACCGACAAAATATTTCTTTTTCTTGTTCTTGTGGTTTTTTATTTTCGATTGTTCCCCTTTTCTCTTTCACTCACTATTTTTACTCTTTATTTTTTGTTTTGTTCGTTTTCTCATGTATTGTAAAGAGAATAATAAAAAATTATATACTACAGCTACGCACCATTTATTATTGGCTTATTAGCTAAAAAATGTATGGTACATTTTCGGGATCATGAATTTATGATTAGTGTAAGTAATTTTGTCAAATAATTGATAAACTACTTAATAAGTATTTTATTTTATTTCATTGTATTAAAAGATCTCAGCAGTTATATGTATTTACTAATTTAATGAGGAATTACGATTGAAAAAAGGAGAGTAAAATAGTTTTAACTTTTAAAAACGCAGCAGTCTTTAAAATAAATCTATTATAAAAGTGATATAAAGTTTGCATACCTGCATGAAATTTGTGAAGCCTATTACAATACCTGCAATAACGAAATAAAGACAATAAATATTAGTCTCAGATCGAACTTGATCTGCATCTGGTTCTGATAATACCTGCAAATAATAAAAAATAATTAATATCAATTTTAAAAATAAACTTACTATAATATGATTTATTAATTACTCCAACAATATCACCGAACAAAATGGCAAATAGAGGCATCGAACATCCAGTAAGTCCAGCCATTATACACGCCAGAAGATTGCCTGGCCATTCTTTTTTATTTAATTCTAAAATTCGCATAGTCGATACTTTTGGCTCCTTTACAATAGTTTTTGTTTCATTCTCAGTCTACAAAATATTTTTCGGATGTATAAAATATATAATAATTTTTTCATAATTAACATAATATAATAAGAAAAGTATACTTCAGATTTTCTAATACTTAGATAAAGTTCATCATCTTCATCGGGTTGGTCTACAGGATTGTCACTTTTGTTACTTTCAGTAAAGTCTGAAATCTTAATTGAATCTTGAAATTATTAATCCTTAAGAATATTGTTAATTAATTATAAATCTATACCTGTGCTGTAACAAGAGAATAATAGTGTCCCTTAAGCTTCATTAAATCATCGTGTTTACCTTCTTCAACTACTTCACCATCAGATATTACAATTATTCTATCTACTCCTTTTATAGTTGTCAGCCTATGTGCAACAATGATCGTTGTTCTTCCTTTGTGCACCTAATTTTTATGGATTTATACACAATGTAAACTTATAATAATTTGTAGAAAATTTTGAAAACTTATACAAGATTATAGGTCTTTATACTTGACATATGTTTAGATTTATTTTTTAATTATTTTACTTTTTTTTTTTTTTTAATCTTTAACTATATTTAAAAATAACTAACGAATTTTAATGAAATTTATGAATGATAAGGAATTGAATGAATAATAATGAATTTTCGAGCTTTAACAATTTTATAGAAACCAAATCTAATTTCTTTATATTCAAAATTCAAAAGTGCAAAGACTTTTATCGTTAAGAAAAATTTATTTATTAAAATGTTTGTTTGTTTTAGACTTAAATATATTAAATGAATAAATATTAATAATTTATTTTTTTGAAATACAACAATCGAATAATTCAAAATGTATCAAAGAACAAAAACAAAAATATTTTCTCACTTTATCGAGAGCAGCTTGTACTTTAGATTCACTGCGTGTATCAAGAGCTGAAGTTGCTTCATCCAACAATAAGATTTTTGGATTTTTAATCAAAGCCCTGGCAATTGCAATCCTTTGTTTTTGCCCTCCAGACAATTGCGTTCCTTTTTCTCCAACCATGGTTTCATATTTCTAAAACAAAAGTTTATGAGAATTAATTATCTAGAAAAAAAGAAGAAAGAAAAAATAATTGTATCGAACAAATAAATAAAAATTTTTTAAATAAAACGCGATATATTTCAATAAAAATATTAATGAATTTGAAAAAAAATATATATATAATCAAAAAACAAAAAGACTTTTTATTTTTTGTTTATTATTTTCATTTCTAATGCGTGCTTTGATTCATTGATTGATTCATTCTCATAAATCTAATTAAATTTATGTAATGATTTTTAAGTAAAAAATTTTTTTTTAATAATATATACGTGTATAATTTAAAATATAAAAATCTTACATTTGGTAATTTCATAATAAAGTCATGTGCATTTGCTTCCTTTGCTGCCAGTATTATTTTTTCAGTAGATGCATCTAAATTACCAAAACGAATATTTTCAGCAATTGTGGTATCAAAGAGTACAGGCTCTTGGCCTACGATTCCAAAACAGTTCCTCAACCATTTAATATTTAAATCTTTTAAATCGTAGCCATCTATTAAAATCTAAAAATGTTTAATAAAATATGTAAATACCGAAAAATTTATGGTTAGATTATAATTTCATTCCTAAATCATACACCTGTCCATTATTTGTATTGTAAAACCTTTGAAGTAGTTGTATACACGTAGATTTTCCACATCCAGAACTGCCAACTAAAGCAACTGTTTCTCCTTTTTTTATCGAAAAATTTAGATTTTTCAATACCTGTTAAAATCATAAAATTTAAGTGTACAATATCTTTTGTTACCAAAATTTTTTCTTTCTTTAATTAAATTTCAATAAATATTGCTGCACTAAATCTATTCTAAACATCTGTTTGCTTGATTAAAAATAAAAAAAATAATAAAAAATTAATTAATGTTATTACAAAGACGAACAATATGTGCATTTTTTTACATTGTTGCTAACTTAAAGATAATACATAAAATGAAAATTTGTATTTCATTAAATAATATTATTGTGTATGTACAGTATTGCACACTTATTATTACTACCATAAAAATGTATTTCTTATTCTTTATAAATATTTATACATTATTTTATACATAATTTGTTTAATGTACTTCATTAATTAATTTACCTATTTTGATAGTAATATAACGAATAAATTAGTAGTACATTTATTTAAGTTTTTTTTTTTAATTTTTTGTTTCTAATTTTATTTAGCCAAAAAATATTATACATATTGCACATGTGTAATATCTTCTTTTACTTTAGAAAATTCTTTTTTCATAGGTTTTTTACTCTGTAATTTTATTTATTAACTTTGATATTTTTTAAAATATTTACTCCATACTTATTTTACAAATATTTTAAATTCTAATTTCATAATTTATTTTTCTTGGTAAATAATATATTTTTACTGATATTTCATTATTAATCTAAATCTTATCAAGATATTTTTCCTTTATTTTTTTTTTATTTTTTTTTAAATTTCAATTATTTACTATATTACTGATTTCGATTGCAGATTTAATTCAAGTTTCAAATACACTCCAATTAATTATTGAATCCTCCTGTACTGGTATTTTTTAATTCTATTTGGATCTTTCTACATGTTTTTTCTAATATTTTTTTCTTTAATAATTAAAATATCAATATTTTTTAAAATTTTGTTTCTTATTTTTCTATTACCACTCATTATTTTCTAGTTTTTTAATTCTTTTATTTTTTTAATTCAGTTTCAATTATTTTTTTCAATATCTATATAGTTATGACTATTTTTTTTTTAACACTATTTTACTATCATTCATTTATTTTACAAAATTTTACTATATCAATATTATCAATTCTTCTTGATTAAAATTTTAATATTTTTTTTGCTATTTTTATCTCAATAAAGATTATTTTATTCTTTTCAATGAAATTAGAAATATGATTATAAAATTAAGTATATATCAAACTAATATTAATAATTTCTTTGTGAATACTATTATTATTAAATAATTATTATTATATCTACTAATATGTAAATATTGCTGACCAATATTTGTTTGGTCAATAACGATTTAAAGATTAATTTATTAATTATTAATTTAAAGATTTAATTGATAAATGGCTAACATTTTTGGTTTATTTAAATTTTTGTAATAACATAATTTTTGAAAAATTAAAAAAATTCAATATAAATTCCGTAATATAATTTAAATAATTGAAAATTTTTTTACTTAAATCTAAAGGAAATTAAAATTTATATTAATTTTAACAATTTAATAGATTTAATTGTATAATATTTATAGAGTATTTGAGCATAATAATAGCTAAATAAAAATGAAAAAAGTGTCTTGTATTAATTTGTTTTTATCTGTATGTTTCAAATGAAAATATATTTTATAAAAATAAAATCAGAAAATTTTTTGAAAATCAATAATTTAATTAAAATCTATAAATTAATCAATAAAAAAGTAACCTTAACATCACTTCTCGATGGATACTCAAAAGAAACATTTTTAAATTCAATCGATCCATCCACTTCGTTTGGTTTTTGTCCATTATCTATTAAACTATTAATTGTAGGTATTCTTTTAATAATAGTGAACACCTTAGTTGCTGCTGCTTTAGAAATTCCAAAGGCTTCAAACAATGATGATGCCATTCCAAGATTAATGGAACCCATCATTATACCGAAAAATACCTTTATTAAAAATAAATAATTTTATGTAATCTAAAAACATTTTTTTCTTTAAATATATAATAAATCTTTTTATTATTTATTTATTTTATCATATTTATTTTATGTAATACAAATAAAAATATAATTTAATCTGTTTTTAATTTGAAAATAAAGATATTAATAAAATAGTTTTATAATGTTTCTATTAAATTTGTTGTAAAATATGAAAAAGTTTAAAGTACTCAAATTATTAATTATTCTCATCCATCAATAATGTATATTTAAGCATTTTTCCTAAAATATATTAATAAAATCATATAATAATTATATACAAAGATTTCTTATTCATATCGAAATAAAATTTTCCTATTTGAAGAAATAAATAATAGATGAACACTTATTATTTCATTTATACCTTTTATATAAAAAATATTAAATAAAACAAAAAGTTTACAATAACTTATGTAAGTAAAAAGTTGATGGAAACTATATTTTGTATTGATATATCTACATACATGTATAACATAAATTTGAATCTCTCTTGTTAACTGAAAAACATTGATTTCAATATTTTCGTTTACTTAAGTAATAATATATTAATAGTATATTATTGTTACTCAAGCAATAATATCTGATAGACTGCTTATTTTTTTCTTTTACTACATTTCTATGAAATATGAAAATTAATTCTGCAGATTGGAACTCACCATTCAACATATAATCCAGCAGACCTAAATTTTTCTACTTGTATTATTATATTTAGAACTCAACAAGCAAAAATTTTAATCTGCATTTGTTTGAAAATATGTCCATTTGAGTCACCATAAACAACAAATAATATTTATATATATTTATTTCATTCATAAATCACATATTCAAAATTTATATAACGTAATTAATCACATTTTATTAATATATAATATAATTATATACCAATACTCGTTTATCATACAAGCAAGGATCAAATTACTATCACTAAAATTTTTTTCTCATTCGCACTTCATATATTATATTTACGATTTTACCTCCATATTGTTTATCCAGTATTTTCATCTAAATATGTTCCCAGTTTTCCATATATCAAAATGTCTCAGTTGGTGCAAATTTCTTATTAACTCTTGTTGTAATTCTCTAGAATAACAAGCTTATCTTCTCCGGATTTATTGTTACAGACAAGATAATACCTCAACCTTTATTACCGAAACTTGCCTTCCTTTAACAAACTTGACATGATCATAATTTTACCACCACATTGTGGAATTTTCGTATTTTCGATGATTGAATTTTTAATGACTTATAGAAGTTACGCAGTTAAGAATATCTACGTATTTTATTTAATGTCTAGAATCATATTTGATCATATATCTAAATTCTTTAACAAACATAATTCATCATCTGATACAACTTTTTCTTCACGATCCTTTAAAAAGCTACACGATCGTTAACAATCTTGAAATTAGTTAATAACACTTTCAGAAATTAGAAATTTGATTTACATGGTTTTATATCTTATACATCAGACAAGGTACACCTGCTGATTATCAAAGAAAATTTGCATTAAAATAGTTTTTTAGCCGTTTTTTAAACTTGTGTGAAACTCCATTTCTTGATTGATGTTGGAAGATTGACATCACGATGACCAATCATTTTGATGAATTAAGTGCTTCTTCTTTTTTCTTTCAATCTTAAGCGCTCGTTTTTGTTTAGTGAGTCATTTCGTGATGCTATTTATTCTTTTATAAATTTTAAATTATACCCCATCAATCCTAAAAATCTCTTTGTAGTATGCGGCTATGATAAGATTACAAGTGCAGTTATCTTTACCTGTAAATATCCAGGCTTTCTCTTCTTAATAATTAATCCTAATTTATTTTGATGTCGGCATTTTTTCCAATTGATCCAGGAAACAAACTTCAATGGCACTCTTAATTCAACACATTTTCAATGACTTCCTTATGGTTTTATTAATTCACTATAATATTGTCCATGTAGGTAACCATAATTCTCTTATACAACTTAATAAATACGTAGTTAAAGTAGCTCATGAACACATCTGGTGACATTGATAGTCGAAATGGGTCATCCTAAGCTCGTATTATCCCTTTAGTGTCACGAAGACCATGTAATTTCTACTCTTCTCTATCATTCTTATACGTAAGTAATCCTTTTTCAAAATATAGGAACTACGACCATCAACAATATCATCATCTGTACAGTCTTTCATTAGCTTATAATCTGTCTCTCGTAAAATTATGTTCAGATAGGAATTTGATTATTATTCTATCTGACTTTAGAATAATTAATATAACCTCCTTGCAAAGGGTCAACTATTATTATATTTATTTTTCTAGTGGATTTAAATACTGTATTACATTAAAGGACGGAATCGAAAGCATCCAATATTTTCCGGAGCTGGACAAATTATTGCTGATATATAATGCTGCACATTTCTTCTTATGTATACTCGTGAGATTTCTACGTATTATTCTTTTGATATTTAATTGCATAGTTCCTTTTTCAAACGATTTTCACCCAAATCAATTAGTAAAAAAGAGCCATTGCTTGTGATAAAAACTTGTAATAAATTGGACTTTTAGATCTAATCCTTCTTCTATCAAGTTAATCGTCTTTGAATCCTAAATTTACATTTTTGTTTTTATTTATTTCTTTGCACACTCGAGATGCATAATAATAGTACTGTAAATTTTAGATCTATTGTATCATAGCAATATTCATTCCCTAACTCTCACTCCCACATTGTTTCCTTGTATTTTTGTGTTGTTTTCTATTTTACTTTCAGGTTTAGTATCCTCCACTACACGTACACACGTGCGCGTTTACATAATTATAAATAAAAAATAAATTTCATTTGAAATTTATAAATAATGGAAAAATTGAATTTAACAATTTTTAAATTTAAAAAAAATTCAATCAATTTTCATTAAAGTAGTCGTTGAATTGGAATGTAAATATGCACGAATGTAAAATGGAATTATTCATTCATAAAATTCTTGACTCGCCATAATTTTAAAGACTTGATAAGGAATTTTCTGTTAAAAGTCTCACCTTTATCATAATTGTAGGATTATAGGTCTGCTCATTAAGTGGCAAGTGCCTCTCGTCCAAAATGAGAGTGACCCCGTACCAAAAGGACAAGGCGTAACTAGCGTACATGCTGAACCAAAGCATCCCTAATCCCAGTCCCGAGAGTAAACCCCTCTTGACGTTGTTCTTGTAGGTGCTTTGGAGATTGTCTGTGTAACGTCGTAGCTCTTTACCCTGGCCAGCGAATGCCACAACCGTGCGAATTCCAGCGATGACTTCCTCGGCAATTGATCCTGCGCTGGCGTACACCTCGACCTCGCGACGCGTCAAGGTCGCGTTCACCCGCACGATGCAAACGAGGACGAGGGTCATTATCGGGACGCACGAAAGGCAAACCAGGGTGAGCTCCCAGCCGGTGTAAAGTGCTAGTCCAATGTTCCCGACGAAAGCAAACACGTTGTGGATGAGCATCGGCACCTTCTCACCCACGCCGTCCTCGACCTTCAGTATATCTCTGTGAATTTGTGATTTTTTTCATTTTTTTCATTTTATCGATAGACATACCTTTAAATGCTTTAAAGAGAAATCACTAATAACTATGAGTAAAATATCAAGAAAAAAATACAAGCAAAGTTGTTATAATTTAGCGCACAGTGTTGCTTTTTCTTGCAAAACCAATCGTAAAAAAGAAAAGAAAGTTCTTTTACAATTTAATGTGATACTCTAAACATTCTATTTCTCAAACTTTTAATATATTTCTATTGAATTAAAATAAATTATTTATGCAAGTTTTCCACGAAATAATTTTTAAGTTACTCTTTGTTTTTTATAGTTATTTCTTTATTAAAATACAATTATTGGAATAATATATTAATAGTACTTAATTGTTGGGTTTTACGCTCGCTTCAATATTTTGTAAAAATATTTGAATTAATCCTCATAAAAAGCTTATACTAATACGCATTTTTATATCAATGTTATTCTATTTTATTCCCACTTATCAAACAAAACCGCTATTTTTAAGCTAAAACTATATTTATATGAATATTTTAAACAATTTAAATGAAATAATCATTCAATGTAGAAGTATATTATTTTTTAGCTCTTGCTTTGCAGCGCCTTCCAGAATGAAACCAGAATAGTTAAGATGATCCAGTAATTTAATAAGTTTAATCAATGCAAATTTAATTAAAAATTACTTTAATTTTTAATTTTGACAGGGATTTCCCTGTTAAAACGTCGAATAAATCAACCAATTATTAATACCCGGTATTAATTAAATTTGCACCTCATTGGATCATTTTAAGTATCCCGATTTCATTATATTATATTTTGATGGTAAAATCATTGTAAACTTGCACCTAATATCTTAAAGATTACATTGATTAAAACTTCTAAAGATATGAACATATAAATTTAGTTAAACTTACTCTGTTAATCTACTGGCGACTTCTCCACTATTTGCAAGATCATACCAAGAGATGTCCTGATGCAATACCGATCGTAGATACAACATCCGTATTCTAAAAATTTGCCTTAAAGAAGTATAATTAAAGATCATCACTCCGGAATATGTACATACGAAAAGTATAAGGCCGATAATGCTGTTTCCGATGGCGAATTCTGTCACCGCATCCATCAAAAATGTCGTCGTTATATTTGTGACAATTGTTATATTCGAATTTTCTGGAATTGCTGCATTACCTATTTCAGCTGATACCATTGAGCCTACTAGATTTCCAAAAATATAAATATTTCCTGGAATTGACATGCCAGAAACAACGGCGCATAAAACACCAATGCACATTAAGATTTTTTCGAATGTGGTTGCAAACTGAAACTAATGGTACAAGAATCCTTTGTTAAATAAAACATGCCAGTTGATGCAAAAAAATATTATTAATACCTTTTTTCTTTTAATTTGTATTTGTAACATAACTGTATATAATTGAGTTTACCAATACCATTCATATATATAAACGGTATGTTTTAAAATTAAGAAATTTTAATTCGATTAATATAAATAAATTATTATTCTTTTTTTAAAATAAATATTAATTCAAATTAATACAAAATTTTTATTGTATCTATGTTTATTTCAATTTTGAATTAATAAACTTAATAAATTATTCGAACAAAAATTATAGTAAATGAAATATTTAACACTTTATAATTTGTATGAAAAAATATATTACGTATAATATGTCTATACCATCTCTATTGTTATTATATTTATATTACTATAAGAACATGGAATATTTTAATAAAAAAATTAATATTTACGTATATATATATATAATATTATTTATTGTTTATTCTATTCCTTTGTCATGATAGTAAAAAAATTTTAAAAGTTTTTTAAAAGTATATGTTATCATTGAAGAAAAACGAAATATATATATATATATATATGCATGTATAAATTATGCATTATTACAGTTTACATTATTTATACGGGTATAAATTCTTACCAATTTAAAAAAAGGTATTGATTCATCTGAATTCTTAATTTTTTTAACTTTCTGTCTGAAAAATCAAAAAATATAAATTATATTTGTATTAAAAATTAAAAGTTAAATAAGTTATTATATATATAATTTTTTTATTTAAAATTATTTATTATTTTTGTCTACTTAAATATTTTATACATCGTATCGATATATTAATTTTTAATTTGTTGCTTTTTAATAATATATTAAATTCATCTTATTAAATTACATTATTCATTATTACTAACATGTTTTTTATTCTAATTTTTTAGATTGATAAATTATTTCTGAATAAAAAATTTCTTTACAACATTTTTTTACAATTATATTACTTACATTAATGAAAATATGAAAAATCAAGTTTATGAATATTGAAAATTTCTTTAATTATTAACTGAAAAGCATTTACTACTACATAAAACCAATTTACGTTAAAAATTTTAAGCCTAAAGTTATTTTAATCTACTAATTATAATTTTCATAAAAATAATTAAATACACAATTTATAATTTTATAAAAATATATCGACATATAAATTGAAAACTTACGATTTTTCTGCATCACTACTTTCTTTCTCGACGTTGCTCTCTTCTTCTTTGCTATTATCGATAAATTTTATCTTATTTTGCAATACCGAATTACTTATATTAGTTGGTATAATAAGTCGTAAATTCTTATGGTTCTTCATATCGAGTATTTTTTTTACCATCACTATATAAAATAAATTCCGTAATACTAGCGAGTTTGACAAAAAATAATATGATTAGTAGAATATAATATAAGCAATTACCGAGCCGTATAATCATTTTTTTAATATATTAAAATGTGTGAGTACCTATAATCTTATCAATATAATTCTTATAACTAGTTTTTATCTTAACTTAACACTGAGTTAGACTTTTCAAGATAAACAAAACGAACAAATAATCAATATGCTTTACGCTGTTATTTTTATAACTTTCACAATTAATTTTAATAATTATTAATATTTATTCTTATTAAAAAACAACTAAATTGAATATAGCCCAGTTCTTAAAATGAGTTTTTATATATTCTCGACATTTTTATTATAAATAAATAAATTTGTACAACAAAATGCTATTCATGTGTTATACTATAAACTAATACAAAGAAAATATTTTTTTATCAAAAATTGATACTAATCATACTGTTTTTTTCTAATTGTAGTCCTAATAATTTTATTTATTTCTGATGTATTTGTTAAAATTTCTATAACAAAACTAAATTATACACAAAATAATAATTATAATATCCATATTATGTGCAAATTCAAATGAGACAAATAATAATTATTTTAACTGTACCAACTTGTATAAATGTATGATATTTATATATTTCATTAAAGTATAATCGTTTTGCATGGTAAACGTAATAATTAATATTTTTTTTATTTTTATTATTATAATTTATCATATTTTATACATTATAAATATGTACATTAGAATATAAAATAATTAACTAGTTTTAATAAATAATTAAATAATATACATCAATTCGATAAAGCATATATTTCAAACTTCATACATAAACTTGTATTTACGTTTAATAGTAATGCTATCAAAATATGTATGTTTTTAAATGTTAGTATTGATAAAAATTAAATTATAAATTTAAAACAAAACCATAGGGTAATTAGAATTTCATACATCATTATAAAATGTCATACATTTAGGTATTTTATTAAATCAATAATGTTTTTTGTTGAAATTAATAATCGCAATATTTATTCTTTTTTGTATAATGAATAATATAATATTTTATATTAGTAGTAATATAAATAATAAATAGTATATAACTAAATATAGTAGTATATAACTAAAAACAGTATATAAATAATAATTTATAATTATAGAATTAAAAAACTAATAAACATTCCTAAATTAAGCATATATATATATACATATGTATATTGAACAGTTAATTAAATATTAAATGGTTAAAATTATTTTTTTCTGTATGAATAAAGAACAATATTCAATAATGACTTAATAGTAATTTTAATAATGATGAATTCAATTGTTACTTAGAAATTAAAAATCTGATTTTAATGATGATATCTTTTGAGATTACAAATTTTTTTTTAAGAAAAAATCTTTATTACTTATTATAATTATCTAATGTATTAATAAAAATGTTATCAAGGATATATAACAATTGTATAGTTGTAAAAATTATAATACTTGTAATTTTTTTTTTAATCTATTTGTAAATAACATAAATTGAACCTAAAAAATATAAATTGAATTATGTAATTTCTTTAAATGATGTTTATATTAAAATTTAATAAAACAAATTTAATTATAAAAATGCTCGTATAAACAAACAAAAAATCGTGTCTTTCTGATAATTCAAATTATATTAATGAAATTAATCATTTACATTTGTAAAAAATTTAAATCAATGTGTCGAAAATGACTTGTGTTTTTTTATAAATTATAAATAAAATATAGTAAATGTTATATTTCAAAACAATGTTTATTTTGCGTTTTAAAATTATTGTTATTTAATAATTTTTTTTTTTAATATCAATGATTAGTTTTTTAAAACCACAAAATAATGCAAAAATTCTTGTAAAATTTCTGCATACATTATTTAATTTTTCAAAGTTTTTCTTAATTTTATAATCAATACCTAATATTCTTATTGTCTATAAGTAATGAATATTTTTTCGTATTAAATAAATATATAATACAAATTATTTATTGTAATTTTGTTACTACAAAAAGAAAATATTTATAGAGATATGTATGTAAATTAAAAAATATAAAATGATATAATAATAGAAGTAGATTAATCTGCTCCGCTGGATTAAATCAAAGAATAGATTCTTTTTAAAAACTTTATAAATCCATATATGTAGGTATCATGAATAAGGCAGAATATAAAAAAGCTTTCTTGTAAAGAACGAAAAAGGCATTCTCGTGTTCTCGTTGAATACTTTTATACAATAATTCCTTGGTTAATGGTGTAGCTCGTCGGTAATGTGTTACTTTTTCAAAATGTGATATGTTGATAATATTCAGTAATGATATACATTTAAATGAATATTCGACATAATAAAGAAATCGCTAATCAAAGCCAGTAAATCATAGGCACTCACACAGTCTTAGAATTTTTACTTTGGTGATTGTATAATGGAGACTTTCTTGTGTAAGTCGACAATAACAATAAAAAAATAAAACGAATTATTTCCTGAATTAGTTAAATGAAAACTTATATAAAAAAGTGAAAATGAAGGTGTCAAGAAAAAAAGTGACCACCCAATGTATTATATTATTATCATTATTATTATTGCTATAACCATAAGTGTAAAATATATATATATATATATATATATATATATATATATGTTGTATGATTTAAATATTCCAAGCCCACATAAAAAATGTGTTAAGCTTCGGATAATAATAATAAATAACAAAATATATAAAACATAAAGGAGAACTGTATTCGTATTGATAGCACATTTATTATTTGTTTAACGCCATGTAAGTTGATTGTTAAATGCAAAAGCAAAAATTTTTAAATAAAAAAAACATCAATGTTATTAATAAATAAAATATATTTTTAGCAGTATGTTGAATAGGTTTAAAGGGAGGGGCCTCGAGAGATTTAAATAGGTCGGAACATCCAGTCGTACAAAAGGATTATCTCAGATATAGCTGCATCATTGTTTAAAAAATATGTTTTGATAAAGTTTTTATTTTTTGTTTAACGCTATAATATTTATATTATGTATTTCATTAACTTTTTAAATTTCATTGGTTCAGGTTTAAATTGCATTGTTATTATTATAATTATTATTACTACAATAGGAAAATTTGAATAATAATAGTTTCAAAAACTATACTGCTTTATTTCTATTTTTTCCATTCGAAAATAGTGGCTTTGAGACATATGTAACTTTATTAACAAGAATATCAAACATCTATTTTAAAATCCAAAACTATAAATGTAACGATATATCGGATTTTTCATCGTAAAGTGAAAAGGCACTGTTTATGGAATCAAATAATCGTGCGCATGCGTAAGACATATATTTGTTTTCACAAAGCCATTCCCACAGTCCATATACGTTCCTAGAATTCTAATTCCTGTTTTTATTACGCTTGCCGCCAGTTCATTTCCAATCCAATATAAGAAAAAGAAGCATCGTTGAAGCCAAATCATTTTTCTTTCTTTAATAATTAATAATTGATTAAGTTAATTTATAGGTGTGGAACGTATTAATTTTTTTATTTTCGTCATCGTTTTTGGACGAAAATAATTTTTGGTATGTCTCATGATTTAATAAGTTTGGATGACATAATTAAGAAGACTAAAACCTCGTCTTCCACAATGCGAGCGCGAGGGTGAGTATTAATTTTTATTTTTATATTATAATTAAGTCGGTTGCTTAAATTTTTCGTGCTTTTTAAAAAATTTGATTATAGCATTAAATATTTGTACTCAAATTTTGCTGCTAATTATTTTATAAATATACCTACTTGCTAATCATTCTTTAAATCATTATAATAATCAATTTTTATATATGTTTTATGATTCTTAATAGTTTTATAAGGTGTGTGAATATTAGACACACTTATCTACTATTAGAATATTGCGATGTTACAGTTAATAATGTATTTGCTATTGAAGTTAGAAATGATAACCTAACATTACAAGCACCATTCAAACAAATATACACAACTTTTGGATTAAATAATACAATTTTGATTTTAGACCTCGAAAATCTGCACCAAAAAATGTGTCGAAAGCAAATGGTACTGCTCCAATAAGAATCAGAGGCCCAGAACATATTGAAGATGCACGCTTAAAAATAATACAAAAAAAAAGAAAAAATATTACTGATGCAAGAGATAAATTGGCACAAATTGCAAAACAAAGTGATGCTCGTTTAAAATTGCAGAAACTTAGGGCTACTAACTCAAAAAAACTTGATCCCACAAGTATTTCAAGAAAGGCTGGACGAAGTGGTCGCATTTCTTTAACAACTAATAAACTTCCACCAGCTCATATACCGCATTCATTGCCTCCAGCATTTATTCCACCTCCAACACGAACTTTAAGTTACAGACCACCACCTCTCCCAGAATCACATTATGTAAACGAAATGCTTATGAGCTACGATGGTAATAATTTTATTTTTAATAATTATATTTATTAATGAATATATAAATAATGCCATACTTAATCAAGATATTTCATTTTTCATATATAAGAAATTTTTATGAATAATTTACTTATTCATAATTATAAAATATTTTTTTAAATTATTAAACTTTTAAATCGGGAAAATTATTTATAAATTGATTTAAACAAAACTATAATTTATACATCTAATAACTATGTGTATTTTAAACATATTGCACATGTTCAGATAATTTACAATAAAATGCTTTTTGTATATAATTTGTATATCATAATGCTGAATTCTAAATTAAAATCAATGTAATATTTTTTTAGAAAATTACAATATTATAAATAATGACTAAATATTAAATATAATATTTTATTTTATAATGATATTTACATTGCTAAATAATATAAATTTAATAATCTAAAATAATTTTCATTATTTTTATTTTTACTGTTAAAAATTTGAATACATTTCTTAACATACAGACAACACTTTATTCATTATTATACTACTAATTCCATATTCAGTATATTTTTTAAATTTATTCAAAAAATCGTATAAATTTTCTAAAATAATAAAATAGAAATTTTAGTATGCATATTAAAAATATTTAAAATCAAATATTTTTTCAGTTTTAAAATATTTTATCTTTTATCTCACAATATTAATTTGACATTGTTTCTTACATTGTTCAAATAATTCATCTTGCAATAAATAAAACAATAGAATATGAATCTGTATTCATTTTTGTCTACGTTAATTTTTAAATTAATTATTTAGTCAATTAGCCTATGGTGTTTTTAAAATTTCTTTAGAAATTTATTTATTTGATAACATTGTTAATGTAAATAGATATATAAGAAAAAAATTAAATAATTTTAATATTTCTATTAGAATAATTAATTCTTAAATGCATTATTAGTTGAAAGATGAGGTTATAATCGACTATTAATGTTGTATAAACATTAATATTATTCCAAATGTTTTTGTTTCAGTTAAATTCCCAAAGAAGAACTTTGAATATTTACAATATCATTCTAAAGGTATGACTTAAAAATCTTTAACTTTGAATTTTATATGTATAATTTTGTTAATTATCCAAAATTATAATCAATATTTTTTAACTATATGAATATTACATACTAAATTTGGATTAAAATTTTAATTTTTCAATTTTTTAAATTTTATATTTAAAAAACAATAATAATTATAAAGATTCAGAATAAAATTACAATTTTTATAAAATGATATTGATATAATCAAAGTTTTTATGTGAATAACTTAAAAATTAACATTTAAATATTAAAAAAATATGAATGCATTGATATAAATTACATAAACATTTTCCTTTAGATAAATAAACCTGTACTTTTTATCATTGATATATTATACAAAGCATGTATAGTAAGAGTACTCGATTTTATTTAAAAAAAAAAAACAGATTTTTATTGATAAATATATCATTTATATATCCTCATAATCACTTTCCCATTGTATTTAAATTGTGAATTATTTCATAAACTGTTTAATTCTTTTTTTAAAAAATTTTCTCAGCATTCTCTTTTCCTTGTTAAGGAACTTGTTTTACCTCTTTATAGTTGGAAAATGATTTTCTACTCATATGACTTTTCAAGGAGATAAAAAGTTAATGGTACAAAAACAACAAGTCAGGAATTTCTTTCTTTCAATATTTTGAATAACTTGATATACAATGTTGTTAAAAATGTCCTAACCAAAGGAATGCAAATGTTCCTTAATGACGTTATCATACAATATGTACAAACTTTTGTGAACATTTTGCTGTATTTGTTTTGAATTGCTCTCTTGAGTTTTTTTAAGATGTCACAATATCATGTTGCATCAGCCATTTTTGCTTGAGGCAGAAATTTGATAATGCTCTCTTTTTGGTCATACACTTTTTATTTACCATGAACATTCATTTTTGTGTCATTAAGCTCATGACATCTTTGGATAAAAGCCAGATGAATTAACACAAATAAATTTAACCAAACTTTTTTATTTTTTAAATTAAAAATAATTTTTATAATTTTATTAAATTATAAATTTTTTAAATTAATAATAACAAATAATACAACATAAATGTAATTATTTAAAATTTTCTATTTTTAGATTATTTATTAGATCGTCAAGCTGCTTTAAGACGAACTGTAAATAATGATTACGCTCCTGCATTACCACCACCACCTCCTCTATTTAATATCAAACCAGTACAATATGATTGGGATAAGACAGCCCATGCTAATTCATTGTCTAGAAGTCAATCAATACGATCATCAGATCACAGTAGACCAAGGGATTATAAAGTTATTCCTCGTTCTGGAATGGTAAGATTTTATCTATAGTATTTTATTTAAATATGTTAAAATTAATTTTTTAAATAATTTAATATTATTTTAGACAAAAATCGAATCAACACCTGTATATAGAGATGATTGGACTTTTAATTCAAAGTCACGGTAAGGTTAAAGAATAAACTAATGTTTCAAAATTTAGAACAAAATTAAATAATCATCATAAAAAACTTTATCTTTAATATGAGCTTATTATGCATTTAAAGAATTTTATATTATTGTAAACATTTAATAATCAATTTATAGAAATAATTGAGCAATGAAAGTATAAAAGAAGCAATGCAGTTAATGACAGAAAATTTAAATCATCTTTGATGAATTTTAATCAATATAATACATTTTTCTTATTTTTCTATTTTGTAGCACAATTATACCAGAAAGTGTTGTTGATTCCAAATATTATTCAATCAGAAATCATAGAGAATTAGGAGTAAAGTCTAGACTAGATGCATTGCCAACCAAATCAAGCCGTACTGTATCAAGTTCCTCTCGTCCTAAGTCAAGCTCCCAATCTACCGGATATCGAATCATTGTATCAAATTTACAAGCTAATGTAACTCAAGAAGATATTAAGGTACTTTAGAAGACAATTATGCATTTGTCATTTATTTCTTCAATACTATATTAATTTTTTTAATTATATAGGAATTATTTGAAGATGTTGGAGACTTACTTATTTCTAGATTAGTAAGGCCTGGGGTTGCAGAAGTAATATATAAAACTTTAAAAGATGCAACCAAAGCTGTTGAAACGTACCATAATCGACAACTAGATGGGCATCCAATGAAGTGCCTTCTTGTCAATCCACGGTCGAAAACTTCATCTACATCCTCAGGCAGGGTGCTTTCTCAGTAAGTTATTGATAAAAGTGCAAAATTTTATTATAATTTCGGCATCTTCTATGTTACTTTATTAAATATTATGGCCAATAAATAACATTTAAAATTTTTTTAATTTTTTTTAAATTTAATAGGTCAAGAAATTCAAGCAACTATGCACAACCAAGTTTAGGAACTGTACATCGGGCATTATTTGATGACTAGTGAATTAAATGATTTTTTCAAGAAAAACTTTCAAGATTTTATTGTGAAATACATTTAAAAAAACGCGAACTATCATAATTCCATTTGTATTTGAAACTGAAGATATTAAATTCCACAAACACTTCATAAAATTGCAATGTAAAATGTTGCATAAATCAATTAATGATGAATACACTAAATTTTAAATTGTAACAGAGTTCCAGAATAAAAATTTGATTTTTATTGATAAAAGAGTAATAAATTTATTATTACCCATACATATTAATATCAATAATTAATTTTTTCATAAAAATAATTTTAATAAATGGTGAAAATAAAAATTAAATGCTGTATTTTTCTGACAAAGAATTTATTAATTATTATAGTAAAATAATCACAACATTGTAGTCCATACCTATAGAATACAAAAACTAAAGCATGCATTCTTGTGACAAATTAGACAGACACCTACATATAATATTAATATACAGTCCAATGAGCAATAATCGTCTAAAAGTTAAATATCTTGATTGTGATTTATTGTATTTAATGGCACATAATTTGAAGTTTTTATCATCATACAACTCTTATAATATTAAACATGCTTGTACTGTGTTCTGTGATGAAATAACTCTTAAAAAATAAATACAGGATGTTCATAAATTTTGACGATAAATATATGTTTTAAAAATTATAACTAACTTGGTTCTCTCATCTTACTCTCGGTAACCACGACTTCAAGGACAAAAGATATATACAATACAAAAAATATTTTTAAAAATCGTCATACACCTCTTTATTTAAATAGAGAAATTATATAATCGATAAATCGCTTTCCTATTTACAAGAAAATATTCTAAAATGACCACGCCATCAATACTGAATTAAATTTACATTAATATTCTTCACACTATTAAGATTCTCACAAAATAATTGTACTTGTGTATGCCTCGAAAATAGATTATAAAGTCAGGAATACACAATTTTAAATTAAGACGTGAAATGAAATTAATTTAATTGGTTATTTTTGAAAGTACACAAAAAAGATGCATTTGCACATTCTTTAAAGAGGAGCCTTCAAGTGATGTGCCAATTACTGACTCCTACGATGGCGTCCACCTTTTGATTTATTTGGCATGCGCAGTACCTCCGCGTAGGACATCTCAAGCCTGCGCAGCTTGGCAACCTCTTCTGCGGCCGTACCAGGCTTATACTCAAGGTTGGGTTTTCCTGGTGTCGACGGCTCCCGCACCGCTGACGAATTTTGCGGCTGCTGCTGTTGACGAACACGTGGGGATCTGCTGCTCGAGTAGAAGTGCGCTGTATTACCATTCCAGACGGCGCCGTCTGATATTTCATTCGTGGTCAGTGGCCTGAACCTTCTGCGAGTACTCCCCTTCAGTTGTACTACCCGCGGATTGGCCGTGGGTATGACATCGGACGTCACCGGGGATTCGCAGGAGCCGCTGGATCGTCGCGCCGACTTCTTCGCAGAACCCTTCTTTTTCACCTGGAGCGAGAGGTACTCGAGTGGCTGGTGTCTACGTGCATGATTCGGCACAGGTTTCGAAGCCGTCGCCGCGACGTTGGGCTCAACTGGAGCCACGGGCTTCCTCATGAAGAGAGGCGTGTGCATGCGGATGACCGGCTCCGAGGCGATGGAGGAGACGGTGAGGGACGCGATACTCCTTGCGTCGTCGGTGAGCTCACTCGTGCAATCCTCGATGTAATCCGTTCGTTTCTCGATGTCGGGCACTATTTCGTCCAATAGTGGCAGGTCCATCCCCTCGTCCTTGGCGACCGCAGCTCGCTTCAGAACCTCGAATATCTCACTGAAGAGCTTTCGGTATTCCGGAGTCTTGTGGAACCGGCTCTCGAAGGTGCTGCTGTCGTCGTAAATGCTAAACTTGCAGTCGTCGCCGTCGGCAATCGAGCAGAGGAGAGAACCAAGACGACCTTCGGTCTGGGTGGATTTGTTGCTGGTTTCATCGGAAAAGCCAGACGAGGAGGTCTCCGCCTCGGAGAAATCTGTTGGTGTGGTGGTGAAGACCTTCTTGGAGCCCCGGGTACAAGACGACCGGCTGCTCTCGCGCTTGTCCAATTCACCGGACATCTGTAGTTCCTGCTGAAGGGACATACAGTCCGGAAACCCGTTGGATTTGCATCGCGAGCCTGATTTCTGGTGAACTTTCAGCAGTGCCTCGTACTTTTCTACCAAGACTCTATAAGGATTGGACTTTTCTTCGGCAAGCTCGGCCTTTACGTTCAGCTCCTGCAAAAATAGTCAAGCTTTACTATTTGTTTTTAATTTTTTGTCTCATTTTTAAAATTTGTATTTGTACTGTTCATTTGTAATGATTATTATTTTTTCGTTCTTCTCTGTCTCTTTTGGACTTCGTGCATCATGTAAATAAGTTTTATTGGACGACTCAATGCTTTCAATGTATTTTTAAAATCCTTTAAACGAACAGTGATGATGTGCTTTGATAGCATTACTATTGTTAGCGAAGTAATGAAATATGAGTAAATCAATTTCTCTTTGGCAAGGAAGAAAGATAGGAGTTTCAGGAATTCAGGAAACCACCAGATTTATAGGATGTTAGATTCCCAAAAAAAAAAAAAAAAAAAAAAAAAAAAAAAAAAAAAAAAAATAAATAAATAAATAAAATAAAATGCTGTTTGGTAAAAATTTTTTATTTAAAATCGTATAAATCTGGCATATATACATTTATGTACACAATGCATTTTATTGAAAAATACGTCTAGATACACTTTAACAAAATTCATGAACTATAGATCGGATTAACCCGCATCGATTAATCAAGTAATTGACAAAATCTTACTCTAACATATTATAATATGTTGCTCTGAAGCCATGATTTTTTCAATTATCTAGTTATAAAAATCTGTAGATTTTAAAAAGCTATTATATATTTCACAAGTAAATATAACAATTTTAACTATCTAGTTTTGGCTAATAAAGATATAAATAAAAATAAAGTAATAAACGTAATATAATTCATGCATCAGTCTTGTTTACATGGCAGATATAATTTTTATAAAAATTATTTTCATTTTATAACATTATAACATTCTATTTTAAGCAACATTGATAAAACAAAATAGATCTTTATAAATAATTAAAATTATAAATTATGTATGGTGTAATTTATAGAGAACTTTAAATTGATTTAAAAATGTTAAAAGCAGAATTAAATCACATTAAAAAGATGTACAATCTTATTTTTAAGACTACTAGTAATATGAAATTAATATTATCCTAAAGTTAAAAAAAAAATTAAAAATATATTTTAAATATTACTTAAGATAAAATACATGTATAAAAATATTTATTTATTTATATGTATATAATTTTTCTTTAAATTTTTATAAAGTTTCATTTAAAAAATAAAACCAATTAAAATATTAATTATATTATTAAAAATTTCGATATTTTGAAAAAATGAATGGTTTTTTAATCATAGTTTAATATTACCAAAATATCATATAAAATATGTTTTAAGTGAAAATTACTCTAAAACAGAAATATTATATTTGATATCCATCAATTTTTTATAATATATATTATTTATTAAGGAATAACAAAATTAGTAAAATATTAATATTTCCAATCAAATTTAAAAAAGATTTTAATCTGATATTTTTATTTTAAGCAACGTTTACCAAATTAAAGAAATAATACTATTTAAATTAGGTCTCAACTAGTATTTTAGGAACTACATAATTTATGAAATTTTCAGTGAAAAATGTGTATAACTGTAGTTTTCCACAGATTTGTATGTATTTGTAAATACGTTCAGTAAATTTTTATTTTAATATTTATGAACAATTTAAGTCATTGCATAATTTGTAACATTTAATTGATCGAAAATGCCAGATATGAATATTAACAAGCAAAGCGCTCAAAATATTTGTTTGAATAGTGTTTGCTTATGAGCGAATACAGTATGATGTTGAAGATATAATAAAAAATGATAAAATCCGAGATTTTCCTCATTATTTTAATTCATATTTAAAAGTTTTACTTTCATACGAATGTTCAGCTATTTATCTAATACAAGTTTAAGAATAAACCTGTCGGATTAACAATTCTTTTTATGAGTATAAATGGTTTAAAGAGGGGCTTAATTACTTTATTAACAACTTTTGTCTTTATCCTGCGATAATTCAAAAAACACAATTTTTGTTGTATTAAATATAGAAGTGAAGGAGGATTCCATAAGTAATTCAATATCATCCAGAGCATAAAAATAAAATTTGAATGCCTTTTAATGTACGTGTGTTTCCTATTTTTTGTGACGTTTTTTCCCTAAAGCAAATAAAAATAATTACTAATAAAAAATATTTATTACACACTCTCCAAACTGTGCAATCAATTATTTAATTATTATCCGTTTCTTTTTTGGATAAAAGTAAAATAAAAAATATTATAATATAAAAATTAAAGGTTATAAGACTTTTTAATTAGTCTAAGTATTAAATGGTTGAAACACGTAATCGAAGTATAAAATGAGAAACCAAATATAATTTTAAATATTTGACAGTAATAATCTATGAAAAAATGAATACATGAAATATTTGTTTTTTATACTATTAATTATTACTATAATACATAAATCTCAAGTACGCGAGACATCTTGATTTAAATTATCAATATAATATATATATATATATATATATATAAATATAAAAGTCTTATACACCTAAAAAAATCTACGAATAAGAAAGAAAATTTAGTAGTTTTATTGGTGTAGAAGTAATAAGCATCAAATGATAAAACAAGATAAAAATGGTAATGCTCGCGTATTAATTAGTTTCGCGGCACAGTTTGAAGAGAATGATCAATGATCAAATATCGAATATGTAAAGAGGGGAAATTAAAAAAGGGGAAGACATTTTACCGCAAGCCGCAGAGCAGGAGATGCAGGTGACTGATAATGATAGCGAAAACTAAAGGTGAAAAGTGCGTGTCATGAAAAAGGTGTGGGTGTCGGTTTTTACCTGCATGGTGATGTCAGGATCACGCATACTGCTGGCAAGTGACTCCGCCAGACTAATCTCATCATCTTCCTCTTGATCTAGCATCAGCGAAAGATTGTCGTGAATGCGGGCGTTGGTACTACGTAGACATCGTCCACAAAGATGACCTTGGCTACAACAGTAGACGACAATTTTACCGATAAGAATCAGAAACCCTGCTGACTTGCTTTTAGATGTTTTATAATTTTAGACAATAACTTCTTTTCTCATTGCTGAGAATCCGAATAAAAAAACATAACGGTTTTATTAATCAATTACTATTTGGTATAGATTATTGATTTAACACGCACAATAAATATGTATATATGTTTTTTTTCGACATGAACGATTTTTTAATTTTTTATTTTATCGTTTAAATAGTAATAATAAGCAACTTTTAATACGATTTCAGCCATAAAAATAAATTAGAACAATTTTAAATGCTGTATTACTATTTTGCTACATTTACTTATTTGCAATTATTATTTTCTACTCTGAAAATTTTTTTTCCTTTCAAAGCCGTAGGTTCTTTTTTTCTTTTACTTTTTTAATGAATTGTACATGAAATTTTTTTATTTTCATGGCATAAAATTTCATTTTTTTTTTTTTATAATAATGCAGTAGGTATTTTACTATAATTATCTTAAATTAAATGTCAAAATAGAGTAAAATCAACCGTATCGTACCGAACTTCCTCGAGCGTATTTATCTCATCCTGTAGATTTTTCATATCCTGCGCTTTAGCCTTCCAATCGCTTAACTGTTCCTCCAGCTGTGTATTTTCCTGTAAAAGAGTTTGCCGCAGTTCTTCCAATTCGTTGATCCTTTTTTGTTCGAGCGCACACTGGAAGCGCGACTCCTGCAGCTGCTGTTGGAGTTTCGTAACATCCTCACTTGCCATCGCCTTGACGAGTTGCTGAATCGCCGCATCATCTTCTGGACCAATTTTTTTCGGTGAAACGGCCATCTGTCAACAGATAACAATAAAATTTAACAAGCTCTTATTTAATAATTGTTATATAATATCGTGTGCACTAGAGCACTTTAATGAATAACTTAAAAAAAGTTATTTTTATGTAATAGTGATTATTTAAAGCTAAAGTAAACCTATTTTATGCAATCATAAAAATATTTAAATTTAATTTATAAAATTTAGAGGAACAGAATCAGAATAAAATTATAATATTCAATGTAAAAGCAAATCAAAATTCAAAGTTGAAAACGCAATTTCAAATTAACAGGATTTCCAATTCAATAAGAATGATAAATATTGTTCACTACTTTTGGGTCCGTTGTATTTGAAAGCAATCACTGCTATTTCTCCTGCGTAATTTAATTCACAAAATACATTTTACACAAAAACGATTGGTCCAAAAGTAATTATTTATTTAGACAATAATTATTTAATTGTAAATTTAAAACGTACGTGGGTGTTGCCATTTTGCGTGGGTGCAGTCCTGTTTGGCGCGACGGCAGTCAGAGATTGATCTTTTAGTTGTTGTTTCCGAAGGAGACCATCGTATTCGGTCTTTAGCTCGTCAAATTTCTTCTGTAGCTCATCGATGCGAGCCTCGAGTGTATCAATTGTTAAGCATTGACTGGCCCATACCATAATTATGTTAATTACCAATTTTTTATTCATTTATTTATATTATTTATTTTAAACTGTCTTGCGAAAATGTTGAAGTTTATTTAATAAAGAATAATTGTTTTTTAACATATTTTTATTAATCTATTTTATCATATTATTTTATTCGGTTTTATTATGTTTTACAAATATACAAATACTCTTAATAAATGATATTGAATGATACTATTCACATGTAACATTTCACTAAAATTATTTAAAATAGAAAAAGAAATACATTAATAATCCAAAAAATAAAAATGCCAATTTTAACCTTTCATTATTAAACTATTTTTACTCGAAAAAAAAAAAAAAAAAATAATAATTTATACAATTTTTCTAATAGACATCACACCCGTACAGCATCTTAATTATTACTTTCCATTAATTTGATTTCCTTATATAATAATTTATTGTAAAAAAACAAGCGAAAGAATAACAATTTATTTTAAGACTAAAAATATTTATGGTATTTATAAATATTAAACATATATTTACATTCACACGATGCAAACATTTTTAATAATTAATATAAACGATAAAATTTATTGGTTTACCTTTTTATTTGCTTTTTATCGTTTGTATTCTCGAGAGCAAGCCTTTGATTTGCTCTTTCAAGGTCTTGAATGCTGACTTCTAATTGTTCATAGATTTTAAGTCTCGAATCATTTACTTCCCTTAATGCTGCTGTTTGTTTTTTCATATACTGACAATAAAAATACAAAATATTATTAATTCATTTTTATCCTCTTAACTTTTTAAGCTTTTGCTTAAAAAGAGTTGTACAAATTACAAAATTATTAATAAAAATAGAAGCTGTATATTATTCATGTTTTAAAACAATTATTATTCTTAAGGAATATCATAAAATAATGTTTTAATTGGAAAAATTGTATTATCAAGCCACAATAGCAGTTTAGGTTTAACATTTTAATAAGAATAATTAAAATAATAATAAAGGTTACTTAAATTTTTAAAAATTAAATTCAAAAAAATATTTATGGAACATGGTGATTAAATTGATTATTCATATATTTTACGCTAAAAAAATAATTTCACTTTATATCTAAAACCTAGTTAATTAAAATCAATATATTTATGACTTACCTCTATCTCCTGGGTCTGATCATCGATTGTGCATTGGTGTAATTTTATGCAATTTTCAAGTTCCTTGTTACGTTCTAATAGTGTTTTACCAAGTTCAGCCGCCAACTGAAGATCTAAAAATAAAGCAAAATATTTAGATGTACTTCTTTGTTCATGAATAATGTAAATATTTAGTATAGGCATAAGCTTACAGTTAATTAATAATAACAAAACTAAATAAAGTCATTAGTTTGTACTCAATTTTCTAAAAAGTATACAACGGTACTATTGCGAGATTTCTACTGTGAGAGAATGAGAATACCTTATATTCAAATAAATTTCGGTTTTAGTAATTAAATCTATTTTTCATGGTTCGTTCATTTATTATTTTAATTTTTTAATTTATTAGTTGTGAGGATTATTAAAAAAGAATTTTAATTAATATAATAAAATAGAAAAATATGGTAAAAATATTTAGTATTTTAATTGAATCCTTTCAATAATATTTGTTCATCATTCAAGTTACAAAAGATTAATTTTTCTAATACAGAAAATATTTAAAATTTTTTACATTGTTTGATCGATACAGAAAATACCACACACTTTACTTATTTAATTTATTTATTTACTTTACATCTTATCTGATAAATGTGGATGTTGAACACACATTTTCTCTAATAATTCTGTACATATAATGTTTACTATATAATATAAAAAAATTTGACTAAACTTTTTGTTTACTTATTAATGCTTATTAATGGAAAACGTAAAAAAAAAACTTCGATATGCAGATGTTTCTTCCTTCGTATTTAAACTATTTCTACCAAATTATTTTGAATAAACGCATGACAATAAAATTATAAACTTAAAATTTTCATATATTTTCATTATATTTAAATTTATTCAGTAATTATTAAATATATTATTAAGTTTATAAAATTAATTTTAAAAATGGATTTCTTATCCGATGCACATTTTTTTTATTTAAAGCCTCTCATTAAAATAATAATATTTAGATTTTTCTTTTAAATTTAATTTAAAAGCATGAATAAAATAGTATATTCGCATAAAAATATCAGAGCCGAGTTTACGTTCTAATGAATATATTAGAATGTTGCTTGTGCCATAAATTCTTTATAAATAAAAAGAGTTTTTTAGGCTGATGTTGGGCGTTGCGTTCGAAAAATCCAGATCACCTCCCAAGTATTCAATTGAGTTTAAAAATCAAATTTGCTATTCGAGTAATCGGATCTTGAGCAGCGGACTCCAACAGCGCATTATCAGCGATCAAGTTTGTCGGGCGCTACAGTAGTCTTTTCTCGGGGGGAGCACACATTCAAGGTCAAAATTCGGATGGACAGGCAAAGTAAGATAAACCCCTGCGCAATCACCCGTGCAATGCATTGGGGGGGGGGTGTTTTCTCGATGTTTTACTCGAGGATACCAGGTAACACGTGCCCGGGTTTCCAGGAACCAGAGGAGATCAAAGTACCGCCCGATTTCCTGTGAGTCGCAGTTCGCCAGATGCATTTGATCAAGGAGCGAGTGATGAAGCGCGACTCAAGCACGGAAGGGAAGGAGATGGAAGGATACGAGGAGAAATGCCAAGATCGCGGAGACCCGGGTGAAGGACCTCGGAGGTGCGGTGAGAGTATCACTATGCACGTTCCACGTGATCCTCGGCTACCGATTCTTTTTCCCCTCCGAGGACTTTTTCTCTCACGGTGCATGCGTATCTCAGGACGCCCTCAATCCCGAGTCAGGAACCACGGGTTTTCTCTCGATGAGAAATGGACCAAATCAGCTGCCTCCGTCTCAGCCTCATTAAAGAGTCCTGCCTTCTTCTGTCGGAGTCGAGCGAGCAAATCGGCGTCATCAAATATTTTAGCCTCCGGTTGCCGACGTTCCGAGCGAAAACTCGATTTTTGTTTTGTCTGTCTGTCTCCGCGGATGACGGTATTTCTGTTATGCAATGTTAAATTAGCCACAACCTCCAGTATCCTTATCCATGATAACTCATCAACTCCTAAATAATAATATATTTTTCTACTGACTGACAAGTAAAAGGCACGTGCTATTTTTACGTCAAGATACTGTTATAATAAATGCATGCACAATTCAAAATTGTGTAACCGCTTCTATGCTAAAAATACCACAATAACATGTTTGATTTTATATCATTATATTTCCTCCTTAACTCCGATCCAAGGCTCTACTTGCAGGATCAGAAAATTATTAATTTTATACCTTTAAATTTATAAATCGTAAATTGATAATTACTTATCATTAGTGATCTTCTAGAGATCTCTCTCATTATTCTTCTTCATAAAATCCTTACTCTAATCGCTAATTGCACTTAATAAAAATAACTTCATAAAATGAAAAGGGTATTTAGTAGTAACCTGAGCAATTTAAGAGTTATCATAATAAAGCTGTAATTTCATCTTCATATTTCACTAGTTGAAAATTACCCAAGAGATTTACCTAGTTTGACATTTTCAAAAATTAACGTATGCTGCATATTTCTAGAGATTATTATTTCAAAAATATTTTCTAAAAATTTTATAGCCATATCGCTAATATTTATAAAATGGAACTCTAATATTACTATTATTGAATATAATATTTGAAAAAAATGTTTCTTTTATAGGTAGCCTACGAAGCTATTTCATGACGGTCGTTTTACAACTTTTATTTACCTTCATGCCTTATCATTTATTTTCATTTTAAAATAATATTTTTATTTCTAAATTTGTAAATAGTAGATTTAGAGTACTTTAATATATGCGAAATTATTAAATATAATTTATACATTTATTACTATTATAAATAAATATACATTATTAAATTTTAAAAGATTTACCTGATTTATTTTTTATAAGCTTGGAAAAACTGTATTATTCAACATGAGTTTTTCTCGAAATTACATTTGTTAAAATGGTTACAATTTTAATTTTAAAATAAATTAATCGATTAATTCGAAATTTTTAAAAAATATTATTAATTTTTTATAAAATTAAAATTGCAGCCATTATCCAAGATTTTATTGATATTTGAAAAATGTAAATTTATAGTTTTTTTGAGCATTAAAGAATTTTTTTCAACACCATACCAGTTTACCAATTTTTAATGTTTTTAAAATAACCTACATGATAGTTTAGACAATTTCATTTAATATAATGTAACAAACTTTTTCTTTTTTTTTTACGCCTTGGAACTTGTACTTATGCACATATTTTAAAAATGTTTTTTCCTGAATCTCCATGATTAAATACACATTTTAGTTGTGGAATAATATATTTAGCCAAAATAATATATAAAAGTAAACAAAGACAATTTAAATACATACTTTTAATTTTAATTATTACATATTATAATTTAATACGTAATTACATACACTGTAATTTTACTTATTTTCTTTATAAACTCTCAAATATACCATGTGTTTAACAGTCAAAAAAATAGAAAAGTATGTTAAAAATTACAAAATATGTGTATTTTTTTTATTAATATCTATAATATAATAAAATATTTTAACTTATTTTGAAACTTGATGATGATCATAATTCAATTGCACCACATTAAATTTTAAATCTCATATATTTTTTTTTTAATTTTCCGTGAATATCACGAATTTTTGTAATCAATTCTGATTCACATTCATTTTTAGTGATGAAAATACGTGAAACTATTCCCGCAATTGTTTCGTTGGTCACCTTTTCTCTTATTGAGAAATTGATAGGGAACCAGTTAGTGAAGCTCTAAATTATCAAAACAAAATTAATAAATTAAAACCAACATTAACAAACAGAAAACTATTGCTTCTGTTGGTGGTTCTTCTTTTTCAGACAATGGGTGTAGTATCCCCTTTCTCACTTAGGGAAAGTGTACCATCTTATATTTCACCCGCGTTTACAATTGCATTCGTTACTCCTTCTTTTTTTTTATACTCAGACTCAAATTGGTTTTCTTTCAGAACGTTCATTCATTTTTACAGTAAAATAAGAACCAATAAGTTAAGATAAATTATTTTCACGCCAATTATTTTTACCTTGACTTGTTGCCTAAAAGTTTTATAAGTATATTAAATTAAAAAAATTCTTTACGAATTTTTTAATTTGAATTTATTTATCGTCTTATTGATTGGTTTTTTTTTTAAGAATGTACATAATTATTACAAAATAGATTAAAAATAGATTCATTTAGCAATCATGTTGAATATCCTTATGCGAAGTATAATGAATATTAGATGTTTCAAAAAACAGATAATGAGAACTTACTTTTATGATTATTGTTAATGAAATTACTAGAGGGAATATATTTTAAAATGAATCCAATATAAAGTTACAGAACATTTCCTCAATTTAACATTTATTGATGATTGAGACCTTTTTTTTGTAATTTTTTTTTTATTTTTTTAAAGAAAAAAAAAAACTTTTGATTCCCGACGCCACTTTACTTCAATCATATAAATTACAGTATCACTGAATTTTGATCTTCATTATTACTAGGCGTTAATTATTGTCAGAACATTTTTTTTTTTTTGTACAAATTGAAGGAAATACGAAATTAACTACTTGTTTTATAGTTTTATAAATTGCTTTGTAATACCTGTACCATATACAGTGTATTAATGATTAAATTTACTTATTGATAAGCATCGCAAAACGGTCCTTTTAAGCTTTCAGAAGTACTTTTCAAATACAAAAAGCTTAAAAATTTAATATTAACATTTTGTTGACTCAAGACAATTTATAACTCAAGTTTGGATTTGAATTTATATAAAATGACTATTTACAATTTAAAATCTTTAAAAAATACAAGAATTTTTGTATTTAAATTTTTTAAATATCTTAGTTAAAATCTAGAAATGTTTTTGCATGTATATGTGTTTCTAAGATTATCGTTTTTTTTACTCTATTTGTTTTAATATATTTGAAGATATTTGTTTTAATAATATATTATTGTAGTAATAATATAAACGCATGTAGAAAATGTAAATAAATAAAAGTAGATATAAATTTTACGTATTGTTTTTTTATACAATGTGATTGAATATTCACGAATAAGAGGTATTTAAATAAAGAATGCAGTGTTACATTATCAACAAGAAATACTATTATTATACACATTGGATATTTATCGATAAATAAAATAATAATAATAAATTTGTCAAAAAGATAAAAATAATGATTTTGACGGTAAAGAAAATCGATAATACATGAATTATAGGATGCTTAAATACAAAGAATTTATTCATGTTTTAAACATATAAAATCGAATGTGTTTTTTTCTCCGAGTCATTATTTTTTAGATCCTCCATACGGACGGGCCTATTTACAGTTAATTTTAAATGTTAATATGAATTGATAAGATGAAAGGACCAGATGAAAGTTTAACTGGACCACTTATAAAACGCCTACAGTGTAATTATCGAGTTTAATTAAATGTAGCGGTCAGGTTGGGTAGATCGACGATAAGGTTGTTTATGATTTAGGTGATGTATCCATAATGAAACATCTCATCAGATAATGTACAATTTAGTAGAAAAGTAAAAAAAAAAAGAATAGGTATGCAAGGTACCTTCAGGTCCGCGGAGGCAGTCGAGTTCGATCGAGTAGTCCCAGCAATCGAGCGAGTTGAGCTGAATCGGAGGCTCCCACACGAGGTCCGCACTAGCTTCGACACTCATTCTTGCCTAGTCAATTTGTAAGGTACTCGCAAAGGACGAAAAGGGCGAAAGGGACGAGGGGGGGGGGAGAAGGCAAAATTCCACTGGAATCACAGAACAGATACACTCAGCCGAAGGACCGGGAAGGGTCCTCCATTCGAAGCGCGCACTCTCTAGGCGACCTGGGGCTCGGCCTCGAGCATCCTCGGCGCACTCCGCGATCCCGTTGAGCGCAGCTTCAAGACTGAGGGTCGGTGAACGTGTGCACCGGTGCTCCTTCCTTGCCGTGTCGCCCGGTCTTGTACGGAATCCGAAATGGAACGGAGCTGCAAGTGGGAGAGAGTGATTCTTCGAGTTCGAGGTCTCGCTCGGGACACCCCCACCTCGGGTGCCCCCTCCAACCCCACCCCTCCCTCCAGCCGCAAATCACGAGAGCTATGTGGTGCAACCCCACCACCGCCCGAATACCTGCACCACGGATCGGCATTTTTATTCCATGACATTTTTCGCTCGCGTTTCCCTTCCGACTCCGACATCTCCTGACTGCTGCTACCGGTTGGCGACCCTGGACCGATTGATATGCCCGTCTCCCCTCGCGACCTCCTACTTGCCACCTTCTTCCTAATGGTCCACAGTTAAATCGTCATTCCTCGTCCTAGTGGAGAATACCGGACCTCGGCTTATTTCAGTAGGACGCGTGTGTGCCACAAGTTGGATCTCACACTTGTGTGAGATCTGACGGGAAAATCCATTCACTTGTTTAGCAGCGATTTAATTTCTCGCTTAGCGAGCAAAACGACTTTACAATGAAAATTATCAGACTTATTTTCCACGTGTTTTAATTGCCATATCAATCACCTCTGGTTCACATCAGGAGCATCGTTAATCCCTCATGTGTCTTCCCGTGACTTTCTGTTTTTGAAATTTATAGAATTTGCTTATCCGTCAGCTTCAGTTCATTAATTGCTATTTACTGCCACACATTCATTTTCATTTATCGAATCGCAATGAAAAGCCGTATCGTGAATCCAAATAAAAGATCAAATTAAAAAAAACCTATTTATCCATTTAGATTGCGATAAGCCTCTCTGCAAATATTATGAATTGATGTATTTTTAATGATTTACGAAATTGTGTATTAGCGGTCGTCGCTGAAGCGAACCGGAGGAACGGCAATCGAACGAATTAGCTTCCACTAATAGAGGAGAAGGAATCCCGTCCAGGTAAAAGGAGGATACGCTAGCGCAAATTTAAAGTTCGCGAGCCTCCAATTGGCGCATAACTTGATTGGATTTGTACAATTGCACATGCGAGCAGAGAGGGACAGAGAATAAAAGCCCCTGGCAGTCAACGAGTGCGAGTGTGAGAATCTCCAACACACAAGAAGTTCTCTCCGCTTGGAAGCTGGAGCTTGGAAGCGGTGGTACTCGGGACCGCGAGTGCGCAGGTGGTCACGACTCGACTCCTCGGTGACCGAGTTATTCCTTTCGATGTTATTACGTGTGTGGACGGGGGGAGTCGGTGAGCTCGAGAGCACCCGAGGCATTTGTGTAGGCATCCGAGAATCCGAGGAAAATCGTGGGTGACAAGCGTATTTTCTCCTGTCCATTCATAAATGGAGCGAATGCACTCTCCGATCGTTCACGGATCTCCTCCCCCTCCCCCCAAACCCAATAATCCCAACCCCGCCTCCGGTCTTTGCCATCCCATTCCACTTCCGTACCTTTTTTTTTACGGTTTTTTTTCTTTTCAGTGCTCCGCAACTTCTACAATGGAAATGAGTTGTCAACACTGGAGAGTGCCTCTCGACACTACTACCAAGGACAAGTCATTAAATTATACAAGCACATGGCTTGCGTTCGAACGGTCCTTAATTAGAATTTAGGTTCATTTTGAATTTAAGTTACACTTGTAAGCTTTAGGACCAAGTCTTTAAAAAAAACTCAATTTGCATCTTTTTCGAATCGAGTAGATAGAATTAGTCGAAAACCGACATTTTTCTCTGGAAGCGATTTTTACTAGATGAAAGGTCCACAATGATTCATCTATAAAGTCGAAAACAGTAATATGGCAAATCATTATCATAGTATACTGATTTAATTTACTCGAAAGTAATTTTTGTATATTACCAAAGATTTTGGTAAAAAATTTGTATAAAACTAATGGAAAAATGTCTAAAAAAATATCTGAAAAAAAAATGTGTAATCCTTTACTACTGAAATTTGAAGTAAATTATTTAAATAATTCATTAACAAAAATACTTTGATTATATTTAAGACACTTTCATAAGTAATCTTAAACCACTTTTTACATAATCATTAAGAATAAAGCTATTTAAATATTATAAAAACGTATTTACAAAATTTTATCCATTCTCTCAATACTCAAACACTTGAATATTCGAAGCGCATTTTCGATTAAAATTTATGGTTAAAGTCAATTGAACTGGATATTAATATTTTTTTAGTATAACGAAAAGTACAAAAATGATCCTGAGTAAATATATAATAAAGTTACGTAGCTAATATCTTAGTTGCAAAGTCTATAAGCAAAAAACTAATGATTTTCCAGATAGGACTTAATAATTTCGTCAATAAAAGTTGATTGGAAGGAGTTTGATAAAAAATAAATAATAATCCAACAGGGTGATGCAGAGTAACAAGTAAGAGAGTGAAAGATACCCGATCAAAGTTCCATTAGTTAATCAAAATTCGAGTGGGAGGCGTAATCGCAGAAAAATCTCAAGCCTCTCTCTCTGCAACAAGATTACTTTCACTACGGAGCCCGAATTCTCATCGAAGGAAGTGTGCGAATCGTGATACGAGATAAGGCCGCGCGAAAATTTTTCGGTCGACGGTCCCCTTCGTGAATTGGGAACCTCACGTTCGACTCTGTTGCCGTGCTGCTGGAAAACCGGGAAAGCGGGGAAAAAGGGAATGAGGAGCGCATGTGGTACGACTCTACACACAGATGCGAAAATCTGCTCTCGCTCAAACAAAAAATGCATCCAATGGCGCCTTTGCGAATCCAATCAAAGGAATTCCCTTCCAAAAGTTCATTACGAGCCCGGACATTCCGCCCATCTCTCTCTTTAATGATAATTGTGTGATTTTTAACAATGAGTGTTTGCAGTCGTGAGAGAAAGAAAGACAACGCTCAACATTTATTTATTTATTTCTTTCGACTGCGCACGTCTCGTTTCACAAATCCACTGCTCCTATTCCTTTCAACTCTATTGTATTTGGCTTTTTTCTGTGAGACGGGACGGCCTCTCACTCGAAAATATTAATATGCATGTAATTAATGATTAATCGCTCGTATCATTAACCAGGGAATTTTTAACTGCTTAGCTAATCATTGTAAATGAGAACGCACCGTTAAATGTTAAATTAATAAATAATCTCTTTACGTTATTTCATCGATTGCTTTACGGTTCTTAATTTTATACGGATTTTAGATTAATAGATCACATGATATCTTTGTAATAATTATAAATTATTTATGCTTTATTATTGAGTATGGGCCTCGGATCTGTCCACGCAAACACAAATAACACAAGGATTTGTTAAAACGCCCTAAATAATTTGTTAAATTTCTTCCCCAATAGCTATGCATCATATCTATGTGATTACACTTTGGTGGAATAAGTTTCATTATTTATGAATAAAAGACAAAAACGAACAATTAAAAAAAGGACGACAATGTAATGAATTAGTTTTTTAATTAGCTTGTTTTTTTACTAGGAATTCGAAAGTATATTACACCAAAATAGCATCATTCGACACCTAAGATGAATTTATTTTTGTTTAACAAGGAGTTTCCACTCGTCGGCTTCAATATTACTTTACATTTGAATGAAAAAAAAATCCAAAAACAACCAAACTCGAAATGAAAATTATAATAATATAGGATTTGAGTAAAGTAAAATGAGGAAAATTGAATGCAAATAATAAATGTATCGACGAGAGGTATGTTAACGCACGTGAGAGCCTCGGCCTCGGGAAATGTTAGGTTTTCGTGGAAGTTCGTGGGATAAGCTGCACACGCAAAAGACCTCATTTTTCTGTCGAAAAAAATCCGGATAGTAATAATAACGGATCGCGCTGATCTATCGAAACCTCGATCTCCGAGGTCAGTACGTGTGTGCGCGCGTGTGTTTGTCTGCGTTTGTCGGTGTTTAATTTTGTGTGTGTGTGTGTGTGTGTGAGGCACACGCAATTACACGTACTCTCGTACGAGCGGCGACCTGACCAACGACCGCAATTTTCAGGCACAATGCGCGATAAATCGGCCGGCAATGTTCGCTCGTGCGAAAAGCCAAATCAATGATCAGTAGTATTAATAATATTGTGATTATCAACGGTATCACCCCAGTGATGAGATTAGTTTGTAACCAAAGGCTAACCTCCGGCTTTAACAACATCGTTATGCGAATATTCCCCGGTTCGCGATACTCCACTCCATTATTGAACTTCGGAGCATTACATATTTATTAACAGTTATCAGCTTGAAAGTATTGTGCATGTTATTCAATTCTTTAATTATAGGCCGGAGATTTTATATTAGATAAATACAAGCGTGCATAAATCATTTGAAGAATTCAATTAAACATTCACGTCTCGAAGAAGAATTCTCTTAATAAGGATAATGACTTAATTAAGCCACTTAATACTTTTATTCTGTAAATTTAATACTTTGTGTTCTTTAGATTCATTAGATCGATCGATTTGTACTGATGTAGCACGCTGTCTAATTAATACATTAATTTTATTATAGCAATACTAATGCTAGAAACGCATCGTAACATTTACAATTATTTAACTTTAGCAACTGTAATTTTTAATTAAACAGCTATTTCGTAACACCAATCATTAATGGTCATCTAAATTTTCAATTGCGCAATTCCTTAAAGCTTGACAACAGAATATATTTACAAAACATTTTCTTAATTTTAATTAATATCAACAATCAGTAAACTTATTTAATTCATACATTATAACTATTCTATAATTGTTAATTTTATATTTTATAATAAAATCTTAATTTAGGATTTGACTACTAAAAAAACTATTAAAAATATTTTTCTTTATCATTGTTATAATTGCAAGATTGGGACGTTGTATGTTCTTCCTGCTTTCGTTAAAATTAAATTCAATTTATTTTAGAAAAAAAATATTACTATTAAATGCATAAATTATTTCATGTATGATATTGATTGTTAATTAAAATAAATACATTTCTAAAGACTCTTTACTCAATTTCTAATGCATCATTAGATCAAAGTTAACAGACTTTTTTAATGACTTTATTTACAGGTTCATGTTCTCTCAATATATTTTGAAAAAAGAATATTTGTGCACAGGACATAAAATATCAGTAAGCTTTTGATGTTCTGTGATAAAAAAATTCCATATTATTACGATTACTTGATTATATTTTCTAAACTATTAAATAAAAATAATGCATAAATGAATTACAAATCGATAAATAATCCTAACACAATGATACAGCAACAACAATTTTACCCATAAATTAAAAAAATGTTTAATAAGTTTTCATTTATTTCTCGTATGTGACAGTTTCTTTTCCAGAGAATCATTTTTAAATATAATTTTGAGTGTAATTTTTTCTTCTCTATCAATCTTCAAATAATCATCAAGTCAAATAAAATTTATTTTAGCTTTATAATACAATATACATTAAGATATTACAATATTGTAATATGGATAAAATTTTTGTATAATACTTAAATTTTTAAATTATAATTTTTTAGAAATATTATAATAATATAAGAAGCCGGTAAATTAGGCTCCTCGATAAATGATTCAATATTATACGGTATAGCATTCGTTTATATTAATGAGTTCATTTACCATTGCACGTATTTGATTGTCGAACTTTTCACATTTCCGCAGTACATGTTTTATATCAAGATTTACAGCACCATAATTACAATTAAAATTATTAATAATATTGATCCTCGTAAGAGAGTCATGCAAATTATAATGTTCTTCTCTCAAACGGTTAATTATCCCTATAAATAATTGGCTATATTAATGTTTCTTCAGTCAAGGTCTATTATTTTCTATAAAAAAAATTAAAATATAATTTACCAGTAGTAAGTTTTTGCTATTGAGAAATCAAGTGTATTTTTAGACTTTATAATTCATGCTAAAAATTTGAGTAGAGAAATTTTGTAATATCAATATCATTAGCACCAACTGCATTCTTAGCTAATTGATCCACGAGTTCCTTGTCTGTTATTCTTTAATGAAAGGGGATCAAAACAAATTAATAAAAAATTTATTGTTTATGTATAAAAATCAATACGTGTCTTTAATATGTAATTCATGCTTACGACTCTTGATTTTTAATTATTAAAGCTTGTAGAATACTTAAGAATCAGTTTAAATATTAATATTTTTATTTTTATATCGTTTTGACAAATTGAGTGCATCGTGTAGATCTACGAATTTACCAATAATTACAGATATCTATTTTCTTATAATTAATGTGTATATAATATACTGAAATAATTATAATAATATAATATATTTAGTCATAATATATATTGCAATTAAAAAATAATTTGATACACGTTTAGTTTATTAAATCTTATTGATGTTTACTTGTATTGTAAAAAGTTTTCAATTTTAAACATTATAACATTACTCCAAGCCACACCCACAACAATTTATATTTATATAGAATAATAAATTTAAATCTGAAAATATTAATTATAGTTGAACCAATAAGCATTAAATATAAAAATTAATATTTAAACTATATTTACTTTAAAAATTATTTAAAAACAAATGACAACAAAAATAATAACTTGCGGAATTGTGCACAAAAATTTATAAAGATATTTTAAAAAATCATAATATACTTCCTTAATGGAAAAAATTTATTTTTCTAGTATTTACACTCTAAACTTATGTACTTTACATCTTTCGATTAATCTTTATTTTTTCTTATTTTCCTTTTAAATAATTATTTATCTTTGAATTTATATCAAGCTGTTATGTAATATTGTATCGTTAAACAATTAAGAGATTAAAACAGCGTGAAATGAAAGCTTGCTGATTAATTTCGGTAAAACCACTGTAATAAATTTTACGGATTAGTCAAATTTAACTCTCTCACATTTTGATCGACAATCCTATGGGTATCTATACTGATTCATTCAAGCTTTTAACATCGGAAAAGTTTTTGAAGTTTACCGATAATTTGGGATTTTCAGGAATCTCTTCGTTGAATCTTTCGTTCAATTAACCTTTTCTTACACGTATTGCTAAAACACTTTTAATATTTATTATATTTTTTTATGAATAAGTAAATATTAATAGTAAGACCTACTTTAATACAGTCATTGTTAAACATATAATATATATGGTATAAATGGTACGTATTATTAATAATAAATTGAATGCAATAATATAAGTGTTTCTAAATATTAAATAACAATGTAGCGATTTAATAAAAATGTCACGTATTTATTGGTTTGAATTATTTTATAAATATTTATCTTAATTTGCGAGATTCACCACTTTAATTGATACAATTAAACTGTTTGAATTATGCTCAATTAGTGTTTCCTTTGAATCCAAAGTAATTCACATTTCCCAAGGCTTACAATAGAGTAATAGCACATTTGAAGAAATAGAAGAAAAACAGTCGAGAAAAATCTGACTTCGCGACTGCAACTAAAGCAAAGAATCAATATAGATTTATATCCCTCCAAAAACTCGATGATGGCCAGTTATAAATGTAGTTGTGCTGCATAGGAATATGAAACTTCACGATCATCTCGATATCATTTTTTTCCCTAAAGTTGGCACACTCAATTGCTGATACCAAATTCCAATAATTTACACATGCAGCTTTTGGCAATGGCAAGGTGTTCTCTCACTGCTCCGAAATCTAAGCCTGACCTTGTGCGAAAATGGATGATGTCTCTCGTTCCTACATTTCTTATTTGTAGCTACGAAGATGCACTTTTACCACTATCGCCATTGGCCATCACCCGAGTAAAGGATGCAGCCTTTGAGTGTGTTGGATTTTTCTGGAGGCGATGCAAAGGTCACAAGGACTTGTTGCCTCGTTGATTTACGGATTTGAGGAGAGTGTCGTTTCCTGGACTTCAATTTTTACGTTCCCCTTTTTCGCTTTACGATGATTCTACCTCAGCTTGGGCCTGTTCTTCATCAACAACCGACCAACACGAATTCCGTTATTCTCATCACGATCTCCAGCCGCTCCAAAGCAAACGCGCCATTGAAAGACGCTGTAAAGACGAAAATTTCGAAAATAACGGAACACGTATGAAACACTTGATTCATACGATGTAAAAATGTACATTTATTAACTTGAACAATTGGTGGAAATGCTTTGCATACCTTAGTTTACTGCAAAGCTAACGCAAGATATTTATGGCCGGATTTTTAAATTGTAATTATCATTGATAGAAAGCAATATATCTTACGTGTTCTAATTGAATCATTAGTATTTTCAAATTCCAATCGAAACTTGTTGTTGCGGCGCATTATTTATCTCAAATTTTTTTCGGTGATTAATTTATCGTGTTGATTTATAACTGCCGTCATATTTGTAATACTTTTTACATAACTTAACATATTAAATTTTTTAATGGAATCGCACCCTTTTAAAATTATCAAATCGAAAACAAATATTATAATTAAATAAAAAATGAAATAGTAATTATACAGGCATATATTTCTGTAAAACAAAATTGAAAAGTATTTCATTATCAAAGAGTGTAATAAAATTATTCAATGCCATAGCAAACAACAGCGAAAGACTTTTGTATCGCAACTCTGTATCACAAGACCAACATTTTAAATAATCATATGAAATTTAGATAATACAGTTTTAATGATTATTTATCGGTATGAAAAAAATGAAATCTGTCTTTTTATATTGAGTTGTCAAACTTTTTTTGTTGTTTTTTTATTTTTTTTGTTTTTTTTTTTTTTTAATTTTACAATAACGAAAAAAACTGCATTAGATTATTTAGCTCAGCGTTGCACAACATATTTTTATTAGTTATGCAACTATTTCTTATTATCAGCTTTTTCGTTGACTGAATTAAAAAGTCGCTCGATAATGGACTGTTGAAAAAATAGTATCAAATCTTATGCAAAAAAAAAAGAAAAAGAAATACCAAATTACAAGATTATATTCACAAGTTCTAATCTCTGAAGATATATCCAGCTAATACAACGTGTAAATAATTAAAAATCCTTGAGAAAGTTATTTTATAAAATGCCAAGTAAAATTTTTTCTCTTGACTATAAGAATGCTTGTTTCTTTTCAATGAAAGTTACAGCGGAAGAGAGAAGAAAGTGGCTTAACATTTGTCGCACTACTATAAGGTTTTGTATTGCACACATGTGCAATAAAATAGTAAAATAGTACAGTAAAAGGAAAAAGAATCTTTAAAAATAAATCCGCAAATACTCTTCAGCGAAATCGCCTATCGTTAAGTGTAAATCCGCATAAACCCGTGGAATACTCCGCAGGTTCATGAATCATTTCCAATACAAGCCACATCCAACTCATGAGTAAATCTCAATTTCCATGCACGCACACGCAAAACACACGCACGCACGCACGCACGCACGCACGCACACAGTTTACTGCCAATACCTCGGAAGTCACGAATCTTTCATAAGCTGTCACAAAATCTCCATGATTTGTTGCCCGTAAAGAAGAGGCTTATTGGATAATGTGCAATAAATTTTAAGGACTAGTGCGTTGCCATTTTTTTCTTTTTTCTTTTTTTTCCAGTGCCCATTAATTCCTGTTACGAATTCGCCTTTCACACAAAACACTAACGCGAAATGAAATGAAATACGTAGTAAGACGTACTACACGTTAAATATATTCTCTCAATGGCGAACAGCCGACACAGGCCTTCAAAACACATTAATTTTATGAAACATTGTTAAATAATACATTGAATTTTTGGATCGATATAGAATTATAAATTTTTATCTCTAAAGTAAAAAAACGAAATAAATATCTTTAATCAAATTTTTCTATAACCATGCTTATCCAAAAAGTATTATTTTATTAACGCAGAAATTTTGACTGTTTTTTTTTCTTTTCAAAATATTTACTACTGTACATTTTAATAAAAATATTCATAAAAATAAAAGAAGTTTGGAGTGGTGAAAAGAGAAAAGCCTTAGTAAAAGAAGCATCATAATATTAAGGTATCGTATAATCTATTAAAAAATCTAATAAAACTAGGATTTTTAACTGTTTTAATTTTACCAAAGGCATTTCACATGTAAAGAAAAAATGAAAGTGCTAAATATTCTACAATTTTTCTTCTACAACTAAATAAGGCTCATACTCTTAAATTGATCACGCTGTTTAATTGGATATGTGCTGTGTCATTGAATGTACTAGATTTATTTATTGAGCTAGTGTGGAAAAGTTGAAAAGTGAACTTAGAAAAGATCCAATTCTCGGCATTAAGAGTGTCTTTAGGATGTTAAGTAAATAATCCAAAAAGTATGTTTCCGGTAGAGTTTAAGCTTCTATTAAACAAATGTAGGACAGAACTTCTATGTAAATATCATCGATATTTAATTAAAAATTGTTAACGCATGAAAATATTTGAAAATTCTATTCTATATTAAAAATAAGAAATATAATATAAAGTAAAATCTAATCCGCGCATTGACAAACAGCTGAATACAAATTCTAAAATCAAATAACATTCTTATAATATATTCCTACACCTAGAATTTTAAATACAAGCAGTTTAATAAAAATAGCCTTTGGGAAAAATTAGAATTTCAAAAAAATAAAACATTTTAGAATGTTTGGATACTTTTCTCAACAAATTTCTGACAAACGAAATTGCAAAAGTTATTTATATGCCTGCAAGTAAAATTGGGAGCACTGAATAATTGTAAACAGCATATATTGGCTTAAAAATAAATGTAAGTAACAGTAATAGTAATGTATATAATAAATTGTAATTGTATAAGATTTTCAACTATGAAGGAACAGTGTTTACAGCGGAATGCTATGTTCTATAAAAAGCGCTGAATAAAAATTCTCACCGAAATTAAATAATATTTTTAGACTTTCTGCCTACCCTTCAAGGCCTATAATTATTTATGTACGCACCAAATATATTCGTACATTTAAAAAAAAAACATAAATACAACAATAATCAGTTGAATAATGCTGAAAGCTGAATAAGATATTTCGGATTTCTTTTCATGTCAGTACTGTCGATAATGATGTAGCAAAAAAGCCAAATCATCGACTATTCAATAAATGATAATGTAATAATAATAATAATAATAATAATAATAATAATAATAATACATTAATAATACCTTTTGAAGACTAAGATTGGTAAATAAAAAAAAAACAACAAATTGAACGATTTTTAAGAAGCCAATTAAATATTTTTGACTAGAACACATTAAATTATATATAATTAATTAAGCAGCGAATATATTTGATTTATTTAAATTAAAAATATTTAAAAATAATTATTTATACATTGTATTTTTATACTATATTATATTATTTTATTAACGATAAAATCTTGGTTCATCAATGTTCACTTAAACTATTACAATATTGTAACAATAAATACATATCGAGAAAAATATTATAATCTTCAACATTATTTATAAAAAAATAATATTATTAATAATTTAATGTATTTATGTAAAATATGATTTGAACCGAATTCTCAAATAATACAAAAAACTCCAAGATGAAAAATTATAATTATTAAAATAGAAAAGACATAAAATAGTTCTTATCTCTCGATATTCAGAGTCTAATTTTAAGTGAAATATTTTTTCATGTGAACGAAAATATAAATTTTTTTTAAAATGCGAATTGTACTATTTATAAAATAATAAAAGTAAATTATTTTTATATTTTAAAGTTCTATTACAATTACTATTATATTATCTACTGGAATTGTATTTACATAAGAAAATGTCAGTCAATACAAATCAAACATTATATTCAGGGGATATATATATATATATATATTTAAGCTAAACTTATGAAAGTGAAGCTTGACAACGCTTAAATAAATAAAAAATAAATTAAATGTATTGTCATGAATTATAATTATATAAAGTAACTATTCACTTAATAAATAATGATTTATTGTATTAAATTAAAAATTATACGTTTGATTCATTACATTTCAGTGCACAATCAAAATCCGTTCACATAAACACTATTATTATTAATATTTATTAGAAAAATTATTTTACAAAGTTTATATTCATAATAATGACATTCATAAACCATACAATTATAGCGGTGAAATTCTTGATTTTTTATTATTAAAAACTAAATTTGAATAACTGAATCTTATATTGATACAGATTGACTATTTACGGAAATTTAATCATCGATTATATGAACCAGGAAAAATTAATGCCGTGTGAAACCTAATTAAGTCTTCCTATATAATCGTGCTTACTAAAGAATAGAAGAAGCTCCCTTTTATACATGTAATACTGTATTTGAGTCGTTAATTAGTTCATGAAAAGTGATCTCTTGTTCCTACCTATACATAAAGTATTATGGTTTTTACTGCATACATCCATGATTCATCAAAGCGTAAACTTAGAATTCAATTACACTTTTTATATGAAAATATTGGAATTCTAGACTCTTGACTTGTTAATGCTATAACTTGCTAAATTTAATAATTAATGCTCCATATTGTTTAAATTAACATAAAACAAAGAATCATCGTTCAGAATTTGTGTATAGTATTTATTGAAGAAATCCGTGATTTTAAAGTATATATTCAATGTTTTAATAATCATTTCAGTCGATACACAATCACAAAGTTGTTGGTATTTGAAAAAATTTCATTTCCATTAAGATTTACAAATTTTTTAAAATTATATTTAAATATTAGTAAAAGAAAAATTATAAAAAGCATGAAAGTTGTACATTAACTAAACTTTAATCGATTTATTTTAATTAAATACGAGTTTATGACAGCTGCTTATAAACTTTTAAATTAAATAAATTAAATGTTTATGTACAAATAAAACTAAAAATAACTCGATTAAAATGTGATTTTAAGTAATGTCTAGTAAAAATGCATGTAAATTTAAAACAATTACGTTCGGTCGTAAAATTTTAATGAAACTTTTATGGCGAAGAAGACTCAATAAAGACTATTAATAACAATTTGTACTACTCGCTTGCAATATAGAGAAAGTTGTAATTAATTATACACATAAAACCCAAATATATAAATATTATACGGTAATTTATTAAATAAAGTAAATGTTTCAAATCGAGGAAACTGAGACTTTATTATTGCAGTATTGGATTTTTGATGAACATTTGGTCTGATTCACATGATCCAACACAAAACAAACATCCTCGTTCAATATTTGCAAAGCTCCTGGCCAAGTTTCTACCGCTTAGAAAGTACGTATACATCATTACTCTGTTTGGCAATTTCAATGCTTATGTAATGCCAAAGTGTCTGCCAAAAGCCAAATGGATCCCGGGAAGCACTGAAAAATGAGAGAAAGATCGAAGCCCAATAAATACATGTCATTTCAAGCATTTCAAGTGACATCGTGTGGACTTCGCATGAAAGGTGTACCAAGAGTCACTCAACCCCCCCCCTCCCCCCTCCTCCCCTTCCTCCTCCACCCTCCCCGTCGCGCCATTCCACTTGAAGTCCTATGTAATTCTATCTTCGGCGTGAATCTTTAACCAAGCGTAAAATAGCAACGAAGGACAATAACAGACGAGAAAAAATGTGCATCGCCTTCGTGTGCTTGGAATTTTAATAATCTCACTGTCTCAAACCATATTTACCTTCCCTTAATGTGCAAGACAGATTATTTAGGGTTTCACATAATCTGTCTTGTACACAAGGATTATAGAAGAGTGCATTATCAGTTGAACCACAATTATTTTACAAATTACTATGTACGAGCTCACCTCTCCCTTATTCCCCTCCCCCCACCGACACTTCCACACTCACGTTCTTACTCACTCTCTCTTTCCCTATCGATATACGCACCCACGAACACCTACCTCTTTACTTATTAAGCTGTTTATATGATTATCCACTATTCTACACCAACATCCTATCAAGTCCTTAAATCCTCGTTATAACACATTTTCTCAGACGTCTCATTGAGTTTTAATTTTTTTCCTTTTAATTTAAGGTGCTAAAGAATTGACAAAATTGGTTATATTAAAGCAAAAACCATGAATTACTGTAACTCGATCAATTTTATCATAAAAGAAACTTCAATCCTTTATTATTGGAAAATTAAAAAAAAAAAAAAAAATACAGCACGGAAATATTGTTTTTTTTTTACTGAAATCTTTATATATATATATATTAATGATTCTTTAGTAAGAATTTTAATAAAGCAATTATTTTTATTCTTAAAACATGAAGAATATAGTTTATTACTTTATTATTCTGCATTTATAAAGCAGCTTGGAATGAAACAATATATTATTGATATCAAGTTTATTTCTAATTATAAAATTTTTAATGAAATGCACATAAAAATGAGTGTATAATTAATTAATTAAAAATTACATAAGTTAAATTGTATAAATCTAACTAGCAGATTTTCTTACGAATTAGATTACATAAATTATGCATCATGTATGAAATTTATGTACACATATGTTGGAGTAGTATATTTTGTAAAGCTATAATACTCAATTAATTACTGTATAAAGTAATCAAATGTGCAGGATATACTTTTATTATTGTAAATTTATAATTTTCTCATCTCAAATATGAATAAATTTGTTACGCACAAAATTTTAATTTTATTAGTTTTATATAAAAAAAAAATGTTTTGGAAAAGATTATTAATAATAATTATTTTTAATATTCTTTATTGTTATAAACACTCGATAATACCTATTAATCATTCTCTCTATATTTCAGTATTTTATTTAAATATCATACATGTTTTTACATATCGTTACATGTATGATGTTTAAATACACAATACCATAAAAATAGCTTTATATGTGTTTAAATAAAGTACACGTTGTAAATATATAGTAACTCGAAAATAGCTTGCTGCATAAACGTTACTTAAACAAATTAATTATGAAATTATCAAATAAGCAAGTTTATTCTTTCAATAATTAATGTATAAAAGAATGAACTGAGAAAAAATTAATTTGTAAGAAAACATTTCTGTTCTAGTATTATAAAAATTCTATTAAAAGTTATATATAAAATTAATATTAAATACATAATATTAAATACTTATAATTAAATATAAAATAGAAAATGAAAAAGTCATAAATATTTTAAATATTATTATTGCTGCATTATTATTATTATTATTATTATTATTATTATTATTACTTTCACTAATTCAATAGTTACAATCATTTTTAAAAATAATTAAATTTTTATAAAATACATGTATGTATATGTATATATATATATATATATATATTTACATGAATGTATCATCCAAATACAGATTTAATATTATTGTCGCACTAATTATGCGCATAATTACCGAGTATGTCTTCAACATAGGTGTATAATATAATCAAGTGTACATAAAAAAAAAAGAAGTAATTGAACTTGACAGTCACCATCGAAGAATTTGGATGGATAAAAAAGCTGTACAGATAATCCACAATATAATCCTCATTGAAAATTACAATTAACAATTACAGACTTTTACGAGAAATGACATTATTTGTAAGTCAATTTTTGCTGCACATTTTTAACGTCTTATTCGTGATTTTCAGGTTTTCGTACTCACGTACTATACTCAAAAATCAATAACGTCATATTACAGGGGAGATGTAACAAACTCTATATGACTCATTATATTCTGTGTACTCTGTAAAACACAGCACCTGTCTCGTCTTCAGTTTTTTTTTATGAACAATATGTCATGTGTAGAATTTTTTTTTTTTTTTTTTATAAATAATCTATCATCACAATTCGCTCAAACAAATTTTTTAAACAAATTTGAAACCTCTTGCATAACCAATTGGTGGATATTTTTAAGAATTTCTGGAGGAATAAAAATTTGCCTAAATTTGCCTTCCACTCTGCCATTCGTTTTTATTGTTCGTGCAAATTATACTGCCCTACCCAGTGTTTCACAATTTTAAATGAAAGAGCAAACTCCCCCATATCATAATCCATCTTGATATTCATATTCGTAAACCTAAGACCCTTCAAATGCAAGTATTGAATGACTTGGTGAACACTAGGTTTTTCTATTTTTACTAAATTCACAAAAGATGATCGCCTTTCGTAATTGTCATACAAATACTAGTGAGCCTAGCGTCATGAAATTTGATATTTAATTTTTTTTTTTTTTTATAATTGTTAGCTTCTATACGTTATACGACTTTTTGTTACACTCACCTTTTATAATTTAGGTTAAGTGGTTTTTGAACACCGCTCATATTATTCTGAATTGTACAAGGATTTTCAAACTATTCTTTTTTCTTCTTTTTCACATTAGACGTAGTATCTCCAGTTTCATCGATTATTTTTCGCAACACTTTTTCTTCAATTTCTTTTATATATCTACATTTTGTTAATATTATTATACCATTCTTATAGTTACTGATTTTTTATGTGACTTTTAACCTCATTGCTCATATACAAAATTCTCTATCCAATTTTTTTAAATTTATGTTTAAAAAATCATGTTTTATTAAAAGTTAGCTTGCGCTTTAATCAATCTTTCAGAAGTTTTCACCTTTAAAATTACATTTAGAATTAATAGTTATTTCCCCAGTTTTTATGCTCAATCTATCAAATATATATATTTTTGACCTTTTTCTAAATCCTTTCTACTTCTTCGTATTTTTCACCCTAAAATTTCTACAGCGCATAGTAGGACACTTTCTAAAGGTCCTTCAAAGTTCATCATTTTCTATCTCCAGTTTGTTTTAAAAATCTTCTTGAAATATTCCAAACACTATCCATATTAATATTCATTTTTTAACCAGTTTTTTAATATGATCCTTAGCTTTTTATATTTTCTTTTATAATATATGTTAGATATTTTATTTTATTTTTTTATTAAATAATTCATAAATTATTTTTTCTTCTTTCTCTCTTTTTGAAATACATAATTCTTGTTTTTTACAAATTCAACTATCAATATCAGAAATTTATTAGAAAGAATTACTTTAATGTACGAACTTGTCTCATTTTTTTCATCATAATATTAACATGTATTAGCTGATTATTTATTTAAATTTTAATTCTAATTTTTTAATAACTTTTAATTTAATTTTACTGAATTAATAATTAATTAAATTCACGTACAATATTTTTTCAATTCTATAATCTATTTCTAACTCTTCTTATTTCCACTCATTTTCATTTGTTTTCAAATATTCTAATTTCTGTAAAATTTCAATACTTTACTATGATAATTTTGTAATTTTTGTTCTATATCTTTTATAATAAATATAGCATCCACTACATCTTAACTGATCCATAACTAAATTATACCTCAACTCATTTTACTTTATTATAAGGTTGTCTTTATAAGTCATTATTATAATCACTATAATAATAACACATATTCTAACCATTATTATTACAATCATTAGGTTATATATTCTTTTTGAGTATACCTTTGTATATTTAGTATTTTGTATTCATTAAATTAATACTGCAAAACATTTTATTATTTAAATTTTGTTGTTCTAGTATATAATTCGAAATTTTTTATCATTGGTCCTGTATAATACAATTAATAGTTTATGCTGTCAATATTAATAATTTTAGACAAATTATGTATTTCAATTATTAATTTGCATATTTCAGTCACTTTCAAATGTGTCACAAAATATTATTTTTGATTTACTCACTTCATGTTTGCATATTTGCATCTATGAAGAATGAGTAAAAATAATTAAGGTGGTTTTCTTATCAAAAAAATATATATTTCAATTTTTCAAAACTTATTTGCAATTGTAATTTATAACGCATACAATTATATTATACTACAAAATATTTATATAAAAATATTTTTTTTATATTATATTTTTCATTTGTATTTTATCACTTTTTATTTAATTCGTTAAATATAGGTATAAAAGGAAATATTCATACCCGAAGTAAATTTAAATAAGAGAGATTAACATCAAATTATAAAAGAATTTTAAGTAAAATAATTAGCCAAGATAATTTCTTGTTAAGAGTTACATATTTACTCACTTTGTAACAAAACGTTTAAAAATGTTCATTTGTTACTTGCTATTAAATGAACGTAATAAACAGCAGAAAGCTCACCTAAAACAAAAAAAATTGAATAATTGTTAAATTTATGTATCCTTTGTACATAGCATTATAAATTTATAATAAAAAATCAATAAATAATATTGTTCGGAACACCTCATTAACATGATGATTCAGAAATTGTAGGTTTAATTAAAATTTAATTTAATTAATTTAATTGAAAGGATTATGAAGTTAAATTTAAAATTAAATTTAATTAGTCTGCTTATAAAACTGTCATTTAAATATTGATTTGATTGAAAATTTAGGTATCTACTGTTATTTTGTCAAGTAAATATATTAATATTTGAAATTATTCTATTTTAACATAATAATTTTTTATTTTTATCTCAAAATGAGTATAAATATGTTATTGAAAATAAAAATATATATCGATAATAAATCGAATAATGAATTTGCATTTTTAATTTCGTATTTTGATTTTATAAAAATAATTAATATTGTTTTTATGGTAGGTTTATTACGTTATCATTATTATTCGTAAGTTACCATTACTACATTAATTTTACTAGACTGTTATTGCCAATTATTTATTATGATAATAATTATCTAACGATAAAAGAAGAAAATAACAATATATAGTGTATAATAATAAGTAAAAAGTAGGTACTATAAAGCAGATAGAGATAATTCGAGAATATACTGTAAAAGCTTATAATAAGTTGATTTCATATAATAGAAGAATAATTAAAGGATTGTTGTTATTATTACGATTATTATTATCATTATCACCAAATTCCGTACGAGAGTTTAAAAAGTAGGCAGGAATCGACAGGTTTTTCAATGCATTTAAAGGTAAATAATACATGAGGTGCAATTGGTATTCAGTACAGTTTTCATAATTTTCACTCTCGAAAGCGATTATTTGTAATGAGCATTTATTGGACCCTTGGCAAATATCATAAATAAATACGCAAGAGTCAAATACGCAAAAGTCAGCTCTTGAGCCGACGATTGTCTTAAATGATATTTAAAAAACCATTCGTGCTTCAAGACTATAATGTATTGCTTTCGAGAAATCCAGCACCAGCACCAAAGAAAAGAAAGCTGCTGCAGTGAAAAAATGGCACTTCATGTTTGGATATGCGGAAGCCGCTCGCCTGAAACTGCTCGGCAAGTCGATCACGTGTTTACCTTCTCTCGAGGAAAAATACACAAAAAGATATGTAGGATGTACATGTACCTGTGGGCCCTGAACAACAGGTAGAGCCTACAAATCTCCCGCGTAAACGGGCAAAATAAATCCCCGACCGGTCTTTCTGTTTTCAATTAAATCCTTTTACTCTGTTATTACCGCCTGATCCCACAATTATCCCAACACTACCATCGAGGTGCATTGCATGATTTTAGATGTGCGAGTTAGAAAATTGGACAAATGAAAAATTGAATTATTATTTATCATTGGACTGGAGAGTAGCGGATGTCTGAAGAAAAAAAAGCTTTACTAGATTCAATTACACAAACGGAATTTGAGATGGAAATAAAATGGTTGCAAATTAAATTAATATACTGCATTTATTTGTACGTATCAGTGGTTTTCATTTCCGTTTGTAGGATTCAAATGTGTCACTCTTATCTGATAAAGCTGAAATTTCTTTGGCAGAAGTGTGTCTATCGCGTAGGTTTTTCTATTCTTTTCATATTTTACCTTTTTCTCTTTTTGTGCACACACAACCACACAACCACACACCCTCTTCTTTCTTTTCTTCCATTTTTTTTAATTATCATTATGATTATCATTTCTGTGTTGAGTTTTATATTTCTAATAATAAGTCTTCTTTATTCGGCTTATTATCCGCTTAAAATGATTTTAACAAATCCATGTAACAGTATTATTTTAAATGCAATACGTATGAATAAATATTTTTATATTACGCCTCCTTCTATTTTTATATCCTCAATATTCTTATCGTTATTTCTTATTATTGTAATAGCTATTTTATTTATGCAGTTTATCGTTTGTTTACTTGGGTTTCTATTTTTCATACGAATATCAATATCTCCTTTTTTACTTATTTTATTGAATATTACATTATAATAGTACATAAAGATTAGTAAAATGTACAAACATGATGCTTTTTTTTTTAAGTTTTAATATATGTTTTGATAAATTTAAATATACTACGATATTTAATTGCGCGTATTTTAATATTATTTACCTACACTAAAGATAAGAAATAGACAATCTTTATTGAGTCAGATTTTATTGTTTATTCTATTTTAATCATTTTGATTTTATAACTATATTTATTCCATAAATGGAAATTTTTCAAAGAAATTTTTAAAATTTTTTATGGTTGAATGTTAAGACATAAGATATTGAAAATAAATAAATTATTTAAAGAGATAAAATTGTTCCAATTTTTCTAATCCAAGTTTAAAGTTGGTTAAAATGGAGCAGTTCAAGCAGAATAACTCTGTAAATATAAAAGTAATGTAGATGTCGCAGTCTGTTGCATTTATTACGAACGATTTTTCTTTCTTTACCGAGCTTTTAAATCTATTTTCTTCTTAATTTTTTATTGCATCAAAGCATAAAACACAATATGTGTGTGCGCGCGCGTGCGTGTGTGTATTTCAATAAATAAAGCTTCAATAGAGAATTCCATTTTAATTATTGCGGTAAAAGAAAAATGGCAGAAAACATTTTTTCCTCCGAGTAAATAGGACGAGAATATTCACATATGGTGACTCGTGATGCAACGTATTTCACATGCAGCGAAACTTTCGCGAGGTAAATCAGTATCATAATTGTATAATCATCAAAGGTGAGAAACCGTGTGAGAAAAAAATGGCATTTAATCAAATTACAAAAGTGCAAATATGAGAATAGAAGGACAAAAAGCAATCCGCTTCAAAATGAAAATGTTGTTTCTTGTAAATTACCGAGCACATGTTTTATGCATTTTAAGTGCATAAAGTAACAATGATAAAATGTGCTTGAATAACATTTTGCGTTACAGTAATAAGTTAAAATTATTCTTTTATTACATCAATTCAATAATAAATAAAGATTCACGTTTATCTTTATGTTACAACTCACATTGTAGTATTAATGATACAAATATATAAAATATTTATATTGCAATGTTACTTTTATTACGCGAGCTACTGTGGTACAGCATGTACTCAATAAATTTTTTTACTAAATTTTTCCAGTTGCTTTCATTGTGACATTAAATTATACTGAGTTCGATATCTGATTATAAGAATAAGACGGCATATAATTTTTGGTAAAATATTGCTGAAGAGACAATTATAATGATTTGCTACTCTGATTTGATCAAAAGTTCATTGAGAAAATTGCCTCTGTAAATTTATTATTTAATTTATATGAATGTATTTAAAAGAAATACATATTGTAGTATTTGGTAACAAAAGAAAATACAAAAATATATAAAGAAATAGCATATAACAAGAATATACTCTAAAATTTTTTTTTATGAGGTAAAAGATTAGAAGTCATAGATATGAGATTTCAACTATTTTAAATACATTGTATTGAAATAATCCTGATAATTTTGCTAAATATACTCACTCAAAAATTTATAGTTGGCATTTATTAAATATAAATTCCATGTGCATATAAGATAATCTCTTTGTATTTTTAAGAGTTACAACCAAAAATTCATGCATAGCTTACAATAAAAATTATTATAAGCGTAATAAAAATTTTTTTTTATTTTTTGTTTAATTTTAATAATCAAAATAATACATTGAAGGAAAAAAACGTTTTTACAATTTTATAATCGAAAGTTTTATTATTTATTCGTAAATAATTAAAAATAAAACAATATTTATTTTATTAATTTATTATATTTGTTACATAAAAACTTTAAAGAATATCTTAAAAATATTTACATATCAATATTTTTTTACTATTAATCTAGTTTTTACAATATTTGTTAAATGATAAATTATTATTCATTAATTATCCATGCAGTCGAATGTATAATTTAAAAATAAAAATTTCATTTTTGCGCATACATTTTTTAATTAATTTAATTTGATCAATAATTATTAATTACTATTTATTATAAAAGCTATTTTTTAAATAATATATTAATTTGTAATATTATCAATAAATGACTATATTTAAACTTACATATTCAATAAACTATTGATCATTGTTTGGTCTCAACATGAAATATGATTGAATTAAAAAATAATGATTATTATCTTTTAAAAGTTTAATCAATTAAGTAAATTATTACATAATCATAGAGTGAATGATTATACAAACTACTTTAAATATTTAATACACTATTCAAAAAGCTTTTATATAAAAGTTTGAATAAAACTTGTTTTTTAAAATTTAGAGAATTATTAAAACATCTAAAATCTCCGTAAATAAAAAATCAAGTGAACAGTTTATTGCAAGAATAAATAATAAATTTTGTTTTCTTCCAAGAAAAACGGTAGAAATATTTTTTAAAAAAGAAAAATATGCAATCTTCGATTTCATAAGAATACGATGAAATTATACTTTGATAACAAGTACACAATATTTTATTAAATAAACATTTCAAATTAATTTTTGAAATTTTCTTTGACTTTTATGTAATTAATATATTAATATAGAAATAACGTTAACTAATAATAAAATAACTAATAATGAAAAAATGAGAGTGTATAAGATTCTGTAAATATTGAATTTTTTTAAAATCAATTTTCTTGTCTTTCAATTGTATTGTATTTCTTACTATCTTCGTTAGGCTTTTATTGACTTTAAAATTAAAAATACTGTTACGCATAAAAATAATAATAAATATTATAAATAGAAAATTTTTGATATGATAAAATTAAAACAATTTTATATATATAAACAGCGAAATTACATGATGGTAATAAATTATAAAAAAAATGAGTCTGACGTTAAAATAAGTCAATTTACTGAAAGATGTTGAGTATAAAATTAAGTACTTGAACTAGTCTGCCAATTATGTTGGTAACACTAAATTCAATGAAGTAGAAAATATTATGTATAAAACTAATCAGCTCTATTAATTATGTTAGTAAGACTAAATGCGCTTTAAAAACGTGCATTAACAAAAATTAAAAAATTGTTGATTAATTTCCACAGTCATATTGTATTTAAAAAAATACAACCATATTATCAATTAAAATGGTCAAACTATAGATAAAGAAAAGAATTAAGAAAAAAAAGATATTATATAAAAGCCAGAAAACTTCTACATTAAACAAACAAGTGGATACAAAAATCTTGAATATGTAACACGAACAATTTTCAAATATCCTTTCGAAATGGCGTTAAGTATTTATTGTTGTATAAATACGTCTTATTGAAAATATTATTTTGATTCCATTAATTCATTTTGACATCGACAGTAGTTGTGTCACCTTTTTGTTATTAATTACCATCGAGTAACTTCACTCTCTTTGTATTATAATTTGTCTGAATTATATCATGAATAAAAGTGTACATTTTTAATATTTTTCGTACCATCAAAAGTATGACGAAAATCCGAACAAAAATGGAACAATGCATAAAATCTAATAGTTTTTTTATTTTTATTTTTATTCAATTTTATACATTTACTTTTGCTCACATAAGAATTTGTACGGTATTATCTATTTTTTATTGGATTTCATAAGTTTAAATATGCTTGTTTACTTTCATTTAATATTTGTATTTATCACATCTTAATTATTTATTTGTATTTGTGATAGAGCATAAATAAATAAATAAAGTAATGCTTAACGATATTATTTAGACAGTTTTTGATGTTTGATAATTTTAAAATTTATATGAAATAGCGAATTACATTCTGTTTGATATGACACTTGATGTAAAACTTAATTTTCCTCATAACTTCTATAATCTTTTATCTATTATTTAATTTAATTTTCATTAAAGAATTTTTTTTAAACCAATGTTTTCATTTTAAATATTATATTTATTTGTATACTGCAAACAAGAAAATTCATTTGTTTTGAAAATATTTACCAAACTCATTTTTTATTAAACATCAAAATTATTATGGCTTGTATTGTAATCAAATTTACATTTTTAGAACTTACGCTCTTATGTAGAATAAATTTTTAAATTAATATTATCAATTATTAATATTATAGAATCAATTTCTTCGATATTTATGCAAATTTAATATTAATTGTTTTTATTTAATGAAGATTAATTTGAATAAATATAAAAAGTAGAATTTTTAATAATATTTGAATTTTTTAAAAGTTACATTTAATGACTTTAAATGTAATATAACTTTACAATGTGAAATAGAAAGCAGTTGCTTTAAAAACTAATAAAAAGTTTAACGTTTAAGAATTGATTTTTGTTTTATTTCATGTATTTTTCAACTGTCAGCGATAAAGATAATTTTGGTAATTAATATTGAATAAATATAAGCTTTTCTAATTTTGAATAAATTTATTCTTGTAAGAATTTATAAAAATGACATAATCTGATTAAAAAGTTATGTAAATTAAATTTAAAAACAGTTTTTTGTAATTGCTTTTTTGTGTATGAATCAAATCGATCACGAACATTAAAAAATTACCTTAGCTAATTGTCTCATATTAATTAGTTATATATACATTATTTAACACTATTTGGAACTGTTAAATGAATATAAATTAATAAAAAATAGAACAAATTTTTTTTCATTCGTTTTTGTCAGTTTTAATACAATTTTATTTACATAATTTAATTTCAACCACTATAATCTTTACAAGAAATTCATCTTCTTATTATAATTTGTTATAAAAATTTCAGAAACAATAATTCTTTCATTTTAGAATTTATAAATAATTAATTAATTTAAATTAAAATTGTTTATTAAATTGATTATTATAATTATTCTGTTAATTAGCCGACCAGAGTATACACACAAAAAAAACACTATTATAAGATTTTATAATAGTGTTTGGAATTAGAATAGATTACTAATAAGATTTTTTATAAAATTAAATTCATGATAAAATATTTTAAATTGCATATTCAGTCGTGCATGAGAGTATACACATAAAATATTCTAGTTTAGCTATCATGGTATTCAAAGCAAATCTATTATTATTGAAAGCTTTTTAGCAACTAAAAAATTTTGTACGTTTATATGAATGTTCACTCATTAAATGTATTAATGATTTATCTTCACAATTCAGAAATGAATGGTATCACGAATAAAAAATATTTATATTCAATATATCCATGCTATAATATTTATCTATGAAAATATAAAAATAACATTGATTAGTTAATACTGTTATTTGTATTACATTTAGACATGATTTAATGATTTATTATGTTTAAAATAATCCATCAAACCCATCATATATTAGCTCGGTTAATTAATTTGTTTTTAAATTTCAACATTCGTGAAATTTTTATTTGTTAAATTACCTAAAACTAAATTATATTTTATTTTCAACTCATTGATAATTTAATTTTATATTCAATATTAATTTAAAAAAAAATTTTTTTTTAATTGATAATACAATGAAATTGATCATTGTATGTACCATATTATACAGATTAAATGGCATAAAATCAAAAGATAAATATTCTAAGATTTTTTAATTAAAAAACAATAATATTACCCTTTATAATTCTAAAAATGAATTCGAACTTAATTACTTATATATGAATTTTTAGTGCAATTGATTAACTACACAAAAACTAATACAGTATTTATGCTTAAAAGGCTTTTTGTATTTGTTGAAGATGTATTGATTTTCTAAGTACATTTTAATGTAGTGAAATTATATAGGTGCTTTAATAACTTTCGTGGTTTATTATTTTACAACATTAAATTAATGAAATAGTTACATGACATCATATACCAGACTGTTAGCAAAAAAAAATCTATCAATATTTTTCAGGCGATACACTGAAAAATGAGGGTAAGTGTAAATCAATTTCTCGAGAAATGTCCGAACAACAGGAGGTCTAACAAAAAAAAAAGATATCCCGACACTACGAATGAGGCTATAAATAATTGTATCTAATCACTGAACTGCCAAGAAATCCTGCGAAACATTTGAAATTAATATTAAATTATCAAAAATTCCCGTACCGTTCATGCATGCTTTTGTAAATGCGAGTGGACTATTTTCAATAATGCAATTATCTCAATGTGAATTTGCTATAAAACACGAACTTTTAAACTAATAACAACAATGTAAGTACAATTTTTCTATTTACTCCTTGTGATTTATTTGAAAAATGTTTAGATATTATTCTCTATATTATTGTGTTAAAATTAGTAACTCATTTTACTAATTAGAAACTCTATTGATTTTTTTAACATTATTATAACTTTTATTGATTAATTTTGATTAATATAACTTATCATTAAAATTTAATAGGCCCACATGTTATATAAAAAAAAGAAGAAAAGTATAATAATATTTATCATTTAAAGAATAAATTATTACCTCTATATTATATATTTATTAAGATAGAACTACATATTGCATTGCAATTTACACACATATCAATATATGTAAATGATTTGCAATAGTACAAAAAAAAGTAAGAACAAGTCTTTTTAAGAATAGTTAGTAATTTTTAAATGAAAGATTATGTTAATGAGGATACCGTAAAAACTACTGGAGACTTTTCGAATCAATGTCACGGATTTCAGAAACAACATTTGAGCATTGAAGCGATAACACACGTATAATATGCATAAGATGAATGAGATATATTTGGCTACAAATGCAATTAATACTTTTAGATATAAAGAACATCCGATTCAGCAAAATATATGAGCATATTGAAAAGATTTGAAGCAGTCGTTTGGCCGAATTCCAGATTCTTTAATCTTTATGTAACCATTTACAGTACCATTGACAAACCCACAAGATGACACTTGAAACAATATAAAAAAAAAATCGTTACAAATTTTGTGCAAAAAACACAGTAGTAAATTCCGACTTTTGAAATACATGTATAATGAGTGATTAAAATTGCATATAATCCAGAATACGAGCTCATCACGTACGCAATTAATGTAGTGTTTATGATAATTGCTTACGACATTTTTTGAAACTAAACCAAGAAATTAAATACATAAGTGAGCGAATAAACAAAGTCAAGGAATACAGCTTATTTTATAAAAAAAAATTTTTTTATAAATAAGTTTTACTCGTAAAAGATAAGACAATGTTGGTCAAAATTAGGCGATTATTTTTAACGTTGGCAAGGAACTTATGGAAACAAGAGTTGCAGTTAAATAACCAAGCTGACGGTAAAAATGTTAAATTCTGACTTTACATATACTACATAATGAAATAAACTTGCTTAATTAATAAAGAAATAAACAAAATCTATGATGAGCGTACAATAATATAAATCGTGTTCTCGTATATCATCACCTCAGGAAAACGTGATATGAGTAATCGCAATATTTACAATAGTGATCGACCTTTCGATCGTTAGGAGAAAATGCATACAAGACTGAAGTCCTGTTATCGGAAGAGTAGATCTTACGACAGTTAAGCACATGTAAACCATAGGATTAGAAAAATAAGATAATCAACAATGATCGATCTAAATGTGGATCCATCATACCGCGCATGAGCCTATTAAAAGATAAAAAATATAGATTAGCAGATTTTCGCCATGACTGATTCCTGTTATGATATTTTTCATTATACCTTTTAAAAATAAACAGGGTTACTATTCATGTATATGAGCCGAGCGAATAAATTTATGATGGTACAATACATGTTTTTCAACTATAACTGAATTGAGTGAATTGGAAAAAAACCCTAGTGGTAAAAATAAAAATAAGAATCACCAGAAAATGTAGCAAAACTAATAACAATAAACGTGACCTACTACTATTTGATTGCTACATACTTTAAAAATATGTTCAAGACCAAATAAAATAAAAAAATACATAGGTGTTGGAAGAAATAAATAAATTTATGAGAAAACGTCTTTCTAATAGATTTAATGAAACACTGGAATAAAAGATGAGTGATGAACTCGCAGAGATAATCACTCAAACCAAACTCATGTGTATAACAGTTCAAAGACGATCTCAGATGAATATAATCAGATACATATTTGATGAGTATTATAACTGTCGAATTTCACATGATGTTCATTATAAATAATGATGATGATGATGATGATGATGATGATGGAAGTAATAATAATAATAAATTATAATAATAAAAGAAAAGTAATATTTTTTCAATATATTAGGACATTTATTACTTGATTGAATTATATTTATATTAACGAATTCGATATTAAAAACTTATTATATTACACATCTCTTAGATTATAACAAGTTATATTGTACTTTAATAAGATAATAATTTTCTTATAAATTATATGTGGATATTGTCTGTATAATTGCGGAATAATATAATTACTCAAATATTTTAATGATCACGTTATTAAATAATGTTAATCTTAAACAAAAATATTTTATCAAATTATATCTCACTCTAAAATGAACATTTAAAGTATGACTCTAAGATAAGTGTTAACAAAAAGTAAAAGAAATATACGTATTTCTTAATAATAATTTTACATTTAAAATATAACCAGGCAATCCAATTATTGTGAATACTTTTCTTGACTAGTCATGCAATACACCGATGAACTTCGTCATTATTAGATTTTTGTGCAAATGTGTCGGTTGTGAGCTCACTCAGAGGTTAAGAACAAATGAACTTGGTCGATAACTCTAGGAACGTACCATACGATCATTCAAAATGTGACACGAATCATAACACCAACAAATCAACAATTTAACTATATATATACATGCATACATTGATTTCGCACAGTGCAAAAAAAAAAAATCTTGAATTCGCACTCGATAATACGAGCATCAATATGTACATGAAGTAGGTAAAATGTATTTAATATTCATTTATTTTCATGATGCCAAGTATACAGATATGTAATTGTACATTTCAAAGGAGCACAGGAATCATACATCAAAGTCTGACGAAACGTCGACTGCATTATTAAGTGGTTCATGAAGTCAAAATTTATAATCAATCGTTACTTTTCATATTACGTCACATTATAACTTATCGTTTTTTAATAGATTTTTAGTATTTTATATTAAATGCCAAATTTTATTCCTGCACAATTTTTATTTCTCGTATGAGTAAACAAAAATATTTATATCATTTGATCAATACAAAGAAAGCTATAGTAATTGACGGACATGATATTAAAATTTTTCAACATGTTGTTGTATTAAAATATCCAAACAAATTAATATAAATTTTCTTCTGTTAAAAAAAAAAGAATATATTATCTCATTACGTGTATTTTTTTTATAAAATTTTGTAATAAATGTATGTATTCATACATAAAATATTTAATCAATTTCCTAAATTTGTTAACAAAATTTTCCGTAATACAATCAACTTTTTATTCGCTAGCTTTAAACTCAAATGAATCTTAATTGAATTTTTGTAATCAATTACAAAAACTGTTTATCGAAATAAAATATTCACTTTAAAAATTATGGTGCTATTTTAGTTTTAGAAAAAAGAAAAGTTTTAAGTTATTCTCTTTTCAAGCTAATATTAAAATTTAATGTCCAGTAAGAGAACAATTATGTACTTATGCTGGTTGCATAAACTTTTTATGCAACAAGCATAACTGTAATTAATTTATAAACCTTTTTTTTTTAATTTTGATTTGGAAGAAAAATTATATAATTAGGTATTAACTTCTTTATTACATGAGTGTCAAAATTATAGTAATATAAAGAAAGAATTTCAAGCAGTAATCTCCATTAAATTTCATGTGAAATATAAAATTAATCATTAAAATAAACTGTTTGTATTGTAGGATTTTTTTATTCTGCCAATTTTCAATTGCTCGTCAAAGGTTTCGTTACAAGGCGTTGCAATTACCATGGGAATCTAATAAAACAGAACCTTCATTATTATAAAAGTATAAAAATACAATCTTAATGGTGTTTATATTCATTGCAAGTAGTAGTGCATCGGTATGCATCTGAAAAACAAATCTTATACGCTTTTGAATATTTTATGAAAGCACACGCGGACATGCAATGATGCTTAGTCGTGGTTGTCACCTTTCGCATTATGATTATCAATTATAGTGCGATTTATCACTCGGAGGCTCATCGATCACTCGAAAGATATAAAAAGTATTATTGCAAAATCAAGCGAGTTGCCGAGTGCCGTGGAAGGAAAGAGTGGTCGATTCGTTCTCTCTCTCTCTCTCTCTCTCTCTCTCTCTCTCTCTCTATCTATGTATCTATCCATCTATGTATCTATCTCTCACCCTCTTTCTCTAGGAAAATTAACCGAGGTGAGCGAGTCAAATTCCCTTTCTAAAAGCCCTCGCCTTTCGCGAGCACGCGGCTAAGGTCCAGGAAGGGGGGCGAAGCCATTTCGAACTAGTTCTCGAGGACCGAACGTCCTCGTCCTGCCCCCACCTTGTCTGGTACTTTTTGCTCGGGCTTCGACGCACGAGTGCGGCGCAGAGAGCTACTTTACCTTGAAGCATGTTGTGATCGGTTTCCTCGTCGGCGAGGCAGCGCACTCGGTTGATGGATGAAGAGAGGAGGCTCATCTCCTGGGCTGGTAGGCGCACCGGGTGTTCGTTCGAGTCTCAACGATATCCTGACCTCTCGCTTTTACTACTTTACTACGTCAGCCACATCGAGGCTGCCTTTCGCTCCGGTCCTCGAATTTGCAGAACTCAGCAGGAAAGGATGCAAACTCGCACCAGAGCTCAGGCTCTGCTCATGGCCAGGTGCCCTGAAGTGGCGTCGGCGAAGCCACTGGCGACGATCCAGGTGTTGGCCGAAAAATTGACATTTGACGATTCGCAAACACTGATTAATGATTGATTTCGGTCGCCGCCACTAGCGAATCGTCGACACTCCCACCCATGCGAATGGAGAAGGTCGCCAATGTTTACGCCGAGAGCTGGGGACACCTGTCGCGACGAGCACTTTCACTTTCCTCGTGACGGCCTTGTGCGCCTGCTCTCTGACCTCCTCGAGGACTGGCCCATACGCCCGGGAACCGGAGACACAACGTGGTGCTCTACTCTGTCGTCGGTGGACTCCCGATTGGGACGCGGGCGCGACGACGATGACGCTTCGTCTGGATCGATGGGTGAGGAACAGTAGCGGACACAGTCGCCGCCACTGGCCGATCCGTCACTGCTCGCTGCGCAGTCGCGCAGGCGCTGCTGGAGTACACGAGTAGTACTGGATCTGGAAGTGATAGAGAGAGAGAGAGAGAGAGAGAGAGATGGACGACTGCAGCTAGTGCAGCGGAAGCAAGTCAGCTGTCGGAGCTCCGGGAGAAGGCGCGGAACTTTGAACGACGATTTTTCGCGCACGAATTACCACCCCACGAAACGCCAACCGCTTATCTATCGAGCATTTGAGCAAACAATTTGGTTTATCGAATTGATCGACTAGATCTCCAGATCTCTTGGATCACTGATTCACTTATCATGAAAGTTGCTGTAAATCTTAAATCAAAAAATTAAATAATCCTCTATTTTAATGATATATTAAAACTAGGGATACGATTAAAATATTTGATATTTTAAGCTTATAACTTAAAGTCGAACGTTATGAGAAAATTCATAGAATTAAAGCTAAGGGTTTAGTTAATATTAGCCGAGAAATATTATTGTAATACAAAGAAAAATTATATTGAAATATCATATGTACAGGCTTTTTCCTTCTGAAACCCGGTGGAAGATTTTTTATGCCGCGTAGTTTTATGTTTTATTATGTATTCAGATTTAATGCGAGCGATTAAATTTACGAAATTAATATTTAAGATAAAATCTATTAGGAGTAAGGGAAAAGTCCAGCCGAGAGTGCAAGTTGGTAAATTTAAAAATCATTATTTCTCGAAGACGTTCTGAAGGAGGTTTTTCTCTATTTCTTTCTGTTTCGACTGTATAACTTTTTTAATTACATATATTGATATTATAAACTTGTAACTTATAATCGTACTTAAACAAATAAATTGTCTAGGAAGTATTATTTAATATGATTTATTTTAATATATATATATATATATATATATATATGTATATATGTATATAACATTTTTTTATATTGTTACCATTATTTAATCACAGGGAATTAAACAGTCACTGTTTCATAATCTACATAGTAAGTTGCCTAAAGATTTATCAATTTAATCAGTGCAACAGATCTTTAATAATTATATATTTTCTAAGAAAGAGAGGCCTATTTTAGTTTTGAATTAAGAAACTAATACTACCAATTCTCTTTACACTAATTTTTCAGCAAAACTATATTTTTTCAACAATAATTATCCCACTCAACAAAAAAAATTCAACAGGCACAATCTATAAAATTTTCATTGCAAATAAAATAAAATTAAATCTTCCTAATTATCAAGTAAACTTATTCCGATAACTTGCTATCTTTTTTTTTTATTTTTTTCATCAGTAAGAAAACAAATAGTCAATATCGAATAGATTTGTATTTTCCTCCAAGGATTTTATTATCTTATATTTTAAATTACATTAACATATGAAATTATGAAATTATATTATCCTGATTATGCTTATCCGTATATTATTTTACGTGTAGCGTTAGCATATTTTTACTTTTAAATATTAGAATTTTAGACGAATTATGTTAATTAAAGTAGAACCAAGACATCGATTCACTCCATCAATTAACGAGTTCTTCTGCAAACTCATGTTTAATTTTTTTCGTTAACGCAATAAAAAGACACACGCACATTCGTTAGGATATTACAACGCATTATTTATAAGGCGGGCTGTTGAAATACAAATGCGCAAATAAGTATGTTGTTTAATAACAAATAATTATTTATTGTATTGTGTATAAATAATTATTAGTTATTAAACATCTTTATTCTCGTTTACATATTTCTACATCCTGTGTTATATGTAACGAATGTGCATTTGCCTTCTCTTCTCAAACACTAGCACAATAGACTAAATATGTTTAGATTTATTGCATACATTTATTATACATCAACATATACAGTAACCGTTACTTTATCACATTATAAATAAAGAGATCATAAAAAAATAAGACTCATACAGAAATTATGATGACACTTTAGTACTTTTATGAGAGACATTAGCTCATGTATTATCATCAAATGTTATTATTAAATTAAAAAAAAATATCTTTGGTGTAAGTTCCGACCAGACGTTTGTATTCAAATCATAACTATTGAATATCGTCAATAGAAAATTAGACACATCATGGTATATCTTCTCCCGAATGATAAATGCATCCATAAATCTTTTATTCTTTGACATGTATTATGTATTAAGTGATCGATAATAGAATTAGAAAAATCAATGTGTTGTGATTAATACCCATGTCACTTAATTAATTCATGTAGTCTCTATGAATTTAAAAACGCCATGTACATTATAAAATAATTTTGCCTTTCAAATAATAAATTTAGCACCCATGTTTTAGAAAATGATGATAAACTTTTTTTGATTTTAAAAAATATTTTATTTAGTACAACTTCAATACTTGTATCTTTAAAATGTATATTTAATAAACATATTTTAAAAAAGTTAAAAGTTTATGCCAGACAAAATTACATAATAAATTTTACGTAGTAATTATGCGTTATGATATCGTCTACTTTAACTTTTATATATACGTTTGTCTAATAATGGAAAAAAACTCAATTGAAACGTGAAATTAATATATAATGTAAATTAGCTCATAGTTTGAAATTAATTTTACAAACTGGGGTAAATACTACTTTTCATCTCCACCTGTAAATGGCATTCATTTTTAAATAAAAAATGGATTTTTAAATAATTAATGGATTATAAATTATTAAGTTATAGCATCACTGACATTACAGAATATTATTACTTAAATTTATTATTATAAATATAAAACTATATAAGATTAAAATTATTTGAATAATACAATAAGTAATCAATAATGATGTGATTTAAACATTAAAATACAAATAAAACAAGTAAAATATTTTTTAATTAAAATTATTTTAAAATACATAGTAAACATTTAATAAAATGAAGTTGAGTAAAAAATAATCGCATAAGTTCATCGAAAAGTAAATTTTAATATTAAACAGAACATTAAAATAAATTAAATGCTATTAAATTAGATGAAAGTCATAAACTTTAAGTCAGTTTAAGAACTGTTAAATATAAAATTAACTGCAGATTGATAAACCAAATATGATTATACAAGAAACTCAAAATATACGACATCACTTTCATAATTCCATAGAAGAATTTCAATAATTTAAGCAAAATTTTTTTTCCAAATTAAGAAAATCTCTCAAATTATCATGCTTATATAAATTTGTATATAAATATGTAGTTTTAATATATTGAATTTTTCATATGTTAATTATATATTTATATATCAATTGTATATTATACTAGTATTATATCTTTCGACAAAGCAAATGAACAATTGATGCTTAATTCTCATTATGTAACTTAACATAATGTATCCAAAAAAAATGAATTAAATTCAGTACTAATCTATGTGAAAACAAAACTAATAATGACAAACAGAAAATAAGTTTAAAGAAACAAGTAAAAATACAAATGGGTAAAAAAAATGTATAATATTATTATCTTTTAGAAAATTTCAAATATAATTTTTAAGTTCTTATTTTCATATATTTATCATTAATTTTATATAAATAATTTTATTGTTAAAAAAAAATTTAATTTAAAAATGGAAAATTTGGTAATAATAAGAATTATTTACCATTGTGACAATAAAATATGAGGAATTCCTTTTATCATAAACATATTTACTAACACATAATTGAAAATTATTTATTTATTTTTTTTAAAATTATTAATTGTTTTAACTTTTTTTTATATCTTGATCTTTATATTCATTATACATTTATTATTGTTCAAAATAGAGAAATTTATATATATATATATTCTACTATTAATATTAATAATGACTTTGAAAAATTTACAAACATTAACTAGATATTTTTATAGTTATTTTTAAGATAGAAATGAACAATTGATTTATAATGACTGGGGTTTATAAAGTAAAGTAAATTGATTTTAGAGATGTCAACACATTTTTACATGCAAAAATTGTAAGGGTCGTGGACGTGCAAAATTAAAATTGCAAATAGAAGAAGTCAATTACAGTATATGCTAATTAAATGTTTTTTATTCCCTCTTTATAATACTCGGTGAGCGTAAAAAATTTCCAGCTCTGTTACAAGAAAAAAAGCCTTTATTGATGACAACAAATCATGACTCGATACTATTCCAATAATAACATTTGAAATCGATTGCTTTTACAGTAGATATTTCATGAATTTATGCCCATTATCAATATCAAATCAACTTGATCCACCTCACATGAATTCCTATAAGAATAAATATTAAACACGATGAATTTCTGTGAAACGTAGCCGCTTCCTTCGCTCATCATGCAGTTTTCTTGAATTATAAATGCGACATGTAATTATTTTTGTTAAACATGTATACATTCAATTCACATCACTTGTGTTTCGTAAAAATATCAGGAGCTACAAATTTTTATTCGAAAGATCGATTGGTGAATATTTATGTCGTACATTCATTGTATGCACTAGATATTCGCAAAGTTAAATGAAAATTTTCGACGACTCTCGAAGAGTAAATAATCCTTTTTACAGTTATATTTATTAGTTTCTATATTGCACCAACATATAGTACCCTTTCTGGTTAATTAATAATAAAATTAAAATAATATTCTTTTTAATTATCAACGTCAGATACAAAGATTAATGTCAGATTGAGACTGAGGAGAAGAATTCACTAAAATCATTGAAAATAATTTTATAGATCAATTACATCCTGTTCTTGGTGAATTTTTCAACCTTTACAAAAACAATATTATTTACAGATTAAGAAAATTCAGGAAGAATGGTAAACCAAAAACTCATTAACTAAATGAACAGGTTGTTATCCGAACTATCATGAGAATTATAACTTGACCTCGAATCACAGATCATAATTAGCTAACCCGTTAGCGTGATATTACACACTCTTCCTCGTACTCTTTCACACAACCTATACAATCAGTATTTTCCCTATCGCATTCTACTTTTGGTGTTAGAAAATACAGATATTTTATAATTGCATTATATATATTTATTTGCATATTTATATTATTTTATATATTTACATGATGTTATCATAGTGATTATTTTTCACCAAATGAAATTATAATTAGATGCAGCATTAATAATTATTATCAATAAATATATTGTTTAAAATTTTAGGTTCTCCTTTTAAATGTTATAACATTCATCGTCAATGCTTTAAGCGTATAAGCCATTCATTAAGCCATACAGCTCTATTGTTACTTTTCTTGAAAAAATATATTGAATGCAAATGTTATCAAAACAACATTGACGTTTTACTGATTAATCTTTCTTATCAATCATACGAATACAAATCGTTATACCTGCGCGTTCTATAATTATTATTTGAACTCCGAAATTCTGATATACATAAAAACAACCACTGAACAATGGTGCGAAGGTGAAAATTTTAAACATCCGACTTACCATCAGGCCAGTGTCAACATTAGTCTAAAATCAATATTGATACTTTATTATTACATTGTTGAAATACAATATCTAATACAATCAATATTGGCAAAATCCTACTTCTCAAAACATTCGACACGTAAGAGTTACAACGTAATTTACACATGCAGTAAATGAAAAGATACAACCTAACATATTTTTACATACTTATCATTCGATTAACATATTTTTCCAGTATCTAGCTCTCTAATTAATCTCATGACTTTTATATTTTGACAAATACAAAATATCATATTTTACTATACATTATTGATAACAACAAATGACCAATAATTAAATATTAAATGTATATTAAATGTACTATAGCTTTGAATATGTATAATAATATACCTATTTTACATATTAAATTTGAGCCATGGCTTAAAATTTTCCCTCTTTCAATGGATTAATAAAAGATAGCTTGGAAATGAATTTTCACATGAATTTTTATTCATTAGAATATTCACTGTTTATCTGAGCTTGTAACGATAAGCCTGTTTGATTGAAAAAATTTCTCTCTAAAAAATCTAAATGTTGAAAACCTATACTTTAGTTTAGTGTGAAATGCAATGAATATAAAAAAAAATAATGTTTAAAGTCAAGAGAAAGTCAATAAATATGTTACCACTAATACAAGCTTCTCGAAACATGTACTAACTGGTTAATTAGATGTGCGTTACATGTGCATCTTTATGTGTATAATAATTCGTGACGTGTAACGAAAGGGTTGGAGGAAGAGAAAGAAGAATGTCTGTTACCTCACAAAATACAATTAAGCACTGCAAGGCTTTCTATTTGTTTAAAAATACTAATTTATGTGTTTAATTATTAAAATTTGCGTTATGCGCGAAAATTTTTTTAAATAGATTAGGCAAGAATTATTATTCAGAATCAATCAAAAACCATCTTTAATTTTGGTAGTTGAGTATATATAGCTGTAGACATTCAATAACTATTGTCTCATTAAGTTCTGGAATAAACATCTTATTTTCGCTTATAAGAATGTGTAAGTACAAATTTAAAGTTTGTTCATATAAAAAAAAACACAATTAAACAATCATATCAATAATCTTATACATAGAAATAAATAACAATATTCTTAACCAAAAACGTGAACATTGAGATTTGTTGTAAATATATTTAATTTACTTTAATTAAGTTTTATGATTAATGAAAAAAACCTCTAAAATAATAAATAAAAAGAATATATATTTAATTTATATGATTTATTAAAATTTGACTTTAAGATAATTACTGTACTGTACACTTAAATTTTATTTTCTTTTCATTAAAATTAAATTGTGTATTTTGTGAATATTTTATAATTTACTTTATTTGTTTTTTTATAAATATGCTTTATATATGTGTACATATATGTCTCTGTATTCTATATAATGTTTAACCAATGATAGTTTGTTACTTTTACAAGAACGAAAAAACATGACATCAAAATAAAAATTTAAGATTTTATTAATGACACAGTCTAAAAAAAAGATCGTTGTATCCACAAAATTGTTTTTTTTATAATACTAATGAACAAATGCAAAATATGAATTAAAATTCTTTATTGTATGGAAAATATAATTCAATTTTGTCAAATTTAAATGATAAAAATTATGCTTATTTGGCTATAAAATAACAGAAATACAAAATATAAATAAATGAATCGTGCACAAACTTAATTTATTTCAATAAAAAACACATAGCAGGTTTACAACAAAAATATATAAATGAAAGAAAATTGAGCGAAGTAATACGTGATGTGACAATACACGACACTAGTCAAATATTATCTTTGTTCAACTGTATTTATTCTATTTAAAATTCTTTATAACTTAATTAAATCCACGAAAAAAAATGACTTGTCTAATCTGTTTTTGAAATAAAGGTAAAATTGGCTTTATTTTTTACTGACACGTTCAAATAATAACAATCATCGGCTTGACATGAAAAATTTTTCGCTAATCTTTGAAAAGAAAAATCCCTTGAGCATGAAATAGATTTATTTTCAACTTGAAAGTTATATTTCAAATATAATCTATTTTTTCTATTAAGCTTATTAACACGTAATCATTTTCTTAGTTATTCATCATATTACCATTGTTATCCATTTTTATCTCATGACACAGTGTATTATCTTTTCATTAATTTCTTACACGATCAAACAATAGTAAGTTTCCAAATATTCACATCTCACCGAATTAAATGCTGCAGCATCCACGAATCATATTATTTTAATAATTAATTATTTTAATGAGAGCAGAGCCCATGTGATGATTTGAAAAGTGCAAAGATTAGCAAATCAAATTTTCCCATAAATTTATTAATGTTTTGTATAGAACCCAATTTTTTAAAAAAAAAATGTTTTTTTAGCAAGTTCTAAAAGAAATATTTATTTTAAAAAATACAAATAAAAAAAAAATTTTATACATTAATTTAATAATAAATTTTACTTATATTCATTTTTAACTTACAAGAAAATTTAAAACAGAATTGAATACATATCAATGATACATGTCATACATATCAAATATTGTTTTTCTTTACCACCTAGAAGAGCCTTTTATATTTCAGACGTAATTGATAAAGCTAAAGCACTAATTTACAACACTTCCATTAATGTCTTTCACTTCTATATCAGTTCATCCCGAAGTAGCTACGTTACTTCAATTTGTATAAATTTCAATAATTAATATAAATTTTGTAAGCTGTTGAAACATATAATTGGAAAAATTGAGAACAAATTTATTTTTTTTCTGTACTTCAGATTGTTTATTAACTAAAAGAATTTTTAATTTAAAATTATTTTTATCATTATGTGAATTAGTTAATTCTATTTTTTCATGTCACATTATGTATTTGATAAACAATTTTGTCCATATTTAACTTGAAACTCATTGTTTATTTGGCAATAAATTTTTACTACATTTGACTTGAAAATTTTTAAAATGTCCTATTTTTAAAATTTATATTTAATTTAGTATTTATTTTTTAATAATATTCAAAATATTTATAATTAAGTAGGATATTTAATACATATTCATTAATAATAAATAATAAAATTAAGCATATGTTTATTATTTGATATATAATTTATATATTATTTAAAAACGCATATTTTAAATATTTTATTTTATTCTATATTAATTTATTTTATCTAAAAATCTATACCATTTTACGGATTCAAAGTATTATTAAAAAAAAATTTATCCATAACTTTTCAACATTTATTTAGAATATTCGTGCACAACTTTTAAGATTAGAATTTTATATATAAAAGTAATTATTCGTTGTGCTTTCGATGAGTGAAAAGTCACGAGGAGAAAGAAAGTAAATCGCGTATCTGAAATTCGCGAAATAAATGTATAAATTTCATGCATAGAAAGTATTCATTCTTAATAGAAAGAAATTTCATTACAGGAAAATTTTTCTTATATGTGTGTGTGTGTGTGTGTGTGTGTGTGTGTGTGCATATGCGGTTGTGTGTATATTGTAATTTTAATATTGTAATATTAATTGTTAAAATTATTTTTTTATCATCTATTTTTATTATACAAATTAATTTTCATCGCCATCGAATTATGAAATCTTAAAATTAATAATTTATAAAAATCTGTTTGTAAATGATGGTTAATTTCCTTCATACGTTCATCATTTTCAAAAATATTTTTTATAATCTTTTAAACATTCACAACAAAACTGCTAATATAGTCTTATTTTTTGTGTTTATTTTACAATATTACAACTTTTACTTCCGCGTTTATTTAATCACCATTCATAATAAGTAGATAGATTTTGTTGATTTTAAATTTAACATTTGATATGTAAAGATAAATGGGCAAATAGCAAAAATATTTCTATTATATTTAATGAACGTTAGGTATTTATAAAAAAAAATAAATTCAAATATGAAGATTCTTATTAATAGCATAAGAAGTGAATATTCCGTAAGTGTGATTGCATTTAATTTAATGGAACATACCTTCTCCAATAGATATTTGCGTTTAAATATTGTTTTAAGTTTTGATAAAAAAACAACATATAATTTTTTAGGTGATTTTTCAAATTAATTTCTCGGCTTAAAGTCTTTTATACACTGGCTATTACGATAAGTACCTTTCAACTAATTATTTCAATCATATTCAATCCATTTTCTATTAAATGACTATTTAACACCATATAAAATTAAATAATGAATCATCATTTATTTCCACATAACAGCTCATTTAATAAAAAATTAAGAAATTATAACCGTTAACGAAAGATTCGTGAAGCAGAACCAAACGATTAAATCAGAATTGATTTGCACGGTGGTCCTTGCAATCGTGAGCTCGTCCTATTTTTTAACCAAACCTTGAGTAAAAGTTAAATTCACAGAATCATTGTTCGATCGTTACTGCTTTGTTACTAGAAAGTACATGAGTGATTCGCTGCATCAATTGCCACCAAATGTTTGTATCTGCTTAATCGCAAAAGAAATTTACCGTAGATTGGTAATCTATAAACATCTACTAACACCATGAGTATTTTAATTTTAAAACGTCAAATAATTGAATGGCCCAAAGAGAATTCCTGAGAAAGAAAATTCAAAACTAAAGTGGTGACATAACACTGTATAAATTGATACGTACAATTGCACTTTATATAAGTGTAATTTTAAATTAAAATGCAAAGTTACATAATTTGCAAGCCAAACTCTATAAGTAAATCTTTTATTTCATATTTTTTTTTTTTTTATAGTTTACTAAAAAATATCGATCACATTTAATATCTAATGCATTTTCAAATCGTGTTGAAGTTATTATCACCCGTCAAAAAGAGAAATGGGCTACAAGTATACAGTTTTGTATTTAATATTTAGTAATTCAAAGTTATCATGTTTTACCTTAATAAGGAATCACAGATAAATAGATCTTGTTTTATTTTAAATAATTAATTAATTTTGTAATAACATAATTTTATAATTTAGCCATGATTTCTCTTTTATTGATTTTATTTTAATAGGAATGTGAAATATCTGTCTAAGGAAGATAACAAATTTTCATTTATAAATATTTTTAACTTATACAACACACGTAGGTGCACTTTATATTTTTAAATTATTAAACAATAACTTTGGAAGATTTTAAATATTAATCTTTTTTTTTATCCGGAAACGACATTTTTTTTTGCATAATTTAAAAGTAATTTAAAGAGAGAATTACTATATAATATATGTTTATACACATTTTCCATGCACATGCAAATATTTAAAAAAATGTACAAAATTCATTGCAAAGTTATAAAAGCTTATGTGTACCAAATCAATGTCCGTATATTAATTATAATAAATTTTCTCAAATAATATACTTGGTGTTCTAAATAATCATAACCATTCCCAACTTTCGAAAAGAACGAAAACCTACGGAAAAAAAATAAAACGTATAAAAGTATTTTGATAGAATAAAAAAAAAAAGAAGAAGTATCGCGATAAATACCGATTACTTGTATGATGGTGAAATTGAGATTGTGCCACTATGCTCATGATAATTTTTGATAAAGGACTGAAAGTATAAACGCTGATGATTAATTGAAACCAATTTATATTGAATCCCGTAAAAAATTAGCCACCTTTTTGCACCTGCAAGAATCGGCAATTGCACAGTTTTAGCATATTCTCATGTTTTCGGTAGATTAACTTGAACTTGATTGCATTCAATTACTTAGCGAAACACCCATTTTTTGTAGACAATAAAAACAAATGCCAATTAAATAAGATTTTGTAATTTTGTTACTTCTATACATTTTAGTTAAAAAAAAAACAAAAAGATTATTAAAACATTGCAAAATATTTATTAGATCCCTTTCTGAATAGCTTATGTTATTTTTAATAAATGAGTTGAATTATTTCAATTTATTTAATATTTATTATTAATCATAAAGTTACCACTATTTACTTAATTATTTGTTGAAATGGAACTTGATTACTGATGACCATATAAAAAAAACATTCAAATTCCACTTAGTGTTAGTAATTGTTTTATGTCGACCTCCTAATTGAATAAACGTGTAGCTCAAACTCCCACAATAACAATACCCACTGAAAATTGCCATGCTACCTAATAATAATAATAACAACAACAACAACAACAACAACAACAACGTATGTTAAAGAATATACACGAAAATTGTATACTTATGTGTGTGTTACAGAAATTTGTACAGCAAACACTTTCATGAAATACCAGTATAAAATATTTGTACTTGCACAAGAGTCGAGGGATCGAATAATCGTTTATCAATCACTCGAAGTTGCTAGACTTGATAGAGCTGTTAAAATACCGGTTGCTAAAGAAAGGTTCTGGTGAAAATTCCAGAAATGTAATGGTTGCTCGTTCATGAATATTAAAGTCTTGGATTGAAAATGAAAGATGGGACGAGGTGTGGATTGGCCCGAGCGAGTAGGTAGATCCGCGGGTGTAGATAATGAAAAAGGCAGAATAATGGAAATGTGAAAAAGGCGCGGGGCGGGGTGGGGAATGGAGGAGAGATGCCTGGCTGATGGATGGAAAAATGGAAAATGAAAATTGGGCTCGTCGAGGCTGGCAAAGGGTGCTCGCTCGCACGTGCAGGCACAGGTAAACGTATTTCTGGGGAAGAGAAAAGAGGGAAAGCGCGGGAGGAAAGGACGGCGGAGCGGGGAAACTCCATTGTGGGAGGCGAAGCGAATCGGCCGATATCAGAGGAAATATGCGATCGACCGACAAGTTATAGGTGTTGTACGGAGACGTGAGCGAAAGCGGAGTAGTACGTGCCTGAGAAAAAGTATGCGAGGTGGAATATTGAATGCGAGCACCGTTGGAGTGCCGACGGAGGAGATGTGCAGCGGGTGTGGATCGGATTGAATCGGATCGGATCGGCTCGGAGCGGATCGGAGCGGAGCGGAGCGGATCGGATCGGATCGGGTTCGTGTCGAGAAATGTCTTATTTCGCTTTTTCATTTTTTCTCCCCTTGTAATTATATGTTCCGATGGATATCGGGCCCCGGCCAAGCCATCATCAGATGTAGATGCGGCGGCCCGAATGATTTCACGCTTCCTAGATCATAAAATTACAGCGTACGCGTTTCAGGCTAGGGCCACGTAACAGACAATGGACGTGGACGTGGATGTGGACCTGGACCTGGACGCGGGTGTGAGTGTGGGTGTGGGTGCGGACCAAGACCGGGAGAGAACTCTTTGGCACTTGGCCTACGTGTACCGGAACAGTGGGTGGGTATTTCGCTCGCCTACCAATTTATATCGAACCTGCCTAACAAAAACTATCTATAATATTGCATGCTCGACATCTTTTCCATCTTATCTTCAAATTCATCTCGCTCTCTCTCTCTCTCTCTCTCTCTCTCCCTCTCGCTTGGCCTTTTTTCAATAACTTATCCTTATCAGCAACGCTTGGAATTTCAAAAAGCAACACAGTCCAAACATTATTTAAATAATATTTTACACTCTATCAAGACTATCCAAACTATTTCGTAAATCTCTAATCTCTAATGTCTTGGTTAATTCGATTAATTAACTCATAAGGGTTACATAAAATTGAAAACTGGTTTTTGTTACTTAATGTTTAATGCAAAAGTAAAATTCTACTCTTGAACTCTTAGGTCTTATCGTTCATAAAATAATATTAGTCACAATGCACACGCTTACCTTTCAAGTAAATCATAGAGGTATATTTAATATATTTAATCAGTGACTCGAACGCTTCTTAATGCACGTAGTTATCAATTAATTACTTACTCTACTCTTTATATCAACGTTCAATTTTTATCTCTTTCGAAGAATTTTCACAATTTTAATCGCATTTTTAAATGTCATCTTAATCACGTTTGTATTCGTTTCATCGACTTCGATATTTATAATTTGGTTATCAATGTTGTTATTTTCACTCTGTTGTTCTATTAGTTGGATAATTTTAGATTTTTTGGCATTGTCATCAATACTATTGACTTCACAGACATCTAATCGAAATATCAATAATTTTTGCACATCATTCATTGTCTGCAAATATTTAGACCTGTATTGTTAAGAATTTTTAATTTAAACTCGATTAAAATATCTAAAAAGTATAGTGTACTTGAGTTATTATTGTTCATATTATTTAAATTCTTTGAAAATTATTCACGTATCCCAATAATTCAATGTTGATGTTTGAAACATTATGCATTTTATATTACAATGAAGAGCCGAATGTTTCTTTAGTTTTACAATTAAATATTCCTAATATTAATAATAAGTGTCGCATTGAAATTACAAGTTTACAATTTTCATCCTCATTAAACTTTGTATATATACTTAAAATCATTTTTTACAGGCAATTAGTTAATTTTCATTAATACTTTTTGTCTTTTTTTTGTGAGTTTTATACTATATAAATTAATCAATAAACATTATAAACATTAATACTTGTCTCAATTCATGTTATTATTTAAATGCATATAAATATACAATAGTGTAATTCTAAAACTTTTTTTTCTACAAAATTCTGGATGCATGACATTAGGTGCTGTCAAATATAAAACCATGATGAAATTTTTACTTTCAACAGTCTGCAAATTTAAGTTATTCTACATTTATGAACTTGAAGTGTGTTTTTAGTTATAAATATTATTCACTCTTTATCAAATGCTATTAAAATTGTTTTGAAATGATTCTGTGTCTAAACTACCAGATTAAAACAGTTAATCCAAATATTTAAAATACTCCAATAATATTATTACAGATGTATAAATGTATGCAAATAACTAAAAACTTACATTGATATAAATTTTAGCGGTAAGATATGTACATGTATAATTTTCACTTCCACATTTGCCGATTTTAAAATAAATTATAATCAATATTAATAGCATTCTATTTATGCTAAAAAATATTAAATACATACAAGAGTTGATAATGTTTAAACAATCGCACAAATTTTATCGACAGTATTATCTCGTATGAAATCACGTTTAATTGATTGAATACTTGCAAAGGTAGATTAATAATATAATATTTATGAAACTAATTCTTTGCTTAATTATTCAAGTAACATATACTTTGCTAAAAATACGTTTAAAATTATGGCACAAGATTTTTTGTGTTTAAGCAGTTAAAAAGAGCAAAATATGAAGTAAACGCTATTTTCTTACTATCATAATGAGTTGATTATATTTGAACGGTACACGCATAAATAAACCTTGAGAATAAACAGATATTCGACTTCGAATAATTATATTCAGCTTTTAGTTTGATAATTATAATAAACGGAACGAATCGATGCGACCGTCCTCGACCCCAGCAATAAAGCTGAGCTTTGACCAGCCATTACATAACATTATTGCTGTGAGTTATGCGTTGCATACTTTATCTCATATATTATATATTTTTACAATTTAAAATATCTTTTACAAGGATTCATGTGTTAATTTTTAATTAAAATTTTAATTTTAAGTTTATAAATTCTCTAAAGTCATACGGAATATATTTTATGCATCTATTCATCTTTTCATACTTAGAAATTAAGACACGTACAATCTTTTTCTGTAAATTTAAATATTTTGGATAAACCAACAATATCAAGATCAAAAACCAATTTTCGATTCTGACTAATTTAAATTAAAGAAAAACTTTTATTATATTTTAAAACAATTGATCTTTTTTTTATTTAAAATTTGTTATTAAATTTATAACATATTGTTCTTAGAATTTAACTAGGATTAAGATTAAAAAAATGTATATATTTACATCACAATTAAAATTCCAAATTTTTCTATTTTAGGATATTAGGACATGATAAAAGCTTGTGTATATAATATATTTTATAAAACTACTATTTTATTAAAAAATGCACTTCCTTTAATTTAAATTTCACCTTAATTATAAGTCAAATGCTATTTCGTAAAATTTTTATTTTATAATTAGAATGGAAATCTAACAAAATTATGATATGATATAAATGATTATTTAATGCAGAAAAGTAAAAAAACATTTTACTACAAAAAACTAACGAGAAAATACTTTTATTAGTAAAACTTCAATCTCTACATAATGATTAATATTTTTCTAAAAAAAAGAGATATGTACCATAACAGGTCATTTACTTTTAATGATGAAATTGCACATTTAAAAAGAAATTTTAAAAATACATATTTATCTATAATGAAAAAAAAATAAAATTAAATTAAAAAATTTTGGTACTTTTTTTTCTATTTTCTATATATTTCACCATTGAAACATTATATGTAATAATACATTTTGAATTTTAAGTAAATTTTTTTTTAATTAAATTCATTTGTTTATTTCAATCTATCTCAATTTTCCAACCATGTTAAGAATGAAGAATGCATAGATAAAAACTTAAATTAAACTTGAATGGAATAAATGCGATTAAGCTGCTTTCTCTTCTCCACATTACTGCGTAAGATGGATTTTTTACATAGATGAAATAATGCTCAATTTATAGTAATTAAATATTGCAATCATAAGCCACTATTGTATAAATTTAATGACAAAAAATTATTTTATATAAATCAGTCTTTGAAAAACTTAATGATGCTCATACGACATTTTGTTATTAATATGGCAGTAGTTATCAAGCAAGAAAGTAAGAAAGCAAGAAGAAAAAAGAAGATGTTTAATCATAGTCGTTCAATCCTTTAATTGAATTAATTTTAATAGTCATAAATTATCATAAAATAGGATAACTTTCGCTGAGATCAAGTGCTTTTTCTCACCATAGATCAACTATGAAAACATAAAATTTCATTTTTATAAAATTGTCCATAAACATTTTGATTTCTAAACGGAAATGAATAATTTTCCTCCACTCAAAAGTTTCTACACAAAATAAAGACACGAACTTTCGAACTTTGAGGGGAAGGGGACCTGCAACGATGGATCAATGCACTGGTATGGACATAACGATAGAAACTTTATTTACCACAAACAATTTCGTAATTTTTAAATAAATTTTTAAATACACGAATCAAAAGCGTTGAGTAAACTTTGTCTCCTAAAGAAGTAATGTAGGATCCATTACGTCGCACATAATTAGGATCAACAGCTCTGGATACATCATCCTTTCTAATAACCCGTTTTCTTAACGAAATTGTCGATTACTATTTCCATCTCGATCAGCATAATCACGTAATCATAATTGATTGTAATTCATCATTCGAGAAACCTGCTCAACCTGTCATTTACGTCTATCCGCGAATACTTAAAATTCCACTTTTGTATCCTAAATTGCACAGATTGTGCAATTGGAATTGATGAATTGCGTTGACAAATCCGAAATCATTACCTTTAGAAATATGAGTTAAATAAAAAACATTATTTCACAAATGAATCATAAAACTGATTCTTCTTATCTGCAGAATAGAATGTAATAATTGATAATTATGATGGTTTATATTTTAGCAGTTTATATTGAAGTATTATACAAAAATTAATATTCATATGTGTTTTCTTTTTTATATACAACATGAATACTTGGAATTCCAATTTTATTCACACTTAATAATTAGAAATTAAAATAAAAATTTCTCCATTCTTATTAATTACCAATTTCAAACATTTATAGTAAAATAATATTCATACAAAATCTCTAAAGATAAAGCATTTATATTTGCATTTTAATCATATTTTACGCTTAAAATATTATATCATCACTTCTAAAAGTTAATGGAGAAAAATTTACTAATATAACTTTGATGTAATTTTACATTTATAATTATCAAGTATTATATAATGAATACATTGAAATACAAGTTTTAAAAATTGTCCTGTTACAACTATTTATATACAATAAAAATTTGGTTATAAATTTAATAATTTAATCATAAAACTATTTTGCTTATTAGCCAAAAAATGATTTAAGCTACTAATATAATTTTAAAAAAATTCATCATATTATATCATAATTCAAAAAATTGAATGATTATAAAGCAAATGTCAAATGTTTATAACCTTGAAAAATAAAAAATTGCTTGAACTTATTAAATACTCAAAAAATTAATTTTTGAAGAATATTTTTAATAATTGATGTTGAATTATATTAAATATTAATATTTTGTTTTTAGTTTTTAAAAATTTTTTATTTTCTATTACAATAACAATAAATACTTTGCTTAATATTTAAATAAAAATAAAATAACCGTTAAAAATGACACACGTCAAATCAATGTAGATTGATTTAAACATGAATTTCATTTTGTAATTATGTAAATAAAAACATTGAAAAAGAAATAAAAAAAAATTATGCATGATCAATATTTTGTATTTTTATTTATAATACTCTTACAATCAATGGCGATATTGTATTATTTCAATAAAATAATTTCATAAACACAAATTTCTCAATTTTTATATCTAAAATTCTTTTTTAAAAATCCAATACAAATTTCATACTTTATGAATTCAATTTTTAATATAAATTATAATTATTTTTAAGAAATTATTATTTTAGAGTTCAATAACATATTGTGTTCCATTATATTATATTATGTAATAAATATTCAAAAATTTAATTAAAATATTAATTATCAATTAGTACTTGATACTTGATTCTGGTTTACTATATTAGTGGTACTCACAATTACATTCACGAACCTTTAAAGCTTTTAAAAAAATGCATTGATCCAAAATTGTGCATAAAGGCATACCTAAGTTATTAATTATTATTAAAACTTGGTCACTTATGCAAGTATGCTTATTTATAATGCTTTTGCACTTAAATTAATTATTATATCATATCACGAAGTCGAAGTGATAAATATCACTTATTCGACACTTCACATAATTCATTATGCAACTAAATACCTTATAATTATTTTTAGTAATTAAATAAAAAATATAGTTTTATTTAAAAATTTAATTTATGGACATTAACATTATGTTTAATTAATTATTAATTAACATAATTAATTCAAAAAAGTAAAATTTTATAAGTCAATAATAGAGTATTAAATAATTTTAGAAGTTTAATGTAGGTCAAAAAAACAATCAGCTTAGCATTTCTTAGTAATAGTGTCTTAAATATTTATAAGGAATATTCTATAGAATAATTTAAATGTAAAACAAAAATAAAAAATTATTATAATAATAATTGTCTTATTAAACAATTTGATTTCAGTCGAAATTATAGAAATTTTAGAAATTCTTTGATAAAAATAGTAGATCAGGTAAAACTTAATAATGGCTAGAATAAAATACTACAGAAATTAAATTAAATTGAAAAATATATAAAAAAAAAAAAATTATAATTATTTCCAGATAAATAATATGATATAGAATCAATATTTAATTCCAAGATTGTAAATATTGTGATTTAAAATTTTATAAAAAAACTTAATAATCATTGCTTTTATTTTTATAATTTATATAAATGAATTAAAAAATAATAGTAAAATTTTAAATAATATTTGTGTATTTATTATTAACTTTTTTAAACTTTTAATAATAATAAAAATAGCATACTAATGATAATGCAATGATGTTGAAGATATAAACCAATATATTTTATGTAAAAAATAAATCTGATTACCCAGTATTATAATATTATAATAAGTAGTATCATATACAGTGGTGTATTAATCATAAACCTAGTATTATACATAATGATATTGAAATTTTAGATATAAGTTTTTTTTAACAATATTGATAAGATCCAGTTCATAGATACTCCAATTGCATTAAATTAGATAAGTGAATTATATGTACAAAAATATAAAAAATACAAAGTATTTGAGCAGAACAGATTTATTTCATTTTGCTTGTATTGCAAGCGTATACATTTCAAATAATGCAAGGTTATATGAAAAATATTTTTAATACTAAATTTTTTTCGAAAAAATCTACCAAATTCTAAAATTGTTACAAAAGCTCATGTTAATGAGAAAAAAAAGGTACAAAATGATATGATGGTTTGTAGCAAAGAAAATAAAATGTAAGAGCTTTTGGAAGAATAGCATAAATAAACTGAAATTAGTGTTTATCGTAACAACAGGCACTGATATTTTCGATCTAATTTATGTTATGATATAACATCTTATATTTAACTTCCGCACATGTGATTCAATGTATAATTCGGATATACGATTTCATTCATACCTTTGGAAAAAAGCTATCGGACTTGGTTTTATATTTTTGAATGAAAATTCACTTCTTTATTAATACGTGATGTAAAATATTATACTAAAATTTATCATTTCTACAAGGAATTCACTTTGAAAACTATATTTGTGCTTTAAATCAAAATAAATTATTCGTAAAGAATGCTTGGCTATCAGTTTTCAAATTCTATGTCGTAAGTCTAGAATATTTTTGCAATTCAATTCTATACAATATATTACAGTGCATGAGTTACGTGACTAAACACCAGAGATTAAAAATAAATATTTAATTTTATGCAATATTCTATACAATTTGTTGTGCTAACAATTTTGACGATTAAATTCTGCTTCGTTGTTGATTAGCTGAGACTGTTACTCGTGGAAGGTACTCGAGTCATTTTACGTGTAATGGTCATGAATTAATAAAGAAATTTTTAAAAAATAATATTAACATACGATGATTTTATTTACGGATTACTGATTCTAGATGAAAATAATATTTGCGTAACGTTTTCGATTACCAGTATTTTTTGCCGTCGATTATTTATAAACTTGTTTTTTATTTGACTCTTTGCAGATATTCACAAGTATTTATCTTATAAGACTCGTGTCAAGTATGTAATAAACCATTTATAACACTTTACAATGGTCCCTAATTGAAAAAGTGTCGAAATATTTTTATTGAATATTCTTGTTTGAAATTCGTGACCTCAAGATTCCAAGGAGGTTTCCCATCCCAAATCCGCAATCGAATTTCAAATACACGCTGGTCTGGCTATTTCCAGTGTAATCAGAAGCCGCTACTGCTGGTTCCCTAAATGCACCTGACGTCATCTCCCAGATTTTCTCCGATTACCGACCGACCGACCCAATGACCGAGAGTGAAAGCACAGCATTTGTGTTTACCAAACAGAGGAACCTCGTCAGGATGAACCTGAGCAGACGGATCCAACGTCCTGGACCAACGGTACAGCTCTGCAAATGTGTGGTGACTGTGCGCTCGCGGAGAACATTTAAAATAGCTTCGTTTGACCTCGGACGTTTGTCCCAGTCACGACTCACCTCCAGCCTCTTCATCCTCCTGACGCGTGAAACTGTGGAACCCGATTTTCCGGAACCTCTCCAACACCTCGCCAGGTGCTGCTAATGCAAATCAGAAATCGGCAACAAATATCTCAGTCATAAAATCGATTTTATCTCCGATATTCGTCGGTTCTTTCGACGCTACCACTTATCGCTGAAGCTTTTTCGTCGAAAATTTTTCGTCATTTCCCTAAGAAAGAGCGATCCATATTTTAGGTGTCCCTGTAAGTTAAGTATTCAAAGGTAAAAATACGTATTTACCCATCCGCACTCATCGCAGTTACTCACGTGCACGATTTTTCTCTTTTCTTTCCCAATTGAAATTATTTATATCGATTTATAGCTGTGATTGAGTATTGTTTTACCGCTTAAATCCAATGCCACCAACCTAACAGAGAGTACAGTGAGTAACATTCGGTCTGGGACCAAAAATTTGCTAAAATTTCTACTCGCACACATCAACAGAATTTCATGAAAGCACATTTGTGTATTTGTGTAATACGTACAGCTTACCGTACAATTGTTACGAGAATCGATTGCAATAATAATAAGGAAGGTGAATTCAAGATTAACCAGTAGAAAATCAATTTAATGTTAGTAAGGCAAACGGAAGAAAGTTTATTGTTGATATTGGCTGTACGTTACAGGTGTAAAAAAATATAAAAGTACATTCACCTAAAGTACAATGCTCGGCTTTATTATAATAGGATTTCGTGAGAAGAAATATTATTGCCACGAGCCTAATCCATTCATTCTCGCACTGAACACACGAGTCATTACGTACGACAGCCAATTAAAATAAATTAACGTCTACAAAAAATCGATTTTTATTTCATTTGTATCCCAGGGCGCTTTTAACGCTAACAGTGACTTTAAATCCAAGTGAAAGAGACGAATTATTGCTTTAATTGAATTACTGGGAGCTGCAAATGTTTCGCGGTTTGAAAGTTCGTGAAAATCCAAATATCGGTGGACCAAGTGAGTGACGTACTAGAGGCGATTTTGAATATTCGAACGTCAGTTGAAAAGTAAAAGTGACGGATAGGTTGGGCCGAGCTGTTAAGTTCGTCTCGTCTGCGTTTGCGGTCGACGCCGAAAAATAAATTAAAATTAAGCTTTAAATTGCGAGTGACCAGGAGTAGCCCGATGGAGATAAATGCAAAAGGTTGACGGCGGCTTGACGTGACTCGAGAGTTCGCTTTGTAAAAATAGTTTGTAAAAATAAAAACGGCCGAGTGCTGTTGCGCGAGTGAGTGCGAACTCAGGGCCGGAGGTCAGTTGGTCGCGACGACAAGTCCGGGGTAACGTCCGGGGCCAGTGGCACCCCGACGACACGACTGCTCACCTCTTTGGGTCCAGCAACTGTGGCACTCCTGGCACAGCGTCGACCACTCGCTTTGCAGATCTTCGTGATTGGCCATGGCGCTTGTCCTTCCCCTCAGACGCCAGCCGTGACCTTGTCGCCCGCATTCACGGCGTAAGCGAGTCGCGCGGGCTACCGGACCTCATGGATGCGCGGGTTCCTCGTCTCCGTCGGGCAGACCTCCTCGCGCGTTCTCTCGCGGTCGCCCGTAGCAGCGACTCGACTGGGCTCGCGCGCGCGCGACCGAGAGACTCCTCGCCTCGAGTGTAATGATAGCGCCGGGCTCGCGCGTGACGCTGCCTGGCACCCGGACAAACAGATATGCTCGCCGCCGCAAAAAAGTTATCGCTGCCAACGCCGCGCTCTTGGACCTACTCCGAGTTCCTCGGGCACGGGGATTTTGGTCCGGCGATCTAACGGTCTAAAGTCGACACCTTCTACTCTCTTGCTCTGGCACACTATTGGGCGCCGATTATTACCTTTTGAATTATTCATGTGCTCGGCATTGCAAAAACTGATTTATCTCATTCGAGGAGACTCGCTCGGTCAAGCGGCTCCCCGACGATCGGGTTCATTCTAAAAAATCCATGAAATCGTGTCGATGAAGGGTGAATATTATTAATAGAATATATGCAACAACAAACTTATATTTATGCGCGACCGACAAATACAATGAATTTCATATTATCAATTCCATTGATTGATAATGAATATTGCTTTGCTTCTCAAAGACCCGATTATGCATGTATAAAAAAACATTAATCTGTTAATCGACTTTCTCATCCGTCATTGATAAAACTTTTACAATGATAACATTTAATAAAAGTTGTTACTGTACAGATAAGAACGTAACCTAAAAAATGTCGATTAATATATACACGAAAGTGTTATCCAACACTTGGATATTTAAACGATTATTATCTACAGTATTGAAATAAAAGTCTATGATTACATGAGATGAAAGCCACGAAGTAATTATAAATAGCCATAAAAATTCACTATGTCATTAATCATATCTTTGTAATATTTTAAAACATAAATAAATATTCTTTTTATTATATTAAGATTTACTGAAATGTATTAAATAACTTAAATTATATACTATAATAACAGCACAATATCAAAGTAATTACTTTTTAATTTTATATGTTTTTTTTAATTTAAATTCTTTTAAATTTATGTTTCAATTTAAAAATTTTTTTTATTCATATGAAATTACATAATAAAGAATTATAGTTCCAAATTGATAAGAAATCAACATTTCCACAATCTCAAATAATTTTGGAAATTATGAATACTTCGTTATTAGAAAATTTACTTCCTTATATTTTAACAAGATTATTCAGTGTTTATAACAATAATTTATTAAAATGTATTTGTATCATAAAAATTATATTTCATATGTTAAAATTGAATCTGAATAAAAAAAATTACTTTTAACATGTAATATAAGAACGTTTTAATGTACTTCAATTATAATTCAATAATTTATTTCATTATTTTTTAACTTTGTAATATAATTGAAATTTAATAAACTTAATTTTAATATATTATTATGATTTTTACTGTGGTAAATAATATTTTATAAAATGCATTAGAAAAAACTTTACTTATTTAAAACATAAATTAATACAGACATTAATTAATATCTATATCTATATATGTATATTTTTTTATATAGAAACACCTTTGTATTTTTAAATTATATTAATTTATGATAATTGGCAATATTATATTTAATAAATATTATAAAATTTGAATATTTGTACTTGTCATCATTAAAAAGAAAAACTAATAAATATTTAACAACACTTCTAATATGACCATTATAATCAAATAAAAATTATAATTAATAGAAAAAAAAAATTGTATAAAGCTAATAGTATACAAACAAGTATAAATATTCAAGGACTATGATGTAACTACCACATTCATTAAAAAAATATAAATTCATAACATAATTATAATCATCAAATCTCTTAAAAAATAAATAAACAATGTTTATATTACATTTTTAACTAAAATACTTTATTTATGTGACAGATCATATATTTATGTAAATAATTATGCAACATAAAATAATCCTACATACTTTTTTTTCAATTATTTTTTTTATTTTTTAAAAAAAATATTTATACATGGACCAATTTTTGTAAAGTAAACTCTAATAGTAATGTTTATATAATAGTAATATGTTATACATTATCAACATTACATAAAAAAATATATATTTAAGTACATCATTACATGTTGTAAAACATTCTATAGAATTATTATACAAATCATTTTAAAAAATCAAAATATAAACAATTTAAGCATTTTAAAAATTTCTGTAAGTATATCTCTCTAAACAGAAACCTAAAAAGTTGGATCTTTATTTTTTATCATATCTATAAGTAGATATTTGTAGAATTTTTTAATAAATAAATTATTCATGGATGTAGTTGATATTATAATTAAAAAAAAATTTTTCATCCAAATAATTTGAAAATATTTTTAAATTTTATTATAGTTAACTTATCTAAGAATAAGAATTATTTAATAAAACTTTTTGATACATGTAATAATAAATTTAATTTATGTTGTGATATAAAATAGTATCTATTCAAATAATAATTTTTATCATAAATGTAAATTAATTGTACAAATTAACTTTTTACACATGCATAATAAACTAATCATATTATAAAATTATGTACATTAAATATATTTTCTTTAAAGTATATTAAATAAGTCTAGAAGTACTATATTTTTTTATTTTTTAACTTTTAAAAAGCCTGCTGTATTTGAAAAGTATTTTGCATTTGCTTCATTAATTTTTTTCTCTGCAGCTTGAGGATTTACTATTTCCAAGCCCTTAAAAATTAAAATAAATGTAATTATTAATACATAATATTTCTTTTTATTTTACAATGATTATATATTTTATAAAAATGATTACATACTTGAAGCGGTGTAAAAGCTATACTTGAAGCTGTACCAGAAACTTGCTTTTTAACTGTTGTACTACCACCCCAGTGTTGCTGTTTTTGTAAATTTTTCTGTAAAGTTTTAGAAATTCGAACCTTTGTTTTCTCATCTATTTGTGGTAACCGAATTCTTCCAGTGCCTGCTTTTCCTATCGTACCTCGAGTATAGCCAAGATCTTCCTGGTATGCATCACTTTCAATCTGTAAAATTAAAATTAATTTATTATTTTAACATTTTATTAAATCTTATTAAAAGCAATTAATTATTCTTTTAATACTTTTTTATCTTAAATTAAATAAATTTATGTTGAAATTTCTTTTTAATTAATAAAAAACGAATTACCTATTTTTAATGTTTTTACTACTTCATCAACTTTAAAATATTCTTATATTTGTTATAAAAAATTTATACTTATTTTAAATATAGTTTCATATTTATACTTACATCAGCGAAATTCATTCTATTGGCTTGTTTTCTGAATTCTGTTATGGCATAACGTTCCTTCATTTTTCGAACCCTTTTACCACCCCGCTTTTTCCTACCTGGATCAATTGGTTTTGGTAATGGCTTTATAAATTTAACAGGTGGAGGTTCTAGTAATTTATCTAATTTCTTTTCTATTTCTTCATGTAATTGTTGACCTATTTGACCATCTGTGCTATTATGACAAGCATCTACACGAGCTGCTAATGTACTTTTTGCTGCAACAAGTCTTGATGCTTTTCTTCTTAAGTCCTAACATAAATTTAAAAAAATATATTTATTTTATTATTATATTCATAATATTTGATAAAGGAAAAAAATTCATTTAATTAAAATGAACAAATATTATAATTCGAAAAAAAAAATACTTTAAAACTTGTGCATTGTTAAAAAAATCTAATCTCTCACTTTTGTTAAATTAAGATTATTTTTAAAAATTATTATATGCTAAATAATATTAGAGCAAACAATAAAAATATGAAAATTTTTAAAAACTGAATACATGTGTATTTTTCAATTATAAATTAATTGTACTTTAATATATATAAACATTTAATATAGATTTAAATACAAGTGTATACACATGAAATATTTAGATTAATTTTCCTACATATATTTCTTTTTTTAGATTGTAAAATTATTATCCTTTGCCTTAATATCCCAAATATTATATGAATAAAAATATTTAATACATATAAAAGAAAAATTAAAAATGAAATAATATTTTCTTACCTGTGGTGTATCTTGTACAATTTTAGAATAATAAATAAATCCTGTATGAGGCAATGCTGTCACTTGTGAAAAACCAGATAGTGTAATTTTTTTTGTTCCCAAAAGTAAAATATTACACGCAGGCATTTTTGATAATTTTGTTAAACCTCCAGCAACACCTTATAAAAAAATTTTTTTAAATTACTAATTATTTCTTAATTTACAAAAAATAATCAAAAAATATGTACCCATAAGTTTTGCTGCTGTTGATGCACCTACAATTGCTGATAAATTTGGAGCAATGAATGCCATTCTACTTTCTACATATTCAAATATTCTTTGTTTCAAATTATTTAGTTCAATAGCCATATCACAAGCCTCATCAATTGCTTCTTTTTCAGCTTCTGTTAGTAGTTGACTGTAAAATATTAATATTGTGTCACTTTCATATTCTTGTTTAAGAATTATTTTTTATTTTTTAAAAAAGTTTTTTGTATTGTGTTTTTTTTTATTTTAATTCTATATAATTTTATTATTTTTAACAATATAATAAAATTAGTTAGTCATAATACAGAAAAATATTAAATAATACAACTACGAAATACATTCTTTATAAATGTGAATAAATTTTTAATTGTAATTTGAATTTAAAGTATGTACGTTTCGCATAAATTGTTTTAAAAAATATATTACTTAGTAAATTACCCTTGTGTTGTTGAAGCAGTCACAGAAACAACCATAATTGTTGCTTGTGTAAGGAATTGCTGTAAGATTTCATTATTTTTGGCTCTATCTAAATCATTTCCTAATTCTTTTACAGTCATTAAATATTCTAAATGCTCAACTACTAGAGATTCAAGCTCCGGAAATCTTTTTGAATATTTACTAGTTGTAAATCTATGTACAGTTGCTGTGAAACACAAGATTGATTAACGAAATAAATAATGACTAAATATAAAATACAAGTTTACATGTATATATTCATAAATAAAATTATAAATATTTATTGATATAAAATGAATTTAATAAAGAATTTTTAATTTTCCACAAAATATTATAATGATAAATAACTACCAATTTCAGTATCTATTTCAACAGCCAAATTATTAGCTTCTACAATTAACTGATATTCTGGATCTGACTCAACTGGACCAACGATATCTGAAGATTTTCGAAGAACTTTACTATATTTATCAATTTCAGATGTAACTTTTTGCATTAGTGGTGAGTCCCTTAGCTTGGCAAGTTCTCTAACAGAATCAACTTTTATGTCTACAAATATAATGAAAAATTATTAATTTAATAATTTTATTATTGATTAAATATATTGAACAATTTGTTAATTTTAAAACTAACCTTTTTCTATTATTTTAGAAGACAACGATGTTGGAATAAGTTGTTCTGGTGCAGGCTCTTCGAATGGTTCATCAGCATCATCTTCGAGATCAGCCAATAGTTCATCAGCCAAAGACATTTTTGATGATTTTTAATATAATTCTAAGCTTGACTTGCAATAACCAAATAGATTTACAATTGTTCTACTGTAGCGTCAAATACTCCGCAATGTAAATCAAACAAATTAATAACATAACTTGTATTTCTAAAAACAAACATTAATATAGAAGGTACACAACACTAAAAATAAAAAGCAACTGCATCTTCATATCTACTTAGTACCGATTAATACCAATAGATGCTTATAACACTACTTGTGATAGCAGAAGAAAAATGACCACCCCCAACCACCCCCGCGCCAGCCAACGAACTTTCGAATTTCCAAAAAAAAAAAATATGGACGGGTAGATCTTCAATTGCACCCTCCGAAAAAACTATTTTTTTTAACTGCACCCCCCTTAGATTTTGAGAAAAAAATTCATAAAGATTTTGAACAACAAAAATTTTGTACTCGCGATAACTCGATCAATACTCAATAATTTCGATCAATTTTTTTTTTAAACAAATGCACCCTCGCCCAAATTAATTGCACCCCCTCTATATTTTTAATTTAAATAATATTTATAATAAAAAACTATAAAAACTCTTAGGCCATGAACTAAAGCCAAAGCGCATGCGTGAACAAGCCCAACACGATGACAAGGAAATTTGAATTTAAATAAATAAACTAAACCAATCAATCAACTAAAAATTGTGCAAATTATTAATTAATAATCCACAAACAAGTAAAAAAAAATTTAATGGTACAAAGAATATCAAATTGTCGATACGCAAGCAAAAGATGGACAAATAACACTAAAATATTAAAAATACTGTTTTTTTAATAAAATATGAAACAATTAATGCATCAAGGTAAATCTTCGTAGGCTGGCTCTTCGATACTTTACCTACACGATAAAATAACTTTCATCAAATGCACCCTCCTGATTTTCGAGAAAAATCGAAATTTTATATCATCAAAAAAATTTTTTTTTATTTAATATCTAGAAAACTAGACCAGCTAGCCACGTCATTTTTTTTTAAACAAATGCACCTTTTTAGTACTAAACAATTTAATTTTTTCAAGAATATCGCTCAAATATTCAATTAAATAATGCAAAATTATTGCAGAATGCATTTGTACTGTAATAAAAAAGTTATCAGCGCCACTAGCGGTCAAAATGAAACTAGTAATACTTTTAAAGAGAAAAGCAAATAATTATATTTTTTTTTTATTTATTAACGAACAAATAAAAACAATTGAATGAAAAAACAACAATTTTATTCCAAGACATCATTCTTCAATTCGCCAATGTATGTTTCAAATCTCAAAAACTCATAATTTTGTTTTTTCCATATAATAATATTAGAATTCTTTATTTTTCAGACTGAAGAATAACTTAACAATCTTTCACTGTCAAAGCCTGCTCCACAAATATAAAGTAGTATTCTTCAATTCGCCAATGTATGTTTCAAATCTTAATTATCATAATTTTGTTTTTTCCATATAATAATATTAGTATTTTTCTTTTCTTTTCAGACCCAATGAAAGTATCAAGAAAAGCAACTTCATGATGCTATGTTGATAAAGCAACATTGTCCACCAACTATATAAATTATAAGTTTAATATAATAATACTAGACAAAACAATTTCTAAACCTTGAAACATTTGAAATGTACACATATCTTTAATTGAAATTTTTTTTTTGCAGAATATCAAGAGCTAGATTAATGGGATATTACAATACAAAGGAACATAAAATGAACTAAAATGTTAATAACAATTAAATAGGTAAAGAAATTTTATTCATTATACAATCTATTACAAATCATTAAAAATTATGTTTTAATACAACAAAACTTATATTAACACATTCGGTTTAGATTACAGTTATCCATTTTTTGAAAAAACAGTATTTGTACTTTTTCCAAAGGCTGAAATTTTGGTGCAGATTCCTCTACAGTTGTTTTACATATAAAAATTATCAAGTATCCCACCTGTATTTGCTATGAGGTCGTGCAATAAAATTGTTGTTTTTTCATTCAATTGTTTTTATTTGTTAGTTAATAAATAAAAAAAAAATATAATTATTTGCTTTTCTCTTTAAAAGTATTACTAGTTTCATTTTGACCGCTAGTGGCGCTGATAACTTTTTTATTACAGTACAAATGCATTCTGCAATAATTTTGCATTATTTAATTGAATATCTGAGCGATATTCTTGAAAAAATTAAATTTTATAGTACTAAAAAGGTGCATTTGTTTAAAAAAAAATGACGTGGCTAGCTGGTCTAGTTTTCTAGATAATAAATAAAAAAAAATTTTTTTGATGATATAAAATTTCGATTTTTCTCGAAAATCAGGAGGGTGCATTTGATGAAAGTTATTTTATCGTGTAGGTAAAGTATCGAAGAGCCAGCCTACGAAGATTTACCTTGATGCATTAATTGGTTCATATTTTATAAAAAAAACAGTATTTTTAATATTTTAGTGTTATTTGTCCATCTTTTGCTTGCGTATCGACGATTTGATATTCTTTGTACCATTAAATTTTTTTTTACTTGTTTGTGGATTATTAATTAATAATTTGCACAATTTTTAGTTGATTGATTGGTTTAGTTTATTTATTTAAATTCAAATTTCCTTGTCATCGTGTTGGGCTTGTTCACGCATGCGCTTTGGCTTTAGTTCATGGCCTAAGAGTTTTTATAGTTTTTTATTATAAATATTATTTAAATTAAAAATTTAGAGGGGGTGCAATTAATTTGGGCGAGGGTACATTTGTTTAAAAAAAAAATTGATCGAAATTATTGAGTATTGATCGAGTTATCGCGAGTACAAAATTTTTGTTGTTCAAAATCTTTATGAATTTTTTTCTCAAAATCTAAGGGGGGTGCAGTTAAAAAAAATAGTTTTTTCGGAGGGTGCAATTGAAGATCTACCCGTCCATATTTTTTTTTTTGGAAATTCGAAAGTTCGTTGGCTGGCGTGGGGGTGGTAGAAAAATGGCGCCATATAAAGAAAAAAGATAACGCAAAATATATTCAACAATAATTTATTTCATAATCTTAATTTAATTATAAACACAAAATAAGTAAAAATGATTTTATATACAAAATTAATAATTTCAAATATTCAATGTTTTTCAAAATTAATTTCTCTCTAATATTTATATGTGTAACAAATTATAAATAGTGGCTTATTTTATTTTTTTAATTTTGTTTTATTAGTTAATTATTTATAATAGAATTGTACAAATGTATATATATATATGTATATGCGTGTATATATAATCTATGCAGAGCTATAAATTTATCAAATTTAATATTCTTAAAAATTAATTAATAAACCAATTAATTGAATTTTCCAGATATAAAGTATTTATAAAATGTGTGTAATTTACTAGATTAATCTATTTATGAAGTTAATTGTCATTTATACTAATATCTTAAAATAGTAATAATATATTGTACTTAAAAAATCAATAAATTTCTTGAATAAATAAATTAAATAATTTAAATGAATCTATATTAATTTTATACCGAGTAGTTTTTGAATAAATTATGTAGATAAAAATCACTAATGTATTAAAAATACTGTAAGAGAAACTTTATTATAAACAGTGATTTCTATTAATATTCATTTTTTATTATAACAAAAACGAAAAAGTTATTATTTATTGGCATAAAATAATCAAATTGATCGGCAATTCTTAAAAAAATATAATTTCAATGATATTATATGAAATATAATACGGAAAAATAAAATCATATAAAACAAAAAATTTAAAGCAACAGTCTTAACTATTTTTAATCATTTTCTTGTATTAAATATGAATAATTTATTTAAATTTTTATCATCTAAAATGTAATAAGAATTATTCAAAACGAATGCTTTTAATATGAATATAAAATCAATTTATTTAAATATAATCAGAATAAAGTCTGAACTTAAATATAAACATTTAATAATTTAATTTACATACAAAGAAATTGTGAAAATAATATGCATTAATTAACAATAAATCTAAAAAAATATATAATTAAACAATTAATTTATTTCACAAGCATTAAGTAGAGTACGTAGTGAGCTCATATTTTAATTAATAGTAAACTCTATTTTAATTGACGGTAAGGTTGCCAGGATAGGATTTTAATAAATTGAAATCTCTAACCAGAATTGACCATGAAACATTTTTGTAGACAACCTACTTTAAGATTGTGAAAATTTAAGAAACGTTTTATTAAAAAATTACATCTTCGTTTTTTCAGTTCTATCCAAACTCTTTGTATTGTTCTATATAATGCTGATACGTATAAACATACATGAATTTTTTTAATATATACTCTTGCTGTATTAATAATATAATAATACTAATATTGTATTTATATTTATATTTATATTTATACATTTATGAAAGTATTAGTCTTGCCAGATATTCATAAATTATTGTTATAAAAAATAAATAATTTCGTTTATTATAAGTTTGAATAATTTGACAAATCAGATATTGCATTAGAACTTTTATACTATAATTAAAAATTAAAGTTGCTAATTTATCAATCAAATAATTATTGAATGAATGCATTAAGTCAAGATTATGATTTAATGTTTTTGTCGTTGCTAAAATTACAATTGGAACTGTAAAATTGCTATTTGTAGCTTTGAGTGTGGAAATTGAGGTGTTTCTACCTACAAATTTTGAGTAGATGTCACCAACCACTTGCTACAGCTAAAACCACAATTTCTTAATTGAAAAGAGCACTTAATTTTTTTTCTATTGCCTTATTATAATATAATTTAAAAGTTTAATGTTTTATCTTGTATTATAATGATTTAATTTATTTCAAATCGAATTCATAAGTACAATGCAATTGTAAATTACAAAATGAGTATTATTCCCACACGAAAAGCATTTCATAATTTACGGAATTGACTTTAAACGTAGAGAAAAAAGATAATAGAGTGAGAATAAAAATAAAAAATAATCAATAATAAATCATTTAATATGTTGTCACAATTACTCATTTGAATAATTGACTCCTTAGTGTTGGTGGAAATGTAAATTTGGAAAAAGGAAAATACTTGACAACTTTTACTTTCAGAAACTCATAAGATTTGAAATGTAGGTCATAAGTTATAAATGAACTTTACCAAGTATTTATCTGTTAGGAGTTTGAAGAAAATGTGCTTCTCTCAAATCTGTAAACGAATTAAATTGTTAAACGATCGGTGATTATCATATCAATAGATTTCGCAAAAACAGTTTTGACCCAAATTTACTAGGTTATAAAAATCTATTATTACTTGCTCGATCAATGATCTATTTAAAGATAATGTTGGACATTTATCACAAATATTCAATAATGTACACATTGAATAAATAAACCAAAAAAATGAACCACTCGATTAGTTGTTTAATCAGTAGGAACATTACAAATTTATTTTACTGATTTTATCGATTAATGAAATTGTAAATTTAATTGCACGTGATATAATTATTTTTTGGCACTCGATGTACTCAAGAGATTTATAGAAGCTGACATTCTCTTCTTTAAGAATGACAAAATGTGTTTAAGCTGGAGTAAGGAAAAAAAAAAAAAAAAAAAAAAAAAAAAGTACTTTGAAACAATGTTGAATTCGTAAGTCATAACATGGAACGACGATGAAAAGGTACCGATGAATCGATTAAAAGAGACAATTGTTGATAATCGGAGCCAAATAATTCTGTTAAAAAAAAAAAAAGGCACAATTATAATTTACAGCTCACAAAGTGTTAATCTCAAGATTATTGAAATCTTGCGAAAAAATTCACGAGTGAGAAAGCAGGGAGAAAACGAAATTGACCCCCACGCAAATCGAAAAAATAGAAGCAAAAAATGGGTCTCGGGCCAAGGATGATGATGGACCTTTTGGTCCATCATCATCATCATCATCATCATCATCATTATCATCATCACCGTCACACATCCTCCAAATCACCGGATATCGATGGTCACAGAGAGGGCTAGGGGGAGGGGCAGAAAGAGATTACGGTGCTACGAGTACCTTGGAATCGGCAAAAAAGTGCTCGGAACTTTTTGCAAGTGCGGTTGGTAGCAGAGTTCGAAGATCGGAGTTGCATCCGTAGAAATACCACGGGCTCACATGCCAAGATTGAAAGAGAAAGAGGAAAAAGAACGGGAACACGCTCGCGGAGGCTGCGGCGAGGGGGGAGGGGGAGCGGGGGGGAGGGGAGGGCATATAATTAAAAGAGCAAGGCAAATAATCTAGGAGAGCAAATCCAAGGCGTGGGTTCGGCTCTCGGGGAAAAGAAAAATACCCGAGGCCACGCGCGAGTCCACCGGGCCTTATTGCGCATTAACGCATTATATAGCGCGCCCATTCCGAAAATAATATCGCAGCGCGAAAATTGCACTTTGACGTATCGCGCGAGCGAGGGGCGAATTCGAGATTTAGCGCGTTGAGTATCTCCCGTCCTCGCCCGTCCTCCTCATATTTCGGCCGCGCGAGTAATTCCGTGGGCCGCTGCCCCGCGTTCTGGCAGCTTCACTCGGTGAACGCATCGGGATATTTAAGCGCTTTTCCTCCGAAACAGAGAGAGAGAGAGAGAGAGAGAGAAAGAGAGAGCGCAATTGAGAGGGGGTGGGAGAGAAAGGGGGGCGGTTTCTCTCTCCCGCCCCTCCGCCGTGCATTTTCACGCGGTAGACTCCTGGCCGTTCCCTCGCCCGCCCTCGTCCTGCCGAGCCTGTTTTTTCCAAAGTCACTTCCTCGGGCCCGCGGGCGTTCTCCGCGCTCCCCAGCACCTAGAGCAGCTCGACCTAGAAGTCGAGACTGTTAAGACTGTCCCACCTATCAGCGAGAGAAAGAGAAGGGAATAATGGTTTTTGTCGGATGCACCGGAGTGCGCCGCGCTCTCTCTCTCTCTCTCTCTCTCTCTCTCTTCCCTCCGTGCGGCGCGGCTGGAGCAGAGTGTCTGTGTGTGTGTGTGTGAGAGAGAGAGAGAGAGAGAGAGGGAGGGGCTCGTTACGGCGTACGCTGATTCAATCATGATCGATTATCAGGAAGGAGCCGCCGCCGCCGTCGCCACCGCCGTCGTCGCCGCCACTCGGACCTCGTCGCCGTCGACTCGCGTCGCCTCCTCCTCACCTGCTCCCCTGGCCTGGTGATGCTGCCGTCGCTACTGTTGCGCCCGCGCCCGGGACCAATGAAAGGAAAGCCAAACAGAGGGAGCGCGTACTTTCTTTCGCTCCGTCTCGCTCGCTCGCCTGCAACTGGTGTGCCTCTGCGAATTCCCCTCTTTCGCGAGAGCGGCGCTCGCGCTGGAGACTAGCGAGCCCGGAGCGAGAGAGAGAACAGCTGCACCGGACCGGGAGCAAACAGAATATTTTTCGCGTCCGTCCCTCGCGGGCGCGTCAAAGGCCGCCTGCGGCTTTTCCAATTCGGACGGGGCTCGGGTTCGGGCACCAGGACTCCCAGGACGCAAGCGGTCGGGGGCTGGGCGAAGCGTCGGGCGGAAAGTGGAAAGGTGTGCGCCGTGCCGCATCCACACACACGTACGCGCTCGCGGAGAAAAGGAGGAGGAGGAGGAGGAGGAGGAGGGGCAGAAGGAGGACGAAGAATAAGAAGAACAAGAGGAGCGAGAAGCGAGGAGCTGCTCTCTCGGAGAAAATGCTCGCTCGGTGAGAAAAGTGCGCCTTTTGAGAAAAGGAGGAGGTCAGGGAGTCCGAGGAGGCTCATGCGTCTACGTTGTGTACCGTCGAGTCGTCGATTATCGGGGCCGCATAGTCGCCGCCGCCACCACCGCGAGACTCTGCCGTTCTCTACTGTGTGTGCTGTGTTGTGCTCCACCCTCGCAGACCCCTTTGTGCTTTCCTTCCGTGTTCCGCGTTCTCCGACCTCGTTGTCATCCTCGTCGTCGTCGTCGTCGTCGCTTGCAGCCACTGCCACCGCCTTCGCCGTCGTCGTCATCCTCGCCGTCATCCTCGCCGTCGTCGTCGTCGTCGTCGTCGTCGTCGTCGTCGTCGATCGACCATCCATCCATCCACCACGTACTACCAGCTCTGTTTTACCCCTCTGTTTCACGATCGAGCTCGATCACGAACTCGACCTTTCTCCTGGAAAGAGGGCCTCGGTTCACTCGAGGTAGGTCTTGTGTAACCTCTGTGCCCTGAGTCTACACCACAAAACAGCACCTCGGGCAAATCCGGAGTGAAAGGGCATTGCAGCAAAATGGCGGGCCCCATGACGTGGTCGTGCACTTGGTGCCTAAGATTCAAGTTCAGTCCTGAAGAGATTGAACAAAGGTATAAAAGTCAGGAGATTGACAGGATGCTTGAGAAGGACCGACAGGCCTTTCGCAGACAGGTCAAGCTGTTGTTGCTTGGAGCGGGAGAAAGTGGCAAATCAACCTTCCTCAAACAAATGAGAATCATTCATGGGATTAAATTTGAGGTATCTTATCACTTTGTTTAAAAGGTCCCCTCCGATATCCAAGATAACCAGAAATTTATTCTTGCCATCAAAACCAATGATGATCAACGACTGAAAAGTCCATTTTTAATGGCTAGACTTTTTAAGATAAAATGTTTATTTTAAATCAGCCTTGTTCTATATTAAGCCAAAAAATTATTAGATAGCAATTTCATTTTTATTAATAACTTTTTTATAGTTTCATAGTACAAAATTTATTAACCATTTTCATTTTTTACTCTTTCCAAAACTGTCCAAACTCTTTTAAAGATCAGTTTTAAAATATGAAATATTCTTTATAAATTAAAATTTCTCTTAAATTTTACATATATTTTGCTGGTTTTAACCTATCCACCTTTAATCAGCATTTTCTTGATAAAAAATTATTATAAATTATAAAAATTCTCCTTAAATTTTATATATTGCTTAATTTTTTTATAATTATAATTTATGTTTTATATTTGCTGCATTTAGTTCTTTGGTGTAACTTTGATAAAAAATAAAGCAGATTATTTCCGTCTAAATTTCATATCTGCAATATTATGTAAAAGAATAAAATTAACTAACTTGATAAACAACTACAAGCTTATTGATATTTCTTTCACTTTATCTGAATGTAAAAAACTATGCTATTGAATAACTTTTAACAAATTTTAATTTAATCATTTGTTCATAAAAATGTTTTTATCATTGAGTATTCTTTATTATTTTTAGCCTGAATTAATAAAGGAATATCAACATGTTATCTATCAAAATATTATAAAAGGAATGAAAGTTTTAGTTGATGCCCGGGATAAATTGAATATTCCTTGGGAATATCCCAAAAATTATGACATTGGCTATCAATTGCTGAAATTTGAAAATACAATGATATTAGATGCTAGACTGTTTCTTCACTATGTACCAGCATTACAAAGTTTATGGAAAGATGCTTCAATTAAAAAAGCATTTGATAGACGAAGAGAATTTCAATTAGTAAGTTTTACTAGATTTTTATCAGAATCAAACTTTTATGTTAATTTCTTAATTTACATTAATATTATTTTAATATTAGATTCTTATTTATAATAAATATAACATTTAATAATATAATCTTATTAAATCTATTTTTGGTGTTTAAACAAATTTTAAATAAATATTTTTTAATCTATTAGCATCATTTAATCCATTCAAATCTATCATTTCACACTTTATTCATTAAGATACAAATGTTGCCGTGATACTTATTAAATTTTGTTTTGTTTTAGAGTGACTCAGTGCAATACTTTCTTGATAATCTTGATAGGATTGCCAGAGTGGTAAGTTAATTTTAATTTAATATATATTATTGGTGTAATAGAAAATTTTTAATCTTATATAAATTAATTTTTTTCTAGGAATATGTTCCCACGCATCAAGACATTTTGCATTGTCGTAAAGCCACAAAAGGGATATCTGAATTTGTCATACAAATTAACAATATCCCGTTTTTATTTGTTGATGTAGGTGGACAAAGATCACAAAGGCAAAAGTGGTACCAATGTTTTGATTGTGTGACCTCAATACTTTTTCTTGTGTCATCTTCAGAGTTTGATCAAGTTTTATTGGAAGATAGGTAAGTTATTTATTAATTATATGTAATAAAAATATACAGTACACTTCAGTATTCTGATTATATTTTCGGTATTAATTTTTAAAAATGTCAAACTTTATTTTTTATATTTTTTAAATATAATTTTAATAATTGATAAAACATTTGTCATTTCATTTATATACTTAAATATGTATTGTGTGTATTTCAAATAAATAAAATAAATTAAAAATGTAAATAATGTAGTTTAAAATATATATTTAAAATTCTTTTTAATATAATTATATATAATTAAAATTCACTACTGAAATTTATGTTTTTTTTTTCATTATTTTAATTATAAAAATTATAATCATCTATAATTTAATTTTCTAAATGAATCAAAGTCTTACTATTTATTCTATATTATTTATGTAGAAATTACAATATCTTATTAACTGCTAAATGAATATTAATTATATTTTTTAAAATCAAGAATATAATGTTAAATTTTAGAGCTACATAAGAATATTCTGGTTGAAATATGCAAATTTTTAAATAATATTAACTATAATGAAGGTATTCATAAATTTGTAAATAGATGTAAAAAGATATAATAATGTTTATAATATGAAGCTGATTGTTTATTAATTGTTAAATGAAAAAAAAATTATTAATGTAAATTTTTTCATAGATGAAATAATACAAAAATTAAAAAAAAGGTTAAATAACAATCTATCATCTATAAATTTATGTCATAAATGAATAAAAAATACTTTCTTTATAATTTCAATGATAATTTCTTTATTGTATTAAATTTTATTCATGCTATATTTTTCTTTTATTTAATCCACTTTAATGTGGATATGATGTATTAAAACTTTTTAATTCCTTTTATAGGCGAACTAATAGATTAGAAGAGTCGAGGAATATATTTGATACAATTATAAATAATATGATATTCTATGGAGTATCTGTTATACTATTCCTAAATAAAACAGATCTGCTTGATAAAAAAGTCAGATCTCCAGATACAAATGTTCGTTGGTACTTTCCGCAATTCACAGGTGACTCACATTCCATGAAAGATGTTCAAAATTTTATACTAGATTTATTTGTATCAGTGAAAAGGGACCCAAAGAAACCATTGTTCCATCACTTTACAACTGCTGTTGACACTGAAAATATTAAAGTCGTATTCAATGCTGTCAAAGACACAATTTTACACCGTAACTTGGAATCTCTCATGCTACAATAATAACATATATATAAAAATTTGTTTAACAACAATTATATTAAAGGTAAGAAATTGATTTTTTAAGATAAACTATAGAAAAGACTTCGTTGTTTTAACAATAAAATTGCAATATAAACTAGCAGCTATTTGAAAGACAATATTTATATTTATGAAATTAGGAGTTAAAATGAATTGAAGTGAGAACTTACCTCTTATGTCATTATGTTAAAAGTTGTATTTAATGTATTGTAACGATGAATGAAATTGCGTCATCAAAATTGCTTAATAGCATTTTTGAATTTATAGATTTTTTAAACCGAATCTTCCATCTCTCCCATTTTTTAATAAACATATTGAAGAATGAATTAATTATTGTTTATTATAAAATATTTTATGTACATAGTGAAAATGATAATGTATACGTTGTTAATAATCGGTAGTGGATTTTTATATATTTATGTAAACAAGAAAACATTTAATGGAATTTTAGTAGTCCAAATTTTTGAATATTATACAAATTTTCCATTACTTTTTTGACATTTCATATGTAATAATTAAATATCTTATTGGTTACCTTGCAAGTTTGTAAGAAACTCGAATAATTTATTTTTTGTGTAGAATAAATATCTATTATTAAAATTCACTATAATATTAAATAACAAAGAAACCAAATACTAGATCCATGCCATAAAAACCAAATGAAACAAACCAGTTTGTGTTCAAATTATCACAAAAATAAAAGATAAAAATTGGAATTAATGTACAATTGAGAAAACAAAGAATTTGAATCAAATCAAAAGGTTGTTCATGTTGTTTTGCTCGAAAAATTGAAAATTATACAATATTTTGTGAATAAATTTTTTTGTAAGTTTTAATATTGGATAAAATTTTTGATAATATTTTTGTAAAGTTTATGTAATTTTTGGAATTTTCGTCATGAAAACAATACACTCACAAATTGGTATTTTATAAAGGCTAGAGCTCAATTTTTAAATTGTGATATTAGCTCCAAGGCTTCCAAATATATACATAGGTAAATGTGCCATGGATAAAAGTCTTTGAAATTCAAGAATCTCTAATTAATATATTTGCATCGTATTTGTTATATTGAAATAATTAATTCACAACATAAGTGAAATTCCTACAATTAAATCTGATTCCACTATAATAGCGAGATCAATTGGTTTATTTTTTTTTAATCGCAATCAGTATTATTATCGCGTCCCTCATTGTATAAAAAAATTTTTGGTTTTTGTTATGAAATATTCCAAATTTTTAAGTTAAGCAGTAAATTGTTATACAATATTTTCATAATTTTTCTATAATGCGAGCATCTAATTGTTTAAAATGTATATAAATGAAAATTTTGTTTATTGACCTTTAAACAATCGAAATATATACAAATTGTTATTCTTTTATTTTCTCATTAATTTAAGAAAAAAATTTTGGCATCGATAAAATGAATCGAACTGGATTTGTAATTCGACAAATCAATCGTTAAAGATTTTATGTATTTAATATTGTATAAACCAAAGATTCTTCTGTAATCTTATTATCACAGATTATTTCATCATTTTATAACTTTATAATTAATACGATTATAATTAATACTGCAATAATATTTTAAATAATATTCACAAAAAATAATTACAGTTATTGAGCAATCATTAATTTACATAAAATCTTAAAGCGATTTTTAATGAACGAGTTTAATTTTTAGTTTTTATTGTAAAGTGTGATGCGATAGATATTGACGGGTTATTTGTCAATTCCACTGATAGTATACAATATGAAAATATTTTGTTTTATTATTTTTGTACATATATACATATAAATCATTTAAAGTAATTTAATGGTGTGAAGCTTTATAAGATTTTTAATCCCTTTGCTTGTTCCATATCAAGCGTAAAGAAGAAAAATCTAATTTTTATAATTGGTCTATTAAATATTTTAAGGAGGGACATTAGTGATTTATAAAAATATTATGTAAACTTTTATCTTTCATTTTTGAACTACAGAATTTTAGTGAAGCTAATTGTAAAGTTTTTAACCATTTTTTACGGTATTTCTACAACTATAAAAAAAAAAAAAAAAAAACATAATACTCGGAATTGATATTATAAATAAATAATTTTCATAAATATCAACTAATAGAAATACTTGTGTATTAATTGTATCAATTCAAAATATGTCTATTAAATTCCACTGAAGTCTCTCTCCTTAAATATTCATCTTTACATTCCTAAAAAGTCAACAGGCTTGCGTTTCATAGTAACCTTATTTTTTTTTATTTTTTAATATAATGAATTATCTCAATACTGTATTGTTAAACAACTATTTAGTTTCGCATACAAACTTATTTTTAATGTCACCATGACTTTGTAATTTATTTTTAACAAATGAGCGAGTGTATCGAATGAATTTAAAAAAAAAAAGTATTTTGCGTTGTTTTCTTTATCATTGTACACATTTTCTTCCAATACCTTTTTTCAAACGTATTACACGTTTTTCTTAAAGCGTATACACTGCGTTTTCATTAATAACATCATTAAATTAATCATTGTAATTTTTATAGATACTCTTATATTGTCAATATCCGTTGACTGATAACGAAAGCACGACTGTAATTACTTCTGGTTGTGTCTATCATTGTAAATTAGTCAACAAATACTGTATAATTTAATCAAAAGATACTAAATTTATTAATTGTAAATAGTCGAGTTAGTAAGGGTTTTCGCGGGTTTTCGCGGGTTTTCGTAGATTTACTTCAGCATGGCTCTAAATCTTTGAAAAATTAATTTCAAGACTTTGTTATACGACGTAAGACTTTTGAATAAGGCTAATTTTAATGTAAGTGATATGAGCCAATATTATTTTGTAAAGTTTACTACGATTTGTTGTAAAAATATATGGTTGCTAAACATCGAGATTTATTAGAAAAGTAAAAATATTTGAATACTTTCATAGTGTTTGTACTCACGTAATCAAGCATACATCGTTCATATATAAAAATAAATAAAAATTAAATCGTTAAATTTATGTTAAGAAATAAAGAAAATGAAATGAACAAATATAAAAAATCGTGATAGTGTTTTATCAGGAAATTACATCTTTTTTTTAATACCTCTATTATTTTATTATTATTTTTTATTTGAATAAAAGCATTGTCCAGGTTAGAAACAAAAAAGCAGAAGAAAATATTTAATTAAGGTTGTGTCATCTACTGGCGATAGTTATCTGTATACGAGATTCTATTTTGTTATGTTAATTATATTTTATTGTATATGGCCTGAAGTATGTAGATATATCGTGCCTTTTTGTATATTGTATATTTGTAAATAAAATATTTTACATGATTATTATAATGATGTAGCATATTTACGAAAATAATAAATAAATATCTGAAATAATTTTATTCTTTTATGTTCCCTATTATCTTACACATATTGCTTAGGTTAATTACTTTCAGATTGAATAATAAATACATATATGATTATTTCATGAATATATTGCATTTATTTAACATATGCAATTAGTATAGTTTACTTTTTGTTTTTACAAATTAAAAAAAAAAAAAAAACGAGCGAGCCTAAGGCTGTTTGTATAATTTATTAGTAATAAAATGCACATTATTTACAAATTCGCAAATTATACGAAAAATTTTTGCCTCGTTAAAGTGTAATTGTCATTACATCTATCATAGACTTACAATTGCGTTTTATAGGCGTTCATATAATAGATACCACGATTGGCATAACATATATCATAGAATTGCAATTACCTATGATAACAAAGTATTAATATGCATAACGCAAAGTGTATGTACAAGTTTCATTTAAACATCACATCTGTAAATTAATCGAATAGTTGTCAAATATAAAGTATGTAATACTTAATTATATTATGTGACGCTTGTTATTATTTTACAATGATATTTACAAGCTTGCTTTTAATATCAGTTTGATGTATAAAAGTACATAAAAAATGTTATCGAGTTTTCGCTGAGATTAATACTATGTGCTTATTATATAGTTTTCAAAGGCAACCTGTATTTATATTTACTTTTAGATTTTTATGAAGTATATAATGTGTGTATAAAGTCACATTTCAAAATACTTTGTAAACTATAAATTTGTATTTTAGAATCTGTAAATTATTGTACAAAATATTTGTTGATTCATTAGATTCATTCATGCAAATATGCAAAAATAATTGACTTCATAAATATTTATGTAATTAATTGCATCATTCAAAATTGAAAAATAAATATTTAAATGGATAAAAATGATTGAATAGCTAATCATAATGATTGGAATAGAATGTTTATTTGATAAGAATTTATTGCTGTTTTGCAAATTTTTTTAGAAAATAAAAATTATTGTTTGAAACAATTTTCGTCAAATATCATAATTATTATTTAGAATTTCTTTTTCGAATCAAGGAATGTATTTACTAGCAACAAGATTATAATTGTAAAATTTAATTTTTAAAGATTAATATTTTGTTACACCATAGCTTTTTTAAATATACCAAGTTTAATATTTATACTAAATATATATGATATTTATAGTAAATATTAAACTATTTTTTAATCTTATCCATAGTAAACTTGAAAATTTTTTTTGTACTGTATTGAATTTTTTTATAAAATAGATTTTAAGATCATTCTTTTACAACTATACAACTATAGCAATATATAAATCGGAATGTTTACTCAACTAATAATAACTAATTTATATTTTAATGTAGAAAATTGCGAAATGAAAAAAATTGTTATCAAATAAATTTTCTTCTATAAGTTTTAAAGAAACCTGTGACAACCGATAAAAAATAATATATATAATTTAATTTTATAATAAATTAATTGATTTTAAAAATAGAAATCGATTTTGTAATACATTGTGCATGACAAGTTTTTGCATGTACAATATAAGGTTGTCATTTACATTATTTTATAAAAGAATAATTTGTTTTTTTAATTGATTTTATTCTTGTGATGACATTTTTTATTTTAACGAGCTATTTTATTAAACATTTTAATCCCTTTCAATTTACCAAATGTTTACTAATAATAAATTTTTTTGCAATACTTAAGATTTTTCTAAAAATTGACAAATTTACATTTAGCTGTACAAAACAATGAGTTGTATTTTCAACTATAAGTCAATAAATATCAAGATTGATTTAAAAATGATTTTCTTATTTTTGTACTATTTTGCCTAAAAGAAATATTTAACTTCAGAAGTTAATCTCTTATTTTAATATTTTTTTGATACATTGCAGTATACTGAGGTCGTTTTTTTTTTTTATTTATTATAAATTTTTGAATAATTTATGTTATACTTATGTAAGTATGTTTGTGAATCTTATTCAGTACCAAGATCAGAAATTTCTATTAAAAAAAAAAGAAACTAAATAATATTAATCGTAGAAAAAACGGAATAATAAATTATGATTTTTATTTTTTAATTAATTAAAAATTTTAATTCAAAGATTATCTTATGAATATTATTATTTATAATAAATAATGCATAATACAAATGTTTCCCCTTACTGAATCTAAGATTAAATGTTAATGTATTATTTAATAGTAAAAATAAAGTGATTATCCAAACGAAATTATATTGTAAAGTTAAATAAATTTATAATAATTTTTTTAAAATTAACAAAATTTTTAATTCAAATTAAAAATTATATAATTAACGAACATAGACCAGTTGATAATGATATTAAAATTTAAGCTTACTAAATAAATTCATTTAGTATGATTGATAGACATATTTTAAGTATATACATTTTAGTACATAAGAATTTTAATTGAAAAAATCAAACAACAAATTTCCATTTATTCCCGAAATTAAATAATTTGAATTAAACTAATTTATGTTAATTTACAAAAGAATAATTAAAAATTTATTTAATTGAATCTAAAGCTCAATATTTCTTATTTTTAAAGTAGTAAAAAGAAGCGTATAATACATACTTCATAGATATTTACATTATTCATAAATGGAAAAACATTTATAACATAATTAATCTATATAAACAATGAATAATGATTGATGAAAATTATTTCTTTGTGAACTTCAGAAAAGATTACATTTAACCGTTAAATTATAGTACTAAAATTATAGAACAATAAAATATTTAATAACAAAATAATAAAAATGAGAATATATAATGAAAATTTGAATAATATTGATCTGTTAAAAATAAGTTGTTTTTACAATAGAACCCATTTTAATATATCTCTGATCAAAATACTGAAAATTAAGTACACTATATTTTATTTATAATTAATAATTATTCGAATTACAGAATGAAAAATATAAGTGTATTAAAGCTTAAAGTATGCAAAATCGATGAAATTTATGTACTTTAGTTTTTAATGAAACCAAATTATTTGGTATTAGTTGCATATTGACCAATCAGGATTGCAAGAATTTTATATGTTTTTCATTGAATGGCCAATAAAATGTTTGCTTTTTTCATTTTTCGAGAAAAAAATATAAAAAATAGTAAATTATAGTTCCAACTCTTCAACGGTGCGTGAAAGTCTGTGATTATCAATACGCCGACGTTGACTTCGACGGACAGCGTCTGCCCTACGATATGGCTCGGACCTCAAACCCAAAAGAATATCCTCTAATGCTCCATTGTAAACTTCGTCCTGTTGTAAGAGCTTTTTCTCTTGAACTAATTTCGTTTTGTTCTTCAATTCGTTTATAACAGCATCCTATTGATGATGATGATAATAATAATAATAATAATAATAATAATAATAATAATAATAATAATAATAATAATAATAATAATAAATGTATTTATATTAAGAATTGACCTTCATTCTTATGAGATAATAATGGTAAGATTTAAATTACATTTTTTTCTTTTACTACAAATAAAGTTTAAATTAAATCACAAGAAAAAAATATACACGAATTTTCAAAAATTTAATTGATGATATATCCATAATAAATTAAATAGGATACAAAACATTTCTGAAACTGTAAAAATTGATTATAAATAAAATTAAATGAATATATTTAAATAATAAGAGTAATAAAGACATAGGTCAAAATAATTTTTTCTCAAGCAACATCAATGCGCATAAATAAATACATGCTTTTGCACATACTTTAAATATCATTCCATGCTTCAAACGAATGGAACGAAACAATCTGTGCATGTGAATTAAATACTGTTTGTTGTTCTTAATCTATTAGTGATTGGAATTTTTATGTAATATGCAATAGTGCACTGTGTACATGAAAATAAGGCAGTTGCCGCTAGATATCAATTTTGAGAAATATTTTTATAGCAGGATATTAGTGAGGCTGAACTTACATATTGTGATTTGTTTCAACATTGTTACGTTTTGAGCTCCAGTTCATTTATATGTCGATGTAACAATGACTTGTTTGAATTACAGCAAAATTTCGGTGACTTTAAGTCCGAATAAATATGTAACAAATAAAAAATAAAATTTCTTAAATTTTACTGTTTACAAAGCTAAGTTATACTTTACATGAGATGACCATAAATTAGTCATCTCTTCATTGGCACACTCATTTTGAATCCCCGATATATTTCATGCTTCACAACGTGCAAAGACTCAAGAATAAATCCCGTTTTTAATTATTTATTATTAAGAAATACACTTAAATTTTAATTTATTTATTTAAATTTTTAAATCACAACTATAGATGTATCTTTAGTTTATTTTTTTAAAACGCTACCTCATTTCACGTGCTTAAAAGACGAATGTGTTTAAATAGTTTTGTGGTAGTGATTGAAGTATATTTAAATGATGTTGGAATTGAAGAAAATGGTCATGCTGTTAATACATTTTAAAAATAAGAAAATAGGTAAACAATTAGTAATCAGAGTAAGCACAAAGCACAAAATGTTTATTAGTTTAGTGTGTATTAGTAATTTAAAAATATTTATTAGTACATAAAATATATAAAAAAAAGAAAGAACTTCAAACAAAAAAACGAAGCATTGATGTTGATAGAGAAAACTCTTTGTCAATATACAATACCATAATGCTTGTGTATATATTTTTTTTTTAACAATTATTACGTTTTGTTTTAGTTTTAAAAACCACTTTAAAACAGATAGTACACATTATAAATATTAAAATATTATAAATAATAAAATAAAAGTCATTCAAAGCACAACATGCATAGTTAAAAAGACAAGTATGAATTACATGATATGAACCTAATATTACTACTAAATACCTGCTGTTTCTTTTGATTCAATTTATTTCTTTTAATGACTTCTTCTGACGTATTCAGTGCTTCTGCTGCTGCTAGTTCCAATCGCCTACGTTGCTCATTTTCTTGATCTGCAGCCTGATGAAAATATTATGGAAATGTATTAAACTATATAAGTATAAATGAGTATTTATGATACGAAAAGAATAAACCATACCTTAAATGCTCGTGCAAATCGAACGAGAAGTGAGAAAAACGTATTGGCATCAGCCTGACGAGGACTTTCTCCAAAGAATTCAACGCATTCTCGGAAAGCATCTCCAGCAGCGCGGGCGTCTGATTTTAATCGACGTAGCTTTTCTTCAGAATTATTAAGAAAATCACGAAGCACTGTATTGTGTTTTTCTTTTCCGCGTAATTCAAATTCCTTTCGAACCAGATCCATTCCTTTCTCCAATTCATGGACATCAGTAGTTATATTTTCTAACGAAACTAAAATAAAAAAAAAAATAACTAAATGATGCATAGTTATTGTAAAAATTATATTTTTATATCATTTACTTGGTTTCATTATTACCTGTAGCAGCTTTATCAATATACATTAATTCGGATTCAAAATTAACGAGTTCTGTAAATTTTAGTCTAATAGTCGCTACAATATAGTGCAGAAGGCACATTCGTTTGTCAGTCGATTTTGTATCTAAAAGTGTGTCTAAACTTTGTAATTTGAAACCATATGCAGGTCCACGTTTACTGCTATTTAGGTAATTTCCAAAAGCCAGAATTATTTCTAAAACAGCTCTTAATTTTTTCGAACATTTGACTGAACTCGATGCAGAAATTACAGCATGTATTTGTGGAGCGATAAGATGCACGTTATCAAAAAAGTTCCCTATATAATTCATTATTGACAATTTCGTCGATATCCTTTCGATTTTACCAAGTTGAAGTAGGAATTTATCTTCTTCCGTCAAAAGATTTATATTTTTCTTTTCAATGATGTATTCTCGGTAAGCTTTAGTCTGTAAAATTTTGTAATTAAATATATTTTTCTATTTATATAAAAAAAAAATTACAAATTCGATTCTTACTTCTTGTTCTGTTGGTACCATTCTTTGTAGCAATTCAACATTTTCTAATGAAAGAATTTTAAGATCAAGTGCATTAACTGCAGTGATAACTTTTTCTACGGGCATTTCCATTTTTCTTCGTGATATAGCTACAAATACAAAGTATAAGCCATGTAATAAAACTATGTAATTGCATATTTTACAAGATTTCAAAGTACAAAAAATTTACCAATATTTCGTAATCTAGTATGTTCCAAAAGTGAAACATTTTCTGGTTTCTTAAATCTTTTGCTAGGAAAGCTATGAAGACCATCAATTTCATTGGTTCCATTAGCAAGATGCGTTCCAATACCTATTTTAAATCTCTCTTCGAAATCAGTGAAATCAATATAACTGTGTAATCGATCATCATCCAATTCATTAAAAATGGTACCCCGTACTTGATTAGGTTTCAGGGCTATCCAATTCAATGTCGGTAGTTTGTATTTCGTTTGCACCTATTCGAAAAAAGAAACATTAGATGTTAAGTTATAAAACTTGAATTTCAATAAGATTTTCGAAATAAAAATAATTATTTTTAAAAGCATGAAAAAAAAAAAAAAATTTAAAAAGTTATGCACACGGAAAAACCAGTTTAAAAATGATATTCTCAACATAAATAGATTATTGTCATTATTTTTAATGTAATGGCAATGAATTTATGTATATTTGAAGTAAACTGTTGATTAAATGTTTTTGCATTGAATACCATGCGTAAAAAAAGCAGCAAAGGATAAAACCCAATGATAAATGAAACTTTCAAACAACTTAATTATTGGCATTATATCGTATCCATAATGTCTCCATTTACATACCCTTTTAATGGCTACTGATTTTACAATGTATGAGCATTGGCTTTTTTTATAGATAAGCAAGACAGAAAAAAAAAAAACAAAAAAAAAAAAGTAACCTTTCGTTTGATTGTCATAGCGCCATCGGGGGCTTGCATCATGCCAGCCGGCGGCGGCGGTATCGGAACTGAAGGCGATGGTTTGTAATCGCCTGATGCAAGAGAATCTATGGGCATCGGTGGGGGGCAAGGCGGGGGTGGCGGCGGTGGTGGGGTCGGCATCGGAACCGGAATTTCCGGCAGTGGTGAACTCGAATTTACCATCGACTGAGCCGGAGTATCCGTAACTGGAGAAGTCGTAGTCGATCCATTGCGCACATTACCAACTATGGGACAAATATTTTAATTGAGCAACAGTATCTTACTCTTTTTTTTTCTCTTTTTTTTCTTTTTTTTTCTTTTTTTTTTTTTTTTTTTTTTTTTTTCTTTTTTTTTTCTTTTTTTTTTCTTCTTTTGCTTTACACCTTCGGTAAGATAAAATTTTGGCGAAATACAATTCACTAGAATAAAATTTGAAATAAGATTTAAATGGAACATTTGGCAAATATTGAATCTGAATCACGTGCGTTTTCTAATTTATAATTTACTTGATTGGTATTGCATTTTTTTGCAATTTCTTTCCTTGCAAATTACAGATAATTTAAATATTTAGGATCGTGTTATAAATTTTTATGTAAAAGTGGTCTTGCTAAATAATCGATAAAAGTAAATGTAGGTTGTTTACCCGAAGATCCTTTCGTAAGCGTGCCGGTAAGAGTTTCCAGCTCCATAATTTTATTTTCTAAAACGCTCTGCCTTCTCGCGGAATCCTGCTTTTGCCTTTTCAATGCGGCAAGTTCCTCTTCGACTAGTCTGCGAGCTTCGAGTGCGTCGGCGTATTCAACTTTCATTGCACCAAGTTCAGTTTCGAGCTCGGCCAATTTCGCAAGAGATTCTCTTTCCAATTCTGTCATTCTATCGTGTGCCTGATAAATATTTAAATGAAAAATTGTAATGCACCCGTCTAATTTTCATATTCATCCACCAATACAATTAATATCGAGGGGGCCAGTGGAAGAGTTGTGAAAATATACTCACGTGTCCGAGCTCATCCTCCAGTTCGGCCACCTTTTCCAAGGCAGCTGTCTTTGTTTCGCTGTCTTCCATTAGTGCTGCTACATCGAATACATTGTCTAAATAAGCTGAGATTTGAACCTGTTGATCAAATTCAAAAACATTTCGATTAATTCTTAATATCCAACAAACGTAATTCTAAATACTCCACTGGTATTGCGATGTGTTATTGTGTATTTTAATCGAATCCTTCTGTATATTATGTTTAAATTAAATTTACATTGAATTACCAGTTGTACAAAGCATTATTTATGAATATTTTTTTAAAGCCGTAACTAACCCCATTAAAGCTCTAGTGGGGATTTAATAGTGGTAATTTACACGAGGAATTCATTGCATTGTCCAAATGGAGAGTAAGGAAAAGTTTAGGAAAAAATGGAAACATCAAATGGCAATTGAATTCGGCAAAAGTGTACCTGCAAATCTTCGCTCTCCGTATGTCTGAGTTTCTCCAGATACTCATCAAGCCCGAGTTTCGTAAATTCATATTGCAAGTGGACCCTGAAGTTCATGTCATCGACCGAGTGCACAACAATATTGACGAATTGCATACACGCCACCATGAATTCAATGTGAAAACTGTCGTACTGCGTGAAGTACTCCATAAGGGTCGTAAATCTCCGTCTCTCCGTGCAGACTTCCTTGAAGTTGTCAAACGCCGAGAGTATGATCTCGTGACCTCCTTTCACGAGGCAGATGGCCGCTAGCAATTCAAGCACAAGAGCTTTTGTCCTACAAAAATCAGCAACAAAAACAAAAAAAAACAAAAAAAAAATAAATAAATAAATAAAAAATAAAGAAAAGAAAACGTGAGCGCGAGGGAAAAAGTTTTGATATCAACAGTGGAGGATGAGCGAGCGGGCGCTTACCTCAAGCTCTTGTGCATGAGACTTAATGCGATGCAATTAATGGCCTCTCGATGTTGAATCACCATGTTGAAACCATACTGAAAACAGATATTTTAATACTGTTTAATGCCAAACTTCTTATTTATTCAATTTCATTGTCGGTATCTGTTCCTTTTAACCAAATAAATAAAACACTTTTAATCCCTGTCATGAGCAACAGGTGCAATTTGGCTTGGTAATCAATATTGAAATTCTTTTTAAAAATACGATATTCTTAACTCTATATCCATTTAGAACTAAACTTTTATTGTCATGTAGAAAATTTAAAAATCTTTGCTGTCATTGTTAACAGAGTATTACATTTTAGAGGGCATTAACAAAAAATTATTCTTTTGAATATTGATTGCTTTTATTTTTGCTCAATTAAAATAGACATTTGAATAAGTAATTTTAAATGCTTGATTGGCTTAAACGATCACCATATTTCTACGGTATTCTTTATTTGTTTTAACAAACTGAATAAAAGAATAAGATAAACGAACATGAATATTAGTTTTAAATGGATAGAATTTTTAATTGAAAATTAAATAATGTAAATCTGTTGAATAAAACAGTCATCGAAAAAAGCCATTTGAAAAATTCGAAGGTAAAATATGTGCATTACTTTTGTTACCATTGCTTAGACGCCGAAGCTTTAAAATCATATATTTGCACATCACAAGAATTTTTATTGCACTTTGAATTAAAATCAGCAGATTATTTTTGTGTAATTGTTTAAAAATCCTTATTTGAAAGAATTGAATTTTTTTTTTTTAAAATAATATTTATTACACGATAACTTGGTACAGTAGTAAGTGCGTGCAGGTATGAATTATAGTGTATATACACACTGAATACTGTCAAACAATTATAATGCAATATTTGGAAAAATTTGAAAACATGCGGTATGATTGTTTTCACGAAATATTATCTGAAATGCATTTTTTCTTCAAACAAGCTCGTGTTTATATTTCAGAAGGATCATTTTGAAATTTTATCAAAATTTGTTAAAAAAATTTTAAATATTGAAATCTTGCTTCTAGATTATTATAAAGCTTACAGTACAAACGTGGAAGCAATTGTCTAATAATATTTTTAATAAGAGCGTTGCCAAAATGATTACTTTTCTTTAAAAAAAAAAATCAGTGTCACCGCAGTGATTTTTTAATTCGTAATTTATATTGATCATGAATAGTAGGCGAACCGAGTGGTGGTGCTGAAAGACGCATAGATAAATAAGTTGGCGTCGGTTGTTGCAAAGGACAAAAGTTTCTTTTGGTCGATCAATGAAGTATCTTAACATCTCTCCGAGTGGATGTTTTCGGGCAACAAGTTGAAGCGACAAATCATCCTTGCATTAGCTCGCGATGAATCAATCAACTACTTGTCTCTATAAATAAACCAAATCTGTAAACCAAATAAGTCCTGCGCACGAGGCAAATGCAGGCAGCGTAAGAATTTGTGGATTAAAGCGAAACTCGATTGTGGAATGCAAGTGGCCCTTGCCGAGGAGAGGGCGGGCCATCGATCGACGAGTGATAAACACGAGCCCTCGTGCAGGACGAAAGAGGTGCAATTCCCCGGGTAGGGGGTCGCGGCTACGGTCACGGCGATGGCGATGGTGATGGTGATGGCGATGGCGATGGCGATGGCGATGACGATGACGGTGGCGATGAGCAAGGGAGATTGGGCCCGATAAGGATCGCGACGTCGAGTTCGCAGACACGCGCCCCTCGGTTTCAACACTCACCTTATTATTCATGATGGCACGCATGCAGAGTATGCACACGTGAATGTCGTCCTTAGCTTCACCCATGTTGAGGCGCGCCACATGCCTCGAGCGTCTCTTCACGCCAGGGCTATCCTTCAGCTCGTGGAGCGGCGGCCTCAGGCATCCGTTGTTCAGTTGCACCGAGTCATTCGGTCCCACTGTCGAAAATAAACCACGTGTGAATGGGCGCTGATGGGGGCTTTAATCTTTTGATAAGACGAGGGTACGATGAAACGATGAAACGATGAAACGATGAAACGATGAAACCATACGATCGTACGTGCTTCCGCTTTTTTTCAGACTCTTCCAACCACCATTTCCAGCACTCCTTTTCTCATTTAATCTGCATTACTTTTTTACACGCGCGCCTCAAGTGCATCCAAAGTGTAAACCAATTTCTAAATGGGGGAGACGGATTCCCCTCCCCCTCCCCCTAACCCGCCTTCGGAGACTTTATAAAATGTGACACTGGTGAATTTATATACGGATTTTTGGCATCCTTGCAAACCCTGAGTAAGCACACTCTCAATCTCAACGTACATTTCATTTTAAGGCGAAATTCCAACCATTGCATTTAAATTTACCGTCGAATTTACCCCCAAATGGACTGTTCAAAATTACCCCGATATCTCCACCAGCTTATTATTTATTATTAATGCCCTAAAATATATAATAATATAGTCGGAATACTTTTGTACATTTCCAACTCTCGGTATATATATATATATATATCAAATATGAAGTCTGATATTCTTCTTTAGAAAATTTACATTGGTTGAACATTCGATCGTTACGCGCATTATTACGAATAAAAATATTAAAAACAAATACCTTTACATCGCCCTGAATTTTATTTCAAAAGTCATTTGAGCCACCCATTACAATGAGGAACATTCTACTAAATATATTAAAAGTAAAATAATTTCTTTAAGGTAAATAAAACTTCTTTAATAGTTATACAGACAGTATTTTTCAAGATAAACAAAATCGATTGCACGGTAATAATTTTATTTTATCTAATCCAAATAGAAATAAATCGAGATACGGAAGCAACTAACTATCCATTACACCAATTACAATAAATCAACAAAGATAGAGAAAATTGGGGAAGCACATAGAGGAAGAAAAGAAAGAAAGAAAGAAAAAAGAAAGAAAAAAGAAAGAAAAAAGAAAAAAAGAAGGTACTGCGTAAAGATAACGCACTCACTCGTCGACTGTATTCTCTCTTCAGAATCCGTTCTTGATTCGAGAAGTCGTTGCTCGTGCCGCATCATCAGTAATCTGAAGCTCAGATAGTCTATCAGAGCATCAAGGCCTTGATTCTCTTCATCCAAGAATTCTCTGACCCATCTGCAAAGGGTTACAAAAAAAGTCCCATTAATTGCGCACTCAAAGTAAATATTTTAAAAATGTTTCTATAAATATGACATGAGTAAACCAACTCCGTTCAATGTCCTATTGTTTCCTGTATTAATTAGTAAAAAATTTTACATCGTGTACTTTGTTATGAAAATTAAGATGCAATTAATTTTGAATGTTCAATTTTATTTTTAAATATCTATTAAATAATTTTAAAGTTGATCATAATTGAATTTATGGATAAAATGTTTTACAATATTTAACAATTAATAGAAAATCCTTGTTCTCTTAGGTTCAGTTTGTGCAATCAATAATTAATGTGACACTTTTGAAAGTATAAACTCCAATTTTTTAGAAAGTATATTTTCATTATATAAACTTATGATGAATGCATGCAAGTACACAAGATGTAAAACTCGTTAAAAAAAAACCAATAACATAGAATGAATAAAGAACAAAGAAATAAGATAAAAGTATAATGGCCAATAAAACTAAATATATTATATGATTAAAAGTAATTAAACTAAATGAAGAGAAAAAAAAATAGAAGAAATAATAGCGAAGAATTTAAAAGAAAAAAGAAGCGAGCAAGAATGTTTTGGATTACCTACGAAAGGTTGAAATTTGAATAGAAAAAGCATTGATAAAAATCTAAGCGAAATAATAAATAAAAATGAAAAAGATAAAACAGAAAGTACCTGAAGAATAAGGAGAAAATATATCGTAGTGCCAAAACACAAAGGAAGTAATAAAGAGGGTGTAAAAAATATTGATGAGTGTAGCTTATAAAATGTGTGCAAAATGGTTAAAGAGTAAAACATAAACTTTGTCGAAAAAAAAAAGTTTCAAAAAACGCGATTTGAATTCAAATGAAATAAACACGATATTTTATTAATTATATTATATAATATAATATTATATATACTTACTGAAAAGAAGTATATAAAAAGTAATAAATAAAATAAAGATTATAATATAATTTTATTAATAAAACATTAAATGTGTAAAATTTTCCTTTTATAATTTAAAGACACTTAAATTATAAAATATAAAAGGTATAAACTATTGATAAATGAAAGCCATAATTCAGCAAAAGCTTGTATTGTATTTGTCAAGAGGAAATTAAGGTAGTTGTAGAAATTTTATTTGAAAAATTTAACTATCAAGAGATTTTTCAGGATTCATATAATAAACACACAGAAATTTTAATTAAAAAAAAAAATAGATAAAGAAGAGCTGTCATGTTTGATACGAGAAACATAGTCCTGATAAAAAAGATAGTAGTTAAGTAATTATATTTTGCTTACTCAATATGATTTGTACGAAGCGAGATTTCCAAGTCCCGTAGTACTTGAGTCGAAGTAGACTCGCCAACCATTTTTCTCTTCTGAAAAAATGTATGGAAATGATATAGATAATATTTTAATGAATATAAAATTTTACTTGGTGTTGTGCATATATCAAAAATGCAAGAGATAAGAATGTAAAAATAAAACAAAATTTTTATTTTGGTAAACACAATCATTCATAAATATTTAATAATTAATTTGTAAATAAAACTAAACGTATTCGTCTTTTGAAATATCACTCAAAGATCATAGAAATTTTACAAGTTATCTATACGATTTTTGATGTCAAAGTTGAATATTCTAATTTTTTTATAATGTTGGAAATCTTTCATAAAAGTCAATAAAAAGAATTACAATATTTAAGAAAAATTAGAAAATTTAAAAAACGAGAGAGAGAGATTACACTTACTCTATGGCTTCTGGATGCTTTTGGATCCAAATACGTCCTAAGTTTCGCCAGGTAATGAGATGGTGGATCTTTAGCTTGTACTCTTTCCTGAAACCACATGTTTTTATTTAAAGCATATGCAAAAACATGGTATTTTCATATCTCTAATGTAATATAAATTTATGTAAAATAAAAATTCGAATATCTTATAAAGGTTAATTCATAAATTAATTGGAGCGAAATATTTTAAACGAAAGAAAACTTTGTTAAATCGTTTATGTTATATTGTTTTTAATTTATAAACAACATCAACATACGTATGAGTGGTTTCACTTTTTATTATTATATATAGTACCACTGTTAAAAAAGCAAAAAGGTGTAAGTTAACTTTGATCAATTACCCTCGAGACGACAATTTTATGTAAAAAGAATGTAAACTTGTTTTAATGACTCTTTATTTGTTCATAACTACAGTCGAAAATTGTCATATAAAGTTTAATATTATCGATTGATCTTTTGATCAATTAATTTACAATTCTTAGTATCTCTACACACGTGAATAATGGCCATTTTACGCGTCTGAGTTATTCGTTTATACGATTATTGGCAATTGCTGTTATAAAAAGTCTATGAATGCTGGATTTCTGTTTGCGTGTGTGTGTATTTACGAGCATAACTTCATATACCGTACTCTTAATTGAAGAAAACATAAAATATGAGCAACTGAAGTTAAAGCGAGTTTTACGAGGTAATTTTTACAATGATGTGTACCAAATTTTAATGGCTTTTACTCTTTCACAGAAGTTCTTGGATGCCTGTTTGATTTTTTAAAAATTTTAATTTTCTTTAATATCGTTAAGAATCTTAATGTATCGTGGACTTGCAATTATTAAAATTCTTAACAGTTTCATTCTAGTAATTATGCATATACTTTTATTAATCTTAGAAAAGAGATTAAAAAGTATTCATAAAAAATATACTTAAAAATAATTATAAAAATTTTATGGTTTTAGTATAAAAAAGCATGTACGGAATATCTATATTATCTTAATCATTCCTAGGAAGATTTGTATTATTTATTAATTTTTTATTCTTAAAAATTAAAGTAAATTCATTTATTCTTTTGTATATAGTTATTCTGAATTATAATTTTATTATGTAAATAGTTTTATATTAATATAGAAAGCTAAAAGTGGTGTTTTTTCGTACTAGTAAAAAAAAAAAAAAATTTTTTTATCGATAGTATTTTATAAAAAATTTCATCATCAATATTTTCTTTTTTTTCTTGAATATATATTTTTTTATACATGTGGTATGTATATGTTGTTTTTTTTTTCAAAAACATGTATAAATGAGCTTTTAGCCATATAATTTAATTTTTTGAAGAATCAACATGTAATTCTCGCAAATTTCTTACTCTTTAATATGGAAATTAAATAAATGTGTTATTATTAGTTTCAATTCTCACATAATACTATAGGGATCATTTTAAAAACACAGGAAAAGCTAGAGGTGATGAATATTTTTTCATGATTTCTTTGTAGTAATGCATCGTTTAATACATTAAATTTACTTTGTCTCTTATTATTTACACATTCTACACGAGTTTTGAAAACACGAGAGAGAGTGAGAGAGAGAAAGTGATATGGAGGAGAACCAACAACATTAGTAGTTCTGTTGAAAATACGATCTAGGCTTGAGCTTCGTTAATAATAATAAGTGATCTTTTTTGACGTTCACTCTCTTTCTGGTTACCTTTCTTCTCGTAAAATCATTGATATCATTCATAAGCTGATATGAAATTAACAACTGCTGTGTAATTGCATCTTATCTCATATCATAATAATATCAGAACTGCAATTGCACGTTACATCGTTCAAGATTTCACTCGGAAAATCGATTGCAATCATTGCTGACTTTCAGTTCCACATTACATTCACTCCGAGAGTAATAAGATCTATTGCGTTTCGTAGGAAATAATACTCTACACTTGAATGCCAAACGCTTTGGATTATTAATTGATGGGTATTTTAATTCGAAATAATTTACTGATAAGATAACGGAATCTCATAACTGAAAAAATAATATTATTTTTATTTAACTGTACTTTTGAATATGTGTGTACGTTACTGAAAGCTAGCGAATCGACCAAAAAAAGACAGACTATTCAGAAGGAAGGCAATTAGTAGAGTGAAAAATATTTTTAGAGCATGACCATAAATGTATTTTAAATTCGAAAAAATTTATGAAATGGTTGATAATTTTAGTTAAGAAGACGTTGCACCCGACTGCAATCGAGATGTACTAAACATTTTCAATAAAGCCACCGTTTTTTACTCAGTTACAAAGAAATATGTTTAGTCTTTAGTCGAAACAATTCTTAAATATAAATAAATACTAAGTAAGCTGATTAAAATATTGGAATAATAACTGTAAATTTCGATTAAAAAATCAAATGGGTGATGATTTCAATGCATAAAATTGATTTGCACCAATGTGAAAATAAATCTTTAAAAACGTTAAAGTTTGAAATTTTAAAACTACCCCTATAATTTTTTGAGATTGAAATAATACATTGAGTACTTCGTTATGAAATAAAAATCAACGAGGATTATCTTTTGAGACTGCGCTTTTCACGCTGGCAACCTAAGATATGATATTCTTTAATAAAATTAATAACATAAGTGTCTTAAAACTTACGATTAACTTGAAATTATGATTCCTTCTGACTTTAATCAAAATTTTACACTGTAAAAGGTATCTTGCTTGAGGTTTTCTTTTTCACGGATTTTCTTTTTAAAAAAAAAAATAGTCGTACAACATATCTACCATGAGGGGGTTGTAATTTTTTATGATTGAACAAGGTACTTTTTACAATTCTTTCCATTATGAATTACATTCTATATCACAATAAAAATAAACTCTATCGTTTAAAATGATTTTGCTTGAAGAATCAGTATTAATTTCTTTTTTTCCAACAAAAAGAAATTATTTATTAGAATAAATATTAAAATATCAAACTTCATTTTGGAACTGCCAAAATATTTTACCAAACTGTAATATTTTTAAATGTCGACGCATTAAAATCTTACATGAATTACAGGACATGCTATATTTGATATAAAAATATATGAAAAGAAAAAAGAAATAAAGAAACAAATTTTTGGAAAAATATATGGAATGGAAAATGAAGAAGGTTAAATAAATATATTGGTTGAATAAAAAGAAAGAAAATCCATAAAATTTTACATGGAAAGTGACGCGATAAAGCATATTGCAACAGAATGTAAAGAAAAAAAGAATAAAAAAAATAGTTGGGGAGATAAATATGTGACAATGGCAAAAGAATATATTAGACTATATAAGATAAGATGGAAGAAAGAAATTCATCGATAAAAAAGTAACTCTCAAAGCATCTGTCTCTCTCTCTCTCTCTCTCTCTCTCTTTCTCTCTCTCCCTCCCTCCCTCTCTCTTTACTCGCACAAGTTGAAGAAATAAAACGACTTGGCCATCTACATAAAATGAACAAAGATTATTTTTATTGAGTAAACCATTGCAATTTTGTGGAAAAGGAGTGTCGTATTTTTTTTTTTTTTTGCTTATTTTTAAATTGTCAAGAAGCATATTTAGATCTGCCTAGTGGTGACGTTTACAAGGCGCAAACTTTATCCTCCCAATTAAAGCAAAGGATCAAAAATCGAGAGGAACGCATTTGAGACTACTTAGGAGTCTATGGGGGGGGGATGGGGGGATGGGTGTGCAAGGATGTGCACAAGTATGATCGTCGCGTCGAAAAAACGAGAAAAAAGGCGATGGCAAAAAAAGGATGCGAAGATACGGTGCTAATGTAATGCGATACGTGTACATTCGAGGATATCTTTATATTTTTCTCGAATCCTGTCGCTTTCACTAGCTCGATTATTATTTGCGTAGGCGCAGCGACGGGCCGAGACGTGAGTCGAGCAAAATACACGGGCAATGAGCGAGGAAAATTGGCTTGCCAATGTTATTATTATTATTATTCCTCTACCTGGACTATCCACTCATTTGAAATGTTTAATTTGCGGCTTTTGGTCCGTGACACGCGAGTCTCCTTTGCAAAATTGACCGCTGACCCCAATCACATCCCTCGTCTCTTCTTTTCCAATTTTCCCCAAAACGTTTACATGTGGTTTTTCTCTTCTTCTCTCTCTTCTATTTCCGCTCGTATTTCTTCAAATTACTAGTTGAGCATTTTTAAAGGTCATGCGTGGGTTGTTTAATGATAATTTTGTCTATATATACCATTGCAATGCTCTTTTCGATAAAAATTCGCATTAAATATTGGAGTTTCCTATTGTAAAAGTATCAATATTATACCCATTTAACTCATCATTCACTTGTACAACACTTACATCATTCCGAAGAATTAATTTTATTAATTTTTACTAGCCAATTTAAATGAATATATAATGCTTTCAAATGTACGATTAACTGTTATTACTCGTACGTATGTTATGCAAGTTATCGATAAATTAATAAATTCCAATTATAATTTCTTTTATAACAAATTATTTTCTATTCTTTTATTAAAATACCGAGAAAATAAAAATTCTTTGCAGAATTCAAGATAAATACCATTTATTAAATAAATATATCATCCAATTAATAATTACATTAGTTTATCACAAATTTATAACTACAAAGTGTATATGCAATTTTACATTAATCAATCAATTATATGCCAAAGTAAAAGAAACGTAGTGGTACATCTTTTTGTAAACCTTTTATATTTTGTTTTTGCTTTTTTAAAACTTGCAATTTGTGAAGATTTTCTAAGTCGATATTTTAACAATTTTAACAAATTGTTATTTAACTATTTTTTTTATTGATTTTTATGTACCTATTTGTTTTCTTATTTTCAAGTAAAACTTATTTGCGAACAGTAATCACTACAATTGTTAAGAATAAATGAAATCAGATAAATTATCTAACATTAAAAATAGGTTTCTAATACAATGTAATCTAATCAAATGTATGAATAAAATTGTAAAAGTACATGATAAATAAATAAGTACATTGTACACATATGTAAATATAAAGAAGCTGTTTTTTCAAATACATGGCTAATAGATCAAGAAACAACATCCAATTATTAAATTTTTTTTTTAATTACAAGCTTTCTCCGTCCCATCTTCTTGTGTATAAAATAAATAAAAATAATAAAGAAATAACAATTGATCTAACAAGGCAAATTTTAAATAAGATTTTAACGAGTAAACTGTCCTGTAAATACTCACTTGATCACATATAATGTCCCATTTTTTTTCATTGTCATATTGTTTGAGAAGCTTCGCTTTATCCGGTGGAAGGTCCATTGATGCCTGTAACACAAAGTGACAAGAACTTTCGTAAATATATAGTTGTAAAAGTGAAAAATAATGGAAATAAAAATTTTTTTATATAGGTTCACGTGTAGTTTAAACTCAATCGGTGCGTTCAAGTTAAGGGAATTTTCAATTTTTTTTGGATATACATATTAAGTTACAATAAGGATTGTTTGCACATTAATCATTATTTTTATGATTCCTAAATATTTTTTTTAATTTTTTGGTAGAGCGCGAAATCAAAAGATTTTTCCTGTAATTTTTAATAAATACAGCTGCGTATATTTTATATTTTATTATTTGGTTTCAAAGACATTTTCAAATACCATTACAAAGAGCATTTTTAAAAAAAGTAATAAAGTAGCACTTTTGTTATCAAGATAACGATAAGGCATTTTTTTAAATCCAAGAAATTCTTAAAAATTTCCAATTGAGTCATATTTATAAATCTAACCCTAATACTTCAAATTATATTAACATAAATATTAAATGAGAATATATAAAGTTTCGGAGCTAAACTTTTTGACATAATTAAAACTTAATTAAACTCTAGGAAATCATTTTTTGTCAAAATATAATAATTTTTGGGGATGAAGGCAGTTCAAATAAATATGCACAGTAATTTATCGAGTGAAAAAATAAAAAGTTTATTATTATTTAAATTGAATTTTAAATTGCTTATACGGAAGGAAGATAAAAGAATTCCAGTCTCGGTCTCTCGGTGCATTCGATTCTTTGCGAAAGCAAAGTAGTTATCGTTTTTGCGCATCGTGACAAATAAAAAAAAAAGAAAAGAAAAGAAAAGAAAACAAAGTTTGGTTGATTGTCGAGTGCGATGGTCGGAGGGGGAGATCGGGAAGAGGGGGTAGGGGTAGGAGGACCTGGAGCAGATTCATATTGCGTCCACTCATATTCATATTGCGCAAGATAAAAACGCGTGGAAGTGCCCCTTCGCGTGCATAAGCGATGACGTCACTCGATCGGTTGCGGGGGAGGAACTCCGGCGTCCATCCCGTCCTTATTAAAATTTCGGCTGTTCCGCGTCCGTGCCGGCACCATTGGTAACCACGGGGGAAAAGCCAATTGCGACGTCGCTGCTTCCTGAATTGTTGAGCAACGTCCGGTGGTTCTTCTCTTTTTTTACACCTGACAATAATTCTGAAACTTCGTCTCGGAGAACAGGGATATTTTTAAAAGTACCAAACGACTCTCGGCTGAAAATTAAATGCTTTGTATTGGTTTAGCTGAATCGAATTGATCCACTAAAGACATCGCCTTTTTTTTTGACCGACAATTTTTACGGTTCGTGGCTTTAGAAAGCACCTTTTGGTGTAACTTGGTTGTTAACACATTTTTCATCTCCCACTTTTCGTTAAAATTTTTTTTCGTCCGTACACCGTGATATCTTTATAAATGTTTTCTTCTTCTTCTTCTTCTTCTTCTTCTTCTTCTTCTTTTTTTTTAAGGAGATGCAATGAAACCAAAAATAAACTCGGTATGTTTAATTTGTTATTAAGAGTTTCCAATTTTAAAATAATTTAACTATAAATAATCCTTTCATGACTTACAGTCTCCTTAAAAGGTAAATCGTATTCGCATATAACAATAGAAAATAGAACACACGTATAAATAAGTTATAATGTTTGATTATGAGCTGTGTGTGTAACCAATGGTAGCACAATAGTAATGGAACTGCCAAGCATTGAGAAGTGTGAGTCATGAAAAATTTCTTGAATCATACATCCGAAATAAATAAAATGCATTTGTAATTATCAGGGCAACATTTTTTGCCTATGCTTCATTCATGTGCATACCTCGAATCCAGTCGTATCTATACTTGGATGGCGAATAAACTTGGAGGATGTAAATTAATAAATTTAATTGAAATGTAAAGTAATACTCGCAATAATAATAAAAAGTAATTTCAAGTTTAAAGGGTGATCAAAATTTTATGTAGGACAATGTTTAAACAATTATTAGTAAGGCACAAAAAAAAAATATACTTATACTTCAAACGATTTATACAATTAATTTTTATAGCGAGACGTACAACCGGAGTTCAATATCAACCGATTCAAATATTTAAGAAGTTTTCTTTGACGCATTTGAAAAACCGATCCTTATACCCATTAAAAGCAAAAGAAAAACGTTGGTGTAAATGAAGAGGGTCTCGAAAGTTTTGCAAAATAGAATTTACTTTATAGATTTAACATTAAAAGTATTTATGAAATAAGTTTTTGTATCAAATACATTCTATATAACCTTGATTCCGAAATAAAATAAAAATACGAAGAATATTTTTCAAGATTAGGCAAGTTAAACATCTTGAAATTCAGCGTTTTGAAATTTCAAAAAAAAAAAAAAAAAAAAAAATAAAATAAAATTCAAACCCAGCTATATACATTATAAGTTATTGCGAATGTAAGATTGGTCGTATTGCATCAAATGTTCTGTATAAAACTCATGTAAATTATTACTAATCTCAATCATTAAGATTTATGCTCTAGTTTACGGGTGTAATGTTAAAATATTTAATAATAGAAAAATCCAAAAGATCCGAGACTTTTTACAGTTTCGTATTCCAGGAAATCAAAGTTCAAAAAACAAATTACTGTTCATTGCACACATTAAATGTCTCGAAACCTGCAAAAGTGTCTCTCGATTGACTTTTAATTTTTCAGTTGTCGATTAAGGAATATACATCTGATATACAGAATAAAATCCTAAGAGAAAATAAATAGCTCCCAGACAAAAATTTCTTTGTATACCAAGAGACGTTGGTAATGTAGTTTATTAAAGTATACCAAACTTCCCAAACCTCTTTCTCTCTCTTTCATCAAAAAATTTATAATAACTATACTTATATGTACGTTAACCATGGGTCTGAAGCATATGGTATTTAATTCATTGTAAAATTTTCTGAACACCATTAAACATATTATCCGTTTATCTATCTCTCTAATCTATCTCTCTTTCGCATGCTCTCCTCGATTACTGATTAATCTCTTAAACTGTTGAATCTGACGAGTAAATATTACGTCGGATGCGTATCTTGAGCTTTGATATCAAAAAATTTTTTGTACAAACAGAAATTCTTCATTTTGATATCATGTAGGCAACTGTAAAATGTCGCACAATATAAAGCTGAATATATAAATGTTTTCACGTTTGGTTGTTCTATCTGCCTTCGCCTCACTGTGTCCTATTAATTTTTTGGGACAATTTTAACTCAGCGTCTTTCACATTACTCGCTTTCTCAGTAAAAAAACATTGTTTTTTATTTTCTTTTTTATTTATTTTACTTATACCTACAACTTTCATGGTTCACATATAACAAACAGATAAAACTCTTATATTACATATCGCCAAATTAAAAGAAACAAACAATAAATAAACAACCAAAATCTACATTAAAAAAATCTAGAAAAATCTTCTAGAAATTGTTTTAAAATTATCTCATTAAGTATAATTATAAAAAAACTTGAATAAAAACTCCTCGGCTAGCTTTTGAATCACTCAACAATCTTATAAATACAACAAAACAAAATTCTCAATTAATGCATGAGTTGTTAATATTTCAAATAACATACACAAAATAGCCTCTGGAAACACTTTCCATTTATATACTCATGATTATAAAATACCAAGATTTTTTTCATTCATTTTTCATTCTCAATTAATATTCTATTAGACAAAAAATTAAAAAAAGCTCTAGATTGTATTAATTTAATAAATAACCATCTTATTGAGAACGATAATTTCAATTCTTACATGAATGGTAGTAAAAACCCGTATAACTGAAATTGCACGTAGTATTTAAAACGTTATATCATTAAGTCAAAAGTTGTGAATAAAAACGTCTCTATCACTACATTCAAATACATAATGCTCAATTTTGACCTTGGCTATGCATTAAAAAATATTACAGATAAAATATATTTATATTTTCTAAATTTTCTTGATTTTTTTTACAAATTATGTACTTTACCATAAATAATGTGAACACTAGCCTTTAGACCAATGAAATAAAAAAAAATAAATATACGATGACTGCTTAAAAATCCATTTAACATTATTTCTAAATTTTACTCGATTCCTCATTATATTGGAATTTTTTATGATAACACCGGAGATACCATGGACAAATTTAATTTAAAGCATCTTTAAAAAATCATTGATATTAAAGATTCTGTTTTTTTATTACTATCTTATGTTTGAAAAAGATGAATAGTAAGAAATTATTGATTTCTTTAGAGATATTATGCAAATGGAAGGTACATTTTATTTCAAAAGTTTTTTTCAAAAAATAAAAAGCCGTGGTTCTCAAAGATAAGCATTGTAAAACGAGACCACACATTAGTTAAACATCAATACTTAATTGCTCATTTTATCCTTACGTCATCTCAATTTCAAGTCAACCTTATTAATGATCCCAAATGCAATTATGATTTTTATCCTGAAACTCACAATCATGCACTAGGACAATGGACAAAGTTTGACTCCAAATGAAATGAACTAATAAAACAACTAGATATAACTAATGTTACCTTTCTCTTGAAGTAAAATTTCATATTTCTGAGCTAAACGCTAAAAGCGTGTACCAAATTATATATTTAAGTACCTTAAAGCCTTTTATTTATCCACTTAATGTCAGCAGTTAAATTATTACTCAAGTATATTAAAAATACTTGCCACATTTCATGTTCAGTAACTGTTATAAAAATATTACGTGTATATTTTGTAATCAACAGAATCATTAAACAAAGCTTCAAAATAATTAATGAAAAATAATAAATAAGCATTTATTAAAATAAAACTTACTATCGATATCTCATACTTTTTATGCATAAAATTTACAAAAAAAGACAGTAAAATAATTCAGATAAAGTATCTAAAATATAAATTTCGTACATAATAAGATTTCTATTTGAGTTATACTAATACGAATAAAAAATTATGGTATACGAAAAAATATCGAAAATGATTTACATAATGCCACATATTGTAAATGAAAAGATAATATTTGTTTTGGGGAAATGCCGTAATATATATAGAAGGAAATTTAATTCTATGTATGTACCATAAATATATATTATCATAGAAATATTTCGACATTTGTAAACATTAGGTATACATATTTCAAGCAAATAAAAGTTGATAGCAAAAATTAACACTTGGAATAAAAAAAAAAAAAATAAAATCGTATAGGAAATTTTACTTAAAATTCTTTTCTGGTTTGACCAATTCAGTCTGAAATTGGAAACATAACCTATAAAACAAAAAATAGAAAAAATGATTGAAAAAATATTTCCAAAATAGGTTTTTCGTAAACAAAAAATAAAATTGTAACTTCTATCAAAAAATATTAACAGATAGAGTTATAGGCTATATGAAGATATATCGATTGCACAATTATAATTTATGAATTATTTTATATTACTTTTCGACATACACCTCTAAAAAAATCATTCTTCAAACCTCCCCTATTTATAAAACTGTTATTTATACTGAGAAAGTATTTTTTTGAAAAATTAAAACATGTAAAAAATCAAGGTGTTTACACAATTCTAAGAATATCAGTCTTCATAAGGAAAATTTATTTTCCATTTAATTCTGAAGGGGAAAACTGTGCGTATGAATTTACGTATGAATGCTTACACGGAAATAGCGTACACGTTTAGATTACCATCTACAACCCCAGCTCATGCTCAATCGCAGTCCAGTAGTCTCGACAGTAGTCCATCAATATTGCGGATGTGATATGCGCGCACACACACACACACGCCCGCGCGCAAAGATAATTGGTTTTAGTCAGAAAAACAATCGATAGCGGAGGCTGAGCCATCACACGGCGTGTGTAAATGATGGAGCTACACGCCGTAAACCCACACGCAAAGCTGCATGTGAAAAGCTCCAGATTAGAGACGCAAAGGGATGCTGCGTGTGTTCTTTACCCTTTTCTCCTTTTCTCCTTTTCTCCTTTCTCTCTTTCTCCGCAATTCATTATTTATTTCCGATCTCCTCGGTGTGCAACGAGTTTCCGATATTAATTGGATCCTTCCATATGCCCCAAGCAATATCGCCCAAATCAAAGATCCTTTCTTTATACAATTTTACTAATTTTATTCGCAAACAATTTCGGCTAGTTTATGCAGTACAATAAAAAATAAACAAATAACTATAGCCCTTTTATAATAAATATTTTGTGTGATTCATATTGATTTTTAATATACACTCTAGTCGAAGTAAGGTGATAAGAAATACTTTTTTCCGTATAAATATTCTTTCATATCTTATTGAAAAGTTTTTTATCTCGACTTATTATTATTATTGTTATTTTTATTGTTATTGTTATTGTTATTGTTATTGTTATTGTTATCATTATTATTATTATTATTATTATTATTATTATTATTATTATTGTTATTATTAGACATATGGATTATTGTAACAATTACCTCGGACGCCTGATTTTTACAAATGATAAACGTAATTGCAACAAAAAAGATAAATGATAATCAAAATCATTTAAAAATATATAAAAAATAAATAAGTAATCTTATTTAAAATCATCTATGTTTAAATTATTTAAATTCTCAACTAAACTCTGCACACAAGCTCTCAGTATTTATAACCGAAATCATACTGGCGACAATTTTTGAATTGAGAAAATACCTTCATATTAATTTATCGTAAAGGAGAAGAGAGTAGAGAGAAAATATGTATACATAAAAATAGCTTCAAACATGGAGGCAAATTTCATGTGAGTGGGCATAGTAAATGCTGAAATTCGTACTGTTAAACTTATTTTGCATTGATTATTAAAAACTCTACATTACGCTGAAGGGCTTTACAAAAATATTGATATAAAGTATAGAACAAAAGTAAATTGTAAATAATTAATATTCATATACTTACACATTATCAATAGTTAATGTCATAAATATACTATACATATTATAATTACTTCCTTTTAATTTTTAATAACAAATATTGATAAATATTAATTTTTTTATGTGAGGCTTTTTTCAGATAAGCAAAAATATTATGTTTTCAATATAAAACAAAGATAAATAATACATATGTGGTGAGTGAAAAAAATATAAAAAAGTTTATAATATTAAAATTTAAGAAAATAAAGAATAAAAATAATAAAAAGAAGCCTAGGGATAAAACAATGTGAAACAATAGAAGAGAAGCGGTGTTCGATTTGTGCAAATATGACATGCGTGTGTGGGTAAAATATAATTCTGTAAAAGCACAAAGGAACAGGAAGAAGATAGAGCTAAATCGACACACACACTCGTACACATATATATAAACATACGTATACAGATATGCGAGAGGGTGATGGCGTCGGGGGGGGGGGGAATAAGTCGCAGCAGACGTTTCATGCCCTTTCTCTCAAAGTGCGTCGGTCGGCCAAACATCACGTTGTACATTCGTTCGCTTCGCATTCAAAATTTATTTAGCTGTAATTATTCGGCTACAACAATGACTCAAACAACAATTTGAAAAACGATTTAAGCATCAATATCCCCGATTATCGAAAGAATCAATTAAATAAACTAAAACTTTTAAGTTTCATTTAAATAAAAAAAAATACAAAGATTGATTCCAAATTATTACAATACAATTTATTATTAATATTTGAGAAATACATGACGAATTACTGATTATATAATTATATTAATAATTAACTATGCGTGACGATAACTAAATATCTTTTTAAATGTTTAAATTTTCATTCTTTTCCATGTTTCTCAAGTTCTTCGGACGAATAATATTAGAATATGTAGGATTATTGTAATTAATACAGTGTATAACTCGATAATTATATTTTAAATCTTTAACGAAAATCTTTATAGAACGCATGATTGATTTTTCAATTTTCAAAGAAAATATTTTAATAATAATGATGCTTATTAAAATAATTGAAAATTTGTATTTATACCTTTTCTGTCGAGTAAATAATTATATTAATAGTTTAGACAATAAGAAAGTTTTTTGTAAGTACAAAAATATAATGCACCTAAGTAAATATTTATAACTCTTATTGTACACTTTTGTAACTTAATTTAGAACAAACTTTTTTTGTACTTTTATTTTATTTTTTATTTTTTATATACACTTATAAGCTTCATTGTTGTATTTATTTTATATAAATAGTTTCTTTACCATCAAAGAAAAAGTATTTCAACAAAATATAATTTTATTATAAATGTTAATCTATAATTGCTAATGCTTGATTTTATTAATCTAAATTAAAAATAAAAATATAAAAAAGGGAAAAAATAATTAAATATTAAACACAATTAATATTTTGATTATGTAAAAATATTATTAATCAAATATAAATTGTTTATGAATAATGGACAATTTAATTACTAATATCTTAAATTTGACATAATACACAATAAATAAAGAACTTGTCATTGATATTATATTCCATTAAAATACTTCATGAATTTTTTTTTAATATCTGGCGAATTTTGATAATTAATATCATAGTATTACGATAACATAATTTATGACTATAAAAGAAATTGAATATCAAATATATTTTAACATTTTTATAGTCTGTAATAATAGTAAATTATATGTAAGAAACATATTATACTCACATAAAAGATAAAAAATATACATATATAAATTATAAGACAGTAATTATTTTGTTAATTTTAAAATTGCTTAATAAAAAAAAAAATCTTGCAAAGATTACTTCATATTTTTCATATTAGTCGAAAAATGATAAGAATTTTATCAATAATGTGAATTAAAAAAATATACAAAAGAAGTTTTATATATTTAATGAGTTCATAGTTTCATTAATGATTAATGCATCCTATTTTAATGCAAAATTGCAAACTTCATACTCATCCTAATTGTAAAGTTATATCTTACAAATTAAGAACGTAATAAATTTTATTATAACTTATTAAATAAATTATATAATTATGTATGGCTTCATTTCATATTGCATTCCGATTGGAATATTTTTTTAATTTAACCAAATTTTATATAATCATCACTTTAATATATAAGTTAAAATTATTTATATCGATATTTTTATAAATAAAATTTTGGTCTTGAATATTTACTACTAAAACAAATTATACAATGCAACGATAAATTTAACATCAAAATAAAAATTCTATCAAATGATAATTTTCATTCAGTTTTCTAAATGAAATAGTTTTATTAATTTAATTTTTTTTTATAATAAATATTATTTTTATAAATCATTTAAAAAAAAAAAAATCTCCACATTGAATTCTTTGAAAGTGCTTACAGATTTTTGTTACAGGTTTCGTATATATCATTTTGCACATAAATTCTATTTCCTTCTAACAAATTTCAATGAATAGTATAATTTGTATTTTTTATAATCTCAAATTATTTTCCTTGTATTATAATAAATGAATTTTAAATAATTTTATCAATAATATATTTTATAATATATAAATAAGAAACATACTAGATTATTAAAAAGAAAACATTATATCTTATATCAATATTTAACTACGACAATTGAAGCATATTATTTGTTAAAAATGCACAACATTGGAAATGTAAAATTCAAAAATCAAAATTCAAAATTCAAAATTCAAAATGAAATAATTAATAATGAAATAATTGAGTGATAATGTTAAAAGGACCATTTGAATTAATTTGATCGTTCGTCATAAATTGTTCCTATTCTCGGTCTAATGCTGAGAATATCTTCACTCGGATACAAAGACGTGTTGTGTTAGTTAGTGTCAGCGCGTAATGTCCTATTGTCGGCTAATTTCTTTTGTTATTCCTCGAACATTATAGACTTGCTTTATATAATATGTGCTAGTTCACACACGTGCATGCGCACCATCCACACCAACAAACCAACAACGACAGAGGAAAAGAGACACATCTTATGTAATCTTATAAGATCTTTCTTTACATATCCCCGTGTGAAGAGAGAGACAGAACGAGTAGGCATAGATCATGACTTAGCTCTTCTAGTACGCTTGAAAAGGTTGATAGCGCTTGACCCCAATTTATCCCTGTAGCCTCAAATCCAACAACAAATTTGTTTGACATTAGCAACCGATTAAAAGGAACAAAAAATAAAAAACCTACCTTACGTCTTATTCTTATCGTTTCGAATACAATACAAGTAATTTTTTATAATTAATTATTTTTTTGATTCGTGGAGAATGGAATCGTATCTATTTATTTATATAAATATTGTTTTTATTCATCTTTTGTATTCATAATTATACTGTGGTAAAAAATTGTTTCATGAATTCGTTCTATGTAACTTATTGACTAATTTATGCTTGACAACAAAAGTGTTCATTAAGTTAGGAATGAATGATTGTAGAAGTGATATTTTAAAAACACATTTTATTATTGAATTCGTTTAACTATTGAATATATATATATATATATATACTTGTGTTATTTCCTTATCATTACACATAAAATTATGTTTTGCGTTAAAATGTAAATATTTAAATTTCTTTAATAAATTTAAAATTATTGAATAAAAAGCTTTCTTTATAATAGATTTATTATATTTTTCCCATAAAAATTCCATTTCCAATTGAAATTTGTATAATTTCATGTAAAATAAAGTCCACTCGATATATCGATTTTCTAATGTACGTCATTAAATCTGACGTTTTTCTTATAATTTTTTAAATTATTGCCTATTAAAAAATTAAACATTTTAGTACAGATTTTGAGATTTAAAAAATAATTTACATTAACAATAAAAAAAAAAATTTATGTTTACATTAAAGAATTTTAGTTTTTTATTATTTATTTTTTATCGCTGTTTTATAATTTTTTAAATTGTTAGTTAATACTCTAAATTTTAGTGACATATAAAACATTTTCCATAAACTTATAAAAAATAAACTAAAAATGAAAAATAAAATTTAAATGAAATATTAAAAACTAAACTTAATTAAAGCGAACAAAAGATAAATATTTTAAAGGTTACTATGTAGATAAAACAATTTTTTCTCACAATATGACACATATGTTTAGATATTTATGTATACCATCCATGTATAAATATGCATCATAATACCTGGAAATGGATAATGATAATGATTTTATACTGATTTTATCGTTGGGTACGAATTTTAATTGCTAATTATTTCTTTATATATTATACATACTATTGAAAAGATAACGAAATAGAAAAACTTAGAGAGAAAAAATCGATTTACATGTAAAAACTTAAAGATGGTCACAGATAATGTCGATTTAAAAAAGTGTCGTTTTTTTCAAAAAGTTTTATTGTTAGCATGCATGCGATGTATTTTCAAATATTTATGATAACTTGTCTACTGCAACAAATTTTACTGCTTCTAAGAAACATAATAGTAATTTTTTGAGATTAAGGTTAGATTAACAACCCAGTTCCAATAAGCTTTTATGATTAATATACATATTTTGTTGAAATTATTAAAAAACATTTATTAAAAATAATATAAATATGAAATCGAAAGAATAGACAAATAGTGTTTACAAAACAAGATATTATTTTCTATTTTTATTAAACAAGTAAATTTTTATAGTAATTATAATTGTTATTATATTTATCGCATTGGTAATCTTAATCATTTAAACTGTGTAGTTGTCAATATTCAATCATTTTCCGCGAATGGTAATATGAAAATAAATAATTATTTAAATATTATAAGTTTTAATTCGTTGAAAAAAATCTGGTAAATTTTAATTTTTAATGAAAATCAGAAATTTACTTATCTTTATATTTACTTGCGTCTGAAAAATAAGTCTAAAAAAAAACATGTTTTCCATGTAACAAAATTTTTTTAAGTATATAATTACTGAATATGAATGAATAGAAAAAATAACATTGAATTTGATATTTATGAATTATTTATTTATGAAGATATATATTTGAATAGTATTCTTAGAAAATTAATAATTTTTAGATAAAATATTTCAATGATTAGATGAATAAGAATACATTAAATATTATTTGTTTTATGTATTAAATATAAACAAAAATAAAAGTTGATGCAACAATTAAGTTCAAATAACTATCCAAATTTACCTGCTACCAATTTGTTTGCATAAACCAAGTGTATGTATAATTTTTTATCAATCACTACTTCCTCCATACATACACAAGCAAATACTTAACTCTTTCTTTAATATAACTGAAACGAATAGAATTAATTTTATATTGTTCTATTTTTCATAGATTATCAAATTGTGTTTTGGATAACATTATTTGACTCTGTAACACAAATTAAGTTATTCGGCTCTGTGACAATTTATATTTATATTGACAATCTTTAATAACAATATCTAAAGAGTTAATTATTCATCGTATGTCTATTAATGTAATAAAATAATGCGAATAGTTTTTCACTTCAATCAAACAAAGGAAAAAGTTTTCTATTACGTCCTTTTATTTCAATCTCAAAAGGCACGTCAAAATGATGTTGATAACAAGCAATTTTTCAGTTGACTCAAAAAAGTATAATCTATATCTTTAAGCAACATGAATGGACTAATATTCTCATCCCTTATATAATCGTCGTTTCTATTCATTTTCCTGCATTACAGAATAATGTGTGCTTAATATTGCAATGTTACATTCTTAAACTATAATTTTTTAAATTTTACTTCAATCACATTATTTATTGAATCTTAATGAATTTTATTGCTTATAAAATAAAACGAAGGGATAATAAATATTTTGCAGATGTACGTACAAGTGATCTATTTATAGTATTATAAAGATTTTTTAATTCTTTATAGACAAATTATACACATGTTTTTTTGTTAATTTTATAAGATAATTCCTCTTGCAATTACTTTATTTCTATTAACCTAATAGAAACAATGTTTAGTAGTGCTGAATAGAGCGTTAAACTAATAATCAAGCATTATTGTACCGGATGATATGGTTGCTCGTACCAGAATATAACTTCAAGTGACATAATATGAGATTAAAATAATTGATAATGAAACTTGAAAATTTTTCATTATTTTTACAATGCTCACAGAACTATAGCAAAATTATAAAATATTACAGATTTGTATTTATAATGCAATGAAGATGTTTTAACAAATTGTCTATTCGTCTATTGTATTTGTACGTCTTTTATTTATAATAATTACTTACAATAGTTGCAGATAAAATAAAAAATAGGAATTAAAATATGAATGTTTATATTTCAATGTAAAAACTATTTCATTAAAAGTATTCAATTATAATTTAAGTTGTAATTAATGTATGAATAGCCGCAATGATGGACGAGTATTAGGATTAGTATAGGAGTATAGTTACACTCATCTCTTAAAACTAAGATTTTTTTCGTGAGAATAATAGTTGTGTGTGGTGTGTGGTGTGTGGTGTGTGTGTGTGTGTGCGTGTGTGTTTGTGCGTGCTCGTGCGTGTGTGTATAGTCTGCTATACGTGACAGTGAACGTATTTTCGACGAACTCGTGCTCGTCGTGGTCATGAATACTCAACATTTTATCAACGCAAGCAAATATCATCTCGTTGATATTGATTATCAATGTGACGGACGAGGATGACCGTAATGTTTACCGAAACCCATCCAATTGATTAACCATAAAAACCCCATTAACTCGTAACGTCACGGCAATAAAAGAGACATTTCTCCTAGGCACCGAAGAATAGCCGTAAAGTTGGTTTGAGTGCAACCCGCGTACTTCAGAGCCTCCATCTTCATTCGTCCTTGAGAATTGGACAGAACGGTTCATCCCGAGTAAAAGTTCATCGTGCCGTGGCGTCGTTACCCACGTCTTCGGGTATCCGCTTCAAAGTCATGGCATCATTAAAAGTTAGATTAAGGACACGATTCAGTGCCCCGTGCATTTAAATCTATTCAAGCCACAGAAAACTTGGCTGGAACACGTGCAAACCATTTGGCCCAGGGCCACCTTTTCCACGTAACAAATCGTTTCAACTCGTTTGCTATTTCCTTTTTGTACTCTAAGGAAAAGAGAAAAGCTGTCGCTTCGTTCGCATTCGATATAATATGATTCATGTGCATAAAACAACTCCCCCAGAATAAAAATCACAAATAAAAAAAATACAAGTCAGCCTCCAAAGCTTATCTTAGAATTCGGAACTTTATTCCCCAGATTTATATTGGACACGTACGATGAGACAGTGTTTTATGTATTAACACTAAAGAACAACTAACTTTAATTTCCATTACGTAGAGCACGTGCTTTTTGTTTTTAATTTTATTTCTCAGCAGCCATTCCTTTTCACTGCAACTTAAGCTGCCTTTTCATAAAATTGAGTTTTAAAAAAAAATGACTTTAAAATATATTTCAATTAAAACTTCACTCTTTTTTAAACATTTAAAATCTTTAACTTTCAATTTTACAATATTGATTTACCACCTTACTAGGTCGATTCTTTTATACTTTTGATTAGCTATTTAATGCTCAATCATTCATAAAAATAACGTAAAATGTTTATCTATTGATTACGTGTAATGAAAAACATTTATTGTCACGTATATTTTTATTTACAAATGATTGTAATATTGACCATATTATTGTATTTAAGTATCAAAAATTCACCTAAAATTTTGCAAAAATTAAAATATTAATTAATACAATTGATACGAACCATTTTTGCGATTGCGATAGGTCATCAGATTTTTATTTTTTAAAACTATATTCCTAAATTATTACGAATATGTCTTACAGAGAAAAAAAAGGAGAGAAAAGAATTAAAGTGAGAGAGAGAGAGAGAGAGATACCAAAATTTTTTAATAAATTATTAAAAAATATTTATAAGAATTTACTTTTAATAAATATAGAAAAATCGCTTTTGTGTTAAATTTTATTTAACATTAAATAAATAATCAAATTTAATCACGATTTTATCATTGAATTCTAATTACTTTTCACACTCCGATGAAAATAAAATAGAAAAAATATTTATTAACAAAATTGTAAACAAAAAATCACACTTGAATATTTACTGGTATATACACGAGAGATATTACTTTTTTAGTCATCATAGAATGTATATACTTATATTATATATTTGGTATTAAAAAAAATTTTTTGTTTGGAATGATTATTTTTATTATATATATATATATGATTATATATCGTGAATAAAGTTATGAAATATTTTTTACTGATGTATAATCATACTGTAAAGATTTGATTACATTTAACGATTAAAATAAAACTATGATTAAATGTTTTTATCACTTTTTTTACAACTATCGCCTCGTCTGAATGATAACAAGAAAATTTCTATTTTGTACACAACAATTATAAATCCGGATTATTCGGTATCAAAACAATGCAAACCTGCTGGTACACCACACAACTTTTTTTAGCGGGGAAAAAATCATTACAACTATTTTCAGACTTGTAGCATTTTATTAAATAATTTTACGAAACCTGTATTGTTTTATGTAATTCTTAAAGCTATAATTTAGTTCTCAGAAAAAACTAGAATTCGTTTAAATGTACAATCTAATAAAACTGATAAATTACGTACAATAATTATTCTTTTTAAAAGATAATTTAAAAAAATAATACGATTATTTAATTTATAAAATGTCCGCAATCAGCTTCTGTGATAATAATAATTCACAACAATTAATAAAATATTACGTGCTGATCAATATAAATATGTACATTTAGTTGTAAACAATGGTTCAACTGAAATTGGTCTGTCAACAAACATGTAACTTTTATTTCATTTAATTTCTTTTAAATCAACTAATAAATTTCAACATTTAATCCTTTATTCAATGCTAAAATGTATAAAAAATTCCAGCTTTCAAGTTTCTTTCTCTAATAAATATTAAAAAAATGAGATTTAAACCAACGTAAAATCAATTACAATTCACAATTAATGCAAATTCTTCTGAAAAACACTATAAAGATGTTATGAATAAATAATAAATAAATGATTGATAAAAAAGTATACAACAAAAAATCTGTGGCTATCATTTACAATTAAAAGTGGAGAAAACCACATTGTACGAGAGCAAGTCCTACAAATTGTGAGAACCTCTGACTTGGAATCTCTTTCTCTCCATTCAAACTCCAGACTAAATTTAAACTCGTTTGGGTCCATTCAATCTCCATTTCCAACGAAGAAATTTTTTTTGTAGCTGCTCTTGAAAATACAGGACTATTTTAAAATATTTGAAAATTATACATTAATACTTTTAGGATACATTACTTAGCAGGCACGTCGTTATTTTTCCCGCAAAGCCTTATTCATTTTTGGTGTTTATTATAATGCATTATAAATTCACGATTCATATTCCCTCGAGGAAAATTACGAAAACTAAAAAAAATTATCTCTTATTATGCTTCACAATGCGTACAAATATATATATATATACACATATACATATATATTTTCAATTACGAATATTTCGATTATTAAATTAAATCTTCCTTTATTCAACATACATCATGTCTCTTGATCGTCTCTAAGTGTCGTTAATATTTTAATATGCTTTGTTGAATTATTCAACACATTACAAGTTTATCGATCAAGGTTTTGATTCTCCATGAGTACTCTCGTGTATTGAAAAGTACATTTGAATTGTATAAAAAATAATAATACTTAAAATTCCAATAAAGTATTTAACGCTCATTAACAACAATAACTCTAGCAAATTTACAAAAATTATAAATTTGTAAATAAATAATGCTCGAATTCGACAAGAACGACTATCCTCTTGTGCATTAAATAAAAAACAAATTTATTATTTAATTTATTATCTATCCTATTTAAAATTTGAAATTACTATTTTACAAAGAGTAAAGAATCTTCCAAAAAAATATTAATAGTCTTTTAAAAGCGAACTCGTAAGTACACGACGTAAAAATAAAAATGATAAAAAATAATCGACGTTTTAAAAGTGTCTTTCTGTCTCTCGCTATTACCTCAAAGTTTTTTCATACTTTATCGCTTTACCTCACACATTGAGAAGAAACCGAATCCCATATAAAAGATCGCACTATGAAAGACTACACCAATATGAAAGCAGGAATTAAATAAATGCTTTGTCCCTTATAATCTGATTAATACTATATCTTCTCAGCTGTATATTTTACTCGGGCTCTCTATTTATGGTGTGTAGGCACCGACAATATGGTAATTACAAACTAATATACATACACAACCCCATAATATTGAAAATCTCAATGTCACACGATGAAAACGTGTGAAAGAGATAAAGAGTGTCAGTCAAGTCGGAGGAAAAAAGAAACTTACCTAACTTGATATTCATATATTGCAAGTGGGCGTAGGCTTGTACTTTAATTCGTCAACTGTATCGTCCGTAATGCTCGATATCCTTATCCATCCTACTTCTCTAGACGAATGTCTACTCTTTTCTTTTCTCCTTTTTTTATTTACCATATTTGAATATTTCAATTCAAAACCCCTTTCTACATTCGTCACATTTATTGTTACATTTTTATTTCGTCGATTAATTTAATTAAAAGATTCATTCTTCAAGAAACACGTGTACGATTATCATGTTTACAGAAATTTTTTATTTTCAAGGATGAAAACTATTAAGAAAGAATTTTTCAGCTTTCATTACTCGATATTATTATAAACAATTAATTTTTTTTCTTTTTTCTTTTAACAATACAACCCGCTCAATTTTTTCTCTCTCTTTTATTTTCATTCTTGACACTCAGTTGGATATTAAAAATACGTTATCATTATTACATTATATAAACAATTTAAATTTTTAAGCAACATTTTTACTTTTCCATAGCAATAATAATTGTACATCAATTTATTATATTATTAAATTTCTCTTTGTGCAAAGAAAAACTAATAAATTAATCAAAAGCATAATTTAAGAAATACATTTAATCATGTGGAAGAATTATAAAAAATAGTAGCATACACATCAAGGCCTCATTACTTAATGAATTAAAAAAATTCTCTTTGCAAATAATTTAATAATCATACATAATTAAACACAATAACTATAGTTACCGGAAAATATCACGAAGTAGTGGTCTTTTATGTATCATCTAGTACGTAATAATCTTATTGTAACAAAAATGCGCGTTTGAAATGTTTTTTTAATATATTGAATATAAATACATAATTTCCAATAAATTAATCGATTACTTAGATTGCTGATTCACAAAACATTAAAAAAAAAATTTTTTTTTTATTTTTATAAAATTATTTCATATGTAATTAAATATATTTGAATATTTTAACAGTATACAGTAAATAAATATAAAGAAATGCTATTTATCTTGTTTAAAACTTTGACGTATTAGATAACTATTATGGCTACATTCCGAAATTAGAAAAATTCAAAATATATAATCCATTGTATTTTAATGAATTAATAAATTTATATAAAAAATAAAATGAATAAAAAAGTGTAAATATTAATGAAAAGTGACGTAGAATAAACATTGGATGTTTGCTTTATTATTTACCGTTGAAAGTGTATGTAAATAATTATTATATTCAATATAATAAAATATTATTCTTTATAAAGAAGCAATTTTTAGTTTATTTGATGCCTTTTAATTCATTTAAAATAAATAAGATATCTATTCAGAAAATATTTCATGTTTTATAAAATGATGATGAAATAAATTCATAAAAAGCATCTAATATAAATTTACCTAATAATATATGTTTCTAGCATTCTTTTACGCGAAACTTTTATATTCGTTCAATATAATATTTGTTATTCTCTTTATTTTATTTGCATTTTATATCATTATCATTATCATTATCATTATCATTATCATTATCATTATCATTATTATTATTATTATTATTATTATTATTATTATTATTATTATTATTATTAATACAAAGCTTTTACGAGGAATAATAAATAAGTAATGAATGTGACATAAGAAATAAATTAAGAAATCCAGACAGACTCCTAATTTTTCAAAATGTTATAAACATTTCATCTATATTTAAAAAACAAAAACAAACAAAAGCAAGTATAAAAGTAAGTAAAATATCGTTTTTATGTCGATGAAGCAGTTGTCAACTCGATGGTAAGTTGCCTCATATGAAATAACATTGCACGTGCTAATGAAGAATGTTTAGGGTTATGTAAAAAACATTAAAGTGTGATTAATCAACATATATTCATAAAAGAGTGAGAATCAAATTGTATTAAAAATATTGATATCTTATTTATAAAACAATAAAAAGTTATTTGTTTCACAGAAAGAATATAAAAATAAAAAAAAAAATTTGTTATTACTTTCTCCTTTTCTCAGTTTATAAATATGCAAAAATATACCCCAGTATATTATGTAATCATAATTTATTACACTAGCAATCGGCAACATTATTGTAATGACTAATGATACACTGAATAAATCATAGAGAAAAATTAAGTATATTTAACGATTTTTCCAAATATTAGATAAAAAATCTATTTTTTTTTTTAATTTTTATTCAATTAGAATACCTTCCACTAGCTTGCTCTCGATAAAAAAAACAGTACAGAACAAATATCGTTAATTTATTTAATTTTATATTGTTAAATGCATGAAGCCCTTGATTTTATTTGTGGTATAAAAATTTGTTTAAATTCTAAATATTTGGATAAAAAAAATTTTTATGTTGACATAATGAAAAATTGTTGTTTAATTACGAAAATGTAAATTAAATACAATAATAAATTTTCTTATAAATAAATTTGAATTTTGTTTTTACTTTTAGGCTTCGCTCGCTAGGAATTCCCGAATTGAATAGAAATAAATAAGTTGACAAATATAATTCTTTTAAAATATTTCAAAAAATGGTACAATGTACTTATCAGGCAGATTCGTTAAATATCATTCGTTAAATTAATCGTCATTACTATTTTAAATAATGAATCAAACAATTTTTATAAATCACATATTTAGAAAAAATTCAGCACTCTTAATATCCCAATCGCTTTTTTATAAAAATAAATTTCTGTCTGATTTTTGATAGAGTAAGGAAGTAAGTGGCAGTGGTGTAGCAATTGATGTAAAGATTATTAGACAAGCTAAGAATTGTTTTTTTTTGGCAAATCGACCAATTGCTATTGGATTACGAAAACCCAAAGTGACTCACTTATGCAAGAGGCTTAATTATGCACGCAAAATTCCACGACTGACTCGTGGACCCATAAGGAAATTAAGAGGAATACATGTGTGCACGGGTGTGTGGGTGTGTGTAATATAGTGTTGGTGAATCGCTTTGGATTGACCTGTCTGAGAGGTGGATTTTTCGTTTCGGACCAAGGCTGAATCACACAGCATGAAGAGGATGAGAGCTCATAATTGACGGGGTGCAATGACTCCTACTCGTGCGTCGTCAACATTGTGCGTGTCCAATGAATGTGAATGTAAACGTGAATGTAAATGCGAATTTGCGTGAATGTGTGAATGTGCAATGAGCGTGAGGACGCCAATTGCGCCGGTCGGTCGTCCATCCAATACTTTCATTTCTCTCACGCTATAAAAAATTCACGAGGCACCTATAAATTGCGAATGAAAACACTTTGCCGTTTGAAAAGCTGTGCTTCTACTGCGAAATTTTCATTAAATTGTGCTCAAAGCAACTCAGGTCAAACATTTACAAATGAGCTCTCAGTCATTTTACTTCTTTCTAATTACATATTATTGACACATGGCTCAAACAAATCGACAATTACCATTTGCTATATTCTACGAGAGGGTCTATTTACTTTCGACCTAACCAACAAGAATAATTAATCGACTGAATAATATATTACAGCCTACTTTCGATATCTATTTTTGAATAGTTAAATCCTCTATTGCCTCCTACTATTATTTAACATTTTTAACGACGTCGATAAGTTTTTTTCATTTGAAAATTCACGACATGAATATTCTGTGCTTAAACATTGTGTCCAGCACAATTTCCACTCTACTACATAATTAACGTTAACAAACACGTATGTATTAATTATACACACGCGTTAACTAACCAAAAATTTATATCTCATGTTTGAACATTTATTTCAAGAAATAAAATATTCAATAGTTAATTAAAACTTTAATGGCCTTTCATTTTCTTAAAAAGTTCATTTTTAAGAGATTAAATTTACGTTTGCGCAAAAAAGAATTCTTTTCTTATGAAAACCTTTAAAAGTTTTATTAAATTTAAAGACTAAATTTACTCGATTAAATTTAATTATATTTTGGTTTTTTGTAAATAAATAGATTACCCACAATTATATGGTGTAAGGAATAAAGTTGTTAACCATTCAATGACAAACCATAAATTTAAAAGAGATTATTATTTCACACGCCATTTTTATTCAATGCAAAGTTTAATTTCTCAAACAAATTATACAGGCACAGAAACCTTTTTATTTATTGGTGTTTAAAGATTTATTATACAAAAAATTTAATTTCGGCAAAAATATCTTTTATTTCTATAAGTAATAATAAAATATCTCAATTTATACTTAGCCCTTTAGAAATAATAATTTATTTTTGTTTATAATTCATATTTTTATCTTTTTTACACTAGCTTTTTTCCTGAAACTAGTTTGAGTATGAGAATATAAATCTATTTACGATAAATTTTTTCATCATAATTTTTTTCTTCTTCTAATTATTAATGTTATTAAGGATATTAATGTATCAATACAGGTAAACATTTCTACAAATTTTGACATATTACTTTAATATTATTACACATTTTATTCTTTGAATAAATATTTAAATTATTTTAAACTAGATATAAGAGTGGAATCTATGTGACTTTTGTAACAAGAGAAAAATGTTATAAATTCTAATCAAAATGTTATCAAATTATTCACTATTAAGTTTACATTTTTAAGCATTTATCATGTGTATTATGGATATATTGGGTAAAACTATTGCAAGATTATAAATTTATTTCAACTCTCAAAATGTCTTTCAAAATATTCCCTTAAATAGTATAACAACTAACAAGCAAAGGGTTAAGGGAAGAACTAATAAAAAATTTAAGAGAATGAAAGGCAGACCCGAAGCATAAAAACAACTGTCTCGTTTGGCAAGTGCCCGTAGCTTTTTCGCTTTTGAGATGCTGCCTTTATGTTTGTATGTTTGTCTGTATGTTTGTCTGTCATCTGTGCGTGAAGACTATCGTCATGAATGTGTGTGTGAGAGAGAGAGAGAGAGAGAGAGAGAGAGAGAGAGAGAGAGAGAGAAAGAGAGAGAGAGAGAGAGAGAGAGAGAGAGAGGGCAAAAGGCAGACCTTCGACATTGTACAAGAGCGCTTCGAATATAGTGACTCAAGAAAGCACAAGATGCATGAAAATGGTTAAACAGATGAAGGAAGAGAGAGAGGGGGAGGGAGGGAGAAAGAAATCAAGAGTGAGAGAACTTTGTTGAAGAGGTGATTCACGCGTCTTCTTTAAGCCAATAACTACTGTTAAAATAGGAATACCAGTAAACTTTGATTTTCATCTCTCGACGAGAAAACTATTAAGTATCTCAACGATTGATACAATTTGCAATAAACAATTTTACGAGCTGTTTATCTTTTATGCAGTAGTGCTTAACGAATTCTCTTAACATTATTAGAATCAGGAAGCCGCGCAGAGAGAATGAATTAAATTTTGTGACTGTGACGCCAAATCAAGTCAACTAATTTCCAAACATCAATTTTAATTTTAACAACAATTTATTTTTTAATATTATATTTTATTAGAGATATAACTACAAGACTTTGGTTACTTCCTTCAATAATTGAACTTGAGTTAATAACATGTGCAGTATTTTACGCTAAATCTCAGTATTGTTCAAAATTAATATTTTTTCTCGAAACTTATTTCCCTATTGTTCATTAACAATATAAGAATTACAATAAAAATGACTATTGTCCTAGTGAGTAAAGTAAAATGAATAACTGATCTGAGGAACATTATTTAATAGTCTTTAATAAGTGAATTTCCATTAATGTAATTATCGTCATAATAAATATTTCATTTCAGCAGGAAACGATTTTGCATTTTACCATCAAAGCAATAAATATTATATGCTACATCAATCAGCTTTGTTTGATTTACGAAATTTAAACATCTATATTTTATTTATTTCACATATTGTATATATTCGTAATTAATAAACTAAGATTTGTTGAGAGTGAGATTATAGTTCGTTAATTCACTGTCATCAAACTGCTTATATATTTTCTTCTTCAACACGTTATTATCCAATATTGTTCATCTTTATAATTGATATGAATTGAAATTATCTTTTGAATAATTTATTTTTGATTACTGGAGTTGGTGCTTACAGCATTTATGAATATAAATTTATAAAAAGAGATATAAAGTATATACGGTGCGTAAAAAATAGTACTCTTTATTTATACGATACTCTCATTATATGTATAATTTACAAGCAAAATAAGAAATAATAAAAAATAATTAAATCAATTCAATTTGAAAAATGAAATTAAAAAATTTAAATTTTAAGTGTTACATTCTAAACACTCGCTTAATTTTTTATGGTACTATAGTGATATATACTGGTGCAGTTCAAAGTTGAAATCAAAAAGCGATTTGAAACCAAAAACACGTGCGTGTTAAACGGAAGCACCAAGCCGTAAGAAAACACGGGGAACAAAAATGACTACATCCAGAAACAAATGACGAAACGAAGTGAAAGTAGAATCAGATAAGTAAAGAGAAACGAACAAATTTGAGAGACAACTGCGAGATGCAGGAACGGTATTTTACGAAGTGAACAACACACATGGCTGATACTTGTAGACACACACACACACACACACACACACACAGCCTCCCCCAAAAAAATACTTTAATAGGGATGAAGAGGGTCTTTGTTTCAGCGGTTAAATGCATGATCTCAAAAATTTTATCTATGAAAACCACAACGAATGAAACGAAGCTATGCACTATAAACAGCGGATCATACTTTATTTGACAAAGAAACCTATAATCTTATCGTAATTATTTGCGATTGCATTTGAAATAACTACACAGACGATCGGCTACTTGACGATCGGCCATTATTTACAAACACAAGCAGGCAATCGCAGTTGTAAGAGCTGCGGTCGACTCATCATTTATGATTTTCTATTTTTCTTTTGCATGCACGACGAGACGCATATCTTGTTGCATAAATAAATAAAGAATTAAATGCTGTACTACTTAAGACTGAGATAAGCAACTGACCTCCCTTTATTCGATATTATACAGTAAAACTTCCAATTTACCTGATTTTGTCCCTCGCAAAAAAAATGCAATTGACCTTAAGGTATAAATAGAACACTTCGATGATCCAATCAATATTATAATGATTAATATAATAATATACCATAATTAATATAGTGACACAACCATCTTTGCAGAAATCTCATTTCATAATGTAAGGGACCCACGTATTCAGTCGGTCTACCCTTTAACACCTGGCTCTCTTTTATCACAAATTGATATTTATTTTCCTTCCATTCGACTCTTCTTATGAGGTTTATTTAAAAAATTTCTATATATTTGAAAAGAAAAAGGAACTACTCTCATTGTTTAAAGACCTCCATTGCATTCTAAGTTGGTACTATAAATTTATAAATATAACACTAACATTGATCACCCGGGCAATATTTTATCGATTAATGACAAAGCAATAAAAGTAATAAATAAAAAATAAATTATAGCATGATTTTTTATTTACTTAACTTTAAGTAGCTCTTACTTACAAAATTACCTTTAAATATATTTATTCTATTTATTTTATTAATCGTGTTAATTTCTTAATGCGCTTCTTTTGCATCAATATTATTTTACTTTAATAAAATTAGTGTTGATTTTATTTTGTTAAATTTTAATTATAATTTATTTAGAAATAAAACATAAATATTGTCGAGATCCAGTTCTTAGAATTATTTAAAACGTATTTTTTACTAAAATCGGTATAATCTATGTGAACCATGAAGATAATAAAATAATGTTTAGATGTATGTTCTTTATGCATTCTTCAATCTCTATTAAACCAATTTATAAAGTATCAAGTACTAAACTAAGTACCGATATTTGAAAAAGTCACAATAGAATTTTTGAAATAGAAATCACTGATTAAAACTTTCTAATAAAATCTTATCTCAATCAAATTTTCAAAAAAATATAATTAGATAAGTTATTTGAAAAAATAATTCAGTTGAAAATATATACGTACAAAGTGTAAAAAAATTTAATTTTATAGAACGAAAATGTTAAATTACTTATGAAAATAGTAAAAAAAAATGCAAAAATAAAAAACTATCTCGCTGAAATTCTCTCTTTAAAATTATTTCATTAAAAAGTCGTAAAAAATTATATATTGCAGTTTTTTGTGCTCAATTACTTTAAAATAATAAGCAGTAATTTTATTACTGCATTTTTCTGTGTTACATAAATTTAATTCAACAAGGTGGCATAGTAAAAATGCTGAAACAATATCTATAATTATAAAAATTTTGATTTAATGTTAAAATTTTTTTCGTGTTATTGATAAACATTATATCACATCGTGCACTGCCGATATCAATATTGTACGTAACTAAATCAATAAAACATTAGATATTATAATAAAAAACAAATGAAAAATTGAATTATTATTTTATGGAAGAAAGTATATCTTCTGTATCAAAATTAGTTAAAAAATAATTCAAAAAATCAATAAACATTCAACTCATTCTTTTAAGCAATATTAATCATTGAATACTCATTAAAAAATGAGCTTGATTTATATTAGTATAAATATTAGATTCTATTTATTTATTAATTAAAATATTTATTAAAAATTTTTCTTTCAATTATAAAATTCTGATAATAATTATAATTAACAATTTTTCTAAAGATAAATAATAATTTTATGTGAAAGAACTACTGATCAGAATAAATTATAAAAGAAACTTTCTTAAAACATAACACTTGAATGTGAAAGCAATTATTTTATAGAATAATTAGAATATATTTTTTTAGTCAATTAGTATAAGAAAAAATAAACAAATTAAATACTAGAAACAAATTTAAAAAGAATGATCAACCGATTTGTAGGTCTTTTTTATATTTGACGATTTTATTCGTAACAAGAGTATTCGATTAAATCAACACAAACTTGAATGAATACATTATTTTTCATTTTTATACATTTAAATATTATGTAATTAAAGTGTATAATAGTTTTTTGAGTATCTGGGATTGACAGGGATGTAACGTATTTTAGAAGAGCAAAACCAATTATGGTAAGATTATAATCATCAATATAATTATCGACTCAATGACGAATCACTAGTTTTTATCCGTTGGCGTGCATCCACTTTCTAATGGCTACATGTGCGTGTGTGAACTCAGTAATTTTGATCAAAACTCATAAATGTGTACACGCATATGTATCGTTCAAGACATAAAAAGTTTACATGAATGAGCAAAGAAGCAAATAGCGAACAAAGCTTTTGAGAGAAGCACATGAACAAGCGGATTGTATCTAAAACAGACAATACAACGTTTATACCCACACATGTTTTAGCTTTACTAATTAAAAAATCATAATAAAAAAAATGATTAATTATGTATAAAATTTATTTTAAACTCAAGATAGTATCGATCAGGTTTACAAAATATTTTGGTAATTTCGGAATAATAATAGCCATAATCGATTGCCTTGTCTAATAATAAATATATTTAAAAAAGTATATTGTTTGTAAAAAAATATAAATAAATGAAAAATAATAGAAATTTATAATTTAGATACAGTAATATACATAATTTATATTTAAGTAACATTAAATAAGTAAAATAATTTTTTTTATTGAGTTAATCTATTTGCTCTCATGGAAATTTTTTTAAAGTTTAGTTTTTTAATTATTTATTGTAAATAATATAATTGTTATTATATATATATATATATTGGATATTATATCCTTAATTAGAATCCAGAAGGATTATAAATTATAAACGTAAAAAACAAAAAATTTTTCTAATGCATAAATGTATTTGTTTAAATACAAATTTTACATAAGAGAATAACGACTGATACTAAATATTAATTAAATGAAACACATTTCTCGAAAGAACATATCTTCGTAAAATGTTATAATTGTCAATTAATTTACACACACGGTAAAGCATTTTAACTACTAATCCGCAAGTTTGTAATTCGCCAAAAAAATTCTTGACAAAGTTTCCGCTAATGAATATTCTCAGTGGGAAAAGAGAACAGAGTAATAAGTCAATAAGTAATGCAGAAATAATGATTCAGTGTTACAAAAAAGAAAAAAAAGGAGGAACAGGTGAAAGGAGGTAAAGAGAAAAAAAAGATTTTGTTTAATTCGAGGGCGATATTATAACCCTGAAATTGGTGATAAACTCAGATGGTCGTTAATTGGCAATGAACCATAAACTTGAAAACCGGAGGCGCTAAATAAAATCTACCAGAAGAATTTTTTCAGGTATTTCCCAGCGTGTGGCTGCCTAACACGGCTTGCCTTCGCTCTAATTTCCCCTTCCCTTACTCTTAAAAAAATGGGTGATCCAACACATTGGAAACTCTTGCAAATATAAATTGCTAGCGAAAATATTTTAATCGGAAGTTCAGCAACTCCTTTAATGAACCCCGTTGACTAATCTCTGGTGATTCATTGACGTAGCTCACTAGCAATCGCGGAGTTGTATTGAATAATTTAAAGCGTAAGAAGCATTACAATTAATTACAATGTCTCTTGTCACAAGTAGTACGTGTGTCTAGATAAAATAGGTATGCATTAGGCTGGACTCAACTGCATTATCAAAAGTATTTTACTCTTTTTCGCGTAATTGTACAAAGAGTACAAAAAACAGCCGCGATCGACCAAAGCACCCATTCAGTCATTTCACTTTTAGGCCAATATGTTTTATACATTTTCATCTTGGATGTATTCGCTCTATAGTTTAGCTATTTTCCTCCTCAACCGCATTTTGTTATACAAGTAAAATGGCACAAATACCAACTGCACCACTAAGAATTAATTTCAAAAATCTGTTGGACACTTATTTTTAACGATATTTTTAAAAATTTTTTGAGAAATAAAATTGTAAATACAACATTATTTATTAGACCCTTACATTTGAGTGTCAAGCAAAAAGACATTGAGACTTCTATACCGGTAATTGGAGTACAGTATTTATGTTCTTTGCAATCTTAATTACATTTTACAATCTTTTGGTAACTTGATGTCAAATACGATAAATTCTCTCTGGGGACAATTGCGCTCAATTAGTTTGTAATAAATTATACACCAAGTTGTTAACCTTGTATTTGCAAGTTCACTAGATCAAACAAAAAAATCTAATTATAAATAATAATAAATTACAGTCGAAATATGCGGCTACGAGGTATCACTGTATCCTAAAATAATTAATATATCCTCTGCATATTGACAATCAATTTTCAAAAACTCAAATTTAAATTAAAAATATGTAAAATCTCGTAGACACTTCTTCTACTTGCAATACTCAACAGGTTAAAGTTAAAAATTCCACACATGTACAATTGTCATTTAAATGTCAATTTAATCTGCATTAATTGAATTTAATTGAATTTCTTAAATGGACATAAATTATTCATTTTACCATTGTGAATAGAAGAGCAATTTGAAAGTATAGAAGTGCTTCTGCTCTGTCAATGATTTAAAATACCTTTACATGCTTATAAAATAATTGTACCTTAAACTCAATGGCATTACATTCAACATAAACATTCGATTTTAAATAATGTTGTAAAATAGCAAATCTAGGCAGTCGAAAAATTGTGTTTGCCCACAATTGGTTAGTATGAGAGTTAAAGATGTTACGCTACGCGTGCATTATTAAATCATCATAAAATTACCGTTGAGAATACATTCTATTTGTTTATTATAATTCGAGTAGAATAATAAAAAGGGAAAACAAGGTTTTGAAAAAAATAAATGCACGAACGGGACCCTGTGAAGTCTTCAATTACATGTAAAGTACAACCAGTGATTATCGTTAATGTAAAGACAACATTTTTCTAAAATATTGTATTTTTATTCATTCCCAATCAATACCAAATACATCAACCTGTATAAAATATAAATTTATGACCAATTTTCTTTTTTTCTACTTGTCATTGACACAGTTGAGTGTCTGCCTTGGCTTTTCCAGCGGCTAACTTGCAAGGATTAGAACGCATTTACAAAAATTGCACGAGCGGACGGAATGATGAAACGAAATCGAGGGCGGGCAAAAAATTCGAGCGTTTAGTTTAAAATACCGAGCTTACTTTCGATTTCGTTTGCTCGGGCGATGCCGAGATTTAATTTATCACCGCGGGACACAAACAATCGAAAGATCGATCGATCGATCGACCGGTCGGTCTGTCGGTCGGTCGGTCGGACATGTGCAAGTGCGACGCACTTTGCTTTCGTTTTCGAAAAGCTGCCACTTTTCTCTCGATTGCCCAGTCTCTCGTTAATAATTCAAACTCATCAATAAACTTTGCGCCACTGATCACCATAAACTCATTACACAGCTAGCCTTTCATTTGAACTATCGGGAACCGATTGGCAAACCAAGTGAAACACTTTTCCTCTTAATAAAATGATGAGAGATTATGTGCATTGAATAACTGCAAGTCCGTAACGACTATTCAATAGAAATAGCTCCTTGTGTTTATCGAGAGTTGGACAGTTGTGCGAAAATTCCTGGAACGAGAAATGTTTTTCTCAATTTTTTTCGTAATTCCACAGTGATAAAGCTCTCTGCATTTCGCTAGTTTACGGCGTGCTCGAACTTTATCGCCATTGCAATTACGGCATTTCTTAAAATATTTCTCTTGACTAATAGCTCATTAGAACATTTAATGCTTGTGACGACTGACTAACTTTTGATCTACCTTGGCCACGCATTTTCACCATTATTTCTCTATTAGCAACGACACATTATACATCTGCTCTGACAAATTCTCAAGGTCACCTATTACTATACTTTGAGAGATTTATTTTACCCAGAGTTATCAGTATCGCAAAATATTTACATAGAAGAACTTGAATGAAGTTGGAATAGCTTAAAATTACGAATTGCCGATTAAATACTATTTGCACACTGTATCCGTTAAAATGTTTACGTTTGTACCTCGACGAACCAAAATTATTAACAACATGCCATAAAAGTAAAAGTGCATAATAAAAGTTAAAAGGTACGTTGCCGCGGGGGTAAAAAAATCTAAATGCTCTGAAATAAATAATTTGAGAGAAGCGGAAACACACGAGCCATAAAAATTCCGAACACAACGTAAACCCTTACTCCTTCAGGCATTCGGAATAAAATAACAAAACACAATAGTGTCACAAGGGGGTTTTCCGTCAGTCCGATTATTCTCTCGGATCATTAACTGTTTTACCCCGAGTTCGACCTCGTCTCCCGCTAACATTTGAAAACCCGACTGTTTAGGCCAATAGCCGGAGAATACGGAATTCCAATTCACGCCGTTGACGTTTAAAAATTTGGAAGCTCTTTAAAGAAAGCACCCTGGAACGAGACATGTGGTGGGTTACAACTGGAAGGGTAGGCTATGGGGGAGGGGAGGGTTTTTTTTCCAGAGACAAGGGACCAGCCAGCGTTTGGGTTCTCACCGAATTTCATCTCCGGATAATATAGAGGTCTGGCCCCGAGGTCCCGAAGCGGGAATCGCGCGAAGCGAGTCGCTCGCTCGCTTGTGCGTAAATAAGAGCCGAGTCTCGGTACAAAATCTGTGCTATTGCGCGCGTTTCATCTCGCAAGTGAAGTTCGGCGATATCGCCTCATCGCACGTAGACGAGACGGGGAAAGTGGGGTGGGGGGGGGGGGAATGGGGGACCTCGCACGCCAATTTGAAAGCCGAGAGGAAAAGCGAAAGTTTTCTTTGGGAGCCCGATGCGACACTGCACACGTACGACGTGATATAATAATCGCAGGTCGCCTATTCGATTAGAGTCCACTTGGCCAAATACGTCCTCGTCGACCTCGCAAGGATCCAGGGGGAGAGGAGGGGGAGAGGGAGAAAGCGGCGGGCGGCGCTCGTCTCCGGCGAACCGGACAATTGACGCAGGACCCGAGTGTTAGGGTGACGACGACGACGACGACGACGACTCACCAGGACTTTGGTGAACCTTCGCTCGAGCTCCTGGGTGTCGGGCATCGGCTGTCTGGGGGCGCCCCTCACGCTGCCGCTCCTCGTGTGCTGCGAGGAGCCGGTCGCAGGGGTGCTGGACCCGGTGGTCTGAAGGTATGGCTGGCAGCCCTTGAGGCCACCGACCGGGGACGCGGCATCGCGCTGCTGATGCTGCTGCTGATATTGGTGGTGCGGAGGCTGTTGGAGGCCGCCATCGGCCTCAGGGCCCGAGCGGCTCCCCACGAGGCCCATCACTCGCGTAGTCGAGCCGCGGGGGAGGAGGCTCGCCGGGGTGCACGACCGAACTGCGCTAGTTGCTGCTGCGCGTCCTGGGGAAGGGCCGCGGACGGAGGGCCGACGACTGCGAGGCTGCGAGCGGTGCAACAGGTATCGGTAGGCCCATAGTGTCAGGGCGGCACAGACACGACAGCGCGACGACCGATGCTCCCGAGGTCGGGATTGCGAGTCGACTGGTGCGCCGCGCGCCTCCGCGACGGCGGCAACGACGCGAGGCGCGGAGTCGAGGCAGCGCCGCGAAGCTGCTGCCGCCGGATTCAGAGGCGCGGCGGTGCGCCTGCGCGAAAGGGGCGTCGCCATGGGAAACGGCGCCACTCTTTCGACTGCATTTCCATTTCGAGACTGGAAGCCACTCGTGTCAATTAATCTCCCGAGGGCACGCCGATGCTCCTTTCCATCTTATTTGACCCCTGCGCCACTGCTTCCGCGCCTGACCCTCGAAGTACGAAATTTATTTTTTCCAAAGTCGCGGCAGACATCTGAAATTTAAAAAGACGGCGGCGTTACAGCATCCCTCGTTATTTGCGAAAAAACTCGAGAGTAGAAAACCTGCTTTTTGTTTTGAATCGTTTGGCGGACAAGTGTAAATTATGAATTAAATATGTTAAATTGAAAGTAAACGCTGGTTCCTTAATCTTTTACTTTGTTTAAAGAAGAGAGAAAATGCTGTTAATCAGAGGGATTTATCATTGAATGTATTTGCATTGCATGTCGGTGCAATTGACCTTATAATAACGCACACGCATTTCATTTTTGTATAAAAGTAACAAATTAAAATGTTACGTATATTTGTGGATTGTATCAGATATTACCAGGGTGCAGTTGTACGAAAGATATATTTTTTCATTCAACGCAATGCCAACATTAAATTGTTCGGAAACTTGTGAAAAAATTGAAAAATTCCGAGGAACTCACTGCTGATCATGAAAAATTTCTAGGACTGACAGTTTTCAAGCCACCCCTAGTAAAGCATAGATGCTATCAATTGTGCTGATCAAGAATAAATCGGAAATAGTTTAAAAAAGCGTGCAGGTGGTGGTCGGGGGAGGTAGGCGGGCGCGACCGTGCCGACGGGCCGACTCCGAGGACGGGGTTGCGGGTCTCGCCGAGGGGGGGCGCCTCCGCGGCTCGGGACGAAGCCAGTGGCGGCCCCGACCCAAGCCGCCGCTCTTCCGTGTGTGGCTCGTGCATGTGGCTGCGCGCGCGCGCGCGAACTTGAGTAGCTCGGCCGCAGCCAACAAAATCGGAGAGTCGGCTGCTGTAGACCGTGGAGGAGTCGCGAGCCGCGCGACACACGTACAACTTTCCCCGGCCGTGTCAGTCGCGAGTAACCTTCAACCCGCAGGCTGTCGGGTCGCGCGAGTCACGTGCCGATGAAGTGCAGCGTCACCCTCTGGCAGAACCGGCGGCGGCGACTCGGGCCTCGGCTATCGGCAGCCCAGTGACCATATTCCACCGCGGGTAATCCTCGCCGCCAAGCCTCCCCCTTCCCCCGCTCGCCAACGAGACAGACTCCTCCGCGCCCGCCGCCACCGCCGTCGCCGTCGCCGTCGCCGTCGCCTCCGACTCGTCACACGCACGCACACGCGGGAGCGAGCGTGTGTCGGAGGCACACGCACGGCCGGGCGCCTTTGGACGTGGTGGTGCCGGCGGTACGTGTCGCGTAGCACACAAATGGAAAGCAGTCGCTGTAGCAGCGTGCCACGGAGACGCGGAGAGCCGTCCGATTCCCGCTCCGCTTCCTTCCACGAGAGCTGATACCCGCACACTCCGGGCGCCTTCCTCTCCCGTACTCTCGCGGGGGGAGCGAGAGCGGGACCGGGTGAAACGCACGGCTGTGTGCGTGTGCGTGCCCGAGCGCGTGCCATCGCCGGCGAGGCTCCATCCCACTGGCACCGAGATGTGCCCGCCGCCTGCTCCGCCACTAGACCACAAAGGTACTACTATTAACAAACAAACAAACAAAAACAACGAGAAGCGTGAGGGAGAGAGGGAGGTAAAGAGATAAAGGAGCACCGGCCCAACCGATAACCTCGGCCGGGCTCTCGATAATTCCCGATTAGCAGTGATTAGAAGTGATTAGAAGTGACACCCCCCCCCTCCTCCCCCGCCGCCCTGGCGCATTACTTGTCCAAATGTCCGACCGACAACAAAACTCGGAGCGACGCCGCCACACACATTTTCTTACGTGCAATTGACTCGGGAACGCTCTTGCAACTCCGGGCTCTTGTAGGTTATCGTGCGCAATTAAAAAATTGTTTTCAAATCGTAGGTCTGTTGGGCGATTCGAACGCATCGCTCCTAATAACTAACTAATTCGCCGTAATTCGTAATTCCCCGTTTACAATTAAAATTGCAACCTCACCTTAAAACTTATTAAGGCGAGCTTCTCCTCTTAAAATTTTTTATATAATTATATCTCGAATCCTAGATGCGCTCGCTCCGACAACTTTGCCTCCATCTTCTGCCAATGCGTTTTATCGCATTGTGTCCGTTGGCTTTCTCAAATAAATATTAATTCAAACTTTTCGAAGCGGCAGTTTGTGATGTCCATAGCACAAGTCACAGTATCGTGCACACACAATTCGACATTGGTTAGATCCAAATTTAAGCAACCTCAAACTACACTCGCTCGCTTTCAATAGGTCACAAATTATTTAAACATTTACTTTTCCGTTCAATAAGTTGCGGATCAATCCTCTAAAAATCCTCAAATTTAGCGTCTACAAAATGCTCAACATGACAATTCCAAAATGTTTTTATTGATAAAAGATTTCTACGTGTTCTAGACGAGTAAAATAATATTATTTCGTACCGAGTGGGCAGTTGATACGCATTATCCCTTCTAATTGTGCGTTACGCAAACAAAAATTACCTATATTAAAATAACAAAAGAAATCTACAAAATAATTTTTTTTTTCTTTTCCTTGTGCATTTCAATGTAACGTACACCTAGATCAATAGCTAGAACGCGATGTTTGTATTTTCCGTAGAAAAAGAGGTTAAAATTACATTTATTTTTAAGTGTACAACTCTTAAATTATTGGCATTTTTAATTTATTTAATATTAAACAATACATCCTTAGAAATGTGTACACTTATGATACGCTAAATTATATACAAAAGGGGATACCCGCGTGCATCGCGTATGTAAACAACGTCGTGTAAAAATAGATACACAGTTGTACAAGTTTTTAATGCGATTAAAAATTACTAATTTCAATCATTCTATATCACTAACTTCAATTTTTTGAGTCATTACATCAAATTCGCGTGAAATTATTTTATAAACTTTGATTGATCAATGGGAAAAAATTTATCAACTGCAACTCTGATACCAAGAGGTTTGGGTAGATAAGAAAAAAATCATTCATCGCTAAACTGTTTGATACTTTTATATTATTGAAAAATTTTTTTTATTTTTCATAAAATATTTGATCAAAAGCATACTTTTTATGATATTGATACATGAAGTAATTTTTGATATTTTTTATTTCACATATTTTTTGTTTATGTCAATTTAATACAAGTAGAAGAAAAAAAAACAAAACAGTTTTCATTGTACAAATAATTGAGTAAATAAATTTAGATTGCTTAATTCTATAGTAAAATTGTATTTAAGGTGGAAATAATATAAGAATGTTTTCAGTATCTCTTGCCTTTTTAATGAAAAGAAACTTTGTGCTATTAAACAAATAAATTACATTTTAAAGAGAAAGTACTAAAAATATCTTTCAGTTCAAAACTACAATATACTTGATGTAAAAATTGTTTTGAAATCTTGTGAATATATTTTTAAAATCTGGACATAAAACAAAGTTTCGTCAATTAAATTTAATAACTCTTATTGATAATTATATTAATTGTTGAAAATAGAATTAAAAGTTACAATTATGAAGAAACACATAAAGTAATTACTGTTACAATATATTATGACTCATGTAACGTGGATTTTGCATCTTAACATATTACATTCAAATACATAGTTTACCATATTTATAAATGTATGTGTCGCTAACATTAATATTATGACAAAATATTTATTTAACTATAGTCAATTGACAATGTTTTACATTTTACGTGTATCAAAGCAATTATAAACTTTGTACATATAAATTTATAGAAAATTCAAATGATATGTGCATAGAAATGACACGTATGCACACACACATCCATACAAAAATCCATTACTTTCTCTCTCTACTATCGAACCATCATAAAGAAACAATATTCACCGTAGGTATTGGTTTCTCTTTCCCACGTTACTTATGCTTTCATTTATGAGGCACTGAAGTCTAACATATAATGTTAAAAAAAGGTTAAAGAAAGATGGTGTTGTATTAAGAAGACATATTGAGACAGGAAAAATAATTGAGTTAGCGGATAAATTATTATCTATGTATGACGCGCCGCTTGATAAGTTTCAGATTAAATAAAATAGCTTTGAATATTTATTTTAAATATTTCTTCTTAAATAAACTTGTGAGATAATATAAAAAATATTTTTACCCATTGTACTTTTAAGCTTGGTAAAGAACAAGAAAAAAACAATTGTTCTTTTTAAAAATGACGAAAGGCATTTTTGTTTTTAAAATCTAAATTTAGACAAACGTTTATTGCATTGCTCAAACACTCGGTATTTTAAGGACATTTATCATTGATAAAATATGGCAAATTTTTATAATAATGTTTTTTTTTCATAAAAAATGTTAATACCTTTATTCTTGATGGATGAGAATACGTAATTATGAAGAAGCATAAACAGATTCATTTCTTACGTGCAGATGAATAATGATAATAACTTTTCTTATACTTGTAAATTACACCGCAAGTGTATATTAATTGACGTTTGATCAGAAGCATAGCATTAATCGTGATTATGTATTAAAAAGAATTAACCGCAATGTCACAATTGTTTATTAACAGAAGGCATATTTTAAATACTTTGTCAACTCTATAATCCGATATCATATTTTAATAAAGTACCAATGAAAATAATATTACTCGTACAAGATATTATTTACTTATTATTACGTGTAACATTAATCAAAGGTTTCGTAACTACCTGTGCATTCGCTCATTAAAATAATAAAGTCCATTAAAATAATTCTCCAGAAAAGGAATGAATGTCGTGTAAAAATTAAAAATTTGTGCCACAATTTATATGGATAAATTAAGGGAAGGAAATTGATCGTAGGATTGGCATTGTTAGCTGGGCCGAAAAAACGGAGAAAATTGAAAATTCGGTACTTTTTGTGCATCGGCAAACACTCGCAAAACATCCAACAGGGAGCACTACTTGTTTAAAATACAATGAGCACATGCAAACTGTTTGCCGATATTTTGCTACTTCGTGCACTCCTCCTGCTTTGATGTCGACGTAAGTCTTTTCTCTCTGTCGCTCTCCCGATTAGTAATGTCTCGACGACGGTGCACGGTAGTTTCCTGGAGGTCACTAGCCTCTGCCTCTTGGTCGTTTTCTACTTTGCGTGTAGCGCGCGTGTGTTCGTTGTGTCTGTGTCTGTGTGTGTATGCGTGCGTGCGCGCGCGCGCTCGCTCGCTCGCTCGCACTCGAGAAGAACGGAGACCGAGATTTTTGCGAAAGCTTTAGCGCTATGACGTGTAGTAAGCGAGAGAGAGAGAGAGAGAGAGAGAGAGAGAGAAATGTTGGTAAGAGCTTGAGGGGTGGGAGATTGTGAAAAACCCAAAATGGCGTCGAAGGGAGAGGGGGGGGAGAGAAGAGATAAAGGAATCGTCGTGGACCGATTTTTGCCAGGGTAAATTCGCAGTTGCAAATCTATCACCACCTCCGAGAATTGACGAACGCGCATCTTTCGGCCCTCCCCGACACTCAATTTACGTAAACGCACCTCGAGTCGCCTACAAAGTCACGCCTAAAACACAATGAGAGTCGGAGCAGATGGATTTATAGAGTCAGTCTCCTTGAATCACACTTACTCGTTCGAGGATGATAATTTTTAGAGATGAGAGAGAGAGAGAGAGAGAGATGACGAGCGCATCAACGCGATCGATCCTCCGTCCATCCTTCTTCTCCTTTTTCGCTCGAACCTCAGTCGCAGTCAGTCCTTTGTCATTCCCATTCAAATTAGCGAGATCATCAGTCGCTTTTCCGTGTTTGACCCCCTTCCCTCCTCCCACACGCCGCCCCCCATAAAGAGTACTCGCGGCGAATTTCAAGCGCCGCCGAGTGCGAATTGTGTGTGCATGTGCGCGTGCTTGCAACGGGAGATGATGGGGAATTTAAATATTTAGCCCAACCCAATGACCTTGTTAAACTGAATAATATCAGGTGTGGGGAATCTGGCGATGATAATGATGCACGCGAGTCCAATTGCCGTGCAATTTGCGTAAAATGTATCATTATGCTATAGAGTATTTATGTGTCGGTGTGTTACCCAACCGACGAGTTGGTCGTGCGGCGGGATAAAGCTATACTTTCGCCTCCACAGTCGACAAAGCAGTTTTCCTGTATATGTGTATTTCGTTTCCCATTCATGCTAAAGCGGCAGCACTGTGTGCGTGGGGTCTTACCGATACCTTTACGCGTGCTTCGCCAAACGCAATAGGTGGCGTAGTAATTTTCCCTTTCATTTTCAAAATCAGTCAACAACACTTTCAACTAATTCCGGCATTTAATTGCCTTTTAACTTCCTCTCCAATCGATCTGCTTAGTTAATTTTTGCACTAATTCAAACCATGCGTTCTCTTACAAATATCATACATTACGTTAATTTTTTTAATCATGATGAAAGTGTGTGCATTTTAAAATTTGTTTCTCAATTAATTCCATCGTCTGCTTTTTATAGATAAAATCGTCCAAGAATAGTTTGTTTAAATCACATTTGTTAGAAATGCAATCCAATGATAAAATCAGTAGACCGTATTAAATGCGTTCGTTTAGAGACAATAATTCCTTTATCTCTTGAACATAAAAGATGTAGGACCTTTTACGTTTGAAACTATTATAACCGCTGCGTTAGCAATTGAAATATTTTTACAATTGTAAATTTGTAATAACACAATAACTATTGATTTTATCCATTATATTTTAATAAAATATTATAAGATACTTTATTGTTAATTTGTTATTGTTTAAATATCGTAAACGCATATTGTCAAAATAGCCAATGCATTCATGAATAATATTGCGCTTGTACTTGGTCAATCAGCTGTCGGTATGAACTAAAGAAAAAAATAAAATTAATTATTCGGGCACGGCCTTTTTCAAAAAAAAAAAAAAAAAAAAAAAAAAAAGTGAACACAAAATGATAAATGCATAATCGATTATGAGTATTGTGTGTTGATAACCTTTTCAATTGTTTTATTTTTGTTTTCATTCTTGTTGCAGTTATTGGTGGATCAGCTAAAAATTAGGAAAAATCACAGATAAGCGAACAGAGAAATAAGGAAGAAAGTGTTGGACTGAAAGCCACGAGCTATTCGTTTCCGAATGCCGTTATCATCTCTGGTGTGATATTCCTGAGCCTTTTAAAAAAAGAGGGCCGAATCGCTCGCGTACTTTTTAATTTATAGACATTTCAAATCATCTTCGCTTGTTCTCCGCACGCGTTACAAATAAACGCATAAAAGTAGATGCAAACGTAATCGCGATGTGCCATCGATGAAGACTTCGTTATGCGAGAAGAGGAACAATCGGCTACACTAATACACACATATCTATTTATAATACGAAGTAAGACATGGCAGAAGATCAAAGTGAACCTGAATTCGAAAAAGATAAGACGCTAACCCCCGAGAATAACTTGAAGCAATCCACAGCTTCAAGGAAGGATAACCAGGATGATTCCAAAAATAAATTGGAATTGCCGGATGAAGTGGCAACAAAAAATCCAGAAGAAGAAGAATGTAAGAAAGAAACGCATGAGCTAGAGGATGAGAAGCAGAACACTGGAGCAACCGAGGAGGTGCACGAGGATGATGACCACGAAAACAATCAGTCTATTAAAATGGAGTTACAGGACAACAAAGACAACGATAAACTAAAACCTGATGATAAAGAGCAAAATATCAAAGACAGCATCGAAGTTCACGAGGAAAAAGAGAGCGATTTGAATGATAATAAAGATAAAAATGTAAAACCAGAAGAGGTAAAAAATTCAATAGTAATTAAAGAACTAGAGGTCAAATTATTGTGTGTAGATACCAATGACAAAATTAATAAGAAAAATGAACCTACTAAGGAAATTAAGAAAAATGAACCTACTAAGGAAATTAAGAAAAATGAACCTACTAAGGAAATTAAGAAAAATGAATCTGCTAAAGAAATTAAGAAAAATGAACCTACCAAGGAAATAAAGAAAAATGAACCTACTAACGAAATTAAGAAAAATGAACCTACCAAGGAAATAAAGAAAAATGAACCTACCAAGGAAATAAAGAAAAATGAACCTACTAACGAAATTAAGAAAAATGAACCTACCAAGGAAATTAAGAAAAATGAACCTACTAAGGAAATTAAGAAAAATGAACCTACCAAGGAAATAAAGAAAAATGAACCAACTAAAGAAATTAACAAAAATGAAGCTACTAAAGAAATTAAGAAAAGTGAGCCTATTAAAGAAATTAAGAAAAGTGAACCCACTAAAGAAATTAAGAAAAATGAAGTTGCTAAAGAAATTAAGAAACATAATAAAGATTTAGAAATAGACGATCTTCAAAGCAAGAAGGTAGTGGTCCACGGATTAAAATCTGAGCAAGATGCTAAAGATATTGATGGCAATGATAAAAATAAGGATATGAAGAATGATCTGGTGGGTAATCCTCCTTGTATTGAAGAATCGATAAAGTCATCAAATAGGAACGACGAGTCATCATTGGACGAGGAAAAGCCCAAGGAAAATATGGCAATTGAAATGAATCGAGAAAAGGAAATTAGCGATTCGCAAATTGGAATTGTTGGTCTACCCACAATAGCGAGCGAGTTATTAAGCGAGGATGAACTGGCCAAGGAGAAACCTGCATTGCCGACCGAAGTCACGAAAGCCGCTATTTCGGAGCGAGTTGTCCGCTGGGTTGAAAACACCGCTATGAAGGTCGATGACCCAGCGATGCAGCTTAACGCCGAGAAAGACGGCGTGCAAGAGTTAAACAAAGACCACAATGATGAGATTTGTGAAGAAGAGAAGGACGGGAATGAAATGAAGACTAAGGGTTGTAAAAGGAGAGGCCGAAAAAAAAAACAGCAGAAAAACGGGATCAACAACACAAAGGGACCATCTACGCGAAAATCGCAAAAAGTAGTCACCAGTATAATTAGACGCAGCATTAGATGGTGAGTTGAACTTAAATATACATATGCATGGTACACATGTATTTTTTACTTAACAACGCTTACAAATTACACCCATTCATTTTTACAATTTAACACAAAACATTTAATTGGTGAAAGCTTATTCAACAAATTGCACGACAATTTTACAATTTACCATTTGACAATTTGAATTATATAAATTTTTTCTCAATAATTTATAATTTCCCTGTTAGGGTTTTAAAAAGTTTTAAATATTATAAAAGTATGAGTATACGTTTCTACATTGTCAGTTGCACTACGGCTATTTTTTTTGATACAATACTTTTGTTGAACTGTTAATGTATTAGAATTTATGTTACGTAATTTATATTCAGAATTAATTGTTCAGATACTTTCTGTACACTCATTAAATGCTATTCTACTTTGTATTCATTTTATATTTTCCATTCAATAATTCACTTTTAGATTTCAGACTAAATCATTGAATGATAAAATTAATGTAAAATGGTAAAATTAGTGCAAATATTTTAATGGTTGTACATGTGCATATGGTAAAGCAATCATCATCGAACAGATACACTCGATACAAAAAATTGAAGCTAAAATTTTACCAATGACAGTTAAATAAAAGTAAGAACTTTTGATACTTTTGAAAACCCGTAGATAGAAATTTTAAAAAATCTGTTGTGGAAAGGCGGTACTATTTAAAAGTATACACGCACAGGCATAAAAGTAAAAAAGGACAACTGTCTGCATTATTTTAGCAGTTTCACCAATTTACCTTACGTACTATGGAATATGATTTATTTGTCCCATTTGAAGTATGCGTACGACTCCTCTCCTGATTAAAATCTCCCGCAACCGGGTCGAGGTGAGATGCATGAAAATAAGAGAAATGTTACTACTGTCATAATACACGTATAGATGTACAGGCTCATGTACACCATAAGCAAAGTATTGTGAAAAACAAGAGAGTAAAAAAATCTCCCGTAACATTTTTTACATCTTTTTGGAGTCTTTTTGGATTTGGCTTCATTAATGATATTTTTTCTGACTTTGCTTGCATTGCAACAACTTTATCTTCACAACTTGAAAGCTCTAATTTGAATTTATTTTGATTTAGATAAGTTAATAATAACGAACAATTAAAATGACATGATTTTTAATTCTTAGAGCACTTGGAATAAGCAACCAACTATTCGTATTCAGTGTAAATAATATGGTTAATGTTAAACATTAAATACTGATTATTTATCAAATAATATTTAATTGGAGTTTCTATCAGTGCTAATGATATTAATAATTACACGTATCTTACTTGACTATTTACCAATTATGAGAATCTTTTTATTTGCAAGAAATGTAGGAAAATAATAATTTATATATTGATCATTACGTATGTTGACGTCGATAACATAAAGCAACTTACCAATATCCATTTTATCACAATATATTTTATAATATATTTTTACAACATAATTACGTCCATCTCGTAGAAAGTTAAAACAAGAACTACGGAGATTCGCTCCTTGACATTTTGTCCTTTCATTAACGTTTTGCACACGTGCTAGTTTCATTGGTTGATACATTTTTTAATAAACATGGTGCAATATAAATTTATTACTCTATTCGTAAAGATTACAATATTTAAATATAACTACTCAACAGTATAAACATTAATTTATTTTTATATTGGCATATGCTTTGCATAAACACTTAAATTTATATTTATGCAAAGAAATCTTAGTATATGATTAATTTTCACATGTAGGATAATTTTTTTTTTAAATTTACAAAAACAGAATCCATTGCTACTTTAATGAATATGCAGACATTTTTCTATAGTAGAAAAATAATATCAGATATATTTATTGTTAATTATTGTCACCCTGTATATTATCATCAGCATGCTAAATTGATGATTCCGTAAAGTTCATTAGCATTTCAATATACTTGCAATAATCAGCGTTTGTTAATTACTAAGCTATAAATTTAGTTCCTAAGATTATGTAAGCATATATTTTGCTAACATTTAAATTAAGTAATTTAACAATATTTTTTTCTAACGGCATCATTTTATATGTAATAACTACAAATTCTTTAATAATGACACTATTGATGTATTTATATTATTTTAAAAACACTTTATTTGAATTTATTGAGTCGTAATTTATAGCAAATTATTACATAAAATTATGTACAAATGGGTTACAATAAGATTTATGAAATAAAATTTATGGAATAAATTTATTATATAATATTATACAAATTTTACATCATAAAATTAATTTTTCAAGTTCAACAAGTCTTAAATGTATAATAATTAATTTTACTCACTTCAATAACTTTATTATTAAATTTTTTGGGAATTTAATACAAAAATTTTAGAATGAAATCAAGAAAATATTTTCTATTTGCTTATTTGAACAACTTGGTAGAATTTAAGTAACAAACTACTATTATTATTTACGTAAAATTTTTGAATCTGATATTTTTTTTTATAAATAACTTTTCTTTCAATTTAGATTGTTTCTTATACATAAAATTCTTTCTAAATTTAATTTAAACTTCTTTTGTTATAATACAACAAAGTAAAAATTTGATTGAATTATATTTTTAATGAATATTTTTCATTGACGTATTAATTTATTTTTGCAAAAAATCATTTTATATCTTATTCAATTTATAATTTAAATTTTTTTGTATTTATTTTTTTCCCAATTTATTATTTCATATATATCCCTTTTCATTATGAACAATATTTTTTATGATTTATTGATTAGAAAATTGAGATGAATTACACAGTTAAAGAATTCAATAACATAATAAACTGTAATTAAATAAAGAATTAAAATAAATAAAGTAATAAATAATACATTAGGAAATAAAATTTTTATTTAACCGTAAATATTAGTAAGTGTTGCATAAAAATAATTTTATATGCTTTTTAATGTATAAAATTTAACAAATTGAAATGAAGGAATTAAAATTAATTAAATATTTTATAGTTTAAAAAAATATTTATAATAAAATATATATTACAAATAAACATTTATATTAAGTTTAAGAATTTTATTATTGGTTATATTGATTCAAATAGAAGAAGTCGTATTTTGTAATTTATGTATGAACATTCTGTATATTATGTTTTAAATCAGCAAATAAACTAATTTATAGGCGTACACCTATAAATTACTTTATTTATAGTTTAGTTAGTTTAGTTATAAAAAATGTAAGTTTTTATATAAAATGTTTACTTTTTCTTATGTATCAAATATTTTTAATATTAAATGTTTCATTTCAACTTGTAATTATTAATTTATTTTCTCTATATGGCTATTTAAATCTTAAATTGTATGCACCAAATTTTTATGCAACTCTGCTTTTAATTTATTTATGTTTCTCTAATTTTCTTTCTCTTTATTTATGACAATGAAATAATAAATCATCTTTATATTTAATTATAGTACACGTTAATTTCTTAAAACTTAAGGTACGAATTAAAATTTTTTTCGTCTATTAGTTACGGCGAATTTAATATTAGCATATAAAATATATGTAAAACGAATTTATGTTGTAAATTTATATTTTTAATGTATTTGTACATAAATTTTTGTACATTTTTATTTTGTATAGGTATGCGTGTGTGTATGTGCGCGCGCGGGTAGATAGATAGATTTCATTGCACGGATTTAAATATATAAAAGAACATATTGCAACCTAAAGAACAATAAACCGTCATCCATGAAGCATAATTTTCGTTTTTTATTCGCTTAATTATGATTTATGGCGTGAAAGTCAAATATTATGAGTTGATGTGAATTTATAGTTTTTAAAATCCTATCGTTATGTTGATGCATTTTCTTAATTTACTGAAAAAGTGAATCGGATTCCGGTTCACTTTGTACATTTTTTTCAATATAAATTTTTTTTTATGTAATATCGCATGCAGTGTGATATTTATCAATGTTGTAAATGTTGAGATATCATTTAAAAAGAGTAGATAAATTTGTGCCAATTGAAAATACATGTGTGCATTTTTAATATTAGAGAATGTACAAATGAATTGAGAATTTAAGCGAAAGGGGAAAAAAATTTTACCAATTTATTTAAACCAGTTTGTTTTATTTAAATATCGAATAGAAAGTTTAAAGAAGAGCCGAAGTTTGGAAATGACAATGATTATTGGTATCGCGAGAAGGAATGCGCAAAGAGCAATGGAAGCAGACGCAGAAATTAGTTTATCTACTTTCAAAAGTCTCGACATGGTTGTTGAAAGTGATTTTTACTAAAAGATCAAGCACGACTCGTGATTTCAATGGTGTCGTGAGTAAACAATTAAACTAATAAAGTCAATTTGATTACTCAGTTGGCAATTAAGAGGAGTGCGGAGAATCGAAGTAGGGCTTCCTTTTAAATGAAGCACAGCGAATCGCGAGAATAAATTATGCTCGCGATTCTTGTCGAAGCCGAATGAGAATGAGAAGGCGAAGTTGTACAATACCGGGGTTTCAGGGCGGCAGCGGTAGCGACAGCAGCAGAGGGAAGGACGGAAGGAAAGAAGGCCGTCGGTCGGAGGAACCCGAGGAACCCGAGGAACCCCAAGAACCCGAGATCCGCGAGCGAAGCAAAGTTTCCTCCGAGAGTTTTTGCGAGACCAGCCCGAGTATGCCACCTCGAGATCTCCGCCGCAGCGCGCCTTCGCGACAAGTAAAAATAATTTTTTACACTCGATCGACCTCTGTCTCAAGGAAAACAGTTGGTCTACGCAATGACGATGGCCTGGTTTCAGCCAGTTGCAGGCAGGCGGGCAATGTCGGCAACTCTCGACTCGACTCTCTACTCTCGCATCAGCCCGATCAAGCGTTTCGAGTGTGGCGACGCAGCCTCGCCGTTGGAGCCGTTCTTTATTGATAAGAGACTCGCCGAGCGTATAATACTCGTGCCGTGGCTCTGGTCTTCGTGGTCGTCGTCGTGGGTGTGGGTTATTGGGTGTGGGTGCGGGTGCGGGTGCGGGTGCGGGTGCGGGGGCGGGTGCGGGTGCGCGAGGAAAAAGAAGCGCGGCTAAGTGAAAAACGTATTGGGCGGTCGCTCGATAAGTGCGGGGGCCTCGATAAGGATTCCTTCCGCTGGCTACCGACTCTCACCTGCTTCCACCGCTTCCATTCCCTCCCTCCCTCCCTCCCTCAATCCCTCTCGCTCTCTGGCTCTGTCCACCGACAACTCCACCTCCACGCAGCGAACGCCCAATCGAGTTCTTTTCATCTTCCTTCATCCCCATCACTTACGACCTCGTTTACCCTCTTTACATTTTTTACCCGACCTCCGCCCGCGACTCTTGCAACCAAAATTTAACGACAACACCATTCTCCGCCTTTTTTTTGTCCAGAAATTTATTCGCGGATAATGCCGCGCTCTTTGCTTTGCTTTTTGATTTTCCGGAAAATGAGTGATTTTACATTGCAGATTATCAGCGTAGCTTTTCTTGCCCAAGGAAAAATGAAAAATATTTCCATTTACGAAATGTGTGTTAACCATGACTCTAACCATATTGCATTAAAATTACAACCTATCACATACAATAGTACACAGTATAATTAATGTCCAGGAAAATGAAGAACGTATCCTATAAATGTCATATCCATAATACTCTTTGTTTTTCTTATCTTTAACAAAATCTTAACGACATATGCGAATATTTACATTTTGAATTTCGGTCATTTCTTATGCTTGGTTGTGTGTCGATTGTTCAGAATAATTTGGGAAATGAAAGACTTTATTAATTGAAATCTTTTCATCTAAAATCATCAACTCGCTGTAAAAATTTTAAATAAATTAATGAATTGACATTCGAGCATCAAAAGTACAATGGACGACGCAAAATTATTTTTTATATCTTATGCTTTTTTATTTTGATCAATTAAAGGAAATTTGCCCTTTATTTTAATCATAAATTTTCTAGCTCAATTTTTATAAAAAAAAATTTAATACTCGGATATCTGTGAATTATTTCGTGGTAATTGAAAGAATCGTTAATTCCGATTCATTAAGGATGCCACATAGCCATTTGATTTACACTTAACATACAATAAAATTCATTTGTCATGGTCATAAAGTTACCAGCAGCGGTTCGTAAATTGAACAATAAAGAACGTCAAATAAGAATATAAAAATTCTACTTTATTTAAAATGTGTAATCGATGGTGGGGAAAGAACATAATTATGCTTTCTTGATTATCGCACAATTGCCTTGCGGGTCGAAATTTCCCGTCTAAAAGGCGTCCGAACCTATACAATCGGCCAAATTTCAAAAAGAGAAGCTATACACAATAATAATAAGTAGTGTAGACGGTTGAATTGGAGGGGAGGCTTTATCGTGTTTCGCAATGTGTAAATGACACACGTATTAATCATCGAATGGGTTGCTCTGCTTTGGCATCTAGACGTATTATACTCCACCCGCGTACAGAGACCAATTTTCCATCTCCAGTAAATGCAAATGCTATAAAGGATCCGGCTCTTGACTGAAAACTCCTATTCTTTGCAAAACAACTTCTGCCTTGGTTGTGTGACGTCATCTATTTCTCCATCGACTCTTAGATTCGCATCCACTTGGTCTCCTCTACTTATTTCCTGCTGTGGAATCTATTTTGCAATTACTATTTGTTCCCTCTTGTCTTTCCATTGTCTTTCCTCTTTATTAATTAACACTCATGAAAATAAAATTCCAAAATAAAAACTATTTCGGATTTACATATACATACATATATTCTTATTCGAATCGCAAAAGATTTTTTCATTATACCAATGAACAACGTGTACTGCGGATACATAATTTTGAATTCTCGTTTAATAAAAATTTATTTCATTAAATTGCCGTTACTGTTTAGGATTCTTTAATAAGTTAATTAAGTTTAAATAAAAGAATACAAATAATAATGAAATAATGATAAGATAATTAAAAACTCATAATTTTTCTGGATCACATACGAAGAATAATAATTTTAAATGCGAATTTAAAATATATTTTATAATTTTATTATTGCATATCTTTTATTAATTTGCAACTACTCCATATTACTCTTTCTATAGAAAAACGTCATCTACAGTATTTAGTGCTTTTTTTTTAAATTTCATTTTGCAATAAACAAAATGAATCTTTTATTGCTATGTACATTAGATAAAGCCAAAAACGATGATATTGGAATGGTAATACGATACTCGAGAAACATATATATTACTATTGTAATTTGTGTATCATCTAAAAAAAGATTTTTACTTGACCTATTGATTATACATTCTTTGATAAATATTTCAACTATTAATCATGAGTGAATTTATTGAACTTTCTCGCTCATCAGCTATCTAATGATAAAATTAACCATTGCCAAAAATATAGTTTAAATTAACAAAGCTGTGAAATAAATCTCGAATTTTTTTTAAAAATAAAAACTTATTATTGAAATTTCTTTCTATAATATATGTATTTTAAAATTAAAATGTATATTATTTTTATATTATAATTATATACCAAGCATATTCTATATGATATTCACTCTTTTCTTTGTATTTAAAATTAATCATAAGTTTTGTTAATAAATTCTGCTCGTCCAATATTGTCTTTGTATTAATGGTAAAACATTGAGAAAATTCTTTAATTTGAATTCTTTCGATTCTTGAGAAGATAGAATCCGTTAAAATATGGAGAAATTTAAAAAAAAAAAAAAACAATTTTTTTTTTTATTAATTGGACAAAGCTTCAGCAGATTGGTTTATTGTTCTCCTCTTCTCCTCCTCTCCCCCTTCAAAAAAAAGAAACCTCAATAGAGAAATTTAATTATACAAAAATTATATAAATGTCATCTTGTCAAATAATCCATCATCTTTTACAGTAAATATTTGTATATTGCATTTAAATATTGAATTTCTTGATGGCGTTTCATTGCATTTCTATTCATGTGAATGCGGAGCATTTCTAAAATTATTCTTTTATTGTATTTGTTATTTTTATTATTAAAAATTTTTGTATTTTCCCAATACATAGTAGTTTTGTAGTCCTATGTAAGGAATTTAATTATCGAACCATTGTTTTCACATTTCTTATATTTTATGACCTATTTTATTTCTATAATAAATATCGCACTTCTATACAGTCTATTATCTGCATGCATTCAGATATTTATACAGACAATTATGAAAACAATATAGACAATCATTTTTTATTATGAGACGCATGTTTTCACTTTGACAACAGTATATTTGTTTACAAAATTATGCTCGATAATAACCACCGTGTTTGTTTCATCAAAATACTTATTGACAATTGATTAGAAAATATAAAGTTCATTCACTCGGCCCAAAAAATAATAAAATATTCAACAAATTAATTTCTTCATTGTAGAATGGCCTTTTTTTTACACAAATGTTCTATTGAACGTTACGGTTGAAATCGTAACAGATACAAGTACTTGGTTATATTTTCCCAATTGTCGAACCACATCAATTTATGAAATAAATTGTTCCACACTCGCAAGGCTCGCGGTCTCCTTGAGTCTCCGCTGGCTCTCTCTATCTCTCTATTTTTGTCCTTCCTCAGTCCTACGCGAAAAAAGCAGATTATTGCAGATTATAATAATCGCGAAAGTGGCGCACCAACTGAACCAATCAAATTAGGCTTAGTACTCTTGGACAAGTAGAAAATCGTTGCTGTTTACAAAATTATCAATGGTGCAATACATGTACTCTTAATTGTAATTAAAGTTTTTTTTTTTATTCAATCCAGTTAGCCGTCCTCTTGGTCATCTCCACATCGTTGGCCACCATTTTGCTCCGTTCTCCAGGTCTCGCGGTTGAGATCGCACTTGGTCAACGCCACGTCTACCCTTGTCGCTCTTTCCCCAACAATTGTCATCCAATTCTGGACTGTTAATGCGTGCGAGTATTGCCCGGCCACGTTCCCAATGTACATTCGTAGTGTACACTTTCCTATCCTTCACCTCGCAAATTCAATTCCCCCTTCAAATTAATGCTTAAACAGATTATACTCGTGTACCACTATTTCAGATTAAAATGTATTATTTTGGTAATTGCATTAAATGAAATTGCTCGATAATGCCATAAGCCGGCTAATATTCCAGGTAAATTATTGAAAAAATGAAAATTTCACGAAAATCACAAAATTAGACGGAAAAGGAATATCCTACTAAAGTTTACCTTAAATATTTAAAAATCTTACAGAAGGCTTACTCAATCTTAGATATTTTTAAAAGTTTATTTACATTAGCAATAAAAAAAAAAACAAAGCTTTTTCATTTTCAAAGTCAATTTGTTTCAAAAACTAAGCCTTGGACAAAAAATATCACAAATACATTGTAGTTAACAATGAGATTTTTAACATAAATTTATTGGAAAATAAAAATAAGTAAGATTAACGTTGAAAAATGCAAAAAAACACTGTAAAACTGTTTATCTTTTAAAAGTTGTTATCAGTGCATCAACTGATATAAAAAGTTTAACTGAACTCTGAAATGGATGGTTTAATTGACATTTATAATATAATTTAGAATTAATTGTTGAAATAAAAGTTTGAACAAATTTAATATATATCACTCGATATAAAATAATTTTTTTTTCAAAATTATCTTCTTCAAATGACTTTTAATGAATGTTTTAATTTTTATACAAATGTAAGTATTTAAAAGTTAAAATGTATTTAAATGAAAATGTTCCTGTTACGAGAAATGCTGCTGGTTCTGTTAAATTATCGATAAATTGATCAAACATTATAATTATACAGATAGGTTATAGTAGCCAATAATACTTTAATAACAGTGTAATACATTTCGTGCGTAATAAGCAATGATCTAAAGAAAAAATAGCATTATGTCAAGATCAATATAACTATAATTAATATCTTTACAACTGAGCATAATTTGTTTTTCTAAATTAAAAAATTCTATTCCTACTCCAGTGATGAATTATCATCAACCAATATCACATAGTGTGTTTACTATGTACATTCATATCTCATTGTAGTTCTCGTGTACATATAAGTATTTCATTCATTCAGGCTATTTATTCCAGTTAATGGATAAATTGAAATTGATGTTGCACAATTTTCTTGGAAGATTCATAGATAGATGTTCCCATTTGGACAAAAGTTTATTATGCAGAGACCTGTTATGACAACTGGTCGTTAGCAATTTATTTAATTTCTGAATTAGGTGTACTACCTTTGTCGTCTCGCTTTCCTAGCTCTAGTAAATATACGTACCTTATAATTCAGAAGATTTTTAATACAAAAGTATTTATTAAATGGAAAGTAAAGTAATTAAAAAAGAAATGATGCGTTGGCGTGCGTTTGGCTGTGTGTGTGAGTACGTGGGGGTGTGCAATGTTACCAAATCAGTAACTTTCCCTCAAGGTTGCCAAAAGACAATGAGCTACAGCAAAGCACTTATGGTAAGCTCTCATAGTTTTTCGGTTTCACGAAAAAAGTGGCGTGTCCACGTTTTCTTAAGTTTTCCTCGTATCCTTATGGTTTTATCTCTCGGTTTCACCCATTTCTACCTTCCTCCCTTTTATCTGTATTTGGCCCCGGGTATAACTTCACCCTCCTATAAGGGAGGAAACAGTAATCTGGCAGCGGTACCATAGAAACGGTGCCGTAGTTGATGGGGTAGCACGTCTCTCTCTCTCTCTCTCTCTCTCTCTCTCCCCCCCTCCCTCCAAAAGCCTTCTTGGTTCGCCATCACGATCCCTCCCTAACTGCTGCATTTTCATCTCTCTTCTGGATGCGCTTGCTCTTTTACCTTCCTACTCTCTCTCTCTCTCTCTCTCAGTTCCACAGCTCATCCACGCATACCATTGAAATATTTAATGGGTTCCGACAGAAGAGCCGCGTGCGACGAAATACACGTCGCCTACGAGACCGTAACTTCACAGTATTGGCGCTAGGAAGCACTACGGGTATGGTTTTTTAGCCGACAAATTTTCAGACGGATTACTAGACACCCGGATGGCCAAACCTCGAGCTCATTGCCTATCCTAGTCCATAAAAACCAACTTAAAAAACGCGACAACAACAAAAAATTTATTATAAGCAAAGATGGCTACTTGTGCGCCACGTCCCACCTTCCATCGAAAGCCCTTGACATGAGTCAACTTTCGTGCTTAGTCAACACGCACATATCTTTTGTAGTGTACTTTGTGTTTGTAAAACTAGTGAGTGAGCAGTAACGGCCCGTTCACGCCCTACAATATAATGCTTTTATCAAAATTTTCCCTCCTCTGTTTACACTGATATAAACGTTTTTTTTTTTTGTTTTTTTTTTTTTTATAATTTTTGAAAACTATTTCTTCAATAATTATTTGTTGGCAAAAACATTATACGCTGTAATTGCTGGTTCTACAATGTCGTGATCTTTCTTTTTTAAACTTTATTGTTGATTACTATTTAGAATCATTTAATCTAATTGGTTAATAATTGCAAAGATTACACTTCATAGAGCTTAGAAAAAGTTTTTAGATTGATTTTCGGAAGATGTATATTTTTTTTATATCAAGTCGCCGCGAAAAACTTATACACCTGTACATATACATGTATATATATTTATAAACTTATCCACTTACAAAGTTTTAATTTAGTTTTAAATGGATTAGTTTTATATGGATTTTAAATGAGATTGCATTTATCTTTTATTGTGCATTGATGTATTTATAAGCTTTATGATACTTAACTAATACAAATGCAATTATGTCTTCAATATTCAGTGGTTATTTCAAATTAGTCTTTCGAAATTATTAATTAATTAGGAATTAATCAGAATGGACTGGATCACAGTTTAAAAAAATTTGATTTAATCTTGAATTTCATCAGTTTATTGATATTGCAAACTATCAATTATTTTAAATTTAACTAGAAATTCCAAGAGATTGTAAAAATTCGCTCAGCCTTAATTTTTAATTACAATTTCACGTTAATTTTAATTTGTTCTTTATTCCTGTACTAGTTCGTGCATTTATCAATTTAATATTAATATAAAATCATATTAAAATTTAAAACATATTATTACTTTATAATTTTATACTTTGCTGTTTGTGAAAGCCAATTATTTTATTTGATAAAGAATCATTTTTTCAATAAAAATTTTGAGTAACTTAATTTATAATCAAATTAAGTTGGTTGGCATGCATTTTAATCAGATATATTTAATATGTACAGGTACATGTAAAATGGTTAATGTTTGTATAATGTATTCTTTGATGTAACTATGATAGTTTTTAATGAGTATTTTGTTATATTTAAACTAAAATTAAATTGAAAATGGAAACTGACAGCTTTAATTTGCTTGTAGCCGACGCAATAACTTATCTGGTTGCACAATTATGTTCACTAAAAGCTTCCGGAGTACTGACCTCGAAATGGTCTATATATAAAATATATCTAGGAGAGGTCAAGTTCGGTACGTTGAAAAATCTAATTAATAAATAATATTATACAACATTTAAATCTAAAGTAAAATTGTTAAATTAATCAATTGAACTCTATTCGTAAGTTTAGCAAACTGTAATTAAAATTTAACAGAGTTTTTGAAATAAAAGTTATCGAATTCCTGATGGATATTAACCGTTGCAAACGTGTCATTAAAAATAAATATTGTTATCAATCTCGTTAATAAAGAATGTTTAAGAGAAATAAATTACGAATCTTTCATTAATTATTGAGGTCGAAACACTAATTTAATTTTCACGAGTTTATCGAAATTTAACACTATGGAATATTTAAAAACTATTTTGTAAATAAAATTAATAATCGTAAGTTGATTTTTTATTGACGAGGTTATTTTGGCGATCGCATATCAAAAGTGGAGTTTCGTGTTGCATATTAAGCAGGATATAAAGTAATATTGTTATTATCATGAATTTCTTGAGTTAGCCGTTGATTGAAAATTGAAAAAAGTGTAGCAAACAATGAAAACTGTTTATTGTAGTGGTGCATATTGGGAGTATTTTAATAAAGGATGCTTGGATATATATTATTGTACAGTTTGGTTTGAAAAGGCTTTATTCAAAATTTATTAGCATTAATTTAAATTTTCGACAATGCAAGTATCCATTTATTTATCAAATTTTCGATTGTCAACAGCTCGATGGTTTCTGTGTGAATTGTTTTTTCGTTTCCAGTACCTTCCCAGTCGCTCTCGTTTGTTCTCTCTCTCTCTCTCTCTCTCTCTCTCTCTCTCTCTCTCTCTCACACACACTCGACGTCTCTTTCACGTATGTTTGATACTCAAGAGCACTGAAATCGCCCGCGCTCGAAGAAATAAACGTTGTACGCTCCCTTTGGCACTCGGACGCAGACCAAGGGTCCCTTTGCGATAAAGGGGGAGAACGGGAGAGAGACAGAGAGAGTGAGGACAAATGACGGACTATTTTGTGAGAGTGTGTGCGTGCGTGCGAGGCTCCAAGGTCTGCACCCATGACAAGGACCGCGCGCGCACAACAGATGTCGAGTGCAGTCTTGGTTGCTGGAGGTGGTTGGTGGCCTCGGTTTTGCTCGAGACGCTGCTGCACCCGATGAAACTTCAAATTCGAAGCTCCGGCCCCCGGTAGCTTAGGGGAGTAGAGAATGCGATCGAGCTTGCTCCAGCGGAGGATGCGCATCGGCTTTTGTATTTGTAAAGAATCTCTGCTAAGGATATCCCAATCGATTGCTGCCTCCCCTTTGGTCTTTTTAAATTTAGCTTCGCTCGAGCTGCTCGTGACTATTTTCTCGTCGCCGAGGCCTTTTTAAAAGCATCGGAGCCTAAGGATTCAATTATCCAATTGACGTCCCAGCAGTGAAAATACAATTGACATGAATATTTTGTTCGTGCGCTTACAATTTACACGTGTGCCCGGCTGCACCAGAGAGAGAGAACGAGCCAGTTGTGTTGAAATCGACAAAACGAGCCCGGAGTCCTGTCGCCGTCGCCGTCTCCGCCACCGCCACCGCCACCGCCACCGCCGCCATGACTGCTACTGGATCCAAGAATGGTGGTGAACCATTGTACACCTTTCACCCAAAAAGGCTTACTTTCGGAGAAAATGTTAACTCGACACCATTTCTACGGTGTAAAGATAAAAACAATGTAGATAGATAGGCTACCTGCATCATCAGGGGGACATTGGAGCAGCTCGTGTCATAATACCGAGATGCAAAGAGATACGACAGCAGCTCTCTCCCTTTGTGTAGGAAATATTCGTCAAACGGATCGGTGAAACGGTGCCCCAGAACGGTCGGGGAGTAACGGCATGAGAGCGAGTGAGGACAACGGAAAGAGGAATGGCGATGGGAAAGAGGAGGACGGGCGGGGTGGGGATCGGGAGGACGAAGGGGAGGGTAGAATTAGAATCGAGAGAAACACATGTACCCTTAAGGGCGCACGGTCCCTTTCTTCTGGAGGCAACGATGACGGGCTTTCCCCCGTGGTCAGAAGCAGTCTTCCGGGAAAGAAACTGGTATTTTTGATACCTACTGCCAGGGCCATTGTACTCGCAGTTGTGGCGGTAGGCTCCGAAAGAGCTGCAGCTCTAAGGACGACCCGCATACTCTTTCCACCAGGCACCCTCGAGCTGTTAAAGAGTACTTTCGGGGTTTCGAGGTACCAAAGTGTACCATTCGAAATCCACTTTGGCCTCTGCCTTTCCTTTTCTCATTTTTTATCGAATTGGATCGTGCAATGGTGATCGTTTGATGTAAAAACTGATATTTTTATTTTATTTCTCAGTCGAACGATTATAGCTGGAGAACTCAAAGAATTCTTCACTCGTACATATTTCAGTATAAATACTCAACGAATAACTTTTAATCGTAATAAAGACATCAGAACCATATAAAAAAAGGTATTAAATATTTGTTTTACGTAAAAGCCATCACATTCATTTCAAGGCTAAACTAGTGAGATGTCGGTTCAAATTTCGAAATACTACATCGATAAACATTGCTATTCATTATTGATTACAAAATTATTTCTTAGGGCGATTCCATCATTTTAAAACAAATTAATAATGTATAATTGTATACAACTTTTATAAAGTTTGAATTCATGTATCTCTCAGATGTTAATCAACAACATTTCCACGAATCACTTTGTAAGTAGTTATTGTCTCATTGCATCTTCAGAATACTCAATGAAAGGATTTTTTAATCGTAATTCTTTATTTCAAAGTCGTTGAACATATTTTGTCACTGGAAACTGAGCGGGTGCAAATCAGATTAATAATAAACCACCTTGATTTACTTAGTCAATTTGAAAATTTTAATTAAATTAAAATCAATATCATGAATATTTATAAACGTATACCCGTGCAAAATGAGCACATCCTCAGTCAAAAATCATAAAATACTGCTTTTTAAAAGTTTGATCAAAGAGAGTACAACTTGTTTCTTCAAAATATTAAAACTCATAAAAATTCAAAAAAAGTTTTGCCGGTTAATAGCAATGATGCATTATAATTTAATGAATTTGAGGTTTCCACGTGATCTGGTTCATTGTACGTGCATAAATCAAATTTGTTTCCGAAACTTTGACGAAGAAAAAATCATTGAACCACTACTAAAAGTCGTGCTAAATTTCCATTATCTCGACGTACTGTAATTTGTTAAAAAAAGAAATATAAAATTTCGCAAGAACAATTAAATGGAGAAGCAAATTGGATTGAACAATGATAATAGCTCTAAAATACGCATTATTAATTGGAACTGAATGAAGCCCTGAACGATGAAGCACTGATACGCTCGTAAAATGGCGGCTGCGGCGATCGAGAATAAAAATGACATGCGAATCCGGTAGTTCCCGGTGTCTCCCTCGTATTAACGCACCGGGAACCGATCGATGGCGCGAGTGAAGCTACCGATGACTCGGATAGACTTGTGCGCAGGTTCTCGAAGGTCACGCATAGGTCACAGAACACACGCGGTGGGGGAGCTCGACGTCCTGCTGTCGAAATTAGAATCGCTACCAAGTGCAGCAAACCTGCGACCCTGGCCACGAAAATGATTTTCAGCCGGGAGAACGAGATCCCGTTTCCTTCAAATAAAATCGCCGTCGTCCACGTGCATACCTGAGATTTTTTATGCGCTCCGCCATACTTTCAGCTCGGCTGTTCCATGTTTCGCCTACAAACGGCCACTCGTCTATCCATTTTCGGAGGTTCCTGGCAATGGATTTTTTGCTCCTTTTATTCCTCCAAGTCCCCATTCTTTATACACTTTGCCAATATGTGACATGTATTTGATTGATGTTGGAATCAAACGAATCTTTTTTGTTGTTGTGGACGTTAATTTGAAAATGAAAGGAGTCCATCAAAAAACATACCAAAGAAAATGTATTTGATTTTAAAGTAGCCTATATATTATTGTCATACGAAATACAATTCTTCATGCTGTGCGTGATAAATCATATGAATAACGAAACCAATACATCTATTGTACAAACGCTATGATCTTCAATGACGCACGCGCAAATGTAGTTTATAACTATACATAGTTTATAGTTTTCCAATCAGCATCTCCTTTTATTCGTGCACGTGAACTTAATAATTCTAAAAAAAAATTTCGGATTTAAATGAAATTAAAATTAATAAATAATAACATTACCTCATTTTAGATTCATTCTCGATTGCCAATTTAGAAGCTTTGCAAATCTCAGCAGTACCTAAATCATAATTACCGATATTGTTCGACGTGATGTAAAATTATCGTGCTTGATTTCAAATGTAGTCTGAATGCTGTTTACGTACGATAGGAAACAGTCGTGTAAATCGTTTAAATAAAATGAAGGATGTAACGAATTCGTCGACGCCTGAGTTATATTGAGTAATTGAACTACACGTTAAAAAAATAAATTAGCACCGACTTTTTCAAAACACCCCTTATTTCGATAAATAATTAGTAAATTCATCTCAATACACTTCCATAAGAATAGCTTGTATTTCGCAACTCAATCACTGACATTAATTATTTTAAAGATTGTCCTTAACAATTTTGTATTGCTTTGTAAATTTCTCTTATTGATAGATTGAAACTCAATAAAATATAAATTTTCTATTTCTAATTTTATATTCTACATTAAATTTTTCAATATTTTATTTATGCAAACTGTATGAAATACTAGAAATTTAATTTACTATTTAATTTACTATTTCACAACGAAAAAACATTTAGAATTTTTAATGTTACCTTGAATAAATTTATTGGTTGTAATTGAAGGTTCAAGCAATTTAAAAACTTTAAATAAATACCAAACCTACTAATGACCCGCGTTTCTCCAAAACAATAAAAGATTAATAAAGCGATCGCATTGAAATAATAAGTTTTTGTCATTTTAATTTATGACCTGTGTTTACATTTCCATAACTGTAACGAAAATTAGAACAAAGAAAAATATACCCATAAACACTTTGCAACTTTTTTACATATGGAGTTCAAGTACAAGACCTAAAAGTAAATACGACCTAATGATTTATATTAAAACATTGTTATAAAAAATTATAGTAAACAATAAGAAGTACATATATTTTTTTAAAGAAATGCTTTGGTAAAGAAATTAAATGTTATATATAGAGGTTAAATAAATTCCTGCACTAATGAACATATAAATATTTAATAACTACAGCCAAAAAAAATACAATAAAATGAATAAATCAAGAAATGTTACGATAATCAAACAACTTTTTCTCTTATAAGTATTTATATGATGTTATCTTAGAAATAATGAATGTATAAAGTAAAAAATAAAATAAAAATTAAAATTAATGTCTTGGCAACCGCATATGATTTAGTACTAGATATTCGATAATTTATACAGAAATGAATGAATTACATTGTATATAAAAATTTACATTGCATTTAAAATTAATTTATTGTTAGTATATTGTTTCCAGAATTATAAAGACTCATTTATGGTTTATTTTATTTTATAATGTATTTAATCTTTTGAATGTGCTTATTCATAATCATTTAATTTATATATTAAACTAATTTATAAATATAGTATAAATTCTTCTATATAAGCACTCTATCTTTGTATGTATTGTATTAAATACATATTTGAAGATTTTCATTTATAATGACATCATTATTTTTAATTATTTTAATTTGAAATCATATTTAATCGCTATTTTGAGTCTCACAATTTTTTTTAACTAATATTCATAGATTAAAAAGAAAAATAGAATTCGGTTCAATGATAAGAAAAATTCTATAAGAAATATTTATCGATAATCAACTTTATATTTCTTGTTATGTGTACAAGTTATAAGAAAGATAACGAAGCTGTTAAAAACTTCTACAATTACAAAAAAAGGCTAAATGTTATATACAAAGAAAATTTTTAATCGAATTCACATATTCTGAATAAAAAATTACGAAAAAAAATATTTACATAATTTATATTCATAGTATGATATCCCGGAAAGTATAGGACAAATTTTATCCAAGAATATTCATGTGTATAAATTGTATTAAAATTGAAACTATAGTTTTAATGAAAGACACACAAATTAGAAAAACTTTATGGTGCACTGCATCACCAGTGTATGGAACAAGAATTTATTTGAACGGGGTATAGCTTAATAATGAAAAAATAATAAAAATTTTTTGGTTTATGTAAACAACTTTTTTATTATATTTGCTACATGAGTAAGCAAGACATAATTTATGAAATTTAACAATCGATAAAAGTTGAAAAGATGTACTTTTTTCTTGACAATTTAAAAATAAAAATGTGCTATCATGTATCAAGTATTCATGTGGAAAATATAAGAATGACTAAGAAAATTAGATTCAAAATTTCGATATGTTTCCTCGAATATGTTGGTATATCGAAAGCATTCGTTTCCAAAGTCGAGAACAAAGTTCAAAGAATTCGTCCACCTTTTTGAAAGCAAGGATGTCGTTAGATCTATTCTGCGTGGTCCAGGCCACAGAAACCCGGGGGAAAATCCTCTTCTCCCATTATTACCATCAATTCGAAAAATGTTAAAAAGGATAAAGGTTGGAAATGGTCTGGTCGCAAGCTCAGCTGAACGGAGCCCTCTGACATCCTGCCGATTTCCACGGTATCCCCCAGGAGACACGCGCGTTTTTCCGCTCGAAAACTTCGGCCATCAACATGGCTACGCGCATGCATCCCTTGCGTCGGCGTCGGCGTCGGTGTCGGCATCAGCGTCGGTGCCGGCCTCGGGGTCGGCGTCGGCGTCTTCCCGAGGGGAGAGGTGCCAACTTCCTGCACTTTGCATCTATCTCTCTCTCTCTCTCTTTCTTTCTCTCTCTCTCTCTCTCTCTCTCTCTCTCTCTTTCTCTCTCCGGTGCGCGCGCGCTATCATCTCGTGGCCCTCGGGCTGCGACCCGCTGCCGTCACCGCCACCGCCCGAGCGAGTCATTGACTCGACGAGCTCTGGTATCGTTCCCCTTTTCTGATCTTGCGCGCCTACGCCTTCACTCCCCCTCTCCTGCGATCCGAATTCGATTCCTCCTTTGCTTGATAATCCCACGGGGATACGAGGAGAATATCGACGGATGTCTAGGGCCATTTTGGGGACGCCTCGGTGTTGGCATCCCGGAGGTTGCGCCATTCATTGCGCTGCGCTCCTATTTGTTGCTTCCATTCAGACAGGTTCCATGGAAGCCCTCGACGAGGGCTTCGAGCCGAGCCTGGAGGGAAATTACGGGATGCCTCGTGTGGGAGCGCGCACAAACGATTTGCCAAGGGAACATTTCTCTTTCTTTGCCGCCGCCGTCGCCGTCGCCCCCGCCCTTTCACCGGATGCTGTACGTGACGCGACGCTCAAGCCGAGGTTCACGAAGATGGATCAACGCGCGCGAATCTTTGGTTTATTTTTTATGGGCGCTTGTTTGCACGCAAATCGCACGCGGGGGACGGCCGATGAATTGGCGATAGTCGATTCATTGACCACCAAGGCTGCGCACTTCCTCGCCTCTGCAGGAAGGATCCATCTCCGCTCGGGTCTCCCATGGTTGCAGATACTTTTCAGTCGGCCATTGCCAGCGAGTCTCGAGTGACTTGTTTATTTGCCTCCTCCATCCCCCGTCCCCCCCATCTTCTTCCTTTCTCGAGATGCATCTTTGTCTTTTGCGCCTTTTGCGCCTTTTACGCCTAGCTCAAAATTAGAAGTTTAATCCAGGGTCCGCCACGTCCATCCAAGGGAGAAAGGTACTTTCTGTGTATCTTTTACGGGCAAATCTCTTTGCCGTAACAACATAAAGTTGACATTATTTTATTGGTTGCGAAATTGGCGATGCAAAACGATCACTGGGAAACGCCGAGTGCGCGCTCCTGCGAAGAAAGCGACGAGCGATGCTCGTTAGTCGCTGGTGTAAGACAAGGCGAAACTTCCCCGAGACGGTCTGACGACGAGTGCTCGCCATCTGAAGGTGACGTCAATCGATGGAATGCCGAATGGCGAACGCTGGGTTTTATTAATAAACCGACGGGAAATCGGCGTGGAGCGGGTGAGAGCTCGGGGTCGTCGGGGTCGTCCGGGTGGTGGACACCCACCGCCCACCGCTCGCTAGGTGCAACGACTCGCGGAGGGTCCGTGTCGACGTCGTAGCTGGACCATCCATCGATCTGCGTGGGCTGGCAATTTGGAACCAGGGCCGATGCCACGCGGCTCCACGCCGCACACCCACACCCCAGCCCGCCCCTCCCAGCCTGCGGTCCTAGGTGGCTTCGGACGCGGCTTCGGGGATGTTGCTGGGTATTGATCCTACGAGGCGAGCGCGACGCAGCGTTGCGCCGCCGAGCGTCGACCCCACCTCAAGGATGAAGGGAATTCCCCTCTCCGCCGGTATCAGCAGCAAGAGCAGTGCCGCGGGTGCCGCTCTTCTTCCCTCTCTCGAGCCGGGCGGATGCAGCCCTTCTCCGACCCTCACCCCTCGATTCGTTCGTTCGTTCGTTCGCTCGCTCGCTCGCTCGGGCTAAGCCGCTTCGAGGCCAAAAAAGTGGTGTACGCCAAGGAGACCGAGAGAGACGGAGAGACGACCCAAGGGTGAACCAATGCCGGCTGGTGCACCAAAGCTACCAACCCCTGTGTCTCGCTATCGTGTGGAGATTGCCGTAGCGCAGGAACACTGTGGGATGACGAGCCTACGAGCCGAGGGAGAGAGTCGAGAGCGTGACTATGGAAAGCAAAGTGTTGGTTCGCGGGAGATTGTCACCAATCCTTCGTCCCTCCCACCCTCCCGACACCCTCCCCATTCTTCGCACCCCTTTTGCGCGTATCCTTTCTTCCACGTGGACCACGGCATTGGATGAAAAATCTGGGCAAGCCATGGATACCCAAAGCAATTTCGTCCCTCCGTGCATTTGGTTCACCGAGCCGCTTATCTTTACGGTTGCTTTGCTCCTGGAGGAGCTCTGGTGGCTACCACGAATTTCATCCTAATTCCCGATCCTTAATCTTCGTACGTATGCCCCATCGAATGGCGCAACAAATTTGCTTCGTAAACTAATTCAAACCTTATTTTCCTGTCCGAAATAATTTCTTTCGAAATGAATTTCGAGAGATACTGACCGATGGGTTATGAAATATTTGCGCTATGCTTTAAAGAATTAAGCAAAGCTAAATTTGAAATTCAACGAGTTTCACTTCAAATAGAATATTAATGTTAACGTCTCATAAAAGGCTAATATTTTAGGTGGTAAAAATTAGTTGTAAAATACTAATAAATAATTAGATAACGATAAATGTTTATGTCACTTTACCAAACTTAATAAATACGGATTTGTCTGAATATTAATGGGCCATGAAAAGCATTAAACTTTCTTGAGAATAAGCATATTCATTTTATTATCCACTCGAAATAAATTATTTTTCACTTATTAATTTATTTTTTATTAGCATTGAAATTTTTATACATTTAAAGTATAGTTAAATTTTCACATCATTTTTCTATCAATTCTATCAATTTTCTAATTAAGGAATAGAGAGATCCGTTAACGATTCATATCACGATTCAATAATAAATATACGCTGTAAAAAAATTCATAAAATTTTTAATCATTATCCTATTAAATACATTTAAAATACAGAAAAGAATTGTTTATAATGCAATAATTGAAATATTTTTAAACTTTAATTATTTACATTGAAAGCGAGAAAATATATTGCAAACTGTATTATGAAATTAACTTTTTGATAAAATTTTTTGCGATAATTAAATACGTCTGCAATTACATTGCCTACAAAAAAAGAATATCTTTCGCGACTCTTTTAATGCTGTGCTGCAATTATTATCATTGATTAAATGATTTTGAGCTCAATTCTTAAAAATATTGTATCGACAGGAAAAAAGACAGTAAAATATTATATATTTATAGTTTTGAACAGGAATTTTTTTTATTCTGCTTAAAAATTATAATTATGGTTAAAAGAAATATTTTTTAAAATTATTTTTAACAAATTGATTATGTTCTCGGTATTTTGTTCAAATACGATTTTAATTGTCTAATTAAAAATACACACAGAGTATTTTCAATCGAAAACTTAATTTTGAAGAATAAATAATAAAAATATAAATCAGAATTACTTGAGCTTATTTATCTATAATTTTTTCCTCAGTTTTCAGATAATAATATGTAACATAATAAATAAAAATTATTCTATCTTATTGAAATTCTTTATTTGGATTCAGAATATTCACTGGAATTTTATAAAACAAGTAAATACGTGTACATTAGGTTCTGTTTACCTTAATCATTACATAAATCTCCTTCGTATGACGTCATACACAACTCTTGTGAAACAACTACAACAGGAAATATATATTTTGATGAAAATTAATTAGTGATAAGACTAATTAGTTTCTTAATTTTCAGCAATCATTATATTAATATTAAAAGAATATTGATAACTGGTGCAAGCGAGCACAAGTGCCGATGTTTAAATGTAATTATAGCGAAATGAAATTTCCACGCACAAAGTAAATAAATTGTAACATTTAGTGGGATTAATTAAAGATTTGTAGTATTGTTAATAAATATTATGATTTATTAAAATAAAAAAAAATAAGAATAAACCTTGAAATAACATTTTTAAAAGTTAGCATCGAAAATCAACGAATCAACGTTGAAATGTTAAATGCATCATTTTTATTTATTTGTATAATAACAATAATTAATATTACTAATAATTAACGAATTGATGCCGACCATAGTAATGAAGATAATTGCAATAATAATGGTAGCTATAACAAATGAGTGTATGTAAATTAGGTGCATGTCTGTGTAAACACGTTAAGGAAGCGAATACTTATTATTTATCGTCAGTTGCACGCCGTAGTCAAGCAAGACTCATTGCAGCATGTAATTCACGAAAATACAAACTTCAAATAAGCTTGTGATTGCTTTTTCGTATGTCGCGAGTCGCCGTTTAACTACTGTTTCCTCTGGAGAATGATTTTTCGCATTACAACATTCATGAAAACTTGATTGGCCGAATGCGCAAAATTTTGCGCATTTTCGGGGACTCGAAATCGACAGTGCAAGTGACGAATATCGATGGTAGGATTTAGCTGCGACACAAAGTGAGGCGCGTCAAAAGCGCAAGAGCAAATGTCGCGAGTACACGCATGCACCATCGATAATTGAATCACCGGAGCGTACGAGGCAGAATGAAAATGGCGGAGCACCGGACCACGGGGATGATGCTGCCTTGGGAAAAAGATGAAAGAGGCGAGCTGTCGGGCGTTATGGATTTTCTAGCCGCTATGGAGCCCCGTAGCCGCCCTCGTCATCTGGAGCTGAGACCAATTGTACCTTGAGTCTTCCCAACTCCAGACACCTCCAAGGACTCACGAGAGCCAAAAGGGAAAGAATGCAAAGAGGGGAAAGACGGAAAAAGCAGTTGGGGTAGGCAGACGAGGCAGCGGCCAGAGCGAGAGTTTGCAGCTGCGGCACCGGGCCCCTCTTCCCCTCCCCCCCACCTCCCTGGTCCAGAGGTCGCACACTCGTTCTCCAAAGCACGAACACGCTGCCGGACATGGTGTCGTCCGCGTAGTCGTGGTACCGGGGCTTGTGTCCTCTCGACGCACCGGGGCGCTGCAGCTGCACCGAACCCGCGGAGAGAGAGAGAGAGAGAGAAGCAGAGCCTCGACTGGTTTCCTTCTCTTCTCCCCTCCCTTCCCGCTACCCTGCCGCCGGCTCCTCGCCCGACCACCCGGAGAACCAAGGAGAGCTCGGGAGATGAAGATAGATGCTAGGTAGAGCGATGCGAGCAGCGGTGCAGGGCGGCGGGGGGGGAGTCCAGTGCCGGAAATCGGCCTGCCCGCACTTGCGGGTCGCGTGAACCACGCTACTCCCGGCGATCCAACTCTTTCTCGGGTATGCACGTCTTCGGGGGCTTCTCTGTGTCTTCTCCTTTTTGGGCCCGGGGACGGAGAGGAGGGCCGGGTGGAAAAAGGAGTTGAGAGAGCCTTTGTCGATCCCGAGTGAATGCGTCCTCTGTGTGTCGGGGGGCGGCCACGTGCACGTAGGCTAGAACCGGGAACACGACACGGCCTCTCCGAGTCTTCCTCGGTAAAGAAACAAGAGTCGGCCAGTTTTCGGACGGATTAGTCCAGATTAGGCTCCGGGTTAATCTCCCGATTGGTCGCGATTGACACGTCGCCGAGGACTGCGGCCGCGAGGTCAAAATCACTCCTACGGCCTCCTTTGTGCGATAATTGGCCTTTTATTTATAGGGTACCGGATGTGCTCGACTCGTGTCGAATCGAATCGCCGGAAGACTCGCCGATCGGGAGTCCGGACCCGGCGCTGCTGCACTTTCTGCCTTTGAACGGCCATCTTAAATGTCACCTTGGCGAAAGCTGATTTACGAGGGCAGTGCAACCATTTCCGACGGAAGTGGTTGGGCGTGGCCTCCACCTGCGCCCAGTCCAACTTTATCCCGATGAGCCCCTCTCGCCGACAACGAATCTTCGGCGACTCTGGCGTTGACAATGATGACAGGGTTATTTTTTCTCGTTGACGAGTCGACACCCCTGTCTCCTCGCAATCAACGGTTCCGGGAGAGCCCGGAGTGCGATTTTTTCCCCCCGCTGACGCGACTCGTATCGATCGGAGCGCTATTTTTATCCGGGCAATGCAGATGGAAAATCCCGTCGAGTCGGCGGGTAGCATCATCGCGCAAAGGCGTCTTCTCTGCCGCTGACTTTTCCGACTTATCCGACCTACGCAGGAGACTGTGGAGAGACAAAGAGAGAAAGTGATCGAACTGGCGAACGTGGCTTACGTAATTCCACGTCGATGAGCATCGTACAAATTTTACGAGTGCGAGAAAGAGAGAGGGAGAGAGAGGGAGAGAGAGACGTGACCACTCGATACGGCGGTAGGCATGCTTTTCTTCTTGGCGATATGGAATCGAGTGCTGTGGTCTTCCTCTGGAACAAAGGGAGATGCGACTTGGCACTTACAGGCGTGTTACAGCGTCACAGATTAATTTGGATGCTTTTCACTCTTATTTCTGGCCTTTTTTTTTGTAAGTTGGCTCGACGTGATCGATCAAATCAATGTTCTTCTTTCTGTGCAGGTACATTCGCGCCTGCGCCTCACTTGCACATCCGATAATTATTTTTAATTCAATTGGTTTTCCTCGATATTGATGGATTTTTATCTATTTGTAGGAAGATGTAAGCATTTTTTTGTGAAAGGCAATAAAAATAAATGTTAAATTTCTGCAATTATTCTCTGTGCGCCCCAACGCCTGAACGCTAAATTGTTTTCAAATTATAAAAAATATTTTCGGAAAATTTCCAACGGAATTTAAAATGAGGTTAAAGTAACTATCCTTGGTAAGCAAAGGCATTTTTACATAATGCTTGGTTGCACGTAAATTTAAAATTAAATTCATTGTTGGTGTTTAATTTTATGAGATACATATTCAAGCATTTATAAATCAAACTTTATTTTTAATATTTGTAAACCTTGTATTCTTGCATTCTTAAAAACAATTGTACAAATGTGCCTTTGATTCAAATTCTATAATACATTGAAGTAAATAAATATTATTGAATACAAATATCTGCATTCTGTAAATTTGAATGGTTGATTCAAATATGTATGTAATGTAACAAAAGGAAAATTTTATTTTTCAACAAATTTCTTGCGATATAGCATTGTCTCTGATCAAAGTAAAAATTAGCGTGGTAATTTATTTCCTTATTTGTTTAGAAAAATAACGCATGCCACAATATTTGAAAAATGATACTTTGTATTCGAATATCGTTCATCACCCAAAAAAGAAAAATATTCCAATTTTAAACCTACACAATATGTTGCTTAATCGTTATCCATAATTATTATCAATTAGTAGTATTTGAAGATAATTTTTTCTTTAATGTTCCCAACAAGTAGTAACAAGCGTCCGTATGCACTTGTGTTTATGATTCTCGAAAGGAAAAGAACACGTAGCAAACGATGTAGATTTTAATTTGTATTATAACAACTTTGTATTTTACTTGATAACTCAACAAATGTCGCAAAAAATTGCAAAATCTTTAAAAAGACTCTTATTACTTGTTGAGTTAATGAGTCAGGGTTGTGTTATGGTGGTGTTAGCTATAGGTTGAAAGTGCGAAATGGGAATGAATAATTGCTCGCTTTAAAAGTAAAAGTTAGGATTTCGAGTTGCATCCTTGTTTAAATTTCGAGTGCGCGTGTCTCTCTGGCTTTGTCTTATTGAAATCCGTCCCCGAGCTCGCGTACGAGCGCACGAATTGATCTACGCGGAGCGGAAGACCGAGTTAGGCCCGAGACTCCATGCAAATCACGACTGCGCCTCGTCGTGATTTTTATTCGCTTTATTGAGACGCGTCCAGACATCCTTGGGGAGGCTCTTTAACTCATTTATATACTTGTTTATTTATTTATTTATTTATTTATTTATTTATTTATTACATTTTAGCTAGACACCGATTTATCGCATTTGCTTGCTCCGATAAAGCTTTAATGACGACAAATATTGGCCTCTTATTTTGAATGAACGCGCTACAATATCATGCAATAATTATGATAATGTAATAAAATAATCACCACTGCCATTGTAAATTTTCACTAGTATCTGCAAAAGCACTAGACATTGATTACTGAAAATGTGAAGGAAACGAAACATATTCGTATTGTCGTCTCTTGAGTTGCGCAATTCGGTCTCGTTTTCTAATTATGATATTTAAATGGTTTTTCATTCTCCTTTGTACTCGCAATAATTAATACTTCCCTTTTATTTATTCGTTGAAAGAAAATATTCATTTGTACCATTTCAACGATATTATTTTAACGATGTAAATATTTCTTATGAGATCATTTATAAAGAGTACAAGGAATATCTGTTAATATTTAACAAATGCCAAAATTAACAAATTCTTTAATTTTACATCCATTTTAAAAATCGTAAAATATTAAAAAAAAAAAAAAAAATTGAAAATACAATATTTCTTAGCTGTCTTCAAAGGTTATTCGATTTTTCACATAATTATCGAAGGGACTTGAGTTACTGAAAGAATCCACAAAGGCATCATTATCGTTTAATCTATTATTTAATTACGATTTACTCAATCAAGCAGATTCTTAAATATTCTATTACAAATAAACGATACGACGTACATCGTAACGATTATTAAAATTATTTTTAATGATTTATTTACACTTTCGGTTATTAAGGGTTCCTATAGCTCTCGTCAATATTGCAAACTGTTCAACCACAAGTATTTAATTTTCACTAATTTACACAGAAATATTGAAATTACCGAATGTTATAATTTATTAAGGAAGTGTTTTTTTCTAATAAAATATATTTATAAAATGAATGCTGATTAAAATTCCATTCTTACAAACATAATGCAATAATACTTTTACAATCTTAAAAATAGAAATCATCAATTAGAAGATTAATTTAGAATTTTTATTCACCATTGAATAAAGTATTACAGAACTCATATTAACAATATATTAAAAGAAGATTTAGTCATTTAAAATTTAATGTATGAACAATTGAATATTTGAATACATTTATGTTAAAAATTTTTCTGTCAACATGAAGTGAGCAAAGACAAAAAAAATTTTTTTTGAAGACATTTAAAAAATCAATCTAAAAATTAGCCTTCAGATTGAATAAAAACGGAGGAGAACGAGAGAAGAAGAAATATTTAGAAATGCTAACATAAATATTTAGAATAAATAACACAATGATAGACCTTGTAATTTTTCATTCGTGAAAATTGCACAAAAATTCACATAAACTAATGGTGTAATAAAAATTATTATTATTGTGACTCATATATTTTTTGTTTATAAATTTTTAATTTCAATTTTATATATTTTTATCAAATCTTTTGATATAAACCGAATAATTTTACCCGAAAATTGAATAAAAAAAGTCACTTAATAAAAGTAAATTCTTTTGTTTCCTATTTGTCTGAAACTTCGGAAAAGTCTACTTCATCACAGGCAGATATTTTCAGTTAAATTGTACTTTTCTGTGCATTTAATTTGCAAATTTTTCGAATTTTAAAATGTACGAGCATCGCGTTTTAGCCATGCCTGATTGACGATAAATAATAAAAATTTAATTAATATTTCATAACCGAAAATTCTCTCGATTTTTGAAATATCAAATTCGAAAAAAAATAACCCTTTTTAGTTCAAACTATCTCTAATCAACCTTCCTTGCAGTTTGTTCTCGTTAATGACGACGTAGTAATTCGAGTGGAGTCATTTAAAATCTGTTCATTAATTATGTATTGTGTAAGATTATGGTATTAAAAAATTTATTAAATAAAGCGACTTCGAGAGTTTCGTCGAACAATTTAAAGTCATGTTGCTGAATTGATAAAACATGTATTTTCCATAATGTTTGTAATATATGAAAAGTATTAAGAAATGATGAGGTTATAGTATAAGCTTTTAAAATTTACAACAAGAACTTGAGCATAATAAAATATAATTTAAGAATTCTTATAATATGATTAGAAAAACTAGAATGACGTGTGCGTGTGCGTGAATTTGCGCGTGATACGCGTGGATATTTGCACACGCATTCGTTACGCAACAACGAAGAAGGATAGTACTTGCAGTGGTCATTTTCCAGTAACGAGGGTTTCGATCACATTTATTTTCAAAGGAAATTCAACTCAGACTGTTGGTTAGCATTTGTAAAACCATATGGGAATTTTTTTTAGTAATGAATGTTCTCCGCGCACATACATTGAACAATGAAGATGAAAAAGACTTAAAAATTTCTTGCATTTACGAACTGTAACAAGCATTACTTTTCCTTATAAGTAATGTCCATATAATACAAAAAAAAAAAATTATATATTAAGTGAATATTATTTTACAATGATAAATATAAATGTATATTAAAGAATTAGGTTATAATTATTTGTCAGGGCATTTGAAATGTTCAAATTGTAAATTATTTTATAATAAATGACATTTGATTGATGATATTCTGATAACATATTTCGCAATACTAAATTAAAGCAAGAATTTAAATATGTAACTCAAAAATTTTAACCGCAAAATTAACTAACTTAACTATGAATTACATTTACCTCGAATGTCTTTAAATATTATCTTTAATTATTATTAATAAATAATATGTACTGCAAACGGCTTTAGAATCTATTTGATTTAAAAGATAAAACAATGAAGAAACTATACTTCAAATAATATATGAAAGAAAACATTAAAAAAAAAAAAAAAAAAAAAAAAAAATAAGAATTCAAAAAAATGATGATTTTGTATATACTTTCTTAAATATACTATTATCAAAATATTAAAGTATAATTTAAAAATTTAGAAAATATTATTTACATGTGATATTTAATTAATATAATAAATAATATCGATAATTGACAAATTTAATTTGCAAATGTAAATATTGAGTATTTTAGTATTTTAGTATTTTAGTCTGTAAATTAATATTTATATAAAAACCAATCGGACATAATAATATACTTTATTTTTTATCAATTTCATGAAGCTATGATAAATATTTATGGAAATGCATATGGAACTTGTAATTAGGTGCAAGTATTAGTAGAAACTTTATATAATTATATAGTCCTAAGATATTGTATAAAAGAAAAAAGGGTAAAATTTTGAAATTGAAACATTCGCGTTTTGTCCAAAACTATTGGTTATAGTATGCAATTTGTTTTGAGTTTGCTTTGAAACATCTTTTGTAAATAAACTTACTGACTGTCGCTAACATCGCTGTAACCAAAGCGAGTTGAAGTTATAGATCATTGATGTTTGAACTAGTATCTATGCCTATATTAATATCGGTTTATCGATTGAGTCTGATACGGATTGCAGATTAAAAACATTGCAATAATTTCAAGGCTAGGAATCGTAATTGTCACATATTCATATTATATTGGTATTACAGGAGACTAGGAATCTAATCACGATTTCGATTGCAAATGAATGAAAAAATAATATATCGAAAACGAAATGTGCTACTGTCGTACAAATTCCAATAAAAACTTATATTTAATATCCGTTCTAGATCCTTGATCTTATTTGATCTTTTTATTAAATATTAATCCTTTATTAAGATATAATATTAAATACACGTAAATGTTATAAACTGATAAAGGAGTAACATATTTTTTTTATATTAAAAAAATTTAATAATAACGTTAACTGTTAAACGAAAGTAAGATTTTTCATTAATAATTTTTTCAAGTATCTGATACGAGAAGTAAGAAATTTCAAAATAAATAATTCAATATTGATTGCATTCAAATGTCGAATGTTGAAAATGATTATACAATTGTTATCGTTAATTTAATCTTGGTATCAATGATTATAATGTATAGTTAGGATTTTTAAATCTTAAGCTTATAACTTGTAAGATGCTAACCGTTGAGATCCGACTAACCGATAACCTGGATTTTCTTTCTCCGCCTACTGTCTCCGTAAGTAGAGAATATAAAGTAATTAACCCGAGGAAACACTTTTTTTGATTCCTTGATTTAACAATTAATTTCACCGTTGAAATAATACTTTTCAGTTTAAGCTTGTATTTTTCTCAAGTAAATCAAATTACTATATAACATAGAATATACATGTATAAGATGTAGTTAGACTCAATACGAATATTTATATGAAAACACTTATTTTAACTCTACTTTAACAAAAATGTAAACACAAGTTTTAAAGAAAGACTATATTTTTTCTTCCTGGACTATCCAAATTTATAAAAATATTTACAACTATTTGTAATAAATAAATAGTTTTTATGGTACCGTAAATATTATAAATATTGTAAGAAGACCTTTTGTAGCCAAAATTCATCGCTACAATTTATTTTTTCGATCATCGATCAATCTGAAGATTTCAAAATGTTGATGATGTTTATAATAAAATAGTATGTATGCCGATTAGTAAAATTAATTTACAAATATTAACAGTTTAAAATCAAGAAACACACTTTGTATCATTTGTATTTTTAATTTCACCAGATCAAATTTTAATTTCAAATTGATCTCGATAAAATTTACTGAATATAAATTCTTCATAGAATCTGATTAAGCATACTATAGTTATTACTAGAGATTGATACGATTATTGCAAATTGCAATTTCTTTGCGAATAGATAAGGCGATCTACTACACAAATGGATACCATTATTTGACAATTTAATTTATTAAATATACTATTTGCATATATAATGAAATAAAATGTTTCAGAAAATGAAACTTTCAGACGTTCATAAAGTTGAATAACGAGATAGAAAAAATCCTCGGATAAGTCAATTGTCATTGAAAGAATTTCATGTAAGTGGTGGTTGGTCCAATAGAAAGTTGTTAAATTATTGAAACATTCATGGAAATATTTGACAAATTTTAATGTTGATTGATGACACCGAATGCATTGAAGTATATTTTTAAAAGTATATCTGAAAATACGATACCTGTTATTTGATCAATTTAAATCTATTTATAAATACTAAATTAAAAACGATTAGCTCCCAAAATAAGTTCCAAAACATTTTATCGTAAATAATAAAATATTTAACGTTAATATCTTGGAACTATTAACACAGTTAACAGGAACATTCATAAAAAGTATATTGCTTTTTTAATAAAGTATTAAATAATAAGAAATCCAACAGATAAAAACAAATTTTGAACATTTTAATCGATTGTTACAATGAATGTTTAATAATGTAAATATTTTTGTACAAGTGCGCTTATTTACTCGTATGTTGTTTTATAATTTTGCATTTCATGTATTGCGCGTTTATTTAATTTACTATTGTTTACAGTGTACTCTTAAATTATTGTTATAAACTAAAAGCAGGGTATATGTAATTGTAACTCAGTTTACACGTGTTTATAATGTTCTATAAATAACAATACGAGCAATTTCCATACACTCGATATTTAATTATTTACGAATAAAAATATGTATTAAAAATATACATCTATAAAAAATAAGTTAGCGACAACATATTGTAAAAAAAATTAATTATTAAGAAATTGTTCCTTTTTGAAAATTAAAGAATATTTTATTTTTATGGGATTTTATTTATCATGTATCGAAGTAGTTTTTTCCGGATAAACAATGAAAATTGCTTGTAACAATGGACTCATAATTCCCTTTGCTTGTAATAATTTGTCGCTGATTTATTTATTATTTGACTTAAGCTCAGCGGGTACATCATAATTTCGAGATCGAAACCTTTTAATTCAGCAAATTGATACATTGCAATGCAGGCGCAAATTCAGGTTGAGGTAAAGTGCAAATAATATGGAAGCGAAATGTAATTTGATGTTTTGATTGGCTTGGATTAGACATGATTTGATAACTCGAGCCCTTTTCAATGGTGGTATCTCGCTAATTATTGATTTGACCGACGAAGGAAGCGATCGGATCCGTTGAAGCTGGTCGAATCTATAATTTACGCGGGACACGAGAGAAGAGATGCTGCTCTCCAGAGAAACAAGAGCCAAGGATCGAGATAGATCGATGCGTCACAAGAGATACTGTTGCCGATGTTGCGTTATAAAGTCAAGTCGAAGACATAAAGCTTGGTCGAGCTCGTCGGGGCCCCTGTCCCCTCGCCTGAATCCCAGATCGATTCGGGGCTCCGGGGCTCCGGGGTTTGGCCCCAACCCCGCTCTTATCGATCGGCACGGCGGTGAAACGAGACGCGTGAATGGAGGTGGCGAAGGCTCCGCTCCGTGTGTGCGTGCAAGTGCGTGCGCGGAGGGGGCGAGGGTGCAAGGGGAGCTGGTGCCGAGTGCGCACGCACTGCTCGGAGCCGGCGAGACGTGGACAAAGACCGCGGCCGAGGCGAAGATGGAGATGGCGACGTGGGGAGCGCCAATGGAGACAGACAGTGCTGCTAGCCTGAACTTAATACGTCTCTCTGGACTCCGGGAACGCTGCAGCCCGGAGCTCTCGTGCCTCGGAACCCGGTATCCGCGCGGAGAAGGGTGACGAACCCCCGTAAAAGACCCTTGGTCGCACCCTTGCCGATGACCTTCAAGCCTCCCACCAACACCCACGCCATCATCTTATTCTCTTCTATTTACCTACTCCCCCAGTCCTCCCCTGCCGGGTGTCGCCGCCAAGCTCCTCAACCAAGCACAACAACAGGCAGACCGAGCAACGCCAACAGCAGCTTCCCATCGAAGCGTCGTTATCGAACTTTTTTAGCGTTCCGGACAATTTTTTCGCCGCTCCGCGCATCTTTCATTTTTACATACTCGCTCAAGCACCAATTATTTATCCAATTCGCCCATTTCCGTCCCGACGTTTGAATTGCTCATCCGCCAGCAATACTTTATTTTAAGCCTAATAAAACGCAGTCACCGGTGCACTCCGGACGATCTCCTCTGTAAAATTATCACCAATGTTTCATCGAAAAGATGAACCATTGGTGATAATTGACCATCAGATTTCATTTACCGATTACACGTCTTTTGCCTTGGCTCGAATCGTTAACACCACAATAACAACATCCAATTAGCTGTCGAAATGAGCATTCGTGGTCACTCTCAACTATTGAACTGACCAGCAGCTACATTAAAACGTGCCTGCGTCCGTGTGTGCGTGCGTGCGTGTGTACTATGAATGTGCACGCGACACCCGTAAATACGCGCATTTTAAGAGTATTTTAAAATTGGTGATCAGCTGTTGTTGGCGATACGCTCCCAAGTTACAACAATTGGACACGACGTCCCCTTTCCCCTTTGTCATTCCGATCAATGCAATCTCCAAACAAAGCATAAAAAACTTGGACTCATCGAGTGTTTTCGGGCGATGGTTGGTGAATTGTAGCTCAGGAGCAAAGTCACCGACGATCCTATCGCGGTAGACAGTATTTGTTCGAATGGCCGTGATCGAGATAATTTTCCCGAACATTATCCATTTTCATTATACATTTTCCAATCCGGATCACTTGTAGAGTGAGTTTCGAATTTTCTCCAGCACAACCGCGAGGCTGAAGGAACGCGGGCAATCGAAAAAACCTCTCTCCTTCGATTTGGCTGCCGGTGCTTATCTCGCAGATGCGGTCCGTTCACGTGCGCACAGCCGAGGTTGGCTGGAGTCTCGGCCAAATGGAGCTTGCGCTCGGAACTCGAAAAGAACCGGGGGTGGGAGGGAATGGAATTGATACAGAACCACGCACACTTGTGCACGTACGCACGCATACCCCTCTCCGTTTTTTCGCTCGCTAGCGTCGGTGGCCGCCCCCTAGCCGAAATAAAGCACCGGGGCTCATCGTCGGGAGTGGTGGTGGCGGCGGCGTCGTCGTCGTCGTCTTCGTCGTCGTCATCGTCGGTGGCGCGGGCGTTCGAACTCCTTGTTCACCCGGAGCACGATCATTGGTTCGCCAGTTTACGGAGTCTGCGAGACCATAGCGTCCGCAGCTGCGCCTTCCTCGGGTTTCTCGCTTTACTCGGGCTTTTTCTTTTATTCGACCCCTCTCCCCCCCCCCCCACCCCACCCCACCCGCCTCCTGACGCGCCCGCACTATTCCACGTCTTTTCTCCCTCTTTCTTTCTCTTTCTCTTTCCCTCGCTCTCTTTACACCCGACTTGGATATTATGGGAGAGCGTGGTCGAGGCCTATTCCCGCCGCTCCCGAGTTCTTTCTTCTGCCTGGTGGAACCGTCTCAACCTTTCCCGCCGAGACCACATTTATGTAAATTTCCTCGAATGCTATTTGTCCACCTGGCCGTTTGCGATCGAAGGTCAAGGGCGAGAAACGCCGGACGAAATCGCCGCTTATCATTGGGGTCGAAGGTCGCTTTCAAAGAAGTCGTAACGAGCTGATTTACGTAAGAAGCCTTGGATTCTACTCTTGCAAAGAGGGACGAATGTGGAGCTCGTGTTTTATTGTTCCATCCTTCCTCCGTCATCTCGCCAGCCGTATTTCTTTTTACAATTTCGTACTTTATTGAATGTAAGCCGAGGCCTTTGAGAGAGCGCGTAGCAGCTGGAAAATGACAGGTAAACCGAAAATAGACCGAGCCCAATGGTAAAAGTTTGAATTTTGCCACGAGTGCAAAATTTAAATTAAAAGCAAAACTTGACGTTATCAAATTTTGCTGAATTATTGAATGCTCTTTATATTAAAACGCACTCCCAACTAACACTGGCACTCAAAAGCAATGCGTTTCCATTCGAGAAAAATTACGACTTTCTCCAAGGGGCGACCATTATTATCCGAGAGTATTGCAACTATAAAGAACAATTATTGGCTCAAGAGTAAATCGTTCAAGCTGGAGAGTAGCGAGCGAACCAATGGGGTGATGGACGAGACACGCGACATTGGACGTTCAACAAATTGAAGGAATGGTCCAAGATGAGAAAAAGTTAATCCGAGCGAGTAGCCATCGTTATTTATCTCTGGGTGGCTTTTGAAATGAGAAAAAGTCGAAAAAGTCGAAAAAGTCGAAAAACTCGACGATGATTGTACATTTTGTGCAATGCCTCTCCAAAGGGAGAACATCGGTTGCACTCTCGATTTAAGCAATTGCTTCAAAACCTGGGATCAAGGCGTAATCGACGCATAATGCCGAGCACAACTCTAGAGCGATCTAGGTGGTGGCCAGTAATAAGTAATCCAGGAGAGAGACTTGGATATTGCCGTCCTGGACTGTGCACGTGGGTTCGCCACGGCAGGGCCGCGTCGAACTCCTCGTGCACCAGCGACCGCCATTTTGCACGGCGTCCCTGCGTCCTTCGGCCAGGGCCGAACCGTTCGCCGCCGCCACCGCCGTCACAAGGAAGCTCCCGCTCGGCGAACGCGGATTTTCCCGGTCGTGCCGACATTTTCTCGCCGGCATGAGCTCCGGGGCGGTGCGGCAAGGGAGGGCGACGGAAGAGGCAGGCAGCAGGCAGGCAGGCTTCGATCGGCGCTGAGCGTCGCCGGTTCCCCGTCCCGAACCCGAGCTGCGCGGCGACGACGACGACGACGACGACGACGACAACGACGACGATGATGATGACGACGGTGGCGGCAGGGCGGTACCGCCTGTGCCCTTTCGACTTCTCTGCCTCAGCCTCCACTCCCTCCTCCTCGCGGCTCCCACTTCCAGCCGCCGCCAGATCCATCCATCCCCCGGCGAACCCGATGCGCACGGCCGTGGTGCGCCGTTTTGCGCGCCCGCTCGCCCTCTCTCTCTCTCTCTCTCGCTCCCTCGCGCCGCGCCGCTCCCTCCGTCTCTCTCGACGCCCCATCCGTGTGCGTGTGCTCGGGGGGCCGTCCGCCGTCGGCTAGAGTCGGAGGCGCGCACACCACACGCGCAGTGCGAAGCAGCGCCGCGTGCCGCGCTGTTACCGTGCAGACGTGCTTCCGTCGACGCTCCGCTCGAGCGACGTCCTCGAGCTCTCGACCGCCGCGGAAGCCCCGGTCCTCGCCCCAACGAGTAGCGAGCCCGAAGAGCGCGGATGAGCCGCACGAGTGCAGGACCAGACCTGCAGCTTACGTAAAGAGGAGCCCGGCCTCGGGGAGCGGGACATCGCCTACTACTCGTCCTTGAGGTTAGGGCAGTCCCGGCTCTCGTCGCAGCGGTCCTCTAGTGCGCGAGTGAGAGTGCGGGTGGAGTGCGCGAGGACCGACGGGAGGAACACGTGCCGCCGGTCGCCTGGATCATGTGCAGAGCCGGTGCTCGGCGCCGCACGACGTCTAGGAGGTAGTGCGGTTGGCGGTGACAAGTCGCGCGAGAACCAATTCTCGGGAGAGAGGAACATGGGAGCTCGGCTCAGTCGGTAAGCCGCCGCCGCCGCCGCCGCCGCCGCAGCAGCAGCCAGTACCGCACGGAGGTCTCGGCCAGGGGAGCCGTAGCTGGACGACGCGCCTGGGAACCGAGGACGCGATACTTTCCTAGGAACCACTAGAGCCGCAACATGCCACAGTGCGCGGTCGCGACGTGCCGCAACAGCCACCGGCGGACGCGAGGTCGGCGCATCCGTTACCACCGCTTCCCCCAGATACCGGAAGTGCGCTCGCGCTGGGTTCGAGCCTGTGGCCGGGTGCCCCTCTCCAATGGCGATATACCGTTCAACATACAAACGGCACGCATCTGCTCGCTGCACTTTACCAACGACAGCTACGAGAAAGACATGGAGCACCTGGTGCTCGGGTTGCCGGTGCGCTCGAGGCTGCGCAGGGGTGCGGTGCCGACGATCGGTGTGCCGGTCAATGTCCAGCCCGTCACCAAGATGCTCGTCGAGGACGCCAAGCGCTCGCTCCTCAAGGTCGCGCATGCCAAGATGCTGAAGCAGGGCAAGGGGACCAAGGGCCCCGATGCCCCCGGCAGGAAGCCGAAAAACGGCGGCGCTGCGGCCGTGGGGGCTGGCACCGGGGCGCAGGAGCAGAAGATGGCCGGTATCGACGTCCTTCTCGCCGTTGGACTCAAGCCCGCACCGCAGTGAGTTTCCGCGACCGAGCCCCCCGAGCCCGAGCTTATTCGGCTTTTCTTCTTTTCTTCTTTTCTTCTTCTTCTTTTTTTATATTCCTTCGGGGGCTTTGCACTTTGCTTCCCCACGGGAACTAGGGGTTGCGGAAGGGGCGCGTACGTCTCTAGCGACCTTCTTTACCGGCATCGACACCACATTCCCATTTCCGAATCGTTGCCCCGACACCACTCCGGATTTATTCCCGACTTTAATCAAATGCCCTCCCACCGTTCTCGTTTACTCTAAAAAACATCCCTTCCCGGACGACCGGCCATTTTTCTTTTGTTTTTCTCTCGGGTCTTTTTTCGCTTGCACCGATTTTTATTATGGTGTTTTAACGCTCTTCGCTTCGATTCGCTTACCCACTAATTCATTTATCGTTTAACCTTTTAAACCACTAATGGATTACGTTCACCGCGCCATTTAAAGATTTAAACACCAATTGATGAATTTTTTTTTTTTTTTTTTTCACCTTATTTTTATTCCTACTATTTCGATCGCTCTCCTATTAATACCTGCAATCTACTTTTTCAATAGTATATTTTTAGGTGCACATTAAATGTATTTATCCAGACCTTGATAAAATATTTTTTTTTTTTAACTTATGCTCCAAATGTGTAAATTTATAAAATTGATTTTCATTTTTTTAGCTCTTCTAATATTTAATAACCCACAGGTTTACGTCAAAAATATTATTTTGTTTATGATTAAAAATTTATCGATGTACATCAATCGTCCGTACATTATAATCAGAAAAAAAATTTGGTTCTGTTCAGCATTCTCCAAAATTTGACATATTTTTTAAATACTAATTGCATTTTTATTACGTAGTAATGTATTATAACCTTTTTTTATAGCGTTCTTCTTTTGTGTTATGTTTATTTTTTTTTTTATTTTTATTCCTTCTCTCTGTCAGTGGTTCTGCTTCGAAACATACTCCAATATGTATAAACGGTAAAACTCAAATGTAGTGATGTAGCAACTGTTCGAATTCGTTTTATTGAATTTGAACTTTTGAGAAAAAGATCAAAATGATTTACTTTTTGTATTGTCTCTATTGAATTATCTCGTATACTTTAGGTATTATTATTGTTGTTGTTGTTATTATTGTTGTTGTTATTATTATTATTATTATTATTATTATTATTATTATTATTATTATTATTACTACTACTACTACTACTACTAATGTAGCTGTTGTTGGTGATGCTATTGTTATTGTTATTATCATATATTTTTTTATACGTATCAAGAAAGTAAGAAAAAAGATTCGAAAACTGTTGCCGATTGGCATTTTGTACGCGTAGAGTCCGTGATGATGCAACTTATTTTTACGTCCTAAGAATTTCATCGTTTTTCTTGGTTCCTAGTGATAACGAACTGTCGTTTGCATTGTAAGTTTATCCCAGCAATGAAAGACTCAACAAAGTTTTTGTATCTTATTTTAAGGGCCTTAAGTAAATATAATAGATGTATAGAAAGGTAAACAGGAAATCATAGTAGGAGAATTCCGTACCAGATAGTAAGAATGAAACCAACTTTCCTCTAAACGGTTAACCGTCTTGAATCTTTATTATTAGAATTATTAAGAAAGTGTTTTGGTTTGTTTTTTCTACAATACACCAATGTTACATATGTGAAAAATTTGATAAACCTAAGATATCGCTCCTTATTGACGTGATTTCTTTTAATCTTACTCTGCAATTTAATAATTTCATTTACTTTTATTTATAACGTATTCAAAGCAACTAAAGTTGTTATAGCAAATCGACTTCATATTTTGATGAGAAAAGTTTACTTAAACAAGAAGCAATGAATTAAAACAAGTTTTATGGGTTGCCTTTAAAATCGAAAGGGTAATAACGTGTAAAATACACAGGGTATAAAATTGTGTATAAATATATAAATTTATAAATACATAAATATGCAAATTATTGTTAGTTACTGCAAAAGCAGAATACTGTCAATTTTTACGTAGATCGTTTTATTCTTTCATCAAACACTTTAATCACTCCATGTCCGATAGTAACGAAAGACGCCTTGTACCTTGTTTATACATACACATACACGTAAACGCACAGAGAGGAAGATAGAGATATTTAACCTAAATAGACCGAGCCACTCGGAAATGGAGCGGTTAAAAGCGAACAATTAATAAGGCCGAGGCTAATGGCGCAGGATAATTCGAGGACGCGGTCGAGGATAAAAGAAACTCGGAGGTAGAAAAAATTCGGTCGGTTAGTCATATGTTTTTGGACGAGTTAGGTGTTGCGGTGCGTTTATCGCCATTTGCCTCGGCGGCCAATGAGGCGAGGCACTTGCGTGCGCGCACATGACTTATCTCGCCTCGCGGTGCTACGGGCGAGCACGTCATCCCTGGAGAACGACGCGTCGTCGTCGGCACCGTCGGCTCTGGTCCGTCCGACCGCGGACGGTGGTCGACCCATCGACGGCGTCTTCGGCGAGGAGCGTCGTCCTCGGCCTTTCTCGGCGTCTCGCCGAAAGCCAGCGGAATTTCTCCGCACCAGAGCCAACGCGGCTGCTCGCCCTTATCTCCTCGCACATTCTCCACCTCGAATCCCTCCCGCGCAGCCGAACGATAAACCTCGGCGACTCGCTGCTCGCTTCCTCGGAACTCCGATGTGTGCGTGGGTTTTTGTTTATTTAGTTAAATACCACAGCCGATTAATGAGCGGCTAATCTCGAGTCGGTGGCGATGGCGGCAGCGGCTAACCCCTCGCGAGACCGCGGGATCGAGACGAAGGGGGAGGAAGAAGAAGAAGGGGGGAGGGGAGGGGAGGGGAGGAGGAGAAGAGTGTCCAAGAGCTCCAGCCCCGGGATGCTGTGCCGATGCCGTGTCTGCCGTAACACGCAACCGCGACGCATGACACGACGTGACCCAATCTCTCTCTCTCTCTGTCTCCCTGTCTCTCGCAGAATGCCAAGCGTCAAAGGGCCCGACCTTTTGTCCTTTCAATGTGCGCGAGCGTGTGACCCCCGACCCCCGAGTGACTTATCGCCCCGACACCGTGCATCAAGTGCACGGCATTGTCCAGTTCCATTAAACGATTCCCATCTGTCGCATCTGCCTGGCACTCGTTCAAAGAAGCTTCTCGACATTTTTCCATGACACTCGTCATTTGTCCCGGGGTGGTACTGGTCACCAGTGTCCGAGTGCTCGTTGTCAGTACCAGCACCACAACCCTCGCCATAAAGCTAGTGCGGCAATGCAGTACTCGGATACGATCTGAAACAGCAGTTTGCAAACTCTTCTCTTTAATGTGAAGGCCTTTACTCAAGCGGTGATCGTATCGATTTTAATTTCAAACAAGTTTCAAACTGTAATTCTAAATTTATTGCATGCTACGACGCACTGTCGATAACTTCAATATTCGTGTAACCAATACAACTATTAATAAGAACTTCCATATCAGCTTGTATTTTATTGGTACTATCTGTTGCTGCTAAAACGAAGAAATGGCATTATTATTACTCCATTATACCACCTACTAAGCATTTCGCTGCTAAAATCCAATATTCTATAGCTTAGTTATGCGTCAACTTGGTCTATTAATAGCCAAACTTAAAAGGCGAATATAAAAACTCTGCTTGTAGCTCATAATCGTATAAATATTTGAATGAATCGTCCTTATCTTGTAAAAGCAAGTGGGGTTACAAAAATCACGTAGTAGCAGGAGTTCAGAACCCGCGTGACCGTTCTAGAGACAATTCGAGTTGGAGATGCTGTGCTCTTGGGTATCTTGGATACTGTTGGTCAGAAGCCCAATGGCCAAGTGACAAATAGACCCCCTTCCCCCCTCACCTCCACCACCACCACCTCTCCTCCCAAGTAAAGGCAATTCTAGGGAGGAAATTGAAGAATGATTTTTGGCGGAAGAGAGGAGCCTCCCGAGTGCGAAGCTCCAAAATAGACACGATCGAGCGAAAGAAATCGTTAAACAATTGAAGCTGCTGAGACTCGGGGACAAACTTGTTCCTGGGCTGCGACGACGATGGCCTGATACGCGTGTTGCGTGCACGAGATTTACGGTGTACACACAGCCTCTCAATGCTGGATAAAAATCGCGCAAATTTTTCCAAGAATCGCGGCTTGGCAGCTGCACTTGGTGCCCTCTTGTCTCCGTCCCCGTCCCCGCCCCGTTCCCGTCCCCGTCCCCATCCCCATCCCCGTCCTCGTCCTCGCCGGCTGACTGGCTCGCACCCTCGCCGCGGCGTAGAGGTCCCACACTCGAGGAGCACGCACGTCCATCTTTTTTTTTCCGTTTTCTCGGGCAAGTGTCTCGTTATCGGACGGCGTCCCAATGGTCGCTCCCCACTTTACCGACTGCGCATGTTCGACTATCAGTTCTCCGAGCAACTGTTACTCACGCACTTACGCACGACTAACGCACGACTAACGCACGACTCACGCACACACACCGCGCTATCGGTAATCGTTATCGTTGGTTCCCTGCGCGCGCTCACTTTTGCTCGAGGTCAAACACGATCGCAGTATTAAGCGCATTGGTTCTCTTTTAGGAACTCGACACCCTTCTCTCCTCTGTCGTCAGCGATTTCCGTTTTAGAGTCGCTCGATCCCAAGAACTTTGGCAACTTTTGGAATTAATTTGTTACTCTTGTCCTTTTTCTTTTAGGTCAAGTATAATAAACTGTAAATGTGCTCTGTGTGAGAAAGCTCAAGGGAACGGATTTTTTCATTTCCGCGTGATTTTTACTTTACATTTTCAATTTATTCATAATCTTTTATTTTTCCATTGCGCTTTAATCTAAGAATTTTTTGTACCATTATTTTAACCTACTTAATAAACTTGTTTGTCATTTTCATATTTCAATTTTGCTCCTTGTTTTATCGATCACTCACAATTTTATTAACTGTAACCTTTGGTACAGCCTGCTATAATTTATACTATAAGTGCACTGTGTTTCTATTATCGTTTAATTTCATTTTGATATTTTAAAACTAATTTTTATACAATGTACTGGCCAATGTTAAACTCAATATTAAAATTCGATACATGCTCACATTGTATACTCTTTATAAACAATATAAAAATTATCAAAGTTGATAAACTAATTTCAAACTATTTGATTATTGATTATTTTAATGATTTAATTTTTACATTAATCGACAAGGTTTCTGCTGCCCTAGAACCGCCCAATCCGCTTGTATTACATTTGTCTTTAACGTTAACTAAGACACGGGAAGTTACGAAGGTAACGAAATTTCTTTGTAACTTCAACTTCATAAATTTAATCTGCAACAATAATGAATTCCATGTGAGATATTGTAAAATGCTTATTTTCAATTAGACTCAATTGATATTTTTATTTTATATTTTAACACTCCAGGGATAGATACAGTTTTATATTAATCATTGATGATTATTAAGAACATTCGAGCTTCGTATAAATGTTTTAAAATTTATTTAAAGATTAGTTGTATTCAAAATATCTGTAAGTTTAAAAAATTGAATGCATGTTGAGCACCATTACAGATTTGATTTATTATAATTATTGGTTTGACACTAAAAATTTTACAATTGAATTCGTACCAAGATTTTATTCCTAACAATTGTACAGGCATTTGTTAGTACTATTGATTCTGTAAATAATTTAAATGCTTCATAAAAATAGCTTTAAATTTTTCAAGTTGTTGATAAATCTTTATCGGAGTAAATAGTATCGAATAATTAATATTTTAAACAATTCTTACCTCAATTTAAATGTAATTTATACTTTTCGACGCGAATAATTGGATCACTCGTATGTAAATCAATTGCATCACCTATTTTTAACTTAAATAACATTTGTTTTTAAATACGTAAACATTTTTTCATACAAATTAATTAACTTTGTTGGATAATTATTACGAAATTTCCCGATTACTAATTTTTCAAGCAATGTCACTGTGTATAAAAAAAAGAAGAAAAAAAGGTTTTCCTCGTGTAGCCAAAATGTGTAATTTATTTGATAATTGGAGAGAATAAAATCATGTTCTGTCGGATCCCGATTGTCATGTATTTGTAACGGTATTGGTATTCTTCTCGATATTATCGAATCCCGCGTCAAGATACTGCATTTATCCTTGAAAACACTACTTGTGAGATCGATGTCGATGGATACTACTCATTGGCTGTAAAAGGTTCCTCCATCGTCCTTGGTAAATTCCATAAAGGAGATAAAAAAGATCGAGACTAAGAGAAAGAAGACTTGATTTCTTTCACAACGAATGATTATTCACATATGCCAATCCTTGATTCAGCTTAACATTTTTTAAAACTCGAGATTCGTACGAATTTAATCGATCCTCGTGTTGTCCAAGGCGTACAACCGTATCATAAAGTTACATAGCTTCTCATTTTCTCTATTATGTTGTATTTATATCAGAAAGTTTATCTTAATCATCTGTCGGTGAAGCAATCCTTGATATCTTACGAGATATACCTTTAACGGAAATGAAACGTTCGAGTACCGATTTTACTTTTCGTTATTATCCATTCGTATAAGCATACAAAATAAATAATACCTCTTGGGAGGGGGGGGGCTAATATATCGGTAATCATCAAGTACGATTAAATAATCAAGAAGAGAAATTTTAAATGTTCACAGTGGATTTTTTTTTTTTTTTTTTTTTTTTTTTTTAATAATAAATCTGCACCACCGAGTATATGAGATCGTAGTTCGAAAGAGCAATCTCTGAAAAGTGGAATTCTGTAATTTGTCCCGTGGTTGTTTTCAAATGAGATTAATATGTGCATGTAACATTACGATACCTCGAAGAATACAGTTCGCTATTTGTTTTTTTTTTTGTTTCTTAAATGAATATTGTAGAGAATAAAGGTAAACGAGAAAACAGTTAACAAAAGATTTTATAGTTCGGAATATCATACAAAAGTCTTCATCTGGCAATGAAATCGTTATTTATTTTCTAGATAGATGTCTGTTCGCGAACAATAGCTGTCTTGGTCTATGGATTATAAATCTCTTTCTGGCTTATTATTTCATAAGGCACAAAGGTGGAGGTCACTGTTCTAACTGATAAAGGCAGGTGTCCTCCAGATATTTGTAGTGTAAATGCAAAACATTTTTTAACTCAACTATTTGCAAAATCCGAGTCGTCAATCTTCCAAATCAAAATCAGTGATACATTTTTTATTGTTGGAGTTATAATCTTAAGCCATTTAAATATTTTTTTTTATTATTTTACTTATATTCACAATATGGCTTTTTTAATTTCAACTACTTCAAAAAGCCTGACTTACGTTTTTTAAAATAACAAAATCATCACAAAAAACTTGTACTAAATAAACTAACTTTCTATAGATAATAAACAATAATTACTTGACACATCGCAAATAAAGAAATTCGTTGAGCCTTTTTTTTTTTTTTTTTTTTTATCGTAGATATAATGATTCATAAGTAATAAGTAGGTTGTCTAAGTATTATCATGTATAACATTTTTAATTAAAAAAATTTACAGTTTCTAAAAAGTATAAATCATATTTTAAGAACGTCCTTATAATTATCTCGAAGTATTTTTCGGTTGGATTGGCAATTCAAAAGTAATTTCTTATACAAGTAATTAAATTGATACTACGAAGTATCCAAGGATGTTTACACTGAATGGATGTTCTTGCGAGAAAAATTATTCAGGTTTGTAAACGCTTGAATAATTTTATGGTAGGCCTAAGAAATTGGTGGATCGAAAACTTAATCGAGCAAAAGAATTTTTAAGCAACAAATGATCGACCGCACTGAATAAAGTAGTGCAACGAAAAAGAGTTCTTAAATTTGTCGCCGTAAATAATAATGAAAAGCAGTGCACTGTTAAAAGTTTTTTTTTTTTAAGCACGAGTAAAAGACGTGTATAAAAAGGTAATTTAGGGACTGGTATGAAAGTAACAATTATGAATAAGGGCTTGGGTCGGAGTTTTCAAAGTCTTCATAATAAATTTAAGGTTTTTTCCTGGCAAAGAAACGAATTTCTTCGAGTATTCGGATGCTTGAGTAAGCGCACGTCGGAGCGTTCTCCAGTGGCGGCGAGACAAGGACGCGCTACGCTCGTCAAGTCTGCCTCCGTCGTCCTCGTGACCGACGTCTGACCTCGGCCCACGAGGTCGCCGTTGTCCTCCTTTCGGCGAAATACACGTTCTCCCGTTCGGTCGACACTCGAGCACGCGTGACGTTCAGGTAGTTGTTTCGCAAAAGGAGCTACATCCCGATCGGAACGTCGGTTATCTCGATCCTCGCGGGCACATTCATTCGGAGCATTCGTTCAACCAGTTAATGCCAATTGTACATACTCGCCAACGAAAACTCGGACGGCAATTGCAGTGGCATCCGTGAAGAAACTCTATACCTTGCTCGAACTGAATTTTGTACTTTTTCTTAAAAAAAAAAAAAAAAAAAAAAAAAAAGAAAAAAAAATAATAATAACAAGTATTTATTTATTTATTTCTTGAGCAAAGACTCACGAATGGTGAGATGATGATAATGGATGAAATGTTTGATTGTTAAATTGAAATTACTGGTTCATGAGCAATTGTTGGCTTATTTTTGAAACAGTATGAGAATTGTAAACGGAAAAAGGAAACAGCTGCGGCCGGTGCTCTAGCGGTATTATTAAGGTCGCTTCGGGGAGGGATGCTGGGAAGAAGAAAAGTGGAAAATCGAAGTACAACCGTTTGCGCATCTCGTGTGTCGCTTTCAACTTAAAACTTCAGTCAAGGCTGACACTGGCTGATACGACATGGCAAAGTAAATAATGAGATACGTCAAAGATGAAAGGGCGTGAAGGGCAGGTGTAATTGGCATTTGCTATGTACAGTCGTCGGTTAGGGGAAGGGAGGGATGGAAACGAGGGGGATGGATATAGAGAGTAAAAGCAGGGAACGCTTACGGGAAATCGGGTGGTGCGGGCGAGTGACGCGTGATCTGCCGGCAGAACCGCGAACGTATCACGCAGAAAATTCGCGGAGCTATCGCCACCTGGCAGACGACCTTCGAAGACCAGTTATCGGTCGGAATGTCGGCGCTTAGCGAGTACGTTTTCTGCGACCGAGGTCAATCGATTTGGACAGAACGCGGCTCTTCTTATCAGCCGACCGACTCATTCAATAATTCAACAACCACCGTTTTTCTAATTTTTTCCTCTCATTCGGGATTAGCCGGTGCTGGCTGATCCCGTAACTCGTGCTCCAAGCATATTCGCATAAAAATCCTGCGTATTCTTTCGCAAAGTTGCTTTTTTAGGAGTCACTCACCATGGAACTCGAGTGTTCCCTCCCCTCCCCCCGCCTTTGCTTGCGCAATCAACCAAGAGTTTACATGTTGCCAATGTCTGCCAACCCAATCTCTATTATCTATTTGTACTTTTACGAGTCGAACCTCGTGTTGGGACTCATGAACTTTTGCTTTATTTTCTACAATTACCTTTTCAAATTAATGCTCTGAGTATAAGTAAAGTTTTTTTTTACCCTTTCGAAGGTAACTGGCACAATTAGTTATTACATACAGATTTAAATTTATTTTCATCCATCGCATAATGATTTTTTAGTAATATTATTTTTCGCATTCATTTTTTTGTATTATGTTCTAAATAAGATATAGAACGTACAAAAATATTCAAATTAGTGAAAATATTGAAAGATTCTAAATTCCACTTGGTAATTGCACAACAGATAGTTTTTGTTTAAATCTGTCAATTATTAAAACTTAAAAGCCATAGGTATAAAAGATTATTTTTCAAATCATATCTATTTTCCTCCTTTTAATACCAATTTTTTGTCTATGCAGATTTTTATGAAAAAATATTACTACAATCTCAAAAATATATTTAATTACAATACATATTCATGTACAAATTGTACAAATATACCTTGTAATATAAATGTCAAAACTTAAAATCACTTTTAAAAGATATCCTGTAATACCTGTTTAAATGTAGGTTCTTTTTCAGAAACAGAAAGAAAGTATTAATTTCAGCACTTAATATTTTTGTTTAAACAGCATTTTATTAATTCACATACATTTAAATTATTATTAAACATATTATAATCATTATTTATGATTAATATCGCAATTGAATAAAATTGTTACTTTTCAAGGAATTACCATTCATAATTTGAATTATCGAGTCATAGAATTCAACATTTTTATAAAAATAAATATTGTGTATTCAATTAAATTGTACGATGACAAATTACATAATAAAAAGTATGTTTCGTGGATAACTAAAGTTAGTTTAATATATGATTAAAGTCTTTTCATATCACTAGGCAAGATTTTTTAAGAAACTTTTTCTTTTATACAAAATTTTTTTATATCAAAATTTGAAATTTATAGATATCAAATTAAATTAGTCAGGTAAAAAATTCATATAATATATAGTATACACTATATCATGTTGTAAAAATTGTCAATATTGATAAAGCTTTTGTATATAATATTATTAAACTAAACAGAAAGTTTTGTGTACAGAAAACCAATTGAAAATATCTTTCCTTTCTTTTCGCAAATGAAAAAAGAATTTTTATTTTTTATTATTTTTTTTTATTAGTTCTATCGATATATTTAAAAAAAATAAATTAAATAAAGTTACCAAAAGGTAGAAAAAAATAGTTTATCGTACTGTAACTAATTATAAATATTTTTATATTTTTATTCAAAAAAAAAAATTTTGAGATAATTATTTTAAGAGATAAGTTCCTTTAAAAATTATTTTTGTAATTTTTATTATACAAGAAAAATTGTAATATTGAAAATTGTACTTAATTAATACAAATAATATTTTTATGAAACATAGTTTTTAAATATATTTCATATATTTAAGGCAGGAATAGTAAAATAAAGAAGTAAACCTTTTTCAATATTCATTTTAAAACCGAAATCAACCATTGAAATTTGTGTATTAAACTTTTATATATAAGGATTAAACTTCAATTTAGCATATGAGGTTTGCATAACTTCAAGTCCTATAAAATTATTTTGAAACTGAATACTGTTTTAAAATAATTTTATTTACCGTTAATAAAAGTTTTAGTCATTTTAATTCGAGCACGATTATACGCTGTTTGACTCTTCTTTTTTGTTATTGTTTTTATAGCTCCATGTACTTTTGATTGCACAATAATACTCTAATTAATGCAGCGCTCGATATTTATGGAAGCTTATGAGCGCTTAACATTATATCACGAATCTCATAAAAAAGTGATCGTTTTTAAGAACCGATAAGACTCTTCGAAAAACAATAGAGGGTAATTATATATATAAAACGTACTTTCGTGCAATAAAATCAATCGTGGTGTAGCATGAAATTCTTCAATCAGATGATATTCATTTAAAAAATCGCTTAATACTAAACTAAAAAAAGAGGAAAAAAAAAGGGAAAAAATAGGTGAGTAGGTGACGTAGATGCATCATCGTCTGAAGCAACTTTTTGTAAGCTCTTCCGTATTTGTTTGTCGGTATTTGAACCGGAGTTCGATAATTCGACTTGACAGCGTCACTATTCAGAGTTACATACAAATCACGATTAGGTACTATTTAATGTTTAGCAAAAATTGCAAAAAATATTAAATAATACGGGTCAAATGAATTATTTACAAATTTATAATTTACATTAATGTTTAAAAATTAAATCAATTTTTATTTAAATAATTTTTTTTCCTTTAGCTAATGTGTTGTTAATCCTCATTGAATTAGATAAAGTTGATATTTCTTTTAATACTTATCCTTTTTACGTTAAACGTAAATAATATATTTATGTTGATTCATACTACATTGTAAATTTCAAGATTGATATTTATAAATGATATGACGCATAAAATTATAAGCATATTGTCTGTGTAAAGATACAAATTAATATTTATATGCTCAGAAAAATTGTATATATGAGGAGGAAGGGGAGGTAGTAAGATTAGTTGTATTGTATATCAGATTAATTCTATTATATTTTAATTTAAAAAAAAAAAAAAAAAAAAAAAAAAAAAAAAAAAAGGAAGGATACTACGTTTTCTAGTAAACTATATAGTTTTAGTTATCCTAGTTATTATGATATTTATTTATTAAGATGTTGAATTAAGTTATAAAAGTGTGTAGATGTAATAAAACAATAATTGTGTTTTATTCTGACAATTTGACGTAATATTCTTTGCCCTTATCAAGGCCTTCCTTAAATCATTTTTAAATTTTAATAAAATAAATTGTACCGCATGTGTTAAATTCTTCTTTGTATTTTATGAATTATTGGTTTTATCTCATTTCTATTTTCCGAAACTTAATGATTTTTATGTGATAGTTATGTTAGTAAAAATAAAATGTAACACATCTGAACATATAATGTCCAACGATTTACGCAAGATTTAAATTTCATATAATTTGTGTGTCAAAATGTTAGTAACTAAAAACAGATAGTTTGATAATTTAAAATATCTTAATGATCCTGTAAAGAGAAGAACATTCATTTGCTAATTTATTGGACAACAAGAAATGAATGCTGATATTTCAAGTACAGCTATTCTAAGCGATGAAACTCATTTTCATTTTAATACCTTCATTAATAATAAGAATTGCTGTATGTTTTTTGGATGAAACCTCGTATGTAAAAAATACCATGCACAAGTGTTATTGTTTAACGTGAATTTCGGGGTGAATGCGAAATTTGAAAATACTTTTTTTCAAACATAAAACTAGTAAAGCATTTACCGTTACTGGTTGTCGATATAATGTAAAATAAATAATTCGATTCTTTCTGCCTAAATTAACTGATATTGATGTGGACGACATTTAAATTTAACAAGATGGTGCGTCATGCCATAATCCAATTATTGCGTGAGATCATATCAATGTGAGAATAAACTATGCAATTACGTTGTGTCAACGAAATAAACTACATTTATGTATAATAGTTAAGAAAACTTTTTAAAATAAATGCATATATCTCATTAATAATAGCAATAAAAAATTTTCAGAGTAATGATGAAAAAACTTTTTTTCTATGATAAAAAATTTCAGTTACATAAAATTTTTTTTTATTTTTATCAATTAGTTTTATTGTTAGATAATTTGTAATAAAAAAAATATATAATTTGTTATTTTTAAAGTTTTATTTCATAGATACTAACCATTCTTCTTGTTTTAAAAAAACTTATTTTTAGTTTAAATTTTTTTGAACCAAGACAATAATTGAATCTTGTAATTATTATTTAATATTGCATTAAATCAATACATTAAGAATATTTAAGTTGTTCTATTTAAAACTGATATTAAAAAACTATTTTTATCAGCATAATGATTTAATAATCATACTTTATAAATAAAAAACTTTTTTATAGATTAATTGTTTTTGAGTACTAACTGTTCGAAAGATTATTTTGAACAGGAATTGTCGTATTTCTTGTTACACAATAATTTTAATTTGCTCTTCAGTTACCTTTACAATAGATTTACAATAATGTAGGTCGAGACACCACCGAAGTCAATTCTGCATCTCATGACTATCATTCGTTTTTTCTTTTGCTTATCGCAATCCCTTACTTTTTCTTCAATTTAATCTTTGATAATATTAAAAATAATGCACATTTTCAAATGCTTAATTATTTGTTAGAGGAATTTTTAAAACATTAAAGTTCTTAAACACTTTTTAGTTGCTTTCAATAATTTAATTGACGTCGTTGATTTGATTAAATAAAAAAAAAAATTGTCTTTGTACTATAAATTGATAATGAGAGCTTCAATGTTTATGTTTTGGAAAATTGGATATTTTTGCTTTTAATGAAAAAGTAAGTATTACTATCCATGTAATTAAAATTTTAATGACATATAGATAAGATGTTTCAAAATCGATATCATATAACAGCAAATAGCTTGCACTAAATCTCATGGAGCAATTAATATGAGTCCTTAATGATATTAAAAATAATAATAATAATAATAATAATAATAATTTATTTCTAACTGCATTTTTTGTTTGTACTAGGTAAACCTGTATTAAATTATTCAAAAATGTATTTTGAAAATATATTTAATTAATTTTCTATCAGTAGTTATTAATATTAAATATTTTGGCGATAATTTTAAAAAAGGCTTTCTAATAATTACAATTCATATAAATTATTATGCAAAGCTAATAGAGCCAATTTACTTAAATTAAATTACTTAAATTTAATAAATGCTTATTAAACACCGTCAGCCGCATCACAATTTCAAATTTGATTCTCTAAACAACATTAAATTAAAAATGAAATTGGTTTCAATTCGTTAGCCTTTTAATATTTCTACGAAAAGTTTTTTTAAAAATATTTTTAGCTTTACTTTTATTTCTTATTGAATTTTTTTGTTTATTAAATTCTAGTTTTTAATATTGGTCCGAGACATTAAGAGTATTACCCAAAAAAAATATTTTTTTAAAACTTGAAATATTTGTGGCGAGGGGGGGGGGATTATAAAAAACATTTCCGCTGATCCATTGACGAATTAAAATAAAAAGCATCTTTTTTTGTTATATTTCTCTATTGGCTCTGGAAGCGTATACCAGATGCAAAAAAGCAAGGACAAGGTGATGATAAATGACGACGCGAGGAAGAGCGATGACCTTACTCGTTGCAGAAGGAAATTCACGACTCGGTTTCTCACGACCCCATGCATCATCCACCTTTGTGCTGTCCGGGTTAACAGCGCAAGAAGGTCGACGACGCGGATCGAATGATGCTGGCCTGCTCGTTCTTCTGTTTCGTCTACGGTTACCTTGCAACACCCGGGTGCATTGATGTCCCGGTGAAGACCTCGAGGTGCCGAGTGGCGGCGCACATGTGCATCAGCCCGTACGTACGCCCGCAGGAGGGAGGGGAGGAGGTCGTCGACGGCGGCGGTGGCGCTCCGATCGTCGAGTTCGGTTCGGGCGATCGACTCGAGTACTCCTCCGCCTTGGCCCCGAGTTGGCACTTGCGCGCACCCATTCCGAGTTTTTCTCGAGGAATCTTCTTTCTCCGAGGCCGAGCTCCGCACTCGCGCCCAGGCCGACTGGGCTCAGTAGTCCGGGCCTGCTCCGGCGCTCGGGATGTGACGTTACCGCGAGTGCAGTTTCACCGGAGTGTCGTAAGCTCCTGCGGCGAGGGCGGCAACAGCGGCACCTGACGTCGACCGCACGGATAATGAGGAACACGAGCGGCGGCTGGAGCGAGGCAAGTCTCGGCGTGTCTAGAGGTGGACGGAAGGTAGTCGCCGGTTCGATTTCGAATTTGCCGCGCCAATCCAGAGCCGAGAAGGTTCGCACAGCGATTTTTCAGAGTCCGACCCACGAAAAACCCGGGGCGCAGGCGCGAACTCGGTGCAGCAATCGTGCAGCAAAACCGAGCGAGTGCAACGAACTTTTCTCTCTCGCTGTCTCTCTCTCTCTCTCACTCTCCCTCTCCCTCCCTCTCGCTCGGCTCTCTTCCTTCCTCCCTCGTAGGTTGCTGTTAGCCCGCGACATATTTACGTCACTTTCCGAAGCTAGCACCGCTCTTTTTGCAATGATCGACTTCATTTCGCAACACTTGCTTCGGTGTCTCGGGCATCCCTTCCTGACAGTGACTTGCATCCAACTGCTCTGACTTCATAAATCTCTCCTTCATAAATCCCGTCCAACAATCTTCTTCTTTTTTTCTTTTTTCTTCTCACTTTTCCTATGCCTCTTCACTTTCCCATTCCTACAACAGCCAAAAAAATAAATCAGTTATTTATTATTTGCTCCGCTTCTCGAAAAACAAGAGCAACCAATCATTTTGGATCAGTGTAATACTCACTTACCTCGCATTGATTATACAATGCGCACCGTTCATTTTTATTTTTAATAATAAAGACGTATTTTTTAACTAAATATGATTTTAAAGGAACAAGCACATCTCAACTTTGTAGATGTTTAATTTTACAAACTTGTAAAATCAGAACTGCATTGCTTTTACACGATTTATACATTTTACTCCAAAATAAGCATCGTCGCTTGTACGATCGTTTGAAAACGTATTTACATCCCGTTTTAATTCATTTGATTTGTACACGCTTAGTTATATTATATTGCTTTTTTCTTTATTACAAGGTTTCGTATAAAACATAATCTATATGATGGAAACGAATTTATTTTCTTACTATTCCTTTTCATTGTATAACTATCTGTTTATCATCTAGCAAATATTTTTTACTTTTCTTCTTTAAATTTTGGATTTTTTATTATCCTTATATTGTATTATTTTTAAACTCATTTGGTTAAAAAAATAATTAATCAAATGAAATTTGACAAATAGACAGAGTTTATTTAATTTTTTATTTATGAATCTCTTAAATTACATGCTTTACCTGTCTCTTATTTTTTAATACACGAGTCATATAAATGCGAATTCAGTTTTTAATAATAAATAAAATATATCAGCCATCAATAATATTAGAATTATTACAAGTTTTATAAGAATTAAATTAAAGTTTGTAAATTTAATTTAATTTATAACAATCATGAATGGAGCTTTAAATTGATAGTATGAAAATATAGCATAATTTCACTTTCTTAACAATTTTATTCCTCGTATTTATTGGTTAACAAGATTTTTGAAATTTAAAAATAGTTTTATGATGGTAAAAATAAATTATATTAGAATGATCAAATGTTTTTAAATGTATGTACTTCCTTAAAAGATTTATTTATTGGACAATGTATCGAAATCTCAAGCACATTCCAAATATTAATACAATGATAATATTACATTTTTAATCAGAAAAAATAAATTTACCAAGTCACTTTTTATAGTAATTAAAATTATCGCAGGGCAGAGCACGATAGTGACGTGCAGGTCGGTGGTGCGTGGCTACGCGTCAAACTATGCAATCCTCTGGGGATATCCTTGTCTTTTTAAATGTGTGACGGTTGATTTTACCCGAATTCCAATGCTGACATGTGTCATGCACTTGGTTATTATTTTGTTCAACGCATCAATTCCAATATTTCCAATGACAGTGCACAGTTGTTGCATTGCAATGTATTTTTTATTTAAACAAATGCATTTGGCTCCGAGCGAAAAGTTGGATAATAGTGGTAGTACGATTCCGCTTGATCTCGTTGAGGCGAGTGAGCGCGAGGAAATAATGGGGAAAATATTTGCCACAAAGCCACCTTCAATCAATGCTCAGCCAATATTCGACTTTTCTGACACGTAGATGCTTTGTGCGAGGAGTCGCGGATTCCCCGCTGACCGAGAGTCAACCGAGAGTCAACCGATTCGAAAAATCGGGACGACGCGCATGTCGTGGCTGGGCTCACTTCCGTTTGGACGCATCCACCGACCGATGTATCTCTCGCGATTGCCAGCCTTCTTTTGCAGTGGACACCGCGTCTATTCTAGATCTGCAGTGACGACGGGCTTCCGGTCTCGGGACGTCACGCGAGATCTTTTCGCCTATATAAATTATAAAACTATGTGCCCTGCTTGCTCTTTCTCTCCCCAGGAGTCCCAGTCTTTTTATATCTACGTGGGGTACATTGGCTCCATCCGCGCCGTGTAAGCAAGCGTTTCTGGTTTCTGGTTTCTGGTCACTCACTCACACTTTCTATTCTTTATCATCTTCTACCTTCTCCACTCTGTAAACATTTGTACCTGCAATTTGCCGACTAATCCCAACTCATTTTTCACACACACTCTCTGACCGAGTGCAATATCATCTCTACAATCGTATCCACTGAATTTCAATTTAAACTTATGGAATAACTTATTAAAACATTATTTACAATTATACTTACGTTGTAAAAATCCAATATATCTTGGGTTTTTCCGATATTGCAATAATCGTATTCGTCATTACAATAACTCTTTTTTTTTGCAATTAAATCAACTTAAATGCAATGAGAGCGCGACTTATAATATATTTTTTTTTTCAAATATAATATATTAAATTCAAGTATTTAATATGGATATTTTGTTGACTAACGCCGTTTAAAAGGCTACATTGAAATTTTTTATTAAATAAGATTTTTTCCATTGCTTTATAAAGTAAGTACCAAAGTTTACGAAAAGCTTTTATTTATATATTATTTGAAAGATTGTGCTACTTTAACTGCTAATAATTATAATGCATTATTTACAACATGGATTTTTAAATCCTAAATCTACCTTCGAATTGTTGATTTATAAATATATGATGTATACGAAATTTGCAACATTGTATGTAATGTAAATTTTTAAAAAAAAAAACTTCTTTGCAATGAAAAGGTTGAATTATTTATATATACATTTATATAATTTTAACAAAAATTAATGTTTCTTGTGAAAATGAAAAAAATATTTTCTAACGATTTTAAAAATCATATTAGTTTATATATTGCATGCACCTTCTCCATGTTATCGATATTCTAAATTTTAGATTTATATTTATCAATCTAACTTCTCTTAATAAATAATATATTTTATTTGATTATATTTTTATCAATTGCGTTAAATTTATATTTTTTCTTAATTATATTAACAAAAATATAGATACATGTATATTTATATCAAGGTTTTATGATAAAAAATTTCTATCCTGCGATTTGTAGACAACTTTAGATTTTATGTAATTATGTATAAACATAAATTATCATAGTTATTTAAATCATTTATAATTTACATTATTCAATTATGAATACAAGTTTATCAGATAGAGTATAAATATTACAAAAAGTTTTCCTTACTACAGTAGATATTGATCAAATGCACAAATTAAATCGTAATAATTTCAATGGTCTCCTATAATAAGACAGAACAAAAAATATATTTCTATTTATAAAAATGAATTACTGCAATTAAATTAAAAAAATTGGACGTTTTGTGATCGTATTTAAGAAATAATCAAGTCTATTGGAACGTGTTTTTCTATTAAATAAATTTAAAATGCGTAAAACTGTATCAGGTCTACAGTAGAATGTACTTTCAAAAGTTAATATAATTAAATTTTTTTCTTTTTATACATTACACGTTATTTTAGCAAGTGTTTGTTGCACATTTCGTGGTTATTTGTCTGACTCTCAATAAGTAATCCGTGTAATCGACGTGACAAAAACTTAACGATCTCGCTTATCGATTTGCATACACGACCGCATTTATGGCATTTCCCAGTGACCTTCGCGTAAAAGTTGAAAATATGAGAACCGATTACACAATGCAAACGTCGCTCACTCTCTGGCTTTTTTCACTCAGTCATTTTCAAACGGCAGGATTTCATTTGTTTTTAATCTTATTACATCTACTTTTAGTTTTTTCTTCCTTCAAATATTCTCTTGGATTTTATTTAAATTTGTTTAATTTCTTCGATCTGGAGGAATTCGGGTTTTCGCTAAGCAAACCAAGATTACGTGCAAGTTTTGTTGATTTCGTATGTAGATTTGAATTGTCATTGTTTTTCGCGAAGTTAATCATTGTTTTTTGTGTTTAAAATCTTGACGGTGATAAGTGTTTAAAATTTTTTGACTAGAGATAATTAAATGCAAAAAAAAAAAAATTTTTTGCTCATTATATTTATATTAGAAGACTCCTTTTAAAAAAAGATGATGATCGATACTTATTTGGTTATTTTATTAAGTGGAAATAAAACTAAACTTCTGGTTCCCGTCAATAATATTTGTGATTTATGTTCTTACGAATAGTCACGATAAAAGTCCATTACAGGCGGTCATATATACCGAACAAATAAGTTATAAAATGATATTTTTCTATTACAAATAACTTTTTATAATTAAGTATGCATAAGCGAGTGCCTCGTCATCGACATTTGTTGTCATTCATTTGAAAATAAATAGTAGACCGATTTATTTAACCATTTATTTTTATTGCCAATAATAAAATCAAATCGAAAAACTGATTTATGAAGTTAGTGTGTAAATATTTTTAAACATACGATGATATTTTTTTACGATTATTCATTAACTCATATAAAAATAAAATCGAAATCAATAATGAATCCTTTCACTTTTTTTTTTTAAGAATTCTCTCGTACTTGATCGTAATGAGTTACATTTTTCACCAAACAGCCTACCTAAAAAAAGAATTATTCGACCTCTTTCCAATAATCCATTTTTAATATAAGAAAACACCTTTGACACCTGCAATTAAATTTCATAAATTGGAATTTTTAAGTTAAATTGCTAATGGAGGTGTTCATTTCTTTGTTAACAGCCTGAACAAGATGCATGCGATGGAGAACAACGATGGCAATGGGAAAAAAGTCATCGACTCGGCAGTAGAGTCGAAACGCGGTGTAGACGATGAAGATTCGCGCAAATCGCCCAAAGTACCCCAAAGCCAACAAAATGGTGCGGCCCTCCCCGAGGAGACAGCTTCTTCCGACCGAAATTTACTTCACTGTTCACCTTCCTCGTCATTTCCTAAGAAGGAGAAGAAGGAACCACCTGTTGAAAATGACTCAAATCAGCATCAACAAACACAGGTACGAGAGATATTTTTTTACAACCTAATCTGATATTGTAAATTCAAGCTTTCAAGATTCATAGATTTCAATATTTTAATACTCGTTCTCATCAAATTAAATATATAATTGACTGTTTGGCGAAACGATCGGTTTTCAAAATAAAATAGAAACATTTGTATAGTCACTTTGTTCGATTATTACTTTGAATTTGTTATCATAAATCACAAGGTTTACGGTTAACCGTTATTTTGATAAATACGTATTAATAATTGAATATAATCGATCCAATTGAGATTTATTTATTTGTTTAAATTAAATTTTCGAATAAAAGGGAATGAATAAATTTATTGTAAGTAATAGAATAATTGTCGTTAAGTGTGTCGGTTTATATATACTACACGTTTATGACTAGCCTATACAAACGAACTTAAATTATATTATATTACCTTACATTTTATTGTTTATCATTTTGAATTAATGTATTTAATTTCACAGTCAATAAAAAATTTATGTTATTGCATTTTTCAATAATTTTTTAACATTGAAAAAATAAAAAAAATCTATAATGTATTTGATCCTGAATACTTTAAAAACTTTTCTATCTTTCAAAGTACTAATATAATTTGTTTCAATCAAATAATTGGATGGACTTCCAATAAAAATGAATTCCTCACAACTTTTTAGTTGTTGATGTTGACAGAAAAAAAGTATATTATTACCTATCTATTTATCTAATAAACAAATATTAAATGCAACTAAGGGTAGTCGTATTCAATGTTTTTTCCTCTCGATTCTTATGTAAAATATTCGCCTCAACAGGCATTTTTGTCCAAGTCGTCCAAAGTTCAGGCTGAGCATACAACAACGTCGGCATCGGCAACCGCGACGCCAATCACGACAACGGCGACTACCAAGCAGAGCAGAGCAGTTAGCCAGCGCAACGCCGTAGTCAAGCATCAGCACCAACAACAACAACAGCAACAACAGCAAGAAGAACATCGTGAGCAGCCAAGTCGTGAAACGAGGAAGCGGCGCTCGGCAGATGTGAACGTGATTGCGGTCTCTGGTGGCACGATTAGCCTGTCTTCCAATGGCAACCCGGCACCCAAGAAATTGTGTCTCGACCAGAGAGAACAATTCATCAACTCTCTTATAGGCTCGGAAAAATTTACCGCGGAGCAATTAGCCGCGAGAGCCGAACAGCTTCGTTCCGAAGTGCAGGTGCGTGCGACCCTTTTTGTAAAATGACGCATGTGTTTAGCAGAGCCTTCAGCAATCCATGACATGTGTAACGTATAAGATAGCGAGTTAACATAATTAATCGATTGTGAATTTTGTTGCAGGATCTTGATGAGTTGGCGCATGCCAAGGAAATGGAGTGGAACGAGATCCTTAGCATGCGAAAATTGAAGGAGGAAGCATACCTGCGCATCGAGAGACGTAGACAAATAATGGGTTTTATGGAAAGTAATGGTCCGATTGGTAGCGATGGTTTCCTAAGACCTGCAACCCTCGTCCTGGCGCAACAGAATTACGACGGAGGAGGAGGAGGTTCGCACGCAAATCTCCACATTAAGGACAAGGGTCTGGTTGTACCTAAAGAAGAGAGAACCGGCAACATTTCGCGGGATGTCTCTCCAGCACTAAAACGCGAAAGGGCTTCCAAAGCTCAATCGAGCTACCTACAGTCCTCCAAGCACCAGTCCCTTGCTGAGAATGGACCTAAACAAATAGTCGAGATCCAGGGTCCGGATCACAGGCAGATCGGCGAGGGCAGACAAGGTCCAATCGTCGATGTTAGGTCGATCATTGCAGATTATAGACTCCGACACCCTGAAACTGTACCTAGACGGTCAGTAAACACCGTCAATGGACTTATTATATGCGAATTTTCACATCGAGTCATTGATTTTTATTATCGGTCGAATCAGCAATTCAATTCATGTGTATTTCTTACTCGTTTTCGTAAAAATTCCCTGAATTATCCAGTACTGAACTAGATATCGTTCTTAATTTGAGTTTTTAAAGCATTTTTAAAGCTGCAAATAAGACACATTCATCTGAATAAAAAATAAAAACAAATTTTTTATATACATTATCGGTTTATTGATTTATTAGACTTAAACGCAGCAAAAAAATTTTAATTAACTGAGTTATCAAATTTTATGAATCAACGAATGCTACTCTATTGTGTTACATATTCATATTCTTAAATTTTAATGGTATAATATCAATAATACTACCAATAACGATATTAAGATTATTACTTATAACTATTACTTATAAAAAAAAAAAAAATAAAAAAATGTGATATTCATTATTTTTAAAGAAATTGAAACCAAAAATGATTTACCTGATGCAAATACCTATTACCTTTTTTATTTATAATATTTAAAATCGATAATTGTTGAATGTTATAAAACATTTAAATTATTTATATAAAAACAAATTATATGTAATTTCAAGAATGTATTAATTAGTACTAGTACAAGCGTGAATTATTTTTATCTCCTTATATTCATATTTTTACATGAAAACTTATAGATTTTATTAACGTTTTCAGTAGGGGACGTAGAATGAGAAATTCGGTTAACGTGGGTCTTGGAGCTGGCGGTGCGATGGTTGAAACTGTAGGAAATATGGACTCTCGACCGTCAAGTACAGACTCCTGCAAAAGTAATTCCAACGCAAATGATCCAAATAACGCGATGAGCTTCAAAGATGTACTAGTACAATTCGCCATGTTGAGTCAGCAACAAGGTAACCAAATACTCCGAAATTCTGTTCTAAAGTTTACTTCTAAAGCAAGTAATTAAAAATTGTGCATTTAAATATTATTGTTTCTGTGTAATAACATAATTCACACAACATTCATCTTTAAATGTATAATTTTTAAAAACATATTTCGTTGTGACAAATATTTTTATCGAATTAATTTATCAATTCTTCACTCAAGTTCGATGTATAGAAAATAGTTCGCATGAAACATTATTTTGATTAAATATAAATTCGATTAAAATAAAATGTCATATCTCATGCCCTGTAGGAGAGCCAATAAAAACACCTCAAAATTATCCAGACGTTACTCTCCATCCGGTTGCCGCACCACCAACGACTCAGAATTCCATGCCACAGACTTCGGGTTCACTTCTGCACGGTATTCTTACAAAATCTCATTCCCCAAGGCCAACAACGTTTTCACCCACACTAGCTAGGCTGTTGACAGCACCAGAGAGAGAAAGAAATACACCGACAATCACAGCAACCTCTCATCAGACTGCCACACAACATTTGTTGCAAACCTACCAGGGCGCGAATCCTGTTTCAATTAGCGATTTCCTTTCTTCATCTAAGGTACGACTATTTAAACATTTAATATGTCATAATTAATCACATCATTCATTTAAGTATTGTTTTCTTTAAGTGTTAAAAAATTTCTTTTCTAAACAAAAATGAATTGTTTCAATTATAATTAACAGTTATAAATATTATACGTTTGTTTCCTTTCAATTTTGTTTCTTTTCTTCTATTTTTAAATCATTTGTATCTAAAATTTTTATTCTCTTGAAAAGCTAAATTAAATTGACCACGAGTTTTAATTTTTAAAAATCTTAAATTTATGAAGTACATTGTATTTCTTGCTTCTTTGATTATAGGCACGAACCGAAATCACAATAACGCCAGTTGTTAATAATCCAATTCAGACACATTCAAATAATTCGATTCATATTGTAAGTGTTAATTGTCTACTTTTATAGCTAATAAATTAAGAAATACATATTGATTATTGGTATTTTTCTTTTGCAAGGATGATATGCAGGAGGACACATCAATTATTGAAGATAGAGACTCGAGGCTTTCTTTGGGAAGTAAGGATAACAGAGACGATAGAGATAGCCCACCACGTTGTCAAGGCTGCCATGAGCGTGCAGCACAATTCGTATGTGCTGGATGTGGAAATCAGTGGTATTGTAGTCGTGAATGTCAGGTATATATCACATATATTATAATTTTTTTTTTCCTAGCATTTAGTAATTTTGAACGTAAAATATCAAAGAAAGAAATTATTTTCAATCATTTTTTTCAATGATTTAAAATTATTTAAATATTAAAAAAATAATAATATGTAAATCGTATAAAAAATTTACATTATTAAATATTTTACATTTTATTTTAGGTTGCAGCTTGGGATGAACACTCAGAGGTATGTTCTGGATAAGAAAAGGTTAAGCAGCCAAATGTGACATTGCAAATGAATCTAGTCAAGAGGAAAAAGCAGAGAAAGAGAATCTAGACAGAGAATAAACTTAGAGACAGGAGATGCAATTGTCGAGTATGATGTATATTTTTATGAATCTTTATTGTACACGTGACTGAATTAGCTCATCATGTTGCGAAGAACCATATTTATAACAAACTGAGCTAGAATTCTAAGTATGTTTTATCCCGCATATTGAAGGTTTTTCATGAACGTTCTTTGAATGTGCATTGTTTTTTGCTTTGTTTGCACTTTAATCTATGTGATCAATTTTATTTTTTAAAAAAATATGTAGATCAATACGCCAAAATAATTTTAGTTTACATTTCATGTATAAATATTGTGACGTTTAAAAGAAATTAAATCGAGAATGAATGGTTTAAACGCGCAGAATAATAGGTTAAATAACATTGTACATAATTTTATACGAGTTTGCTGATTCCACGTTCAGCATAATAAAAATTCTGAGCGTTGGTAAACAAAGTGCCATGTGTAAGATTCGCTCTTTAAGATTGGATAATTACGTCAAAGTAATACTTTATTAATCAAAGTGCAAATAAATTTAATAACCCCATTTTGATTAAATTAAAAAAAAAATACTATCTCAATAAATGCACTTTGCCTCTCATCTCATATAAGTCTTTTCATAATATTACAGTTAGGCTAAAATTATATTTACAGTTGAATAAAAGCAAAGGGTATATAATAAAACATTTGTTCTCATTAAGTAAACCCCTGATATTACTCTTAACAAAATATTTTCAAAATTTATTTATGGCGTAGATGCTCATTAAAAATTTAAGTTTATGTGTGCTAGGACATGCACTTGTACCAAACAGCTATTTTATACCATATTTGTTACCAACGTAAAAATTTAGATTTATCAAAATATTAGCCTTAGCTTAGATTTTAAGGATTTTTTGTAACATCGTTGATGATGTGTTACTTACGTTAAGAACCAACAATGCTAGATTATCTCATAGACAATTGTCCCAGACATAATCTGTAGTCCAAAGTTCCTACAGGTACACATTACATATATTTTTCCCATTTATGAAACAAACCAAAATAAAGTTTTTAATCGTGATTAATTGTTTTTATTTCAATACCATACACTTTTATATAAATTTACATTTCTAAGTTAGATGGCGCAGTTATACTTTTTACATACTATAAACAGCTGAATTAAATCGCACATTAACCACAGGCGACGACAGCATACGTCACTAGCGACAAGTGGTCAAATACTGAACTACTGTTTCACAACAATCGCATCGTAAAAACTAAAATTTATAGTATATCTTATAACAGAATATATATTTATATTTATATAAGATATTAAAATGTCTTATTCGCAACAAGATTTTAATGAATTAGTGAATTTAGCCGAATTATCAGGAGTACACGCAGTTCCTGGTGTTTATAAGTAAATTTTATCGACATAACCTATTGGTTTATACAAATGTTTAGTTTCTTAAATATTATTATTTTATTTTATAGAATTTTGATCGAATTATTATCATTACACGTTTCTCCAGAGGATATATATGTGCTACTTAGACAAATATCTTCTATACCACAACAAAAGAAAAAAGATTCCAGTACTTCAAAACAAAGTCTTGAAGAATAATTATATCGAAAAATTGTAATAAACTTGAAAAATATTAAATTATTTTTTAGATTTAAAGTTTCAATGCATTATTAATAATAGGATTAGTAATACTCAGCTCCTTGGCGTGCTAATCTATCAGCCATTTCATTTCCATGATTTCCATTATGACCTCTAACATGGTACTAAAAAAAATAAATTTAAATACATTCTAAGACTTTATGTATATGTATTCAATATTCTACATACCCATTTCACATCAAAATTTTCAAGTGCTTCTTCCATTTCAAGTAGTTCTTCTTTGTTAATTACATTATTTCCACTACAAGTTTTCCAATTTCGTTTTTTCCAAGCAGGCATCCATTCTGTTACGCATGAAATGAGAAATTGAGAATCTGTACAAATTTTGATTCTGGAAAAGCCAGCTGACTCTGCTTGTCTAGCTGCCATTGTTACTGCTTGAATTTCTGCATTATTATTCGTTGCTCTACCCTCCACAGGCTGAGATATATTTCTAAATACAAATCATTTGATAAAAAATTATTAAATATATAATGATTTAAGCCAAAAAATTTTAATTTAAATATATTATTTTTGTACACAATTTAAAAAATACTTGCAATGAATTATTATCAGAAAACCAAACTCCTATTCCTGCTTTTGCATCTCTGTAACCATTATCTATACAGGAACCATCAGTATAAACTATTACATATCCATCTTCATCTTCAATAAATTTATCTCCATTCTACAAATTAAATATTTAAAATATAATTTTTCAATAATATACATACCAATTAAAATAAACTAATTAATTTGAAACAGTTACTAATTTCTTTATATTTTTTTTGTTTAATAATTGATACCATTTACCTGAAAAAATGACCTTGATCTCATTGTGTCGTCACTATCAGTATTTGTTGCTGGTGGAGAATTATTTCTTTTTGGTAAATTTTTTGTATCACTACTAGATGAAGTTGAGTATTCCCTTATATAGTTCTCTGCTTCCTCTTTTGTGTTAAATTTCTTAAATTTAGCTTTAGGAAATTTGCATACTTGTTGATTACAGTCAGTCCTAACAGATAAATAACGTTAAGGTGTGTTGAAACAATTTAATAAAAACCTATTTTTATTTACCAATTTGTATAAATTCCATTATTTCGACCATTTGCTACAGCGTAATAAGCCATTATAACTCGAAATAATTTTCTAAAAGACAAGTTACATTTGGCTTTACTTAATGTTGAATTTAAATGGCAATACATAAAATTAAGTTGAAATTGAAGATCCTTTTTATAAATTATTATTATTTTATAAAAAGTTTTATTGATGAATTTAATTTGTTTTACGTGGAATTAAACAACTTTGTTTACAGTAGTTTCGTTACTTAGAATTCGAATACAATAGGTTAATTGTATTCGATTTCGCTGAACTAAGCATAAAGAAATATTTCTCAGTAAACAAATCAGATACTTTCTTTATCGGCAAGAAGGCGGATTAATTTAAAAAAATGATAATAAAATGAAATGGCGTTATTATATAATAAGAGTAAGTTTAAGAATTAAATTAAAATTGGTATATAATTTTCTTATAAAGTTATGTTTATCAAGTTATTCGAAATAATGTTATAAATATCGAAATATTATACCGAGTATAATAAAATAAATCGTTTTCATTTACTTACCCAAGAATTATGAAAAATTATATGTATATATATGATAGGTAAAACGTACTGAGAATACGTTTAGACTAATATTCAATTTAAGAACAAGAACAATTTAAATAAGAAAGCTTTCTTTATGTTTTTCTTTGTGTTGATGCTCTCACGTCGACGTCCAGAAAAAGTATGTGCGAAGAAAATGTAAAACAACAATTTCGAGCGACGCGCTCCTTTTCTCTCCCTCCGTCCCTCCTTCACTCACACACAGCAATCAACCTGGTAATTGGTGTCTTACTGTAAATCTAATCTAGCAATACAAAATACGGTGAAGAGTACTTAATTATACGTATTACGTTACAATTATAGCTTCAAATAACAGCCGAGATAAACGAAAATTCAAAATTTGTAAGTTGTTCCACTGTCCATTAAATATAAATCAGTATTAAATTATTCAATTTAAAACTGAAATTAATTATACTCATCTGTGATACAATGAATTATCTATTAAATATTAAAATATTAAATGTTCTGATTGTTGTTGACCTCAGAAAAATTATGGATAAATTAATGCGAATCAAAAAGGTTTATTGTTTTAAAAAAATCTCATTTAATCTAACAATTCGTGACATTTTTATTCACATGTAATGATCTTGATGTATATACAAGAAATAAATGTTACTATCAAATGCAGTATACAGGATATTTTTAAGGTGTAATTAAGTGTAATAAGACTTAACGGAGACATTGACTAAATTTTTCTTATAATTAATGAGAGCAGTATTATTCATAAATATCTTCTTTATCTGCAACATAACGCACTATGTCACCTGGTGTTAAAAGTCTCTCTGCATCTGTATCTGGTATTTCAAAACCAAACTCATCCTCCATTGCCATTATAACTTCAACATGATCTAAAGAATCCAAGCCAAGATCATTCATAAAATGGGATTCCAATGTAAGCTGTGAATAATTTACAAAGTTAATTTAAAATTCAATACATATTTTTCATAGCGTGGTAATACTACAACACCTATGTACATGTAACTTAAGTTGAACTAAATAATTTGAGCACAGTGTACATGGGTGCCTTTTGCAAATACCACGATTCAAGCTGGTGTTAATTGTTTAAATTCTCATTTAGAAGACATAATATAAGGCTTTTATTTAATGTAACACTTATATTAAATATCACACTTTAAACAAACTAAATGTTATAATACTGATACTTTTTATCCAATTTATTCGACAGAATTCTGTTAAATTATAAAAATGTCTTTTGACAATTTTACAACCTATTAATTTAAGGTAAGTGTGTACCTTTGAAGCATCTACTTTATCATAAAGTTTTAGCACCAAAAGAACTCTGTCACGAATAAAACTTATTGAGAGTGGTGGCTTATCACTGAAGTGGCGCACCTGCTTGATCCGTGGGCATAATATATTCTGAAAAATATAAGCTATGTAAAAGAAAATTTGTATTAACCTTATCAGCCGTAATTTTGTCATAAGCAGCAACAACTTTCAAAACACGTTCTTTAATCTCCTTCTCTGAATTACATTTTCTAACAGTATCACAATACCATCGTATTTCTTGGCTATTGACCTGTATTTATTAAATTTAGTTAAAAAATTTAAAATAATCCAACATAATTAAGTAAAATTGAAGTCATTTAAATGACTATTAATTTTTTGAGTAACTACTAAAAGCTTACAAAATGTATTTATTAAATATTTATTAATATTAAGGTATAAAAGTGCTATAACATTGGTTAAAGCGGTCACGTGCAAAGTATATGGACAAGCACGACTTTTCTCCAGAAATATATACAATTCAAAAAATGAATAACTTTTACTCATAAAATAGATGATTCGTATGAAGAAGTAAAGTATGTTTTCTTAATAAAGGTCGATAAATACAGACTGCTTGAGGTTTTGAGTTACATAATCAATAATAATCAAAATACCGAAATTTTACCAAACGTGTTGTATGGGAGAAATAATATCCTGGTATTTATTACCTGACTGAGGACTGAAGCCGACGATTGTTTGAACACATGAATGAACCTGTAATCGAGTTGTTTAATTGATGCTGATTTGAAAATACGCAATCGATTCGTTGTGTTTTTTAATGAACCGGCGCTTCGTAATAAGATTCGGCTGCCCGCAATCGACGCCATTTTCAATCACAAGGAAGCCCAATTATGTAGTGTAGATTGCGCTACTGCAAGTAATGTTTTTCAAATGCGATTCAACTTTGTCCGAGGGGAGATGCCCGATGTTGACATGACAATAAAAATAAAAATAAAAGGTGCAGACAAAACAGAGACCAGAAGTCCGGGCGTGACATTTTATCCGCATTACTGCTACTTCCACACTAGCAAAGAAACCTACCTATTCTCTCATAAATGCCCAATGGGGATTTCAGTGTACACGAGGTGCATCATCCTCTTCTACCAAATCTTGACAGATATCACGAGGAATTGTAAACTGATTGAAATTAGATTGACAAGTTAACAGTCATTTTAAATATATTTAAAATATAAATAAATAAATAAATAAATAAATAAATAAATAATTGTGCTTGGTTGATCTCGGCCATTGTATTTGTCAACCTGCAGATAAATTATTCAACAGTGAAATCTTTTTTATCATTAATATTATCAATACTTTCTCAATGTTTATTAGTCAATAAATAAATTATCTTGAATTGAAGCACTAAAAATTTTTTATCGAGGCGTAGATCTTCATTTGCTGTTAAAGGGTGTTTTGACGAGAATAACGGATTTCTTGGCGATAAGTCGACAAAAAATTAAAAACCCAAACAAACATCTGTATTTTATTCGTTCGAACCCTATCAGATTTAAACCAAACTTTAATCCCAAAACATGGAAAATACTTCAAATCAGTATTTAATAGCATATAATAAATATTCGTTAATAAATTCATTTCTATGAGAAATTCAATTCTTCTCCGTTTAAATTAGGATAAGAAAAAGGTTTGTAAATTACAACAAAAACCGGTGAAAAGAGTTCCATAACCATAATAAAAAGTTGTAATAAAATTATTTTTAATTATATTTTGATATATTTTAAATAATAACATTTAATTTGCACTTTGTTGGAATGGTTAATTTAAGATTTCATAAAATATGTTCTTGAATTTCATTATATCTTTAGGAAATAATTTAGGAGTGAAATTCGATGTTTTTTTTTAAATATTTTAATGTTTAACGTTCAGATAAAACGCTTCAAAAAAAAAAAAAAAAAAAAACAGATTCCTTGTCGCAAAAGTAAAATATCTCAATTCTACAATATAAGATTTATAAATAGATAATTGAGAATTTATCGAATGAACATGTAAATATAATTTATGAATATTACTTTTAAAAAAAATGCCGTACACATCCATCTATTCTATACAAAGAATGTTGATTTGAATTCAGATTCCATTCTCAAATTCATAGTTTTTCATATTTAATATTATTAATGCTTTATTTAATTAATATATTAAAAAATGACTGTCGACCAATGATACAAATCATATTTTTAATTTTAATAATTTAAATTACCAACATTTTTTATAACACAAAATATACCTGTGATATAAATTAATAAATATAAAAGCCTCAATGATATATGTAAGCAAAAAATATTTTTAAAAATGCTTTTTTTAAAGAAATACAATATTTTTAAATATGCTGATGTTCAAATGTTTCTGAAATAAATTTTGTTTTGTAAGCTGTATTATATGTATAATCTTTATAAGGAAATAAATGAATTATTTGTAATTTTATATCGGTATTACATATTCCTGAATTCACTACGATAATTATGCATTTATTAATGATTTGCAATATTAAAAAAAAACAAATTTAAGTATTAGACTAATTGTTAAATTTTATAATTGTATAATTTATGCTTTTCCATTTAAGAAATTCTTGTGTATATTTTTTAAAATAAACCGAATAAATCTGTCTTTTGTATTTTGAAGAATGCAACGAAAATTCCAGAAAAATTTAAAGCCAATCATAATTAATCGTATAAAATAATAAAAACGAATAACATGTATTATACATTATTTGTTAATTTTTTTTTATCAAATCATACCAAAAATACAGTTATATTGTATAGATATATTTTTTTTTTATTTGAATATTTCATTGGCACGTGTATTCATCAATGGAAAATATTCAAATTTTATAGTTTTTTTCTTTTAAAAAAATATTGTTTAATAGTCAATTTAATTATAGATCTAAAAATGTATTTTATTCGTAAATAGTATTAAACCAAATTCTTTTTAAATTCATTGTACATATTGAACGTTATTTCAAATTTATTTATTATTATTTACTACGGATATAAATATTTACGGGAATAATAGAATAGTTAATGGAAGGTATAGCTTCAATAAAATTACTTTACTCGTACACATGTTGTAAAATTTTTATTGCTGCATGTGTTGGTAATCCGGATAATGCGTTGGTCGACCTAAGTTTATTGTTTTACAGTATAATAAATAAAAGGTCTAATTCGTTTCCATTAATTGTACAAAAAATTTATATTTTTGGAATTTATCAACGCAGCTGTGATACGTATATTGCTTGTTCAAAAAAATACAAAAAATTTTATAAATTGCTTTTGCTAACGTAATGTACATTTACATTATTAACAGTGTAAAAATAAATTCAATTGTTTTCATTCGATTGCACAACTTTTTCATCACTTATAATTTGAGAAAATATATTTCAGAAAATCAATGTTTTATTTGACATAATTTTACTCATTTAGAATAAATTAATTTCGAAAATATATTCTGTACACAACTCCAAATATTGATTCAGTGATATTAAGTTTGCTGTTTTATGTGGTAAGTATAATTAATTTATTTTGTTTTGTTAAAAATTTGTTCTCAATAATTATTATTAGTAATATTTTTATTCTCATATATATTTTTACAAAAAATATATAATAATCTTGCTTATAATTACTCAATACTAAATTACTATTTACATCATGCTTATTACTTGTTTTAATAATATATTATAAATATTTATGTAATAAATATATTAATCAAAGTTTGATAATATTGTACAATATAAAATTATGTACAAATCAGATATACCATTCATTTTATTTTACATTTTAATATGTATCTATATGTATACATAATTATTGATATACTTTCCTCCATTTTAAAATTTTATTGTTTTTCCTACAAATTTTATAAATTTATGATATTGATGAAAATAATATTATTCAATATCATATTTTTTGTATTAAATTAATTTTTAAATTTTTCAAATACATCTGACATTTCTGGTCTATGCTCTGCTAATTTATTTGAGCACCATTTTCCAAGTAATATTAAATATTTATAAACTTCATCATATTTTTCTCCTGCTTGTTTATCTTTCAATAAATACAAATCTTTATCATCAAAATTATCTATGTACTCTTTTAAACGCTTATTTTTAGGTCTAGATTTATTGTATACAGATAAACCAGTTGCTAATTCAAATAAAACAATACCATAACTGTATGTATCAATTTTTGTTGATAAGCATTTTTCAAAGATGTATTCTTCGGGTAAATAAGGCCTAGTTCCTTGAATTTTGCTTACCTAAAATTAGTATTATTAAAGTTATTTTATTTGTTGTCCTTAATCATGAATAGTTAAATGTAAAAATTAAGCGAAAAATCTTACTTTTACAAAATTGTCTGAAGAGCCCTCTCTTGCTAATCCAAAATCACCAATTTTTGGTTCAAAATTTCTATCCAATAAAATGTTTGCACTTTTAATGTCTCCATGAATTAATGGCTTTTCACGAATCGTATGCAAATATTGTAATCCACGAGCCACACCTTTGGCAATTTCTTGACGCTGCAGCCAATTTAAGGGAGGAGATTTATGTTTCAAATGTAGACGATCTTCTAATGAACCATTTTTCATACATTGATATAAAAGACAAGGGGCTTCGCCATCTATACTATATGCGTATAATGGTAGAATATTTTCATGAGGTAAAGAATTTAATATTTTAATTTCACGAAATGATTGTTCTAATTGTAATGCATAGTTCTCATCATAGTCAGAACCTTTTGATTCCAACTTTTTAATGGCTACTTCAGTATTTTTCCAAGTTCCTAGAAATTAATTTATTGAAAAGCAAATAAAAATAATTAAAAAATAATTTTATTTATAAATTTTAAGTACCTTTAAAAACAATTCCGAATCCTCCTTTTCCCAAAATATTATTTTTATTCCAATTATTGGTTGCAGTAGTTAATTCATTGTAAGAAATCCTAGGTAATGATGTTGAAAATATTGCAGGCATTGATATTAACAAATTATTTGAATTACTTGGTATTTCATTTTCATGTTCAAATTGATTTGGTTGATTCAATATTTTTATCGATTCTTCTTTTGTAATATCATTCACAACCACTTTTATTGTATTTTCATGAGGTTTTTGATTTTGATTAAAGTTTTGTACTCCAATTTTTAAATCCTTACTATCTTTTTTTAATTGTTGATTCCAAAGAAATTTTTGAAGATTTCCTCCTTCGTTATATAAGAGTACATGATATTTAGTATCGACAAAAGATTTTAGTGAACTCATTGATGGATAATGTTGCATTTTAGAAAGCAAAATGAATAATTCTAAAATTGTATGATTGTGATTTCCCCACATTGTTAAAAGTGTATCTGTAGGATTTTGTTCTTTTCTTAGATTTTGTATTTCTAAGACACTGTAGCCCATCCAAACGCCTGTGTACAAAATTAAATTAATAAAAATTATTATTAAAAAATATTTATTTATGATATATTTTTTATTATAAAACTCAAAATTACCTGCAAGCTCTTCCCATGTATTATTCAGATTTAAAATTTTACATAATTCTGATCTTTCAGTATAAGGTAAATTATAAATAAATTTGAGATTCCTACAATTGGATGTCATTGTGAATGCATTTGATATAAGATATTTCCAGAAAATAAGTGTAACTTATCAAAAATTTAAATAATTTTTAAAATTATAAATACGTTATTAATCCCAATGATTAAATTTATCTAATTGACACAATTTCTGTAAATAACTGCATTTCAGTATTAGTAAAAAAAACAGTCATTATTTATTACAAATAAATATACACTTTTAAACATTTAAATTACATAACCTTGTTTACAACATATTGTTTATGTGTTTAAGGAGATTGTACCTTTTAATAAATGCAAGTGAAATGAAGTTTTATTGAAATTTACTGTTCGCATTAACGATTAATAAATAATTATAAAATATCAAGGAAATCTTCAATTGTACCATTGTGAAACTATTGTTTAAAAATTATAATTCTAAAAGATTTTTATCAATGAATATTTATAATTGTGTTTACGAAGACGATTGACATGTTTGAAATCAATATCGATACGCCATCTATTGCAAGGGTATGGAAATCTCACAAAATGTGTAAGAACGCAAAACAAAATGATAATTAGATGGCAATAATAAACTTTTGTTGAGTTTAGCACATTTTTACACAGATAAATGAATTTGGTATAGCATGGTGATAATTAAAAAAAAAGCAATTGGAAGATTTAATTTAGTTTTAAATGGGTCAAAATATGCAAATAACAGAAGTCATAGTATTTTTTTTTTTTTTTAATTAATGACATTTTAAAATCTTCCGGTCAAAAATGTTGTAGAGAATTTAAAGTAAAAATCTTTTTTCGCTACATTTTAATAAATATGAAATTTTAAGAAATGTGAAATATAAATAATAACATTATCTTTAATTTTAGCCATGTATAAATTTATTATTGTTTATATACAGTCATATAGTTTAAAATGTATTCTACATTAACATTAACATTAACTTATTTGTACTTTGCAGTGCATTAGTTAGCATTAATTACAGTAAGTTATAAAGAAACTAATTTATTATTTGAATAATACACAACTATTTTATAATTTTTTAAAGGTTTTATAATATTTATATTGGAAGTAGTTAAAAAATAGTACGTATAGACATATATCAATTTATAAATTAGTCCACTTTGCATGATTGCAGTATATTATTATATGATCATGTATTTTGATAAAAAAATATAACTAAAACTAATAAATATCATATTCATGAATTATTATTATAGATTTATGGAAAAACTAAGTAAAAAAAATCTATTATTTACAAAAAAAAAAAAATTAAATTTTATTTATGAAAAATATGGAAGTTTTCATTAAAATGTTTATTGATTTAGATATTGTATGAATATATTTACAAATTTTATTTCAAATGTATAATTTTTATTTAATAAATATTCTAAATAATATAAAAGTTGCCAAGTACTGCAGATTTATTGTATAAATTTTTATATCATATTTGTGATTGAGAGACTACAAGTATTTTAGCAGAAAATAATCTAAAAATTTTTTATTTATATCAATACAAATATTAAGATTAATCTAATTAATCTAATCATAATAGATTAGAAACTTATAATTGAATCGGTTAGGTAAAAATTAAGTTAAATCATTAAGATTAGAATTAAATTGAGTGTGTTTAAAATCGATTACTAAGAAAATTACAAGTTTTCGGCATTTTTGTTATTTATATTATTTACAAAATAATAATAAATACACTATAAATTGAACCGATATCAAGTGTTTTTCTAATTGATCATAATTGTAATAAAGAAATAAAAAGTAATACTGATTCAATATCAAATAAATATTTTAAATATGTAAACAGCGTAATTGTTATCTCGTTTTCCTTTTATTTAATTTTTCTATATGTTACAATATTTTTATATTTATATTTGAATACAATTACTTATATTTTTTTTCAATTTTTTTCTAAATTATACTTTTATTTTCAATTTGAAGGAAAAAAGATTGTAATATAATTCTAAAAGTAAAGTAATAAAATAAAAAAGTAAAAATTGAAGAAACAAAAAAAAGGAAATTTGGTTTTTTAAATAATATTAAATGTTTCCTTATTTACACAATGTACATAATGTGCCAAGTCCACTAAGAAAGCTTTAAAATTTAATTAATATTTTCTCGTGTCGCTCTCCTAAATATCACTCGTACTGTTGAATGAATAATCAGAAATTGTTGTCTACCATGATTTTTTATCTCTAAATTCAAGAGACACGTGGCATGTTTTTATCGGAACTTTACTTCTTAATCTCTTCTCTTTAGTTTACTTTAAATCATGTTATGTCCGGTAATCAAAATGTAAACTTTTTTTTACTTCACAACTCTTACGCTCCTCCACCTAAAAAATCTGGAAATAGGATGCGGTGGGAAAATGTAACCGGTGTGTCATTTTATTTTTGCCCATTAACCCACTGAACATCATTTTTTACTTTATAATTTCTATTAATATTATATTGAGTATAAAATTATAAGAAATAATGTACATGTACCAGAAGTTTCTATAAATATTATTTAAAAAAGATTATGTTTTATCATTTAATTATATCGTATATTAATATAAATTTATAAAACCCAGCTAAAACTAATAATAATACGCTTTTTTAATGCAAAATAAAAAAGTAATGTAAAATTTTTTATTATTTTGTATAAATTTAAGATTTTTGTAAAATTTAAAATTTGTAAATGCATTTATCTCTTGTTTTTTTTATATTTTAATTCAGTTTATGCTCGTAATACAAGACTTTTTTAATCGGAAATTTATTTAATTATTACTAAGGTTATTTAAAATTATTTTTGTATAAATAATCAAACACCAAGAAATATTTAATAATACTGTATTTACACCTCACACGTTATTATCAGATATAGTATGAATTCATGGAAAATCAATGAACATCAAGTTAAATAATAATAAGAATAATAATAAGTATATTAATTTTCTTCATGGTTTAAAATTATTTGTAAATAATCAATTATAGTCTGTATTAATGTGATAATAGGTACGAATCAAAATAGATTTTAATACAAGTTTACTGGCAGTTTCTAATTGTATAAATCCTTCGTGTGAAGTACTTTAAAATTTGTAATTTTTAAGTATAAATAAAAGTGATTCATGTACTAAAAAAATTAAAAAAAAGGATAAAATCACGAACAAAAATAAATAAAAAATTGTATTCAAATTACATGTTGTTTAACACAATTATAAATTATTTTGCATGCATATGTTTACACTAGAGTACAGCAACATAATAATGTATTTGAATAGCATGGATGTGAATTGTTTATAAAAGATTATTTTACTTTATTACATATAATTCTAATCGTGTATTCTATATTGAGTAATACTAAATTGTAACAAATTTAATATAGTTTTTAAGAAATTGAACACAATATGCAAAGGAGTAATAGTAATAAAGTAATTATGATAAAATAATTTACACTCAAGTGTTTTCAACGTTAAAAATATCTTAAATAAAAATTTACGTTATAGTGGATAACTTTTTAAATGAAAAATAATGTTGTCGGTATTGAGATTTTGAATTAGACGTTATTAATTTGACGATTTATTTATTTTATTTCAGCGACATCGATTTTTTAAAGCAAGCACGAGGATTGTATAAAAATTTTCAAATTGTATAAAATGGGCATAAAATGTTATTAAAAGTCGAGGCTCGATTTGTGAAAATTTATAGACACATGCATTAGTTATAGGAACAGAACAGAACAGAACAGAACAGAACAGAACAGAACAAAATGTTGTTGCTGTCACTGAGACTATCGATGATGGTATCTGCAGTTTTAATTGTATTTTTAGTCAAGTGTAGCCAAGCCTGCAATGAAGCGATTTGTGCTAGTATCGTCAGCAAGTGCATGCTTTTGAAAAGTTGTAAATGCGATTTGAGCACGTGTAGCTGCTGCAAAGATTGTTTTCTCTGTCTCAGCTTTTTATATGACGAGTGTTGCTCTTGCTTTGGTTCGTATTTAATTCACGTCTCTTCATTATATCTATTGTAAAAATTGTATCGCCCAGTATATTCGTTTATTGAGAGAGAATTTAAAAAAAAAAAAAAAAAAATACCATCAGTATCATCTTTCTGTTAATATTACATTTATTAAATAAAGTCCTTTCATTTTGCTTTGATTAAATTTATACTAAATAAATTCATGGTGGTAGCTCACGAAACTTCTGCGTCCACCATTGTTCATTAATAATATACACAACTTAATTAAATGAATATAATGCTCAAGATATTTAACAATAAATATTTTGAAAAACTTTTTAAATTATAATGAAATTGCTTATAACGAATTTTAACGATACTTTAAAAACGCTTTATATTTTTCATAGCAATCCACTTCATTTTTTAAAAATTAAAAATATCAATTTACAATAATTGTTACATTTATTTTCTTCCTAAAGAACAATTTATTTTTCTTCTTTTTTTAAGATTCTTAAATAGCAACTACATTTTTTTTATTTGTTTCAGTTTACTTTTAGATTTTATTCCTAAGAAATAATTTATAGTTAGAAATGGCTTAAATTAGTTGAAATCTTCTCTCATATTATTTTCCTTTTTTTTATAATTACTTGAATAAAATATATTCATTTTATTATGGAAAAATTAAAAAATATTGCTTTGATACATTTAACCAGTTTTTTTGATTTCTTTCTGATCAAAATAAACTATCGAAATATAATTCATTTTCTTGATACAACACATGTTGCATTAAATCATGTAGATCCCTATTTTTTGGTGTCGAGATATAAAAAGAAAACGCAGTTTTTTTTTAATTATTAATTTTAATTAACGTTTCAATGTAAAGTGGCTTTCTCATCCGCAAAAATGCTTTTTATTATAAAAATTTCACAATATTTTAATATAAACCTAAAACAAAAGAATTATGATTCTTAAGTAAAACAATATTTTTTGTTTAAAAAATTATTATTGATATAATTTTTGTAATTTTTATAATAAACAGGTCTGGTACGGATGAAGACCGATTTGTCAAGGAAGTCAATTTAAAGAAAGTGATTTCTTTTATTATCCAACATCTAAAAAGAAGAATTTAAATAATTTACTTATTAACAGATAATTTTTAATAAATAATATTTCATTTTTTGTAAATGATACAAAAAACAACATTTAAAATATTTTGAAGTACTTAAAATGTTATCATTTTTCTAAATTAATTATTATTTATTTGATTATACTATTTAAACGTAAAAAAGCTCATTATATTTTAAGGATTGAGATATAAATATATTGTTCAATATTGATCATAATGTTAATTTTCGTTAAATTTATCCAAAATAATTTCTACTTCTTTATTGATATTTTTAAAAAATATGAACAACAAAATTACATTTATATTTTTCATTAGATATGTATATTGTAATTAATTTTACGATTATTAGCAAATATGTATACGTTGTATTAAATGGATATTAGATCATTTTAATTACTTTTTGTAAATACATATTTTTTTGGTCTATATTACATGCAGTAGAATAGATTATATAGATATAATTTAAGAATATTAATTAATTATAATAATATTGAATGTGATTAACTTTAACTTAAAAAAAATAGTATTATAATTAATAAAAATAGTATAACGTTATGGGAAAATGATATCAATAATTTACAGAACTTTGTCCAAAACCCAATGCAACTCTTAATCCATTGAGTAAAAAATCGCATATTGAGGACTTTGATGAAGCTTTTCCAGAACTTTTTCGAGCTCTTACTGAAGATAGAGATGTCTATGATAGATGGACGAGCCTTACTTTTCCAATAGATTTACCAATTAAAATTTTTCCCATTCACCAAGAGAAAAATATTAAATATATTATGCGTAAGTTTTGTTTTGTTATATTTTGTTATTACATATAAATATATTCTAATACTCGTATGTGTATGTGTGTCTGTGTTTTAAATAAATTAAACACTTATATAATCAATTCAGCACAAAATTATAAAATTAAAGAATTGTATTGGACAATTGTATTATTTGCTTGATTAAAAATAGTTATTTTCAATATTATCTCATTCGATATTAGTATAATGCAAATAAAAAAATCGTTTTTATAGAATTTTTTCAAATATATAATGTTTTAATCTTTTAAACATTTTATATTTTTATCATTTTAATGGAACAATAAGAAAATAATTTTATTGTTTATTTTATTTTAGAGTCTTCTTACGGATTGTACAATTATTCTTCGAAGATAAATGTGACGACAGTAAATTGCACTGTAGCTTTTATAACTGAATGCAATTCATGGAGTAAATGTAAACAATATTGTCAAAGTATGGGTGCAACGAGTTATAGATGGTTCCACGATGGCTGCTGTGAGTGTATTGGTGAAACGTGTATTAATTATGGAGTAAACGAATCCAGGTGTTCTAATTGTCCCGTAAAAAGGACTAAAATCGATAAATCTCAGTATGATGATTATGGACAAGATGAAGATTATGACGTTACGGATGATAATATTAATTAATACAAATTTCAACTTTTTAATTTTACTTCAAATAAATAAGGTATTTTTAATTCTAATAATGACTTATTATATTAAATAAACTTATAGATTTATAATAAATAATCGTATCAGATATTCCATTATGAAATATTTTTCTATATATGAAAAAAAAACATTGTTTTTCATGTTTAATATAAAAATAAGAAAAAAATAATAATTATTTATATTAAAATTATTTTAATATTTGGATTAAATTATTATTTATTTATTTTTTTTTTTTCATTTTATTTTACTTTTTCTTTCATAATTTTGCCTTACTTAAATATAAAGAGTAATCATAATTGGTCTTTAAAAAATTCAAATTTTAAAAAAATATTTTAATTAAAATATTTGGAATATTTTTTTATAGAAAGTATTGTGATACGCCTTTTTTAAATAATTGATCATGTATACAGGATCACACACAGAACTTCCAGCGTGTACACATGTACTTATTTGTAAGTTTATAGGCTTATTGTTTAAGGTTTTTGTACTTTATTTGAAGTGATATTTCATTAGTAATACTTGGGTTTTTAGATTGATTTTCAATTGGACTTGGTTCTTTTTACACCAATAGAGGATTTACATGATCAAAATACAGTAAAATTTGTATTAAATATTGTGTATTTATTTTACTAATAGCGTTATTTTGTATCAATACTTTATTTGTGTAAATGTTTTTGCAAAAGTTAAATGTTATGTTATAGATTATAATACAATTCTCGAAACAATTATATTTTAAGATATGTGTAATAAATGTGATTTGAAGTGTTATTCAACCTGTACTTCTTCTGCTCTTTGATTATAGCACAGGTGTAAAAGAAGTATAAAGTTAAGCATTATACTTCTCTGTTATTTTATTCGTTTTATGATTTTTATATATTTTTCGATTTGAAATGTGGAAACAAATTCATTGAATTATTTATTATAAAACTGAGGGATATTTAATTCTAAAATTTTATTTCTACTAAATTTGTAGAAGATTCATAAATAATAAAAAATTATTCTTTCTGTTAAAAAAAAGCATTATTAAAATTAATAATAATGTACACAAATTTTAAAAGAAATTAAAACAAAAATCAAGTAATTTATTATACGCTGATTTTAATAATATTTTATATTTAAACATTGAAAAAAGAAAATTAGTAAAAAATACTGGAGTTTATATTGGGTGTTATTCATTTTTCTTCCGAATTATATAGGTTTGTATCGTGATTACAGCTTATAATATTTATTTTAACAAATTTACGAATGACAATTTTATATTTATTAATAAAATAACTGTACATATTATCACGTATGTAATATTGCAATCGCATACGCGACGAATAAGTTTTACTCGTGTGAGTAAATGTAGACAAAACATTAGGAAATTGTCAATGAGGGAATCGAAATGAGTCGCGAGTAACGTGAAACTCGCGAGTAATAAGAACTTCTGAATTCGTCAAATTGTGAAAATTCAAGATCGGAGGAGACGATGAATACGCAGGGGTCAATCGAAAGACAATACCGGAGACAACTGACAGAGCGATAATCAACCAGGAACACCCGGAGGGAGAATTTGCGGACTTTGCAATTCTCGATACAGCGCAAGTAATGAGTTGAATCGGAAGAAAACGGAGGGGAATTCTTAGGTCGTAATTCGATTCGGAGGTCAACTTCTAATCTTACTCTTAAATTCCGGTTCGGGAACAACCATCATTTTTTTATATACAATCGGGACTTGGTTTTTTTTCAACACGAGCCATTGTAAAACACGTCATTTCGCTCTCTCACTCTCTCGCTCATTAAGAGAGATAATAATAAAAAAGGACAATATTAATTAACTCGCGTTTTCTTTATTGATAAATGCGAACCTTACAAAGGTCGAAACGCTTTGACCGTTTCGACTAGGGCAGGAAGATCATGGGTAAATTCGTTATCCAATTATAAGGGAGAATATAATTGTGACAGGTTACATACGTAACAATATATATATATATATATATATATATATATATATATGTATATGAAATTAATAAAATATAAGCGAATGATATGTAAGAAAGTATGAACGATACTAAAGGTAAAGGTACTAACTAAATTCACGCATTTTAGAATAATAATATCTTAAACATTATTGCTATCTGAGCTAAATTTTTTAATTTTATTAATTAGTAGATAATTGTAAAAATTTATTATAACTAAGATTTTTGAATAATACATTTGCAAAGCTTACTGTAAATTGCAGTTGCATTTAAATCCGCTTTCACGACATAGCAAAAAACTTTTTTGTTCTTTATACGATTTAAAAATTCTTAACAAAGCTTGAATAAATAAATAAAAAATATATTATTGTTTATATTTTTTGTAATGTACCTTTTTGTTAATTATATTTTCTAATGTGAAAAGACTTTAACAAGTATGGAAACTTGGCCTATCGAAACATTGTTTACATGATTTAAAAAAAAAATTTCATTTTCTATTATTGATGTAAATTTAAAAGTGGTCTTGATTAAATAATAAATTTTTTTTATTGTTTTAATTTTATAATACAACCAGAGACTATTTAAAATAATAAAGTGGGTCATGGAGGATCAGGGCTTGGCGCGTTTAAATATTTAAATATCAACACACAACAATTAATCAATAACCAATCAATTAAATTTATTAAAAAATTGGAAAATATGAAAAATAGTAAAATCAAATATAAGAGAAATTTGTTTATTTGGTAATGAGGTGTAAAGAAATATTGATTTGCTCGAACAGGCGCTGTTGTATTATTTTGAAATCGGATGATAAAGCAGAGTTTACACACGGAGTGAGCAGAACAGAGTAACTCATGAAAACAAAGATTGACATATAATGACGTTGGTTTTAACCTCCGTAGTAAATAATTTGGCACTTGTATATATAAATTGATAATCACAATGCTAATCCTAAAATTCTAAATATTTATGATGAATTTTAAATTTATTTTAATTTCTAATTGTTATATATTTATATATGATTTTATTATATAATTACCAGAATTTCCTTCCAATTTAAAATATAAAGAATGTGTACTTATCAAGAGGAATCGCAAGTATTTGTGTGAACTGTTAAAAAATATATTAACTGTTAAAAGTATTTTTTGTGTATTTTAAATAATTAAATAAAAATGTTTAAAAAATTCAAAAATAAGCTTGCCGAGGAGATGAAGCAGTCTCCTGCTCGTCTACAGGCAGGCATGCAACAATTGGCTCAGGTTTGTTATTTATGATAATTAATTCAATATCTAATGGTTAATTGTATTGTTGTATAAATTGTATTAAAAACATACATAATTTATAGGCAGTTGTGTCACCATCCTTATCAAACAGTTCAATTCAAGATTTGCCATTTAAAGATAATTTCAGTTTAACTGATGAAACAGATGGTAAATGTTTTTTTCTTTATTTAATATTTTAAACTCTTACTGATTATATGATATAAGGTATAATTGATTTTGCTACTGAAAATATTGTACTCTTGTAAATTTAAATTTAAAATTCCAAATACAATCTTTTAATATTGATCTAATATTTTTATTATAAATATTTATTTTTTATTATATTTACAAAAATATTAAAGTTGAAGTATTATATGAATGGTACAATAATATAGTAGTGAATAAAAATTAATATAATTTATTAATTAATAGACACCCCAAAAAATAGTCCAATAAAGCAAGGGTTTGAAACAGTTGATTTAACTACATCATCTGCAAATTCTAATACCTCAAGACGATCATCTGTTAGTAGTAATATCAGTGATGCATCTTTTCTTTTTCCTATTTATGAAAATTTTGGAAATGCTTATAGTTTACAGGTAAGATAATTTTTTTTTATCATACTATTATTAGGTAACCAAATAAACATTCTACAAGTATACTTATAAATAATTTTCAGTCTGATATGGATCAATCTGCAAGTGAAATTGATGATAATATAACAAGCTCACAATTAGATAGTATTTCTAAGGAACAATTATATGCTGCTTATCGTAAAGCATTAACAAAATATGACAAATATCGAGGAAGATTTACTGACCTTGTTACTCATTATCGTGAAATGGAACGATCAAAAATCAAATTGGAAAGTCTATTAGTTGATACGCAAGATAAAGGATTAAGGAGAATTAGCGATCTAAAAGAACAATGTCAATTAGAACAACAGGCAAAGGCTCACTTAGAAGATGCATTAAGAAATGATATTGAAGAAAAAGATCATGTTATAAATTCTTTAAGAATTAAAGTAAGTTTTAATTTTAATCACATTCATATTTTCAGACTTTAGCACTTATAAAATTACAATTAAAGAAATGATAATAAATTTTTAATTTATATTAACATTAAATCAAATATTTTATTAAAATATTTTTCATTTTTTTAATTTAATATTGAATATTTAAATTTTATAGTGCTTTTGTCTATATTAATAAGGTTGAATATATTTTTAAGGTTCTAATTTTGTGACAGATTAAATTATTACAAGAAAAAGGTGCTAATGAGGAACATTCAGATATACCTAATAATACAGAATTATCTGAAAATCATGAAAATAAAGTTGGTATTTTGGTCGATTTATCAAATAACACAGATTCAGAAAAACCAAGTGAAGAATCAAAATTAATCAATGAAAACATTCAATTAAAAAATAAAATACAAAAGATGGAAACTTTTTCTGAAAAATATAAGGAGATGCTAAAACGTAATAAAGATAAAATTTTGGAAGTGACAAATGAAAAAAATACATTAGAAAGAGATTATGATATTTTGCAAAAATCTAATCAAGAAAAAGTTGACTCTTTGGAACAACAATTATCCAGTTTAAATAAGCAATTAATAAATTTAAATGAAGAAATAAATGTATTGAAAAAACGAGAGGAAGAATCAGTGATTTCATTGGCAGAAAATAAATTATCTATTCATCGAGAACTTGAAGGAAAGGAAGAACTTATAAAACAACTTCAATTAGAGTTGAAACAAACACTTGATCATGAAAATACTTTTAAAGAAATAATAGAAAAACAAAAACAAGAATTAGATAAAGTAAAATTAGTAGCAAATCAAAATGCAGAAGCAACTCAAGAACATTTGAGGGGTAAAACAGAAGCATTAAATCAAATGCAATCAGAAATGCAAAAAAAATTAATAGATTTGGAACAAAAAATGGGTTTAAAATATCATGAAGAAGTAAGTAAAAATAAGGAGCTTTCAATTAAATTACAAGAACTAGAACAGCAGTCCAAAACAACTCAATATACATCAGAGAAATTCGATAAAATAATACAAGAGCTGGAAGAAAAAAAAAGTCTTTTGATACAAATGAGTACTGAAAAAAAAGAATACCAAAAGCTTTTAAATGACCATAAAACTCAAAATATACATTTGCAAAAAGAATTAACTGAAACAATTAATACTTTAGAAAATTTAAAGATTGATAGAAATACTAATGATAATGTTTTAAAAACTGATTATGAAAAAATAATTTATCAATTAAAACAAGAAATAAAAGAAAAAAATGAAATTTATAATGAATTAAGATTAAGAAATGATAAAATTATTGAAGAATTTGAACAGTATAAACATAAATTCAATGTACAAGAAAAAGAAATTGTTATTTTAAAAAGTAAGAAAAATAATGATTTAGAAAAAAATCAAGAAAAAATGCTCAAACTTCAAAATGAGCTTAAAAATAAAAATGAAGAATTATTAAGCCTTACTACTGAACTTAAGTCCAGTTCAATTATTATCTCTAATCTTAAACAAGAAATAAATAGTCTGATTAATCATAAGAATAATTTAATTGAATATTTGAAAACATATAAAAAAACATTTAAAAACTTAAGAGAAGATCACGAATCACTTAAAAATAATGTAAATAGTAGTATTTTAAATGGAAAACGTGCAATATTGGAATCAATACAGGAAACTAATAAAATATTATTAGTTTTAAATGAAAAAGAAGCAAATCTTAAATTTCAAATTGATGAATTATCAAAAAAAACTAACAAAATTGAAGAACTTAAAAACAATTGTAATGATAATAATGTACAATTAGAACAAATTTTAAATGAAAAAATACATTTGGAGAAAGAATTGAAACATAAATATAATGAAATAGAGGAAATGAAAATGAAAATAAAAAATTTTAATAAAGTGAATGTAAAAAATACTACATTTGCATTAGAAATTGAAAATTTACAAAGTAAATTGATGGAGTTAGATAAATTAAATAATAAACACAAACAATTGCTTTATAAACATGAAGTTGAAAAAGAAGATTTTTTGAAAAATATATCTTTAGAAAAACAGCAATATGAAAAAAATTTATATGAATTAAATCTTAAAGTTGCTGAAAATAAAAATTTAAACGATGAAGTTACTAATTTATCTAGGAAATACAAAGAAGCAGAAAAAATTATACAGACTTTAAAAGGTGAAAATGAAGATTATAATAATGTAATTAAAGAAATGCAAAATTTAAATTTAAAACTTAATTCTGTAAAAGAAGAATTGGAAGATAAAAATCAACAATTACAAAATTTACAAACAAAAAATTATGCAGAAGAACAACAATTATTAAAATTAAAAACTAAATGTGAAAATTATCAAAAAACCAATGAAACAAATAACCAAAAATCAATACATTTAAAGAAGGAATTAAATAATTCAAAAGAAATTTGTAAAAAATTAAATATTGAATTAGAAGAAACTAAAAATTCTTTGCAAAAAACAATAGATATTAAAAATTCTATACAGCAGGAATTAGAACAAGAAAAATTAAAATTAAAAAATGCAGAATGTGATTGGATAAAGTCAATAAATTCTCAAACAAATGAAAATGAACAATTAAGGAAATGTAATACACAATTAACAACAGAATTGAATGATTTTAAATTAAATGAAAGTATATTAGATAGCTTAAGAAAAGAAAAATCAGATTTAATATGTGAATTGGATGAATTAAAATTACTTCATGATGCATTAAACAGTGAAAATAAAAGTTTAAAAGATAATCAAAATAATTTATTTAATTTAAATGAAGAACTGAAACAATCACAAAGTTTAATAATGGAACAACTTAATAGCTTAGAAAAGAAAAATAGAGAAATAGAAAATACCAATAGTGGTTTCTTGAAAGAAATCGAATCTAACAAATACCAATTACAATGTAATATTTCCGAAATGGATTGTTTAAAAAATCAGTTAAAAGAATCAGAAGAAATAAAAAATAAAAATCTCATTGATGAAATTGAAAAACGCAATAAACTAAATGAATCATTAAGTTTAGAAGTAAAATGTTTGCAAAATCAAATATTGGATTTTAATCAGTGTAAAGTAAATAATGAAAATTTAACCCATGAATTGGAAGCATGTAAGAGTAAAATAATTGAATTGGAAAATTCTGCTTCTTTAAAAAACGAGAGCTTAGTTTCCCTTTGTAATAACTCACAAAATGAAAATCATAATCTAAAAATTGAATTAGAAGAGAAGAACAAGCAAATAAAAGAAAATGAATCGAAGAATGACCAGCTTTTAAAGCAAGTCAACGAACTATCTTTATTAAAATTAAATATAGAAGAGAGCGTAACAGAACAAACTAGTAAATGGAGTGAAGTAATAAATAAATTGGAGAATAGTTTATCAAATAAAGAATCCGAGTTGAAAATATTACAAGAAAAATATGCAAAGCTAGAAGAAAATTTAAAAAATACTAGTGAAGAAAAATTAAAAAATATAGAGTTAAACAAAAATATTCAAAATATAACATTAGAGAAAGATAAATTAGAGTCACAATTGGATGAAACTCTTGTTACGTTTCAAGCTAAGGAAACTCAAATGCAAACTTTACACGAAGAATTAAAAAATCAAGTAATAAGATTAAAAGAGCAAATGAAGAACAATGAAGAAGAACAGAATATAAGATTGAAACAAATTGTCAAAGAGTTTCAAGCTCAACTTTATGATAAGGAAAATGAGTTACAAGCAGCACTTGCAAAAAGATTTGGTAAGAAATATAGCTCATACATTTATTTTGTATGAATTATTTATTTTTATTGACATTTAATTTCTAGATTGTCAACAAAATTATGAATCAGATACTATACAAGAATACAAAGAACAATTGAAAGATTTTCAAATAGAACTTACAAAAAAATCAGAACAAATTGAAAGATTAATTTTAGATAATGAAGAAATAAAAACACAAACGCAAAAAGAAATTGAAAAACATTTATCTGATATAAGTTATAAAAAATTAGAACATGCAGAAGAAATGCAAAATATTGATAAGAAGTGGAAACAAATTTTAAAGCAAAAAACAAATCAATTGGAAATTAAACACGAACAAGAGGTTGCAGAACTTACACAAGAATGGCAAAATGAAAGAAAAGTATATGTTATTAATTTTTATATTATTTTTAGTTTTCTTTTTTATACGAATTATTTTTTTTTTTTTATATTTTTTACAGAGTGATGAAAACACCGATTTATTAAATAAGGTGACATTTATTTTCATTTATTTTAACATTATGATTATTTTTATAATTAATGACTAACAATAATAAAACTAAATTTGGCTTAATTTTTTAATAAATTATTATGTATAAATTATAGTAATATATTTAAAAGCTTAGAAATTTATATGCAAAATTTTTTTTACATTTAGGAATTAGAAAATACTACTAAAGTTGCAATGGCAGCAGTGCAATCAAACACTGGTTCATTTCATACATTGCAACAAACACTATTGTCTCAAAAGAGGGAACTGGCTGAATTAAGAAAATTAGTGAAAATGAGACAAGATTCGGTTGAAGATTCAACAGAAATTGAATATTTAAGAAATATATTATATAAATATATGATGGGAAAAGAAACAATGGTTCTTGCCAAAGTAATTGCTGCTGTTGTTAAATTTGATCAAGATCAAACTTCAAAAATCTTAAAAAAAGAAGAAGATAAATTATCATTGGTATGAATAATAAAAAATTAATTCTTAATATCTTATTAGATATGTTTTCATTTTTTTTTTTTTACAGCTTGGATCGTTGGGATTAACATAACATAATTTGAGAATTCAAATTCAATAGAATATAATTAACTGTTTAAATAATGAATATGTTCATATTCATGTATAAAATATAATGAATACATGAAATATCTTTGTAGTAATCCTTGATTATTAAAAGGGTACATGAAAATGATATGCATCATGATCACTTTGCTGCAATGACGTTTCTTCAATTTCTATACAGAATTTTCCAAGAAATTTTATTTTGTAAACTATCTATGACATATTATTCAAAGTATTATTTAAAATAAAATATGTTATATTTTTTTTATAAAATTTATTTTATAATTCATTAATATTATTTTACTGATATTGTAATTAAAATTAGTATGAAGAATCTATAAAAAAAAAAATAGTATTTTTAATTAATTTACTTGAAAAAATTAAATATTTATTTATAAAATAATCAGGGAAAAAATATCGTTTAAATTATTTATAATTAATTTTTAAACATTTTTTAAAAAGGAATAGTTGTATTTAGTAAAAAATAAATGTAAATAATAATGTATAAAAATTTTATTTAGAAATCTTATATATTAATAAAAGATGTTTAATGAATAATCAAAATATTTTTATTCAAAATTTTTTTTAACAAATAACATTTATATATTCTGCTTCTCATCCTTTGGAAATAATAAGTTATTAAAAAATTCTTTTCTTTCTGTAAGAGGTATTTTTTTACGACGAATATGAGATATTTCATTTCCATCTTTATTAAATTCTTTAATTCCTTGTTCGCCTAATAGTGTTCTAAGTGCAATATTTTTCTGTAAAAGTTTTTCATAATATTCTTTTCCACCTTCAATATAATCTGTCTTAAGATTTGCCAGTTCTTTGTCTACGCATTTTTCAAAATACAAATTAAGACTGTCTCTAAATTGAAACCATACTGAATATCCTAACAATCCTGTTAGCCCAAAGAATGTAGCTTTTAAAGGAAATGGCATTTTAAATGATTTAGCAAGTTTTACTCTACAAAATTCTGCCATAACAAATGTCATTAAAATCATAACTGGTGAATCAATAGAACGATAAATTGGAGTATTTTTATTAAGTGTCAATATTTCTTTTGCAATACCAAATTTCTTAGCTTTATCTGATAGTATTAATGAATCTAATAAATTATTTGCTGCTGGATTATATATATTTAGTCGTTCTTGATTATAACCAATACGTATATCTGATGCATTAATAAGAGCTTTTTTTTCATAAGTATAATTAACAGGAATGCCAATTTTTGCTCCAAATTTAGATGTGGGTACACCCCCATGAATCAAATCATATCCGATGCAAGCATAAGGCTCATAACTAGTTCTTTTTTTTTCATCAATGTTTAGATCATTAAGCACTTCATAATATAAATTTTGAACACTCTTTGACAATGGAACTGTTTCTTCAAATCTAAAAATATTTATCACGTGCAATTTATTTAAAATATATTTTTCTCCAAATTAATTCAATACACTTAACTTAATTACATACTTACTTTTTAAGTTGAGTAAGTTTTTTATATCTATTGAGCAATACAGAATTGGGTAGTAGCTCAATTAAACATGAACCAACACTTACAACGATAACTGAAACTGAAGCTACTACAGGGAAAATTTTAACACGACGAGAAGGATTCTTTACAATCATTTTTCTTTATTCTTTAATAACTAAAACATTAAGCATACACATCATTATTATTATATACATTTTATTTATATAAAGTTCAGTAAATTTTAATTTTACTTTTAAAATATCTAACAACTATAAACTAACCAAACCTGTATAATAATACAAAAATTTGTATTTATAATTTAGCTATGTATTACAACAATGATTATTATTGCAATATAAAAAATGTATGTTAACAACAATTCCTTGAGTGGAATAACATAAACCCAAAAAGTTGGACTTTTAAAGAAAACATGTGTATTTATATGAAGATTTACTCATTGAAACAAAATTATATAATATATTTTTTAAAGCATTTCAAACATTTAATATTTTTATGGATTTATTTTAATTACTCAATATTTACAATAATTAAAAAATATGATAGCAATAATAAAATAATATTAAAAATAATATTTTAATTGAATTTTTTTCTCGTGTACACTGTTTTGCACTTCTAGCAGACGTAAATCTGGTATTACGATTGCTTGTTCAATCCTTAAACCGGGTACTTACAAACATTAAAATTTAAGAAAAAGGCATCAGTGCATCTTCAACTGATAAGAACATTATTATTAAAAATATAAATAAATAGTTGAATATTTTTAATACCTAACAATTGTTTAAATAACTTATATTGGTTCAATAGATAAAAACAAGAAATAGAAAAGAATATTTATATTTTATCTATTGTTCTGTAATTTTAATAATTTTATATATTTTGATGTACATCAACAATTTTGTCCTAAGAAAAAAAAAGTTTACAGCGTAAATGTTGAAGGCAAGAAAACGTGGTAATGAAGACGATCGAGCGATTCAATTAAGGTTACAAGATTGTTTTATTAATTAAATGAAATACAGTGTTTCCTTTAGTTATATCTGGACTGTTGCGAGATTTCATACAGATTGACTAATGTTTTCATATTTTATTGCCAAGGGGTTTTCCTTTCTGAGATGATTTATGACAGGGTTGTACGTTATTAGTTAATGGTTTTGAATTTTCTTCATAAATTAATTCTAAAATCTTTAGCCTTACACGAAGTGAATTTCTGTTTAACTATTAGAAAATAATAAAGATTAATAATAGTACAATATTGCATATTACAATGTAAATAGAGTATTATTATGAGAATTGTAATAATAATAATAATAATAATAATAATAATAACAATAACAAATAAGTTTTAAAAATAATATTCAATCAATCAGCTACCATCGGATCAAAAAAGATACTATAAAGGGCATAACTTGTATATCATTTGTTTAACCATTTACTTATCTCATCCAAAACGTAAAGATCATATATAAAAGGAAAAAAGGTAAATTTAAAATGTAAACATAAAATAATAATACATAGCAATTATCACTTTTATTCATACATTCAGAAATTTTCGATACATTAAAAAATGTTCAAAAATTCTGAACAAAAATATAAAAAGTAATTAAATAAATGATTAATTTCTTAATTAATTGCAAAGTAAATTGATTGACTACGATATACTCGGAATTGTTGTTTGCTATCCAAATTGCATTCCCTAAAATATCTCTAGAACATAATATAGTGTAATTAAATAAATTTTAAAACAGTAATATTAATTATTATTTATCCGAGTTAAAATACAATAAAACAATGTAATTAAAAGTTGTTTAATAAGAACGAATTTTAAAATAGTTGTTTGTTTTTTTTTAAATATTTGCTGTAGTTTTTTCTCATTTGTTACAAAAAAAGTGACAAGATTTCAAAGAAGACTATTTTTTTTATTCAAAAGAAATCAAATTTTTATTTCAAATTATTGTAAATAATAAATATATAGATAATTATATAAAATGAAATATATATATATATATATATACATATTAATATTGTCGGATCAGTGCAAACAAATATTTAACAAAATAAGAAAAATTAAATAAAATTTTATTGTAAAATTGTTTGTACGAAAATCAACAATGTTTCTCCGTTTTCTAAGCAGTTAAATAGAAGTTTACTGCTATGTTATTGTGAGAAGGAAATGAACCATTTTATCTCTCTTTAATCAATTGAATTTGATGGAGATATATTGGATGAGTCCGTATTTTGACGGACATCGACTTGATCGTTTGATTCATTAAAGAACCTTTTGTTCTACTTGGATGTTGATTTTTATTTTGCAGGTAATCCCTGTCGACTTTATCCCATTTATTTAATTGATTTATTTTATTTCAATATTCAATTAATCAATTTTAATTAATCTTTATATGGCATTTAAGAGAAATTATAATAACAAATGCAATTAAAGATATTGGAGGTAATTGATATTGATATGTCGATTTATTCATAGTAGTTGGTGGAGTAATTATAATAATTAATCAAAGGTATTTTTAGTAATGGAAATGCGTGCTTTTGCATAGAATAAAATAAAATAAAATGTTTAATTTGTTTTTTAATTTTTAATTTCACAAAAGTATTTTATAGGGTATATTTTAAATATATAGAATTAAATGCATTGTTGATTCAAATGTATTTGTATATTTATTTATTTATTTATTTATCAGTAAGGATTCTTTGTTGCTCCAATGGTTGACTGAATACTTAACGGATTCATGTTAACAGCAGCAGCTACTTATTAGCTAAAATATTAATATCGCGCAAGTCTCCCGTGGCAAATAATTAATGTTAATTCGAGTACGAACATTTAAAAAAGTAGTTGTCATGTATTTGTCTTCTGAAGCGCGTGGGACGTGCGAATATAAGGTAAATTTACCTTTGCAAAAAACCAATATAATTTGTTAATATTTGAATATTGGAATAATAGACAGAGTTGATGAATGTCCACACGCTGTATTTATTGGGGGGAGGGTGTGTGTGTGTGTGGGGGGGGGGGTAAATGCAACGACGTGCTTTTTGGAAAGTGCGTTTAATGATCGATTAAATCATTGCCCGTACTTTCACATAGATCATTGCGATGTGTTTTTATCATTTTCCAAGTGCATTGATGATTAAACATTTATTTGCTCGTTCGGATATGTAAATTCAATGAATCATCCAATGGAGTCGTTACCATTATGGATCTTGTAAATGCAACTCAATGCAATCATTGCGAGTCCTAATTTTACAATTATGCTAAGGTGGACATAGTTTTATTTTATTTTATTGCTAGACTTTTCGATTATTTGAAAAAAGATTCAACGCGCAAAAAGACTTATTACTTACATTGATTTTCTCGTACATCAGAGCTTAACACAATAGGCGGAATATCGTTGGCTCGTAGTCGTGGAAGATAAATCATAGGAATTCAGGAAAACAAGGAAATCGAAGGGGTTTTTAATTTTATTTTTTAACAAATTATGATTATAGAAATTATAAAAATACATTCGACCGAGAGTAAGGAGTAAGTAATGAAAGAAAAATAAAAAAAGTACTGCCTTAAAAGTGCCCGATTGCACCTGGACCACGTGTGCTAATTTCGCACAAATTTTTTCTTCGCGTCTGGTTACAAGCGTTTTATTAATCGCGCAAAGGATTGGCGCCAAGGATTTGAAGGCAAAAAACAAGCGCTCGCAAGTTGCGAAACCCGCGAGCGCAGAGTCGATTTGTCTCGAGCGAACGCCGTGTGCCTTCGGTCATTAAATCCATTTTTCCGAACGAGCAGCAGCCGCCAGCTGCTGTAAATAATAATGTCAATAATAATAATGACGAGAGTGAAAAGGAGATCAGACGGGTGGGAGAGAGAAGCCAGCGGAGGGGAGCCACGCACGCACCGGCCTCGCGGTCGCCGACGACGTCCTCCGACGGCTGCCAGGGCCAGTGGCGACGTGACCGCGGCAGAAGAGAGGAGCGTCGCGTCGGCCCTCCCGCCCGTTCGCCTCTGCCCGAGGTACGCAGGCACACCCGAGGCTCCTCGTGTCGTCGTGCAGGCCGCGTGCCCTGGTGCCGAGGCTCCGGGATCGCGTCGGGGCGTCGCTCGAGGAGGCGATGAGCCCGCGGGAAACTCGAGCGAGTCGCTCCGGTCGCACGCGCGCGCGCGCGTGTCCCCGCCCGCCCCCCGCCTCTGCCGATAACAAAAAATCTCGTGCTGAAAAGATGCGTTAGCGCGGCGCTCGCTCGACTTGTGCTCGACGACATGGCGCTCGACGGCGACGGCCCCAAGCCCAAGGTTGGTACACACATTTCCCCGAGTTTTCTCTCTCGGCCCCGCCACCCCCGCCACCCCCGAATTTTCCCCGTCGAGGAGGATTTTCCCTTGTTCGGCGCCCTTGCTCGCACTCTTTTCCCCGGGCGACTCGAGGCGAAACGCAGTCTCGCTCGTGAAAGCAACAGCTAATTCCAGTCTCGCTCATCGCGCCAGACTCCGGCCATCGAAAACAATCGCATACCAATGCACAACGCAACTTTATCCTCTCCGCAAAAACCCGATGGTCGAATTCAAGGCAAAATACACGGTGACCTTTACAATTATTATATCAACACTGCGATCATGGAATTTCTACGATTTAAACAATTGCAGGCACCATCTAACATTAGAGTCATTTTTAAAAAATCATCCTTTATTTTTTAACTTTACGTTTTCAATAACTTACTTTATCCAGTATTTTGCCAATCCACGTATCCACATATTTATACACACACACACACACACACACACACACACACACACATATATATATATAAATGCAAATAATAATTTCGTAAAGTTATTCCACAATTATTTTTTTTAAAAATTTATTCTCCATGTTCATCCAATATAATTGCAAGGTGCATTTTTTTGCCAACTGAAAACACGTACATTTTAATAATAAAGAACTCAAAATATTGCATATTATTGTTGTGTTATTGTTTGTATATTACTCATGGAACATCATAAATTTAATACATATTGATAAGTTTATTCATGAATGAAAAGTAATACAACAAATAATTATAATTTTACAAAACTACATTTGGCTGCTAAATTTCAATTTATAAAATAGCAACACAATCCTCAAGAACAACGATAAATCTATGAAATTAATATCTATTATTCAAATGATTGAGTAAATTTATAAAAATTCTTTTTGGATATGTACCTCAAGTTATAATTTAGAATTTATTAAAAAACAAAAATTGAATGCTTAAATCAATTCAAAGTGAAGCATTAAGTGCATGTACATTCAAGGAAAAATTATTTTTCAAATTTTACATGTGCTAATTAATAAAATTTAATTACACCGAGAAAAATAAAACATTTCATTCATTTAATTTTTACTGCATATCCATTAAACTATTTTAATAGAAACGTCTTTTAAATTATTAAGACCATCAAAGTGTTTGATAATAATTACTTCGTTTTTCTTGTTTACATTTTATCCAGCCATCTATTCTTATGGTGCAAATATTTATTCTTTACATAGAGTGTCTAAATGAAATATGAATAGTTTTTGATAGCATTTTTATATTTTACTTTCATAATTTTGTCACTTGATATATTTTTTACTATATTTTACTTTTACTCTTTAACACTTGACATTTAATCAACGCTGTTGTTCATTTTGGTACAATCAATTGATGAATCAAATCAATCGATCTATTTCGTCATAGATCAATATGCCATTATGAATGAATCAATAAACTATTAGTGTTTAAATTACTATTTATCTTTAAATTTTTTGCTTAAAACCAAAATATTTATTATCTAAGATATATTAAATTAGATATATTTATTATTATAAGAGTTTTAATTGAATAAACAAGTGTATGTTTTAAAATATTTGATTATAAACTATAAATTTTAAATTGATTTGAAATATAAAAATTATAATAAAAACTATTAATTTTTTTATTATATATTTCATTATATTTTTAACATTAGATTTAGATTTATACAATAAAAAAAATTTTTTATTCAATTTTTTAATTATATATTTGATCTTATAACTCAATTAATTCGTTTGTCATGAATAAAAAATGTTTATTAAATGTGTCTTTTTTTCTGCAATTAAATGAATAAACTTGAAACACTAGTTACATTGAATGTATATTTAGAATTTTATACTACCTGTTGATTCGCAATAAGATTAAGCGTACACGTATTCACATACACCGATTTATAAATTAAAATGTATACATAATCTTATTTCCTTTTCCCCCCTTGTGTATTCAATTGTTGTACTTTCTTTTCCTCTAAGAGTATTTATACATTTATTATTACGTATATTATTAGTTTTGGAATCTCAATTATATTTATAGAAATGTTGAACTTAACAATTTTTTTAAACTATATTAATTTTACATTAAAATTAAACCAATTTTGTAAATTAAATCAAAAGAACTCATGTTAATAAAATTCTAACATTTAATGAACAGACATAAAACCAGTGCATTAAAAATTTTATTGATATTTTTAAATACAATATTACTTACTTCAATCAAAAACATGTGTCAAAATTTAATTGACAATTAGAGGTGGAAAAAGAGAGTTAGTGAGAGAAGTAGGAAAGATTTAAAGAAAAAGAAATAATTAAGGAGACCTAAAAAAAAAATTTTTTTTTAAATAATAAATTTGAATATTTTATGAAATTTTAAATCCATATTCAAAATATTGGCATAATATTGAATACAAAATACAGATATAATTTTTAATATTTAAAAGAATTTTTATGTCTTCAAAACTCAATCGAATTATTTTTTAAAAATTCATTTATATAATGTTTTAAAGTACAAAATTTATAATGAATAAATTAATATTAATAAAAAGGATTACAATAATATTATATATTTTTTAATAATTTATAGAATTCATATTAAACGTATAAATATAGTACAATGTAATTGCTTGAATAAAATATTTAAAGAATAAATTATAAAATTGATAAATTATATTTTTACTGTTATAAAATAGTTACTGAAAACAGAAGAGAGCCAAAATATAAAAAATTATACTAATTGTATATGCTTATAAAAGGCAAATGAAAAGTAAATACATTACATAAAAGAAAAAGAAATTTTTTCTGTCATGTCAATACTTTCTCATAGTTCATATTATTTCATTGATTTATTCTAATATGCTTGTTAGCAAAGTAAACATTGAAATCAACTGATTTGTATACTAAATTTAATATTTCTCAATAGTTTTATTACGTATAACTTTAATTAAGGATTTTATGACACATCCACAAGTATCAAAACAGTTCTTTATCAATCTATTTTTATTAATTGATTTTCAGACAAAATGATGTTTAATGTCTTTTTTGCATCTTTTGTGAAAAATAGTCTTTTTTTATAGCTTCATTGCACTTTAATTATCATAAAATATATTTATTAGAGCTTTTAAAAAATCGTAAAATTATATGCCAATTGATATTATTTCCTTAAGTAAAATTGCTTTCTCTAACTCTCATAACACGAAGTATAAATCAGCTTCATTGTTAATATGAGTACCACAATTGTTTCGTAAATTTCAAATTTATTACACCTCTAAAAGTTAAAATGCTTTCTAATTGAATCGCCAATCTTCAAAAGCATCCAATTCATGTTCATATGAGTATTTAACTTTTTATGACTTGTCTTATATTTACTATCGCAAGGCTTATTGTATATCGACATTTTATCCTTTCGATAGGATAACGCATGTTTTACTATCAATACCTTTCTCCAGGATCTGAGCGAAATCTATTCAATCAATTTTAAGCCTAAACAATGCTCACCTTAAAAATGTATTCGTTATATCAATAAAACTTCTTTTCAATGCTTTATATGGATAATTCAATTTTTTAATTCATTTCTATATCATCTTTTGGGTCTAATTTTTTGGTAATTTCAATTTTCATTCTATTGGAATAGAAAAATGATTATCATACTTTCATTGAATTTCTTTAATAAACTATTTATCTTAATTTCTTGGAATAACTTTATGCTATTTGTATCGCCTTCTATTTATACATCTTTTAAAATATTGTTAATTTTTCCTAATTCTATTACTTCAAATTGTATTTTCCGTTTATCTTGTATAACACTTAATATTTGTAAATATTTTAAGAATAATATTAAATTATCATTATTGTATTACTTTATAATTTTCATTCGTTTTTTCCCCAAGATTTATTAAATACATGTGTATATGAATCAACTATATTTCGTTATTCAACTTGTTATACCATTCATGTTTTAATTCTATTAAACCATAAAGTGGATTATGTAATTTAACAAACTTTATCAGAGAAATCTCCTGGCACATACGTAGATAGTACGTGATTTGATGTATATAAATTTCTTTTTCAACTATTTCTATGTGTTTTTGTAATTTTGTATTAAACAAGCTTGTGCAAATATTTGAATTTTCAGTCAGTTGTTCAAATTATCAAATTTGATGGGCATTTCTCATGTGTATGATATTAGTTATTTTTTTTAATATAGTAAAGTTTATTCTTTGTCACAAGTACACTATTTATTTTGCATAATTGTATTCTTATTTTGTTCTTCTACAATGAATTTACTTAAAACATTTAATGGTGATGGTTTTCGGAAGAACGACACTTTCTCTGTATTACCTAGTTAGTATAATTAGTGTTGTAAAAATTTTGTTCCTTCATTTTCACCATTTTACGGAATAATTTACACGATAGTACTGATGAAACACCAAGTAAAAAATATTAATATTGTGTGGTTAGCGTGACACAGATATGCCTACGCTTTTCTTAAATTAATATTAAACTTTACATGTTCAAAACAGTTTTAAAATTATTTTTTAAATGATTCCTAATAATCATGACTGATCATTATTATTTATAGATGCGCTGGCTCACTATAGTTATGTGCCTTTATGCAGTTAGTGCCCGCACCGAAGAAGATCAATCTCTAACTTCCAATGCACACGAAGTAACAACGATTAATGCGATACCAGAAAAATGTTTTTACGGATTACCTTCAGAATGTCCTCCACCTGGCTCTAATCCTTGTAAAAGGATCATTTTGTCGAACGTCAGTATCGAGATCGTCGCTGTTTTGTGCTGTAATTTACCAAATCACGCGGAATTCGAACTGGCTCTTTATCGTGCAAGTAAGCCTGATACGAATATTTTTTTGCCAATGTACCGAATCAAATTCAAAGTATTGAATTTTAATAATGCTACTTTCTATCATTCTATAACTACCAAATGAGTTACGCTTCAATCTGCGAGCTTTTATTTTGTGCTTAAACGATAATGATGGACAAATAAGATTGAAGGCTTTTTTTGTTTTTTTTTTTTAATACTTTTTAATTTGTTTGTTTTTGTTTAATATATTTTAATGGAGAGATGAGGTTTGTTTTCCCGTAGATCTATGATTTAAATAAATTCCAGGGTAAAAAGAGCGAAGATAGAAGTAACTTATGAGAGGGATAAGGTAATTTTTAAAAATTTTAAAAATGATATTTGCCTTAGTAACAAATAAATTCTCGTTTTTAAAAGAGAATTATTATGCTCATGTATATGAATTATTATACTGATGTCTTTGAAAACTCAAAGTTTAGGGAGCTTAAACATATATACTGTTATTATGAATAAAGGAAGAGTTATTTATCTATTTATAAATAATTATTTTAATTGATATTTTGCATGAAATAAGATATAAAGTTGTAACAAACTAAAACATTGATGTGAAAATTAAAGAAAGGCCTAATAATATAGAACAAAAACATTGACTGAAATTTTCTATTTAAATTCAAGTTACCACTTTTATAGCTAGTTTATAAACAATACAATGGAGCGATTTATTCTATTGAATGAGCAAGAAATTATTACCTTTTCACTGATGAATTTTTCATTTATTATAAATGTTTAATGACGGTGAATGGTTGAGAAGTGAAGTTAAACTGAGATATCGCAGTGGAAAACGAATGAAGAGTCCATTTATATTGACAAGATCAATATTATATTTTCGTAATATTATTATACCATAACTAGTAAATATTTAATATATTTAATTGCCTATTTATATTGATTGTCAATTATTTTATACTCATTTTTATTCTATCAATATGGATTAATAAAAAGAATATAGATGAGGCATAAAGCACATCCCTAAAATAGAATATGTTCATAAATCAAAAAATAAAAAATAGTTTTTAATCAACAAACAATCTCTTGATAAATCTAATTTACTGACCAATTAAAATATAACTATTCATAATTGAAAAAAGATTAAAATTTAACCGATTCAAAGATGATAATTTTTACTTTTTCTCTAATATATTTTTAAGATTTATTAATTTTTTAAGCAATCTTTATAATATCAGTGCACGCTTAAAACAATTAAAGGATCATTCTGTTATTTAATTATAAATTTCAATTGAAATAAAACGATTAACCAATTTTTTAATAGAAATCAAAGTTTTTTATTTTGAACCAAGATTAATCTGCACATGTATTGATTTGAATTACGAATAATTTCCAGAAAGATGTTATAAAAGTGGTCGTATTTTATATTTAATATATTGTAAATTTTTTTTTCTTTATAGATTTTCCAACAGGCGTAACTTACGTTCATATCCGAAATGCTACATTAGACTTCATTAATGTGACCGAAGTTCGGTGGAGAATGTTAAAATCATTGGCTATAACTGACGGACAAATCCGACGAATAAAGGGTCAATTTTTAATGATGACACCTATTCTTTGTTTAAACTTGTCTAATAATGCTCTTCTCGAAATGGAAAATAATTCATTGATTCGTCTTGCTCAATTAGCAACTTTGGATCTTTCATACAATAATTTAACGCACTTACCAGCTTTAAATATTATGAATGGTAGAGAATTTTGGCTTGACATTTCTGGTAAGTTTTATTTAAATACATGTATTATATCCAAGTAATATGAGGAATCAAAATAATTCTTAAATATTGTTTGTCTTAATTTTCAAAGGCATTTATGGAAATAAAATAAAACAACAAATTAGCTCGAGAAAAGTAGTGCTTCATTCATTGCATAATATTTTATAATTTTTACCATTTATTATTATTTATTATAGTGATGTCTGTTTTATTATGTATAGGATCGAATACTTTATTGTGCCATGATATTTATCAGAATATTAACAAAACTGGAGAAAATCAAATCATTTTTAATCGAGAAAATGAGACCGTTTGTTCTTCGAGTAAAACTTGGCATTGGTTTAATGCCACTGCACAAGTTCCTTTGAAGCAAGTTCGATATTTGAGCTCTGCAAGTGTACTATTTTTAATAATATATTTTAAGCAACTTTTAATTTCACATTTATTTAATTTTATATAATTTTATATTTTAGTTACAAACTGAGTGTCCAAAAGGGGAAAACTGGCAATGTGTTTGTGCATTTAGTAGACTTGAGCTTCTGAAAGATAAATTACCAACTTTTGCCGTTAGTGTCGATTGCAGTAACATTCAATTAACACAACTTCCAGAAAAGTTACCTCGCAACACAATATCTCTCAATGTTTCCTACAATAATGTAAGATTCTTAATTTTAAATTGAGTTCAATTGAACCAATAAGTTTTTATTTTTAGATTACAGTTCTTGATGAACTAAGTACAAACCCTAGCTATGATGGCCTTAGAGAATTTATTGCTGACTATAATAACATATCCTCTATAAATAAATTAGAAGGTTCCAAATTTTTGGACAACTACGCTTTCCTTAGTTTGAGATATAACAAAATTAAATCGGTAAGTGAAAACAATTTATTTGTTTTCACCTTAAATTAATGTTTATTTTAAGATAAATTTAAATTTACTTAATAATTATATGTATAAATAAAACTTTAGTCTTCGTTTTATTTTTTTTAGTTACCTACTTATATTTTAGCAGCTAATGCTTATGATAAAAGCTATAGTAGTAACAGATATGGTGTAAGATTTGGAGGAAATGAGTTACATTGCGATTGTAATACAGCAAAATTTTTAAAGGTGACGAAAAGTGTTCAATTTCTTTTTTTTTTCTTTTTTTTTTTTTATAGATATTTCTTCATTATTTTTAATATAAAATTAAATTTATTAAAGGTTTGGTTACAAACAAGAATACTAGATTATGATGAAGTACTTTGCGAAAATGTTAAGGAAAAAGTTGTTGATTTAGAACCATCAAAAATGTGTGTTTATTCGGGAGATTGGACTGATTATATATATTACATAATTGTTACTGAAGTTTTGTTATTAATAGGATTAATTGCCAAAGTAACGTATGATTATTGGGTTTTTAAAACAGCAGGATATCTTCCATGGCCAGCTAATAAAATGCCAAAACTTCCTTGTGATTGGTTATGTGAAACCTGAAGAAATTGCTAATATTGCAATTCAACAATGCAATATATGATAAAAATCTTTATAAGGAACAAAAAAATGTATTAAATATCTTTAATGAATGCTGAAGATAGAAGATTTTTTACAGAATATTAAAGATTTATGTGTTCTATATATATAATAATGATGATAATAATAATGGTAATTATTATTATTATAGATTTGTTGAAAATTTTAATTATCTTATTGAAAATATTCTGAATATCTTAAAAATTAATCATTTAAAAAAATTTTATTTTGTATGAACTTTTATTTTTTTGTTTATTTTTTTTTTATTATAAGATCTAACTGTGATTCTGATGAATATTTGTATAATTTTAATATTATTTATTTATTATTTTAATAATGGCATCGATGAAATTTAAGGAACCACTAAATTAGTTACAAATTTATATATTAAACTTATAAAATTATATAAGTTAATTAATATCCATAAAAAATCTATGTAAAATATTTATATTTATTAATTTTTTCTATAAATTACATTTATAAATTCATAAAACTTTGTACAAATGTTCATTTTTCTATCTTAAAACAATATTTATACATACAATACAGATTTGACTATTCATAAAAAAAAAAATGAAAATATCTTTTATATACCATTCAATACTATTGTAAAATGACATATCATTAAAATACATATGATTTCGTAATAAATTAAATAATTGTTCGATTAAAAATGTTTTTAATTTTTATAAATTAGCTTTCATAAATTATATCAAAGTTATAAACAAAAAATATAATGGGTATCACTAAGTAAAATTAAAAATACTTAGAAATTGAATTAAAAAAAAAATTTAATAAATCTAACAAATTTGAAATTGAATAATAATTTATCGATAGATACAACATATGTTGTTACCAGTAATTTTTTCAAGTACTCTAAATGTTCAGTTTTGAATTAAACAAAAAATTCATATAAATTATTTATAACATTGTAAATTTAAAATGAAAATATTTTTAAAACGATTAAATATATATTTCAAAAATTTTTATGTCTATAACATATTTAATTTAAATCATTGTTCATGATTAATGTTTAAATATTTATATCTTTTTTGTTTTTATATTTTTCTGTTTTGGTTTTTTTAAATTTTTATCCATTTTAGTATTTTTCCCTAAATTTTTATTTGATACTTTACTTTTTTTTTTCTTATGAATATTTTTTTCTTTTTTCTTATGTAACATACTTTTTTTTGAAAATTTATTATTCAAAGATCCACCTTGATTATCTATAGATTTATCTTGATTATTTGTAGATTTATCTGTATTATCATCCATTTTAAAACTAAAAATAATTTTTTGAAATATAGTTCTATTTGAAAAATTAAACAAAAAATTTTTGTAAAAGAAATACATACTGTGATTTTCGTAAAAATTGTTTTTTAAATTTTGGAATGGTACTTATGCTTTCTCTTTTTGGCGCTTCGCGTTCTTTTTTTCGTCTTTCTTTTTTACTATGTTTCTTCATAGCTAACATGTATTCTGGCACATCACATCCAGAAGCTCGCATTATAGCAGCAATACTACATAAAAAAATATTAAAGAACTTATTATAAATATATTAACATTTATACCTTTTTAAATTTACCTTCTTAAATTAGTAGTGTCTTGTTCTGTAAAATATGTTATAGCTTTTCCTTTGTGTCCTGCTCGACCAGTACGACCTATCAAAATCATACAATAAAACATATTTTTAAAGTATTATAATTTTAAAAAATAATTTTTTATATATTATGATTTATTTTAATTACCTATTCTATGAATGTATGAAATAGCAGATGGTGGAAAATCATAATTTATAACAAGCTTAACACCTATAAAATCAATTCCACGACCCATTAATTCAGTACATATGAGAACCCAAATTTTCCCTTCTCGAAAACAACGCACAACATTATCTCGCTAAAAATATGTTTAAAATTTAAAATGACTAAAAATAAAAATAATTTTAATTGAATTTACGTGAGTGATACCTGAGTTTGAGTTCTATCGGCATGTATAAGATCTACATTGATTCCATCATAAATAAGTTCTTTAAACAATTCTTCTGCTCGTTCTTTACTTTGAACAAAAATTAATACAGGTGGTGACAGACCCTTGAAATAACAATTAAAAATATTCATTATATATCTTAAACATATTGTAGTATTTTCAATATGGTAGTTGATTTAATAACATTAGTAAAAAATAAAATTCAAAGATCAAGATAACTAATATAAGAAAAAAAAATAAAAAATTTTAGTTATCTTAACAGCAATGTATGTAATTAAATGCACCATCTGAGTTATTTGAATATGCATTATTGTTATGGTATAAAATTAAACGACTCAAATTAAAATACAATCATTTTCTTCATATATGATATTTTCAAAATATAAAAATTACCTGTTGGATAAGATTTCTAATTGCAATTAATTTTCCTCTTTCACTTCCAACAAATAATAGTTCTTGGTCTACTAAATCTGCTGCTGAATTTCTTCAAAATATACATATAAAATAAACAATTTTATTATTAACTATTTTTTTATTTATATTTTATTAAATTACCTTGAACCAATTGTTACTGTAATAAGTCCTTTAAGATGACGTCTGCACCATTTTGTTACACTAGGAGTATTAGTTGCACTAAACATGGCTCGGCAAATATTACTATTTGTACATGCTTTTAAAATTTGTTCTAATTGATCTTTAAATCCTCTAGTTCCTTCTTCAAATAACTTATCTGCCTCATCAACGATAAGCCATTCAACACTAAATTTTTATATAGCAATTAAAATAACTTAAAATTTATGGTATAAAAATAATAAAATTAATATTACTTGTTCAGTTTGATAGTTAAAGATTCTTGATTCAATAAATATACAAGTCTTTTTGGAGTAGTGATCAATATATCTAGATTTTTAGGAAATATTAAATTATTAAAAAATTTATATTTTAATAATTTTATTAAAATATTAAATTAAAAATATAAAATGTGTTTACCAAATTTTTGAGAACTTTTTGGGCCATATTTTAAAATAGCTTGGTTTACTTTACTAATTATATGAATTCTAAATTCTCTGCCTTCACTTAATCTTACGCATTCCCTAAAAGTCTGTTTAGCTAATTCTCTGGTAGGACTCAGTATAACTGCACGAAATCCTTTTTTTTGGGGTTCTTTTAATTGATGAATAATAGGAAGTAAAAATGCTGCAGTTTTTCCTGATCCAGTTGGGGCACAAGCTAATATTTGCCTTTTCTAATTAAAACTCTAATTATATAGGTATTGAAAACAAAAATTTGTCTATAAATTTAATATTTTACCTGTAACATAACTGGCATAGCTTGCATTTGAATAGGAGTAGGTTTATTATACCCACAATTTTTCATATTTTGTAAAATATCATTTTCAACATTATAACTGGTACCTAATTCTTGAAAACTTTCAATTGGTACTGGTACATGACTTCCAGTAACTGATATATGGTGCAGATTTCGAAATTGGTTAATCTTAAAATTTAATATTGATTAATTTAAAGATTTGCAAGGTTTGTTAATATTAATGCTTTACATGTATTTAATTATTTTACATATCTGCTGCTTATATTAATGAAGTAATTACCTTTTCTTGTTCTAATTTTAACTTTTTCTCTTCTGTTATAATTTTTTTCTTTTTTTTTGGTTGAATAATAATTCCATCTTCAGTTGCTGAAATACCATCTATAATTGTAACAACGCTTTTTTGTTGTTCTTCTTCATTTCCTTCACATTTTCTTTTTAACGTTTTGTCGACATTAGGATCTTCTATTTCACATTTTACTTTAACTTCGCTTTCACAAGTCGGTTTCTTTTTTAACTAAAAAATTATATTTTGCTTTAAAAATATATAAAGTATATTATTTATATGTGTATTTTGTAAAAAATTTTGAATTTTCCACAGAATAATTAAAATATTTTCTTAAAGTTTTACCAAAAATCTTTCGACGTCACTTTGAAATCGTTTTCCATCAAATTTGTTTCCAAAAGATAATTTTTTAAAAATATCATACGCATCCATCCTGATCGTATTGTCTTATTATTATTCACGTGTCTTACTGCTCATGTTGACCGGAAAGAATTATAACCTAAAATTGATAGGGCACGTAGCTGTTTTACCCACAAAATAATGTTCAATATAAATTTCTGATTTACCGACATTCATTGTTTCCGAATATTATCTAGGAATATTATTCGAAAATAGTTCTTGGAATTTCATTGGTCGATGAACGATCTAGCGTATTTAGTTTAGTTAGCGTGTTTACTTCTTTACAAACAAATACTTCTCAAACAAAATAATTTAAAATTTTATGGCTGCCCACTTAAACATTTATATGGTTATGAATGAAATTTAAAATTTTCAAAACATCAATAGGTCGGAAAATAAAAAATGTCTTTTTAATGATTATTGTTTTTAAAGTTTTTAAAATGTTAAAAGTGTTCAAATTAGGTTACTAAAAACTTATTAATGTGCATTGTTTAATGTATTATAATAACGGTAAGGTCTGCATATTTGTATAAAACGCAAAACTATATTTTTATTATCATTCTAATTTTATTTTATTTCAAAAGATTTTAGTTTTATAAACGATTTTTTACTTTGGATATATCTTTAGAATTTATAATTATTTCAAAATATGTTTTTTTATTATAAAGAATAATGATGGAGAATCATTTCTCTACATCAATTTCAAAAATGAATGGTTTTCCAATTCTTCCACCTCTTGTATGTATTGATTTGTTAAATTTAAAATACTTTATAAACAAAACAATTATAAATTTTTTCTTATATTTGTATTTTATAGATAACAAATGAAATTGCAACAGAAATACAATATTATAAGCAGTTGGCTATAGCGGTAAAAGAAAGATTAAATGTTCTAGAAACTATAGAAAAAGATAAACATGAATTAAATAAAAATAGAGTTGCAGTTTCTATAGAAGATGACAATAACTCACGAGATTTTATTTTTATATCAGAAAATGATAATATCAAACAAAAGTTTAATTCTATTGATGAAAAAATAATTGATTATCCAACAAAAGACAAAATTGATGAAAACTTGATCGATATTACTACCCCTGTAAAAGAAAAAGTTAAAAACTATTATTTTATTCACAAAGAATCTGATTTGGACCAGAAACAAAAGAAATTACAAGTAGATAAAATTGTGTCAGATGATGATAAAAGCTACTCAAATGAAGCTCCATTCTGCAGTAGTGTTAGTCCTGATACAATCACAATTAGTACAGATCTAAATCAATATCTTAATACATCAGTATCAACAAAAACAGATACTACAGACACTACACCTGAAATTTGGAAACCAGAAGTGCCTAAAACATTAGATATTGTTCCAATATTAGTAGATACGCAAAAATCTTCAGATAAATCAAATTTAATTGACGAAGAAATACCAAGGCTGGTACGCCGAGGTTCTTATGTATTAGATGCTCCTAGTCCAATGCTTCTAGCACTCATGCAAAATGAATTAACAGACACAGATACAAATACATCACCACAATCGGTCAAGGGCAAAGAATCGAATACTAAAAAGATAAAAACAAATTGTGAGAAACAAACTAATTGTAAAGAACCTACTTTGTTTCACTTAAATTCTACTACTAAATTTAGAAAGGGTCATCATTCAAATATTCCTCATAGAGTTTGTAGATCAGTATCAAATTCTAAAACTTGTTCTCCATCAGATATGTATCAAACTACTAAATCAGTTGACTGCATTCAAGCAATGTTTGTAAAAGAATTTTATTCTCCCAAAAGTGCAAATAGTAAATATAATAATCAAAATAAAATAAATTCTTCACCTGGTAATGCCATAAATGGTATTCGTAAACATGATACAAAAAAAATTGTTAAAAATAAATCAATATTAAATTTAGCTAATAAGTTAAGTGAATCATTAGGAACTTTAAATAATGTTATCTTAAAACCTTCAAATGAAGTAGAAACAAAAAGTAATGATTTAAATTTGGAAATAAATTCTAATCCTAATTGTGCAAAAAATAGTGATTCAACAGAAGAAAATTTGTTTTTTCCAATGAAAAAAAAACCAATAGTAACATCAGAGAAAATTATAACAATTTTTAAAGAAATTCAAGATACCCATAAATCACAAATGATAGATTTAATGACACGTCAGCAAAAGGAACAAATAGTTATGCACGAAAATTTTAAAAAACAACAAATTCTTTTATTAGCACAAATTAGAAAAACTTTTCCCGAAATTTCAATATCAGCACTTTCAGAAGCAATTTCTAGTAAAAACATAGAGCATAATACAGATTTTAATTTAAAAATGGTAAATGAAGAATCTGAATCTGAAAAACAGAAGGATATTAAAAAATTACAAGTAAATGGAATGAACTGCAAAAAAGATGAAATTACAATTAATAAATCAAGCATAAATCAATCTAAAGAATTATCATCAACTTCTTGTCATCATAAATTTCAATCAACAATTCTTACCAAATCTTCAATTTATGAAAGTAATTATCAACCAAATCAAAATTGTAATGATTCTTTTATAAATAGTCATATTCAAATACCAGTTGTTAGAGCTATAGATGATATTCCAGTAGGAAGTCCAATTCGCAGACATTCTCATGTTAGTCGTCAACTCTTTCCCCTTGATAATAAAATAATTAGAGCTCCAAATTTAGATAATTTTGTGTACAGAGAAGAACATGTGAGTATTTTAAAATAATTTATATGCTCATTTTGTAAAACATATTTTTATTTGGTTCATTTATTTTTAGATAAAAGCAGCAACAATAATAAATGCGTATGCAAAAGGCTTTTTAGTTAGAAGATTAATGAAAACAGAAAAAATTATTGCATTAAAAAATACTTATAAAGAAGCATTACACTGTATGCTAAGGCTTCACGTAGATGAGCCACTTCAACTAGCTGAAATAAGATTTAAAGAAAGACTACAACAACAGGTAAATTTTATTAATATGTAGAAAATGTATCATATTGATCAAATATAATTTTATTTTATTATTTATTTTTATTTATTAGTGTGATGCTACATCGATGAATATCGTAGATTTGTTTTCACAAGATCCTGCTAAGCAAATGGAAATAATATCTCACGATCGGGAGATCAAAACCGCACGTTCTGGTAGACCAAGTTCTGCTCGTTCTTATTCATTTGCAACTCAACGTACACTTGCTAGAAAAAAATTCAAAGAGTATGAGTCTGATTGATGAATTTATTATTACGATTTTTAAAATTAAATTAAATATAAATATTTAATTTTTATAAATAAATATTTTGAAAAAACACTAAATTGAAATTTTCTTTAATTAAATAATTTATTTTTAATAATATATATATATGTATATATATAACAACATTAATATTACGAATATAAGTATTACAAGTATGTTATGATTAATATTAACTTTTTTAAATATTTAATAAGTTATTAAATTTACTAAATGTTTTAAATATGAAAAAATATTAATGATTTCTTAAACCAATTTGTAGAATAGGTATATGTCCAAGCTTACACTATTCATCGATGTCCAGGTCTTGTCCTGTAAGAACAAGATGTCAAACATTGCCTTCAAATACAAAAGAAAAAAAATGCACAAATAGTTTAATAAGTATGTATCATTTAAATTACTAAATTTATTTATATTTCAATACAAAATTCTTATATATTTTTTATGTATTATTAATCAATAAAATTTAAGTTTTAAAATTGAATAAAAAATATTTATTTAGTCTAAATTTTTTTCAAAATTTAGTATAATTCATATGAATGAATATGACTTGAATGTAAATTTATTAAAATATCTCGTAATATAATAAATAAAAAATTTTTCATGATTAAAATATAATAAAACTATTAATTAATAATAAATTAAAAATATATAAGAATTTTAACATTTATTATTAATTGATATGTATGTATACTATATTTGTTAAATATATTTTTTTTCTGCTTAGATCATGGTATTAAAAGAAGTACTAGTGCTGGAACTGTACGAAAACCATGGCGATGAATACATTCTTTAATAAATGTTTAAGATTAATGGAATCCATTACGAGTAAAAAAAAGATATTGCACTAAATAATATTGAAGCCGTCCTAGTGCCTAAAAGTATCTTTTAATTAAACGTAAATTAATATATATTAATTTTTATTTCACTCAAGACTAAGTATTGTACAATGCACTATTTGCATTTTTTCTGTGATATTTTAGATAAAAGAAATTTTTTTTATGATTGATTTACAGTATATAATTATATATATAACGCAATTTTCATTTTTATAATATTGTATTTATCAAGCAGACACTATCTAGTATATGTAGTATAACTATCAATGGAAGCAATTATGTTTCAAGCTTAAGAAACCTGATTTTGTATTTGTTTAAGTATTTATTATTAGTGTAATTAAATCTATTTATAATAAAATACATATTTAATTCGTAACCATTTCTATTACTATGTAACAAATGTTTTTAAAAGAGAACATACCATCAATAGACTATTCAATATACTATACTTTTACTATTTTATTTTTTAAAATAAGAAAATAAATCAATTTTATTTTAAAATTTTCAGGATTTTGTATTAAAATATGAAATACAATAATTTTTTAATAATTATATGAATTTGAATGGCTGATACTGCTGTATTTTAATATTTAATGAAATCGTTGAAACGTCATATTTCAAGTAATTTATATATAATAATTATTATAAACATAAATTAAGTATAAATTTTATTAAAATAAATCAAAAAACTTGATTGATTAATATAAGATTTGAATGATTACTGTTAATTTATTGATCTGTTACGCGATATGTTAAACAAAATAATATAAAAAATAGATTTCATTACAGTTTTCTCACATGATTTAAATTAATACAAGAAAAGTAATTCTTGACATATCGGACAAATTAATATTAAACCACTTTTATGTAAAGTTCTATTTAACGTTTGAATGTAAAAAAATTTCACTATTAATAGTTATTATTGCTACAATGCTTAATATAATATTATATGTATACATATATTTTTTCTTATTAGTGAATTTTTTCTAAATTTAATTATTTTTTATGAAAAAAAAACATAATTGAATAGTAATATAAAATAGTAAATGTTTAATCATACAAGACATATCAAGATATATAATATAAAATACAAAGATCTTACCACATGATTTACCTGGGTATTCTATAACTGAAAAAAGTTTGTAGTCTAGAAAATCAATTGAAACCAAAACTGAATTTATCGATAGTTATATTAACGAAATTATGTCAAATGAGGTTATTTAAGAAAAAAAAAAAACCAAAAATAATCGATACAAAGTTAATTTTAGTGAATAAATTTACGTAGTTTTTGTATTAAAAAAATTATAAATGCCCTTTTAAAAATAAATTAAACAGTATAAAAAATTAATTCATTTTGAAACAAATATACATACATTTCATACATTTTTTTAAAAATAAAAATAAAAAATGAAATAAAAGTATACTACTTATTTTTTTTCTTAAAAAAATGTCTTCTTTAAGAATATTTGAATGATATTACAATTTACCCTTATGATATAATTTCTTTCAAATTTATTAATGTGACAAATTCGTACTATTTTTTCTTCATCTATTCTACCTGCAAATTAATATTAAACCTTCTTTAATATTTTTTTCAGTTCCTTTCATTCTGATTAATCTTTATAAAATCCTGATTGATTCTAATCTAAATAATTAGAATGTAAAGTTTGATAGCTGTTTGAGCCGACTTCATCATATTTTCAATATTCCTTCTTTAAATTTTCTCAATTACAAAAAAAATTAAATTCATCTATCTTATAATCCTTCTAAATTTTTAAAATTTATCCTCGTTTATCCATTATTAGTAAATAATTTGAAAAATTGATATTATCTATTTTGCTAATTATGTTACAAACCATGCTCTAATCCATAAAAATAGATGTCCATTATTCTTCAACTTCAATAAAATAATTCAATACTTCATTTTCTAATTCATTAAACCCTATGGGCTTGACCACAACTCCCACTTTTAAATGAGATAATTATATGAATAGTAGTTTGCAATTAAATTACACAATCTAAAAATGGTAAGTGACCAGTACAACTACGCATATTTTAATTATACTTTTCCTTTTTAGTTGTTGACGTGACGAATGCTTTTTTAAATTTATTTATGTATTTAACTGATAAAAAAAAAATGAGTTTACTCTATTAAAAAATTTTTTATAAACCAATTGTTAAAAAGATATACAAAAAGTGTTAAAATTTGTTAATTAATTAAAAGATTTTCAATTTTTCAGAACTATAATTACTAAATACTAAATGTTTTTATCAATTTTATTTGTTGTTTTAAAAAAAATATTGGTATTTGGAAAAAAATTAATTTTTATAAAAATAAGTATTGAAATACAATAAATAAAATAGTTTGATGAAGATTTCAAAACATTTATACTATGATGTAGATGCTTTTTATAAATTCTGAAATAATAATAACAATGGAGGGTGTTTATTTTAAGAATTTAAGTATGGTGATTATTTTTTTATTTTTATTTTAATATACAAATTTTTTTTTGCTTATTTTGTACATTTTGATTTTATTCTAGCCATTCGTCTTTTATTTTCCAACTCCATTGGCAATTATTTAATGCATTATTTATTGATTTTTTCATTTAGTAATAAATTGTGTTTGCATATTGACAAATAGGCTACACAAATTATCTGCGAGTATTTATATATAATATATTTTTTTTGTATAATATAAAGATTATATAATAGTATATATATATAATCAAATACATTTCCATATGAAATTAAAAAAAAAATTATTTTTGATAAAAAGAAATTTATTGCATATCATAAATATAATAGTTATGATAATGGAAATTAAAAAAAATTTTTTTGATGATAATGATCATATAGTAACATAATAAATGATCATCAAAATCATTAAAATATTATTACGAATTTTTATTGACAAAATTAAATAAATACTGGCATCGGGCAAAACTTATAAACAGTTTAAAATATTTTTGAACTTATTCATTATCATAATCATTATTAACTTCTTTAATATTTTCATAACATATGTAAGATATGCTTATATTTTTAATTTTAATAAAGATATATTTTATGATAAAATAATTAATAAATAAAAATATCTTAAATCAACTTGCAAATAAAAATATATCATCTTCTATAAAATAAATAAATAAATAAATAAAGTATTTATTCATTTATTATATGTGTTATTTTTATAATGTAAAATGTAATATTATTAAAAAAAATTTTTTTAATTACTTCAATTGCATTTTTTCAACTTGAGATTTTATAATAATTTTATTACTATTAAATACATAGTAATAAAAAGAATAGTTGATACTTGAAAAAAAAATGTACAAGTTATACGTTTGTCTCAAAAATGAATATAAAATTGTAGGAGTACAGTTTATAGAAAGTCTTTAATGTAGACGTGGGGAAAATAAAATTGATTCTTTGTGTATTTTCATCACACCCATATTGAATTTTCTTTACAATTTTTATTGAAAATATCAAGTGCCTCGCAAACTTATATTGCACATAAAATTATGTTAATAATGTACATAAAATCTTTCGATTAAATTATATTGCAATGATTTAATATCAATATTATGTTATCCCATCAATAATGTTCTAAAAGTTGTTACACGAATTAATATCATTAATGTGGAGTTTCTGCAAGTAGCACAGAACAATAGATAAAAATGGTTTTTATAAATAAATAAATAAAAAAAAAAAAAAAAAAACTAAGATATATTTCATTGAGTTGCTAAGGTAAATAAAAAATCAATAGAGAATTGATGTTTGTTTTATCTCAAATTTTTTATCAAACTATTTCACGTACGTAGATAAAAGTGATAAAAAATAACCAGAAGCAAATGTGGAATTAGCTCGATTGGATCACAAATTTCCGTTAGTATTTTTCATATTAATAAATAATTATTAAATATTTGTAAACGAAAATATGTTATGAAATCGAAATCCACCACGTTGAGAAAGTTTTAAAAGGCGTTAAATTATAAAAATTTTAAAAAAAATGCAAAAAGTTAAAGTTTGTCGACTTGTAATTTACAAATTGGTAAATGCCATATTATGAAAATTACAATTCTTCGTTTAGTAATAAAAAAAATAGTAAGAAGATGCATTTTCCATTAAAATTGTTTATAATAAATTATTGGCACACGAGTTTGGCAAGTGTAGTTTTATAAAATATGAATATCTATCGGATTATTTAGCGAGTTTTAATTCAGCATTCGGATTTCTGTATTTCGCTAACGACCGAAAAACCGTTCCATTACTTGGTCTATTTATTATAAAAGTAAAAGTTAAAGGTTGCCAAGTTAACGACAGCCAATCAGGATAATAGACCGGCGTGACGTCACATTATTAAAAAGGAACACAACTTTACGAGTTCAAATACAATCACCGTCGCTTTCTTTTATCGGCTCTTTTATCAGAGGAGAAACTTTTGTTGTGTCGATTAGGACGGGGATATATTAAAATAATGCCACGAGAGCCTCAGTCATAGGGATGGCGGTTAATGTCACTTTCCCGTGCTCCTCGATCTTCGCACCCGAGAATAATTAAATTGTTGGAGTGCCAGATGGAATTCTAGGCATCCTAGGAATCACTTTTAATAATGAGGCAATGCCGTCAAGGAATCCAATAAAAGCCGAGGAGTCTGCGCGACAGCGGAGGCTGCCTTTTTCTTGTGCACGCCCTTCTGGTGCGTACGTCCTTTTGGTTAGTCGAGCGCTACTACGGCAGCAAACAATATCGTCGCTCATTCCTCCTCCTCCTCCTCCTCCTCCTCCTCGTCAGCACAGCTGCTGCTCGGAAAATTCTCTCGGGCTTCAGTTCTCTCGGGTGCCTCCGTCGAAAATTGCTTGAACCCAAGAGTGGACCTCGGTTCTAATGCTTTCTAGCAACCCGGTTGCCTTTTAACTTCTTCACCTGTTGAACTTGCGTCTTTCTCCTCGACATTGTATTTAAATTATTTTGCGGAAAATTAGCAAGAACTCGATTACAAAGGTATTAAAAGACTCGACGCAAGTACATTGAAATCTAATTCCATTCATTTCATTTTCATTCCTGTTGAGCCGCTATTTTATGCAGCAAACTTTTCATTGTCTTTTTGCGTCTCTTCAAATTTATTTTTTCAATAAATCTCATTATTTACTCCATCAGCTCTTGACAAATGTATCCAATGTCATTTGTAGGTGCTTTTGTAAAATTGATTCATCATTGTAATCATAATTTTATGTACACTGCTTTATTTTATTGTTGAATTGAATTTTTAAATCTTTGCACACATAATTTCTCTATATTAAATACTGTAACATTATAAATTGTTGAACTTTCTTTCAAATAAATCAACTTAATTTTGACTTTATTTTATTTATTTATTTGGATAGACGTCAGTAAGATTTCTAATAATTTTTATTTTGAACAGCTTGTATAGCAATATTCCATGTCTAATAATTATCCATATGAGTATGAAATTTGTACAGGTATGTTTAATATTAATAAAACAATTAAAGCACAGTATATTAATAATGCTCCAGATGTTCTGTATAATTTAATACATGTATTGTTTATATTTATTATTGTCAACATTAATCATGTTTCTTATGTATTACATATTTTTAATTTGATAAACTCTATGTTATTTTTAATAGATATGGACCAAATACAAGAACAAGTGCCAAATCAGGGATTGGATATTTTTAATAAATTATTTTACGTAACTGAAGCTATTGGTGTATTATTAATAGTATTAGTCTTAATATGGACTGCTCATTTTAAAGGAGGCTTTTCATGGAACTCTAATCCAGATTTAGAATTTAATTGGCATCCTCTTTTAATGACTATTGGTCTTATATTTTTATATGCTAATGGTAATTATTTTTTAAGTTGGTTTAGTCAAGAAAAACATTTCTAAATTAAAAATTTTTGTAGGAATGTTGATATACAGATCCCAAAGAACGATGCGCAAAAGACGTTTAAAATTAATTCATAGTGCTATAATGATCTTTACAGTTGTATTAACTGTTATTGCTCTTGTCGCAGCATTTGATAGTCACAATTTAAGAGTTCCACCAATTCCTAACATGTATACATTACATAGTTGGGTTGGATTAGCAAGTGTTATTTTATTCTGTTGCCAAGTATGTTTGTAAATTTTTTGAATTATAATATTTCTTAATACACTTGAATACTAGGATTTCATTATAATTATTTAAAATTTTAAGTGGTTAGCAGGATTTCTGTCTTTTTTATATCCAGTGATACAACCATCATTACGTTCTGCATATTTGCCAATACACATTTACTTTGGTGTAGCAGCTTTTATTGCTGCAATTGCTTCTTGTTTAATGGGACTTACGGAAAAAGCAATTTTCTCTATAAGAAATCCGTATGTTGATACTATTGTATAAAATCATAATTTCTCAGTAAAATTCAACTTTATATGAAATTTATAAGTATAAATAAATTATAAATTTCTACTTTTATATAATATTAAAAAATTAAAAATTAAATTAAAGTGTATACAAAGTTTAAAAAACTTTTAATGTCTGAAAATAAATTTTTTAGGTCTTATGATCAATTTCCTGCAGAAGGCATTCTACTCAATGTAATTGGCTTAATCTTTATTATTTTTGGTGGTTTAACTGTATATTTAGTTTCTAAAGAAAGATATAAAAGACTTCCACAACCTGAAGATGATGTGCTACTAGTTAATAGAGAAAAATGAGGTGTTTTTTTTTAATTAAGTATATACAGATATAAAAATATGTGAAATGCTACTAATTTTAATATAGTTACCCTTTTTTATTTGGTGCTATTTATCCAAAAACAAAAAACTATTTACAATATTAAATAATAGTGCTTCATTTTTTTTTTTTTTTTTTTTAATGTATTTAAAAGTATATACGTTATGTTAAAATTTAATTTAATATACATAAAAGAATTTTTACATTTTTTATATATCATAAAAGTCAGTAATGATCACTGTTGATAAAATGTGTTTTATTAGTTTTAAATTTATTAATAGTTTCAAATAATTCCTAAAAATGGTGCTCAAAGAATAATTTTATTATATTGATTATGCTTGTGTAAATAAGTTAAAATTAAAAGAAAGTACAAAAATTATATTTTATATGAAAAAAATCACTTATTTTTTAATAAAATCTATGAATGTTTTCATTAAATTTGATAATATATATATAGGTGTGTATGTTTTTATGTGTTAAAATTTTATAATGAATTTTTATGTAAGTTTATGTAATTTGTAAAACTTTAAAATACTTATAATAAAGCTATAAACAAATATTATTTACAATACAAAAAGTATTACATTTTATTTCTAATTAATACCATAATTTATTTATATTATTTGTATTATATTTATATATTTATATTATATTATTTGCTTATTTATAATATATATTTATTAAAAGAACATCAAATTCATTTTTGTTGTTTGTTTTAAAATTGTAATTGATTTGAAAATAAAAATGATTATTTTTAAAGTTAAATACTTAAAAATTTTGAAAATATTTATCAAAAAAATATTTTTATTGTATCATAATAATATAAAGAATGTTTATTTTAATTACTCAAATTTAGTCAATATTAAAAATTCAATATGTTGTAGTGCAAATTAATTATTAATTATTGTATTTGGGAATGTATTTTAATGTTTATTATTATGAAAAAAGTGAACTATTGATGGTTTTATAAAAGTTGAATTATTCGGGTTTTTTTTGCCGTTGCTAAGTTTACATAGATATGAGAATACTAACGCCATGTAGAAAACAATAAACAATTGTTGATCTTTTAGATTTTTAATAATGCGTTGAAAAAACCTTTCGATCTGACGATTTGCGAAAAAAAAAGATTTCATCGTTTATTATAATTTTATTTAAAGAAGAAATGTTGCACTACATTTAAAACTGAATATTATTCTGACTATCTTGCGGCATTTAATAAAATAATGAAAATTGTATAATAATATTTATTGTAGTGTATTTATACTATAATTTGTGAATCAATATGATGAATTTGTGTATTTGCATAATGTAATATTATGATTGTATTTAATTGCAGAAGTTTACAATCCATTAAATGTAATTATCAATTAAATATTTTAAGTTTGCTTGTTAAAAAAATATTTTAAATATTACAATAAGTAAATATTTTCAAAACATGTGCTTTTGAACGAATAAATTTTGAAATGTTTACATTAAAGGTGTTCTATTGCATGTAGATAAAAAATTTTTTATTTTTATTTTATTTTTACCATTAAACTTTTTTATATTATAAATTGTATCTTCAAATCGTACTGGAACGTAGTTAATTGTGCGCATGGTGGCGCCATCTACAAAATTTTAGTTTCTTAACGTCATTTACTCTTTTTATGTCTGTTTATTTACTTTATAATTATATTTACAAATAAATAATTTAAGGTTTTAAAAAAATGAGTGAAGCATCATCATCATCAGATGCAAAAACATTATCCGAAAAATATGCCGAGCGAATGAAACGTTTAAAAGACCTTCATTTAAAAAGAGTATTTATCTTTTTTTTAACCTATTTTATTTTTGCGTATTTACTATTTTATATAATTAAATTATTTGCAATTCTTATGAAAAAAATGTTTTTGTGATTTTAATTTTAGAATGAAGCTCGTCAGCAGAATCATAAAGAAGTGGTTGAAGAAGATAAACGAAATAAATTACCATCAAATTGGGAGGCACGAAAACGTCAAGCAGATTGGATAATAAATGATGAAAAAGCAAGAAAAGAAGCTGAAGAAAAAGTAATTATTAACGGAATATTATTCATGGAATTATTTATGATTAATATGTCTTTTATTAAATATATAAATTACTTATATATTTAACATGATTTCAGGGACTTGATTACGACAGAACTAAACTACTACACATTGATGCAATAGAAGCAGATCGATTATCTAAAAAAAGAAAAAAAATATTACCAAATGATGGTTTTGCTGATTTTGAACAGGCAACAGTAAGGCAATATAAACAACTTGTTAAAGGTATAAAACCAAATATGGAAGCTTATGAAGAAGCCAAAGAAAAACTTGGTCCTGCATTTTATGGAGATAGAAATACAATTTTACATGGATTACATAAAGATAAAAAAGAAGCTATTGATAAAATGGTTTCTGACTTGGAAAAACAGTAAGTAAAATTATTTTTATTTATTATATATGTACATATACGTCCTTTTTATAATGGGTATGTATTCATTATATTCATTATATATACATGACAGATAATATATGATAAAACTTGTTTTTTGCAGGATCACAAAACGTGAAAAGTTCAGTCGGAGAAGAATGCACAATGATGATGCTGATATTGATTATATCAATGAAAGAAATGCTAAGTTTAATCAAAAACTTGAACGATTTTATGGAGAGCATACTAGAGAAACAAAACTTAATCTTGAGCGTGGTACTGCTATTTAAAACTTTAAAACTGAAATATTCTTAGGTATAAGAAAATGTATAAATACTTATGTAATTTAATGCACATATACTCATTTGTCAATATTAATTTGATATTGAACATATTAAATATTAAAATAAATATGTGTTAATAAGTCATTTATTTTTATAATATAATGCTTTATATGGTATGGAAAATTTATAAAATATATGAATTAATTTTTGGTTAATAAAATAAAATTAATTTTATTTATCATTATTAAATGTTTTGGATTTAATATTTTTACATATTTTAATTAGAAATTTAAATAATTAATAATTATAGTGTACACATATGCCGATCAGTCATTGTAAGATTTATATAATGTTGAAATACAAAATAATTTCATGTTAATAATAATCAAATTTTATGTCTTCTTAAATTTAAAAAAGAAATGATTCTGTCCAATTACATAATTATAAATTGTTTTTGTAAATTAAAATAAAGATAAAATTAATATTTTATTGTTTTTATTAATTTATATTATAGTTTTATTGTAGTATGTTATTATTCAATATAATATTATCTTATTGGAAATTATTTTTATATTTATGCCAAGAAAAACGATAATATATAATTCATTTATATTATATTCAATTTTACTTTTATACAGAAACGTTATTAAAAACAATGTACACTTCCATTTTCATACTTATTAAATTTAAAATATTTTGTCTCTTTATTAATAATATTAATTTATAATAAATAAGATTATATACTAAAAATAAAAGTTCAATTACAAATAAAATTTTAATTTTATAGTATTATATATTTTTTATCAAAAATATAAGAAATATTTTAAATCGATAGTATTTATAGAAAATTAAAAAACAAAACATAATTTGAAGTTTTCTTATTTTATTAAAAATTTATTTTTTTTTTTGAATGTTTATAAATAATTTATTATACTATATAACGGAATGCCAAAAAATAATTTTTGTCATTATTGTATTATAACTATAAAAAATGTATAAAATGTTATTGTTTATGTTGTACAACACATACATTTCACACACACTATTAAATAAAAAATGGTGTGATGAAAACAAGTGTTAATTATTATTAGAATATTAAGAAAAAAATTTATAAATTAACCACTCATTTGTGGTTGATTTGTAGTTCTGTGTTTCACATCTAAGGCATCATTTTCAATATTGTTTCGCACATTACACTGTTCACATTTATTCAATAACAGATGATTGTCAAATATACATGTTTCACAAACTGATGATGAACCATCTGGTTTCTCTTGGATGTCGTTTTTAGTGAGTGCAAAATCGTCGATGGACATGCGACAAGGTGTATCCGTTACTTCACTTAATGACATCGGAACATTTTGCTGTTCGGTATAAGTACTTTGATAAAATTCTTCATTATTTTTTCCAAGTGAAACTAAAATTTTATCAATTAAAGATCAATTCATTGAATAATTTTAAGCCTTTGAAAGTGAAAAATAGAATTGAAATAAATTAAATTTTAAATAAAGCCTTCAATACAAGCACTGTAAAAAATATTATTTCTCGTATAATGAATATTTTCATAAATAAATAATTTACTTTACATTAATAATTATGACATCAAAAGCGTAATTGTTTTTTAGAAGTATCAAAAGAATTATTTTTAATTTGATAACTATTGAATAATAAAAAATTTTTCATTTCAATATTATACTTCTAAATACCTGGATGATTGGAGATTTGGTTAACTTGTGCAGCTAATTTATCACATTCTAACTGTAATTTACATACTTCATTACGTAATTGTTGTTCGGTTTCCTAAAAAGTTTTTATATATAATCAATGAGATAATTAAATATTAAAATTTAGCTTTATAACTTTTACCTCTGGTGAAATTTTTTTTTCAATATATTGTACATAAATTTCTATTTCTTTCCTTAAATATTTTAATTTAATTTTCTCGACTTCTAATTCCTTATCTAATCGTGTTTTTGCAATGAGTTGATCAATAGCTACTGGTTGGAATTGATCTGGAACAATGAACAAAAAGATTTAATAACGAATTCTTTAATATATAGTATTAATGAGTTATAAGTTAAGAATTGGTTAAGAAGAAACTATGAATGGTGCGAATATTTGATAATTTATCAAATATTCATAGAGATATCCAGTAAAACTGATAGCAGTTGGTGCTTTTAATAAAATAGAATCATCTTGAACAAAATGAAGCTAAACATACCCAATTCACTGTCATTCAAATCCTCTGATAACTCGGATTGATGGTCGTTGTAGGTCTGGGGTAGATGGAGGGTTGGTTCAACTTTAGGCAACGATTCAAGAAATGACTTTGCCGGTAGGTCATTTGCAGGAATGTCGATACTCAGTTCTGGCACCGAGGGTGTCGTTGAAGTACTCATTGTGGAGGTTGGCATAGTGCTCGGAGGAATAACGATGCTCAGAGCTGACATGGCAGGTGTCGTTGGAAAATCTGTTGCCATTGGGATGTCATCTGGAGGAATTGCGATGCTCAAAGCCGGCACGGTGGATGTCATTGAGACGTCCATTGTTGGAGAAGAACCGGTAGGAATGTCGATACTGAGTTCTGGCATGGAGGATGTCGTCGAAACACTCATTGACGCGGTTATCGGGTTGCTCGGAGGAATAGCTATGTCTAGTGTTGGTACAGAGGATGGCATCGAAATACTCGTCGTTGCCGTCGTCATCGTCGACGGCCATTGACTCAGCAAAGCTATTGAAAATATTTTTTCTTATTGTCTATTTTATTATTTAAATATCACATTGAACGACGTTATTTTATCAATGAATGATTACTGTGTGCGTCTGAACTTATTCTCACGTATTTCAAAAATATTAAACATTTAAAGTTCTACAAAAGTTCTAAAAGTATTAAAATGTGCACATATTATTCAATTCAATAAGTTACCATTATTGATCAATATTAGACAGTTAAAATACATCGTAAAGCATAAATGATTTTTATTTTTATATTTTCATATACACACACGTACATGTGTACAAGAATTCCTTGAAATTTTCTCTTATAATTTTGATTTATGATAAGTAAATTTGAAGGACTTTTAAAAAAAGTATTACATAAACAAGAACACATACATTAGTTATATGACTATTATAAAAAGCGACGTGCTCATTCATTCCTTAATTTAACCTTAAACATTTATTGAAAAGACGTAGCATTACTTATTGGAAAAATAAGAAATAAGTTTACTAATGCAAACTTTATTGATCCATAAATATCTATATCTATAAAATTGTTAATTTGAGGACGCATTTCTATTATTTATTACACTAATTACGCAATTACTCAGTGACAGAAAAATGTTAATAAATTTTAGATGAATTATTTGATACCGAAGGGTTCTTGGTTGGTCTCATCCGTAACGCAATTGAATGATTCGGGATTGATGAGCTCTTGACACGCTTGCGGAGGTTTAATTCTGTCATCAGGAACATTAGGTGGGACTCCTGGACCGGTGTCGATCGGTGTACCTTTGTGCAAGCTCTCCAAATCAAATATTGGGCTCGAGTGAGTTAGCATCGAAGCCTGTGGATTTATGTTGACAGGCGATCGGGGATCGGAATGTAAAGGCCACAATGTTAAGTTCATTGGAGTCAAGTCTCGATTTGCCGACTCGCTCACCCCCGACAATTGATGTGGAACCATGACTGTCAGATCAGATTTTTATTTTACAACATCTACGAGGCATATTCAACGTTTATAACATTTGCAAGGATTTCGTAATATTTTTTTGAATTAAAGCAAAAAATGAAAACAAAAATTTCGACATAACATTATAATTAATGTTATGTCGAAATTATACTTTGGTGTATTCAATAAAAACAAAGTTATTAATAAAATTAATCATAAAGTCAATACAGTTAGAATTTCATATAATTTATACAATTTTTATTGTATAATCAAATACTCTTGAGTTACAATTTTAATACCTTTTGCGTTACTTGAAAAACATAAATCGTAGAAACAGATGTGGCTTAGGACGGCAAGATGGTTTGATCTTCTGATGCATTTTTTAAAGGCAGCAACAGTTACCACTTCAGGTATTTTGACTTAAAGTACCTTGAATCCATTATGATTATTTTTATTGTACACGTTTTATTAATTAAGAATTATTGTATCATTGTATTTATATTTTTCAGAATATTTTACAGAATTTGGATAAATTTTGTTTGTTTAAAATAGTTAAAAAAATTTTAATAACATTAGTATCATTTTATTTTACACTTTAATTATATTATTAAGAAATTTTTCTACAAAAAAATGTATCTAAATAAACTTAAAATATTTGAAGTACAAAGTGGATCTACACATCTAAAAGTAATTAAATTATAAAAAATAAAAAGAACATTTATTTATAATCTGAAATTTTGTTTATTACTTTTTTAAAATGATGATTAGATTAAAAAGCAAATAAATTATTTGATTTGATACATAAATTCAATTATTTAAAGGAAGGGTAATATTAAACATATAGAAAATACTAACCGTATTGTCTAAATCTTATCTCATTAGATTATCATTGTTTTCAAGTGTTGATCTATAAGATCTCGGATAAATACTTCACATCTTACTAAGATTATTAAAAATACATGGATTGTCTTATACGATGTTTTTCTGATGCAATATATATATTCTGCCAGATAAACTGTGGAATAGAAAAATTCTCGGTAAACTATTTGTAAACTCAAATTAAACAGTAATTTTTTCCTTTACATTTTACAATTAAATCAATTTATTATTGAATAGTTTGATAAAATCATACTGGTATGTTATTTTATGTAAAGTTTTGATTGGATCATTCCTGCAATCCAACATATTGCATTTATAATACTTTATTTATAAATATACGAATATTAAGGAAATTTATAGGGAGATTTATTTATCTAAAGAATATTTTATGTCGAAAAGATAATTAAAACACAATCAAAACTTATAAAATAAGTAATTATTTATCAATTAAATAACTTTGTGTGTCAATTCTGGATAATTGTAGTCTACAATTGGTAATAAATAAAGCATGTGATTATCTGATATCATTAAAAATAATAAAGAATGATATGTGGGTAATCAATTTATTGGTGAGTATGTATATTTGTACAATTCAATGCATTCATCAGAAATCAAATTTTAAATTCATTTTAACTTTACTCCATTAATATAAATAACTTTTTACGTTAAAGAAAAAAGTAAAAATAAAATTTAATAATCATTATGTAAAATATCTTATTTCCAACAAAACGTTTAGAAGCTAAAAATATAAAATATATTAGAATACGTTTAAAAATAAAATAATGAAAAATCCTTTTTAAAACATATCTAATGTAATAATATTAAATGTTATTGTATAATGGTCATAAATAAATTAACAAAAAATTCAAATATTACGCTATAATAATAGAGATGAAAAGGGATATTTGTCATGAGAATAGGCAAAATTTTATACCCCAGGGAAATTGATTTATTTTCGCGAAATTTATTTTTATTTGTGAGAGGACATATAAAATGCAGGATGGACAATGATTTTTTTCTTCTCTTTTTTCCCCTTACTACCTTCCCTCACTATTTCCTTAAGGGTGAAATTAGTTTTCAAAAAATCCGCTAGGTTAGGCTGTCAAAATTATTTAGCATTGTATCTTAAATTCCTTCTTCATCTCACAATAATCTTTGGATTCCTTTAAATGCTTTAACCTAACTTTTTAATTTAAAAATAAGAAAAATTATCTCAACATAAAAGAAAATCATTTCTTCAGATATTATCTAGTTGACATCTAAATTATATATATTTATATATACATCTAAACATTATTTCTCGGTTGTAATCCAAAAATATCTTAATTTTAAATACTAAGAAAAAAAATATTCTTTTGTAAGGTACAGTGAGTTCACACAAAATTAAAGCAATCGTTTAAAGAAGTTACGATAACAGAGAATTAGCATCATATTAAAATTTATAAATAATGTTATACTTACCGAATTGTATCCACTAAATTACTCACTGAACAAAATATTGTAAATGAATATGTGTAGGAGCGTTGGAAACTTTACTAAATGAAATTACTTAATCAGCTTAGTCAATATACTTCTCGGAGGATTGCGCGTTCATTTTTTGAATTGTAAACTATTCGTAGGCTAATAAAAGAGAATTGGACGCGCTTCTCTTTTGGGCAATTCGACATATATATTTGCGAAACCCTGGAGTCGGCGTGCGTGCAATGCACTGTCAAAAAAAAAACAAATATAAGCGAAAGAACGAGAGGGAAGTTTCGAGCTCACCGATCAGCTGTTCGCCTTGGCACCAGTCGTAAGTAAAGAGCGCAGAGTCCCACCACACTGACAATCCAATTATTCACAACAATTTCAACTAAAGTCATACCTCATCATTTCCTTATTTATTTCAAATGTCAAATTTAAATTGCCCTTCCATTCAAGTTTAAAATTTAAAAAATCTTTGCAATAAAAATAAAAATAATGCACGGTTGATTAGAGTAGTTAAAATGGCAACGATTACAACGATTTTTTCAGTGTCTTACAAATTTAAAACAAAAACAATGGGCTAGCTAGGTAAACTTTTTTCTTTTAACTATTGTACTATATTAATATAAAAAAAAACCCTTTTTTTTAATAAAAACATAGCGATATACAAAGTATGATTTGAACATGACAACAAAACTTAAATTACACATACATAGGATAAAGATGGACAACTATAGAATTAAATAGATTTATTTTAAATTGCACATATTTTTAATCTGTGGTTATAATTACAGATTTAGTCCATTTTTATATCTTTAATATTAAATAACTATAATTTTTTTTTAATACACAAAGAAAGTTATAATACAATTAACAAAAAAAAATGTACAAATGTAAAAAATTTATGTTAATTTTATTTATATATATATATTTTTTATATTTTATACATAATTTTAGTATTGAAAAGGAATTTATTTTTATTAAATCTACTCAATTTTTTAATTAAATTTTGTGCAATAAATTTTATGTCGCTTAAAATATAATTTTTATAAAGCATAATTTTTCTTTAATAAATACAAATCTATAGTGCAAAATACTCCACCACTAACAAATGATGCAACAGTAAAAAGTAAATATAAATAGTAAATATAACTTTAGAAGCACATATTTCTTGTGTAATGACATCATGTTAAATATAATGTATTAAAAAAACAATTTTGAGAGATAGATATTTATTTTACATCAGATATTTAAGTTCTTTTACTTCCTTGAATGTAAAGAATAGAATATAATTCTTCACTAATTAAATTATTTTAAATTACACTTATGGATTTAATATTAAATATATTAATTATGTGAGTTATATATTTTGCATGTCAACCATGTAATTTTTTTCATTTTCGTTTCTGTGGTATGCTTTTACTTTTATTTGTATTTTTATTACAAATTAACATTTATTTGTTTTTGCATATAATGTAATTTTGCATGTAATGCATATATTTTATTATTTGCCAATTACATTGAAAATTGTTCATTTTATTTTTATCCAATGTAGTTTATTCATTATTACTCTTGCACTTTAATTTCAAATAATGAAATTATTCTTTTATCTTTTTAATATTTTACATTAATACTATTTTTGTTTTTTTTATGTAGTAGGAAAATAATCTTTTTGTAAATATTCTATTTTATCTCTGTTTTGAAAACATTTGATATTTTAAAATTAATTTATACAATATTATTGTTCATAAAAGTTAATAGATAAATAAAATGTTTGTAATATATTTGTTTGTCGAAAATCAAATTATAAATACAGTGATTTATTTCAATATCATTTTAATTTGAAGTTTAGGTGCTGTAAAACAAACTTATTTATAAAAATTTTAATACGTCTTTGAAGATAATTTTCTTATAAATTTTACATTTATTTTAATGGCTTTTAAAATTGAAAAATATTTTTAGATGGTTATTCAAGACAATTACTGTTTACGTATGAATTGTCATTGGTATTATTTTAGTAATACATCTATTTAATTTCAAATTACTAATTTGAAAAAACAATGAATTTTTTGGAAATTAATAATTAACATAATAAATAAACAAAATAACCTTATCAGATTTGTTATAATTTTTATTTCAAAACAGTGTAGTATTAAAATATATAATGACTTTCTCAAAGAAAAATCGGATGTTTTATTTTTTCTTCGATTAAAGTACACATATGTACATTTTAAAAGAATCATTAACATTAAATTTAAAAAATAATAAATTTAATTTTATGATAGTTTTGTGTTTTTTACTATAAAACAGACATGAAATATTAAAAGAAATTTTTTAAGCCAATGAACTTTTACAATATTACTTTTAATAAGTATTGGAGAGAGAATAGTCGGGTTTGAAATCGATATTGTGCAAAATAAAGGTGAACGTTTTAACCAAATATACATGAGTATGTTTTTACAACATTGATTATATAAATGAGCTTGGATCTGAAATCTTTATTCTCAATAAATATTCATATCACCAGAGATGATTAAATACATAATACAGTTTAAAATATCAGTATTTAATAATATTAATTATCAAAGGGAAACTCATCCCTACCCTACACATCTTGCGCTTATACTTCAATTAATATCAATTTTATTTCGATTCATATTTTCATAATCAACTGGAAAATGTCATCCATATTTTTATATCAAATTTGTGTAATTATTTTTTTGATCATTCGACATTACAAATTTAAACGAAAGAACATTAAATTAAATCGTTTATATCTTATAAGATGGCTTAATATGATGCGATCCGTAAAATTACTTCAATATAATCAATTATTATTTTTGTTACATATTTACAGTGAGGATTTGTAATATTAATAGAAATATTTTTAATATAATAAATATAGCGGAAAATTAACTTAATCATTATGATTTCGATTCAAATAAAAAATTGTACAGTACGTCGTAACTTTTTAACCTGTATAACTATATTTATTTAGTGCTTTACTGTGTACAATGTTGTGCTACAGCATAAGCCTTAGTCTTCTCGTTTGTAATATTTGATTTATGTATTTTGTACTTTTATTTTCAAATTAAAAAACAAATTAAACGACTTTTTAAATATTCCGTTATTTTAGTATCATTCTAAAATAGATCAATTGCAATTATAAAAATTAACAAGAGCTCTAAATAAAAAATTGGTAAGTGTATTAATTGACCTGCCCTGCTCGTTGTTTTAAAACATTTTGTTCGTTTGAATAAATTCAATATAAATTTTCTTCCTATCCAATATTAAAATATATTCATTAATTTTTAAATAAATATATTTCTATATATCGCATTCTCAGATTAATTTAAAGCAGTAAAATTTCTATATAAATATCATATTACCTAAAGTTTTTATAAACAAAAAGTCGATAGTTCTAAGTAGATACAGTCGGTATTTAGTTAAATTATTATTATTAATGAATAAGAATTGAAGGAAAAAACTAAAAATTTAAAGAAAATTGAATCTACAATTATTCAGTTTCAATTAAAAAAAGATGGCTTATAAATCTCAATAACTGAAAGTTTATTTAAGCTCTTAATAAATTCATAAATAGAAATTTAAGATATGAGTATTTTTAATTGATCTTATTATAAAGATTGTATAAATAATATATTTATTAAAAATGTATTAATATTATTTTCACGATTCACAACATAATAGGACAAGCAAAAATTTATGTTGCTATGCTTACTAGCAAATTAATAAATAACGAATAGGATAAAATTTTATTTTAATTAATTTATTAAAGTATATAAAATAAAATTTGAAAGTAAAAAAAAAAAAAATTATGAATGCTACACAATATTTTTATGAATATATTTATTCATATAATAAATTTCTAGTTGGTTAAAATAAATTGGCCAAGCATAAGAGGATAAATAATAAATTATTTGAGATTAGGCTTAGGAATTTTATAAATATTTCATAAATTTCGCGAGGAAAGAATAATGTATCCGCTATAAAAACTTACTAATATTATATTGATTATCTTGTATTAATTTAATCTAGTTAATATCTTTTTACTGATGTTTAATGATTTAAAAATTACAGTGGTACACAACAACAAATATTTTTTTTTAAAATCAGTTTGTTTTATACTATAAATGGAACAATGAGTATATATTGCTAAATAATAAATTTTGCATTCATACTGTAAATTAGTATAGAAACTTGAGATTCACATTTTTTAGTGTTTTCAAAATTAATTATATATGTAAATATAAGCTTCGATAAAACTAATGCCACTTGAATACCAAGTTTAGTTATAAAAATAATATGCTTTTTAAGAAAATTTTTCTTTTATAAGCTTTATGAAAAATAAAAATTATCAAGTAGATTTGATAAATAAAATATATATAAATAACATTTCATTTTTATTCTGCTTTTGGCTCATATCAGGAAGACTGTGGTATATTAGCTTCAATCACAAATGTTAAGGTATGGAAAAATGGTGAAAGAACTAATAAGCGTTATTATATTTGTTAATAACAATACTGAAATTTAAGTCGCTCCTGTAAATAAAGTTTATTAGTAAAATTAAAAAATTAATACAAACTCATGAGTTTAAAATTTTTACGTCTTTTAAAGTAAGCACTAGTTAAAATTAAAAAACTAATATATTAACAAATGCTTATTTAAAAAACTTGTATTTAATAATAATACTGGAATTCTTCCACTGACAGTCAATTTATTTATTAATAATTGTTATATAAGTAATAAGGACTTAAAACATCGTGACTATTAATAAAAAAAATAATGATTTAAGCAATTAGGTAAAAAGATACAACAGTTAAATTCTGAATGAATGTCAATATGAACGTCAATATTTTAATAGACACATTTATTTTTTGTAAAAAGAATATTAATTTTCGTTTATTTTGAAGAACGTTCAATTCTTAATAACCTTAAAAAAATTTCACTGTATTATATGAAATATTCATTGAAATATTCAATATATAAATACAAATAACATTTTCATTCTAGCTGCGACATAAAAAAAAAATCATGAATCTAATCAAATGTATGAATGTTTCTAAAACAACGAGCACACAGTTTACATTAATAATTAATAACTCAGCAATGTCGAAGAAAATTGTGCATTTTAACAATCTTTAAAGAATTGTGTAATATTTTCTCTCAATAAATTATTTTTCAAAGTTTGATTTTTAAATTATTACAGAGAAAATGCATATTTATGTGTTTTTTAGTCATATTCTTTCTAACTTCTAAAAAAATGTACCACCAACGATATAATAAAGGCATTTGCTAGGGCAACCACAATACGCCCTGTGAGATCAATAGAGCGGCAAATTATGTCGCTTTTTGCCAATAACTTATATCTAATTAAAAACAAGTATGTAAGTACATAGTAAAAATAGTTGAAAGCGCATCATGTTATTTGTTTAACACATTAAAAAAAAAAAAAAAAAATTTATTATGCACACCAGTACTGATTTGAGAAACATTAATGGTGTCGGAAAAAAAATATTTGTTTTTCTTTTCCCTTTTGATTATAAATTAAATTGTATGTTACCGACGGGTAGTCCAAACCAAACGGTTTTTTCTTCAAATACAATATGTCTTATGAAACATGGTTTAATTTTACTTAAATAAATTTTTAAATAATATTTTTATTATTTGTACTCTTCGGTATAATATAAACAAAAATAAGAAAGAAAAAAAATGTAATAAATTAACAAGTTTTCATGCTCAAGATGGATTATCTGCTATAATTATTAATCATTATTTATAGAATTATATTTATGAAGTTTTTCTATAACTATATAGTATTATATATAGTTTATTGTACAATATTATTAAAAGATTTTACTAAAAAAAGGTTTAAATTCAAAGCGTAATTACAAGATTTACTGAATAAAAAATTCATTGAATTAAAATATCACTTTTTCATAAATAAAGTTAATTTGTGTAATATTTTAAACTTGTTAAATTACATCAACTAATTATTTAGCTAAATTAAAAAAAAAATAAATTTTACATTTCATTAATAATGTTTTTCGAGTATTTTATTAATAGTTTTATGAATAATAAATAAGAATAAAATCAAATTTTAATATAAACTACTAGTCTTAAAAGGTATATATTCGAGTTTTACACATAGTCAGGGGAAGCAGGTAAGTGCAAAATCACTATACTCATATTTGTGCTTCTAATTTCGAACTAATGCAATTATTATATTAAAAAAGAAAAAAAAATAAGAAAATTTATATTTATATAAAAATTAGAGTAAATGAAAATAGAAGAAACAATGTTATTAAGTACTCGTTTCACTTCGACATTTCTTCTTGAATTTTCAACAGGAATTGTACATGTATTTATTACCTGTTGCGAGAACGCAATACGCAATTAAAGTAAGCATAATGAAAATGATACTAAAAAATTGTAACGTTTAACACCGATAAAAATATATATATTCACAAATATATCACAACGACTAAGTAAGTCAAATAAAAGTTAATCGACTGTTTGCGTTGGAAAAAAATCGCAGCTGAAACAATAAACTTGATCGATCATAGAAGTAATAAAATAAGATAAAAAAAAAAAAAAAAAAAAAAAAAAAAAAAAAAAAAAATTATCAATTCCAAAACGTATAATTAGTAAAAATTGAAAAACTACAAGTATAATTGCAGAGAATTCGATTTTTCCTTTACATAAATAATATCATCATGCTTCATAGCTTAGTTTTAAAAATGAATGTTTCTTTGCGCTCATCCATACGCATACTCGTAATTAAGACATTAAGCTTATGCCAAACTAATAGGAAACGATTTCTTAGATTAGAATAACAACCTTTGTATATTTGTGTGATTGCGCTTCGCAAATGCCCTTAAATTAATTGAGGATTGAAATGAGAATGTTATGCATAAATTCTTTACAATGCTTAATGAAAAAAATGAAAACGCCCGAATGATATAAATTGTTACACTTTGTATTATAAATTAGCTGGTATCTCCTCACTTGCTCTCTTTTCTATTATTTTATTTTTGTCACTGGTTTGTTTAATATCTTATCATATAGCCGGATCGCATGGATATTTAAAAAATAGAAAAATAAGTCTGTTTCTGCCTATTTCTTTATCAAAACGGTACACCCGTGCAGATGTATGATGCTGGTTTCATTCATTTATTTGTAAAACCTCACTTCTGAATCTGTTGTACTGAAAGTATAAGTATTAACGAGTTATAAACGTACGATTCTCAGTCTGAAAGTATAGGTATATAGTAATGAGGCAAATCGTTTGTTTTGTTTTATTCTTATTAGAGTTGTAAAAAAAAAAAAAAAAAAAAAAAAATTTTTTTTTCAATCAAAAAAATGAAACGACCAGCCTCAAATTCAAAAATTATGCTGGAAGTACACTATGATTAAGGATGAAAAATATACATGATTCTTTGCCAAGAACTCTCATCAATATAGCCTCTTTAAAGCAAGATTACAAGCTTTAATTTACTGTAAAAATCAACTTTTTAAATAAAAATTATCAAAACATGTATGATTCTGTACGAATGTCATGAAACAAATGATCCTGCATGGTAAAAAAAGGAAGATTACATTTTTTAAAATTAATTTATCTTAATTATATTTGTGCTTGTATAGCTTCGTTTAGTTGACTAGTTATGGTTTCGATATCATTATATTATGATGAAATTTATCATGGGATATTGATGTACAAACGCATAAACTTTTTTTGTGTGTGTGCCAATTTAGATAATAAACTAATCACAAGAAAATCTAGGAAAAATAAGCAAATATATCACATCAACCTTTCGTAGTTACCTTATACAATAACGCATATAAATTTTATCAGTATTTATTTTTATAATAAAAAACTAAGGTTAGAAAGATATAAGACAAAAGCAATTCATGTTTAGTAATTTGATGACACAAAAAATGATATCTGAATATTTTTATATAAATGATCACAAGATATTTTGCTTATAGTGTACTCAGTAAATAAAACTGAATATTTACAGCTTATATAAGTTACCATAATCAGGACCTTTTGCCACGAATTTTTTCAAGCTATTTACGAGAATTAAGGACTTTCTAATTGTATAGTCTCAAATGTCATGGAAAAGTGGCATAAAAACGCATAATTAAATAATTACTGTAGATTAATTTTAATTCATTTATCCCTATCCAATGAGTACTAACTCAAAGTTATAAAAAATGTTTTTAATTGTCACTTATTTGTAAAAACATTTACAGAGAAAATGTATCAAGGGAAAAAAAATTATGTGAAATAAAATTGAATGAAATCTAAAATTAAAAAGTTAATTAGCCTTCTTAAATATGATACCATAAAATATTTTATAATTTAAGATAGAATAATATTTAAATAAAATAACGTTTAATACGTAATGAAATCCTAAATAACAATTTTTTAATATTTATAAATTCTTCATTTGCCTTGGTATATTTCCTCTTCACAGCACAAATAATGGTATCAATTATGTTAAATGTATATATCTTGAGCAAGTGTACATGAAAGAATTTCATTTTTATCCACATTTTACGCATAGAATTTTGCTGTTCAAAATTACATAAAGTTTTTAAATCTTCCAAAAAAGGAATTCAAATTTGAAAGCATGTTAGGCATAATCGTTCCAGGAATGAATAGCACGTTGAAGCATAAACTTTAATCAATATTAAAAAATTTACTTATTATCTTATTGATGAATATTTTTGTTCAATTAGTAATTTTAACATTCTATTATTTAACTTTGTCATTGTAGAAACGACGTTTGTTAATGATGATTTGACTTTTGATAGCTTAATTGCTGGTTCTTTCTTTTTTGTGAATTTGTATCTTTGATGGACTATTTTGGAATGCAATTTTAAAAAAAATTTATTAATTAATTATGCCTTTGTAATATAACTGATTATAAAGATCTATTACAAATTCTAGGCTTGCAAATATTTAAATTTTTATATCAATAGTTTTTAGATATATGGAAAAAATATATTATGATTATTACTATTGTAATTCTGTTGTACAATCAATCTCCAGCATCAAAGCTTTAAAGTCATTTAACACCAATAATTGAAAACTTATTATACCAGTGATTAATCATATTTTATACATCCAACTTAGTTAATTGTTACTTTTGGTAGTAGACAGTGTGAATCATGTTTCTTACTATTTTTTTGCGTAAAATAAGAATTTATATATTTATATTTATAAAATGTAATTTAGAGAGATAAAAGTCTTTACTCTTTACAACTTAATATTTTGCGCGCGCGCACGTGTATGTTAAATTATAAATAGTAATTTTTATTAATAAAAAAAGCAATTAGTGTTTTCGAAACGCGCTTCAACAATCTACACCTTGCTCTAATGAGCTTTACCAATTTTAAAAATGTGGTTTTCAAGCTTCGGTAGATGCTACCAATGATCCTTTCGGTGTGTATGCCGTTGCGTTAGGATCCAAATTCGACACAGTACATCCTGGACAAGGACTTTCATTTGTACGAATTTTTGAATTTCCTACGCGTACATCATTGCCTAAGCGAAGCTTTGACGTAGTACACGTTGGAGTTGGACCGAATGTGTCTTGTGGCATGACAGCTAAGTCTTGTGCTATTTTAGCCTTTAAAATATCGACTTCTTTCTCTTGTGAACGTATCATATCTAAATTTTGAAAAAGAAGAAATAAAAAATCAATACTTTATGCATTAACAATATTTAATTATTGTATTAAATGTATTGAAAGTAAAACAACGATATTTTCACATATAATAATGAATAGAGTCTATTTGTTATTTTTTGCAAATTTAGTAAAGTTATTGTTTTTATGTATGGAGTGAAAAAGTACTACAATTTAAATAAAATAAAACAAGAAAAAAATAATACTCACTCTCCTTAATTTCTAGTTGACGCTTGGCTTCACCAAGAGCTGAAAAGAGATCCAGTTTAATTCGAGTTTCTGCACTTAAACTGTTCTCCAAATGAGTATTTTTATCTTGAAGTGCATTCAGTGCTCCAAGTATAATTTCAGATTCACTGTGATTTTCTTTACAACGAGTCGCTTCTTTCTCGAAAGCCATGCACCTATTAAATAACAGAATTGGAATAGAATAAAATCGTCGTACATAAAATTTAAAATAAAAATATTTTACCAATTGAATCAGAATATCAAATAACTTTATTATATTTATTAAATAGAAATTTTAAAAAATATATCACAGATGAAATTTTATGTGCATTTGTTTTTACCTTTCGTCTTTCGATTTCAGTTCTCGGCGTAAGCTTTTGAGATCTTGTTCCATTTGAACCCTACGAGTTTTGCACAGATCTGTACATTCTTGACGAACAACCGTAGGCAGTGAAGGTGGAATTGCGGAGCGTGCTTCTTCAGCTGCACGTCGAGCTCGTCTTTCGGATGCTAATGATGATTCACAAGCTGTACGTTGTCTTCTCTCCTCAGCTATCCGTCGTTCCAAGGATGTCATTGTCTGTTTGTCGATTTGTCGAGCAGTAACCAATCCATGTATTCTATAAAAATTAAATGGGATTGTGTCTTTACATGTAGAAATAATTTTAACTTAAAAATAGAATGTAAAGCAAATTATAAAATAAATTGATAAACTTCTTGTTTAAAATGTGTAGCTTATCCAATTATGAGCATAACTTACTTGTTTTGCAATTGGTCATTATCATGTTGAAGCTGCTGAATATCACCTTTGGCTTGTCTTTCAATAGTTAACAATGTGTTAACTTGAGATCGTAATTCTTGTTCAACCTGTCGACTCGATTGCAGGTCTGATTTCAAACGTTTAATATCTGCTTCAAGCCTTCGACATATGAGTAACCTATTTCAAAATATTATTTAAACATTAACTAAAGATAAAATTATAGCTACTATATACATTTAAACATACCTCTGGCAATATTCATCTTGCTGTTTCTGTTGCTCGTTTATTGTTTCAGATGCTACTTTTGATTGACGTCCTTTTCTTTCTCGTTGATTGTTCGTAGTATTAGACGAATCTTTATTTTCTTTGACATTGTTCCACTTGCCATTGGTTGAACCATTGGATTGTGTTTTAACAGTATTGTGTCCAGAACCCTTAACTGATTTGTCTTTTTCAACTTCATTAATGTCAAAGTCATTTACAGAACTAAAATGTTTATATTATATAATTAACTTTCTCTCAAGAAAATATACATTAAAATAATCTGTAATTACTATAATCTGTAAAACTCACTTAATCCTCTCTATATATTGCAAGTCATTAGAAGATACACTATTAGTACCATTTGTGTGAACATATTTTTTGTCATTTTTCTCAGATTGTGACAATTTTTCATTATTATGCTTATTGTGTTGGTCTTCCTGTTTCTCTCCTTTATCAAGAGATTTCCTCTGATTATTTTTGGCTGTATTTTGTGTTTGTGACGACAATTGTGTATTATTATGAACTCCACCATTATGTATATTTGCATCTGTAGAGGAATTGGCAATTTCCAAAAGAAAAACAATTTTGCAATTAAAATTTGAAATAAAAACTCAATAAGAAAAATTATATATTTGTGAGCTTATTTAATATTTAAAATAAATTGTAAAAATATACAAACTACCTCTATTTTTCTCTGGGCTTGGATTGTACTGTGAATTTGGCCTGTGTGGTTTTGAATTTTGTTCTACTGTCATAGTAGCCATAGATGCTTGCAATTGCACATGTGTTTGCATTTGCTGTTGTAAATTAGTTGTTTGTTGTTCTGCAGGCAATGCTTGTTGAAGCAATTGTAAATAAAATTCATTTTCTTTTGCTACATCTTTTTGCTTTCTCTAATTATAAAAATAAAAATAAAATTTAATTTTATAGATCTTTAGTTATGAAGATATTAAAATGATGTATAATAACAAACATACCTGTCTCATTCTATAGCCAACATAACTTTTGAAACCGAAACCTAATGTTACTACAGGATAACCAATGCTAAAAGAATTTAAGTTAGAAATCTTTACATGTCTCACTTTTATTATCTTATTTTTATCGTTTAAAATAAAAAAAGCTTGCAAATTTATAATTTCCAAATATTTTTAAATCATTTATTTTACTTACCAATGTGCTGCAAATGGCCTACACAAATCTAAATGAAATGGCATATGACGTAGATCTCGTAATCGCACAGCTGCTTCTATGTACAGAAACAACAGCCAAAGCATAACGGTTGGCAAGCACACACCTTTATCTATACATAAAAATTTAATTTATCTCTGTTCACACATGTTTAAAATTTATAAGTGAATTAAAAAATATGTACCTGTATGCCAAACGTATTGTACCCAAACATATGTGCTGGCTGCAAAAAACAGCCAGTGTACAGGGATGAAGAAAAAACAAATCATGTCTGATGTAAGTGCAATGCAAATAAAAAATACGGAGAAGGCCTAGAGCATAAAATATTTTTTAAAAAATTAATCTACATATGTAAGTCATGGAAAAATAACATGAATTTCATTTTACTTACCAAACCTTGATATTTAAAAGAATCATAAACACTTCGTAATAGTAGCCAAAATGGCCACAAGAATTCAAAACGGAATTCTAAAATAAAATCTGCTAAAATCACCATGGCCCATAGTAGCAGAAACTTTAGATATAATAGTGTACTGAAAATTGATAGAAAAGTTTTGTGAAATAAGTAAATTGCATTTGGTACAAAAGTTATATATTGGTGTAATAATATTAAAAAAATATTGAAATGTAAAAATGGAACCATTATAAATATCTTTATGGAATTCTATAGCATTATTTAAAATTTTATTTATTGGATACAACACGAGAAGCTACAAAATGAAACAGGAGAAAATTGTGAAATTGAGAAAACTATATGATTAAAATATTGATTATTTTGCATCAATTTTTTGATATACAGTTGATATATATGTACTTATATTACATTGTGAAAATAGTACAATCAATACTTTGTTACAAAAATTTATTAATACAAGATTAGACAATTATTTTAGAGGTAAATCTTGTAAGATAAATATAAATTTTCTAAAAGAGTAGCATAATTAAGATGATTAAAAATAATATCTATTTATTCTTATTGTGGTATATAAAAAATTTAAAATAACATCATTGGTAAGATACTTAAAATTCTTGAATTATTGATATCCTTGAAGAAAAAGAAAGAAATCGTTTAAATAAAAATAAAAAAAGGAAAAAAGTAAAAAAGAAAAAAAGTTGATTGAGGCTAATTTTCGAAAGAATGACCATATAATACAAATAAATATTAAAAATTGAAGGAAAAAAAAGCTCATTCATTAGATGCAGCAAAGCTTGCAATTCTTGTAAACAAGTTTTTCCTACCTAGTCTCGAGAGTGAGCGAGAACGGGGTACTGATGAAGTGGTAGGAGGAGAGGGAAAGAGGATGAAAGAGGATGAAAGAGGATGAAAGAGGATAAAAGAGAAAGAAGAGAAAGAGAGCGAGAAAGAACGAGAGAAAAGGAGAAAGAGAAATTTAAATGATTAGAGATCCAGGTGAAATTGCGTGGTGGTGCGGAGGGAAAATAAATGGCCCGAGGGGAAAGGGAACAAAGCGAGGATTGGTTTTTCCGCGAAGCGTAAGATCGCGCCAAACAACGGAGACGAATTTGGTGGACGGTTTTTTGGTTATTTTTAAGAGAGCAAAATGTATCTAACGCAGCCATTGCGTACGAGCGCAGTTGTCTCTGTCGCGTGCATGCAAGTCAGGAAGACGACGACAGGTATGGTCATAAAAATAAATCTCTATGGACGCGGAGAGGACGACGTCGAGGGCGAGATCCGAGTCGGCGGAGGCACGACGAATCTCCGTGTCCCTCGGCCCTCGGCCCTCGACTCGCTTCCGCACCCGCGTCAGCCCCTCACCCTCGCCCCTCACCTCCCATAGATGCCTTCGGTGATTTTGTTGCGCTTCAAGGGCCTCCGGAGCTTGCCGCACTCGGCATTTCTTCTCTTCATATTCCTCGGGCAGTTCGAAGCGCTGCCAGGCTGCCAATCTGCTCCTTCTCGTCGGGCGACTCGGGTGACGGTGGCGGTGGCGGCGGCGGCGGCGGCAGCAGCAGCTGCTGCAACAACAACACGGCCAGGGCGCGAGCAGGAACGCAGACGCGCGCGAGCGCGACACACGCGAAACCAGCCACGACGACGAGCACAGTGCACGGAAACGCGATCACCAGCTCTCACGTACGCGCTCACACTCGGCGGGGCCCCCCCCCCACACACACACACGTGCAGGACGCGCGCGCGCGCCGAGAACTTGGATGAGAACCCTGGGCGCCGCGCGCAGACCTCGGGACGGGAAGCAGCGACAGAGACGACGCGAGCAGCCCCACGAGCCGCTCTCTGGCATCCGGGGAGGAAAGTCGAGGCGACCCAACCGCTCTCGGCCGACCGCTGATGCTGGTGCCCGAGGATCCGAGCGTCGACGGTGTTTACTCGCTCGCTCCCTTCGCTCCTCTGCCGCTGCCTGCCTGCCTGCCTGCCTCCCCTGCCCTCGCTCTCCTCCCTCCCCCTCCCGCCCTCTCTCCCAGCTTTCTCTCTCTCTCGCTCTCATCTCTTCTCTCTCTTCTCGCTCTCGCTCTCTTTCTCCCGTCGCTGCTCGAGCCCGCCGCCACTCTCGTGTCCCACCGCCTCGCAATGCTCAGCTCATTGTAGCGCCTTTTTTTGGTAATTTGTTGTCCATTGCGCGAGGAACACACACACTCGGCAAATTCCCCCCCCCCGCTCTATCTTTTTTCGGGGATTTCTTTTATCTCTCCCAAGAAGCCAACAAGTTAAGCGAGCAGCTGATTGGCCGGCTCCCTCTCATGGCGCGCTTATGTGAAAAATCTCTAGATGTAAATAGTCGGTCCGGGTTGAACGCTCCTTTATTTGTTTATCTATTTATCTGTTTATTTGTTGAATTTTTCGCCTATTCACTCCTTTCCCTCCCCTTTTCTCTCCCTCTCTTGTTTCGGACGATTTAAAACTCGATCCTCGCAAATTTATTCCATAAAGCAAGCGCTACCCATTGCTCGTTTCTTGTTATTTTTCAACCGCTTTTCGAATCGAATTACAGGGTCCTGGCGATTCAAAATATTTTGTGTCCGCTCTTTTGATTTTCGATTTCTCCATTCAATGACACTTCTATTTATAAAGTTATGTAGACGACGGGCATCGCTTTATCAAAAGCTTCGAATGGTCAGCCCACCCAATTGAATTGAATTTGAAAACCGCGACTATGCTGTACAAACGGCACACTTATTTTTATTATTTGTATTTGTAAAGCGATACTCAACCCCGGGGTTCGCTCCCCCTCCCCCTCCCCCTCTCTACCTCTCGCCATCAAGGAGGAACATCGGGGCGAGTAATCCGATTTGCGAATTCTCGAGCTCGGCGATCTCGGCAGAAGGAGTCGCCGCCGCATTTCTAACGGATAATTGAATTTGCCGACGCTCGGCCGGAATATTAAGAATTAAAAAATGAGGCGCTCGATAGTAGTTTGTCGCCGGATTATTAATGCAGGTTGAGAGTCGCGTACGCGTGCAGCTGGCAGTTGGGTGAGGATGGCAAGATCGAGGATGGCAAGAGCGAGGAGGACAGCGCGACTCGAGACTCTCGAGATGCAGCAGCGGCAGCAGCAGCAGCAGCACTTCTTTCACACGGTAGAGAGGCGCGTGTACGTGTCACATACACACACACACACACACACGCACGCTCGCTCTCTCCCTTTATTTCCTGTACGTAAGCACGCACGCACACAGCTGGCCGCGGGCTCACGCACAGGCCCGCGTACACCCTCCTTGCGAGAGAGAAACTGGATGAGAAACATCTGCGATCGATAAAAGCCTCGCTATCGCGGTGCGCGGGCAGGGGTGCGAGCGAGATGGCACGATGGCCCGAGTGCCGAGGGGCGAGCGGGGGGAGGGGGAAGAGCGGGAGAAAGTCGGAGGGAAAGGAGGGGGGGGGTATAATTCGCTAGGATGATGGCACTTTGTCGGACATGTGCGCGCGCCTCGACCGCAACCACGAGGTTCGTCTTGCCATGTGGTTACGACTCTTTTTCGACCTTTTCCTCCTTTTTTACATTTCATTACCAATCCATTTGGCGTAGCCTGGCCTCCTCCTTTTTCGCCAAATAAATCGAGCGATGTAAATATTGTTGGATGTGCATCGACGCGATAAGAGAATACGCCACGACGAATTTTACGAGCGCTTGTTTACAAAAATAAGCCTGTCCCTTTATTTAAACTAAAACAAATCTTTATCGGGCAAACGCTGGTTTCGCTGGTAATTATTTGATGTGTCGAGCCTCGTTAAACCACTATCATAAAGAAATACACATATCGATAGCAATTAACTCTATTTACAAATAAATTAAGAACAAATTCATCCTTTCCTTTGAAGATTTTCCTTCACAATTGTGTTTGTGCAGAAGCATACACTTGCTCGAGTTTATTGTTTTTTATTGAAAATATTCAAAGATATTTGATACACAATTAATTGATTCTTTTTTCTTTTTTTATTCTCTTTTTATTCACCGCAATGATTGCGGTGTCATGATTTCAATATTCAAAATAACTAAAAATAAAATGTTTTGCAACTTGCCCGTACTTTATTTTTCTTTTCACGAAATTTTGTATTTCTGAAAATCTTGATTTCGGAGTATAAACATATTTGTAAACCGTTTCTTTCTTCTTTTTTTTTTTTTTTTTTTTTTTCTTCTTAAAATTAAACTATTCGTTTAAATAAAAATAATTAAAAAACGAAACTATTACATTATTATCGTACGATAAACAAATGATTTTATATTTTATACCATAATTTTTAATAATATTATATTTTACAAGAATACAAATTTCGATAAATATTTCTATTGTCAACAGTTTGTAATAAAACACAAGAATTTGGAAAATAATATAAAATTAAAAAGCCTATTAGTATTTTTTAAATTAAGGGATAACTCAACATAATAATTAAATTTATGTTTGAATTCATATTAATTTTTTTGTTAATAAATTTAGATTTCAATGTTTTTAATCAAATTTAGTAAATATTGTTGAGGTTTACCACAACCTAATTTTTACATTCTACTTTAGTCTTTATATTTTGAATCTAACAGTTAAATTTTCTCTTTTTAAGAGATTAATATTTTAACATTTTATTTAAATATTTCAAATTTACAAAAAATTAATTAATATTTTGATAAATTTATTCTTTCTCGGCAATAATAAGTCTGTTCAAAACTTTTTTGTACTAAAGATCTTTTATGTACAGCGTATTAAGTTTCATGAAATTATTGACAAAACTTTTTTAAGAAACTTGCGGCAATTTTCTAATTAATGACCAAGTAGTTGCTTTCAATTTAATTATTTAAGTATATGCTTGAAACAAAGTCATTATTCTAAAGCATTTATTTATTTGTATTGTTATGTGGTTAAAATGTATAAAACTTTAGTTATTATACCACAATAATTAAAAATATCCTTTATTTAAATTTATGATTAGACATAATAAATACATCGCTTTATTTCATAATTTTCATTATCATAGATTTATTTATGAAAGAAGTCGTTATCAAATACTTATCAAGGAAACATTATTTATTTATTAATAAAAAACATTAATATTATTAACAAAAATATCATTATGAAATTAACAAAAAATACAATGGAAAATTTTTAGTAAAAAAAAATATCCAAACAAGCTTATCATCGGCAAGAAAATATAACATTTTTATTTACTTTTTATTATCAAAATTAATCGTTTATGGAAGCTTATTAAGAAATATTTTATATTTAATTAAATTTATATTTAAATTGATACTTAAAAATAACATATATTAAAAATTAATGTTGCTTTATCTCTGTTTCTTTAATTTTCAATAACTTTTTTTCATGCTTTTACCTTAATCATAATCTAAAAGTATAATGTTTAAATGAGTATTCAATCAGTAATACATAATTGGTATGATAAATTCTTTCTTTTGATACGAACTTCAACCAGTGACACAATAAATAAAAAATTCTTATAAATTGATTTAAAAGTTATTTTTGGTTGGTGATAAAGTATTTTTGAGAAGGACTAATTTCTCGGAGGAGTGAAAATTTAAATATAAAAAGTACTTCGAAATTGGACTAAATCATCAATACACATTGAAAGAAATCCAATAGTGAATGTGTGTGTGTGTAATATAAAGAAAGTGCCATTTTATCCGATTGTAACTTATCATTGAATTTATCTATTTTCTTTCATTATGAATTGCGGTTAATTTCCAATATCGAATTTGGATGTCATCCAATAATTTTAATTATATTATATAAATATAATTTATTAAAAGGGTGCTTACACACCGTATACACGATCAAAATCCTTTTATCTAGTCTTTCTCTATTTATTAAAATTAATAAAATACTATTGAGAATACGTAAGTGAAAGAAATTATTCGATGTATTTAGATATATTTTTTTAATAAATAAATATTTCAATATCATTATATTGCGTACATAAGAATTTCTCTTCAAAGAAACTATTATAATGTTCAAATTAAAAAATGAATCATTTCTTAACAATTAGAATAACTTTTATCGATTATTTTTGTTTAATAAATGTTCGGTTTTCATTTGTACGAGATAAACATTATGTTGTATATTGAAATAATTCGTAATGTGTTTTTAATATTTGTGTTAATGATAAAAAATTAATCTGTATAAAACGATATTAATTAAAAAATATATTAATGTACAATTTATTTTATTCACTGATTCTTTTTTATACGTACCTGAATGTATTCAATTGTTGACTTGCATCGATTTGATATTCTAACTGCAGTACTAAATTTAATTTAATACAGATGTTGAATGTTATTTATACAAATAAAATAAAATGTAAAATACATTTAGAAAAATATTATTTTAGGCTTAAATAATTTAACTCCAACGATTAATTAAAGATTAAGAATTTTACGCTGAATAGTTATGAAATATTTTTCTAATTTTTATATATGAAAAAGAAAAAGAAATAAACAGTTTAAATTTTAAATATACAATAAAAAATTACACAATTTTAGTGATTTTTTATTGTATAGATGTATGTATATTTGTAAAATAGATCGCTTCTTTATTTTAATACTGTTACATATATATTATATAATTCTATAAGTAGTTTATAATTGTTAGGTTAATTGCCAACCAAGTCTGTCCTAGGAAACATAATTGGATATCTGTTATCTTTTGTTAGTTTAATATTAATTTAATAAATATACAAATAGGTATTATGTGATTGATGCTTATATATAATATTATATATATATATAAAGGAATATTGTATATCAATCAAATGAATAACTGAAATAAACTTTTTATGCAAAAAGAAAAGAAGGGAAATCAGTAGAAATGTGTAAAAATCTATTAAAAATTGATGAAAGAAAAGTGGCAAGTAAAAAATGCTTTAAGAAAGCAAAAAATATAAAAGTAAGAGATTAAAAGAAATTAAAAGATTTTGATTAGTATAAGGTTACTAAAAAAAAAAAAAAAAAATTATCGAGAAATAAAATTGAAAATAGAAAAAGATATTGAAAGAGGTTATAAAAATTAAAAGCAAAATAAAAAGAAGAGCCTTGAATTTTGAAGCTTGATTCCCTTCGCTTTTAGCATGTATAAAAATGTGGAAATAATTTAACATTTTAGATAAACAAATAAGTATAAAAAATAAATTATTTCGTAAATATTGGATATAAAATTGAACGTTGATGAAATAAATAGACAAGAGAATACACAATTCATTATATTATTATAAATCAAAGTGCAGCAAATTTAGTTTTCAATAATTTCAATTACATAAAGATTGATATTCCAAATAATAGCATTTAACGTTAATTACCTTGAATATCATTGTGTAAATTATATTAAATGTATTTTATCAATTATGTATATTTATATATTATTTTAATTTTAGTATCAATTTAAAAAAGTTTGTTTGTCAATTGTTAAATTGTTTAAAAGTATTGTGTGGTTGTGCTTTATACGTAAAATAATATTTAGAACTAATTTTACGAAATTTATCCTAATTTGTATTTTAGTATTTTTTTAATTTTATAATTAAAAATATGATTTTATAAAATATGTCATTTATAGTTAATAAATATTTTATTCATTATTTTTAAGAAAAACATGAAAATATTGTTTATGTTGAATTTATTAAAATATAGTTTTAATTAATTTTACGAATATAAAATTAAGTTTTATAATTAATATAAAGTGATTTTTATTTTAATAAATTTACAATAATTGGGTACATTAAAAAGATTACCATTAAAAAGTTGTTTTTTTTTTTTTATCCAATACATAAATAAGGTATTGTTGTTATTGCTACTATAGTATTAAAATCTTTTTTTTATTTTTTGAAAAAGAACGATTAATTAATTTCAAATGTTTATTTATTAAAAATTATTGTTAAATAATTGTTAAAAGAATGTTTATTTTATAATTTGATATTACAATAATAGAATTTTTATTATAAACAGTAACTTAAACTAGAAAATATAAATTATATATTTGTAAACATTTTATTTTGTTTATATAAAACAATGAATTATAATAAATGTAACTTTCATATTATACATACTTAAAAATATAAATAAGGTAATAAAATTTGTTAATTAATATAATCATTTAGTATTAACATTACAAAGAAAATTACAAAATTAATATTTTTAATTCATAAAATTGAACGATATATAATAATAAGTTAAATTTATTTCAATGAAGATATTTGATTAATTTAATTATAATTTTTTTGGCAATCACTTTTTGTTGTTGTATGTTAAATATTTAAAAAAATATAGAATGTTCATATTATATTGTACAATCGATATGTCAATATGAAAGATAGCTTATGACTATTATTTTATTATTTATTAAAATTATTATTTAAAGACTCAAGTTTCATAATTATAGTATTTCCCCATGTTTGTACTTAAAAAATTTGTTTGAGATAATGTTGATCCTTAACGTTAATATTAATATGTGAATAATGCAAAACCAGAAATATTATTTATAAAGTCTTGTTTTTGCTATATAATATATGCTTGCGAATATTCACAATACTTGTATAGTTTGTTTGTCCAGCGCTTTATGTTGATTGGCACATGAATGTTACAAATAATATAAATGATAGAATTACTCAAAGTTGATTGTTCACATGTCCATCTCAAATTGTTCGGAAGCGTCGTCATTTACTGACACATCTGTAATTATAAAACAATGATATATTATTTAAGACTTTATTTTTATTTATTTCGGCATCGTAAAAAATATATTAAATAAAAAAAAAAAAAAAAACGAAGTTTACAAGTATTTTAAAATGGTATGCAATTAAAATAACAATTTATTTTTTTAAATAGTTTAGAATGCCAAAGAATGCTCTCACAACTGTTACTACATTTCGTTACAACATTTAAAAATTCCATATTATATGTGTTTAAGTAATTGTGAATAATCCAATAAAATTGTAGCAATTATACCAAGTATTCATGGTAATGTTTGTGTAAATAGTTAATTAATAATCCAAACTCAAACCTTTGGTTGGTGGGGTTTGTGACTTGATGGGTACGGAGGAAGTTCCCTTGAGAAGATTTGTTGGTATGGAAGGCATGTTTTTCGGTGGTGTCCGTGAAATCGGTGAATTCCGAAGATTCATAAGAAAAGCTTTTTCGTAAACGATCCTCGTACCTGCACAACATCATTTATACCAATACATTTATTTGAAATTTCGATGTCTACGTAATTTGTTGTTTCAATACATAATTGCATTCAAGCTAGTCAACTAAAAAAGTAGCAAATTCAATACCTTTAATATTCAAATTCGAAAAGTTTTTTTTGCCGAATTCTAACAAGATTTATATAATAATCTTATCATATATCCAAAATATACTCAATATTTATTTTTCGTTGAAAGGTAAATTTTTTATACGATAATAGGCTAATAGATAAGAAACATAAATTTTGATGAAGGGTACTGTTACATTACTTACAGGAAAACTTTCCAACTTACATTGTTAGGATATATTAAAAAAAATATTTTATTTCTTTTACGTAGACTGTAATTATTAGTTTTATTTTAACGACATGCTATTTAATGTTGATGATTTAATGATGTAAAAAATTGTTATTATTGTTTGTAAATACGCTAATATAATATAACAATATAACATAAATGACGACACCATGTCTTATTAATGACCTAATAAATAATGCTTATTCATATAGTTAATTAATTGCAAAAATAAATTGACCAATTATTATAACAAAAATAATATCACATTAATGTTATTATTCGATATTGAAAGTTATAATGTTAAGCCAAATATTCAAGCATGTAAAGCATGTGTAAATTCTTTGAAAAATGAAAATTATATATTATGATAAAATGTAAGTAAAGTATTTATTAAGTATTATATTTCAAAAAAATTATGCATATTATTCTATTTTCCCATGTACATATAAATCAAATATTATTTATTATGAGCAGCTACTTAACCTTCACCATGCTACTGTGAAAAAGAAAGTTCATAAAAAGAAGTATTAAAAATATGTGCAAAAATGAAATGTAAAATATCAATCATACTAGTAATTAAATGAAAAATTTGTTCTGAATAATTATAGAATTTATTTACATAAAATATAAAGTTATCATTATATATTGGGAAATTATGTAAAATATACTCATGGTCGAATAAAAAAAAAAAAAAAAATATATAAAGATGAGAGTAAAATTAAATGATTCATTCAGTATGGCTTTAATAACATAACATTTTGGAAAACAGAAAAGGTGAAACGCGTATTTAAAAAATTGTATACAAAGAAAATTTTAAATTGTCAGTTTTAACAAGAAGCTCATTATTACAAGTCCTAAATAGCAAATAAGTTTTGGAAGTAAAGGAATAAAAATTTCGGACACAACACTCGTTTGCTGTTGCCCATTTTTCTACATTCATTTAAAGAGAAAGTAAAAAACATTCATATTATCATACTGAACCGAATTTTAATTTAATCAATACACATTATTCAATGTACTTTAATTTTTACCTAAATTTTTTAATTTAATTTTAAAAACAAACATTTTTTGCATCAAATTTTATTTGCTTTAATATTAATATTATTTTATTTCTATACATATATATTTATATGTGTTTGTCACTAAAATTATTAAATCATATATCGTGATAATTGTAGATTGATAATGTCAAAAATATTTAGATATCATCACCCTTTTTCATTGAATAATTTAATTTATTTATAAATTATTAATAAAGCATAGGAATGTACAGATATTATTAATATATCGAATATAAAAAAGAATCATTCAATATCATTATGACTATCATTACTATGTAATCATAGATATAAAGTAAAAGGAATTATTTAATACACATGGTTACATATAATAATATCAATAAATATACGATAAAGTCAGAAATAATCATAAAATAATTAATTATTTAAATTATTTAAGTTAATTAAATCAGTCAATACATAATCTACAAAAAAGTGTTGAATTTTTAATAACATATTTTCTTTGATGATCCAAACTTATCAGTTTTTTTTATAAATATGGATTATTATCTTTATTTATATTAAATTTGATAATTACATAGTAATTTACTGAATGTAGTGGCCTTTTTACAGTATCTATCTTTCTAACCTTATTAAATTATATTTTTATATTTATATCATGGTATGAAGTTCAATATTTTCGAGAATTCTAATTTATATTCTGTTTGTGTCATTCTCGACCTAATTTTTGTTCTTATATTGAATTTTGAATGAGTCAGTAATTGTATTACTAAGCACTGTAGCACTTTTTTTTATTATTTTTTAGTTTACATTTTGCTGCAATGTTTTCTCTTACAATACTTAGTACAATATATTTATGTATATTGTCATTTTACTTAAAACTTTTCTCTAGTTTTACCTGAAAATACTTTTAACTTATTATATATCAGGAATAATAATTTCAAATTTAAACTAAAATTTGATGATTTTTATATAGTCGAAATAGAAAATTTTGTAAAAAATAAAGTAAAAAAAAATTTTCATTATTGCCATTAGCTTGTGGTAATTATGTTAATTTACAAATAGTAAAATAAATTAAAATGTTATTATTTTAAAAATATTTTTACATGAAAGAGAAATTGAGTTTGAAAAGAAATTAAATTATAATTATTTTTCCTGTGCCATTTTTCTATGTTTATGAGGAGAGAATTTAAAAAAGTTCTTATAATTTTATATATAATGATCGAGTTATTATTGATCATTATTCATTAATTTTTTTATTATTTTTTATTACTTTCATATATATTCATATATTCTGCTATTAATGAATTCAAATTATTTCCTATGTCATAATTTTTCAAAAAATGAAATGAATTCTTTTAATTTTTAATTACTTATTGATCCATCTTGAAGATTCGATCACTTACGCAGTTTATCAGCTATTAAAAATATTAAAAAAGATTCCATTTTTTAAACGGAAGGTATATGACATTAAAACACGAATATGTAAAAGCTCTTTTTTTAATCTCTTACATTATCAGGTGATTTTTTAGTAAGTGTTGGTAGATTTAATATTAATTGCAAATGCACATTATTTATGCCTGCCATTTTCATATTTTTGTTTTATTAATTACCATCATTTTATAATTTTTTAATAATTATTATTTTTTAATTTTCTGATTTAATTTTGAGTAGAGTTCTTATTTTCTACAATTAATCTCAATTTTTAACGGTATAAATAACAACTTTTACATTAAATTATTACAATTGTTATTCAAATTTCAATAAATAATTTAATTATAAAAAAACTTACAAATGTTCATACTCACAATGTAAATATGTAAATAGTTTTTATTAACTTTAGAAAAAAATTGTTAATAATTATAACATATCAAGAAAATAAATATTTTTTATTACTTGTATATGAATACTAAATTTAATAGAACAATCTATGCTATATAACAAATAAAAAGATCTATGTTTTGTATAAAATATTGCAGAAAAACATATTTTTTTAATATAAATTAATTATACTCTAAATAAAGAATTGTTTACTTTATAAGCATTCAATAAAATAATTAAATAGCTTAGTTAAGTATAATTTATCAATTAAATATTATTTTAAATACAAAATGTTTAAATTTTTCAATACTTCAAAGTAAAAATATTTTATAATCAACAAAAAAATCAAATGTTTTTATATAATTTTATTGATAATAATAAGGCAATTTCAATTTACATTATAATTATAAAAATAAACATATCGATATATGTCAAAATCATTGAATTTTTAACCGAAAATGAAAAATTTTTAATTAAATTAAGAATATATTCATAATTCAAATAGTTAACCTATTTACTGTATACACGTACAAACACACACATACATACAAATTTTAGTTAATTAATATAGCTAATGGTTTTCAATTACCTTTGAGACCATTATAGATTGAATCTACCGTAACAGCAGCATTTTTGCAGTAAATAGTAATTTTATAAGTAAATTTATCAACAAAACAATATCAATCATTGAATATAAAGTTGTAAAATTTCAAAAAATGATTTATGTACCTGTAAAACGAAATTTTTGTATTAAATTAAATTTTGTTCTTACTTAAATAGGTATTTTGTTAACAAGTTGGCTTATATTTTAATTAAATTCCGTTTGATACATTATAACGGGCTTTTTCTTCTACACCATTTAATTATTATATACTGTATCCCTTGAAAAAAAAACAAAAAAATTGGTTAACATAAAGTCTGAAATATTCATTGTATCAGAAATAAGATCCAAAATCAGCTTCAAACAATAAGTATTGTAAGGCTATTTGTTTTCATGCATTGCAACTATGTTTCATCAATTTTTTTTTTTTTTTTTTTTTTTTTTTAATCAATTTTTATTAAGCTTGTGTTGATTCATAGTTTAACTACTCACTTTATTGATGTCATTTTTTGAAAGTGTCATTTTCATAAAATTTAAAATCTAAAAAAGCTCTAAGCCGTATAACATTCTATGAAACAGGAATGTAAAACGTAGTCGTAAATCAAATACGAATGCAGTATTATGAATATTATCATTTGACTATTAATGTACGTTAATATATGCATGTACTAGTTCAATAACTATGTAGATTGAAAAAAAATTAATGAGTATTTGATTCACAGATCCAATTGATAATATTTTAAAGAATCTTTTAAAATTGTTATTCTAATAATATTTATTTAATAATCACTTGCCTTAATTTATAATATTATTAATATTCGACAATATTGTTATAATTTTATCAATATTCGTTGAAAGAAGAATTTCTTTTCATACAGTAAAATTTTATATTATTTAACTATTTTATTTCAAATTATCATTTTTTCATTATTTATATGTGTTTTTATCGAGTACCTTTTAATTGTTTAAAAACATATAGTTACATAGAGCTATATTTGTCAATATGATAAATAAGAAAAAAAAAAAATTTCAATGCTAATTTCAAATAAAAACAAAGCCGAATTCTATTTTCAGTGATGTATTAATTATTTTAAAAATGACGAATAGTCTAATAAATTTTATTAGACTAATTATATTAATAATTATACTAATAAAGCGTATTGTAAAAAAATTTCTCAATTGTGTATTATTCAAAATTTAAAAATAAAGAATAAAATTTTTGTATCTTGAGTCTATCGCAACCACATTATATTATTGTTTAGTGTTTCATGCAAACGTTTCAGTTTAAAATTTTTTACAAATGCATACGGTTAATAATGTAGAGATAATCCAACCCTGATATATAAAACAGGTGGGCTAAAAGTGAAGTTTGATTAACGAACTATGGAAATTACCAATTTGACCAAAAATAAAATAATTTAGCCAAGAATATTTTCCATCGGTTCCATCGGTTCCATCAGTTCCATCAGTTTCATCGTCCTCCAACTAACAAATAACTAACTCGATCAATTCTCAGGATAGGAAAAATAATTTTTTTTTCTGCTCTACTCGGAAGATCCGGGGGGTCGGTCGGGAAACACCAAGAAGATTCAGGGGAGCGTTCGCCGAGCGCCACATGACGTCGTCTTGCTGAAAGCTCGCATAAGCCTTGCTCTCACTCCGTAGGTCACGATGGTCCATGGATGCTGCATGCTCTTGTTGCTATGCCTTCTCCCAGTAATATTTCTTTCAAATATTTACTCGCTAAACCAACACTTATCACATTTAATTCGCCTAATTAGCCGTCTTTTCAAATTTGCACAAGTTAAAAAACAACAACTACAACAACAACAAAAAATCACACACACACACAAACAGTTTGATTAATATTAATTTTTGTCCAAAATTTCAATTGCAGATTTAACTTGAACATGTTCGTCGTTAAAAAAATAATTTTAACACGTACACAAATACGTATCACACGAAAATTCACATTTGTTTTTCATTTCATTTTCTTATTAATAATCAGTAGTTTCACAAACCAATATGTACTGAAAGTATACGCTTTAAATAAATTCATGAATACATTATAATTTTTTGGATTTCATAAATTATGTGCACGTGTACAATTTTTTTGATTTTTTTAATTATTACACGTATTATCAATTAAAAATTTATTTTTTATTATATCTTATTATATTTTTAATGCAATATTTAATCAATATTATTGTTACATATTCATTATTGAAGGAAAATTGATTATAACCGACTCCATATGTTACTGTTTTAATTGTTTAGATCCACATTCAATTCGATTTACAAAATTATTTATACTGTAACTCTTAAATTTAATCCATAATATTAATTTTTGATGATTTCAATACATTAAATAGTTCTTGATTCTATTTTATATATGCTTTGTAATAAGTAGAGATATATTAGGAAATAAGATAGATAAGGATAAAATACGAATGACGGAATAAACAGAGAGACGACGAGTAAGACAGAAAATGGAACAAATTAAACAAGAGATAAAATAAGAAATCAAATTTAATAGCTGGATAAGGAATAATAATGTATATATGTGGGCCTAAATTAATTTGTAAGGTTAATTGCGTATTATAATTGTTTATTGAAATTAAAGATGCTTATATTAATAAATTGATTAACAGTACATTGTTTAATATTTAAATGCTAATTAATGCTCATGTTTTTATACTCGAATTACAATGTAGTGATTTTTAATATATATATTCATTGTAGAGAAACTTTTTCACTTTTCCTTCGTAAGTAAGATTTAATTAAAAATTTATTTTGATTATATAGTCATTTAAAACTAATTTTATCAATATTATTAAAAAAATTATGGTTACGTACAAAATTATTGTAATAATAATAAAATTTAATAGCGATTGTATTAAAAAAAAAATGATTTTAAAAAAATCAATATAAATTGATTATAAATTATTATTATCAATTGTTATTATCATTTGTTATATTAAAATATATAATTTAAGTAATTTTTTTGTCATTGATTAATGCATGTTAAGGACCTCTTAATTTATTTTGCTATGTAGATATTTAATAATTCCGATAAATTGAATTTTATACTACGCGCAATTATTATTTCGTCATTTTAAATTAAAATGTTTTCAATTCAGTTTTAAAACAGTAGGTAGTCCATTATTAAAGCATATATATTAAGTAAATATGAGTAAAATTTTTTATGATTATGCCTATGCATAATTAAAATATATTTACTATTTTTATTAATTTCAGTTATTACAGAAAGTAAATTCCGATTAATGAATTTATTTTCTCAATAAGTTTAGTATAAAAAACAAAGATTGATTTTTTTATGATACTATAAAAATTTAACTAGCTAGACTTTCTCTGATCGATAGAAAAAGTAATTTAAATATCAAGCAATTATTGTACCTCAAAATATTCTGAAAGTCATGTTTAAACATATAATTATAAAACTTTTAGGTAAATTAATTTAAATAATAAATTCACTAAATTATATGAGAAAAACATATTCGATATCATTGACCAAATATTCATTTAATAAAAAAACGTCCATACAAGATAACTTTAAATCATGAGGATAATGTATTTAAAATGTAATTTAAATTTTTCCTTTTGAATGTAACGATACGCGCGGGCGCGCGCACACACACACACACACACACACACACACAAAATATTAAGAATAACAAGATGAACTTGAATTAATTGAATAAATTAGTTTAATAATGTAATTAAAATTACGTATTATGTGATTAAATATTTCAGAATTAAAAAAAAAAATAAATTAAAAAATGTTATTTATAAAATCTACAGATAGTAGTTTCTAAATTCAACAATACATAGAAAAAATTATCCATGTATGATTATTTAATGATAATATTTTAAATTCATACATATTCGTACAATCACGATAAAATATTATCTTTTGTAAAACGAATCATTTATAAAAAGACTGTTATGATTATTACTGATAATTTGTAGCTAAACTAGCTAAATATTTTTATTTTATATACAAAAATAAATCTTTATTTAAGGATTATATTATTTTTAGTCATTAGTGAGTTTATCTGTTTTTATACCGAATATGAACGTTTTAAAATAATCTATTAAAAGTCATATCATATATTTAAAAATACATATATGAAAAAAATTTAATATTTAGTATGCACATTTATTTTATCGTATTCTTTAAAAAAAATTAATAATATTTTAAACTCATATTAAATGAAAATTTGAAAAATTATATTCTGGAATTTCCAATATAAATATGTAAATATAAATACATTAAATGGATATAAAATGATTTTTAATTTTAATAAAATTAGTAAAAATACTGTCCTAAAGACATGATACCACTTTCTATTATTTTTAAATTTTTATCTAATTTATTCTAATTTAGAATTTAAAATCATATTCATATATAACTAAAAAATACTTTCACTTAGTTCTTTAAGTATGATGATTTTTTTTAAGAGAGAAAATAAAAATGTATATGATATTATAAAGTATATGTTAATAGTATATTGATTTTATGATCAAATACTTTTATAAATGATATTTTAAAATATAAATAATCTTTAATAATGTAATACTTATATATTATTACAGGTCTTAGTTTACATTTATATTATTTTTCTGTATTTTATTTATTTCATGGTTCGAAATAATTTTCGTAAATTTATCAGAAATGTTTAACAGAGGAAAGTATATGAATAATGCAAAAATAACAAGCTTATGGATATATTTCAGATAAGATCAAAAGTATTAGTCTGGTTACTCACGTGTTTACTACTTTTTTTATAATTATGTAATCTCGTCCAATTTTTTTCATCGCTCTTTATAATCAATACATTATGTACAATATATTTATAAATTATAAAGCTTAAAATTTCATTGACATAAAATGTCAATAATTAGTATATTTTGTTTTATATTTCATTTCATATTCTTCGCATTCATTATAAAAATAATGTAATATTATTAAATTTAAGCAATTTAAGTAATTTGTAATAGAATTGAAAATTGAAATTGAAATTCTGAATTGAAATATTTTTAATATTTAGTTATTTTAAAACGATATTAAATATTTAGTTATTAGATAATTCTAGTTATTTACAAATTTTGTGTTTTTATCAACCTTGTAGAATGAGTAATATATTTATAAAAATATATAATAAATGGTTTTAATATGTCGATTATAATTAGAATACGAATAATTGAAATAAATACAATTTAATGAAAGGTTACCATTAAACATAGTATTTATTTATATAAAATCTAATGATTAATTTTTAAATAATAATGTTTGAAAAAAGAATTTTAAATCACTGAATTTAGAATATTATTTTGACATTTATACCAGTATTTGTAAGAAACTTGGCATTATTGTATAATTTCAACGAAATGTTTCAATGAAATTATACAATAATAAGAATTACACGTGTACCAGACGTAAGAAGAAGACATGTTTTCGTGATGTTTTAATATTTTTTAAAAGTAGAGTAACTTATGAATTACTATATATATTTCTTTGTTTTAAATAGAAATAATTTTTAATAAATTTTATTTTGAATGAGATTGTGAAACAATTTTTATTCCCTTTCGGCAATTAGTGAGTGAGATGAATAATTTTAAACTGCGCAAGCTATTTCGTGCTTGAGAAACACTAGAGTATGTTTAAAATTTCTTTTAAAAATGTTGTTATTTCTTTGTTGTAGGTGTTTGGATAAAATAATTAAGCCTTAAATTTGAAAATTCGATTCGAGTCTGGAAAAGTAGCGATCGCGAGTTATCGATTGAGCAATGCGAACGCAATTCGAATGCGCGCACGAGGAGATTCGAAAATATTGGAAAATAAAATAAAGCATGGACTAACCTCCCGGTGTGGTGGAGTAAAGCGTCCCCCCAGGAGTCGAGGAGTAGTCGGAGGGCAGTTGATTGGGGTTTTGGATGACGATGCTCTTGGTCGCGGGTATGGTCTGGCTCTGCGTGGCCTGCCTGGCAATCGGAGATGCCGACATCTTCCCTCCAACTCTTTGTATTCAAACTCTTTGTATAACCTCGAGTCGTCTGCGTGTGCAGTCGTGCACTTGCTCAGGAGGGAGCTTAATACAGGGGGGCTGCTCGTACGATAGCGCGACAATTCCCAGGAGATGGTGCGGGCGAACTCCGAGCTGTCGAGGATGCCGCGCGGCCTGTTGCTCTAAAAGCGGAGTCTGGCTCTGAGGTGCGTTTTTTGTGTTGTGAGGTCGGGGGAGCGGAGCACGTTTCGCCTCTTGTGTCGTGCGACGCACATGCACGGAATAATGCGTAGTGCCAGTGCGCCTGCGCACGCGCGAACCCTGCCGACTTTTGGGTTTAGTGTTTATTGCTGGTGACTCGGTATCGTCTGCTGCGTAAAATACACAAACAAAACCGAGTCGTGTGACTGAGCGAATCCAGACCCAGACTCCTGCCACCACCACCAGTCCGAGATCAAGATCTCCTACTATTACTATTCCCCTCTATATACACGTGTTTTAATATACTCCAAAACAATTTTGGCCGCGCTTTACAATTAGCCACACCAGATCCTCGAGCACCCCAAACTTTTCTTTTCATTCACTTTTCCCTGGCTTTGTTTAGCTTTATTTACCCCTTATTAGATGATCCCCACGCGTAAAACAATATTATAAAAAAACTGTATTGATCAAATTTCTTGTTTGAATGGAAACATTTTTTTTTAAGTTGTCACAAGAATATTCCAGGCTGATCCTCTTTTGCGTTTTTTGTATAAAGAATTATGTACCCTTTTGCATAATCCTATGAACATTTTATCATATAATCGATATATTATATGTGGCATTTTCTTAAATTTTGCTTTTTTACAACCAGCCATTAAATTTCTATCCGTAATATATTTTTTATTACAATACAATGTCTTCTTATTTATATTAAAGAAACATTTTCTTATTTTCGTGTCTTTTGTTTTGAATTTAAGAGTACGTAAACTATAATTGTATAAAGATCCAATAAAATATTGCTTAATATTATTTTATTCATACATATATATGCTATAATTAATTTTTCATTTAAATGATTAAAACTACTTTGTACATTTTATGTTCTCTAATGATCTACAAATATTGATATATTCACAGAATTTTTAATTATATATAAATATTAATAATTGATAAAAATTAAAAAAATATTTCTATGCTAATAGGCGAAATTTGCAAATAAAAATTAAAATACTAAAAAATGTTTTTTTTTAATATACACATGATGATATGTAAATGTTTTTTATAAATTTGTTAAAGTTTATTGAAAAATAAATAAGCTACTGTAAAGCAATATAAAATATGTAAGAAAACGGATCTAAATACATATTTAAATACATGTTTATTTAAATACATGTTTTAATTTTTGCTTTTTTGATTTATAATAATTCTTACTATAATTTTATTTTACGGTATTTTGTAACATGTAAATTTTATTTTGTTTTGATTAAATGAAAAAGGAATCGATATACAATATATTTTTAGGCAAATATTTAGAATGAAATAAACGAATTTAGAATTACTATTAAAAAAAATATTACTGTATACAATTTTTATAATCCAAATGAGATATAAAAATTATACTTGTGTACATAAAAAATTTTGAAATATTTTAAATGAATTCCTCTTGTATATATACAAGTTCACATTATATTCTTCTGGCATTAAAATAACTATTTTGACAATATTTTTACGAAAATGTTCAAAATATAATAAATTAAAATATTAAAAAGTACAAAATAATGTATTATTGATTAATAAAAAGAGCATAATATGATAATACGTTATAATAAATAAATTAAAGATAGAAAATACCTTTTTTGTATTTGATGAATATAAATAAAGGAGATATTTTTATGTGTACATTATATAATAATTGATTATGAAGTGCATAAAAGAAAATAATGAAATGGTATGCATAATATTTATTAATGTTGTCTAAATTGTTTTTACAAATTTTAATTATAATTTTATTGTCATTTGTTTTTTTTTTGTAATAATTACATTTTTTTATTATACATTAATTTTAAAAAAATTGAAAAATATATCAAATAAAGCGACACTAGCTTTCGATTAGCTACACAACTGTCGGTTCCCTAATATTTGGGTTGAATGTAAGGGTTTAAATTAATATATACTTGGTTTGTACGAAAAGTATCGAGGGTTACTTTTTTTTTTATTTTTTAACCGCTATTTCGGGAATGTCGGAAAATGCGCAGTAAAGTTTTGTCTATTATCCCTTTTTTGTTTTTATTATTATTATTATTATTATTAGAGCGGAAGGATTTTACTTCACACGAAGGGTGTCTTTCAATTTTTTATTTATTGCACGATTAACTGTCAGTAAAACTGGAACAGCTTTAGACGATTCTTTTGTTTACGACTTGGCAAAAACCCCGTACAGATTTTTAAATGTTAAAAAAGGTTTTTGAAAGGTAACTGTATGCATGTTTTGATAAATTCTAGGTGTCGATGATTATCCTAATCCTTAAATGACGGTGTAAATTCAAACTTTTTTATGCACGAGCTCGGTTTTAGAATAGATTCGGGCTGCTTTTTGGTGATGGCAATGGGGATAATCGGTGACCTTTTTAAAAGTCTCTAATAGCATTTTATAAAGCTGCAAATAAATTTTTACTGTGTAAAATTTTTTTATTATACGATCCATCGCGTGGTGTTACAGAACGGAAAACACCCTTCCCTTGAAATAAAATCCTGTCGTTCTAATGGTTAAAAAATTAAAAAAAAAAAAAAAAGGGATAAATAGAAAAAACTCTCTTGCACATTTTCCGATATTCCCGAAATAGCTGCTTAACAAAAAAAACAACCCCCCATACTTTTCGGACAGATTATGTATTATATAGGTTAACCTGTGCTGCCACCTGTAATGCTATATTTCCCGCTGTCAGTTTAAATATAAAGTCCATTTATTCTAATCTAATATTTTATAATGAAGAAGTATTTGTAAAAATTAACTAAACATTAAAACTTAATATCATCTGTATTTTTATTTATAATCTTTAATTAAAATTTATGTATAACTAATGTAAACAAATTTCATTTAACAAACTAATTGTAAGTGTTCTGTACTAGTAACGTAAATGATGAATAAATTTATTTTAAATTATAAATAGATAATGATAATATTAATATTGAAATTTATTAGGAATGAGTAATATGAAGTTACTTAAATTTTAATATAAAAAACTATTTCACAATGTTAAAAAAATTGAGGCTTCTTTAAAACCAAGCAAATTGGATGGTAGATAATTTTCGAAACCAGAAAGAAACCTCAAAATTTAGTTCTACAACGAATACATTTTATATAATATTTTGTATTATATTTATTCATTCTGCTGCTAAAAAATAAATATTTTTAATAATTTTATCAATTTAGTTTAAAATTTTTAAATAATACGATTAAGAAAATTTGTATAATCAGAGGCGAATAAGTGAAGCAAATATAAACGAGTGGCTCCCTCTCTATGATTTTAAAATTAGCGCGACAATTTATTAATATAAAAATCTGAATCTAACTTATCATGAAATCAAAATTATCATAAAATATTAGAATACAAATCTTTTTTAAGAAATTTTATTTACTGCTGTTTTTAGTTGATATACCAGAGTTAATATCATTATTAGAAATATTAATATTAATATAATATAAATATTAATATTAATAAAAATATAAATATAATTAATGGGTGCAACACATACAAAAATAAATTATAAATAATAATATATAAAAATTATATTATTTAAATAGAGAATAATATTAATGAATATTTTATAATTTAGTCTATTTTAATACCAAAATATTTTCATAAAAAATAGTAAAATTTCTTTTTTTATTTTTAGTGTTTACCTATAAGTTTCTTATTCAATGGAATCAGGAATATTTCTTTTGGGATCAAAATCAATAGTAGATTTGTTCAGTAAACTTATGGATACTTAAAGTTTAATTGAATACTACATTGAAAGAAAATTATATTAAAATATAATAGAAACATACAAAATGGAAGATATTTTTCAATGGTGTCATGAAGGTAATGTGATGCAAGTTCGTATTTGGTTTAATGTTATTGAACTTGATTTGAAAAGTTTTTCAAATAAATATTGTTAATTAATGTTCAATGTTATATTACAAATAATTATATTACAATATTTTTTTTACAGATGACCATGAATTTGGTCCTCTTCATTGGTGTTGTAAACATCGTATAAAATTGACTGATTGTTTATCAGCAGAGTATTAATTATTAATGTATTAATGCAACATATAAGAGATATTAGATACATCGTTACATTTTTCTATTGGTAATATTTATAAAAATATTATGCAATTATTATAATTAAGACATATTGTATTTCAGATTTTAATTTATTTTATAATAATTCAATCTACTTATATTTATTTAGAAATACAACAAATGTAAATATTACAAATATGCATGAGAATACACTCTTTATTATGTATGTCTTGAAGTGATCATACTGTTGCTTATGAATTAGTAACAGTTGGTATCAGTTGCAAATTAAAATAAAGTTATCTTTGGATTAAGCTTGAGAACCATGTGCCAAACAATGAAATGATAAAGAAAAAAATGAAAATAACAATTTTGAAAAATATAATTCAAAAAATATTTCTAAAGCTTACTTTAGAGTTTAGATGCGAATTAAAAAAGATTCAATACAAAAATCAAAATTATCTTGGTCTTAAATAGAAGCTGTAAGTTTAAAGTTAATACTAAAAAATTAATGAATATTTTGTGAAGAAAATATTAATTTATATTTATTGAAAAATGGGTAATGATATATTGACATATAAAAATTAATCCATTAAGGTTTATTTTGACATACACAAGTAGCTGTATATCTAAGTGGAGATGCATATAGAATGTTAGAAAAATAAAGACGATTGAAAAAATTCTAAGTATAAGATAATATTATACATGGTTTAATTAAAGATTTTAATGAAGAATTGTTTAAACTTTGAATATTTTCAAACCCAAATATATTTCTAGTTTTGAGAAATGTTTCATAATATATGGTACGAGGTAGTCAACATCATTTATTGCATGATGATACTGAAATTGTAGTTGATATTTCATGTGCTTTATTTTTAGGTCTTAATGCTGAAAAGGAAAGAGATTTTTACATGGTTTAAAAAGGCTAAAATAGTGTTGATTTTATTTGAATAATAAACATGTATGGTTAGTATTAAATATTTTAACAAATTGAATTACTATTTATTAATTCTATATAATATTAATTTGAATAGTTTGATAGAGTATTACAATACAAGTAAATATTACAGATTAAACTTTTTTATTTCATGAAGTTGATTCTATTATTAACCTACTTGGTCTTCAGAAATTTTGAAAAAAGATCTTTAAATACAAATTTAGAAGCTAGTGATATATAAAGCTTTATAATTTTACTGTGGGAATTTGCTACTAGAGAAGTGCCATTTACAGATTTATTATTGAAGGAATACAGAATGAAGGACTTTTTAATGTACATTATATTATTATATATATTATTATATATATTTTTTATATTAATTAATTATATTATTATATATATTTTTGGACAGGTTTAGAAGGTAAGGTTGGAATCTACAAGGAATTTCTCCACTCCTTGTAAGACTTACTTCAAAATTTATGTGAATGAATATTTAGAAGCATGTTCTTTTCTTGAAAAAATAAAACATTAAATATAATTACTAATCAAATAATATTTCAAAAATATTTATTATTAATAATTACTTCAAAGTACTTAAATAGAATATTTATAAAAACTTATTTATATTGTTTCAAATTTTTATTCAAAGTTATATAAAAAAATTTGAAAATATTTTATAATAAATATTTATTTGATATAATTTATATGTTAAAATATTAATTAAACGTTTATAGAATTTTTTTAATATATCCTGCCATAAAAATATCTATCACCATAATATATTTTGTGATTGTTTCATAAGCATTCCCTACAATATGGATAAAAAGATTTATCTTAATATTTATCAATCTATAAAAAATTATTGTCAAACAATTAACTATTTAATTATACAAACTGAACATATTATTATTATTATTATTAAAACGTATTTCAATAATTAAATGTTGCTTTAGTTTTCTAAGGGCAATTATTAATTCCAATTATATTGTAAGCTTAAAAATTACATGTATTCATTATGTAAGCAGATTCTTTTTTTTGAAAGAACTGCTTATTGTTTTTGAAAGTGTTAAGATAAAAAAAAGATTTATTTTGTTCACTAATGAAACGTTTTGATGTCTCATCAGGTCTTTGTAAAAGAAAAAAATTGTTTATATTAAACAAAGCTTACATAAAGCAGAATACAGATTTTATATTAATATAAAGTCACCTGTTCACGAAAGATTAAAAAAATTCCATAGACAGAAACGTAAGAGTCGAATTTGTAATTTAATGAAAATATGATTTAACGACATTTGTTGTAGTGAAAATATTAGTCTAAGTCACAGAAGATTAATTCGAATTCTGCCAGAGTCGTTTGTTGCCACTTTTCCCATTTAAGCTTGGATTCTCCTAGTCTAAGCTAAATAATGCAATATTATTGAAAGTGAATTTTGCGTTTCCTTCTAAGCTTCTTAAGCATTTTGAGTAGGTAAGTCTTCCTGCTCATTGATAGTATTATAGTAAATTTTAATATAATCATTTTTAAGATTAAATTTTGTGAATTGATTATTAATAAAAATATTGTCACCAAGATTGATGCACAATATTTCTGAAATGATTCTTTTTTTTTGTAATTATTTTCTGTATTACGAATTATTTATAAATTATTCTAGTCAATGCAATATTTATGAATATCCGAAAGGGATACATTTACTGTTATTTATGCTTTGTATGTTTATTTGTGTCGGAAGCTTGCAGCCTAGGTGATTGTATGTTATCATCCGAATCATTAATAACTAATAATTATTAATTATTAATAATTAATAATCATTAATCATTAATAACTCTACCGTCAAGGGCCGATATCGATTGATCTGAGCATTGGACATTCAAACCGAAATTCAAACCGAATATCGAAAGATGCGGGCCGCAAGTCGGCCATATTATGAAAATCGCGAAAATCGGCAAAATCACGTTTTAAGTTTTCTAACATTTTACGCGAGTTTTTACAGTGTTAGCTTCATAAGGAAAATCAAGCAACAGGTATGACAAAACAATTTATTTGAATCTTCAAAATATGCTTTTTCGATCCATATTGTAAATTGATAATAATTACCGTTAAATTTTAAAAATGACATTGGTGGCTATTTATTAGCAGATTTGAATAAATATGTTAACATTCAATCGCAATATATATTAATATTTCGTCGATGATTATAAGATGCAAGTAGAAAGCTTATATATACGACGAAATAAAGAATTATTTTACTTTTAAGGATATTCGAGCGCATGATATGAACGAATATAAAAATTTATCTTGATTGAGTAAGCGTCCAAAAATATTATAAAACATTGAAATGAAAATAAATCATAACAATAAATAAATAGATAAAATTATACTTGGATTACAGTTTAAGCATCACAACTACAGATATGGAATCTAAGCTTAATTGACTTTTAATTTTTAGTTTAGACTTTTAATTTTTAATTTAAAGTTTAGACGATCGCGACAATTGAAATTGAAGGAAATTTTAGTATCCATTATAAAACAAATTTGGATATTTTTAAAAAAGACTGTTGCTTTATTTTTTCTTTATAAACCACGTCAAATGATTGTAATTCATAAAATTATAGTTCAATCCATTTTTTATATGCATAAATAAAAAATATATGAATTTTGTGCTTGAAGAAAAGAACAAATAAAATATATGTCACTACTTTAATTACTATATAACTGGTGCAATTATAAAAATATATATTTTATTTAATTAGTTTTACCTTATTTTAAAAATTGTTGGTATTCCAATAGTGTGACTGTAAAATATCATTGTTGATAAAATGAAATATAGTTTTGATGAATTGAATAAATAATCTTTTAATATAACTTCGTCATAAAAAAATAAATTAAAACATATTTATACTTCGATATTCGTTTGTATATCAAATTGTATTCATGTTAAATCATTATGAATTTATGTTAAGAATATAAATTTTCTAATAGTTGTTTTTTAAATATTGTACATATTTTTAAACTTATTTTACTTCTTATGCAAGATTTTAAATCTTATAAAAAATATATTACAATAACTCAATTAAAAAAAAAATAATAATTATAAAATAATTAACAAAAGGTTGTGTAATATTTAAAAATACGATTTCATGATTATTACTAGGAAATTTATTCCAAATTGAAACGACTAAGATTATTGTAAAGATATAATATTAATCATTGATTCCATTTTCAAATAGTCACTTTCCAAGAGGCTAAGGTTTTCATGAGTCTCTGAAAACACCCTCTCTCGTACTTATATTTTCACTCATGTAACACTGGAAAAATCACATTTATTATACTTAAAATCGAATTTGTAATTAAGGTTCCCCCAAGCTTTTACTATGATGATTGTGTTGCACAATAAAAATATCGTTCGGCACCTAAATTTCTATTAAAAAGACACTTTTAACATAACTGGTTATGTTTAAATTCACGTGCATAATAATTTAATAGTTCCCCATTAATTTCTATTTATCAAGATTAATATTGTAACTATAAATGTAAAGAATTATAAATGTATTTTAAAAAAACGATTAATAATATATCAGTGATAAATTTTAAAAAATTTTATTTTTTAAAAATGTTGGTCGATAAATCACTAAAAAAAAATTATTTAAGTACTCACAATAACTGAACATAATCATATACACCAGTACAGAAAAGGGTTTATTTCTTATTTTCTTAGGATACATAGTTTTGTCGGAAGAATACTCAAGCATATAATACTTAAATAGTTTGTTATGTTCTGTTTTTTTTAACTGAACAGATAGAACTTTGATATTTTTAAACTTAAATATTATTAAAATTGTATTGAATACAAACTGATTGAGTTGAAGATATTTCAGGATTAAGGAAAGTAAGGGAAACTAATTTATAAATCACTTTATAGAGATTAAATTTGAATTTTAATAATCTTATGCAATTTTTAAACTCGATGGGTCGAGTAATTTTGAGCAATAATTACTCTTGAAGTATGCTACTTCCAATTTATTAATTTTAGATAACAATTAGAGATTAATATTAACATTATTAGTTATGTTACAAGACATTTTATTCTACTTTGGATCCAGTCACCATTATTAACTTTTACGTGATTAATTTGGCTTTATTTATTCTCTTTTTTAATGTAAAATACATGATATACGATTTTTCTATTCCATTTTTGTAATACATTTTAGTCATTTGTGATATTTTATAAATTTTGCGATATTATCAACTTTATTTGTACATTTTTGAATCTAATTTAAAAAATGATACATATGTCACAAATTGTATTGACACTCCATCTATTGAATTTGTAGGCAACTTATAAAATGGCGCTTATTACGATAATTAAAAATTGATTCATTGTTTACTTGTAGATAATAACTGTTAACTAAAAAACCATCCTTTTTATCATTTTCTTCTATGAAATACCAACATATTTTCATTAATGATTAATTAAAATAGGTTTATTTGTTTTTAAATGCACGTCTATATTTTGGTCAAAGCATATCTTCATAGAATCATTTCCCCAATGCGAATTTTATCACCCATTACATGATAATTTTTCATCTATTATACGAATATTTTTTTAACTAAATAAGAAATAATTGCGATAAATTTAGAATTGAACAACAGCCATTTGTTCTCATCAATACTTTCGAACTTTATTCAATTTCAGTAGGTGAAGAGCGATCATCACTTCATTTTAATATATAATCAGTTTTAAAGTATTTTAGTAACAACTTAATATATCTTAAACTTTTAATTTTTTAAATAAAATTCAAATAGACATAAACATTACATTCTTTTAATACAGAATTATTTCTTTTTTGATCTAATAATATATATGAATAAGTTAAAGAATAACTACTAATACATAGAATCTCAGAACTATGAAAAGGAAGAATGTATATACATGCATATAGAAGAAATATATAGTAGAGCACAAAAGGGCGCTGGAAAATTCTTTCGAGTATTCAAAGAAGCAATGGCATTGGAAATTCAGATGTTGTCTGTTTTTCATGATTGAATTAATTATGCGTGTAAATAAGATATTCATTGACATCAGTTTTTGATCTAAAGTGAACAAGACATCTTAATTTATCGATTTTTTAGGAGGAAATTCATTAAAAGTAATGAGAGAAAATATATAGTTATACATCACATTAAACCGCAAAAAAAAGTTTGAAATATAAAGTAATAGGATTAATGCATCTTTAATTTAAAATTAAATATATATAAATAAAACAAGGTCAGAGAGAATAGGATTAAAAGCATTTCAAGAATGTACGTATAAATATCAATAAGAATGCTGGTTATAAATTTCTTTTAACTCATTAAATTAATATACTTTTATATATTGTGAATGAAGAATGTAGTGTTTTCAGTGAAAAGGAATATAAATACTCCAACAATATAGTACTTTAATTTAATCGTATAATATTAAGTACATATAATATCAAGCAATATTTTTGTAGAAATTTTTCCTGCTGATCCATGCTGATTGGATGCAAACTATTAAAATAAAGGTTCTATTTTCATCTGCTTTGAGTAAAACCATCTTGATACTCTTTCGATATGAATCATCACTGTAATCTGGTTAGTGGTTACTCAAAAGGATAAAAATACGTGTTTAAATTCTTAATTTATATTTTTTTATCAAACACAATCTTTTGCGTGCTCACGTATGTATGAGTTATGTTTGACACAGAAGTAGATAAGAAAGCGAAAGGAATTGATGTATATATATATATATTTACCGAAATGTTACATTTACATATTAAAATATTTTCATAAACAACTTTTATCCTCTTAGAAGAACCTATATCCTTTGAATATCTTTAATAAATTAATGTTTTTTTTTTATAAATAACACTGTTTATATGGTTTAACATACATCATACAAATTCCTTTTATAAAATATTTATTGCATTGATCAAAATATTATTTCATTATAAACAACAATTTATCTTTTATAATGAAACAAATTATAAATTTGATATAAAATCAGTATTAATACCATATATTAATTGCTAAAATTGAAAGGTATTCATTAAACCACTATTATAATATTAAATTATAAACCACATATTATTTGTTAGTAAATAATTCAAATTGCAATAAAATATTTATCAAAATATTGTATATAGTTTTCTGAGTTTATATTAAGATTTTATAGATGAAAATAAAAAAAATTGAAAACTAATTTTTCTTTAAAAGCAAATGAATAATTCTAATAATAATGATTATCGATATTTTTTAATATAGAACCAAATTACACTCATAGATGTTCCAAATATTAAAATTTTTTAAATTATCATAATCTTAGATAGTATTAAAATTTAATTAATATCATCTAATTTTAATAAAATTATAATAAGAAAAATTAAAAATAAAAATACAACTATTGTAGATGATAGAACGTATTAATGAACGAATAAAATTATAAGGTTTATTAAATTATACAATTGATCTATTCAAATGACGAACGAATTTTACTATAAAGTAACATCAAAGTTTATACTTCTGAATTACGTACAGCTGTATACCAGAAAATTCATCTTTCAAAAAATATTTCAGTATATGAATAATTATAAAGTATAACTAAATTATAAAGTATAAGTATAATATTTGCATTCTATCAAGTAAACTAAATGGTTTAGTCAATAGTATCTTTATTGTTAAAAATGTTTATAATGCTTTTTTATATTTATGTATAAAATATAGATTTAGTTCAGTGACAATAAAATATCAGGATAGAAAACTTTCAAAAAAATTTATAATAAGATTTTCAATTAATATCTTATTTACTTTAATTACTTTTATATAAATACTAGAATATAAAAGATAAATATAATAAAAAAATTTTAATTTATAATATAATGTTTGATGTTATTAAAATACATATTAATTCATTAACTATATTTTTTAACAAATTATTATTATTACAATTTCTTGTAGGTGCAGAATAATCCGTAGTTTTTATTAAATTGAATTTATAATATAAATTATTTTTTCAATATGTATTTTAGTAAAAATTTTCATCCGCATTTAGATGACATATTTATATGATGTATGGGGTGTTAAATATTTTTATACATTATATAGAAAATTAATTTTTTCAATACTTACTTAAATATAGATATCTTTATTGAATTTGTGAAAAAACAGTTAATTTTTATAAATAACAATATAGATTTATCAATTTAAGCTAAATTAATTTAATGAAATGTTTTATAAGAAAATATATAAGAAATATAAATAATAAATAATAAAGATGAGGATTTTCTGATATATTAAAAATAGGTATTTTTAACTATGTATACAAATTCATGAAGCCTGCTTTATATTTTATTTATACAATATCATAATTTCCATACTAAAAATTTTTTAATATTCAAAAATATTTTAACAAGAAATAAAACATACATAAAATGTTGTAATAATTTAATGTACACTTTTCTAAATATTAAGATTATTTTACAAAATATTAGATACAGAAAAAATATCAAAAATATTGCTTATATAAATATTAATAATACTAAAGTTTTTTAAATTAATACTACAAGTACTAATTACAATTTATTACATAAGATTTTTTTTTTTTTTTTTTTAATCTTAATTCAATGAAATGTACAATTTGAATTATTATTAAATTTTTAAATATCAGTCTAATAAAATTTGTAATAAAACGAGTGTATTTTACAAGTGATTTTTACAATTATGAGGTATAAGATTATTAAAAATCAACTTTGTAGCCATTACCATTGATTTTTACATGTGCCACTGATGGAGCAGATGAGTACGCAATACCTAATAAATTTGGTTGGTGTTGTTGAGTGCGTTGATCTCGGAATTGAGTTTCCTCCGAATCCGAATTAGAAATTAATTGAGTAGAAGACATAACGGATCTTGGAGCAAGAATTCGACTTGGTTGAACTTGATGGAGGTTTTGATGAATATTTACATCATTGGGATGACTTGATAGTTGTGGAGCAAATTCTATATAACAGTCAGATTCAATCAAAATAAGAATATTATTACTCTGATTTAACAAAATATAAATGTAAATATATTTCAATAATTATTTTCGCTAGAAATTATTCTAGAAAGTATTATAATTATTTATTAAAATAAAATCATTGGCTTTAATTATTAAAGTTGATTACTCTTCTTATAATCAATTAAATTTAAATATTTATCTATTTTAAATTTTGAGGCTTATTATTATTATTAATAATAATAATAATAATAACAATAATAATAATAATATTAAAAGATACCAATAATAGTTTTATACTTACTAAAAAAAAGTTAAAAATTTTGGTAATAAACATACATAAAGATAAATTTGTAATCGCTTATGTTTTATTTGTGAAATAGTAGAAAAAAATAAAATTTTTAAAAATTTAGTAATTTAAAGTATGAGTAAAAATAAAAATTACCTGAATATAAATAATTATTAATTAATACAAATAATTTGAATAAAATAAAGCTCTAAAATACAGTAATCTTGATTTAATTAGCAATATGGTTTGTCAAAAATATTTTTGGTATGAAAAAAGTAATTAAAAATATATTATATTTAATTTTGCATTTTAGAATATATATACATATTTAGTTATATTTTTACATATATTTATATTTATATCTACATATTTACAACTATATGTATTTAGTGCATATTAAGTAAACCAGATAAGTAGTAAAATAAAAAACGTTAAACTAATTATAAAACATAGGTCCAAAAAAAAAAAAAAAAAAAAAAAATAAATATTAATAAATATAAAATCCCATTTCAGCGAAAAATAAGAATCAGCACTTTTCTGTCAGATAATAAATATTCCCTTAATGTACTCATACTCATTAATAATCTGAATATATTGCAATTTAATCTAGTACTATACTTTTCTACATTTGATAATGATCTAAACTCAAAATAAAGTGATTTTTGAAAGCATTTTCATTGTGTAGTGAATAAAAAAAATATTCTATAAGTGATGGTACATATTTGTCCAGAACTGTGCGTGTGCTAAATGTATGAAAAACGCAGATTATACACAAAATTTATTCGTGACAATGCAAAACGATACAGCCACGGATTTCTCAGGTGAATCATATCATGCCTAAATATGATTTCAGCTTTTATTCGTTTTAATCAAATAGTATCTCTATAGTATCATTTTCATTAAATCGTTGATTCAACTATACTTTTTGATGCAGTCTAATATGTCAAGTTTTGAATTATATACTTTGAAGAAATTTATTCGAAAAAAAGTAATACGAAAGCATACATAAAGTAAAAGAGAAGTTGTACAGTTACATTTAATGCTTTCTTTACATCATACCCTTACTCCAATTTATATTGCATTTATCATACTTATGATATTAATTTATCAAATCAAATATACTTCAAGTGCGCACGACGACGATATCAAAAAAATGATGATTTTGCAAGTATTATAGATAAATACAAATTCAAAAGATTACAAATAAAAACTTTTTAAAATATTGTATTATATACGTTTAGATCAAGCAATATGATTCACATTAAAATTCGTAAAAACATCAGTAGATTCTTATTTTATAAAATGACACTCATCTAATTCAGGGATTTTTTTTTAATTAACAATTTTAACGAGAAAATGCATTTTTTAAACTTTTTTTTTATAAAATGAAAAACTGTAATTTTAGTACTATACTGTCAATGGACAAATTGTAGTTAATAAAATTGTGAAGATTGTGAAAATCCATTTTTATATAAACTTAAAATCTGAAAATTAAAAGTGGAGAAATGTTTCAAAAACTAGAGATTTTTTAAATTAATTAAAAAATTTGTAATTCTTTTATTTTTTAATATTTGGAACTCAGTTTATATAAAAATGAATTTTCTTCACAATTTTATTAGCTACAAATCGTCCATTGATTCTATAGTGTTAAATTTACGACTTTCTATTTTATAACAAAAAAAGTAAAAAAAAAATGCTTTTTTTCGTTAAAATTGTTGATAAAAAAACCCCTAAATTAAATTAAGTGGCATTTTAGAAAATAAGAATCTACTGATTTTTTTTATGAATTTTGATATGTATCATTAACAGTTTTTTTTTCATGACCTAAAAAGTGTTCTATTGCTCATTCTAGATTTATTTATATATTATCTCATGTACGTTTTGCATTTTAAATTTAGAAAAACATTTATTAATTAATCTATTTTTTTATTTGATTTCATCTGGTATAATAAAAATAAGTATTATAGTTTATGTTTATTTGAGCTTATTTTATTTTTTTTAAATATATATTTTAATCTTAATGATAAAACTATTGGCATAATAATGTTTGCATACCTGAGTATAATGGTTGTTGGTGTTGTTCTTGTTGATGGTGATTTTGGTATTCTTGTAATTGTTGCTGGTATGTCATTGCTAGGGCTTGGTGTTGATGATAATCCAATGGTTGTGGTTGATAGAAAGTCGGGACCGGGGTTGGCATGGTATATACCGGAGAAATGTGACCATAGTTAGTTGGCGAAAAAGCTAAAAATAAACAATAGATGTATCCTACATAAATTATCTTATAACAAAATCTGCTTATCATGGAAAGTCAAAAACTTGAATGTTTTTTAAAAATATAATATTTTCAGAAAGATTTTAGATAAGGTAATACATTATAAATTATGTATCCTGGTCAAAAAGAGTCGTTATAGTATTTATTGTACTCAATCATCATAGGAACTTAAAAATTAAAATATATTAATGACAATAGTAAAAATTAATTCTATTAAATGCTTTAAAATCAAGTGGAAAAGTTTAAACAATAATATTATTCATGTTATTAATTTTAAAATATTATATAAATTGTTAATTATCAAAACGTGTATTCTAAAAAAAAAAAAAAAAAAAAAAAAAAAAAAAAAAAAACAAAAAAAAAAAAACGAAAAGAATAAATTAATAAGTACGTATAAAATATGCTATATTTTAGGTTTTATGTGTTTATTAATGCTCACTTATGACACCAATGGATTTTTATAAGTATGATTTTTATATTATATTATATAAAACATATTAGCTGCGTATATTTAAATTATATCGAAGAATTATCATTAAAGAAAATATACCATAAAGGCATTAAATAAATAATATTAATTATTAAATAACACGAATTATGCACAATAGGCAATGAATATTTTTTCTCTAATGGGGATTAATGTTTAAAAAACAATTTTACCTAGACCAGGATTACGATAAGATAGAGCTTGGGCAACGCTTGGTTGAACTTTTCGACTTAAAAAAGGGTTGCCAATGCTAGAGCTAAACGACTGATGAGATGATGGTCCATTGAAGGCGAAGGCTGTTTGTGTCAAGCCTGGTCTTACAAAACTAAAAGACGCGTGCTGTTCCAATCCGCCGAGTATGTTGGTAGGACGAATTGCCTCTGTTCCAGATTTGCAAAGGATGGTTAAAATAGCCAACACCTGAAAAATATAATTATAGAATGAGATGCTTGGAATACTTTTCATGAGTAATTTAATAATATTGAATTAATAAAAATCAAAAAGATAATCATTTTCTTTCTTCCAACTTCCACATGTAAATATGAGACTATTATTATTTTGATTATAATTGATTAATAGATAATATTCTGGAAAACACCAATCACATGTAATTAAATATAAAATAATGATTAAAAATTTTTTAAAGCTGTTCGTCTCCCCTTTTATGGACTACAACTTTGATATTATTTTGAAATTTTGAATGTAGCATACCTTTTAAAGCGGTAGACACTCTCCAATAATAGTTTCAAATGTTCGATAATTCTTTCTAAAGCTTTCAAAATCTTTTTATTATTTTCGATAAAATATAGAATTACAACATTCTTTTTTTGATTTCAGCTCAACGTACAATGCTGCTAGAAGATATTGATTTTTTTTCAATAGCTTTTTGGAATTCTTAGCTTATATTGAACCTTGGACTGAGAATTTCGCTATGTTATTCAGTTCTAGTTCTTGTATGTAGATAAGCATACAAAAACTCGTATGACTCCAAATAAGAAGGAATGCTATTAAAAGCAAAAGATACTACCCTTAAAAAATAACAAACTGACAGAGGAGATATAAATAGAGGTGATGACAATGATGACGAACAGACACATTGAATGTAATTAAAGAGGGATAATATCAAGGAAAAACCAAGAAGTTGTAAAGGAATATATTTAAGAAAGATTGATGCTTTTTTGCATCTTGTTTGTCAGGATTTTAATTGCTAATTTGTTGTTGCAAGCTTTCATTTTTGAAATATCATTCGCCAAAATAAGTTATTTTCGATTTTTGTATGCGAAACTTTAACCAATCCACTGAATTATTAACGCATATCACAATTATACGGAGCATTATTGTTAAAATTCAGGAACACGTTTATTTTTAATAAAAGAAATTTACAATGTAAACAATAAATTTAAAGAAACAAAAGTTAATCGATAAAAATTTGTTTTAAAATAATTTTTTATAATAATATTAATACTATAGGATATTGCAGGATATTTAAAAAAAAAAAACACAAATAAATGTTTAACTATTATTTAAATATTGCTTTTCTTTAAATATTAAAGAATAGTATTTCTATTTTTAAGAATTTTACAGTAGCTAATGCACATAAAATAATTCATTTATTAAAATAGTTTGACAATAATATCTTTGGATATGCACTAAATGAACATTTCATATGCTGATAGAGATAATCTTAAAGAATTGAATGTAAATGTATCGGTTGTAAAGAATACATACCAGCATTTTCGCGAGTTATCAATTGCACTACACTAGAGAGAAGTAGAAATATAAAGTTAACACTCAAATTGAAAGTCTTATAATGACAATGAAATTCAAAACTCTATTACACGAAGTTTGATTTCGGAGTGACGTTAAATACTACGGAAGCTATTCGATTAAAACGTGCCTCGAATTCACAGCTCTTCATTGATTTTCTCCGTTCTTTTTCTTTCACCACTCACAACACTTTCACGGGTGTATATTTTTATTGCCGTATCTATTCCGTCAAATCCGGTTGTCTTATATACGATGTTAAAAGTATGATTTATGACGCCTTAAACAATGGTTTTGTAGGATAAAATTTTTTTTCCACGTCGGCTCTTATCGAGCTTATTGTACCCAATAAGATATCATTTTAAACAAATAATTATTAAATAAAATACAAGTCTTTGCAAGTGATAAAATGACCTTTCAGTGGAGTGCACCGATCGCAACTAATTGAATTATAGCGTTTACGATTAATGTAAATTTGTACGAAAATCCACGAAAATGTAAGGCCAAAAGCGATTCAACATTATTTATCAGTTCTATTGGTGTTTTTACGAGATTTTCCCGTAATTAGAGTAAGGATTTTTATGGGCAATTCTGACAGTTGCGCAGTTTTATAACAAAATTTAAAACTATGTGATAGATTTACAATAGTAACTTAATGAAGCAGTAAAAAAATTAAGAGCTGTTTATGAACTCTATATGTTGTTTTATACACTCCTGTGAGTTTTTAAAACATACCTTTAAAGAAATGACGAATTAAATAGCTAAATAAAGTAGATAGGGTTTTCAATCAATGTACTGACATGTACTGTCTAAAAATAGAAAACTTATTTATGATGCATGTAAAAAAATTTCTAAATATTCTAAAATAAACAAAAGTATTGAATTGAAAAAAAATTTTAACAGAAAATTTAGAATACAAAGTTTATTTAGCAAAAAAAGTTATCTCAAATTTTATTTTTCATCTAGTCATAAATATGTCAAATATTCAATTAAAATACACAATAATAAATTTCTTTGAAAATTTACTAAAATAAAATATTATTTCAAATTTATAATTTAAATTTAATCTCATCTAAAATATATTTATATAAAATAATTATCAATAATAACATTTTTTTGAAATTTATTCAAAAGTAAATAGTATATATATTGTCAAAGAAAGTAGCAATATAAAAGTAAATATTTTAACATCAAAAAAAGGACTCATAAGTAATTAAAATATTTCTTAGGGATACAAGATAAAAAGAAATATTAGAAATAAGTAAGAAATATTATAAGTTACACGAATATTAATTATCTACAGTTATTTATATTAAATTTTATATAAAGAATATGATAAATAAATTATTTATGCTTATAGTATTCATATAAAATAATAATTATATTAAATTATTATCTATTGCTCAATAAACGTTGTTATATTTGTGTTTCATATTAAACATAGAAAAAGAAAATTATAATAACTAAATAATATAAAATATAATTATAGAATAAATCTAAATAAAATATAAGAATGCAAATAAAAATTAAATAGACAGCCACACACGTTCGTAGAAGTAATAAAAGTGAAATTTTTTTTCGCGTGCACTCAGCATACATTATCATTTTTTTGCTCTAACTTACCTCATTTTCTCGTTAATTCTAATTTTTTAATGGCTATTCTTAAAAGGTTTAATGAAAACTGAAGCTATATTCAATATATATATTATTTCTTTACCAATCATTATCTCTTTATTTTCCATGTACTCTACCTTTTCTCCTAACTTTACAAAGGTTTTCTTTATCTATTATTTCAAACTCAATAGAAGTTTACATTAATTAGTTCAACTATTAGTTATACGCTTTTTTACTCTTAATCATGTTTTAAATTACAGTGATGATTACAGTCAAGTCGTTAGCACTAGTCCATAATATTTTAATCTCATCATGACCTATAATTTGATCTATCTGGACCTAATTGCTTGGGAGAATAAGTGCTTTAAATTTTAAAATGTATACGTTAGGTACTCTAATGTGTACAAAGGTAGAAAATTGATAAAATGAAAATATAAAAAATTCCTAAACATTGATAAAAAATAATATAAAAGAGAATATCTGTCAAACACGATAATAATTCTAATTTCTTTAGATCTGCTAAAAATTAGTATTACCAATTTATTTTTAGCTCATTTTATACAATTACTAAATTTATAAAAAAAAAAGATTTTAGAAAAATGTTTGTATCTATCGCGAATTATATTAATTCAAAAGAAAATTTAAAATATGTTTATAAAACATTGTTCCATCGTATCTAATAATCACTTCAGGAAATGTAGTTTTATACTTATTAGTTTGAAAAGTTGAATAAAGATTAAAGATCATTTAGAATTATAAATTTTACAAATTTGATCAACGCATTTCAATCATCTTTGAATGTTTGAAAAAAAAAAAAATTTTTTTATTAATCTTATGTTGCGTATTCATAAAATCAAATGATATTATAAACTTTCTTTAAATAAAGAACTCGTATTATTTTACGTATAAAGCAAAAATAATTTCAAATGATACAAATACAAGCTATAATGAAATTATATTAATTAAATAGATTTAGTCAATAATATTTTTAATGTTATTTGAATTTATAAGTTTATACTATAGTTCATCAGTGCAGCATATTTTCCTCTTAATTTTTTTATTTCTTTATAGATATTATTAATATTATTATGCATATTAGTGATGTATTGGTGTTTGCTAAAATAAATAAAAAAAATATAAAAATTTTTTCTGTTGATTAAAGAGTAAAATTATTTAAATAAAAATAAGTATGAGTTTGTTTTTATACAAGTAATTCTTTATGATATAGAACATTAAATCTAGTATCAATATTTTATAGAAACATCTTGAGGTGACAATAAAATTTTTCATCTTCTGAAAAATAAAAAATAAAATCAAAATAAAACATTGTTTTGATATTAAGATATAGTAAATCATGTAGATAATTTTATATCCAATAAAAAAAAATTTTAGAGATATTTTAACGTTTTATCAAATAATTTTTAAAGTTAAATTATTATAAAATTGTTTTTGATGAAATCAAAATAAAATAGAAGCAATTACTTTTGTTTCTTTGAATTATTTAAAAGTAATTATTAAGCAAGTGAGTACGTCTAATTACGATCTAAAAGTAGCGCCGATATAAGATAATGGCATCTTCTATTATCAATATCTATTGAATCAGTATCTATTAAAAAGATTAATTATGCGTAAAGATTGAATAAGTTACCAAAAAACTTTTTTTTTTATTAAAACATTTATTGACTGAAATTGATAAAACTTGTTTTATTAAAATATTTGCAATAAGCAGTTTAACGATTTGGTATAATTTTAGAAATATATTAAAAAGATCGCAAGGACATTTATGAATGCATAGTTTAAATTATTTGAATAAGGTGGCTTAAATTTAATTTCTCTTTTCTATAGTGAATAGAAAGGTACTGAAAACCTTATTGTTAGTAATATTAAAGATGTAATGTATTCTGTATATACCCTATTATCAGTTTAGTCTATGATAATCCATCTCTTTAACATTGAAAAGGGTCCCCGAATAACCATCTATTTGGTTAGCTTCTTGACATTAACATAAGGTTCCGAAAACCAAATATTTATATTAAGGCGAAAAAAATTTTCATACTTTATAAATAAAAAGTCGATTGAAAACCTTTGGTGGTTGTATGTATTTATGACAAATGATAAAATTCTGGTTAATAATGAAAGATATGATTTTTCAAAAAAAAAAAAAAAAAAAAAAAAAAAAAAAAAAAAAATATTAAATTTGTTGTGATACCGTTGAAAATATTCGATTAAATATAATACACTTTTTAGTGCATTAAAATAAAGCAATTAATTCATAAGAAATAATTCATTCATTTGAAATTATCAATAAATATAGTTGTAATTTCAAATTTTGTAATTTTTTTTAATTTTGTACTCATATCACCATATTTTATTTTAGCAATATATAATTACTAATATTGATAAATTCATATTTTTTCAGTTTAATATAAAATTAATAGATTGATAAATTCTTTTTTAATATTAAATTTTTTAAATCATTTTAAAGTTACAGATTAGATGACATTATTACATATTATGTTTTTAATCAAATTGTAAATATTTTTGCAGGTATATTTAATAATAATATTATAATATTAATAATGTAAGTTTTTTTTACAAATTTTGTATACATTTAGTTCTAAATATTTTTTGAGAAATCATCATTATTTAATTGTTTATTATTTCCTTTTTATCCTTTCTTATATGTGTATATTATTATATTATATTATTATTACACATGTGTTCTACTCAGTGGTTTAAGCTTGTATTTATTCTCATCACAAATAAAAAATCTATGAAAGTTAGTTTCTTTTATTAATTGTAAATTTTATTTGCATAATTAGAATATGATGTCAAGTCATGACTTATAAAATAAATTATCCGATAAATATTGTTTTCTTGATAATTGGAACGATATAATTTTTGTTATCTGTTTCATTATTCGTTAATATAATAATTAAAATTTATTTTAAAATGTAGATGTAATTTATAATTTAAGTCTAAGTATAAATTGATTATTATATATAAATTATTTAAATCTTGAAATTTATTGTTAAAAGTAAACATGCGTTTCATAGCTTATTAATTGTATGAAAAAAGTTTTTCGTTTTTCATTTGAATATAGTTCATAATGGTTCAAAAATAAATGCAATCAATGTTGTTTTATATAAAAAAAAAAAAAATTAAATTTTCAAGTCTTATTGAAGTAAAGAATTGATAATGTAACAATTTTATAAAAATTTTAAGAAAATAGAAGAAAAGAGAGCATTTAACCATTCGATTATAAATGTATAGAGATAAAAGATGCAGGAATAATAATAATAAAAATAAAGATAATCAAAATAATAATAATAATGATAACAATAATGATGATGATGATGATGATGATGATGGTGATAATAATAATAATAATAAATACAACAACAATAACATCAATAATAATAACGATGAAGATCATGATAAAAATAAGCATATAGATGTCTATCTAAGTCAGGTGATCGCAACACAAATACATATACGATACAACCAATATCTTTGAATATCATATTGTTAAAAAAAAGAAATTCCGCTCACGATTCGACGTGAAATTGAACAGTTGAATCGCATTTTGATTTATAAGCCAGTAGGTCACTTTTAATTTCTCTCTCTTCCACACATTTATATACACGCAAACAAAAGCGCATGGACATTTATATTCATTATTGATGCAATTTTTATTTTTGACAAAATTTCTATTCAAGGAAGTTAATTTCCCTAGCTTAGTTTGCTGATTGGGAAAATAAGCAGGACGGGTGGATGGGTGGCTATGGTGGGTGGCTATGGTGGGTGGCTATGGTTAAATTATCTCTTTTTCTTTTCTTATCTGTTGCTCGGTCTTTTATTATAATATCCTTTCTCTTTCATTATTATTTCGAGTTTTTAAGCTTTCTTTTTTAACAAAACATGCATCCCTTTAGAAAATAAATAATAAATAAAAAAAATGACAATTTTTCTGTGAATACGCTATTTTAGTAACTGTAATTATTGTGAAATGAGGATTGTCGAGATGTTGCAGATTCTGTGCCGAAGGTTGCTAATGGGGTTTAACGTAATATGGCTAATCCGGTGAAGTGCATTGCGTTTGAAAGATCTGTAAGCGAACGTACAAAGGAAATTTAATTAATTGAAAACGGAAAGTAAAATTAGCCGGTGGCCGCTACGTCAAACAATAGACAACTAACTTTTTAATACATAAAATTTAATTTACTTTAATTTGCGAAGAGAGCATTATTGTAGATTTAATTAGTTATATTAATGAGTTACGAAAACGTATTAATAATTATATTATTATAAATAACATAATGAAGCATTTTTTATTACATTATTGACACCGTCTCTTGTACTTATATTGTATTTTAATTTTTTATACATGTATATATACGAAAGTATGTTTGTATTTGCATTTTTATACTGTTTTGAAATATTAGTTTTAATTCTTTTAAATTTTATTTTTTATTATAAAACAATCATTATAACTATTGAAATTTAAATTAATTAACAAATTTTTTCATTACTAAATAGATTTTATTCGTCGAATGAATAATTAAATAAATAAATTATATATTTACATTGTTTAATATAATTGTTAGAAAAAATTGATTGTTATTAATTAATAATTATAATGGATTATATTATAGTAAGTATTTTATTTGAGATATTAATTATTTAAAAACGGACACAATACTACATATTAGAGTGAATGTACATTCTTATGGACATTTATTATTGTGTGTGTATATTGTTGTTGATCAAGGGTGCTTTCGTAGGGTCGTAACATCGTGACCCCTCTATATCTGTCTTTTCCTTTAGATGACCTTCATCAATTTTCATCTTTTTAAATTCTGAAAATTTTCTGTATAGGAGTGAAAGAGATAAAAAAAAAAACTTATCTTTAATATTCTCTTTTAAATTTCTTGTATACATGTATATGGGTAAGGCGATTTTAATATATGAAAATCTTATTCATCGATATATAATGTTTTATTTTTAGAATACGTGCTTTAAAATTTTAAGAAATATAATATTATTTGGTTGATTCTTATAATTAGTTTTTTTTATAATGTATAGTGTATAATTATAATACTCTATAATTATATACTAGGGTTTAGTTTTCAAACTTTAATTATGTTGTTCGTATTTACATAAAAAAAAGATATGGAAAAGATCTTTTCATTATTCTGTTTATGCAAAAATATTTCTATAATATTATCATAATTTGAATTAAAGGTAATTTATTATTCACATTTATTTGAAAATCATAAGAAAAATATAGAAATTTAAGAAAATGAAATGAAATTTCTGAATATGTTTACCTATATAATAATATATAAAGTTCTATAATTATATATCGCATATATTTATTGAACAATCATTCTTTTTTGGAATAAATTAGTGTTAAATAGCTGATTCAATTAATAATTCTGTAAATATTATATAAATTATCAGATAAAAAAATATATGATTTAATTTTAAACTATTGAACTTGGTATTAAAGATCGTTTTTCATTAAATTAAAGCTTCAATAATATAATTTATTTTTAATCTTACATGTTCAATAAAGTTTATTGTTAAAGTGAGTTAAAAATCTTTATAAAAAGTATATTAATTATTGAATTTGAACAGAAAAATATTTTATTAAATCTTATTAACTTTTTTTCTTTAAATTAATTTTTTAATTATTGATCTTTTAATATACATAAAGAAAATTTAACTTGTTAGTATTAGTAGATATATAATTTCGATGATATTGAATATAAAAAATGTTTTTTAACTCAATAATCACTGATCAATTAATTTGTGAAATTGTCTTTTACTTATGATAGCTTATTTAATCATATTCTGTCAATACAAATTCTTACCAGTGTCTGTATCTCAATTATATAGGTGATGACATTGATTAATCTTCTGGGAAGTACTGACACACTCAGCTCTTCTACTTAGGTGTCTTGAAATTTCTTTTTACTTCCAGAAATAGGTGAAAGCTTTCTTTATTTCCAGTTCGATTCTATGGGGATGGAAAAATCTTGTATTTTTTGAGAAAATAAAAATGATATAAATTTATTTTTTTATACATTCTAAATATTTATTTACCATTTATAATTTATCTTACATTTTAACATTATTGTATCAGTAATTGGATATGCTAAATGAAAATAAAAGAATAATAATAGTGATTATTATTATTATTTATATCATATTTAACATAAAAAATGTCATCTACTACATTTATGCATATTTGTTACGTAGTTCGATAAACTAATAATACATGTTAAGCGAAAATGATTTAATATGTAAAATATGTATGCAGCTACATTTTTTAGTTGTCACTGTTTGCTGGATGATAATTGACAAAGTTTATTGAAGAATAATTAAGAAAACCAAGGTCATATTTAATTAAAATTTGATGAAAAATAAACGAAAATGAAAGCATATTTTTTAATAAATGATACGTAATTTGATGAAAAGTATTGATAATTTTGTTAAAAATGGTCGATAGATGACTAAAAGAAAGTAAATTATAACAAAAATATTTATATAGTATTTAATAATAATTATATTGTATTTAAAGATTTGTATGTATTATAAATTATTATTATAAAAAGCGTTTTTCATTAGGAATATTCTTACAGATAAAATCAACAATAAGGCGTATTATTATTTATAATTTCAAAGGATACAAGGAACAAAAATTATTAAAAATAGAATTAATCATTAATAGTTTATGATGAATCTTAATATAATTTTAATAAAAAGTTAAATAAATAAAATTAAATTAAATCAACATATGAGTAAATAAGTATATGAAAAGTTTGAAATAAATTTAAAAACACGGTTAGGGAAGAGACGATGATATTTGTATATAAAAATATGTTATTTTGAAGTTGACATATGACAAATCCATTAGTGAAAAAATATTAAATTGTAATTTTATAGAAATATATATTGTAAATAATAATAATAATAATAATAATAATAATAATAATAATAATAATAATAAAAGCTTTGTTCTTTGTATTAGACAGCAATGATATCATGGAAATGAAATGGAACTTTCAAGTAAATACCAATTAAAAATTAAAATCAATTGTGTGTGTGTGGCAGATATTAATTTATATTATATTATATATAATATATATATATATATTTAATTATATAAAATATATAATAGTGTATAAGTGTTGGGCTTGGAAGTTTTGTTTGTCAATATGGCGAAATACCATCGATCGAAGCCCTTGCGAAGGGTTATGAGCCCGAAAGGATATGTAAGGGTTTGATTTACTGAGGTTACTCGTAAATTTCGACTTGACCCTTCTAGCAAGTATTTTTTGTGTTTTGCGCAGAATGAAAGACATTCGAAACCTTCGACAAGGAATCCTAGCCATTTTTTTTCTTGAGGCAACGAGTTCATCTTTTGCGTATTCTTAATCCTTTCTGTCGTGGGCGAAAAGTCCAGGCACCGAGGAGTCCCTAGTCTTCTGTTTGACCTCGACTTCTAGCATCCAAGTGACGTACAATTTATCCTGCACTGATTCCACTGAGTATGACCCACATGGTGCACACATTTACTTTTGTATATCCAATACACATACACATTTTTATTACATACTGACCACACATTCACTATCAATTACATGTTCTTATAAATGATCATAATAAATAAAAATAGATTATTGTAAATATTTAATGTATCTGGTAAATATAATAAATCAACAAATCAAGCATCCTTTTTCATTTACTATTCGAAATACCGAGTATTGTTTGAAAGACATACACACATATATACATGTATATACTCCTAAATTTTGAGCACTAGCGATTCTAATGCTCCGAGAGAGCCTATGCTTAATTTATATTAATATCACGTAGATAAAATCGTAAAGGTAAATGGCACCTGAAGAGGTACGTTGCACTCAAAACGTAACATTACATAGTCGTTAAATATGCATATGTAATATATACAATTATATTTCAAAGCAAACTACTTTATAAAATGATAAAAATTATACAAAATATTCCACGATAATTTAAGTGGTATAAATTTATCATAAATTTAATAAAATAACAATAAATATTCTTTACTACTAAATTATTTAATGTACCTTATTTCATTATATGCTAATTTAATTAGAAAAAATTTCTTTAATCTTAATTGAACAAAAAAATCAGACTTTGTTATTGCATCAAATTATATTATTTATAATTATTAAAAAATTATATATTCTGGTGATATTCAATGATCATAGATGTTAATTCTTTGATATATATTTTTTTTTTTTTTAAGATGTTTTTATATTTTAATTTTATTATCTCAGCATATTGCTTATTTTACACAGAGACATATGCACTATATTTCTAAATAAATCCAGATAAATTCGAAGTATTTTACTGCTTTGTAAGCAAATATTTTTTATGCAATTCTTCACATTATTGGAAAGTATACATGGTTTTAAATAATATTATCAAGAGTTTCAGGTGCTTCATCAACTGAATTTTCCATGCTAAGATTGGACTGATGGAATGATTGTGCTGTGGACATTTGTTGCTCATTTTCGCAAACTTGTACATGGTGACGTCGTATTGGCAAACATAGATAGTTGTTAATACGCTCCTTTGTTTTTCTGTGAAATAATGTAATATTTTATTGTATATCTATAATAAAAAATTAGTAAATTATAACTTTATATAAATTGAAAGTATTTTTAAATTCATATTAGATTATTAAGCATAAATTGATCTTTTTTTCTATTTATTTCTAGTTCTTTTTTTCTAATTCATTCAATTAATCATATTTATTTATTTATTTGTTTTTTATATTTTTAATAAAATTGATTTTATTATGTAATATAAAATATATATAATAAATTATCAAATTAAAAGAATTAATTAAATTTAATATATACATTGTTAAAAGAGTATAATTTAGAATTTTATAAGAGTACGTTTGTATTTTATATTGTAACAAAAAAAGGATTACAATAAAAAGAAGGAAATGGTAAAGTATGTTTAACCTTGTGAGATAGACATACAAATAGATATTTCTTTTTTCTAAATTGTACAATTTCTTGGCAGTATTTCTTTAATTTATATCAAATATAAAAGAAAATGTGATCATAAAATTTATGTATAAATATTTGAAAAAATAATTGAAATTGAAACAAATAGTTGAAATTGAAACAAATGGTTGAAATATAATAAAAAAGATGTAATACGTTGTAAATATTTTTGTGTAAATATTTAAAATCAGTTTCCTAAGATGTTTAATAGTGAGAAATTTTAGCCTTTACCGAAATTAATTTGCTTAAACTAATTGAGTTTGCGGTTATAATTTGGGACTTTCCGAATAATATAAATAGTATTATTCAAAATAATAAAAGTAGTACTTTTTGTAATTTTTATTGATTATCTTTTTTAGGTTCGACGATTCTTTTACCTTATCATTTTTTCGTTTTTCGTTAATCAATTTTAAGTATTAACTGTCCTAGAGCAAATATTTTTCATTTATTGAATAATTTATGGAGCTCATTAATTTATTTTTTTATCACATTCTATGGTTCATTACATCCATATTTTAATTGTATTAATGAAGTTACATAAATTTAAGATTCATTCTTGTTAGTAATTGTCTATAGCCTTCATTGGTCAAAACTACTTCTATGGTTGCTTTAATGCAAATTAATTCTTATCTACGCTTCATTTTTTTTACCTTAATCACATTCAATTTCTTGAAAATTACAAAAACATTGATTGATTAAAATGTATTAATCAATTTCTGTGGTCGATAGTCCAAAAGATTAAAGTTTAATCACTGTCTTTTTATAGATTTGAACTTAGCATTATCTTGCTATAGAAAATTTGTAAACAAGATCACGTAAACATAAGCAACTGCTATACAGGATGTCTTGATTTTATTATTATTTTTATTATAGTATTATTGATGAATATTTAAAATTTATATAGAAACACTTTCATCAAGTTTTGATCTATGAATATGTTGATTTTATTTTAATGCCATAAAAAAGTAAAATTTCAATCAAATCACGAGTAAGAAATAAAAAAAATATATATTTTTTTTTTATAATTAATTTTTATTTATAAAAAGTATTTCATTCTCTAATTTATAATAGAATTTTAGTTGAAACGCTTTTGCTAGTATAACAAAAATTTATGACGAAAAAAGATTTAATAGAATCTTTTATTCATTTTCTTGTGTAACAGATTATATATTATTTATAGAAATTTAATTACTGTATTCAAAAATATTATTAGAAGTAATAATTTAATCATTTATAACTTTGATAATTTTATTAATTTATTAACTTGAATGATATTATATACAAACTTATAAGAAAAGAAAAAAATTTAAGGTAATTTCTATTTGGAAATAATGAATAAATTTCATTCCATGAGATATATAAACACAATTTATAGATGGTAGAGGTATTGGTAAGAACTAAAATATGTGGTTATGCAATTCTATCTGTAAAAAAGAGAAAATGCTGATGGAATTTTTAAGAAGAATATATATATATATATCAAGAAACACGTAAATCAACAGAAATATGATAAATAAAGTAGACCATTGTTAAAGAAAAATTTTTTTAGTAATGTATATTTAAAATCTATCTCGAAGAATTGAATCAATTATTACAAAAAATAAAGCATAAAAGAAGTTAGTTATATAAATTAATCATTAAAAATTATTAAAAATTATTTAAATAAATAAAATATTGTATTATTGTTTATAAAAAAACTGATGAATTATATATATATATATACAATATATTTTTGTTTGTGATATTTAAAATATTTTAATATACGATACACTTGTAACATGTATATTTGTACATACTGAAATTAAATTCAAGAGTTTCTTCTCTTAACTTTATATAAATAATATATTAATATTTTAAATACTTGATTTAAGAAATTAGTTATAAAAAATGGTATAATTCGACATAAATTATGTAGTGTAAAAATTACTTCAAATATAAAGCGGTAAAAGCCTTGCAAATATAATATGTAAGATTAAAATTATAATGATACTCTAACTAACATACGGTGTTTCTGTTGTGAGAGGAATAATACAGTATACGGTAACTTCATTGCAAAATATAATGAGATTAGGGCAATTTCCTTGTAAATTACTCTATTCCATTTCAGATTCTGTGTCAATTACGATGAGCACTCGCTGGATAAAAATTTTGATCTTTGAAATCATCCTGGATTTCTAGTTGATAAAGCTTTTTGGACAGCAATATTTTTATGATAAGCAAATTACAACTCAGTGTCATAGTCTGAATATTTTTACATAAAATTTAAATGAACAGAGAGTCAGAAATTAAAACGATGTTTACCTTTGAACATATACGAGGGGCGGCTAATTACTTAATTTGCGTGTCTCAATTTATTTATTTGTTAAAAAATATCGTATTTTAAATTTCATTCATTTTATAAAAAATTGTATTTTAACTATATTAAAAAATTAAATATATATTTCAAACAATATTTACAGATATATTTAAATGATTTGTGATCGATGTACCATGATTGATGTAGATCTTCGATTAAAATAAACAGTAATTTTCGCAAAAAAATAGTTTATTAGCATTGGGATTTTTTAGACTAGTAGAGAAGTAAAGTAGTTCATGAATTATTTAAAAATTACATTTTAAGAAAGAAAAGTATTGATTTAAGGAAAAAAGTAAATTCAATGTGGAACTATTATTCAGTATTTAATTGCTAATAAAATAACAGGGTACGACCTAGTTTAAATAATAGAAAGCAAAGGATCTATTAAGAAATCAGCAATTACGTGCAAGATAAACATCTTAAGAAGATGAAACATTTACATGATACGGCTCAAGATGCATTAACAAGGGCCATCTGAGTGAAATAATATTTTTTTTCTGTGAATTTTATGAGAAATAACACGAGATGGCGTAGAAACATAAATTCATACATTATAACATTTTACTATCGTCAAGACGTACCAAGTATTTTAGTTCAGTATTGTACTTCTTAAAATAAAATTTTGATTCAAAGATGCTAGATGTAAGTGCTAATAAAATATTTTAGCAGTTGTCGAGAAAAAAGGGGAAAATGAATATAAATTAATTCATTTTAGTTACGAGTACTCAGATGTCCTCATTACATTAAGGTTCTCAATTAGTTGTAAAAATATGTATTGTAATATATTACGTATTTTTAATTATATGCTTTATATATTTAAGAGAAATTAAAGAAAAAATTAACTTTTTAGTACCACCTACTAATATTTTAACTTAATTTTATAGACACAAACATAATGTTATTTAAAAATTTTCAATTAAACCTTTATATTTTTAATCGTTATAATAAATGTTTAAAACAAACGTTGAATTTTATTTTTAAAAAATTATTTTATTCTAAAATAAAAATTCTTAAATTAAATTAAATCAACAGATTTGCATACTAAAAAGAAAAATAATTTTTTATTTTTTTAAATTAAAAAAAATTTTCTATCAATACATCGTAAGAAAATTTCTACTATTTTTATTGCTTAATATTCAATGTTTTAATATTTTAAAATTGTTAATAATTATATTTTAATAAGATTTAACAATAGGTTTATTAATTATAATAAATAGGGTGGTAACTAAGGATTATGTTTTACACTATTAAAATTTAACATTAATCTTGAAACAGTATAGTTATTCTACTTAGATATTTTACGATTTCAATAACTTAATATAGATTTAAGCAAGGAATCCTTACTCATTAGGAAAAGGCTATGATAAGCTTTTATGAAATAACAAGAAGTAACTTAAGAATTTTAAGATCAATTAATTACTTCATGAAAGAAAACATAAAAAACTTATTTAAGTCTGGTATTTAATAAATACAATATTGAAAATTCATATGCTTAAAGTGTTCATTGCATTATATATTGTTACAAGCATTGTAATATAATTTCATACGTATTTAACAATTTTTAAAGTTAATTGAAAAATTAAATAGCAACCGATTAGAAGTTTATACTACAAGTATAGCCTTTTTCGCTTATATGATATATGATTATTGGGTATATGTTTAAAACATAAATTTTTTAAAATAAATATTTAATTTCATAAAGAACGTTATAATATATATAAAACCTTAAATATAGATATTTAGTATTATATGCTAGAAATTTTTAAATCTTCCTCCGATGAGTTTGAAATACCTCAGTTTTAAATTAAAGAAAGTAAAAATTCAATTATGAAACCAATCAGTTTAAATGGTTGATGTTTTTATACATTAAATACATAATAATTTTAATTCAAATAGGGGAAAAAATGTTTCTTTCACATTTCTCTAAATACAATTTATATTATTGCAAATTATATTTCCAATTTGTCTTTCAAAATGTCACAAGCAAAATAAAAAAAGCTTCAAATTCATTTTTCTTATTCTATTTATTCTTTGACCTCGACTTTCCTTCTCAAGTAATTCTCCTCATTTTCATTCATTGTGCGTATATTCAAGAGGATGAATCTTATGTTGCTCACCATAACCCCTTAAACTCAATTTCTTGATCCAATTCGTACGATAGCTATATCTCTTACCAATTTTCTAGTAACAAGTAGATTTTTATAATCAAAATCTGTATTTGTTTTTATTAATATTGATCTGTTTTTATGATTTAATTTTCCTTTATATGTTTTTGCAAATATATTTACTTAACATCTTATTTTAAATATTGCATAAATTTGTTTTTTTTTTTAATTCAATTACAAACTTATTTTCGGCATAATTATTGATAGATCAATTTTATTTATTCAATGCTGTGTTTAGGAAATAAGAAACTTTTTTGCATGTACTTGTAATCGAAATATTAATAATAATTTTCGAAATAATACGTTTTTCGTTTTTTTATATTTCTTTACTATTTGGAATTTATATAATGTATTATATAAATTTTTTGTATTTGTATATATCTACATTATTTACCTGATTTTTGTTATAATATAAATAAAATCACATCGAATTATATCAATAACATATTTATAATATTAAAAATGGGTAATTTACCAAATATTTATTAACTAGAATTTTTTTATGAGTTTTATGTTTTATTTAAAATGCATAAAATATTATTTATTTATTATTTTCTTTAAATCATAAAAGGTAGTTGGTGTAATTATTTTATATCTAAAGAAAATGATTTCAATTTCCAAAACGTTGATTAGTTTTAATTAGTTTGAATATACATGCTGTATATTTAATAATAACCAAATTATTGTTTATCATATAATTCAATAAATAAAATATAAAAAGTTATTTATAAATATAAAATATAAAGGAGACAAAGAAGAAGGAAAGGCAAAAATGGAAAAAAATTTAAGATAAATAAGAAAAATGTTTACTTTTATATTAGGTGTGGAGGAAGGAAACATAGATAGCTGACACTTTTGATTAGTCGAGAAATAGATTGATTGCCATTTACTGTAGATGAAACGTGAGAGCTTACTATCAAACTTGAATTTTTTTTTAATTAAATTTCTGGTAGAATATTTTTCTCGTTATGATTGTATTAAATAAATTTATCCAAAATACATCCATTGAATTATTAAACATTTTTTGTATAAAATATTACATGCTAAAATATATGAATTAGTTAATTAAAAAAAAGTTTAATACATGTAACTGAAGTATGTAATTTATAAATAAATGCTCTTGATAGAGCCATAATAAAAAAAAATATATATACTGTATAAAAAAAATGCTAATGTTAACAATTAAAAATTTAATTAGAAATTTTTAATATAATATAATTTTTTTTCTTTACACTTTCATTAATGTTAGAATTTACATTCTTGTTTTTAAGAGTCAAAAATTACGTATATTAAAAAAAAAAATAAATATTTAATATTTTTACATTGAGTAGTAAATGATTCTGAAATTATTCTAATAAAATAAGTAAATAGTTTTATGTTTACTATTTTTTAGTTTAATTTAATTTTGAATTTTTTAAATACAATATTGATAAAAAAGTTATTTTTCGTGAAATAACCCAATATTTTTTTTTAAACTATAATTTTGCAATTACTTATAATTATATTAGTTAACGAACTTCGCTGTATTGTCTATTTCCTCTTAGGCCGCTGCTTAATTTTTCCTCACGCCCAGCTTTGACCCTATGAAGGGTGGAAAACAGGATGCGTAATTTCCGGGTATTTCCCTAGGAGTTGGTAGTAGTAAGAGGTATTTGAAATTGTTTTAAGGGTAGAGAAATTACTGATTCCTATATGACTGTGAGATCTCAGGCCCGTTTTACCACTAATTAAATGACCTGCTTGAAGATCGACACCAAAGCCATAGTGTGAAATGAAATCTGTTGACTTTCGTGTTATTCACTCCAATTAAGCAGAATTTCTGCAATTTTCTTAATTCTGCAAGTTGCCGAACCAATGTATCTGTATTTGAACTGGTATTTGACGTGATGGGAGTGATTTCTGATAGAAAGAGATGTTGTATTGTGCCAATGGTATCCATAATGGAGTCTGCAAATTCAGTCACTTTGTCCAATGAAGTTCCTGGTAAATAATTGGTCGATTCATCCATTCAGTTATTAAGTAGGTGATGCAAATAACGTGAAAATATCGAGGGCTTTTTATCACTCAATACCTGATTCTCTAAAAGTTTATGCATTTTAACATCTTGAGAAATATTCAGTTACGCAGCAACTTTCTTCATGTTTCGGTGTATTACCGCGTCAGCTAGTATGATTTATTTTATTTTTATTTCTTTTATTCGTCAATATTAATTTCCTTTTCATTTTCATAATTTTGATTAAAAATTCTTTATACTCTTTTTGTGTATTATATTCTGAAGATAAATATCTTGGTTGAATTTAAAATTATTTTTAATTTAACATTTACATTATCATATTTTTTTCAGTTTTTTTTTACAATCATTAGATTATATTAACTTTATTCATCATTTTTGAAAAAATCATTTTTCACTCAATTAATATCGTTTCAATGTATAATGAGGTTATCTTCTATATTTACATAAGTATAGGTTAGCGATTGTAATAATTGAAATTTTATATCATTGTAACGCTTGTTTTTATGCTTAAAGTTAACATTACTCTGTAAAATACCGATGTTTTTCTTTGTAGATTTGCTAGAATATGTTTCTCTTTTACAAATGATAAGAAGTGAGACAATTAAAGCTGTTGAGTGAATTACAGTTATTTACTGATTCAGGAACTCGGCAATTTAATAATCTGTTAATCAACAAGATATTGAAAGTGCTATTTATTATCTCTTTTATTTAGTATCTACATACCTTTCTACGGATGAGTTTAAAATACAGTAAAGATTCCCATGATTTCTATCAAAAAAGACGAGTACAATGTGGTATATACAGAGTTATACTAATCAAATTTGGTTTATTTTTTGATATATACAATTTTATATTAGTTGTATTTTTGTGTCAATCAGAATTTACATATGTATACTATAATTTTCTTTTACAAAATTGAACAAAAAAAGGGGTATCAAATTTGTTTGTGCGTATCTTATTACCAGTAATCTTCAATCGCTATATTTAAAATCATTCCTAAAATTTTTTTTTTTTGATTTTACACGTAGTTTTTTGACTAGACCTAGTTGAAATTTGATGGTAACTAATAGTGCAATCTCAATTTGCTACTACTTTATTTAAAGAAACACCTATATATGCATCATTAAAAATGTAAAAATAATCCTAATTTCTAATTATATGGTGAATATTAGTTAATCATAAAAAAGATTAGAAGAGATTTATATAAATAAAAATATTTTTTTTGTTTTATTATGAAATTGTTTTTCATAATTAAATATAAATTTTTAATAATTCTTTTCATTATATATATTTTTTCTTATTGTAAATATAAATAATTTGTTTTTATTTAATATAAATTTATTTTTATTAAAAATAAATTCTTTTTATTTGCTCAAAGACAATTTTTGTTACGAATATCACTATGTTCACCAAGGACTCATTATTTTTGCAAAATGTTCAGATTTATTAATTATCTAATCTTATTAATCATTAAAAATATAAATTTTTTTTACGGTTAAATAAATTAACTTACCTACTAATTTTCCATGATATATAGAGACATGGAGTTGTAAGTGCTGGCACAAATGCTATCCAAACGAATGTTACATACATTATATCTAAGTGTCGTGAATTCTCATATGTTTCTTTCACTGCTGATCTTGCCAATCTATTAATAATAATGATACTTTAATTTTATATTATAAACATTGTTTTACGTTTCATTTAATTTAAAAATATTAATAGAAATTGCTGGTAAATAATATTACTCCAGAATCATAGATGCAAGTAAATGTAAGAAGCTAGAAAATTGAGATGTAGGAAGATGCAATGAAAAATAATGAAAAACAAATATAAACAAAGAAAAGTAAAATAGTAGCGAAAATTATTCGATAGATAACTATGAATAATATATTACAGATATTGAGAAAAATTTCTCGGGCTGGCAATTATAGATTTTTTTCTTTAAAAAATAATTGTATAAAAGAATTTATTGCTTGTTGCAACAATTAAAATGAATACGATCGCTTATAGTTATAGTCATTAGCTTAAGATACATATAACTATAAAATATTAAAGATTTTAATGCAGCTATATATATTTGGTAACTAATATAGTGGACGTAATAAATTTTGTTACATCTGTTTTGTGAGATTAGAATTATACGACAAATTATATTGTATATTTTCACAATCTTCATTAAAAAAGTTACCATTCAAATAGAAGGACATGATAAAACACATACTTCGTTGCTGACCAATTAAAAGATTTTTTAATCACGTATCGAAGTATAAAATAATTCTTTAATTTAGCAATAAAAATTTAATCAAAATATAATAATTACATTTATTATATTATTATTATATTATTATAGTGTTAAATCTATTATATAATGAGAACGACCACTGATGTTAGCATCGGTATTACAGTTGATACCATTTATAAGTTGTATGTTTCAACTACGATGGTATGAGTAATTGTACCGTTTATCAAGATTTCTTATTCTTTTTTAATCTATTTCATTCTTTCTTTTTGTTTTATAAAGACGGATGAGTATTCTTTCTCCTTGTACGAAAAAACCGAGATCATTTAATGTGATTTTGGCGTCGTTAATAAAGTGTCACCAGATATAATACGGTAATGATAATATTCATGTTACTATGCATATTTTAAGCTGTTTTCTTAGTTCTCGCATAGTGATAAGTAATCGGAACCAATATGCGCTCAAATGAACAAGCAATAAATTTATTTAATAGATCAATAATTTATTTACTCGATAGTACAGAAAACAGATAAAATACACTTTCGTGACGTAAAACCCTGGGTCTTTTGTTCTGTACATTAAATTATCTTATAATCACACGATATTTAAATGTACTCTTTTTCTTAATACGATGTATTATGCTTTACATCATTTATTTAAGGGTCTTGTGAGCTTATTTTTTCTTGTGGCTTCTCCGTCTTTTGAATATTACTCGAAATATTTTACTTGGTAATAAAATATTTCGTTAATAAAGACTAATTTTTTACGAACAAAGTGATTTCGCAAAAAATGAACTATTTCGTGCATGATATATTTCACTTATTAATTCGATAAATTATGTAATTATGAAATAGATAAAAGAGCTTTCTTCATTCATTTTTCAATTCATATGTCAAAAGAAAACTGATAGCTCCTACGTATGACAAATTATCCTCGTTATAACACAGTTTCCAATATATTTAATTGATGCTTTTTTGCCATTACATAAATTATGAAAAATTATAGTTCAAAATATAAGTTTGTTAATAATGTTTTTTATAATGTTTCTTAAAAATTTATAAATAATTTTAATAACAATTTAAGAATAAATATAATTAGTAATGGGTGCTGAAAATATAGATATAATTTAAAAGTTTTAAATTTATTAAAAATTATTAATCATCTTATTATTTTACATATAAATACTTTCTGTAATAATTTAAATACATTATATTCTTACCTAAGAACCATTAAAGGACAAAGACATGCAGCGAAAGTAGTAATCATTACTATAAGATATTTTTGGGATCGTTTTTCTTTCTGTATTTCTATTTCTGAATTGTTAAAATCATAGGATGTATCAAGGCTTCCTCGATTTTGTTTTCCTTGAATTCTAATTCTGCGAAAATTAAATCACTTATTAAACAATAGAGAAGTTTGAATTTTTTATAATATACTTTTAATTAATTTTTAAAAAAAGTAAATATTTTTGTATTATTTTTATAACATATTGTTACAAATAAAAAAAAAAAATTAAAATTTCATTTGATAATCTATTTGGTATTAAAGGAGCTAATTCTATATAAATTATAAGTTAATAAATAATTTAAAGATTTTGAGGTTTGTACTTTTTTTCCCTAAAAATTTCTAGGAATACTAGAATTGTATAGCATGCTTAATATGACTTAAAATATTTTGTAAAAATATATTTTTTGTAATTTTTTTTAAGAAGTTAATTAAATTTATTATTTTATACTTTGAATAATATATATTAAACATTTAGAAAAAGCATAAATTCAATTTGTTGTTTAATAAAAAATGTAACAAATCTGTATGAATATTATTTATATCTTAAGAATTATATGAAATTTTTAATAATTTCAATAAAGCAAATTAAATGGTTCTTGAATAACACTAAATTTATTTAATTAATACCAACATACTGTATAACATTTCTTTATTTCAGAATATAGTTTATATTAATATATACATGTATGTAAAAATTCATAATGGAATTAGTGTAAAAAAATGTTTTTTTTATTTATAATGCAAATATAGTAAAATAATAAACAGATATCTCTGATTAATTGAGTAAGTGAATGGGGAAAAAATTTGTTTACTAAATGAAATAAAAAAATAAATAGTATCTTTATTAGATTTGCGAAATAATATTCCCTGCTTAAAGTATTATAAGTAATAATTCATGTAAATTGATGTAAATTGATTTTTAGAGATACGTATTTAATGGAGAGGGTCAACCGTCGATTTTGAGTTTCACATAATGACTATAAGAGCACAAACTCCAAAAAATTATATCTGACTATATTTTATAAATCCTTCAATTTGATATAATTATTTTAGTCTAACTAAATATAAAGTTTATATATACATACATGGTGCGTCATTATTAAATAATATTTATATTTCTATAGAAATAGTGTACATGCACAAAATATCATCCGTAAGCACGTTTTTACTTCTAAGTCTTGTCTTTCTAATATCTTTCCTGGTATTTTTATAAATAAAACTGTATTCATGTATTTCGGGAGTTATATAAATTTCTTATAATTATAATATATATAAATATTCAATTTTAATTATTATTTAAGACAATAATATATTAAAATGGATGAGTTTTCAAATTTTTTATAAAAAAGTATATGAATATAAAAGTATATATAATCATCGTTAACTCACTAAGATTTGCTCATACATTATTATTAAAAAAAAAAATAATTTCGCTAAATGTAGTACCAGAATTCTCAACATGTATATTTAATGATTTTTTATATTTAATGTATATTTAATGTTTGATATAAATAATATTACTCATACAGTTATTGAATATATTGATAATAAAAAAATAAATAATTTGGTACTTACGCGATTTCGTTGCTGTCATTGCTGCTTTTTCTAGAATAGGAAACTGAGCTTTTATTTTTACTTAAGTACACTGCAACTGTCAAAAGATTTTCTCGATTTTGCAATTCTTGTCCGCACTTTACGTATATATACGCTATTATTGTTAGTGGAGTTATATAACTATTAAAAGAATATATAGATTGCATGAATGGAGAAATAAATAATAAATGGCTAACATAATAATATATTTAAACAACATAAAGGTTTATTAGCTTTGAAAATAAGACATTAATATAATTTAAAAATAAAATTTGAAAAGATATAATTAAGATTAACAGTTTTTGTACATCTACGTGCACAATATTCTAAAAAAAATTTTTTAATATACAGGGATTTGTAAAGCATATAACTTTTTTCACCAATGGATAATCATAAATTTTTTTTAAGAGCCTTCACTATTATATTTTTACAACGTAATAAACTTTTAACGTAAATATTAAATTTCGATTACTGAAAGTTTTTCAGTAAATTAATAATTGCTATAATATTTTTTTTTTTTTTATAAAAGTTTAAAAATGAATATAATATACATTTTAGTATTGATTTCGATATTATAGAGAGTTTCAGTTGCGCAAAAAAAGTTTACTATTAAAAATAATATTCCTATATAAATATTTATATCTGATATCTATGCACGTATGTATTTCATAAACTTATTTTTTAAATCGTATCTTTATATACATAAATAATTATATTTTTAATTATATGTATGAGTACGAATTATTATGTAGGTACAACAATAATTATTCAAAAATTATTTTATTTATTATATTATTAAGTAGCATATTTATTGTAAAATTTAATGGTTTATTTAAATTAGATAAATAATCAAGACGACTGTTTCCAAATTTGATATAAAACAAAAATTCATTTTAAATTGATTATAAAAAGAAAAAAAATCATTATTAGATGACAAGGGATTTGGATAATTAAAAAGAATAACCTGTACCAAGCTTTTCATTTAATAACAGCTCCAAGTGATTAAAATAAATAGACAAAGTGTTCAGTTCCTAATAGATTCGTTTATGAGATACTTCATAGTAAAATATTACTTTAATAAAAATCATACCACAATAAATAAAATACATGGATGGCACAAGGTTCAATGCAAGACAACTTGAAAAGTGCCTGACCCTCAGGGAGGGGTAGGGAAACGTCAGCGTCCGGATTCGGGCACCGGGCTAGCTCTGAGAAGGACGGATGAGCTCTGCTCCTAAGTATGTCACCCTGAGAAGGGCGGTTTTTGTCGAGCGCCCTACGTCTGGACGGCCACCCGACAAGGACGATTTAGTTAGAGTTGCCCAAGGACGTGGGCGTATGGCGGCGTGCCGGAGTCGTGAAAATAGTAAAAACGACTTTGTGGTTTAATATTGTCGGTGCACTGACTGTTGTGACTTCCTGATCTTTAGTCCCCCTTGTTGACGGCTTCGGGCCCTTTATATCCGGTCGGTCAAGCTCCGCCGTGCCAATCAGAAACGTCGGCGTCCGGCGCGTCGGGGCCTGCATCGATGTGCGCGTGTCCCCGTCAAACTAAACGTCTCTTTTTCTATTATTTAACATTTATTATAATAAATCTTGTAAAATTCCTCTATCCAACGAAATACATTAGAGGGCACTCGTAACTATCATCATTAACCTGATTGCCACCCTTATTAACAATCAAATGGCAGGTTAAATTCAGTTAAGAGAGAATCAATAAAAGATGGATTATGATAGTTATTTAATGAAAATAGTTTATCAATAAAATCAGTTTATCCATGGTGAATAAGTTTTTAAATGACAGTTGAAGCCAACATCAGTGATGAGCATGACTGCAATTACATATAGTCACATTGATGGTGAACCAGACATATAAATCAGCAACTTTTAACAATTTTTTCAGATGGAACATCACCACCATTTTTTCATTAGGTATGCTTAATGAAATTTAGAAGAAAATTAAGACATGCAATCTTTTAAGTATGATTCGATATCTTACAAGGTATGATCGATTACTTGTAAATGAACTAATTTTAATCCAGACTGGTTTTAATTCATGTTTACTGCATAATGTATCTAAGTGCTTAACTAGTTTTTTAATATGTTTGAAAACAAGATCCGCTTATTTTTCTCTTCTATCATAAAATTACTATTGTTGGTATTCACATAGTTTCGTAAATATTTTTAAATCTCCTTTTCATACACATCCTCTTTCTTTCTTGGGTGCGTATTATTCCATCCACGTCTAATTCTATTTGTTTTTCATTCATTCCTATGTTTTCGTACACTCTAGCGGAACTGATAAAGTGCCCACATTCGGTTTTGGAATAAAATTTTTGTAATGTCAACAGACTTATACACTTGAAAAGAAGAAAATAAATACAAATATATTAAAGGGAAGTTTTAAAGAGAAAGTCCAAAAACTGAAGACAACATTTTATTAGTATACTATAAAGTATATTATCCGTGAAATTTCACAGCATTGGTAATATTTCAGTCCGTAGTAACAAATGAATTTTATAATAATATTTATAAATTACCTTAATATAATTTATTTTTTGTTTAGCTGATTGAATTCGATTTCTTACCGAATTCATCGTCAAAATATTCAGGAATTCCTAGATTTAATGGAAAATTATATGCAAATACTTTGTTGCGATTAATCCATATTTTCGAATAATGATATTTTCTAAAATAAATAAGGAGAATACATTTATAATTGTAATGACTGTTTAGCACTCAATCACAACTTCTGCAGTAATAACAAATTTTGGTGTCAAGGATCGGCTAAACTGAATACAGTGTATCTAACAAAATTGTAAAAGGAATATCAAAAAATGGAAAAAAAATAGAGGAGAAAATTTATGGAATCATAAAAAGTAGAAAAAATTATAAAAAACATAATTTTTCTTTTTCATAAATGTGTGAAAATAATGTTTTATTTTCTCTATTATAACGGACCAAAAGTAGTGAGTATATTTTTATAATCAATTTTAAAGTGAAAAACAGGAAATTATTCATTATTCATGAGAATTTTCATCACTTGTGTAATCTTTATCCTTAGTTCCGACAACTAGCTTAATACTAAATTTATGCCGTAATAATTACTACTACTTTATTACTAAAATATTTTTTTTAAATTTTATTTTATTCAAATAAATTTTTTTTATTTTAAATAAATCAAAATTTATATTAAAAAATTCGGAAACTAGATAATAAAAAAGAAATTTATTTTTAACTTATAAATACATCTTCTATGCTAATGCAATGTAATAAAATTATTATTCTTTCATATCTTAAAGAAACGACTATCAAAAATATTATGTTATACTCTTCCATTATTAAATTTTTGTAATAACATTCAATTTATAAATCAAGAATGTAGACTCAATTTGTAAATTGATATTGTATTTACTCCACTTATAAGAGGGTAAAATTTTTTTATATAATCGTTTTCAGAAATGATAGAAAAATTAATATATGAGATACTTACGTAGCAATAAAAAGGCTTCTTATGTATTCTTGTATGTCTTCTGACAAGTTAGCAATACACATTTGAACCCCTCTAAAAGGGTGTTTATTTTGTTTTGATTCACCAATATCCTATAAATACAAAGCTTAATAAAGAAAAAAAATTATTTTGATATACATGATTTTGATATTCTTACTCGATATTTATAGAAGTCAAGTTTTTATATTTGTTTTTTTATTTGTGATTTCATATAAACTTTGAAATGAAGAGTATAAAAAATAAATTAAATATAATTTTATATCATAATGCTTAAATATATTTAAAAAATAAGAATGAAATAATATAATTTAATAATAAGAAAAAGAAAAATAAAATTATTAGTGATATTAATAATAAAATTACAAAAAAACTTACTAAAAAAATTATTAAAGGAATTATTGTTGCTTATAAATTCGATATACTAAACTTAATCAATAACCTTTTTTAAAATAAAATTTTTAGACAATTAAAAATATACTGTAAAAACCACTGTCCTCTAAATTCTATCAATATATGGAACAAAGATAATATTATTTACATGGAACATACGGCGGTAATTTTAATAAAAAAAATATTGTATGTTTAATTTTTTATATTATTTTGAAAAATGTATAAATAGATATTTATTTTAACATTAATTTTAATATTAATTTTAATATTAGCAAATTGTTTATTAATAATTAATTAAATGAATTATTAAAATATGTAATGATAAAATTGACAAATAGGACAATAATCGTTTAGTATGTAAAAATTGCACAATATTAAACACAGATATAAAAAGATATTTAGTTTTAAATTTTTAGAACATGGGAAAAAGTAATAACTGTTTAATTTGAATTAATATTAATGCTAAAAAATATTATCACATTGTAAATTGAAGCGTCTGATCTAAGGATGCGAAACAAACTATAAAAAGAGATTGATATTTGAAATTCTTTATTTACTAATATATTATAACACAATTAACAAAATGGGTGATATGCAATATTTAAATAATCAAAAATTTTAAAGTAGTGAGTAAATATAATGAAATTTTATCTTAGCTTCGTTTTCACTTTTAATTTATAATAAAAGTTCAACATTGGACTTTAGTTATACTTTATAGAAAGTATTTATTTTAAGAACTGAGTGTTTTTATTTTATTTTTAATTTATTTTTCGATTTATTTATATTTATGTAAATGTATGTTTTCTGTTACTATGCTTATTTTTTAATTTGTAAATATTTTATGAAGGTTCTGATAAAAACATGAAATATTTTAATGATTTTGGACAAATAATTAAAAATGTTGTTTTATTAATCTTAGGCTCTAATAAATTTTTCTTTATTACTATTTTATACTAAAATGAAATAAATCAATAAAATTGAGGTTATATGAAATTTAGTAATAGGAAATAGTTACCGGAAGGCTAAAGTAAGTAGTATATATCGGATATGGTAAGACGATGCATGTGGCGAAAAACCATGTCCCAAGTGCACAGACAAATGCTGGAAATCGAGGCTTTCTTGGATCACTTAGAAATCGATATCTATCACCAGCAATTAGAAGATATGTCATCATTGATACATGAATTGGAGTATCCTACAAAAAGAAAATTTCTGTTTAAAAAAAAAATGGTTTTGACTTAAAAAAAATTTATGTTTTTACAAGTAGAAAGTATTATGGAATTCTTAAGAAAACATACAATTGGTAAATGGATAATTTAAAAAAAATCCTTTGTTCAAAATGAATTTTTTCGAATGACTTTTTATTATATTTCATGTAATTATTATATATATAATTGTATTTTAATAGTATCTTAAATATTAATTAGATTTAATAAAATATTTATGTAATTTCATTCATTTTAAAAATCAAGCTATTATTCATTAATCACATATATTCCTATCAATTTTTGTTAGTTATTAATTTCTTTTCCTATCTCCATTGTAATAGTAATTTTATTCTAAAAATTACGGAATGGATCTGTATTTTATCAAATTAAGCACTTAAAATGATTAATTTTCTAAATATATATAACGAAAAAAAATTCGTATTGCAACATACATAAAGAGAAAAGTTTATAAGGGAACATTATAGATTATTATAACAACTTTTATTAAAATTTGTAATAATCCATTAAATTACATTTACAAGACTTGAATCAAATTATATTTTGAATATTACAAAAAATACATTTAAAATATATTTTTAGTATCAGATATACAATAAGTGAAATTGACTAAAAGTAATTAAACATATTTATTGCTAAATGATTTAATAAAACTAAGACAATTATGAAATAATTTTGAAATTTATTTTAATGATGATTAATAATAATATTTTAATGCTGATGATTTATTTATAACTCATCGATTAAAAAATTATTATTTGTAACACAATTATTATTAATACATAATTTGAATAATTTATTATTTACTTCAAAATGTTCACTTTGATGTTTTCTTTCTTTTTTTTTAATTAAAAGATACCTATAAAGTATTATACTTTTAAACTAAAAGTTTTCATGTGCAATAAATTATAATAATTATTAATTTTCAATATTTCAATAATAAATTATAAATTAATATAAGGATATAAAACTTTGTTGGAGTTGAAAATAAAAAAGATTGAGAATGAAATATAGCAAAAGTAATAATGATTATTTTAGCATTATAAAAGTTGTTTGGAAAAGAAAAAGATTAAAAACGAAGTCTAATCGATATGGTGTGTAAGCCTATTAATCAAGCTCGAATGTTACCGTACAAATCGAAAAACGATGAATAACTGAACAAATCTTTTAATTTCTTATCTTATTTACACGTTTTACCATACAATTTTTTTTTAGTCCCTACGGTTTTAATCGTTAACGCATTTTTTATCTACAATTCTATCATCAGTGTATTTTAGACTTTCCGCTTGATTTATGTCATGTAAAACTTCTTATATTTTTCAAATGTCATATTAATTTATGTATGATACACAAATTTGAAATTCTGAATTTCTGTCAAAAAAAATGTTTGATGTTCAATTTAAAAGAAAGTTCACATTTATTACTTTCATATATAGCCTAATGCTTGTAACACCTTTTTTTGTGCATTCAACTTTTAAATACAATTTTAATGTTTATATCAGTATTTAAAACTTTTAAATGTATGTTAATTGCTACTTTGTTATTTTTTTCATATTTTCTAAGCAATTATTATATACTTGTAATTTATAGATATACAATAGTCTAACTTTGATATGCAACATTAGTAAATAGCTGGGAATTTAATCGTATTTATTTATTTAGTTCATTCAGTTTGGATTTAGTCAAGTGCAAATGACACAGAGTCTTCCATACTTGATCGAGGGATAAAAGTACAATAATCCTTATATATTATGTATAAGTGAACATGTATTTGATTTATTGAACAATTTATAGATAACTGAAATATATAAATTTACACGAATAATTAATAGCTAGAATTAATCAACTAATCTATAAATAATAGAAGACAGCAATTATTGTTAAATCAATAATATATATAAAATTTTATGTTGTATTTTTTAAAAGTTCTTTTTTCTATTACAAATACATTATTTATATTAATGAATTCAAAAAAATATTAAAGAATATAATAAATAAAATTATGGTGACTAAGAGCGAGAATTAATGAAATTCTGATTAAAAAAATTATTTGTTGTTGTATGTTAATTAACAAAATTATCAAATTTTAAACAAAAATATATATAAAAATATAGATATTACATATATTTGTATATAAATGTATACTGAACTAGAATTTTCTACATTTTTTTTTTTTTGAATTTTTAAAATTTTGCGAAGAAATATCACTAATAAGTAACTCTAACCAAATTAATAATTAAAGAATAAGAAATACTTGTAATATATGAAATATATATATATATAAATAATAATTGATCAAATAAATTGTTTTAATAAATCAATATAGTCAATTCATATCGGTCTATCGCTATCATGTATTCGGAATTTTTTTGATTTATTTATACATGCATTCGACTAGCCAACGTGCGTATTATGTAAGTGCTGTCTTTTTATTACCATTTCGATTATTCTACTATTCGACTTTATATGTTTGGTTGTAAAACTGCTATGTCGAGAAAATCTTTTAAAAAATGTAACTCGATAAAACGAAAGAGAGTGATGAGATTTTGAAAAATCGTCAAAACTCAATATTGCCTGATCTTTTTAAAAATTTCATGATACGCAGGTACGGCGCATCGCAAAACACGTACTTTGCACCTGATGGTGAAATATAAAGGAACGTAATAAGAATGTAAATTTGTAAAATTATTATAAATTGACGAGCAACATATAGTAGTTACAACATTAAGGGATTTTTAGATATCATATTAAATTTTGTGAAAAAAGTATAAAAAATACATAATACTTAGATCTCAGTTTGTATTATGTAAAATTCAAAAATTGAAAGGTGTTTAATGTTCTGAAGTATATATTGTAAAAAAGTTTTAGCCTAAAAAAGTTTTTTTCTTAGAAAATAACAAAATATGAAAAATAATTGTTATTATGTAAATAAATTGGAAATAAATAATGTAAACTTTTAAACAAATTAAATAGTAATAAGTTTTATAAATAAGAAGTTTTATAAATTCTATGTATTAATTCAGAGTAAAAAAAATTTAATATAAAGGAAATGTGACGCCCCAGAGTTTAAGTTTTTGTTAAAATGATTTTTCGGGTGTATTGGGACTTGAAGAAAGATAATTTTCTTAAATGTAAAAAAGGAGTAACGTTGTTTTATGTGATTACACGACAATTTCAAATTTGTGTAGAAGTTTTTTTTTTATAAGTGTTGTGTTTGCAGTCCTTTTTGACTTGGGGAAGAACTAATCATGAAAGTTTTTCCCAAATGCGATTTTGGCAATTTTATTTTTACGGTGACTTAAGTAATTTGTACACAACAGAAAATATAGAATTTTCAGAGCGAGTTTTTCAGACTTCTTAATAAATCTTCTTTCAATATGTAACAAAACATTTTTCTAATTCCTCAAGTTTCTGTTTTTTATCATTAGACATTATAAGTTTGGAAAATTCTAAACCTCTTTTATATTTTTTTATTTCAAAAATTTATATTTTGCTAGAAGTGACAATGGAGGGTGTCCTTTCTAACTATGAAAAGTTATAGTTTGTTGTGCTTCGCATAAAGTTCGAATCGTTAATTCACAACTATGAATGTAGTTATTTGATTTGAATTGTTATGGGTGGTTAAGAAAAGTTAAATTCGCCTTCGTTTGATTGAATGTATTTTGAAAATCGCTAGAGAAAGTAGGAGTAAATTTCCGAAAGCTTAATTTCGCGTCATTAATTATTCATTAAGGGCCATCCAGTTTCATCTTTCAAAATGTGCAACGATGGTCATTTAGGTCCTGTTATCACTCTCAAACATTCATCCACTTCGCTAGACATAATGTATTCGTAAAGCACAGGAATTGCTTATAACTGTGCTTGATACGTGACAATATATAATATGTATATTAGTCACCGCTTTAATTACCTAACATAAAAAGGAATTGAGCAATTTAAATGTAGCATATGGTTTTCAAAAAATTAAATTTAATAAGGGAAAGTATAAAAAGTATAAATTAACTAAGTACAATAGACAGATGTTGTACATAATAATCAGGAAAATAATTAACAAATTAATATTATTAATTTAGCTTAATATTTTATCAAATTTTTAATTCGATACATGAATGCTGTATTTGGTTTATTCATTAAAATTAATTGTAAAATTCAATAGAATATTACTTAATAAGTAATTTTGATATCTTAAATTATTATTCATTTATATTTTACAATAAATTGAAAATAATAATTAACATAATTAAATATGAATGCGTAAGAATATATTATTTTAATTACAATATTTGCGACATTTTTAGAAATAGAAATTTTTTTTAATTTGTTTACAAATTGGTCAAAAAATTACTACTTTGTTATAAAAAAGCGTTTATTTCCAAATAAAAATTTTTTAATCTAATATAATATTACAGTAACTAATTAATTGGTTTTTGTAATGAATTGAAATATTAATGTTCCTATACTACTGATTCCTATTCAACTCACAAAGCTCTGTAATGTACAATCTAATATACAGCAGTAAAGGTTACATTATTGCAATATCAAATTATTTTAATATTAAAAATAATTAATTTTTGTTTATTTAATAGCTATTAATACATGAATTTCATCTAAAATAAGAAAGTTGTATACCAATAAAATAAATGTAAAAATTGTTGATTTATTTTTTGCTTAGATGAAGAAATAAACAATTAATGTAAATTTTTTAACCTAAAAAGAAGAACTGTAATATATGGTTTATAATTTAAATTTTTATAAATTTTGATGCAGATTTTAAGTTTTTAGAGTCTTTTAATACTAAGAACTAAAAATAACTACGTTTGAAATATCGACTCCTTGTATAATTTATTTTTTTATTCAACTATTAGTTTTTTGCTAAATATATTGAAAAAAAAAAAAAAATACAAAATTATCGAATTTCTGTGAATTTATTAATTAAATCAACAAATTATAAATATATTTTGATTAATAATAATATTAATATGGTTACGATGATGTAACGAAATACAATGAATCTAATAGTTAAACAAATTTTCCGCATGTCCAATAATTGAAACTAAGCGGATTGTGTAAAATAATTGGGAAAGATGAGGCAGAATACGCAACTCGACATATTACTGATAGTTAATAATAATAATTTACGATCAATATTAGCCAAGATATTGAGAATGAACTGAAAGCGACGAAATTCGAATTAATGCCGAAAATGGGAACACTTCCACATTGGGAATAGTCGGCATTTTTACATTATAAAATACGTCAAAAATGAAGCTAAAGGGGATTATTATTATTCGGAGGAGTGAGAAGTCGAGAAAGATGTAGTACAAGGAACGTCGATCCCGGACGAGAAACTCTCGTCGATTCAATAACGCGACACTCATCGTACGATAAAGTTACATTTCTGGTAAAAAGATTATTTATTATTATTTACTATAACATACGCGCGTGAGTGGGAAATCTTTAACATTACGAGCCACACGAACATCTTTCTTCCGATTTATTGTAAATTAATCGGTACTTAACGCGAATTTATCAATTGTCTATTTTATTTAATCCTAAATCCTCATAAAGGCTGAAGTGCTTTGACCGATTCAACTACGGCAGAAAAAGAACCGGGTGATGCTAATAAAATAATAATATAATAAATAAAGCGAGTACAACGAAGAAGTGAATAAATAAGTAAACAAGTTACAAGATAAATAAACGTGACGATATAAATAATTATATAATAATTAATAGTTACGATAAATAAATACTAATAAACAATACATCGTAATAATATATTAAATTTATATATAATTTATTTAAAAAAGTAAATGATAATTTTTAAATTATTTTGAAAATGTAGTATTGTAAATCAAGTAAAATGTTATTAAAATTAAAATTGTTTATTTTAAAAACATTTTATATACTAGGACAGATGAAACTCAACACAAATTAAAAGATATGTGCATATATTTTATGTTTGAAGTAAAAAAAAAAAATCTAAAATTAAAGCAAATGAAAATTAATACGTTATTATTATTTCTACAAAATTTTTATGCTTCAGAATTTATTTACTCAAAATGTATTTAAGTCTAATTTTTAATGAAGAATAAATTTCATAATTATGATAATATATGTTTTTAACTTATTTTAAATTATAAAATTTTTAATGGAAACTCGTAAATTAAAAAATAATTAATAAAGCAATATTTAGCTATTCTGAAAAATTATTATTGTAATAGAATTAATTTCCTATAAATAATTTTAAGCGCAGCATTTTTTTAGTCAATATATGGTTTTTATGATTTTTTATTTTTTATAAATTCTGAAATTTCTAAGAATTTCATATATAATAATTTCATTTTGTAAAGGATTTAAGAAATAAAAATAAATATTTATTAAAATTAAATTAAACCATTCTCCGTTTAACTTTGAACTTACGAAACAAAAAATCGTTATTTGTAGCTAAATCTTTTGAATGCAATAAATATAAGTAACTTGATGTACTGTTATAAATTTTGTTTTTATTAACTTTATAAATTTAACAAATACATAATAATATCCACTTTTTTTTTAGAAGATGATTGTTATATTAGGAAGTTTATCATTAATTATTAATCTATCTTTTTTCAATTATTAAATAAAATTTATTATATGATTATGTAAAGTAAAAGTTATTAGTTTATTAAATTACATAAAGTTTAAAAAATACAAGTGCGTATATTATTTTTTTAAAAAACGTCACTTTTAGTATTCTGAATATTTTTTATTTTTTATTATTATAGAAGAGTTTTGATGAAATCTTATTTACAATAAAAATTCATGTTAAAATATGACTTGTATTGTATAAATTGTAACATATTGGTTTAAAAGTATTAAATTAAACACACAATTATAAATTAATAAATGTGGTATCATAATTTGATATAAAAACATCCAATTTTTCAGTCGTTAAGCGAAAAATATCTTTCCGAATATAAATGTTTTGTATTATATGTATATATGTAGTCATAATTTATTATCATCTATTAGACTTCCACTGGATTTTTCCAATAATGTTCATGATACTTAAAAGTTTTTCTTTATTTGAAATTTTGATCAACGATTAAGCTGATATTGATACGTTTAAATTTAAATATGTTTAATAAACAACTATTTTTATTATTAATTTAAGCTAGATAATAAAAAATACTAGATTCTAGTACAAATTGTAATCAAAAGAAGTGAGAAGTATTTTTTCAAATATGAATAGTTTGAAGAACAAAAAATAAAGATTTTTTTTATAGTGATTAACATTTCTCTAACTTTGAAAAACAGAAAAGAAAGAAAATATTGCATCTTGTCTTTTCGTATTTTAGTTTATTAGATTATTAGCTATTTCTCAGGATAAAAAATTGACGACATATACGTAAATATTCAATGTAGATCTATTTTATTTTGCTGAACATCAATTAAAATTTTCTCATTATCCATTTAATGTCGTATATTTTAAAAGTATGATAAACAACAAATAAGAAATTGCAATCGAAATTAATACAATAAATATTGATAATGATTATTAAATAATTGGAAATCAAGCTGGTTAAGTAAACTACAAGTAAGAAATAATCATAATTTTTTGATTTCGCAAGATATGTTGAATTGTATAATGAATTATAATATTTCTTGAAATTTGATGACAAGAAATAGTTGAAGTCAAGTAATGATGCTAAAAAAACTAGATTAAAATATTTAAAAACAAAAAATATGATATGAAAGTTTTATAATAAAAAACTTTTTTATTCTCTATCTTTAATCATTACTAAATTAAAGAAATTTTTAAATAAAAAAAATAATATATACAGTTTACAATATTAAAACAAAGTCATAGAAATTGAAATATTGTAAATAAAAAACAAACAAAATATAGTTAAAAATGATGTAAATCATTCACTTTTAGAAATTCTTATATTTCTGTCAAACCAGACAACTACTCTTTTTTATTCTCATATGCGATAGGTCTTTATATTTTACACGTAACAAAGGTACTCAAACCAGATAAATTTTAAAAACGGTCATGTAAGAAAAATTTTATTCATACTGTCTGTTATATTTCTATAAATTTCTATAGAAATAGATATATAGATATATCATATATATTTTATACTATTATTATGTGAATGTATATAATGACGGTATGCGTGATACAAAGGCAAAGAAACCGAAGTTGGTGATAGTCAATTTTTAAAAAAGTGCTATAGTTCTTCAATTTTTAAAATTTATCATTTTGTTTGTATAAATATTTTATGTAACTAATTTATTATAATAATTCCAAAAACGCCAATAACATGCGTTACCAGAATATACAAAATGTATTCATTTGATTTATTGTTCAACATAGAAAAACATATATTTATTTGCTTATATTTTTAATGTTTTTATTTTTATTTGATTAATTTGAATGTTGTTATCGTAAACATTAATTATTTTTATGATCTTATATGAATAATATTTAGAAAAAATAAAATATATATTTACAATTGTATCTTTTACACATTTAGAAAATTAATACACAATTGTTAGTAATAAAAGTTTTATTTATAACCTACCTGTAACATCGGTAGAGAATAGCAAACGAATTTGCCAAAAATCCAATTATGCATTAGCAAGACAGCAAGGGTGATGGGTAACGCAAATAGTACATGTATGATACTGGCAACACCCACATTGACTAAATACGCGCAAGTTGGATCTTTGTGTGCTTCATATTTAAATACGTGATAAATCATTATAAAATTAGCCAAAATACTTAATATAATTAGTAGAGAGTAAATGATAATAGGCGCTAGATAAATGCCAGAGAGGTTTGGATTTAAGTATGGTTTAGAGAAATCAATAGTATCATTTCGAAAGCCATTAAGGTGTTGTATTACACTCGTTAAATATTGTTCGGGTATGTTGCTCGAATCCTGTGATGTTAGCTGCATCTTGAAAATACATACAAAGCACGGAATTGATTTTCTTCCTTTAGTAGAAGATGAACAGGGACGGCTCTTCTAAACAACTGGATCTTAGTGTGACGCAATAAAAGTTTATTCCATATAAAGAATAATATAAGAACGTCATACAATTTTTTGTTTTCAATCGTTGATTTGAAAGGAAGAACTTAAGAGTACTTGTTATCTTCAATCATTTGTATATGCCGAGATTTTGCTTGATGTGAGATATTATCGACTGCGTGATTTTGTGTTCTATGGCTCTTTTTTCGCTTCTATTTGAATAGAGCTGATGAACTGATTTTTTTTTAGGATGGTTATGTTTTTTTTCTTCTATTCATTAATACAATTGTTATACTTTGGTGGTGAAATTAATTTTTTTTTTTTTTTTTTTTTTTTTTTTTTTTTTTTTTTGCAACTTGTTGAATAAGTTATTTAGTCATACTTTTCATGATGGTTTAATTTTTTTTTTTATTATATTAACATTAATTTTATTATATTATTTCATTCATTAATATTTTATTTTGTAGTTTAATTTAATATAATAAATAATTAGTAGTTTTTATAAAATCTAATCATCTATACAATTTATCGATAAATTTCAGTTTTGATTATTATATATTCAACACGTTTAGAAGTAACTTCTACAAGCATCGATTATTACATTAGAAAATCGAATCATAATTGAAAATTATTGAAATTTACCGCAAATGATATGTGTATAATGAAATCAAATCAACCCGAAGTATTAATTAATGCATTAATAAAATGAATTCAATTATTGTACTGAATTAGAAATCAATGTCCACGATTAATCAAACATGATTTAGTTTTAATTTATAATTTTAATCTGTACCAAATTAAATAAAAAATTAATCTGTTAAACAGCAAAAGATTTTAAACATAATCGTATTTATGAGATATTATTTAATTATTAATATTTAAAAGTTTTATCGAATAGTTTTCTATAAATTTGAAGTAATATTTATTCTTTTATTTTTTTTTTAATTTATAATGTCTCTTTGATATTTCTCAGCGTACAAAAATCACAATTAGATTTAGGATTTATTTTTTTTTTTTGATGAGCGATAGTGATTAAGTAAAGGAAATAGGAACTATTAAATTAAGTATCTTGACACAGCACTTAACACATTGAAATTGCTTCTTTTTATGAATGAAATTTTTAATACCAATTTACATTAGGCTAATTGAATAAGTAGATTATAGTTTCACTATTGTAGGAGTAAAGGGTAAGGATGAAGTGCACCGGTAAAAATTAAAATGCTGAGCCCAAAACAATGTTAAAGTGCACATGTCAGAATGTCAAAAATTGGAGAAACTATTCAAATGAGTCAGTGGACGGGCACTCGATTACTGATGCTGTGCTTTCACTACTTGGAATAAGTCCGAGTCCGATCCTCGGGGGTTGAGATTCTGCGCAAGTCCGGCTTACACGCGGCACGTGTACTTTACTGCTGCTTTCCTTTACTTCCCTCCGCAGATCTGGGGTGGATAACAGCCAGAGTAATGATTTTTAAATTTAGAATTTATCAATATTTCTCACAGATACACATTTTTTCTCTCATTCAATGGATTGTCCGATAAATTTTATGCACTTCTTTGTGAATAAGTTCGTTTATTTATGGTAGTCAATTTTTATTGGTTGCATTTATATAAGCGAAATGGTATTACTGAAAGAAAGGTACATTAACTCGTATAACTTGTGATGCATCTGCGTTTTGTCAAGTAAATTATTATGTGTTTAATATTTGCTAGTAAAAATTCATTTTGCAAATGCTTGATAAAATAAATTTAAAACAAAAACTTAGTGGAATTTTAATCTTGAAAACGTATTATTTATCAATTATAATTCATTTAATACTCAATGATTAATCAAGATGATTATTGTTATTCAGATTTAGTGAATATATGAAAAAAGAATGTTTTGCTATTTATTTATAAAAATGATTATACATCAAATAATTTGGTATTCATTTATGAGAAAAATTTGAATTTGAATTGTGATTTATGTATATTTCAAATTTAGTATTATAATATTGATATATACTATTCCTGAAAGTATGTCGACTTATTTTAATAATTATCATCGTCGTCATACATGCATAATATTTTTATTATATAATAAGGTACATAAATTAACATAGTTTAATTTTCCGCGAAGTAAAAAAAAATTGAGTAAAAATTTTATAATCTTAATCATTTTTGTAATAATAGTTAATTCATTAAATTTTTTATACTTTACATAATGAATCAGTTAAATGTATATTAAAAATATTAGTTATGAATTTTCAAAAAATTTTAATGAGTTTTACAATTTAATTGTATAATTTTTATTATATATTTGAATGATTGATTGTTGTAAATTAAAAACCTACATTATCCTTAATTAATTAAAAATTAAAATGCTCAAAAATTATTTTTCTCCATCTGTCACTGTATATGATTACTTGTGCTTCAATTCTTTGCTCAAATATTATCATTACCATTAATATTAACTTCTCGTGATTATTTCCTGCAAATACTTCATAATTTACTATATCAAAAACTTTCCACCAAAAACAAAGCAAAAGTTTGAAGGAATGAATATTTAATTTGACTATTAATATGGGCATGTGGTATGAATATTGCAAAAATTTTCAATTTTTTGGACTATCATAATAAATAAATTTTTCCTCTATAATTGTAATTGGATGTAAAAGTTCATTTCATTGTGTTCTTACTAAAAATAAATACCATTTAACATTATTTAATCTTATTCTGTACTCAAAATCATTCATTCGTCTTTAATTCCAAGTTATTAATATATTTTAAAAATGCTTTGGGAGTTATTTCTAATGATTTTACCAATTACTATTAATTTTATGGAACAAAGCATCTTGAAGTTTCATGAATTTCCTAACTCTTCATTTCCAAAAGCTTTGCTCATCATCACACTGACAATACATGTTAAAATATATGTAATTCCAACAATTCATAATGTATTCAATTCACTTATTGCGACTTCATCATAAATGTTTAAAAGCTTTCAGTGAAATTCGTTTTCCAATATCATTATTATAATGAAGAATTAAAATTTAGTATTGATTAGAACTTAATTTATATATTCAATCGCAAAAATTATTATGTGTTTCATACAGGATATAATATATTTATAAAAATGTCTTACTATATATTCTAACAAAAGAAAAAACGAGTAATCAAAGTAGTGTACTCAATAATATGTTTTAATATGAATCATTTCGTTGATTGAATTATTCATGTTTTATGGACGACCTGATTTTAATATATATTATATATTATAGTTCATTAAATTTCTTTGAAAAAACCTTCTTTGTTTTTTTTTATTCCTATATATATATATTAAATAAAAAGAAAAATTTTTATGAATAGATAAACGCACTCCACATCTTAATAATAGTTAGAATCATACTCTGCGCCTAGTTATGTTAGAAGATTAAATTTATTGATTACATAAATTAATATATATATATTCATTATTCAATATAGCAAAGAATGAATCTTCATTCTAACTATTCTCAATAAATTTTTTTTTTTCAACTCAATGAAATCTATGATTGATTACTTCTAAACAATTATATTGAACGAATACACCGAAACTGTAATTATTCCCTTATTAATAGGATTTGATATTCCAATTATTTTTTAAGAAACAAATTTATTAGTTAAAAAAAAATAAGAATATAAATAATTTATTAGTTAATCTTCTTTCTTTATTCATGTTACTTTTCATAGTGTTTTAACACATCATTAATTTTGTTTTTTTGTAAATTTTATCAGCATTATTATATTATTAATTATTCATTTTTTTATAAGAAATTATAAAGAAATTATAATTACCCATTTTAAAAACTATGTTAAAAAATTTACTAAAGCAAGTTTGACGCGTTTAATAATTGAAACACAAGGGTTGGAATTAGATAATTTTATGTAAAACTTTTTACAAAATTAAACTGTATAATTGCACGTATTCATACATTTAAAAAAAAATGCAAAGTAAGAGTAATAAATTTCAAAGTAAAAATGATTTTATATTTAGTAATTAATTATTTAATATTTGTAAAAAATATCATCTAAAATTAAGTAAATATCATAATTTAAAATCAATAAAATAAAAAAATTATTAATATAGACTATAAAATAAAATAATTTTAAATCCGATGATTGTACTAATGTTACATTTATGTATATTTAGATAATAAATAATAAATAATAAATACAAACAAATTATAGATTTATAAAATAAATGTTTAAAAAAATAGTAAAATAACATTGAATATAAATTTAAAACAGTACACATGTATTAAAGCGAAATATCATGTAAACAGATATAAGTTGAAAAAAAAATTATTATATTATTTTAAAATCTTATAATTTTTATATTTTTATATGATTATATCAATATTGATTTTATTGCAAAGAAACCTTTCATTGCCGTTGATCAACACTTGATATCATTACTCTTCTTCAGACAATGTAGGTTTCTATTTTTAATTTGGAGTCGACCAGAATAGAGCACTACCTATCCTACTGAGATGATTTCCAGTTTAATATCATAGAAAGGTAAGCAATTTCACATTATCATACAAATAATGTTTAGTTCTATTAAATAAATTCAGTGTGTGGTACTAGTGAAATACTCTAATATTACTGATATAATGTTAGGATTTTTTATTTTAGTTATAATGATTACTTTTATTTTGTAATTATGTATTCAAATTATTTTTTTATACAAAGAAATATACAGGTAGAAAAAAAATTAAATTATATCAAAAATTTTATTAAATAAAACGTCACTTTTAAAAAATTTTATAAATAATTTTATAATTATAAATTACACTTTTTCGTAACTATCTACTCTTATATTTTTGTTGTATAAGGTCAATTATCTAATTGTTAATTTTTGGATGTTTGATGGGATAAATTCAAACACTCTTTGTATTGGCAAGCCGCAAACTTTTTATTCACAAATCAAAACACAACACAAATGCACAGATGAAAGTTATCAGAGCAGTTGTCAGACTCACAATATTCGTCTCGCACGCAATTAGCCCTTTTGGCCCTGCCCTTCGCGACCCGATTTTCATTTGTCTTTTCCGAGAATTAAGGGACGGTTGAGCTTATCAGTCCAACCGACCGATCTTTTCGCGCTTTCGATCACGCGCGATTTCCCCGCACCCGTGTACACATACACACACACGCTATACATTACCACTGGCATAAAAAACTCCCGGCTTGCCGACGGAAGACAAAGCCCATATAATCTATGCGTATCACACTCCCGAATTTATACAAGATCAAACGCAAATTTGACGGGAAGTCTTCGCCTCCAGAAAAAACGCGCCTTAGGGGAGAAATAGACAGATGGGATAGCGCGTCATGCAACGAGAGAGAGAGAGAGAGAGAGAGAGAGAGAGAGAATAGAGACGTCGACGAGATCGTCTTTCCCGATCACACAAACCTATTCTTACACACGCACACACACATCCCCTATCCTTTCACAAAAAACGTATATACGTGCGTCCGATGAGCAAATTGTTGCCGATCCTGGCTAAGCGCTCAACAACAACAAATATCGCATTTTAATAGCCCTTAAAACAACAATTTCACATGTGGGCGTCCCCGCGAATCCTGGACACACGTCTACTAGGATCAGTCTCCCAGCTCCGTCCCTAATACTAATATTTTCTGAAATAATATAATAAAGTAGATATAATAAAATGAATGAAATTATATAAAAAATTATGTATTTTTTATGTTATATATTTGGTTGTAACTTATAAACTATGTACATTGATGTATGAAGAATACACATTAAAAAATAAAATATAAATAGTTAACATATGAAGTAATTATCAGATGTACAAATATTTGTCAATACTTTGATTTGATACGTGACCAGTATTAAGTTGATACATTTTTGGAATAATACTTATCTAATTTCATTACAGATAAAAAAAAGTAAGGAGCGAGAACAAAAATTCTGTTACTGTTCGGTCTATTACATTTTCAAAAAATTAAAAATTATAATTTAGTTTTTTGCATGACTTTGAAATGTCATTGCTATTGAACTTAAAATAATAAAGATTGTAATTAATTGATTGAATTAAATTTAGTTGTATGGGTTCAGTTGGTTTTTAATTATGCAATTACATTTATACCTTGAATATATAAAATTAAGCACTGCAGCCACCATCTATCATATTTATTTAAATCACAAATTTTAAATATATTAATATGTTTTCTATTAAATAAACCCATTAAATTTTCTCTTTCTAATATTTAATAAAATTTTTCAATTCACAATGTAATTCACGATAAGTTTCATAGAATACTAGTATTTTTTTTTAAGAGGCTTGCAACCTTTAATTTTCGTGTAGTTTTGAATTTTTTTTACCATTACAAAAAATAGTTTAGACTTGCTCGAATAGCTGTCAATGTTTATAGTAATCTTAGTTTTGATAAATTGAAATTAATGATTTTGATGTAAGAATAACAAATTTGTAATACTACTAAAAATTTTTAAAGAATATTATTTTTCAGCTTTTTTAGATGGAGATCAAACTTGAATTACAGAAGAATTTATAGAGTACATCAATAAAATACAAAAAGCTATTTTCTTACGTTTAAGTCTTGGAAAAATTGAGAGAGAAATATGATTTCCGAATAACTCTATATAATAGAAATAAAATAGAAAAATAATCAGGTACAATTGAAATCATTTATTTATAGAATTATGATAATTAGATAAGTCTTAAGAATCTTAAGTGTACAAATCATATATACAGGATGAAAGAAAAAGAACCATCATTGAATCCAGATTATTAAATTTCATTGCTATATTTAATCAGTATGAAATAAAAAAATGAATTCATTAATGAACTCTTGACATTCATATATTAAGAAATTTCTGTTCAGTACTTGTGGTTACACAAAGGATGACAAAATAAATTAATAAATTCTTGTGTTATTGCAATTAATAAAATATTTTTAGTATAGAAGTCATAATTTTAATAGTAAAATATAGAAAAACGAATATTTTGTAAATTCATATACTATTATTTTTTATTGGACTTAATACCTTAAAAAAAATATATTATTAAAAAAAAGATCAATTAACATAAATTTTTAAAATGATTTAAGGAAAAACCATGAAATTAATATCATTATGAATTATTAGTCCATTCTCCATGAAATTATTTGAATTTTAATGAGTTTTTATTATAAACATGCAGAATAATTACTCAATCAACCGTAATTCATATTTTCTTGGCTCTGGTGATGTGGGGTTCGCCTGCGACGGACTTGTAAAGAATCACAGTTTCGATACAAAGATCAGCGAGCGTTCGAGTTACAATCACTCCGAGTAAAGTGATGCGTCGGCTTTTATAGTCGTTGCATCGCCGATCACGCATGCTCAGTGCACGCCGCACTAGGATGTTATACCGAGATGCATGTCCTCGCGCATGTGGTGGGGCCCAATCGTGGGTGTGCGAAATTGCTCGCGAATCCTGTAGCTGTTGCGGTAGCTCACCTAATCATCACGTGGCTACTGTGCATGCGCGGTTCAGTTTACGTCGTAAGGTTGTAGTAACGATACATGATTTGGTGTCGTTACATTTACTCCTTTCTAAAGTATTTTCCGCGTAGCGAAGGAAAAAAATATATACTTGCGAATGATTTATTTTCTTTCTTTAATGGGCCAGCTTCCGTCAGAGATCCATTCGTCTTCAACGTGACCGACCCCTCGGTTTGAACACTGTGACGTCATCCGGGAGCTTCATACTTTGGAGCGCGGCTTTCATTTATAAGTTGAATGTTACTGCTTATAGTGTCTTCCATTTAAAGTTTAACAAAGAGACCTGATTATCACCTGAGCCTATTAGATAGTGGAGAAATAAGGGCTGGTGAGAATTGAGGAGTTCTTTGCTGAGCTAGAGCTGATATACTGTTTTATATAATCCCTGGCGAGCCTCGGAGTGCATATTGACCAGTAGAATCTTATTCTGATTAATCGATTTTACAAGCATTTCAATGGACTGCTTGTATATCTCTAAAGTTCTTTTCATTTCTCTCTCTGTTTTTCGAAGTCAAAGTCAATAAGAACTCATAAGCCTGAGATACTTCATTAGTTTGGTTTGCTAAAACTTCTTTTGGGGTTTCTCAAGTATGCCATATACATTGCACTGTACAAATTTGATATTATATGAGCTATGATTATTGCTAGGTCCATATTGTCTTTGTCTAAGTCTAGACAAAATTTGAAGTGGTTCATCGGTGCTCTGGGTGAATCTTTTAGGTATCTCCACTGATCAGCTCTCCACCGAGCAACTCATGAGCGTTACGACTCAGGGGGTGTGTCCAACTCACTCAAGACATAGGATATTTCATCAGGCTGTATCCAGTAAAAAAGCTCCTCATTCAACAGTTTCTTCGAGAGAGAATTGAATTTTTATCTTGAGTAATTCATTTCCTATCAAACTAGACTTAGGAATAATAGTGGAAGGACGTCTTGGTGAGACTTTTCTGAGGACATGTTTGCAAATGCTCCTTGGGAATCTCCATAGTGTCTGTTAATTTTGGAAGAAGAATTGGATGATCTTGGTTGAAATAAACAAAGGCTTCTTGCGGCAAGACAAACTTTATTCACAATAACGCAATCACAATACACACGATAAACGCACGATCGAACAGCAAAGATCAAATCGATTGGAATAGTCAGCACATCTGACTCACAATTTTTCTTCCGCACCCAATCGGGCCTCTTAGCCTTTGGCCCCGCCCTTCGTGATCAGTTTTCTTTTCTTTTCCTGGAAGCAACGAACGGTTAAGCTTATCCTTTCAATCACCGAAGCTTCTCGCATATTCCAAATCCCGCGAACCTGCGAAACGCGTTCATATATTCGACTCATTACCCCTGGCATAAAAAACTTCCGGCTTACTGGCGGAAGAAAAAGCCAAACAATCTAAACGCAACATCCTCATCAATTTACACAATATTGCAATGTAAAGATGACGGTATGTCTTCGTCTCCAGAACTTTTAGAAAGACCAAGAAAAGGTAACGGGTCATGCAACGCGAATGAGAGAGAGAGAGAGAGAGAGAGATAGTGAGATTGTAGGGCTCAGCTGAGTCATGCTCGCGAGGAAGAGAGAGAGAGAAGATGGAGACGTACACGAGTGCGTCTTCCCGAACACACACACATTCCTACGCATCTGCACACATACTCAAACGCAGCCCTTCCTATTTCACACAAACGGCGGAGCTATACGTACGTTCAATATGAATCACTTCGCTCCACACACGGCCAAGTGTACAACACAAAACTGCGCATTTTAATGGCCCTTTTTGATGATTTTCACATCGCGGGCGTCGCTGCATCCTGGACGTACAACTTCTGGGACCATGCCCAGTTTCCGTTTCTAACAGTGTCTGTAGATGATGAACTGGATGGTTTTGTCTTTTTTGCTTTTTGAAGTTATTAATGGTTTGCATATTTTAATATTCATGGGAAATAATGGCTAAATCAGTTTAGGATCTAGATCATTCCCCAAGAAAGTAGTGAATTTCCTAGTGGCAGTATCCAGAGCTTTATCTGTACTAACTTATCCATATCTACCCTGTGACTATAGTGTTACTTATTACTTGAAAATTTTGATCAAGAGATCACATTTTCTTTATATATGTTTTTCTTTATTTCAGGTGTGTCTGTGTTGCTTAGTGATGCTATTTTTTGTCCATTTTACATGATTTTTGGCGTGGTTTGTTGCTTTTTAACGTGGCATGATGCGCTTCTTTTCTATGGATAATTGCCCTTTGGGCATAGTTTTTATGTCTTCCGTGTAGGGCTAATCGTCAATCGTAATTTTATATGCTTATCGATGCAATTTGGCGTGGCTATTTACCCTTTGACATAGGTAATTGCCTTTTAAACCTGACATATCTGTTAATCCTTGTTCTAGACCCAAACTTAGTTGTGTACTGGTTAGTCCCACAAGTTTGTCTTGGTCCAGTGTTACAGTTGCTTAATCATTGAGACTTTTTCTATCTGATTCAAGTGAATTACTCGAAATCGATCGTCAGTGAAAGACATATAAATGGTTTTTGTGTCATTGGGTTTTTTGATATGACAATGTATTGGACTCAAAGCATGCCAATTTTTATTTGGTATTTAATTTTTTCAAGAGTTTCTGTTCACTCCTAGGGCAATACATACAAAGGATAGATAAGAAATAGAAGAATAAATAAAAGAGAGGTTACATTGCCTTCTTTCGAAATTTTTGTGCTTTATATTTGTGTTTTTTTTCTTATTGCTATTTAAAATTAATTCTGACTAATATCTATATATGTTTATTTCCAACTGTTAATTTTGGATTGGAGGATTGAATAATTTGGATGGATATCGAAGAAAAAGACACTTGTTTTCGGCAAGACACAAACGAACACTTTATTTTACAACCAAATCACAATGTTTCACAATGGCACTATCGCATACTACCGCGGTATCAGCGCAACTGATTTCATAATAATTTTTCTCGCGTAATTAGGCTGCCGAACTTGGCCCCGCCCCTCGCGACTCGATTTTCATCTATTATTTCCCCGAATAAAGGGGCGGTAGATCTTATTGTTTCAACCGTTACGATTTCTCGAATTTCCGATCAAACACGTTTTCCGACCCCGCGTCCGCATACATTCACAATTCAAACATTTCCCTAGGCATAAAAAACTCCCGGCTTGCCGACGGGAGAAAAAGCCGAAACAATCTAAACGCACATCCTCGTGAATCGACACAATATGCAATGTAAAAAATGACGGTACGTCTTCGTCTCCAGAAATTATAGCAAGAGCGAGAAAGGGTAACGGGTCATGCAACGTGAATGAGAGAGAGAGAGAGTGAGAAATGAGAGCACTAGCAAGAGAGAGAGAGAGATAGTGAGATTGTAGGGCTCGGCCGAGTCATGCTCGCGAGGAAGAGAGAGAAAAGATGGAGACGTCCACGAGTACGTCTTTCCGAACACACACACACATTCCTACATATCCACACATTCGCTTTCACCCACGGCGAGCTATGCGTGTGTCTCTTCGAGCTTACAGCTCTACGCGGCCAAGCGCACAACAAATTTGCGCATTTTAATGGCCCTTTTCAATTTTCCATTGCGGGCGTCCCCGCATTCCAGACACACGCCTATCTGGGAAACAATATCCCAGTTCCCTCCCTAACACCAACTATATATTAGTTTACATATAAATTATTTCTATATATATCAGCCTATTTGCTTATTTCAATTATATTAATACGTATTAAATTATTAAAAAAATTTATAGGACAAGTACATGTAAAATAAATATTTAAATGTATTTATTTACAATGACTATTACAATAATAATTAATTAAATATAAATAAGAATTTTCTATTACTTGCAATTTTAATTTAGGTTTTATATCTAGAAAGCTTAAAATAAAATAAAAATTAATGGGTTGCTTGAATATTTGAAGATTTAGAAAAAATAGATGAGGTATCAAACGTGAAATTAAAATTTATAAAAAAATAGTCTTTTATTTTCGATGTTTCATCGTTACAATATAACTACAAATATTATTAAAAATATTTTGTATCGTTCTATGTACACTTTTTTTCAGCTTTCGACTTTTTATATTTTGTAACTTATGATTAAATAAATTAATCATAACAAAAAAGCTACTAATCAAATGATGTTTAAGAAATTTAATAATATTAATAAATGATACTGTAATAAATACCTAATTTTACTTCTATATGAAACTGAAATTTTTATTCTTTATCTTGTTTAGGTCTTCTATATGAAAAGATCATAATAGATTAAGACCTGCTGAATTATTCATCAATTTCTATTCTTATTTCAGACATGTATGTTAATCATAGTGGTTTAGTTTTATTCCAGGATTGGACTGTATTTACAGTTAAGTGTCTGTTATGTACTTATTAATAATTAAATTGTGTATGTACGATTTGTTAATGAGATAATAACGTATATAATGTCCTTTTTTATTTTTATCTGAAATAATTATTATTTTGAATTTTTGTATTTTTTGTTTAACTTTTATTCACAATAAATTAATAAAAAATTTTACAAATATTTTTACACGTTTGAAACAAGAATCTTAAGAGAAATTCAAGTAAAAAATCTGATTTTTATCCAATGTTCACTTTTATTTATAAGGTTTATATTTTAATCGACACTATCGCCATTCTTTCTCTTTTCTTGGAGGTCCCTTTATAAATCTTTCTCATCTTTTACTTTCTAAATTCTCCAATTTTTATTATATGCTATTTAACGATAGCTTTTGACAATGATTTTTTTCATTATAACATATCTAGAATTAAATTCGCTAAGTCGCTGGTTTGCATTATTGGATGTTAGTGACTCTATACATCGAATCTGTCAAGATATTTAGAAATCAAATTATAATACTTGCGGTTTCAAATAATAGAAGACACTCCTGAATTGTAAATGAAATGTATAAAAAAAAATAATAGAAATGAAATAAGTATTGCAAAAAACCATTAGGATTTAAACGTATAAATTATTAAAAATTAAATGTAGCATATATATTAGGTCGAATCTCGGAAATGTAAATAGAAATAATTGTAAAATTAAATAACATTTGGAATGCAAGTTTTCCTTTCAAAGCCCAGTAAAATATTTTGTATGCCTAAAAAATTAATTATAAAATATAAGCGCATATAATTAAAATATAAATTTAAATTACCATTGTAAGGGAGATCGTAAAATATTTGAATTTGGTGGGAGATTTCGATAAACTCCGTGCATAGGCACAAAGTGCACTAGTCTATGAAAAGTTTTAGGATAAAAAGAATGTTGAATTTAGGCATGTTTTAATTTTAATGTATTTTTTGATTTATTCTAATTAGAATATTATTCGATTTAATTATCACAAATGTTCTTTCTAGTAAATTAATTTTTCGCAAATATATTGTTAATTGTTAATAAAAATGTCTGGATATATATTGATTTTGTGATTTAATGTGTTTTATATTAATTCTATGAATTTTAAATTTATTTTCACATTTGTAAAGTCTTCTTTCATATTTACCAAGAGAATTTAATTATAAATAAAAAATGTTTACCTTTCTGATATTTTATATATAAAATTTTCTAAAGTCCCCCTGCGCGGATTATCCAAATCTCTTGTGAAAACCAAATTTTGGAATGATATTCTTTACAATACTTCGCTAAATTAATATCTTATTTATTCACATTTGCACATTTTGCAAATTACTTGCCTGACATACAAATTTTTTTTCCTGGAAATCGAAAGGATAAAACCATTTCTTTTTAAGCCTTTGTGGGTGCGGGGTATATTAAATAATTAAAAATTAAATTTGATGTAAGAAAACTTTATTTATCATTACACGATGCGAGGGCAACTATTAACGAGATGACGAGGTGCCAGAAAGTGTGTCCTCTATTGCCTTCAGTTTCTCTTGTACCTTCGTAGTTGTAAAAACATAAAACTTAAAGATCTATGAAACTCCAAAACTCTAACAATAATTTCGAAAATTTATAATTTCAGGTACGCAGTACTTTCTTTAATATTCGCTAGTGTTCGGGCGAGTCACGTACGCTACATCTTATTTTAATTAATATTTATTTTTTATTTATAATTGCGAGATCCGACATATTATAGGACCTACATTTAATCTCATTAAATTATGTATCTATGGTTTTTTCTCAAGTACATTCTTCACGTAATCTGTTTCACTTATTTTATTTTTTTTTTTTTTTTTTTTGTATTACATCATTCATGTGTGCATTCTCTCGTCCAAATGGCAGTTCGAACCAGCGTCTCTTCAAATATCTGTGCGGATTCAAGATATAACGAGTCATGCTATTCATAAGCTAAGTAGTTATAAAAAAGAAAATTAGAGGAAACCAGCGTCGCAGCGAATATGACTTTAATCGTGAAATAGTTACGCATTCATGCGTAGAAAGGAAAGAGAAAATGTAGATAAAGGATAGAGTTAGTAAATGCGTGGTGGTAGCTTAGACCGAATCGTTGGACTAACATACACTTGCAATCAATTTTCACTATAAAACCAAAGTGCTATTTTATGCTTAATATTTTCATAAAAATTATCATCATCATCATCATTATTATTATTATTATTATTATTATTATTATTATTATTTTGGAATATTAAAATAGAATAACACAACTCTAATTAAGAAAAAATATTTTTATAAAAACTTATCAAATCATAGTTTATTTTTTTTTAAATGTTCTGTAATGAAAATGGTATCATCAACAAAATAATAACTATATATTTTAAATCCATATTGTTAAAATAGTTTTACTAATAAAATACTTTAGATGTTTTTTTTATCCGACAATTGTATAATAGTAAATGAAACTTAAGATAATATGATAATAACATATATTAATATATAATGTTGTTACATTATATAATATGAAATTATTATAACAGCTACAGATTTTTGCGCTTTATAATTGTTTACCACTTTTTTTTTCAATTTATTTTTACCTCAATAAATGATATGAATTTCTTGGATTATAAGAAAAGAACTAGATTCAAAATAGTCCTAGTGTTTCTATAAATAGTTTATAATCTCTGAAATGATTGGTTCAAAAAATATCACTCATTACATGCATATTTTGGTCGTTGTCGTGATTCATTACTAATTATATTATAAACAAATTGCAGAAATTTTATAAATAAATAAATCTATAAATAAAATTTTATAAATAAATTTTATAGTAGTTCATATACAAAAATGTCTGTCGCTTTTGGTTTGGAATTCCAAACCAAAAGTGACAGTAATTCAATTATTTATACAATATAATTAACAAATTTTTTGAAGATGACGTAATTCAGGTCACAATGATGAGCTAAATTGTCATATCTATGATGGTACTTTTATACTAAATTAATTGAATACAATCTTAAGAAAGAATTTTATTTATTAGATTACTAATAATAAATTATATGATAATAATTATTATTTATGTAAAAAGAAAATAATACTTAATATTTATTCATTTTTTTCTTTAAAATTTATGTATAAAATTTTTCAACCAAAATTTTGAACCAATTGAATTTTAATTATATAAATATTATTATTAGTTATATACAATACTTTTTAAGTTATTTAAGCGATAATGTACCTTTATCATGTATTAAAAAAACTTACTGCCTATGCAATACCACCTATAATATTATATATAATATTAAATTGTTATAAATTTTATTTATTCATGAAAAATCTTTTTAATATATTATGCTTAAAATATTAATTTTTTAATGATATATAAATTTATTAATTATTTACAATGATTTTGTTGAAAAATTATTTATTTTTATAATATTTATGTTTATATTTTATTGTTAATTTGTAAAACACTTGTTTTATAAAATTTTTTATTTTTTTGGAACAAAAATATTTCTTTCGTTATTACAATTTTCAATAAATATCAAAGCGAATTTATAATAATTAGAAATGTTAATATTCATAGTAATTCATTTATTAATGTATATACAACTTATAAGTTGATTGAAATACATATTTTTTATTTAATTTGTTTAAAAAAATAATAATAATAAAAATACACATGTCTAATAAATTTTAATTAATTTTGATTTTTAGCTAATCAGCTCAAATTAGAAATTGCTTTGTATTTGTATAAAATCATTCATGCAGGCAATATATATAGGCAATATATACACATGTATGACTATTCAATAAGATTATAAGCGATTTATTCATTGCAATTAATTACATAAAATATTAGATTTGCGTTGATCATACCTAGTTCTATGCAAAGGAATGCACCCTGAAAGTAGAAACTTCAGCAACTTGAAATGTTAAGAAACTTGTATTGCTTTTTAAAGTAGAATTTATCTGAATCATTACAAAAGTTTTGGAAACTTGAGAAGTTACTGTCATCACACAGCAACCTGAAGCCGGAGAACAAAGTTTGTGAGAGTCAATTTCACAAAATTCATATTCACAATTTTTAAACATGATATGTCTCCTATCTTTCAGTGATAATGAAATATAAATAACTTATGATCTAAACTTGAATATTATATCACTGATCTTAATCCATCTTAATAGATTTTACATATTTTTTTTTATAAAAATAATTAAATGATCAGTATTCATAATTTAACATGGTTTCAAAATTTTTGGAACATAAAAATTTTAAATTTTAACAAAAAAAAATGGAAATCCATATTTGTAGGGCATAGTTCATAAAGTTTATCAGAATAATTTTTTATTAAATATTTATCATTTTATTTTCAACAAATTTTATTATTGACACATATTTTTAATACATTTATATTTTTAATAACAGTTTTTAAAATAGAATATCCATCGTTAAATGTGAAATAAATATTATATATGTAAAGACAAAATATGAATTTATTAACAGAAAAATATAATATATTGAAATTATTTTATTGATCATAAAATCAAAAGAATAAAAAAAATTAGTTAAAAAATATAAAATGATACGATACTAGTAAAACTTGCTTATGAAAAATATAATTTAAAAATATTATGTAACATTTCTGAAAAATAAAATAATGAAAATATCATTATTCAATATTTATACAATAGAATATAAGAAAATGTAATAGAAGCTAACAGAAACTCAAGTTATCGTCAGATGTTATCTTCAATATCTGCAATAAAACTTTTTCAATGTTAACTTAAGAACCACTACTTCAAATATAAAATATTGAATATTTAAATGCAATATAATGAATAAAAAATATGCAATATATGTATAATTTATTATTCACTAAATTGCGCGAAAAAATACTTGCATTAATATTGGAACTAGGAAAATGTAAATATAACAAGAACAACTGCTGCATTGTAACTATAGAATTAACGTTTATTTGGATGATATTTTTGAAATATACTTAAAAATAGTTTCCGAATCTATTTCGAATCAAACAATATTTTTAATAAAAAATATTATAATAAATAATTTACTCTCAAAATAAAAAAAGTATCTAAAACGATATTCTCCAATTATAATTAGCTTTAAATTGTTTTTTTTAGTTATGAATAACAGTAAAATCTAACTTAGCTTCGGTTAAAATGTATTAATGTAGCTTCTTTTCCGATAAAAATATTCTATTCGTTTAAGAAAAAATTTTGAAATTAGTGAAATTATAAGATCAACAATTATTGAATAAAATTATCGAACACGCGGTTTCAGTAAATTTTAAACTGTTCAAAAATATATTCCAAGAAGTTGATTCAAATTAAAAAATATAGATTACAATGAAACATTAAACTGAATCACTTTAACTCTTATATTGAAAACAAATATAGAAGTATTAAAAAGGCAATTTATGATTAAATATTCAAAAAACCTTAAAATTATTATAATTATTAGAAAAGTTTTGTTTTTAAATTAAATAATATTTTAAAAATATAATGAAAGAAAAATAAATTATATGTCAAAAAGATTTGAAAAATAGTCTTTAAATAATATTGTCACGTATGTAAAATTGCATATGCATACGCGACGATTTGATATATTAATATCAGCGAAAACAAAAGACGGAACATTGGGAAATTGACATCGAGGCAATCGACCGGAGTCGCGAGTAACGTGAAACCCGCGAGTAATAAGAACTTCCGAGCTCGCCCAATTGCGAAAATTCAAGATCAGAGGCGACGATGAATACGCAGAGGTCAATCAAAAGGTAAAATCGAAGAAAGCTGACCGAACTATAATCAAGTAGAGGCACCCGGTGGGAGAAATCGCGGATTTGGCAATTTCTCCATACAACGGAGGTAATAAGTCAAATCGAAAAACACGTAGGGGCACTTCAAAATTAGACTTCAAATTGGAATTATTAGATTCGGTCGTACTTCGGTTCGGGTTCTTTAATACACAATCGGGACTTAGCTTCGTGACAAAAAAGAAAGTTGTCTTACACATTGCGATACTTATCTCTCTCGTTCATAAAGAGAAATATAATGAAACAAAAGTATTATATTAATTATCTCGCGTTTTATTAATTGACGATTTCCGAAACTCACAAAGGCCAAAACACCTCGACCGATTTGTCTAGGGCAGAACGATACCTGGAGATAAAATATTATCGCGATTCGATTATTAAAGAATAAACATAGCCGTGACCTCTTAGATACGTAACAATATATAATGTTAGAATTTACATAAAGAATAAAATAATTTTATATTTTATGAAATGCAATAGTTATTTCTTTTAGCAACATCTCGTTTACATACATTTAGTAAAAATACAAAACAAAATAAAAGTTCAAGTTAATTTTTCTTATTAAATAAAACTTTCTAAAATCTTTTGAATCGTTAATTATACGGAAAGATATAACAATGATTACATTACAAGTAATAGATATCCAATCTAAATAAAAAAATACCTTTTTAAAATTTCTATACAATATTAAATCTACATTTATCGAACCAATTTTCATCAAATTGATATAAATAAAAAATTAAATTAAATTCTGACAGATAAAATTATCATAGGATTTAGCTAAAAAAATGAAAAATTGATTAGATTAAAAACGCAACTACAAAAAATAAATAAAAAGTAGAATAAAAGATATAAATAACAAAAGGTATTTAAATAGAAACAACTAAATCTCGGGGTTTAATCAATACTAAATTTTTTTCGAAATCTTTGTTTATATTTACTTTATACACTTCTACTTATTTTTAATTGCATTAGTGAGATTATATGCATTTAAGGCGATCAATTTTTGAACTCTCGCGTTGTCAATTTTTTCAGTACTGGCTTTATATCTTCCAAGACATATTTACCAAAAACCTGTGCTAGTGTATGAGGAATTTGCAAACATTAATTTTGCGGTTTTTCACAGTTTATCGACACCAAATAAGTGGAATATATGAAATGACAAGCGTGGAATATATTTAGTACAAAAAATTGGAGAGAGCATCGAAATTTTCATGAGAATATTATATATATATTTGTAGTAAATGAACTTAAAAATATGTATTTTTTTTCAATTAATGGAAAAATGAATACAATAGTCAATAAAAAAATAAAAAAAATATCATAGTTAAGAAAAACTGAAGTTAGAATTATAAAGCTTTAATATAATTTATATATATATACAATATTAATGATTAAATGATTTTCATTTATCATTTTATATAAGTATGTGTGAAATAAATTTATATGTTCAGTTTATATTTATAATGGTATAAAATAAAGAAAAAACCATTAAAAAATTCACTAAATTATTTTAAATGTATTTTTTCATCGCATCCCAGAGATTCAATATTTGTTAATGTAATTAACTTCATAGATTCATATGAAATGTTTTAACATTTCTGAATATTAAGTACATCAAATTATATTGAAGTAAGTATATTATTATGAAAATTTAAAAAATTTCATTATTTAAACTGTATTATTTACATATTAAATTATCTAGTATATAGTAGCATTAATTAAGGTAAAAAAATATATTTATTAACATTCTTTTTAAATGTTAAATACACAGTATAATATAAAAAATTTAATAAGTATTGTTAAAAATAAAAAGATAAATAATAATTATTATTATGTTTACGTGTTTATAGTAATCAGTAATAAAAAATTATGATATTAAGATATTAATTTCGTTTCATACATCAGAAAAGAAAAATGATAATCAATGTTTTTATACTGAGGAATGTCGTGAAATTCAATTTATATGATTGGCCATCAGAATCCTTCAAGTAATCCGTATTTCTCGACAACGGATGTGCATCAAATATCTATCGACGTTATTAAACCGTAGAATACATCAAAGCAAACAGGATTTGCGCGTGAAATGAACGTCAACAAGATTGTTATCATTACACTAGAATTTCTGAAGAAAATTAGAAGTATCTTCTTTTCATTGACGATAAATGAAATAAAAATTAAGTACGTGCATGGAAATAGTAACAGTAAGAATGAATTGAACTTTAAGACTGAAATTCGTGAGATATTATAACAATGAATTTTTTTGAATGAAAATTTTTGTACAAATAAATATTGTGGTAATTCTGTAATAACTTTAATACATTGTGAATAATGTTAAAATGATTGAAACTTACTTCTGCACAAAAGTAAAGAATAAAAAATATAAACATATATTTTTATAATATGATGCACTAGTATTGTGTACATATTCTTATACGCTCTACGTATCGTTTTTATTTATATTTAGATAAAATAACAATAGATTTTATAATATTATAATATATAAGTATCGATTCAATATATTAGTATTAATTAAATTTATCTTAGTTGTAGTAGTAAATATAATACTGAATTAAATATTAAAGAAATAAAGTATAATGAATTGTAATATTTTTAGATTTGAAAAAATGAATTAAAGTGATTGTTTCAATTAATATATTTATATTTAATATTAAAACGATAAAACACAAAAATTATTTTTTTTTTTAAAAATCTATTTTTTTTAAAAACATCTATTTTTTTACATAAATATTAAAATAAATAAAAAAAATTTAATTTTCAACTGACTTGTAAATATTAAAAACTTTATATAATTTTTTATTGTATCTAACTGACAAGTAAAATGTGATTATTGAAGTACTCTTACAAAATTATAGGAGATAAATTAGATGAATCAAAAAAAAATATTTGGATATATTAATAATAATTTAAGGTTGTATAATTATGCAATTTAAAACGAAATGCAAAAGATTCCATAACAAATTAAAAGATTCAAATATCAATGAACATTCATTCTATGTGTAATAAAACAATAGTTTTTCTTTTTGTTTGTTAATATTAATAAAAAAATGAATTAAGAGATATGAAAGGTAAATGCGTTTCGAGAATAATTCTATTTTTACAATTATAATGAATGGTTTTATTTTTCAATAACAATTTCAATGTATATATTACAGAATACATAGTCAGATTGAAAAAATTATAGGCTTGTATTTATTAGAAAATAATTAATTTATGTATATAACTTTCTTGTATATAAAGGTATGATATAATAATTCGTTTTTGAATGAGAATTTTACTTTTCAGAAGAATATAATACACTGGTGTACAATATCAGGAGGCTAGAGGGTTAAGTAAAAATTGCATGAATTGATTTATGCTTCGTGACTTATAATACTTGGACGAGTTGGCGTTGGTATCTGTAATTTTTTTCTTTTCTCTCTTTTTTTTGTGATTTTCAACGACGATGTCCAAATAATATCAAAGAAAACTAGAGGATATGGTAGGCAATTGCTTTCTGCTGTACCCAAGATCCACTCAGTTTTTTTAAGTTGTACCCAAAGTCATGGCTCAATTCCAAATCGATTCAAGAAAGCGGATGGCAAGAGAGATAGATTTTGGAGCAAGAGTAAGTGAAAGAATTAAGAAAAAAAAAGAAAATAAGATGAAAATAGTTGGGCAAAGAATAGAAGAGAGAGAGAGAGAGAGAGAGAGAGGCAAGAATGAAAGAGTTGAAGCCGCAGAAGCCAACTTTTGAGGGCGGATCCGGTAATGGCTACGATTCGCTTTTGGCCTTCCAATCTTGACGGAGAAGTTAGCGTAAAAAAAGGGGCAGAAGAAAAAGTCAGAATGAGAGGCGGGGGGGGGAGAGGGATAGGGTAGCAGCGAGAAAAGGGGAACGGGAGATGGAAAGAGAAGGACTGAGAGTCGGGGATGAAAACCGAGAGAGAGAGAGTGAGTGGGGTGGGAAAGGGGGGGGAGAGGAGAGGGTTGTAGATAGAAGTATATAAGCATAAAGAGAATAGAAGTGGAGGCGAAGAGGCAAATGTGCAGACGAGGGTAACGGAGCTTGCTCCTCTTGGTAATGGCACCGGAAACTACACTTACCTTGAGTTCCGGCGCTTTGAGCTTTTCTTTGCACATTCTTTTAGACTCTCTCTATATGTGTATTTCTCTCTGTTTCTCTCTTTTTTTCTACTGGATTTTTCGCATATATACATCTTTTTTCCTTACACACTGTCGAATTTATGTGAAGCTTCGAGTTTTTTACTTTCCTCCCAGCAATGATCATTTGCTCCTCTCACCATATCCGATGTTCGTGAATCCTCTTTAATTCTCAAGAAAGAGAAAAGAGAAGAGCAGGTGAAAGAAGTGAAAGAGATGAGAAAAGTATTGGTGAAACGATGTAACTGTCGGCGAGATGTCGTTTTCCTGTAGTAACATACTTTTATACTGACTTGGATCTTTCGGTCGATGGGAATAGTTAGAGCTTTACGTCTTTAATTAGAGTTTTTAATCGACTCTTTTCCCTCCTCGAAAGCTTATTTCCGTTTTATTCGCATTTTATTCGGATGAAATGTTGTCAGGTGACTGTCAAAGAATTTTTATTTTTTCGAATATTGGACAAAACTTATTCAATACAAGGAACTATATTTGCAGTTGATATCTATTTAGAAAATGAAAGTAATATTTTTAAAGTTACTTTTTATTATTGATAATTGGTAGTTATATTTTCAGAAAGATGTGGAAATAAATAATAAAAATTAATTTTAATTTTACAATTCTGTAAATTTAAAATTAAATTTGATATTATCAAAATTCAAATAATTTAACAAACTCACAATGTCACGCTTTTTAAAGGTTTACTCAATAATAATGTTGATGTTAACTTTATATAGAATATTGTTAAAATTGTTATTTCAGTTTCATTAATGAATTAGTACATATATACAATTATTTATAAAATTAATAAAAACGTAAATGCACCTTTTAACTGTCAAGCAATAAATAAAAGTAAAATAACTTTTTTCATGAAATTCAAATAAATCTCTCAGAAAATATTACGATTCTATTAATGTATACAATGAGGTACAACTTAAATAATATAATTACTATGAATATACATTGATAATTTTTTAAAACATTTTGTTAGTCAAAAATTTTTCCATTTTAATATGTGAATATTTTCAGATATTTATTAGAAAACTAGATTCATATTAAACTGTGAGGAACTTCATTTGAGTAAAAAATCTATAATTTATTATAAATAAAAATTTTTATTATCATTCGAAATAAGGTAATCGTCGTGGCTTAAAATATAAAAAGTTTTTAAAAAATAAAAATTTAATTATATATATATAGGAACAATATAAAAATGTTGATTATAAAAAAAAATTTGATTTTTCTTTTGATAGTCGTAAAGAGATGTGCGATAAAAAGGGTATATACAGAAGTAGATGCGTATACATTTAATACAGAGAGAGAGAGAGAGAGAGAGAGAGAACGATAATGCAAACAAGATAGATTCATGTAAATTGTTGAAGTCACTCTTAAAGCGTTTTATGTCTCGATAGACGCAATCACTCTCTTTGTTAGTGTTACAATTGCTTTAAACATTTAACGATACCAGCGATACACACGTTGAAGTATCTCACTTTGACTAATATTCTCATCGTTTTAACTTGAAATAAGATAAGCTAGAGACAAAAAGTGCGATGGAAAGAGCGATATCGAGGGAGTCGGAGGGAGATGGAAAAACAAATAGATGTAGAGAGAGAGAAGATGGATTTCAATTTAATTTACTGCTAGACTGCCGTTCGATTCTGTTTGCAGAAAAGTAATTACGGAATAGCATAGGAAGAGAGGTACAACGGACTAATATGTAAGCCACAGACATTCCGGCACGTCATTCAATATCGAGCACACGCAAAGAGAGAAAGAGATGGTCCAGCTGTCTTCTTTTTCGTATCAATCTTGGTTCAGTTTTGTACAGATGAAATTGAAGTAACATGTTTTCGATATGGTGCAGTTGTATTAAAATAAATAAAACTGTCAGTTATCTAAATTAAATGTATAAATATGAGATAAAATCCTTGATTGACTACAAATTTTTTTCTACAAATAATGTAAAATTCGATTAAAATATATAAAACATGAATATAAATCAATTTATTGAATTTAACTTCGATAAAAAGTGCAATTGTCGATGCAGATATTACATATTTGAATAATGTCACTTTTTATTTTCTTAGATTTTATGTTATTGTTAAAAATCAAGTAATAAACAATAATATCAATGACAATGTTTATTCATTCAATATATATATATAACAAACATAACAAAGTTCAAATCTATATTTTACGCATAATCGATCTTCGATTGCAGGTCTCATCTTCTATTCCAAATCCCCGGATTATAGGCTATGGAGATTAGGACATGGTGTTCATCCCCCACATGCAATGATCCAAGGAACTTTCTTGCACATTTGCACATTTGTAGGTGTGGTGAGTAAACGAGTCTCTTTAATTATTCAAAATACTAATTTTCACCTATTTAAGATTTTATTATATTTAGCAATGTTTATTATTGATTCATTAATTAACACTTCTTTTGAATCTTTTATCGAAAATTATCCACCTATTTTAGTTTCTCTTTTATATCTTTCTTTATATCGAAAACATTCTTTTTATTACATCTATATAAAATATCAAATTATATTAGACTTTGTAAAAAACTTTCATACGAAGATAACTCAACAATGAAAATTACATTATTAAGGAATATTGCTCTTTGAAAGTCATAGATACAGAATATAAAGTGTATAAAAAGATACAAATCCATAATAAAAACAACAAGTAAATAAAATTAGGAGTAAAATTTATCATTAAAAATTTATTTATTAAATTTTTACAAAAAAATAAATTATTCGATAGTAAGTATTAATGGGAGTTTCATAATAAGCATATTTATCAGACACAATTAAATGTATTTAAAATGTAAATAAATATCAAAAAAATATTTAAATAAAATAATAGTTTTTAAATTTAATTTTTTTTTATTTATTAATATAAATAATATTGAGTATATAAATTTTTAATATTTTGTGAATTTTGCGGTCTCTGGTACTGTGCATGTTAGTCTCAATTGGTCTCTCAGTGAATATCGCCAGTTCTTTTCAACGCATTAATTTTTTTTTCTTCTGCTTGATTCGTAAGAGAGAAACATACAAACACTTATAAATACAAAGAGAGATACAAATAATATAAAATTTATAATATAAAATTAATTGTTTTCTGTCAATTTGTACTGATGGAGAAAGTGAGATGGGTAAATAAACCATTTGGTTTGTTTAGGAAGAGCAAATGTATTGTTATAATTGGTATAATTGGTTTAATAATCAGATTTAGCAGTGTTAAAAATTTTTCACTATCAATATATGTTGTACTTGTTACTAATTTCATCACCATTTTTGACATTAATATTGTGAATGTTGTTATTTTTGTTGTTGTTATTTTATTTTGAAATCATTAAATACTTTTAATACAACATCAGAATTTGTGCTTATATACTAAATACAGTTATTCTTATATACACACAGACCATCTCGTAACTATTATATAAATTGTGCATTAGGCTGAGTAAGAATACGCGTAGGTTCAGCATTATGCAAGAGAGTTATCAATTAAATCTAGAGATTATATAAATTTTTCAAATGTTTAATTTTATGAATTGTTTTTTATAATTTCGAAATTCATATTCCAAAGTTCTGAATTGCATATTATTCCTTGTATTAATATTATTTTTAATTTGAAAAATACTTTTTCACATACTTGTGTTTTATGCTAATAGAAAGGATGAAAGGATTCCTAAGAATTATTAGAAATGTGAAAGATAAATACGTTTGCAAAAGGACTTGCTTAAAGAAATGAAGCATAATGAGTAAATAAATTCCTTTAAAAAATTTCATGCATTAAAAGCAATGTAAAGACTGTGAAAAGTAAAATAATTATGTAAATTTATATTTTTTTTATAATTTAATTTTATTGTTGCAATCAGTAAAAATTTTGAGGTAAATTTTTATATGCATATTTTTTTCACAAACAAATATTTGTTCTTTTATTGAACACAAATTTTAGTGCTTGAAATATGTACTACATTTCGCTTACACGGGATCTGAACAAATATATATTATCTATTTAAAAAAATTGTGATACGATATCGAAATTTTTTATCTAAGCCGCGAATTCTTTGTTTTTCAATATAAGGATGACAAGAACTTGAAAAATCTTTGCTAGTTAAAAATATTTCCATACAATGTAATATAAATTAACAATTTTGGCATTGGCTTTTTGACTCGTTTTGAAAGATTTATTTTAAAGAAAATTACTATTTATAAAAATCATTACAAAAGAGCCACATTATTATCTTATAAATCTTCGAAAACTATAAGGAATTTAGATTTGTGTACGGATTTATTTATTTGTCGTTGTTCAGTAAGCATATGCATATTAGCATATCAAAGCACTTGGCAACGAATTCATATTTATCTACTTCCGGTATCCCCAGTGCATTTCTAACTCTATCTTTTATTTTTTATTCACTGATTCGTTGGTTGGATTTTTCTGCGTGAAGTCACGCTTACTTTTGCTTATCCTTTCTTTTGGTCTAACCCCAATCTTGGGCGTCTGTCTCTGCCTTGAGCTTGAAATTCTGCCTCGTGCTCCTTACCTCTCTCTCTGTCTCTCTCTCTCTCTCTCTCTCTTTCGCTCTCCCCGAGTCTGCATGTACGTGTGTATACGTCTACACCCCCGTCTCTATCGCTCTCGTTCTCTTTCCCTTCATTTATCTTTTTCTTACTTATCATCCGTCTTTCTCGCTCGCGCCCCGCTCGGCTATTTCGTTGGCTTACCTCGCTCGCTCAGTTCCAGGGTATAATACGATTCGAAATTAAACTTCCAAGGCACGCCCGGCATCCGAATAATGCACAAGAGGCTGCCTAAAACAGTAAAGATATAACGTATTATTACAATGTGCCATTGCATGTTTCTCTGGGCTGGTGCAAGCGAGAAAAGAGTAGTAAACGGATACACCTAGAGGCTCGCGCGTGATTGTGTGCGTGAGGGGGGGGGTGCAGCAGAGCAGCTTTGGCAAGTGTATGCAAGAAAGCCAAAGACGCCTCTTTTGGTCGGTGGGACACGATGTACACGAGTCTCCTCCATCTCTCTTTCCATCCCCCTCGCACTTGTTCTACAGAAGTCGGATCCTCGGCGACTCGACTCGCGAACTCCGTCTGCCCCAGTGTTTTACGTTTATCGTATCTTTCGACAACTGGAGCTATGGCATAGTGAGATTTGTTTACCATGAGAAATTGTATTACCATGTGTTATTTCATGCGAATAATTGGGAGGGGCGATTACGGTTATTTTTTGGATGCCATCTCCCGAGCAAATATTTTCCATACACCCATGTATTTAAGCACTTACCTACATCTATATTATGTTACTAAACCCTAACTTTGCCTGTTTATTAAATCAAAAAACAATGAAATGTTATCTTTGGTTTCGTTTCGTACTATTTCTATTATTCAATGCTGTTTCTTTTATCAATTTGACTGAAGTTTAATGTCTAATTAAAAATACCATAACAAGATAAGTGTTAAAAAATTTTTGTTTTCATTCTAATTCATAAAGCAGTTTTAACAATATTTCAATTTGTTAATTTATATTTTGAACATTTTATTAACAAAAATAATTTTAATTATAATAATAGCAACAATTTATTTACATTGTAAACGAATTTCTAAATCTTAAATATTAAAAATGAAAACAAAACCAATAGTACGTTTTCGAAGAATTTTCATTTTCTATTTTGCTAAAGCCATTTTTTGTTATTTTAATGATTAAATTGCACAAGTTCAAACACGTAAATTTCATGATATTAAAGAAAACGGAAGCTGATCGTTAACATTGCAAACACAAAACTGAAATTCTTAATAATTATTATATTATTTTGGAAAAGAGAAACAATTTTAATAATAATAAATAATATTTCCCATTAATTTATTATAAATCCTTACCTTTAATATATATTACATGGCACTATATATTTTAAACGTAAAAATTTTATTGCCCTCGGGGACTTTTCATCCTGCTTTTCAAAACAATTTATAAAGTTTCTTCAATACGCTAAGGTTAACAAAACTCAACTTTCTTCTTTATTTCTTTTTCTTTTACCTTTCTCTCAAACTTTATTCTCACTCTTATATAAGTTTATAACAGCGAATGATTTGCAAATTACTCGTTTTTACACTTACTGCAAGTGTAGTTTGAAAAAGGAACTTTAATTTTTTCTCATTACAATTTATTTTGATAAGAAGGTACTCATAATGTACTCTTCACTTGCCATGTCAGTGGTCATTAACTGATTTTTAGGATTTGTAATAAATAAATTAAAGAGAGATGGGTAAGGATGTGGGAAATAAAGGAAAAAACAAAAATAAGAAAATGTACTGAAAGTAGTTATTTTAAATATTACCCAAAATTATATTGAGTAAAAGTATACATTGTTGCTTATAATTCAGTAGATGCACGAGTGACTTTATTTCATCTACTTCAAGCCGCTATTTTTATCCACTATAAATATTTCCCACAAATCGTATATTTATTGAAATGAATACATTTTTAAATAATGAGTGTAATTTATTTTTAAATAAATATTATATTATTTTTTGTCGCTGCCTTCACTTTTGTAATTAATTGTACTCAAAGGCAATCTCAATATAGTACGATAATTTATTTTAGATTGATAAAAATGCATTTATATCCAAATTTTTATGGTTTAATCCGTATTTTATGAGGCAATTTAAAAAAAATTTTTTGATCTACTTTTTATATAAGAAATGAAGCGAACACGTGAAATAGCGTTCCAAATTGAGAGCATTCCAAAAAGAAGGAGACAAAAGAAGGAGCATGGGATAAAAATAAGAGAAGGATAGCGAAGATTGAGATATGGATATGCGCGGTTATTAATAGTGCGTCTCCGTTTTCCGCCTACGCGGAAAATAGAGGTAGCGTGCGAGTTTGGGCCCGGCACACGTAGCGCAAGCCTCGGAGGAATGCGCGAGTCAGAGCGAGAGAGAGAGAGAGAGAGAGAGAGAGAGAGAGAGAGAGAATGGAAGAGCGAGAAAAGTAGTGAGTAATGCGCTGCGAGGGCGCAAGTCGAGGTGTAACGAGCATAAACACGGCCACTAATCAGTTTCTTGACGGCGAGATATTCCAGGCGATGCTTTCTTCTTGAACGGAAGCACTCTCGGTAATATCCATCGGCACCTTTTTTTTACTCAAATTTTCTTACTATTTTTTATCCTTTGTCTGATTGTGACTTTGCCCGGCCAAACTAAATAATGTTTACCAACCTCAATTGCTTATAATTTATTGGGAATAATCCAGACAAAACTAGAAAACCTACGATGCCGCTATTACTTTATTGGCATGGATATTCTGCGAATTATGAATTTTTTATTCCCAAATAAACTACATCGCTGTATCAATTGATGCATTTATACATTTTAAATGAATTTAAATAATTATGTCAATTCAAGAAAACATTAAAAGTAAACATTTGTGTTAGAAATTGTGGAGAAAAATTTAATTGCTTTAACCACAAGAGTCAGTTGATTCAATAGTCATAATTTAAAAGCATCATTTTAATTTAATATTAAAGTGTGGTAATAGTAATATAATCTTATATTCGTAGTTCTGTCGCAAGCTATAATTAAATTTTCGATAATTAAAATTTTCTTTAATAACTATAAATTAATAAGAATTCATGAATCATGTAATATTTTTAATAAAAAAATTATCATTTTTTAGTGCATTAAATATTATAAATCCATATATTTTTAATAATATGTTTATTTACTCTTATCATATTCTATTTAAATAAGTAATAAGATTTATAATTTATGTTATATTGCATTGTTATTAATGCTGATGTAAAATACTTATTTTTCAAAAAACATATAAAATAAATATGTCAAGGAAAGATAAAAAAAATTTTGAATTAAAATCTTGCATTCACTATTTAAATAATTAATAAATTATTTATTATAATATAATAATTATAAAACAATTTTGAAGAAAATTTCTATTTGTTTAAGATTAATTTTTTAATTTTATCTTGCTATAAAATAAAGTGTTACTTAATTTTAAAATTAAAAGGAAGAGTTAATAATACAAATATTGTTTAATCTATAAAAAAACAGAAATTATTATTAAATTTGAATAGAATGAAAAAAATTTTTATTTTGAATTAAATATTTTTGATTCGTTCGAATCGTGGTATGCAAAGCATCGATAGATAAATATTTTATATTTAAAAAATTTCTGAAAATTATATTCTATTATATTTTATTAAATTCTATAAATTATAAATTTTATTAAATATAAAATATTAATTTTTCAATCTTTTGTATATTACGATTTATTACATATTTTTCTGAATGGATTTAATAAGTATAACGAAATGCTGCTAGAAATTCATAAAATATAATCAAAAAAATAATTTTTATTATAAGTATTTTAAAAGCTTTTCTACATATCAAATGAAATACAAATATTTTTTAATTCTACCCAAATTCAATATGAATTTTTAATTTTTTGTAGGCTATCAAGAATTGTATTATTGACACTTCTCTAAAATTTTAAAATTTAGTAACCTTAGTATTATTAATAAAATGAAATTAATTTTAAAAAAATATCAATTCTTAAAAATTTGTTTTAATTTATTAATTATTATATTTATGCATTATATATTTAAATAGTCTACAGAAAATTATAATTTAAAATTTTCGTTTATTTTTTTAATGAAATTAAAATTCAGCAAATATAAAATATATAATATTACATCTTTTTTAATAAATATTATTTTTATTATGGACTGTAATAAGTTTAATATTAGTAAGACTGTAATAATGTTAATAATATGATTTAAGTAAATTTTTAACAATTCTCAATATCTATCTGCATTACATACTGTTATTTTTCTTTTTTTACGAAATTTGATTAATATTATTTTAATGTTACATGTAACGTTTAAAAATATTTATTGATTAATGAGTACATGTGGAATAGTAATTCATAGAATTTATAGTTTAATTTGACTTAAGAATAAATGCCATTAGAATTTTAATAGAAGAATTAGTGATAAATAAAATTTCTAACAGATGATAAATATGAAAAAAGTTTGCGCAAAAGTCATTATGTCTAAAATGCAGTACCGAAGTAGATAGTTTCTAATAAAAAACGGAAACTATGTATGGCTATCCGTGAGCTGCACTACTTGCCAGGTATGAAAGGCCTGGTGTAAATTGTTCACTTCTGTCTCACTCACTCTCTCTCTTTCATTCTTCTTTTTATTCCTCGCCGTTTTTTTTTCATCTCCTCCCCTTTTCTACCTCTTTTCTTTGTCTTATATTGCACAAATCGCTTAGCACGCAGTAGCTAGATGCAATAGCATAACCATGATATATCTTCACAATTTGTGGTAATTTCGTTAAAACAGAATAATGTTCCACTACGGGCGGGACCTAAGGTGTTTTCTTCCTCCCTTCCTATACTGAGCGTGTGAACCACTTTGTAGATTTACCCTATGGTTACGTTTCAAGAGGTCTTCACATAGAACGAGAATACAGAAAATAAAAAAAAAACAGAGGCGGAGGAAGGAAGAAGGTGATAGGAAAACAGAGAAAAAATACACAAGAAATGAGAGAGGAATATCAACAGAAGTAAATAAAATAAGTATAAAAAGTACAGGAAGAATTACATAAAAGAGTAAAAGAGGGAGGTTGAGAAAATATATGGGAAATAGTTCATACATGTATGAACTCAGTTTTCTTAATCGATTACTAACGATTTGTACGAGGGAATGATTTGCGATCGGGATAACATTTACGAGGCAAGTCTTGTGTTTTACATTGAAAAACATCGAGGATAGAATGGATAACGCGGGAAATTCCATTCTTTGTTTCAAAGGTATGTCTGACTATCTTTGAAAGTCACGCGAATTTCGATGTTATTGGGTTTAGTAAAAGTATGTTTCCTATTACCTTCTTCCTGACGGTTAAGTTAGAGTATTAACCAGCAATACGGGATAAAATCAAGTGTCTTGGAAAGAAACATTATTGGTTATTTAATTAATATTATTAATTTATTTTAAATATTACTAACGAAATGTACGAATTAATATGCGATATAAAAATGATTACATGACCTCATTAGATTTTGTTTTTAATAATATTTTCACACTATTGAAGCAAAAGACTAGAATAAATATAATTTCAATTCGGTGAAAAATAAAAAAAAAATTAATTTTCGTATTGAACTAAATAGAATAATTTTCTACTTACTTTAAGTCTTTACTGAAAATATTTTATATAATTATAAATTAACGAGTTTTTATAAGAATATATGGAATTTATAGACAATTTTTGAATAATAAAGTGATAAACAATTATGAGCATGACAGTACTGGGATTTTTTTGTAGGGGTGAGAATGATTTGGGCTCGTGGGTGTACCAATTGTATACCAATATCTAGACCATATCATCTGTCCGTGTTTGCCTAAGATCAAACTAACAGAGAAACTCGTTTATATACAATGTAGTATTAGTGCATGTAAGAAATCTGGTATTTGGTAGCCATTAGTCATCGAGAGATTTATTGTGCGAGGGTGCCTTTTTCCTCCTCTAAATCACGAGAAGGTTTTTAATACCGTTCAACAGAAATATCGTGATATATAAATAAGTTTATTTTATATACATATATATGCGAATTATACTTTTCATTTAAAGATCCACTGAGTACAAAGAGATAGAAACAGACGTGTAAATTATTGTCTCTCTTCAACTTTTGATGTTGATATTATATACTTTATAGTACAAGCATCAAAATCTCTGTATCAGTTTGCATATGACACAGATGATGATCTAGTCACCGTATTGATTTATAATTCATATTTACTAGTACGAGTCAAACTTACCTAGAGGAATGTATCTCAAAGCTATAATGATGCCTACAAATCCATCTGGTAAGCATAAATACTTGTCCAAACAGAATGAACTATTTAATTTATACTTATGCTGTGCATTTGAAGCTTATTATATATTTATCCATATCTCTTTATATTTCAATATTTGTATTATTTATTTTATAGTTGTATTTTTAATATGTATATCGTACATAGCAATTAGTAAAAACTATTATTTTTTAAAATATAAATTTATGCGAACAAAAGTAAATTTATAATTGTAACTGAGAGTAGAATATGCTTCAACAATATTTCAATATTTGATTGATTTAATATCACCTGCGTTATAAATTCTTTTACACGAACTTTACAAGCGATTTACAGTTTTATAAATAGATAGCTGCTGCTTCACCAAAGCTCGGTGTGTAAAATTTTCTCATCGTTCTTTGAGACGATGATTTTTATGATGCTTGTGTCGTATCGCAGGAAGCAATAAATAATAAACAAAAAATAAAGAATCCCCGAATGAACAGAAGCGATATAATCTTTTGCAAGTACTGGCATAAATCAGGTCCAGAAAATAGTTGATGGTTGACGCTCGGAATCCAACAAGTGACTTTATTGCGGCTAGGGTTCTCGTCCACGATTTCTATCGTAAGCTCTCCCTCGCGAGCTCGTCGACTTTCTCATCGACTTGTTCTACTGGTGCGAGCCCGAGTACCTAGTCTCACGTACCGACCGTCTGCGTGTTCGAGTGATATCAATGATTCCCTCCGGAACATGAGAGGGCATCCTCCGAATATTCACTCTCTTTTTATGTGCGTGTTTTGTCTGTTGAGTGTGCGTCTGCGCGATGAACGAGACAAAAAGCAAGTGATGCGCTCACAGGACGATTTATAGGTTAGGTTGTCGCAGGACCTGAGCTTGTCGATATCTTTTTTTAGTAGTACAACTTCGATTCTTCGGAGAAATTGGGAAAGCCCCCGAATGGAAGCTTTTTTTATCTTTCTTTATCTTCTTTCATACAAATTGAATATTCAAAAAAAAAAAAAAAATATTATATTTACTTCATGAGTAATGTATTAAATTTTTTTACATCAGTATGAATGGTAACTACCACGAATAAGTAGACAGTAAATATACCCAGACTTCGACTGTAGATAGATTTTTAATATCATAAAAATATTCATAAATATTATTCACGTGGTAAAGAAAATGAATTATTTAAAAAAGATTTATTATCATTATTAATCGTATTTATTTTTATTTTCCTTTCATAGTCTTTTATTAACTTATATCATAATTAAAATTTATTATTTTTTATTTGAGTATAATTTTATTTTATTCTTTAAAAAAGACTTATTGTATTATTGTGCTTCAGCTTTACAATATAATCATTGAGTACTTATCGAATTTTTTACCAGTGTTGTTTATACAATTACTTTATTCAAGAAATTTTTTTTCGTATTATTACAGGCTAAAATACATTAATCACAAATTATTACATATTCATAAAGCTTGTACTATACATAGTTTATTTTAAAAAGAAGATGTATGTACATATATAAAATGAGTAAAGGAATAAATAATAAAGGAAATGTACATATATATCCATAATTAAAGTTTTTTAACATTTTAATAATTGTACTATAATTATAATAAGTATATCGAACATTAATTTCGTTAACTGTTTACATTAATATTGAAAAAGATTACTTTTAAGAGAAAATCCATCATATTACTAAATTTTAGCAATTTAATATTAATTTCTATTTAAAAAATATTTAATATTTAAATATTTAATTTAATATTTTTATAAGATCAAATTACTTTACTTATTTTACTTTACTTATTACATATAACTGTAAATGTTAATTTTAATAATTAGAAACTTTATTCTTCATATATTTTCACTGTATTTAATTTTATTCTTATAAATGATGTAGGTTAAATAATTAATTATGTAACGATAATTATTTAGTACAGTAATACAAATATTAATTTAATAATAAAGCTCTAAATTACGTTTAGATCAGTAAAATGCTTCGTATTATTTTAACATTACATATAATTGATACTTTTATATGAATTAATCCTTATGGATGTACATATATTTTTATGTAAAATTAAATAATTTATAAAATTCTATTTTCATTTTCTTCATTATGATATAGAGTAACTATTACTATATTTAATTGAAACATAATTTTGAAACTTAAACTTAGAATTACAGATATTATCTCTAATAATATGAATTTTTAAAAATTACATTCATTGGGCAATTTTCTTATTTTCAAATTTACATTTAAAAAAAATTATATTAAGTAAAATTAATTTTTAATTATGTTACATTTATCTATTTGTAAATTAAATTTATCATAGTAAGACTTGCGAAAAATTATATTGATTCAATTGAAAATTCTTGAGCTTTTACTCTTTTAAAATGATTATATATAAGAGAATTTTTGTATGGACCATTTTATTAATTAAACTCGATCTTGAATTTAAATACTAAAAATTTTACATTATAGTTCCATTCATCATTAATTAAAACTTTATCTTGATAAATCAAATTTATATTTTTTATTTCATTTTTTTTATACATTATACACTAAATGTATTAGTATGTCGATCATATTCATTTTATTAGTGTCGCGAATAGATCAACTATTTTAAGGTAACGAAGGATATAGTTACTTGACATTAATGTGGCAGATAAGCTGACTTAATACAAAATGTCAAGTTCAGTGACTTTAGTGACATAAATTTACTGATTTTTTAGCTAAAGCGCTCCATCTTATTTTAGTAGTAAAATATTTTTAATCTATTTACTATCTAACATTATAAATATCTGCTTATTTGCGAAGTGCTAAATCTTAGACTTTCAGTTATTAACTCAGAAGAATTGTTATTGAATGTACGAAAATCTCATTACTGATTTCTATTAGTAGAACCTGAATTAGTTCCTATCAAACATTTTAAAAATTTATATTCTCTATATACATATATTCTTTTATGTTATTAATCTATTCGAGTAATACGTGTACTAATATGTATTTATTTATATAAGAAGATTTATTATATAGTATTAGTAATAATCACTTTAAATTACTATCAAAATTTTTATTAAAAATTTTATGTATATAAAAAAAAAATTCCAGAAGCATGAATTGATTATACAGGTTTATAGGGACGAAAAAACAGGTAGTAATATTTATATATAATAATAATAATAATATATATATCCTTTAATATATTTAAAACTATTTGTTATAAAATTATGATTATGGATTTTTTCAAAAATAAATAACTATTAAATTAAATATTGGTCTTTATAATTTTTATATTTAATAAATTTGTAATATTTTTTCAGAAGAAAAATCTAATAAATAATATACTATAATTGAATACAAATATTTAATATTCTTCGATGTTACTTTTGAATTATATTTTCATTTCTGAAACTATCAAAACTTTTTATACGCAGTTAAAAATGATTCTGCGTAACTTTTCTTGATTCGTTCTTCACCACTGAAAAATTAATCTTAAATTTAATAAACATATAAACGTTATTACTCAAAAGTATCCACTCTTTTTCTAAACATTATTATTGATAAATTTTATAATAAATTCTTTTTTTCTATAAAGAAATGAATATTTCAAAAATAGAGTTAGTACAGAGTAAACTTAATAAGCTTAAGAGGCTCAAGTTAATAAGACTTGATTTAAGAAAAATCTGAGGAAAAATAATAAACAAATATATACATGGAAATATTATCTTAAATAAAAGAACATTTTTACTACAAGTTGTCAGTCAAACTATATATAGTAATTTAACTTTTGTAATAACAATGATATATTTGAAGAGATATATAATGGATCTTAATAATAAATTATCTTTAACGAAATGCAAAAATTCCAATAAAGGTAAGAATTGACCGCGGTATGCCTTTTGATTCACATGAGACGATGAATACCAAGTCAAAGGAAGGTTATTGCTATTACTACTGATGTAACCACAAGTTTGCTCATGAATTAATTTCATGTTGGCATCGCTTATACTACATTAACCTTTAATTTCTCAAACGTCGTTACCAAGAATAATTTCACTAAATTATTTCTCTGATTTTTTTTTTTTTTTTTTAACTATCTGTTTTTTCAGTTATTCTAATAAGATTACACGATAATTTTGGTTATCTACTTCTTTTTACAAAAAATTCAATCTTTATTAACAAAATTATTTATTAATTTCTATTTATAAAGACTAAGTATCATTAAAATGCTTAAACATAATTTATTATTTATACAAAATGCAAAATATAAATAGTATACATAGAAAAATTATATACTTCAGTTCATTTTTTAATCTACAATATAGTATAGTTTTTTAGTTAAATACCACCAATCAAGCAATCCATTTAATTTATATATGTTAATGAAATAAAATTTATTTATAAAATTTTACTGAATTTTCGTCTGCAATTATTGATATAACTATTTAACTTTTTTTTATGTAATTCATTAATTTTCTTATTATAAGAAAAATTGAAATCAACAAATCATTATTGAATATATTTTAACAATTTTTAATTTCAAAATATGAAATAAGTATATTTTCATTGTATATAATAATTTATATTTTTTTGTTATATCAAAATTTATAAATGGTATTTATTCATATATTTATTTTTATTAAAACATAAAAATTAAAAAAAATCTATGTACACCGGAGATTGTTCATGATATATTGTAATTTTAAATAGAATTATTGAAATCATGGAAAATACTTGAATTTGCATCAATGTCAAGAAAAAACATATTGTTTACGATTAAAAATATATAACATACAAATATGTTTACGTATTTATCTATCTACGCTCATACAAATACAAACACACATTCATACATGCATACACACACAACACGTCTACATACATAGATACACACTTGGGTTAAGATGTCAGTTTCACTATTTGTACAACTTTCTTCTATCTCGCTTTCACTCTTCCTTTCTTTATCCTGTACTTTCTCATACTTTCTATATCTTATTTTCTCTCTTAAACTTTGTACATCCAACATCGCTGCGGGACACATGGTTTGTCCATGACATCAAACTTATTGCTCTTTCCTATTTTTTCTATTTTTTTACCCTTTCTCCTTTTTTCATCGAATTCCGATTTGCTTAGAGAACTAAAATCAGAAGAATATTGAAAAAATACATTAATTTCATACTTAATTTGTTGAATATTAAAATTAAAATTAAATTGGAAGAGACAAAAAGAGGTGGTTATAGATACAATAGATCCATACTTATATATACGTAACCATAAATTTGAATTATTATTTGACACAGAAACATGTATTGAAGCAATAAAAATGCAAGAAAATAAAGCTCTAGACGAAAAAATATAAAGAGAATACTATAAAATAATAATTTGTTAATAAAAATTATTTTTATAAGCGGAAAAATTTTTGATTTTATGGTTCTTCCATTAGCTAATAATTAGCATTATTAAAATAAATATTAGTTAATAAATTCAAATAATTATTACTGTACAGATATTCAAAATTGATAAAGTAGATTCTATTAATTTTATTTTTAAAAATATTTATAATAATTTTTTAAAGATTAATTTTGTAATAACATATGTTTATAATTTTTAATAACTATTGATAAATTTTAATTGAATTAAAATAGAAATTAATGTCTATTGATTTAAGGTACAATGTCTTTTTCATATTTACAAAATCCATGATAATTCTAAATAAAAGCCCTAATTTTTAATTTTGGATTGAAATAAATTTTTACATTTCTCAAGATAAATTTGATTCTTAATTTGGTAGCCCATTATTAACCTTGTAAAGCATAGATGAATTGATTTGGATAAGAACCCGCATTCTTACTGTATTCTTCATTTATCTTCGTTTTTCTTCCGTACTTTTTCATTACTCTAGATTGAACTTATAACCCATTTTTAAAGTTAACCTCAATTTTGTTTTATTTTACGTGTTAAATATTTTTTAATATAAATTATCATTAAAAAACAATGAAAACTCAAATTTAAGGAATTGTATAAACTTTGAATATTGAAAAGAAATACTATAAATTTACTATACAGTGGCTGTAATTACAATATTACATACAAAATGTAATATTAAATATAATAAAATAAATATAAATTAAATTATATTTATAGTAAAAAATTATTATTATTACTATTATTAGAAAAAATTATGGAAATAATATTATTTCAGTACACTTTTTTACTACTTTGCGTATCGATTGATAATATAATATCAATAAATTATTAAAGTTTAGGAATTTATAAGTAAATTTATATATTTATAATGATTTACATAATTCTATTTCTACAATTAACTAACATAAAAACTAATTTCTAATGAATTTGAAATATAAAAAAGGGATAAATATTATTGATATCATAAATGTTTGGAAAATTATTTTTTGAGATTTTCCCACTCTAGTAAATATATTTAAAAATCAATTTTTATAATATTTTTCATTTGTTAAAAACTTTATTTCGGGATGTTTATTTAAAATTCAATTGTAATAATCGAATAAAAATGTTTATTTAAATTTATTAAATTTTTACCTCTTAAAATATGTCAATGAAAGGTAGAGTGCTTTTGTTTTTATGCTTCTGATTGATAAGCATTGAATTATCGAATTTTTCTCTTATCTCTACGTGTGGTATAAAATTTTCCAAACAATTTTCTATCATGTGGTCGGTTCCTTCACCTTGTACGTTTGATGTGTGTGTGCGCCGTGATTCGCCCCGTCCTCTCTCGCTCCCGCTCCCTCTCGTATTCCTCCCTCTTGTGTAACTTGCGCACCCTCATTTTTTTCTTGTTCCGGCTCTCTCTCTCTCTCTCTCTCTCTCTCTCTCTCTCTCGCTCTGGCTCGAATACGAGTTTTAAGCCACTTGCGGCTAGGGACCGAGACCGAACGTCAGTAGCAAAGACCAATTATCTCTCCGGCAGTCCGCGAAATTACGAGGCGCATCTGCAGATTGCCATAACCATGTACAATAATATTCACCGACTGTTGAAACAGCGGAAACACGTTGAACTAGCCGGCGTACTGACCCAGCCAGCGACGCTCCCAGCCAACTCGTATACGTCAGTTACAGGGCTTAGTTCACGGACATTCGCGAAAAGCTTCTGCCTCCCTCCTTCCCTCCCTCCCAACCTTTCGCCCTCCCTTTCGCCCTCCCGTCATCGGCCGAATTAGCTTTGCCTCTCCCATTCTATCTACTATGCACGAGCATGGTTGTCCTTCCTGAATAGATCACTTTTTTGCCTTCTTCACTTTATCGACCTTTAAATATTTTCTCTGGATCGCTTTCGCTTTTTTTTTTTTCTTTTTCATTTTCTTTTTTTTATTTTATTATTTATTATACCTGCACAAAGCAAATAAGCAAATGGTACGGCTGCACCGAATTTTCCAAAAGTATTTTTCAATGAGTTTGCTTAAAATATTTATCATACGGAAATTTTCCAATTCCCAAAATCATGATCTCAACCAATGGATATTTAGCTTAATCTATAAGCAATATCGAATTGCTACATTTTTACCATTTCAGTGGTTCATACAATTTGATATATCATACATCTATAAATCATTCATATTATATAAAAAAAAACTTAATACATTTAAATACAAAGCCTTAATTTGTTTTAAAAGATTTTGCGAAATGTAGGGAATATCAAAGACTATACGTCTGCTAATAAAGATAAAATATTCGTAGCACAAATTCATGCATATACTACAAATTTTACTCTGTAACAACATTATTTTTAGTAATTTCATGAAGTTAGTTTTAACTGCTCTAACAGAAATACATACACATCTATTTGGATTATGCAATATAAGAATTCATCAATGTTCATAATCAAAACCATTTGTACGTCATTTTCAAGTTTTAGAATTAAATTTATTATTGTTTGAAAATTAATTTTATAATTAATTGGTTATATCCAAGAAAAATCTTAATCTAAATATTTTTAAAATGAAGATATTTTTATAATTTTTTTCTTAAATTTAGCTACTGTATTATAATATTAGAGTAATATATATTAAAATATTGCAAATTGAATTAGAAATAAGCAAATTTATTTCATAATTTTTATTGTTACTATTTAATGCAGATTAATATTTATTTATATATATAATTTAATGAGAAATCTTATTTATTATGTACATGAATATATTTACGAAATTATTTGATATTTCTTATTTTTATATACATATATATTACACACGACTATATAATGAATAAAAGTGCATACACAGTAAAGATTCTATTTTATATACAATTTAAATATTAATTTTATTACAACAGATTCTAATATAAACACAAAATTCATTAAAATTAACAATCTGAAATAGCATTAAAAGAAAAATATAATGTCGCAATTATATCAATACCACAAGAAAAAATCTTAAATTATTAAATAAAAAAATGACAATCTTTTTTACAATAAAATAATGATTAATTTATATTTAATATCACGATAATATAACATAAATTTTTTTTTTTTAATATATTTATAAGAAATACGAGTAATGAGTGAAAATATTAATTAAAAATATTACCATATTCAAAAAATGTAAAGATACGATTTAAATAGTTATTGGATACAATAGATTTGAAAAATGGTTAATTAAAGTGTTATTATTATTACTTTTATGGATTTTAATTACAATTCCAACTACTGTATTTTAACTGCATACTAATAATTTCTGAACTAGAATCCATGTAATATGACATAATCATATAATAATATAATACTGACGTAATATGAGAAATAAGGTGATTGTAGTGAACAAAAAAAAAAATAAGGAAGGGTAAAGACAACTGCGGTGAAAAGAAAAATGAATGTATTGTTGCGCGATATGCTTAACTTTAGAGATGTTTAATATTTTTGAAATATAGTGCACCGAGGAAGATGATGACGAGGAAGAGGATGGCCACGCGGATGGGAAGAACGAATGTGAAGTCTAGGCGTACTCGGCACTACGTAAAGCTGCAACGGTAGCTTTCCTCCCCAACCTTTTGCACTCTCCGTTTCTCTTGTTTTACAATTCGCTCCACGTCCGCATTAACAACGTTACGACAACAAGCCAGAGTTGTAGAAACTTATAACGAGAAAATAATGAACCCGGTTCACCGAGTCTGCTTGGAATGCAAGCGAACTGAGTGCCTCTCTCTTTCTCACTCTCTCTCTCTCTCTCTCTCTCTCTCTCTCTTATTCTCTTTTTTCAAGCCTTACATTTTTTACTCTTGCTTTCTTTTACTCTCACTTTATTTCATACCCTCACTTTTTGTTTTACATATTTCATGTTCCATTACTATTTTTTCCATTTTGTATCTCCGTGACAAATACTCAAGGTTTTATTTTATATACCTTGGTTTCATTATCTATCTATTTTATCTTATATTAGATTTTCTTATTTCTATAACATTTGAGAATAAGTATTAACATAACGAGATCACAATTGGAGCTTATACTTTAATGATATTGAAATTATTTTATTCTTATAAAACTATCTAAGAATTACACCAAAGAAACTCATTAAATTTCCCTTTTACTGTGATTATTCGTTATAGGATTCACTTAACTTAGACGTAAAAGCAGCTCTGAAATTACTTAACATGGATTTTCTTGCAGGAGTAACCATGATTATACATATATATTTTAATAATAGTAAAACTTATTTTTATTGTTTTTAAAATTGAAATAATTTTAATTAAAATGTTTTTGCTTAAAACACACACATAAAACATACGCGCACACATATACACACACACATATATATATATAGTTCATTAAAAAGGATAGCTATTTATTAAGAAAGCAATTACTATGATTCAAGTTATACAAATATAATTAAGATACAGATAATTCAAAATCTATAAATACTTTATAAATATTCATGTACAAACCAATTATTAAAACGTACATTAAATTCTAAGATAATTCAATATTAATACTAGTTTAACGTTTTTTTTAAACTGTAAAACTATTTATAATAAAAGAATTACTGAAGAATTGTTTTGAATTTTTGATACTATTTATATATAAAATTAATTTTTCAAAATTAAATTGAGTAGATAATTGTAAAATTAAGTCTATTCAAACGATATAAAAATATGAATTAGAAAAAAGTTTTTGAAACTAAAGCTACATATTTTTGACGCCAATAATAATAATATTTTTAAAATATCCCTGGAATAATGAATATAAAATAAATTTACCATATGTATATATAAAGAGTAAAAAAATAAAATTTAGCAATTTGAAACTTCATAAAATTAGAAATCAAGATAATTAATAAAATATAATTAATGTTTAATTTTTATCTCTAGCTGTCTTTTTCATTTGTCAAAGTATAAGAATCGAACACTTAAATTAATTACTTTTAAATTGAAGAGATAATAGTTTTCAAACTATGCATTTCACAAACTATGCATAAACCGATAAAAGTACATTTAGTATAAAAGAATCTTTTTAATTTAATAATTCACAATTTTTGAAAGAATTTTTAATAAAGATGTTTAATAATTAAGTGTTTGAACATCAAATGATTTTTATATATTTTTATAAATTATAATAATATTTATTTAAAATAACTAATAAATTCATAATATGAAAGAATTTTCTGAATAATATTATCTACCAATTTTAGAAAAATTCAATGCTATTATGAATATTAAAAATTCATCGAACTCCACTAAATTTAAGTTTATTTATAAAAAAAACAAAAAAAAAAAATATTTTAAAATCATTTTTATATGCTTCATATTACACCAAAGCAACCATTTTTTAATGTACTATTTAAAAAATATAATTAATAAAAAATTATAAAAATGTTTATCATTATAAAATAGAAATAAACTATAATTATCAAAAAAATCATTAATTCAATAACATTACTATAAAAGAAAAAAGTTTTAATACAAAATTATAAATATAAATATACAAAAATAAATATGTGTGAGGACGCGGGGGGTATTGTTATGACTCCATGTCTAAAAAAAATAAAAAAATATTAAAAAGATTACTAAGAAAAAATTATTGAATAACACTAATAAAATCGGTTAATCGTTTTATAATATTAAATTTTCCACCGAAAAAAATTATTAAAAGTATTATTCAAACAATAACTAGTTGTTTCAACGTTTCAATTGATTATTTTACTTTATTATTTTATAATTTTTTTAAAGAAGCCTTTGCTCTTATTTCATAGTAATATTATATAAAACTAATATTTTTAATTTATTTTATTAGTCGATATATTTTTTGCTCCCTATACCTAATGTTTTTTTATTGGTAAAAATGATATGTAATATATAATACCAAAAATAAAAAATAAAAATGAAAAAAATAAATATATATGTGTGTATATGTGTGTGTTATACAATAAATTCTTGAACTCGTACTTTGTGAAATAGCATCAATAATAATGGATTAAATATGTAATCAACAATAGGTAATGATGTGATTTTGTTCTGTCAACAAATCAACGTTAAAATATTGTAATGATTTAGATGCAATTTATATTAAAATTCCGTATTATTTCATTTATTTTCACACTATATTTTAATAAAATTAAATTAATAGTTATTCGGTTTAAATTTTTGTTTTTGTGAAGAAAATTGAAAATTCTTTGTATATATATAAATTTACTTTTAAACTTCAAATTATTAATTATTAATTATAAATTTTGTAGAACCAATACTGAAGATGATGTGACGCGAAATACTAATCAATAATTTATTGAAATTTTTTTAATAAATAAATAAATAAAATTTTTAATAAATAAATAATTTTTTGAAAGTGACATAAAATAATTTAAAATTAAAATCTATGTATAAAAATCTAAAATTTTTTAAAAAATTAATGTGAGACAATTTAACATTTTGGACAAAAAGTTTAGTATGAAAATTCTATAAAATAAAATATAAAGAATATTTATAAGATCTATTCGATAAGATTTTTATAGAAATTGTGTTTGCATTCAAATATTGCAAAAAAATTAAATTTTTAAGTTACGTTTATTTTATTTATAGAAAGAGACTTAGTAAGATATTTTGTTAGATGATAGGCATAGAAATTTGTGAATTGTTAACTTATTGTTATAAAAAACAAATATTTTTTTTTGTGTAATGTATGAAAATCAGAAACTATCTTTATGCTCCATTAAAAAGTTATAAATGCTGTGTATATGTGATAATCTTCATAAATCACGAAGTCAACATTAGATTACTGAAATTTCTCTATCAGTAAGTTTCATTTGGAACCAATACATTTGCCAACTTAGTGGCATTACTTGAGAAAGTTAGAGTCACAATACAATTAAGAAAGAGGAAAGACATGCATACTAATAAGTAATGACAATAATTAAGATTGCAAAGAAAAATAAAGAACTAAAAGCGACAGACTCGGTAAATGAAAATAATGTTCAATAAAATATTCGAGATAATAATAGATTTCAAAAATAGTATGAAAAAATAGTATGATATTATGATGATAGCTATTTGTAACCATTGACAATCAAAATATTTTCAGAATATGATTATTTGTTAGTGGATGAATTATTTAATCCATTAAAATTTTAAATTTATTATTAGCATTATATTTTATTATTTATTAACAATTTATACATTATATGTGTATAAAACATTAATCTTTATTCTTTTCCAATAATTTATTTTCATATGTATTAGGGGTTGTATTAAAAGATTTGGATTGTTATTGAAAATATAAATATGCATAAAAGTTTATAAATTCAATAATTGAAAAAGGGAAAATAATTGTTATTTTATAAAATAATGTAAATATTACAATAAAAATTAGCATTTTTCATTTTATTATTTATATATTTTGCAAAGTTTATTTTTTACTCATATTTTATATATTATTATAAATTTATACTGTCAAAGCTAATCAAAATTTTGTGTATAAAAGCTATTAAACAAATATGATTTTATAAATTATGTTTCGTAATATGTTCATTAATTTATGAGAAAACAAATAAATGCATTGAAGAATTAGGAAATATTAAGTAAAATATAGAAACATTACAATTTATTAATCATTAATACTGAAAATTTTATTTACATAACATATTTATGTATAATTTATAACATTGTCTCATTTAAAGTTAGTGCATAGTCAGAATAATTGGAAAAAGATCACTGCTTAACTTGTCAAATACACCATTGTTTATTCGCACAATTCGCGCTTTGTGAATAACTAAAAAATTATCTTCATTGAGGTTATGGTCAAGAGGTTGAGATGTATCGGACAAAGATGCTCGCACTCTGTCTTTTTTGGTAGATCTAGATCTCGAACAATCTGATAAGAACCCGTGGGACCACCCTTAAAAGCTACGAATTTGTATTTCTCATACCTTCCTGTTCTCGTGGAGTATAGAATATATATCCTCTTCAAATTCTTTATAAATAGAAAAATTATTCGTCTCAGGTTTCCTATGTCAGTTTAATAAACAACGCCTGTTATTTCCTTCAAATTTTAATGATAGAAAATCATTGGTATGCTCATATTGTTCTATAACAATCTAAATAAGGAAGAGTGTAGTTTAATTTCTTCAGACTTTTAATCTTGATTCGTATTGATCAACTCTTTTTTTTCGCATATGTTTTTTCGTTCATAGTATGAATGAACGTTGGATATTTTGTGCTTCCCTGGATAGCCATATTTTTTATTCAAATTGTAACGTACTTTTCGACATTAACTTGAAATATATTATCATTGCGGTTTTTATTTAGTAAAAAGATTATATTAAGAGTGGTACGTTAAAATTTGCTTTTGGGAAACATGTAAGTTTTTTCAATTTCGTTGCCAAGTTTTTTTAAGTCTGTAACGTAATATAATAGGATATATACAGAATTTTGTTAGGAAAATCAATTATCCAACAAAAAAACACTCATAGACAACACAATATTCAACAGGCGGCAGCTGTGTTTTTACGCCTACGCTACTGATAGCTTTAAGGTGAATCTGCAAATAAAGATGTAATACAAAAAAAACACTTGGTAACTTACATGATAAGAGAGAGAGAGAGACAGATATCAAGTACAATGGAGGGATAGGGCACACTCAAAATCGCAATCAGGACGCATACGAGTATCTCAAAATTCGGGTTTTCTGTAAGTTTTAGCTACCAGCTCGAAAAATGTTTGATCAACGAATTTCCTTTCTTCGAAGTTCCTTCGCCGGTAAACTGTGGCTTTCCCACTCAGTATTTTTTTTTTCTTAAACCAAAGACGATCGTTGTAAATTATATTAAAAATCCCCAACAACATGTTTTGTTTATTACATCATTTTTTTCAAAGCAATTAGATAATCTCTGATTATAATATATTTAATATTAAGTCATTGAAGATCGTTGCTAATGGCAATTTAGATCTCAATTTGTTAATATACTTGAATAATTAATTCTTCAAAATGGAAAAAAATATTTGTATGTGAAATATAAAATATACATTACTGTTTGTAAATATATTGGAAATACTTTAAAAAAAATTTTAATACATTAATCTGTAACCATTAAATTTCTAAAAAAAATCTTGCCTTAAGCTAAAATAAATTCACGCAATTGTCGAATTCAAAAATTAGTAGTGTATACATTAATTCTTTTTAAAAGTCAAAATAAGTTGTTGCACTTGTTTTTTTTTCCATCTATATTTTTATTTGATATATATTTACTTACACACATACACACACACACACAGACACACATGACACATGCAATCAAATAATTTTTAATGAATAAAAAGTTGTTCTAATAAGTTTTCGTCAATTTTATAAATTCTTAGAACAATTTTCAGATATTTATATTCCTTACTATTGAAATACCCCATTTTAAATAATTTAATTTTAAATAATTAAATGACATCGTGAACATATGTAGTAAATTAAATTACTGTTGACAATGTCAAATTAACATGGATATAAGATTAAATAATTATGATATCTTGAAGTTTAATGATAATTAATGATCATAAATTTAAGATCATAAATCCACATTGAAAAAATAAGAATTTCGAAAATTTGGAGTAGTTTACGTGAAATTGATAATCACAAGAAATTGAGGAAATAATAATCAATATGATAGTGGGTCTAAAATAATTAAACTTTTTTCCCAGCAGTGGAGTTACTTTTTTTTTAAATAAGTTATAAATAATATTGATGCAAAACTTTATTGAATTTATGTTTTACTAAAGTATAAAAAAGGATTGTTAGAGCAAAATATACTTTGTAAATATTGCTTATTGGCAATATCTTTTAATCCATGATTTTCATTTTAAAATTTAGCTTTGAGTACGAAGACACAAGAAGATCAACTTTGATATCAATCTTTAAAGTTATATAACTTTTAATCAAATGTATACGTGCGAAAACATGTTCAAGAATGTATATTGATTTGTATCCGTATACTTATTCAATTAAAATATTCTTTTTAACACACATATTAAAAATACATTACCATAAAATTTATTTAAACATCCGACTGTATCATACAATTCTCTAATTATTATTTTTATCTATCATCAAACGAATTGCTTTAAGCACTAAGAATTACACTTCCGTAAATTTAGGGTTTTGTTCTGCTACTTACGGTAAACATTGACTTCCTCATGAATAACATTGTTCTAATGTAATATCTTTTTACTTGCTTTTCCCTAGCCACGTTCCAAAAGTATGTATTCACTAACTCTCTCGAGTGCATAATTTTTCGTTCAGGCACAAATTGGCCGAGTGTGGTTCCCTTTTTTTTTTTTTTGTTTCTCTTTTGTTCAGACTGCGTCCGGAGAGACAAAACTTGCCTAAAAGTTATAACTCCACTTCTTTCTCATTTTCACTTGGTTCACGAATTACGTCATAATTACTTTTAGCTGTTTGCGTTCACATATACGTATTATGTATACATTCACGGGGGACCTGTAAGTAAACATGTTTTATTAGTATATAGTACACATATGTAAATTGAGCCTAAGGAATTTTTGTATAATGTTAATCATGTACAAGTCGACTTGATAGCACTTACGAATATTGATTTTCATTACAAATACAACATAATTTGATCATATAATTCAAAATATTGGGAACTATCTTATGTTTTTGTACTTTTATCTTATTATATAAATTCATTACACAACTCGTATGCATATTTATGAGTGCAGCTGTAACTAAAAATACATTCAAAGACTAATTTTGTCCCTTTCGTTTTCTCTTTCACACTAAGTACTTTAATTAGTAACTTAATTGCGAGTTTCTAATTCCGTATGTATGAAATAGATGACTAAGCGTTATAATAAACATAATTTTATTTGTAAATTTATTGTTTAAAAAATTGTGTAAATTTTCATCTATAATATAATTTTTTGCAAATATTAAATGAAAATAAATTTTTGCCTAAACTTTTTTTTATATAAAAGAAAAATAAAATGATTATTTACACTAATATTATTGTACAGATACATAACAAATATATACAATTTTATGAACTTATAAACTGTAACTTTAATTATTATATCTATACTTATATACACTGTAAGTTACTACAAAAATATTATACTTTTACTTAAATGAAATTTGTAAATATTTTATACAAATAATTAATGACGATGTGTTTTATGTAAATAAATTTTATTTTTGACAAGACAATATTATTTATTATGTGTGAAAAATTAAATCAGTATTTCATGTACTTCGTTGAGTTTTCGATTTACACTCGTTTGTTTTCTACGTTCATCTAGGAATCGAAGCTCCTCAACTATCTCATGATTTTCTTTTTTTCTTTTTTTCTTTTTTTTTTCTTTTATTCTTTACCACCAATTGTGTGAACGATTCAGTTTATTTCGTTTTCTTTTTATCGATGATCTAATCCACAACATGTTTTCTATTTTCCGTTACAGTGTTCGTAGAAAATTATTGAATATAAAAAATCATCCGTTTATTTTCGATTAAAAAAACTTATACATAAGAACTAAAGGCTACTACTCAGGCTTTACCTCGACCACCCCTTTGGATTCGTTATTTTCAGAACCTTGATGAGTCGGTTCCCATGTTTACCTTCAATCCTTTACCTTGTAGATACGTCAAGCTAGAGGGGAAATAGAATTTTACATCGAGGAACTGACTGGTAGTCTACTAGTCTCGACAACAATTCAGCTAACCTACATTTCGTAATGGAAATCTCAACCACAGACTATTACTCGAACTCTAATTTAAAATATTCCTATTTCTTAAAATTTATTAAATCGATCTTTCAAATGCGAAACCATATGTGGGCGGAACAAAACTCATGTCGAATCCTTGAAGGCAATTCGGGTATCGATTGTTTTCAATTGAAAAGGTTTTACATTAATGATCAATCTATGAGAATAAAATAATATTTATCGTGTATAATAATAGAAATACAATCATTATCCCATTGTTTAAATAAAAAATATGTTATATAATTATACGTATAATTTAAATTTTGTTAAATTTTATCTCCATTTCAGTAATTTGGAGAATAGGGGTATTAAGTAAATAGATTATAAATTAATCTGTCTATATAAACTGTATTTACACTTGAATATTATATAAGCTAACCAGGAAAACAATTAAGTAAAAGCATGAAGGGCATAAGTCGATCAAATATCAGTAGCTCAAGACGTATGTATTGCAGAATTCCGTGGTGCATTGGCCGTAATTAGCTTACCAGATTTTGGTAATAATGTTAAATTATTGTTAGTAGTAAATTCAACAAGTATGGAATTTTCTTTATCTACAAGGCAAACTAAGATCCTACCGCGATACTCACTACAAATGCATAAAAGCATTTACTAAGGTAATAATGAACATTAAGATAAAATCTAATAATAAATATTTAATTTATATTTGTACAAACAAATTAAAATAAAAAGTTGTATCAGTACTATAATTTATTATGATTATAGATGAATAATTTAATTATGTTAAAAAAAGACTTATAGATATATAAAATTGAATATTGAACAGGTAAAGAATATGTTAAAATCATATGAGTTTGATAAAAAAAAGAAAATTTTTTCAAACACTATAATTTTATTACAATCTCAATAATGATCGATTATTGATTTATTAAGGCTATATGATTATAAAATAATATCTAAGGTATTTTTTCATTATTAATTAAAACAATGGTTTTTTATTGTATTTAAACCTAAATTTAAGATATCTATAAACATTTGTTTTAAATAATGATTATTTGTTACATTGTATATTCATATTTAAAATTCAACATCTTATTATTATATCTTTAATTACGTCTTTATAGATTTTTACTTAATAATTAATACAAGACTCTCTAAAAGATAATATAATTGTAATAACACGTACCGTAAAGAATTCATATTTCTCTTGTTAAGTATCTTGTTAAAATGCAAGTAAAGAAAATAATTTTTAAGTTTAGCTGCTTTCAATTCAATTCAATTTGTTTTCAATGGATATTGTAATTATTACATAGCGAAAATTTAAGCAATTAAAAGTATTTTTTCAAACAAAAAAATCTTTGAAAATTGTAATATAGTGAAATTTGCATAAAATTTAATTTACGCAAACTTCTCCCGAAACTATATTATTAATATTTAAAGTATTATATTTTCACTACACTTCAATATATATAATAAATTAATAAATATAGCAACATAAATTTTAATTTAATAAATTAGTTATTAAATAATTAAACTTCACTACTACAAAATAAAATATTTAAAGGGAAGGTCCAACGTCAAAAGATTTTCGGGTGAATCTTAATTACCCTTTATTTACTACAATAATTAATTATATTTCACAATATTGAAATAAATATTTATAAATATAAAATAGATATATATTACATTAGTTAGTTAGATATATTACCTTAGTTAATTAGTTGTTAATAATATATTTATTTATCTTCTAATAATCAGTGATTAAATTTTATTTTATATTAATAATTATTCCAAATATTATTAATCTTGTTCCTTATATTACTAATTCTTCTAGATATATATATGAATAATAATATAATTCATTCAATTAATAATAATTATAAATAATTATTGTAATTAATATTCAATAATACAATAACAGCATTCACTTTCAATATGATAAAAATATTTTTAATATATCAACTTTCGCTACTATAAAATAAAAATTACTATAATAATATTAATAATCAATATATATCTGTATCTATTTAAATTCAATATTATACTAACTGTCAGTGGAACTTTTCTTTTTCTCCAAAAAGAAAGTCCCACCCACTCACATAACTACCTTATTTTTAAATTAAAATTAAACCAATAATTAATTTTACTGATTTTTATTTAAATTCAGTAAATTTAATATTGGTCGCAACCAACAAATTCTTCTTCTTTTGTACTTTTCATGATTTAAATTTCAATTGGTTATTATCAAAATTGTCAATCAAAACTCTCAATCCAGATACAAAAGAAAAATATTGTTTAACCGATAAGTATAAAAACTATACTTATCGGCCATCTTGTGACGGCACATCATTAATAATTTATACATCACTAACACTACTTCAATTATGCATTTAAATATATATATATATATTAAAACACTTTCGCACCTCTATCTGTTTCACTTCAATTCACTGACCTCAGCACCGTCTATTCCAACAAGACATATTCCGCTAAGACACTAATTAAAATGAAACCGGGCGACCACATGTTGACAGGTTGACAACAAATAATAAAATTATTCATTTTATCATCACTACTACATCAGTTTAGTAAGATTAATATACAAAATAAATAATAATAATTTCTTAATTTATTAATTTATCAATTAATATTACTAGCGTGTAAAATATTTATTTTTTTTAAATTTAAATTCCATTATTATTTTTAAGGTTATATCATAGTTTAATTAACGATTTTATATCATTATAAATTTCTAAAACCGCCTTTATTTATAAAGTTTGAAATATGATCGTTACTTGCTTCTCTTTCTTTTAATTTCTTTTTTCAATATTATTTCAAAATAAAATTGTGTAAAACTATTTTATTTTCAATCCAATTTTATCTTTTATGACTTCATAAAAATCTGATTGATGCTAACTTTTAATAATGTTGATCTTAAACAAGACTATATGTTACCCGATAAATCCAGTAACCATTAATCTCAACTTATTTAATATTTTTTACAAAACATAATTTGAAACGGAATATTTAAAAGTGATAGATATTTTTAATAGAGATTTTTATATTAATTAAAAATATTGATTTTTTTAATCATTTAACAATTAAATATTTTATAAAAATTTTAATGTTTATTACAAGAATATATATGTGTATATATAGATGCAAGTCATGCAATGCATTTGTGTAGATAAAGCAAAGTTGAAGATATGCATTTTTATAAAATCAAACTCACTAAATTTCGTTAGTAGCATTGATAGTATGATTCAATTGATAAACAATGAAAGCAAAAAATTCATATTATGAACATATAAATATAATTTTAGCTGCAAAGTTATATACTGTGACACCTAACTGAAAGTGCATTGAACCTCTGTATGTAACTTCGCTATAATTGCTGAATGAGATAGTGTCTTAATTCATAATGTAAATATAATATCAGGTCTATTGGTGCTTTTTTTATAGTGAGAATAGAGAAGCAATGAGAAAAAGTTGATACCAGAGGCATGGTTTTTTCCTATTTTAGACAGTTAAGTCGCCCCTTTGCAACGGTTACAAAATTTCGTTAGGGACCAAAATAACAGGTCAAAATTCGAGAGAGGGGATTTAAAATAAATAGAAGAGATTATAGATCGATTTAATTCGTACAAACAAAATGCGCTACCTCTCTCTCTCTCTCTCTCTCTCTATCTATCTATCTATATATATATATATATGTATATATTTCTATCTCACGTAATTTTTAATAAATATTAGATTTAATTTACTCACTAAAACCAAATGAACATTTTAAGAATTGTGAATTCACGCCTCTTCTCTTTTCATTATTAAGAATAAACGGAACTCGTAAACCATCTCAACATCTTATTAATTCTAGATCCTTTTATAAGGTGCAGAGCAACTCTATGTCTCTGAAATACGACACTTAAAAATCCCGAATTAATTATCATTTACTTTAAATTTAAAATCTAAGCATTAAAATGATATAAATACAGATATACATACTGTGAAAATAATATAAAGATGCAAAATTTTATTGCAAACAGGTTTAAAAATATATTAAAATATTTAATATTTATTGAAATTGTTTCACAGACAGTAGAAATTTAAGTAGGATTATTCGAAAATGACTACAGACGAATTAAATTTCCTTTTTATATCTTTTTTCGGTAAACTAAAAGAGTTTATTTTGTAAATTTCATTTTTATTAAAGTACAGATTTTTTATAATACCTTCCCCACGACATCTTGCATGATGTCGATATTCAGCTTTTAAATTTGGTAGCAAATAGTTTTCATTTTTATACATTAAATAATGAATTTATTAATAGAACAATTATACAATACTTAATGTTCAAAATTCTTTTTTATGCTGAAGTGTCTCATTTAATTCTATAAGTATAATTTATTCAGAAAATATCATTAAATATTATTATTACATGTTAAAATGTTATTGTAAATAATATAACAAAATTATAGAATGTCTAAAAATTATTTTGATTGATGTATGAATATTTTTTGTTTAATTCAACATAATTTGACTTCTATACTAAAAAAAAAAATATTAAAAAAAATTATTATTTCATTTACAAAGTGTTTCTATAGCTTTTTATTTTCATATTGGAACGTTTACGAATCATAAATATATACATAAATGTCTGTATGAAAAGTAAATCTATAAAAAATATATAAATTGAAAAAATATACTAACAGAAGCGTTTAAGTATTATTTAATATATAATAAAATAATTTAAATATGTATTAGTTATTATTTTGAAAATGAAAGTGTAGAGTTATTCTAATATCAATAATGACTATTTTATTTAATTTTATATTAAATCATGTATATATAAACACTTAATTTATATAATATTCTGGTATTGAATTTCATATATTCATAAAATTAGCATTGTTCATATGTTTATAAGTTTAAAAAACAATAATATCAAATATCAGCTTATTTTTAAATAAATAAGTATTTTTGCGATTTAAGATATAAGAATTTTTGATTACTTATTTATTATTTTTAGCATCTTATACTTTACATTTTAACAGAACTAACACAAACAAATACATAATTTTTTAATGCCTTAAATTTATAGTGATTAATATATACTACAATGATATTTTATTCATTTTTTTATATAAAAAAATTAAATAGTTAAAGATTAGTTATTTATAATAATATTTAATATATTTATTAAATGATAAAAACAATATTGAAATTTTATTTAATGTCTACCTTTTTCTAGTATTTTCTTTTCAATTTAAATTAAAAAAAATTCCAACAATGCTAAATTTAAATTTAAATGAAACAGCGATGAATTTTTACCATAAAGTATTAAAAAATCTATCTAAAAACAGAGTATCGATTACTTTATGAATATACCAGAAGTACTAAAAGGACCCTAACATAAAACATTTATATACAAAAAGTAAACTAGCGAAATTCTGAATATTTTTTTAACGGAAATAGTTATTTTCAGATTTTTTTTACAATATTCAATAATTTATTAATTGTTATCTTAATATAATTTTTTTTTTGCTTTCATTGTTTTTATAAAGCAATATTATTTTTACAAGTTCTTCTCACTTTTTTCAATTTGCTTAATTACGGAAAAATATTAATATAGTAACTGATGCATTTTTATAAACTCTATATTAAAAATAAACAAATTAATAGAAGTTTTAAAGAAAATTTGAATGAATAAACTAACTTTCCGATATAATTAATCAGTTAATTTTCAATTATTAGATATTTTAAAAATTCTACAATCTAATAAGTAATCATTACTAAAATATTCTTTGCAATATATATATATATATATTACGAAAACAATATATTTGTTAATTAAATATATTTACTATAGTAGGATTTCTGAACAAGTACCTTAAAATATACATTAATAACTTTGTGCTCTAGTAATCAAAATAAGATTGCCTTTTCTATTATTAGGTGTCGTGAATCAAATTAATGTTGAATTAATTTGAGATGATTAATATGATTTTTATTATCATAATATTTATAATTATAGTAATATTGTAATGTTATTGTCATATTAAAATAAATTTTTATTATTTTATAATTGTGTTTATCATTAAGTATTAATTAATAATTACATTAATTACAATTTTTAATGAAATTTATTGTAATTAAGTAAATCGAAAAATCTTTTTTGAAATATATTATTATGAAAAAAGGTTTTTAAGTTTTTTTCTTATGTAAAAAATTTCAATTTCTAATCATATCGATTTTTGAATAAGTTATCATTATTATTTCTGCCCGTAGTCTCAAGTATACATGAATTGTTATTCACTTAAAAGTGTGATTTATTTGTAAAAAAATTTTGACAATATCAGAAAGTTGATTTGTCTTATTTTATTAATAGTATTGAGTAGTAATTTAATAATTTTATTGAATGGATTATGCAGAAAACATTGCATTTTTATCAAATTGTATTTAAAAGCATATTAATTTATAAAGCTTCACAAATTTCAAACGTTTGTATTATTTATATATCCACTAATTTATATAAATCTAATAATTGTATTTGTTGAAATCACAGAGTTATGCAACTAACTGGTAGTACATATATTAATACTAGGTACCGATGATAACCAACACATGATTATCGCAATATAGTTCTAGTACCTTCTATGTGCACTAATACACAGAATAGAAGATCCCTGTAATATGTATTAAATATATATCAGCCTAGAAGAGTAACGCTGACTTGTACAGCCCCTTACTTATAATCTCTAACGTATTTTCCTTAACAATTAGAAGTATACTCTCTGTACTTCGCGGTCAGCTCTGTACTTAATAACCTTTATACAATAAACTTGTGATTCTAATTATTTCAATAGTATTTATAATATAATTGATTGCATTTGTCATTTATACATTGTATATTATATTATGTATATATATTTCTTATTTTCTTCTATTATTTAGTGCGTAAACTTTATATGGAATAAAGCGCCAAAGAGTCATATAATGAAAAACAATTAAATTCTAGCTCATTTTTAGATTCATTTTATTTTTAAACGTGTTATTTATGTATTATAATGATCTACAACTTTCTGCATAACAATTTATTGTAATCTATTCTAAAGACTTTCCATAAAATGATATTTATCAATTATAACAGCAATACATAAATATAAATTAGATCTTGATCATTATTAGATTTTAATTGTTAACATAATTACATTTCATAGTTAGTATTGGAACACTTTCCATAATTTATTTAATTAAAACAAGACGTTTTTATATACAGGTAACGATGAATTGTTAATACTACTTCAAGCTGAGGTAAATAGATTTTTATTTAAATAGATTCTAATAGACATGAGTTGAATAATTCTATTGCAATATTTTGTTTTGTTTTTGGAATATAAACAATATTAAAGTATTTTTATTATAACAATGAATAATAAAATTTTTGATGTTTGATGAACTCAAACCTGTAGCTTCCAAGGTGTTCTTATATTTTCTTGAATTAAATGTATTCTCTAAGCATCTAAAATAAATAAATTATATTTTCGACTATTTTTTATTTTTTTATTTTTTGCAAAAAGAAAAAAGTTTCTTTAATAAATAATAAAAGTAAATTCTTTTTAATGTAATAAATATACTAAATAGTCATCGGACGAAATATATTATTTTGTTATGTTTAAAACCTTATTATAATAAGTAATCAATTATTGATTAAAATTTATTAGTGTTGAACTTATTAGCGTAATTAAAAGTTATTAGTGTTGCCAAATATTTATGCGTTCTCTTTTTGTTTTAAAAATAATTGGTTTATTATTATTAAATAAAATAATTTGATTGATAATATTTTCTTAAAATCTAAAATTAAAATAAATTATGTATCAACAGATTAGATCATCGAGTGAGTTGTGGCTTGGTAATTTATGAGTTGATAAAATTTAATTTATCTGAATCAGAATAAAAATATTTTTTCTTGACAATTCTTTCATGTTAAAATTGCTACAAATCTTCGAGCAATTGTGTAACAAAACATATTACTATTGTAAATGATAATATTCAAGTATATTATTATTTTCCAATAAATCATATTTTTTATATAAGATTAAATCATTTTCAATTGATACTTTTTACCATTTTTACAATTTTATGATTGGTATAGTATAATTGATATGTAACAAGAAGTAAATAGTGGTTCTCAATTGATGAAAGTATATAAACTTCGTCCTATGCATAATGTATTACTATGCTGTAAATAAAATGTTTTACTACTGTTGGTACTTTAATGTTTAAAAAATTTAGAAAAGAAACAGGGAAATGGGTTATGATATATGATAAATAGATGAGGATTCAAATGATGAGGTATTACTGGAGTCTTTAATATATGGAAATACATAACGCGTCATGTGTAGTAAAGAGAAAATCCGGCTTTGGATTTTCTTTCTTTTTTTCATTTATTCATATTCGATCTGATTTCGTAATACATTTTGGATGTTAAGCCTTGACATCACGCAAGCCTTTTTATAGATGATAAAGATAAAAAACTGATAAAGAAAGAAGGATAGGAATCTGTAAAATAGGGAATAATGAAATATCAATCTTTTAGCTGTGGATGCTATTACGCGTTCGCGATTTTTCGTGCTATTTTTTCGTTTTCTATTTTTATCTCATTCTTTCATCCACATACATTAGTATTTCTTTCATATAAATATCGATATCAATTATGTCAAACTTAATTTAACTCTTTTGATATTTCATTTTTTCTTCTATTTGTTTGCTTTTTCGAAGACATTTTTTTTGAATATTTTTTGTACAATATTTAACATTGTCGTAATTATTATTCATTAAATATGGTTATTAAGTTTTTTTAAAAATATTTTTCCAATTTCAATATATACTTAATTTAAAATTTTTTAAAAATTAATAAATATATTTAGAAGCAGAGATTTAAGAAACTGACGCAAGAGCATCTTTCGACCAGAGTACAAATATTTTAATGTTTCTAAGGTTATCCATGAATTATTTTCTAATGTTATCACAAAGTCTATATCATCACAATACTTCATTAATATTCTCGCAAGGATAATTAACTTTACAGCATATATCTATGATTATACCTAAATGTTATAAAGACTCTGCTAGTCCACGCTTATTAGATTTACATCTATTAATAATGACAGTATTAGATCTGGTAAATTGCATTTTATAATAATAACGTATTATTTATTCTATAATGGAGTATTATACTATTTCTAAATACTTTTCACCACTGAATTGATACTGGATTACTTATTTTTGTATTATCACTCTGTATCAAACATATTTAGTAAACCTTTAATATTATTAGTGTAGTGGCAGCAATTTTAAATGTCATATTTTCCATGAAATTTACGAATAAATCGAGCAAATTTCTAGTAATAATTTTTTAGCGAAATTATCTTCAACTTTAATAGTTTTTGCAAATGGATAGATTGTCTACTTTATTTCACTATGAATTTCATAATTTCTCTTATACTTTTAATAGTTTTTTCATTTGCAAGAGAGTAGGTTTTATTTTACCAATAATTTCATTAGCAATTTGTTTAATATTTTTTGATACTTTATATTTTTTTATTTTTGGTTTTATAAAAAAAGCTTCTTTATGGTCATCTCTTACTATATGTTGTACGATTTCTTTTTTTAATACTTCAAAATATTAGAATTTTCAGAAGACATCGATGAAGAAGTTAAGCTTTTAATAGCTGACTCTGCTATTATGGAATTAAAAGGAAAAGTTGAATAAATAATAATCAAGTAGCTAAATCTGTGCTCAGAAAAATGAAAAGTTCCTTCATAAGTAATCTGTAATGATTTTAGAAAATTTTGTTCATCATCTTCTTTTGATATATTCTAGTCTTCTAAACGATATGACCTGAACAAAACCATTTTTATAAAGGATACTTTGAAATGATGCATCTATAATGTGACAATTATACTTATTTTTCTAAATTTTTCAGTGTAAGTTTATGAGAAATGTATAGGTTGATGTTTTATAAATTATAGTACATTTTAATCAATATACGATCGCATGTTTAATACAGAGTAATAAACTATAACTTTTACACGAATTTTTCCACAAATTTTTTGTTACTTATATTTATACAAACATAATTTTGAAAAATTTCTGAAGCAAAGTAAATATTTATAAAAGCAATGATTCTCTCTATTTTATTTAAATAATCATCAATGGTATATCCTTGTATTGATTCTAGGATAATGGGTTAGTCTTTGAATGGGACTATAACTGAGGCTGTTACTCCTGCGTAGGAACTAAAACATACATGTTTTTGACTGTGAGTTGTCTGGTCATTATGACCCTCATAAACGAAAGACATATTTATCAACATAAATTAGTGTCGGGTAGCTTGCAGCTTAGGCGACTGCTTGCTGCCCGAACGAGCCAATCACGCTCTCCCCAGCGGTATGAAAGATGCGCAATAATCGATAACGATCGATCTGCGCATCGACATACCGTCGATATTCGTATAGAATATCGAGTGACGGGATCGGCAATTCAGCCATCTTTAAACGCGCGCGGTACAAGTTGAAAAACGTGCTTTACGTGTTTTAACTGTTACGCGTGCTTTTAAGTGCTTTAGACTGCAAAAAGCTGATTTGCTTCACGGCGTAGCGGTGGAAAGACTAATGTCAACCCACAACCAAGAGTACACACGCAGCTGAAGCCACCCCCAGAGTCTAGAGAGGAAAAACCTGCAGCAGCGGTCACAGGAGGAAATCCACCTGTTATCTCTACAGCCTGTGAGTTTTTCAACCCATCCAAAAATTAGAAAAGTTTTTCACCTGACTACAACAAAATCAAAATTTTTCATATTTTTCAGTGTATGACATGAATAACAGAAATTATCGCAAGATGCAATAATAGAATTAGTAAAATTAGTTTGTTATAAATAAGAAATTGTAACTTTTCTCGTACAAAAAAAAACACGTAAAGTTTTTTGCATACGATAAAAATCATTATTGTATAGTTTAAGTTTTTGAGTACATTATATACTTTGGTTATTTTATTAACTATTTCATGCTTTATATTCTGATTGAAATAGATTAATTATTAATAATAATTTATTATAAATTTTATTTATTTAAAGCATATTTTAATTTTATATTTTGTAAACAAATTTTATTCCAATATGTTAACCAAATAATATGTATGTTTGAACTAAAACTAATCTGATGCCATTGAATCGAACTCATTGAATTGCATTACATATAATGTATTTAGCAATGAAAGTTATAAAAATTATATGAAGTTGATATTTTAAAGTTAAAAATTTAAAAAACTTCAAAGTATTTTGAATTTATTTGACAGAACTATTTTTAGTTAAAATTGAAAATTATTACATATCATGAATAATTCTTTGTAATAATTTAAATAACAAATTAAAAACTTAATAATGCTCTTTGATAAATCAGAAAATTCATTATTAAAATGAGCATAAAGAGAAGAAACAAAAGCAAACATAAATCATTTCGATATTATTATCGATGAAGAAATAAGTATTAAGTATAGGCAATCGAATATCACGGACAGGTCATATAAACTTTATACTTCGGTTATTCAACTTATTAATAAAAATTAAATTTTTAATTTAAAAAAAATACGAAAAAGGCACTCTAATCTTCGAAATCGGACAAAAGTAATTTAATTAGTGTACTGTAAGTCAAATTGAATGCCGATCAATGTCTAACATGAGGATTCTAATAAAACTTCTTAAAACGTAGAAATATAGTAGAAATCGTAGTGATATTTCTTAAAAAATGTTCGAATTCTTATATTAATGAATTGATTTTGTTAATAATTTTCGAATCCTATAAATTGCTTTTAATTGTTCATAGTTAAAATTATTGTAAGTAAAATTATTATTTTTATTAAAATATATTTTTACATTTAATTAAATAAATACTAAAATAAAATTTATATAAATTTTTTTTAAGAACTTATTTACTGCTTTCAAATTTAGAAATATTAATTAAATACATACTTATGTTTTACTAAAATATTGGGAAAATTTCATAATATTTTGGAAAATTTGATATTTTAAAAATATAAATTATTGATTTAACTTTTAAATATTTTATTTTTATGATTACAATGATGACTAATATTAATTTTAGTTTTATTTGGTTATACATATTCTTATTATTATTGTAATGTGAAAAATTGTAAGTTTATTTTTAAAATCAAAAATAATTTTATTATAAAACTTTAGAAAACATATTTATAATATAAATTAATGATACTTAAACACTTAATCTAATTTTATAGTATTGACACTTCATATAAATGTTCATATAAAGTTCAATGAAATACAATATTTTACTATTTACTAAATACTATTTACGAAAACTGTTAATAAATTCGAAATATATCCACAGTTTCGATTATTAATATAATAACAAAAATTACTGCATTTGACATTTGTACATTAATCTAAATAAATAAATAAATAAATAAATAAAAATAAAATAACACGAATAGTTTTTTCTCTGTTTCACGTAGATATACTTTACAATAGCTCAGATAACCTTTTTTATGTTAATCTGAAAAAAATTTCCCATTGTAAACGAATAAAAGTATATAAAATAAGTGTTGATATTATGTTATGAATTGAAGGGAAATCACATATGTGCCGGAAGAGTGAATCTGGAAAATTCGGTAATCTCATATCCGGGTTGCAAAATAGTAAACTATCTCTTGTCGTGTATTAAAAAAGATTCACTTTAATTAGATTAAAAAAGGAAGGGTAAAGTTCAATTGCAACAAATAAAAATTTCAACAATTTTCAGCTTTTATGGATAGAAACTGAAAAGTGCAGATAAAACGATCATAAATTGAAAATTCAAATTCTTTTGCTTAAATATGAATCGAAAAGAGGACTGTAGCATAAATTTCATCAATTGGTTTGATAATCTCTTTGGAGTTGTATATAAAATAAATAAAATATTATAGACCATCATCTGTGATATTCACAAATAATTGAAATATTCTTTCAAAGCAAAAGATATTTTGATCGCATGCAAAAATTGGTATTCCATAGGAACGTAACGTAGGGATAATAATTTTAATCAGATTCTGAGAGGTGACAGAGTATTGAAAAAGGTCGGGAAGAAGATTCTAATGTCTTCTAGTCAAATTAGTTGAAGCAATGTAGAGTAGTTTGTCAAATATATTTTCTGAGGTAAGCGATGATATATCTGACAGTAAAAGTAGTCTAAAATAAATTGTTGACGAGTTCTCGGGCGTTAAATTTTTAATTGTATTATATCCTTAAAATTAAATTACGTGGAAATAATTTTATGTGCACCGACATGATTGTTGTTATTGCATCGAAAATACTGACCGGTAGATTATAATAATTGTACCAGTGCAAGAGAATAAGAAAGAAGAAAGAAGAAAATGTTCATGCATTAAACAATAAAATTTCCCAATGAATCGAGATAAAAGGCAAAGAAAGAGAGAGAGAGAGAGAGAGAGAGAGAGAGAGAGAGGGAGGGAGAAAAAAGAATATTAGATTGCAGAAGAGAGATAAAACGGAAGATGGATAAAAGGTACTAAGTAAAAAGGAAGTCGAGCCTCTCTCTTATGAATGGTCTAAGTTGTAGAGTTCTTTCAATTTGATATTCCGAGTCGTTTAAATCACTCTTTAACCTCTTGGCGCACGGGATTCCGGCGCTTGCGCACGAGAAAATCTACATGTAGTGATAGCGACGCTGATAGCCGTATCCAGGCAATTCACGTTCCTCATGCAGAGAAACGACTAATGCCTATGAGAAAGAGAAAGAACGACTCCCTCTGGAACTCTCTCCGAGTGTATATAAGTGAATCGACCTCTCTCTCTCTCTCTCTCTCTCTCTCTCTATCTCTCTCTATCTCTCTCTCTCTCCTCTTCTTGTTTTTTACGGTTCTAACTTTTTGAAAGATACGCACGCGCTCGGAAAATTGAACGAGTCGTTAAGTGTGCGCGTACATTGCACTAGCGGAAAAACTGGTAAAACTCGGTCGATAAATAAAGGAGACAAACGCAATTCACATTTTGAGTGAACCTAAAGAAAAATTATATCTTTGGATCTTCCAAGAGAAATAATTGGTTAAACAAAAATTGGGAAAGGCATTGTAAAATACGTATTCATCGATTAAATTTGAAATGTCATTTGTAATTAAATTTTGCAATAAATTCACACATTATTTTATTTTGATCAGTTGAGCAAATAAACATAAACAGATTGATATTACAATGAATAAAAATACAAATTGTCTTTTCTTAAAAAATGAGGTTCTCCTTGCAGATGTACATCCACATGCATGTACGTAAAAGAAATATGTGTATATATATCATATTGTTGAATAAAATAATATTTTTAACAAATATTAAAAATTATAAATAAGTATGTTTTAGATTTTTTTTTCAAAGGATTCATATTAGAGGTATATATTCAATACATTTTTATTTTTTTTCACGCAAAGTATTTATATAAGTTAAATAAATATAATTATCATTAACGTTTCACATATGAATTTGAAAAAATTTTCAGAATTTTACAAATTATAGTATAATAAAAAATTTATTAGTAATTAGTTACAAAAATATGTTATTTCTAAAGAGCAACGTTTTTATTTTCAATTACGCCATCTGTCAAAAGAAAATTTTAATTTTTAATTTGGCTAATAATCGAATTAAATTGGAAAAACAGATCCTCTTAAACATCAATTTGTAAAAAATATACAATAAAAATTTTATCACATAACTACAAAAAGAACTAAGCAATATTATTTAATTAGCAATACAATTAATTAGCAATATCAATATTTTAATTCACTGTATTTACAAATATTATATACAATAAATAAATGCAGTATAATAATAGTATAAATATAAAAAAAAATATTCATATGATTGTTACTAGAAGAAAGCATATTTTAATTTATATTTTCATATTAGATCACATGATTTTTTATTTTTTTTTTGTTATTTATTATATCTATTTGTTTTTATGCTATTATAACTCCTGTAATATTATAAGAATTTCAAAAACTTTCAATAAAGTCCTAAATAGAACATGAAAAATAAATATCGGTGTAAGTTTACACAATTAAATCCATGAATTTATTTATTTCATTTAAAAATTATTTCTCATAAAAAATAAAATAAAAAAGACAAATTTTATGAACAGAAAAATATTTACATTAGTAACGAAAAATAATATTGTATCATCTATTATAATCATTCGAAAATATACCATAACATATTAAATCTAAATATTATCAATCATATTATAGCATATTTGCAGTTAATGATATATATCAAGAAAACTTATTAATTATTAAATGTGGAATTATTAAACTATTAAAAAAAACTTAACGATTATTTAATGTGGAATACATTATAATATAGAAAATATATTTTTTTATTTACTTTAAAAAATATTAGTATAAAAAATATTAAAATAACAAAAATTATAAATTTCATTTAGTAATGATTTCTTTAAGGGAAATTTGAAAATTTTAATTTTATATATAAAATAATAAAGTTGAGTTCCCAAAAAATTGTTCTTTAATTATTTACTGCTCGGTTAAGCTAACTTATTTAAACCCTATACATTTTTGTAATTGCTATTTTTATTCCTTTTTATAATCTTATTCCTAAAAATATGATGAAGAAATGACTAGTGAGCTAAAGAGACCTAGAGAACGTTAACAGGCAGACAATTTAATTTGTTTCTGAAGTGTCTTGGAATTTATGCGTTTTAATTAAGTTTAGTGACAGGTTCTTGTAGAATTTATTTTACAGAATGAACCTAATACCTAAGAACTGATGAGCATACGTCGTCTTGAAGAGCAGTCTATTATTTTTTTTAAAAAAAATTCAATTAATTAATTAAAAAAAAGCCACTTTTATAGAAAAGTAAGCAAAATAAAATTTGCCCCAAAAAATTCATTTATTTGAAATATAAATGTATATTTGTTTTTTATAACATATCTATATATATTTATTGATTAATAAAGTAATAATATAAATTTACTTTTTTGTTAAGAATAATTCATAAAAAAAATAAAACAATAAAAAGATTGAACCAATAAAAGAGTAATAAAATAAAGTATTTCAATTAATAGTACAACAAATTTTTTATTTATATCATTAAATAAGAGAAGGAACAAAAACTAAAATTTATACATAAATAATACGTTTAAAAACATACAATAATATTAACAAATTTGATAACATAAACCTTTTTGTAATTTTACGAGTTGATTATTTTCAATATTGCTGAAGAAATTATAGTCCAATTTTATATTAAAATTTAAATTTAGTTTAGTCGTATTAACACACTTTGTTTTACAAAAAGTGGTGCAAAAATGAAAAATAATCGTGCATAAATTCATGAGCGGGTTGTAAATTGCGGCCGCAGGGAACAAAGCGGATTCGGTCCATTTTAAATTTCGGAGAAAATATTAATTATTAAATAATAAAAAATTAAAATAATATTATTTTAAAAGCAATTTATTTTCAACGCATCTGAAAATTTTCATTCAACCAATAAAAATTGTTTTAAACATTCTAAAATAAATTTTAGCAAATATTAATCGTTTTTTACTCGCATATGAATTATATCTGGCATTATATACATGGTGCATCCACGAAGTATCGAGTTTTTTTTTTCATTTTGCTCCTATTCGTCGTAGAAATTTGGGAAGGGTCTTAAAATGTTGACAAACTCTTTCCTCATTTGTCCCTATTTTTTGTTTTTTCGATAATTTGAAGCGGCAGGATTTGACTTCGCGCGAAGAGTGTTTTTCAATTTTTTGACACGGCGCGACGGAGCGACTACTCGAACAGCGTTACGCGATAAAGTTTTGTTTGCAATTAACAAAAAACAATGTGGAAAGAATTAAAATGTTAAAAGAGGCTTATAAAGATAATTGCATATCAAAATTGCAATGTGGAAAATGGCACAGAGCTTTTAAAAAGGGCCGAGAAAGAAACATCGAAGAGCCTCGATCTGGGCGCCCAAAATCTTTCGCATGGCTGTGAACATCCGGCGCGTGTTAGAAATTTAAAATTTGGACTGTCGATTAACCGCTAAAGCAGTTCAGGAAATACTGAATTTATCGCGATCTTCAGTGTACAATATAGTGCAAAAAAATTTATAAATGTGAACATTTTTGAAAAACATCAAATCTAAAGAGTTTGAAATGCATTTGAAATTTGAAAAACACGCCTTCAAAAATGTCTTGATACAAGAGGAAATTATTTTGAAGAATTTAAAATTTTTATTTTACCCTGTTAATAACTACATCAATAAATCATTTTTCAAAAAAGAAAGGTAGGAATTTTTTTTTTTATAATCTTTGAACAAAACATTCTCGCGTAGTGGTTTTCCGTTAATCGCTTCAGCGCGCCGTGTCAAAAACTTGAAAAACACCCTTCAGGCGAAGTTAAATCCTGCCGCACCTAATTATCGAAAAAACAAAAAAAAAGGGACAAATGCGGAAAGAGTTTGTCGATATTTTAAGACTCAAATTTCCACGACTACTAGTCGCAAAATGAAAAAAAAACTCGATACTTCGTGGATGCACCATGTATTATATATACATAGTACTAAAAGTCGCTATTTTTTTGTGATAATAAATAGTCTCTCTACATCAATTAAATGCCATATTAGCACAGACGTCAAATGATTATTAGAATTTCTGATAGAACTTCTCGTACACCTTACTAAAAGAATGATTCAAATTGTGGAATCGATTAATTGGTCCAAATTGAAGTAGTATTTTTTGTGTTGAAATGAGGACACACACTAATACAATTTTAACAAATCGCAACAGAACTGTATATACAGCGAATATAACTTGTTTTTGTCAGCACACAGAAAGACCTTAGACTTAATGCACATATTGTAGAGCGTGGTTTATAATTATGCCACTACAATTAGGTGAGATTTTATTAATTAATTACATTGAGGTTTGAGGCTGCAGATTAATACAAGATTAATATTACATGTTTTAAGTACGCACAATTGGTCCGCTGAACTGCACGTTAAATAATCAAATTAAACTATTATTTTGATATTGCTTGTCGAAATAAAAATAAAAAAGAGGTATATGCTTACATTCACGAGTAACATTTGAGTTCAAGATTTCAAATACATGGTCTTATATTAATAAATAGAGCGGGTTATTGTATTATTACACCGTCGGTCAATACAAAGCCCTTAAACGGATTTCAACAAAGCTATTGATGAAAGGACTCAGAATCATCTATTAACCAAATCGATTAAAATTTCCGAGATAAAACAACATAAAATTATATCAATTGATGCAAATCAAAATAGCATTTTTTTTTATTATACAAAATTCAAAATTGAGTTCATTATGAAATTGCATCGAGAAGAATTCTTTACATAATAATATAAATTTTAATTCACCACGAAAATTGATGTATAGAAAAAATTTTTTTATTCATAAAAATTATAAAAAATTTATTATTTAATGATAAATCTTTAAAATTAATTAATTAATAGCTTTACATATATACAATATATACATATATACATTTATATACAAACACATTCTCAAAGAAAAAAAAGTGTAAAGAATAATATATAAATCAATATTTGTACGCAATTATGGAAATGTTAATTTTTTTAACATCTTGGAGATTGTTTTTAAGTTTCATTTTATACATAAAACTAATAACAACGTTTATAAATATATGTTTGGTTAGAGATTTGAATAATACCAGCGATTCGAAACATTAATTAATTTTTCATAGCTCCTTATAATTAATTTCAAATATTTTTTATATATTTTATATAATCGTCTACATATTTACTTGTTTATTCTTATAATTATTACAATATTTTGTAATTAAATTTTTAGACTTTATACACATTTAATTAAAAATATATCTTAAATATAAGATAATTATGTGTCAATTTTTTGAATAATTTTATTCATAATATAATAAATAATTAAGGTTTTTGTATATATGAGAATACACTTGGAAAAACATAACAATAGATATTAACAATAGAAATAAAAACAAAATTTGATATTAAATTAAAAAAAGTTATTGGATACATAAACTGATTGTATTATTTTTATTTGAATAAATTATTAGAGCTTTCGAATAAAATATGTATATCTTTATTTAAAATGAAGCCATAAAAGTATAAAATTACAATTATTAATCTAAAAGTAATTAAATTTATTATTTAATTTATTAATATTATTTTATTGCCTTCCTTACCATGCTGAAAGTAATGTTTTGTAATATATTATATTGTTTAATGCAATATTATAGAGAATCAGTTCCAGGTATTCATAATGATGTATTACATTTAACCATGAATCAGTACATAATTTAAGCCTGATTCGTCGTAAATAGTATAATTAACAGACCACTGAAAGCAGCTTATTTTGCGTTAATTTAATTAACTCGAAATCAAGTAATTTGGTGAAGTATATTAAAAATTTATGAAGTCATTAAAGTATTGTATCGTTATTCCAATTATGTAGCACGAGAAAAACTGAGTTAAACACGTAAACAAATAAACAAATTGCAGTTAAGAGGTAGGGGTTGGCTTTTTTAGAAAATCAGGAATATAGGCGACAATTGTGCTTTAGAGAAATTAAAATATTAGTGTAGAAAAGTATTGTTCAAATATAGATTGGGTAGTGTGCAAAGGACCCGAATTAAGTTAGAGGAATCATAGAGCGAGCTACATTAACGGACACGATAAGCTCGGGGGGGGTGAGGGCGTCGAGAGGCAGAGGAAGAGTCGGGGGGTGGGGGTGGGGGGTGGGGAACGAGATGGTGAAACGGTGAAATCGGCACGTGTAAGATAGAGCCGGGCTGTGGGTGAGGGTGTGAGTGTCGGTGTCGGTGTCGGTGTCGGGGGGTGGCAGTGCATCTGCAGTCAAGTCACGGCGACCCCGAGTGCTTTTTGCATAAGCGCCGGCGTGCGGCTCGGTCTCGTAATAAAATTATCGCCTCGTTAATACGCCCCCGCGTGGCGCGTGCACCCCCCCGTTCCCCCCCCCCCTCCCCTCCCCCCTCGTGCAACCCCCTGCGCTTTTATATACGCGCTAATTTAATGATTTTCGTTATTGCCGGTAGCTCGCGCGCTTCCCATAAAGCTATCCTCCCACATCTGTTGCCTCCGTCGATTTTAATATTGGCCGCATACCGCCTCGACCGGATTCCTGAATCCACGTATTCTGTTATTCTGATCCTGGCACGGGATTAGTCTTACTCCTTCCCTCCTCCTTCTCCACACTTAAGCTTAATATTCAACTTTTGATCTTGTTTCTCGAAAAATCCGAGCCTTACAATTTATAGGAACTGAATAAAGGTGCAGAAGCATTTTTCGAGCCCTTTAGGTTTGATCCGGCTCTGTGTCGCAGCTTCACAGATGCGCAAAATTTTTCATTTATATTATGCTAAAACTAAAAATTTTTTGCTTTCTATAATCTCGAAAAATGTATTTGGAAGTTATTTGAAAATCACGTGCTACATGTGAATATTTTAAAATTTAATGTTAGTGTAATTTTGTACAAAATTTAATATGCGAAATTTTTTCAGATATTTAATATAATATAAGATCATAAAATACCTAAAATTTCTTATCTTATCGAAATTATTAATTGCAATAAAATAGATCACTAATTGTAGGTAAAATTTTTGGAACAAAACATTAACAAAAATGTTACTACAACTTCAAATGCTACTTTAAGATTGAACTTAAAACTCACCCAATTCAATTTAAACAAACAAAAAACTTGATTTTATTAAATAATTATTAAACGTATATTATTACAACTACTTATTAATTCATTGATATTTTTTGAATCTTTAATAACTTCAAGATAACTGCTACGATTTTAAAAATTCTAAATATTGCATCCACAATCGTTATAGAACTAATACTTTATTAAATCTGGTATTGTAATATTTCCGAAAAATATTAAAATTTATTATTATCATTATTTTTTTTTAAATATATTTTTATGCTGATAATTATAAATGAATTATAAAAATGTAGGAATGTACGAATGTAGGTAAATACATGAAGAGTCTATACAATTCATATTAAATCATTTTTATATTTGTGTTGAGTTGTAAAACCATGCATTTTTTCCTATTTTAATATACTATCAAAATAGAATTAAATTAACTTAGTCTGCATTAGATACTGTTTATTATTACCAACTAGAAATATTAAAAAATTTTGAAGTTCAGAATTTTGAAAATATATCCAAAGACACAATAAAACAGGAAAAGAAACGCTTAAGGAATATAATAAAGATACAAGTATCCTTTTTCAATCGCATTTTATCAAATAAAGTCTTAAGAGAAGGTATATTTTGAAAATACTGACAGTAAATCATTCATTATTCAAATTTAAGTGATAGATAATTTGAGAAAATCATCCACATCGATCTCAAGATCAAACATCATGAGTTAGAAGATATTGCTCAGTGTTTCGGAAGACCATAACGGTACAATTTATTATGATTATGAATTTATTACGAATTTATTAAATTCTACTGAAACTATAAAATACTGAGTGCTATGAACAAAGAATGATTTATTTAAATTAAGTATTGCGTAAAAAATGATCACAAAGTATAAAAAAAATAGTAAAAATGATTAAATTCATAATTATACATCTTCACAAATTATCGCAGTTATTATTGAAACAATTTAAGTGATCCATTAGGAAATACTTATCAAATTTGTTATAATTTCATTATTAATTATTTCCATCAATATTATATGCTCATGCGACTATTTTCTGAATTTTGAAGATAAATTTAGCAAAATTATTTTAGGACTAAATTTCTTAAAAAATTTAATAATTTATTTTTCTTTTTAAGTATTTTAAATATGAAGGAAGAAAGATAAATCGAAAGGCTCTTTATTTATTATTGCACAATAATTGACTTCAAAGTAGAAATATTTCTGAAATATAATTTTAAATATTAAAATTTATATCTTTGTTTAATTGTTATTTAAATTTTATGAAGGTATTTACAATTTTTATCTTGATTTAAATATATCCAATTTTAAATTTTTAATAGCTACACATTTTTTTGTAACGTTTGTATCATTCCTTAAAAAACACTTGTTCCATTTCAAATCATAATTTTTTGTACATAAAAAAAACATTGTTTTTAATCAATTATACACGTGGAAATGTAAATAATTAAAGATAAAATACAAAAGAAGAAACGTCAAATAATGAATGAAAAAATAAGGTAGTCAAAACAATTCATTTTCATATTATTCATTAAAATTGTATTCTTGACTGTATATTTTGATTGTAGCTATTTTAATTTTATCGATAACTATTAGAGGTAAAAATATTGATAGTCAAAATGAGATCCTTCACAGAAATAATAATCTAATTATAAAGCTCAAGCTAATGATCAATGTTTAATGCCGTGAAATAAATTACGAAATCTCTTTATAAGTGTAAAGTATTTTCATAATTATTCAAGTATTTATAAATAGATTTTTGTGTCACAATTAGTTTAAAAATATTTGATTTCAGTGCTAAAATATGAATTACAATCGAAAATGTTAATTCGGCTTAAAATAATAAAAAAAAATATTTGATGAGAGTAGTCACAGTATAGCGTCCGACTCAGAGCAAAGATGTAAGAAAAAGTAAATCAATAAATGGAATGATTGAATAATAATAAATAGAGGAATGATTAGTCAGAATAGACCCCATAAAAATGTTACGGGTTGTATTGCAGTGATCACACTTTCAGTTAATACAAATTTGTTCTCTGAGTCATAACACAGTCAAATACGTCTCGTCTTAACTTTTGTACGACCCTTGTTTTCCTTCCCCTTCTTTTTCACATTTAGCATTCCTCCTTTCTCCATCTCTCAGCATCTAAAATAGCTATCTCGTCGTGCCCATCATCCTTCAGCTGACACTTACACACTCTCACCATAGATATACCCGTCGCATATCAACACTACTCAACCTCATGTATATATGTATTTCGATTACGGGGAGAAATATTTCAGTGGAGAACGAGAGTGTCTGGAAGAAAGAGAGAGAAAGTAGCGAACGCGAATCTACGACTCACTCCCATGAGATCAGGTACGATTTTCCATTCCTTTCACATAAAATTTTAGCTACATGTGCCAAATTTTAGCTAGTTTCTCCATTATGAATGACAGAAAAGAAAAAAAAACATCTATTTTAAGAAAGAGTGTTTTTCATTTTGCTTTATTGTTTATACACAATAACTTTTTTATGCTTATTCAAGCCTGCATACTATTCATTTTTTTTTTACTTTGTATGTATATATTAAATTTGTACAAAAAGATATCTATCAAATATTGTTTTTATTTCATTATTTTATATATATTTTCATACTTTTTATGATATAAGTTTTGAAATAAATTTCAAATTAGACATTTTTCAGAAGTAATATTATAATATAAGTTAATATTCATGATGCATACCAAATAATATACTTGTATTATCGCAGTCACTTGGCTATTATTCTACAATAAACAATGATATAATATTAATCAACAACATAGACTATATTTCTTTGAATATATTTTTATAATAGTGTATAATTTATTATTATTATAAATATTTTTTTTATACAGATTAAATAATTACTCAAGATTGAATATTCCAAATTGTATGAAATATTATAAAATTTAAATAAGTAATGTGACTTAACTATCCTTAATAAGTATAACAATTTAATAAATTATTAATATATTTTTCAAAGTAAAAAAAAATATATAAAATTATATATTTCAGTATTGATTAATTTTTTATTTTTTTCTAAAATATGAAGAATATTTTTTAAATAATAAAATAAGAAAATGTGTATATTTTAGCAATTTTATCACATGATTAAGTATTACTAATTTAATATGTATAAATAACTTATTTAATTAGTATATGTTATTTTACTTAATTAGTGTGTGTTTAATATTTAGTATATAAAATTATAGACTTATACTTTTCGAAAAATATTTTCATCATTAAACTTAAATTCTATATAATATTACACAAATTTAATCAAGGTAAATAATATTTTTGATTTACAATAAATATAGATTATATTCGATCCACAAAATATGAAAAAGAAATAAATGACTTTTTTCTGATAATTTCACATTTAAAATATGTCAATATTATATCCTGTAAAATAATATTTAATTAAACTTAAGTATATTAATTAAAATTACTGTACTTTTATGCTCAATATTGGTACTATTTTAAAGTCATAAAAATAGATAATTAATAATTTTCATGTATTCTTATCTTCTACGATTAAAAAAAAAAGATTTGTTTAAATTAGAATAATTTAATAATTTAAAATTTTAGATTTACTTAATTCATAATTAATGATAAATAGGTATTATATAATATATAAATTAATTAAAAAATAAGTTTTCAATTTTCTACCAATAGAATCGAAAAATAACTATAGTATAATAATAAAACTAAACATTCAATATTGATAATAAAAAAATATTATAATAATTTCATATTGAATCAAAGGAAAATATAAAATAAAAATAAATATAAATGTATATGGTAAAGCTTTGTAAAATTTATTAAAATTATTATATGAAATTTCAATAAATAGTAAAATCATGATTATCAATATATTCGTAAATATCATGCTGAAATTTATTAAATAAAAATCATTTTCGTAAGAAGTACTTTGATATTCATGTTAGAGTATGACAAATAATATTAAATTTGGCTAATTTATAAAAAATATTCAATACTTTCTGTAATAAGATATTAATATAATCTTAAATTACTACTACTTCTACTACTATTACTATTCTTCCATTAGTACTACTATTGTCATTAATACTGCAACTACTACTAATACTAATCAGTTGAAAAAACAATAATTTAATTTAATTCTAAATGACTATATATTGTAAATAACCAATATATTATATATTTTTAATATAAAATTAATGTCAAATTCTACATTCAAAATTTTGAGAACGAAAATATTGAAAATAATTTCACTAATATCTGCAGACATGTAATAAGACAACATTAACAAATAAAAACATAATATAATTAATTGAATATTATATTAAAATATTAAAATGAATATAATTTAAAAAATGCAATAGCTGATGAATCTATAATAGTCATTAACACTCATTTTCTGAAGTTATATTACATTTCATTATTTATTTTGTTGTCAATTTATCCATATATTACTGCCTGACTGTATCATCTGTTTGACGAGCTTACTTTAGGATTTTTATAGTAAATGTAAAGCGAAGTCGATAAATTTTATTTTATTTTCCATATAAAGTAATACATTAAATGTATAACATTACTAAATGTGATTAAATATGGGTTAAAGGTGTAAAGATAAATTGTGACGTGTACGCATGTACAAATGTGAATATATATTGAAAACGAGAGAAACACATATAATTTCGAGAGAATGAGAGAGCGAGAGAGAGGAGGGGGAGGGGGAAGAGTGATGGCGCATGGAAGGATAAGGGTAGATCAGTTCTACAGCGATTTATCTTCGACATAATCGTTATTTCAGGCTGTGTTCGTAGTGGCGTTCATGTTATGTTTACCTGTACCGGTGTCACCCTCGCACTTCCTCTCTCTCTCTCTCTCTTTATGTCGCAAAGGCACAAAATTGCATTAACATAAATGCGCTACAGTGCGTATCAAAAACACAAGCGAACGTTGTTATATGAGTAGAACAGTGGCTCTTGCGGTGGTGGTCGCCGCTATTGGCTCTGACCAACAGTTTGAGTCCTTTATTCCTGGGTTAGCAATATTCGCGTTATCGGCCTTCCAGGAATCAAGTCCCTATAAAAAATGGATAAATGGATATAGCTTTTGCGCATCTCTCCCCCTCTCTCTCTTTCTCTCTCTCTCTCTCTCTCTCTCTCTTTCAAATTTGAACGTCATCGTCATGCAAAGGAATTTTAAATCATTTACCGCAGCCTAATGTAATTCATTTATCTTTGTAGTTTTACCTGTTTTTTAAATTACATCAACTGCTATTTACATTTTTAATACAAAGTCAGTGAGCAATGAATTAAACATAAACCAAATAAATCGTTTTAATCTGTCAATGAAAAAAATAATTAATACTCTCGGTTAAAACTCACAAAATACAGTTTAAATAAAATAATATAACTAAAAATTATAAAAGCGCAATCATTTATTTATGTCGATATTTGTTACAAAAACAAAAATTTAATTGACATTATTTGGAATAGCTCATACGTCGAATGTATAATTCTAGAAAAGTACAAATCTTACAAACGATTTACTTACTTAGGCAATGCGTGTGGGAAACAATTGGTGGTAGAGTAAATCATTCACTCTTCATGATCAGAGATCATTTTCAATTGTTGTGGAACTTGCTACAGATGAGTTCTCAGCTTCATCATGAAGAGAAAGGCTGTCACATGGATAGTCCCTCCGGTAAAAATATGCTACAAATACATGTTCTTACAAATTGCGACAAATTATTTTTCTGACATTCTTCAATTTACAAATCCGATTTATAACCTAATATCGATGACATAAAAACGTCACAACTACAATACATAAATGTAAGTTTCACTGCAAAATTAAACCAATTTATCGTTATGGATCAATGATATATTGTCTTTTAATTAATAATGGATTATAAAAAAAACAATTTTAATTCTTCAAGATGCACATATATACGCAATTTTGCAAAAATTTGCTTTATTTGAATAAATATTAATAAAGAATAGATTTAAAATTAATTTTTCTTTTAACAAAAAATCGATATTCATTGCTTTAAATATTTACTTGAATGTCAACATCAAAATGACTATATAAATGCGAGTTGAATAATTACAATTTAGTATTCAATATAAGCTTTGATATTACATTGTGATATAATATTTGAATTATTAATCTATTAAAATTCAATTGTTTGATATTATACCTCTATAATCAGACAAAAATTTATTTTGTTATAACCTCTTTTATTATTTGAAAAAGCAATTTGATATAAGCAAAAATATAATTATAAAGAAGGATCTTATCCAATAATATTTATGAGTTTGAACATAATTTTATGTTTTTTTTCAAATATTATTTAAATTATTTGTTGACCAAAGATTATTACGTGAATTCAATTGATATATATATATATATATATATATATTATAAACGTAAAAAAATATAAGTAGAAAAGATAAAATTAAAAAATAGTTTTTATAGGAATTTGGTCGATTCAGATAGTTACTTAAAGGAGAAGGATAATAAAAGAATTATTCTCCACAATAAAGATATAAAAATATATTTCTTTTCATAATAAACTATCCTATATAAATTTATTGTAGCCTATAAATTACATGATATATGATTATTAATTATATTGTTTTTTATATAAATTATTATTAATTTAGTACTATGTATTTCTTTTCCATAAAAGAAAAATTTTATACACCTGATGTGAATGTTCAAAACAAATTTTGTACCATTAATTTACATGTAATCAAAATTTAATTACACCAAAAATTATACATTCTGCTACATTATACATATATTTTTAAATTCAATTCAATCTTATAAAATATTTATATATAAGTACATAAAATTATAATTAAAATTGAAATTTTATAAATAAAAATATCAAATTATTGTAATAAATCATGAATAAATTCGTCTCTATAATTATGGAATTGTAAAAAATTACAAAACATTAATTCTAAAAATCTGCATGTGACAAAAGTAATGCTGAAAAGGCAAGGGATGAAATATAAAAAAGAGAAAGTTGGTTGCATACAATGGAGCAGGTGAATAAAGGAAAATAGATGAAATGTGAAAAAAGAAAAGTCAAAGTGAAAGAGAGAGAGAGAGAGAGAGAGAGAAGCATTACTTTAGCGACGTTGACGTACATGTATAACGTGAATGTATAAGCAAACTGGAAGTCTTCGGAGCCGGTGCCAACATTGGTTTCCCATTCCACAGAAGCCAAGACATCGAACTCGAGTGTTTTTGTTCCATTACTGACCGAACACTGGGACTAGCTCTTAACCACTTACTTAACTTAACCTCAAATTCCAGGAGAGGTTTGGTGATGAAGGTGCACAATGTCACACTATTACAGCACAGCCTCTCAAATATTATACGTCGAGAACAATTCCCTTGAACTCTTCTATTTTCAGCCCAAGGCTCCTTATCTTTTCATTCCTTTATTCTATCCATCCCTGAATCTTATATCTTCAATATCGATGAATCTATCGCGTTCCATTTGCTTTTACCTCCCTCTTTACGCTAAAATATCGCCGCCATAAAGCTTACCGTTCAACTCAAAGTGACATTTCAGTCATCAACGATTACTGAACTCCGCCGATCGGCTTTTCACTAAGAATTTCAACATATTTGCGGTTACGAAAGTATCGGTCTGTGTCCTCATTGGTATCCTTTAACCAAACTTCCCTTCATTCGAATTATAAAAAAGAATTTTCAATTTAATCAAATAAAATTCAATCGATTCATTGATTTATTCTTCATCCTAAATTTAATATAATTATCAACAATACATCAGATTCTTAAGGCAAAAACAAACAAACGAAACGGTTTTAAACAAATGTAAAAAAATAAGTTATGATTTCACTTTAACATTTTCATGGACTTAATAATATTGAATTTAAACAGGATTAAGTTTTTATGCGAGTTTTATTCCAATTTTTTCTTTTATCAATCATTTAGTATTAATCGTATTTTTTAATTGCTCAAATAATTATGTATGTATATATATTTTCCTAAATATTTTAATGGCAATATAAATGTCGCAACCGGTTGCAAATTAATAATTGGTTTGTATTTACAAATCATTAATTTACTTAATAAACTATATTTTATTTTCATGTTTGATATCTATCAATATGTATTACAATATAAAAATATATTATTATTTAGTATCATGTATTCATAAATTTTTTCTTTAGAAGGCATTTATCGTTTATAATAAACTTTAACTTTTTTTAACTTTTAACTTTTTTTTTAATTTTTAATGAAAAGAATTATGTTGTTATAATTAAATATTCAGGGAATTATAAAGTTTGTGTAATTTAAATATAAAATAATATAATTTAATGCTTATATTTATTTACATATCAATAAAAAACTGTTATTTTATCTTTTTTTCGCGTTGAAAAAAAAATGTTATCCATTACATTCAAGAACAAAATTTATTACGATAAATACGTAAATTTTAACAGTTATAAATTAGCTGATGACATTATTTAATATAGAAGGATCATACAGAATACATTATATCGCTGACTGCTGAACGATGATAACCACTATGTTACTTTATATACTTTAAAATTTACATTAAAGTTAAAAAAACATCATAAATTATGAAAGTAAATTTATCTGTATACATTTTAAAATAAATGCAATCAATATTCGATAATAATAATTACGACTTCTTATGTTAATGTAAAAATTTAAATAAATCTATTTATTTAAAATATTAATTACATATATAAATACCATGTACATATCATTAAATTTTAGAACTAACATTTTTTTTTTTGGTTCTTCCAAATTTCAAGTTACCTATTAGGATATTAAATAAAATTGGAAAAAAATTTTAATTAAAAAACTTGTAGTTTTTGTTTAGTATTAATTTCATTTTTTTATATTATTTGAAAAATAATTTAATATAAATATTTTTCGAAATGATTATTATTTTAGAATAAATTATATAATGTTCAAAATAAACTTTTAACTGAGAATTCAAGAGAATAAAAAGGTTAATAAAATATTCTATTGATGCAAGTGCTATATATTTATAAACTCCACACGAACAAACGTATAATACGAATAATAAAAGATTGACATTCTTTTTTGTAAAATAATTCAATTTTAACCAAAAATGATTTATTAAAATAAATTCTTTAGGTAAACTATTTTTTGGTTTTTATTATAGATCTTTTGTATTCATTTCTTTAATTCATTATATTATGAACTCAATATTTCATTTATACAGACATTATATTGTTTTTAGATTCAATAAATATTTCCTAAATAATAGAAAAATGTAACTGAAATTTTAATAATAAAAAATGTAATTGATTTGACAGAATTTCCAAAGTTTTTAAAAAAAATATTAGTAATAATTGCCAATGATCGGTTAATACAATTTCTTCACATAAAATGTAATTTTCATTTTATTGCGTTTTTAAAAATGCTTCAACATAGAATATGCAAAGAAACATATAATCAAATTGTAAATAGAAAGGAAAAGATAAAGAGCATCGATGTAAGTTAATAACCAAGGATATTATATATATATATATATTTTGAGTGTCTAAAATTGTTTTAGAATTTATTTTATACAATGTTTTAATTATTTTATTATATTTATTTATTCATTTTATTCATCTTGTATCTCATTCATGTTTCCTATTTTATAATATATTTTATATTTCAGTTTTTCTTAAATTCATATACTACCTCTTTTATTATCAGTTAATTTAATATTTATTAATCTATATAAATATGTTTCACAATTTTATATAACTTCATTAATTTCAATACGTTTTTACTAATTTTATCGATACAAAAAATATTGCTAATATAAAAAATATATTAATTATTAAGTGCTTAAGTAATAAACGTATATAAATTATACTTAGGAATGAATTTAAATATTTACACATGTTAATGATTAATACTGTAAACACACAAAAAGTTATTAACAATATATATTTTATTGCATAAATTGTTTTTTTTGTTATACTTATAAAACGTTTATTAGATTTTTGAATAACAATAATAAATTTAATGAAAATTAGAATAAAAATTAATATAAATAAATTGTTTATTATATTTTAATTATTGTTTTTTTATATTTATTTTATAATATTTTTTTAAAACTATTAATTTAATTATTATCTTAATATTACATATGTATTTTTTTAAATAACCAATTTTTATTTATTTTTCTTTAGTTATATGTTTAATTGTTATTCTTTCTATTTAAAATTTGAAAAAAATAATAATATTATGTTACATAATATAGAATTAAATAAATGATTTTACTTTCAGAAAATTAGTTTTTAAAACAAACAATCTTAATCATAAATCTCATTAGGTATTTAAAAAATATTAATTATATATTTCAACCATAGTATAATTTCTTTTATGTACAAAAAACAATGTTTATTCAAAATATAAAATTCATATTGTACATAATTGAAATACTTTTATTCCTTTGAAATTCTTGTATATCAAAGATTTTATATATAACAATTAATTTTCAATATTAAAACATTTTAAGATGAATAGGAATTGACTAAAAAATTCTATATTTTTGCGTGTTCAAACAATTTAAACATTGGTAATTACATTAAATAAATTATTCTGAAGGAATTTGAGTTTTATGCAATATATATTTTTGAATAAAAAATTATTAAAAAAGAAAATGATATAAAATATTATTGAATATATTTTATAGATACGTATCACTACTTAATTTTATTTGTAAATGTTTTTAATGCTTGCTTGCACTGTCAAATAGAATCTACAAGTGGAAAATAACAAAATACTATATACTGAATAATGTTGGCAATATCTACTCCTGTATTAACATAAATTTTGATATGCCTGCGATAAATTTTACATCTATATTTATATTAGACTTATAACACATTATTATATCTATAATCTGACGTTTGTATGATATATGACAATTATATTCTCATGTAATGATTTTTAAAATTAAATATTGAGAAAATGTGCAATAAATTTTTCTATGGACTAAGACTCGCATAATTATGTGATGGTTCTACATACTTGTAAAATAATATTTGAGAAATTACTTTGATCAGTTTGTATAACTGCATTATTCGATTGTTTTAAAAAATACCTATAAATTTTAGAATTTCAATTTCCTGATACTTTTCAAAATATTTTGATTATCGAGAAAATAATTATTGATTTAATGAAAGTTTGTTCACAAAATAATAATTTGTTGGATCATCTATTCATTTTTAAATAAAATTTATGAATAAATATTATCAAAATATAATGTTATACAAATATATAATTCAAATATCAAAAAAAACTTTTTTTATCATTTTTGTAAAGATGTTTTTAAAAGTAGTTGAATGGATGTTTCCCATGGAAGAAAATTATTTAAATCTCACAAAAATCGAAAATCAATTTTCTACCTTTCTGGATTTTCCTTGGTTTGACCACAGCCTCCTAAGTAAGTTATTATACAAATTACAATAAAGCATTTGACTGTCTCCGCATTAATACACATCTTGATTCTTAAATTAGGTATACAATGTATAAATACTCTGGTGCTCATTTGGTAAAAATTGGTATACTTGTGGCAGTTGGACTTGGTGAATCAGAAAATGATTGACCGGCTTAAATCAGCAATTACAAGGGATGCATTATTGTAAATGGGTTTGGCGGAACCAGTACTGCGACTCGTACCTCCGAACCTTGAGGTATCCCCGAATTTATCTACCTGCAGCGAGGAGAGCTCTAGGGGCTCTCGGTGACTCGAAAGCGTGGAAACACCAGGAACTCCAACGGGGTTGGACGTGGTGCGCGCGCGCAACCCCCGAAGGCGGAGCGTCGTCGCGCGTCGCCCGTTGCCGTCCTATCGTCCCCGCCCGGGGGTGCGCGTGCGAGGACTACCGAGAGGGAAATGCACTGGGGGAGCATCCCCGATTCAGTTTCCGACGGGACGTCGTGCGCGACGCCACGCGACGAGCACGGGATTGCGTAGGAAGCCAGCGCCAGGACATTATGTACGCCCGATGAGAAGAGGGACACAACACGCGGAACCCACGTGACACTTTACAACGCTCGCTGGATCTTTGACTCATTTTCCACGAGTATTTCGACTCCACGCCGGGGAAGGGAAATGACTTTTCCTATTTTGCCCTTGGTGTAACTCTTTTAATCGAGTGCTAAATAAATATATAACTTGTGTTGACTACCAATGATTAAATGATTTTGATGCTTCCAAGAGAGATAAACTTTTGATGAATCCTGCCTTTTTAATGGAACTGAATCAAGCATTGCATGTTTTATCTTCGACAAAGTTTTCTTCAATTTTGAATGAAATCAATAGGAATAGTTTTAGGAACTCAATTATAGGCAAGACTGCTAAAACGTTTAAATAAAAATATGTAAAATCAAATGAAATATTAATAACCAGTAATTCGTTATACTTTAATCATATCAGTATAAATACAATCATTGTTTTGATTTTAATTTAAATTAAAAAAGTGATTGATTATATATTTTATTTTTTATTATTGAATTAAGTGAAAGTGTACTTTTGTACAAAAAAAAAGAAGAATTGTAATACAAAGCTAACAAGGACAGAAGACTGATTTTTGAATGTTCGAAATTTTTAATTATTAATATCTACGTTAAAGGTCAGTATATAGTTATTCAGTTATCAGTAATAAAATAATTTCATTCAGTAAATAAACAAAAAACTATTTAAAAATCAAAGAATAAATATTAGATGAATAGAATATGAATATATTGAAATCATTTTAAATATACTTTTCAAGATCTATAATAAACAATGTATATGATATGAATTTCGAGATATCATAATTACAATTAAATAAAATTAATTTTTATCAATCTTTCTCAAAATAAAAGCTTTTCCTATTGAAATATATAATTTTATCGGAATTTGTGCTTTTGGGAATATAAATTATTAAAAATAATCACTAGAGTATCGCATTTTATATTTAATTGATCAATCATTACTAAGAACAATAAAAGAATAATGTTAAAGAAAAATGTCAAACCTTTTAAAACTATATCAATAATTTTTATCATTAATTCTATTAAAATATACGAAAAAGTTACAAATCTATCAATATCGCGAAAGATATTTTTGTTTGTTTTATAATTATATATTTATTTTAAATATTATCAATTTTTTTTTTAAATTTATAGGGACTTTTATTCAAATTTGAAGTTTCTCTTACAATTTAGTTTCTAAATTTAAAAATGTAAAATTTTAATAAAATAAGTTATATGATATAAATAAAAGCTTATTGGTCCATTCTCATAATTAATATTCATTATTTTCAAAAAGTAAAAATTAATATTATTTAAATCTATTTAATTTCATTAAAATTTACAATAATATTTATAATAAAGATCAAATAACTTAGTTTTTTTTTAAAAATAATAGTGCTTTATTATGTATATCTCTAAGCAAAATATTTTTTGGAATGGCATTTAAAAAATTTTTTATGATAAGATGAAGCAGAATTTGTAGACAATTACTTTGTACACCTGAATATAACGCGGAAAGTATGATAAACAGATAAAATATTTTGAGCATATAAAATGAACAACTTACTACTGAAAAGGGATAGAAAAGAAACGGAAAAAAAGAAAAAATAAAAGAGGAAAATATCGCGCGCTGACCACGTAATTATAATCATGACATAGGTTTGCCAACAACGAAAGTTTTGCCGACGCGCGTTTCCACGGCGAAACTTCCTGTAATGAGATAACATCGCTGAAAGCTTCGAGGTGAGCAGACGATAAAAGAGAAGCAAAAAAATAGTTAGAGAGAGAGAGAGAGAGAGAGAGAGAGAGAGACTATGAGACAGAGAGAGAGAGAAATTGAAAATGTTAAAACAGTAGAAAAATAAAAAAAATAGAAATATCATTTGTACTTTTTTCTTTCCTTCTTCCTGATGTTTCTTTTCTGTCGAAATATTTTTGAAACTGAAAAAATTTTAAATAAATATTTTTGTATAATACTTAGTAACTTCATTAAATAATTTTATTAAGGTATTCAATAATGATATTTTGTTTATAATAAATGTCTATATAAATAATGGTTTCTAAAGTAAAAATGAATGACTTTACTTTCAAATAATGAAAGCCTAATATAATATCTTACTTATTATTTACTTTAGCATTTATTAAAAGAGCTATATGTATTAAATGACAAAAAATGTTAGCTTGCAATTACAATATTTATATTATTGTTTTGAATGATATATTTAAATATACATTTATTATTCGGTTTAAATATTAGATTACACATTAGAAGTATGAAAATATAAAAAAAAAATTTATACAATTCATAGAAATTCGTATAAAAAATAAATCAAATGTTTCAAAATATATTATAATATTTTCTGTATATATAGAACAGAAAAAAAATTTATTAAAAAAATATAAATGAACAAAGAAAAGAAAAAATTAAATTAAAATTACACTAGACAATATATTGTTAAACGGTTAATTAAAATAAATAGATGTGTAAACAAAAATTTTTTATTAAAATTTTAATTCTAGTTTTAAGCTTGATAAATTTGTTTGTTTGTTTCATTTAAATATTTATTTAATGCTTGTATGCATAAAAACATGTTGGAATGCAGTTTTTGATGACTGACGGATTTTGTTCGTAAATGTGAAAATTCGTTTACTCGTGAGTCTATATTTGGGTATTTACACAAGATACAGATAAGCTTTTTATTGCAACTAATAGAAATGGAAAAATAAATAATATCAAATTTCATTTCTACAAAGTATAAAGTACCTGTTTCAGAATATGTTAAAATAATAGTCAGAGAGAAAAAAAATAGTAAGAATAACAAATAATTCAAATAATAAATAAGAAATATAAACAAAAAATCAAGTATATTCAATTAATTAAACAGTGACCCAGGATGAAAAAAATTTCTGTAAAATATTAATTTTTAATTTAAGTAAAATTATTCTTTTACTGATAAATCAATTATTTAATAACAAAGTATATCAAATAAATTATTTTTTGATCGAATAACAATAACCTTAATATTTAATACCTAATACATAAGTTCATCTTTGAAAATGAAAATCTTCAAGATATAATTCTACAGAATTATAAATACCTAATCCTTTGTTTAAAATAGATATACGTATGAGTAATATTTACGATAAATTTTGATTATGCTGAATACAATAATCGTTGAAAAATTATCGTTCTTTAAATTCAAAAAATAAACATGGATTTTTTAAATTTAATTATAGAGTACCTTATAATGTATAGGTAAAAAAATAAAAAGCACTTTATTTCGAGTTAAAATCTTGTTAGTGTATGCTGATTGAACAATCTTCAAGAAATAATAAAAAAGAAAAAAGAACAAACTTAATTGAAAAAAACCAAAATTTTATTAAGAATTACATAAGAAATTTTAAATTAAATGAAGTATATAATTAAATATATTTTTTAGTATTTAATAGAATATTTTGAAAATATTACATTAAAAATTATTTATAATATTGTTATAATATTGTAAAAAAATAATACTACAAGATAATATTTATTAAATATCAGCTAGTGAAAAAAAAAATTAATTTCAAAGACCAAAAATTCAGTTTATTTAAAATTGTTATTAATACTTTTCATATATACAATATAATTTAAATATCATAGATTAATTAATTATATTATTTGATTTTAATAAAAGATGAATTTATTAAAATAATAGAGGCTTAGAAAATACAAAGAGATAAAAACTAAATTAAAAAATAGTTTTGTTATAAGAAATGCAGTCGTTTGAAGAACATGCAATTACAGAGATACGATGTAAGGGATATTTTAAATGTATTTAATACGCAACGGTAACACGTTTGAATAAAAATAAATGAAATCGAATTTCAGTATAAAAACCAGATGGTAAAATTTAAATATATTAGAATAAGGGTAATGAGATAATAATGCAAATAAATTTAAAAATACTAAAATGAAATTAAAAAAATCTATCTTTAATAAATTATTCAAAGAATAAATAGTATACAGATTTTCAATTAAATATATAATAAGATCAATGTATAATTATTTATCATAAATATTTATACTGCGAATTATAATGGTCCGTAAACTATTAAGATATTTACAATAGATATAATTTTTAAAAGATTAAGATTTTTATTTTATATTCAATAAAATTAAAAAAAATTTCAAGTAAATAATTTTTATTTTTTCTAGACCTTTTATTAGATATTTTCATCAGCAGCATTTTTTTAAAGTAAAATATTACCTTCAAATTTTATTAAACTTATATAAAATAGTTCTGAAAGTATCTCAAGCTATTACACTTACAAGTTGTTTTGTTATAATCTTATTTTCTTGAGATTACTATGTTTTTCATATTTTATTATTTTTTTCAGAATACATTATGGTTACGAGTTATAATTTTTTAAAAACTGAAAGTTATATATAAAATAGTCCTAGTTATCACTGTACAGTATAGAATTTTTTATTTTCTGAATATTATGTGTTATATTTTTATAAACATATTCCTGCGCTAATACGATAAGAAAATTGTTTTTATAGCATAAAACTATAGCATAAAAGATCTTTTTAAACTCATAAGTTATAAAAATAAATTTAAAAAAAAAAATAAATCAATTAAAGGGACTTTTTAAATTCTAATTTTAAATTTCTAAAACGATATTTAATATTTTTTTTTTAATCTAATTTTATAGTATTATATATTTCGTTAAAAATTTTATACTAATAAAATGAGGAAATTATAAGATAAAATTTTTTATACTTTTTCTACAAGCTGGTACATAGGCATATTAAAAATTTCACTTTAAAGTGAGAATTTTTCAAAATTACATTTAAGAAATATGATATTACAGTATTAGGCCACATCCATTTATTTAAGCAAAATTTATTTAGCACCTCATAAAATTTTTAATTCTTAGTATTCCATTCTATGTACACGTAAATATAATTAAATACATTTTTTTTTAAACAAAATGAAGACATGTGTTGCTGAAATTGACTTTTACATAGAAAAAATATTTTTAAGATTGAATAAAACAGAGGATTATATGAATCAGAGATGCGAAGGAAAAAATTAAGTTCTATTTTTTAATCGGAATAAAGTATTCTCAAAAACGTACGTAGTTGAAATTAGTTTTACATATTTGAACAAAAAAAATTTATAACAATAATAAAGGAAATACTAACTTTAATGATGCAAAAGTTCTCTATAATATTTTTTCTTTTTAAAAGTCTATGTAACTTATGAAAAATCAGTTAGAGTTAGAAGACAATAGATTTCATTGGTTAATACATGAATTTTTCAAGTTGTAATATTGCAGAATCGTGAGGGAAGAAAAAGTTGAAGTGGTTCACTTCTATGTACATTTAATCAGTATGGACAAGAAAGGGTTAAAAAAACAAAGCTTAGGAGATATATCGAAGGATTTAAAAAGAATTTGAAGAAAGAGTGAGAATGGAGGAGATGAGGGCGGGAGAGAGAGAGAGAGAGAGAGAGAGAACGATAAAAGTTCGGAATGTGACTATTTGGCACGGAGGTCGTGCTGAAAAGCTAGAGGTACGAGGTACGAAAGAGCAGGAACGGCGCCGGAGAATCGTTTTAAACTACCGCCCACTTCGCATTCCTGATTTCAGTTAGGTGCCATGTTTATTTCATTTTGCATCGTGCGCGCGTGGAACGAAGCCACCGAGAGCCACGAATGCCTTCTACCCCCCCCCCCCACCCCCACCCCCGACTCACCCCCGCTCACCCCGTTCACCCCCGACACCCCCAAACTCTCCGTTTTCCATTCTTTGCCTCACCCTCCCGTCCCTCTTTTTGGGGTGTCGGTGTCATTTGTTTGCTTTTCTTTCCTCGTTCCGTCTTACAGCGAGTTCTGCGCAATATCGCCCTCGGAAAAAAGTCGAGAAGGAAATGCGATTATTCGTTGGTGCGAAGACGCGTCGACAGTCGTAGGACCAATAACCAACTGCACTTCCTTAAGAGGCTCTATTTATCAGTTGGTTTTCCAACGCTTTCCTTTATTTCTTAAATTTTACTTACTTACAGCGACTAGCTTCATTACTTTTAACTCCTTTAATTAAAACTTCTATTTTAAATAATTTTAATGTTTATTCGTTTGCCGGTTAATCTAAATTATATAATTAACAAATTTTTTGTTGTTGTTGTAAAAACAACCATAATATACGTGGTTGATATGTTTTGGTGAATCTGGCAAAAAAATGAATAAAATTCACAGATTTTTTACAGTATTAGAGATTTTTAACTGCCGGGTGAAAGCACAAATTTAATAATATTTAATTGCTTATTTTTAAAAACATATTCAGAATTTTATTAGATTGAAATATAATTGCGAAATAAATTAGTTTTTTAAGATTATAGTAATTCCTTTATTTCATGCTGTATATTATTTATATTTTATATTTTACAATTACTAAATTATTGGAAACAAATATGAGGCTTAGAGATTTATGGATAAATAAATATATTTTTTCTTTTTTCAAGGAAATAGTATATGTAATAATTATTATGTATTATTATTTATTATTTAAATTTTTACTAATATATTTTTAATTAAAATATTATATGTATTGCAATAGTACTTTTACTTGAAATAAAAATTTCATAAAATGTTACAAAATATAGATATGACTAATATTAAATATATGATTCATGTCTATGATTAGACATTCCTGATAACAAATTATGAAAAATTTATTTCAATTCGTATTATAATTATCAAATTTAATATAGGAACTATTTAAAGGAAAATTAACATTTGATTTCAATATAAATCAAAAAAAAATTTTTTATTTCCATTAAATATAGGAATTTATTCACAAAGCATAGTTATGTAAAATGTTTTTTAAACGGTAGTAGCACGTAAACGAGATTTCACATTCAAATTATTGAAATTGTTTCTTTTTAAACTTAATTGTAGAAAAATGTTTATTAAAATACAACAACCATTAACATAATTGTATTAAAGTAATTTTGTACAAAATAAAAATTCATATTTTATTATTGCGTGTGGAATCGATGTACTTATTATCTACTAAAATTTTCATTTTTTACTTTATTATGAAATTTTTTCTATTTCTATGCTACATTGATTAAAATTCTGACGTCTTTTTATATTTATAATTAATTTATTTTAAAAATTTATATGTTTATTAAAGTTTACATATCAACGAAAATATAGTTTTTAATATTTTTTATATTTCATTTATTAAACACAATTAATGATAGAGTACTATGTATACATAATATAACGATTTAATAATATTTTTTGCTGTACAATTTTGTTTAATTTAGGTAAATTATAATAATATTTTAAAAATTATTTTTTTTTAAATAATTTTTATTGAATATCTAAACATTATGTTTGTAATAGTTTCATGAATTCTCGAAAAATCCATAAAAAATCTGAAATTATAAAATGGAACAAGTGATCATTATTCAGTAATTATAAAAATAATTTTCTTCTGAATAATCCTAAATTTTGATTTTTAGTTATATATTTTATAAAAATTAGAAGCAATTTTTTAGAGTGAAATTTCAATTTGTTTTTTAATCATTTTTATTTCCACATCGGAGAATTAATGGGATACAATTAATCAGGTTAGATACATTTAATTAGGAAAAATTGAAAGAGTTATTATAGCCGATACGTATGGAAAACTTTAAAGGAATGGAATAATTAGTTCATGCAATCAGTCCCTGCATACTTATTTTCTAGATCTGGATCGTCAAATTTGACCATCCGCTCACAAGAAAAGCAGAGCACTGCAACTTTCTCGGCATCAGTCTTTATCGCCGTCTTTGTCTGATGCTTTGATCGTTTCGATGCATTTTTGTCGAGGGCGTATCACCTGAATATGTATCGGGCATAAAGTGTTGGAGCTCCAGACAAATCGACTGATGGCACAAAATGATCCAATACTTGTGTAGGTGTGCGTCGAGCTTCTCTGTCTTTCTTACTTAGCTAGATGTACATCGAAGGCTGCGAGTAATGGCTGCGATTTGTAACGTTTTGCATGTTTAGGAAGGGTAACGAGAGCATGAGAGAGAGAGAGAGAGAGAGAGAGAGAGAGACACACACACACACACACACACACACACACACACACAGAGCAACCGAGTTTAAGAGAGGGGTCGCAGAGGTAGATTCGGGGTAGAGAGTTGACTATGTATCGTTCGGCACGCAATCCTCTCGTAATTTTGCACCTGAAGCTAGTAGTGCCACGCGATCTTCCCAAAGCTCCGCTATCTGTCGGCCTATGCATGTTTTGGCGGTACAAACCCCTTTTTCGCACTGGAGAGACTTTTTGACTCCGCACCCCCGTTTCTCGCGCTACCCTCAAGTTTAAAAACCTAAATGTTCGGGGGCATGAGAGATTTTACAGAAATTTTTTTTTCCTTTAATGAAGTACGTACTTTCAACGCCTTTTCACTCTCAAGAGTGCACTTTTAACTCTGCTTTTAACACGCCTCGTCTTTTCTTCCCTATCTGCGGCTTGATTTTCAAGAATTTATTTTGGCAGTTCGTGACTCGCGAGCGGATAAACCAGAACCCTATAAAAATAATTTTTCAGTCCTTCCAGTCCTTCTTATATTTTATCTGATGGTGAAATATTATACCGCAACAGTGTTTAATAACTGAATAATCAGTGCATTATTCAATTACTATTTTTTCCAAACAGTTAGTTTTAATGAACAATGAAAGCAAAGCATCAGCATTTTTAAATTATTATTTTAAATCCGCACCTTGTACATATCGAATACATATGTACCAGCTAATTATTCAATCCAAAAAAAATAAATATTACTTATTCAAAATCATTGATTTACTTTCATAATATTTAACATATATGTACAAAAATAAAAAACTTTTTTATAAGTGTAAATACATTTTACTTTATCTCCTAAAGTATAAAATTGAAAACTCGAAAACTAATTTAATGCTACTAGCTAATACATAGAATTATAGTATTATTTGACGCGTAAATATTTGTAATTATAATAAGATACCAAAGCTCATTATCTAATTCTATTATGTCTATATTTAATTAAATATTGTGGTTTGCGTATAAAAATCACATAAAAATATTTTTTAATTTAGTATTAATATACACAAATTATTTAATTTGTATTTAACTATTTAATTAAATAATTTTTAAATCAAATATTGAAAATACTCATATTCTTGTAAATTTATAACTATGAACATTATGCTACCTATCATTTCATGATTATTAATAATTTAAAAATATATATAAGCAGTATTAATTAAAGATTCAATCATCTATAATATTTTTTTTATTTTGTACAAGTCAGACTTAAATTCATTCATTATAATTATAAAAACAACTTTATCAATAACTCAAAAATTATTTATAATTATAGATCTATTATTTATTACACAAAATTAAATTTGTATTGCGAAATAATATTATACATCAAATTAAATTTTCATTTGGAACGTTTAAGCACGTAATTTAACAAAGAGGTAACACTGAATTTTTTTATGTATACATAATTAATATTATGCATGTTTATGTTTTTGTATGAATATGCATAAACAAAAATATTTAGGTATTAAAAAATTTTTCCAAATAATATTAATATAATTATACCTAGTTCTTTTATTGAATTTTATTGCATCAAAGGAAAAATATACCTTATTGAAGCCGATTATCAGTTTGGTAGAGTTTTAAATAGATTTATAAGTTATAATTTGAAATTTTTTAGTTTAATAATTATTTTTGCATCATACATACATATCAAATAAAATTGGAATACAAATAAAATGTATCTATTTTTAATTTAACCAACATAACTTCATAAGTTAAATATTGACTTTACTAAACGGTCCATTAAATTTAAAAAACTAATAATTATAATAATACAATATCCATTAATTTAACAAAAATAATTTATTTATTATAATAAATAAACAATTAAGCTGAAATACTATTACATTTCACTACTAATAACTGTGATAGAAAATTCATGCATAAGTTTTTAGTTATTTTATGAAATTGATAATTGTAATAAAAAGTTATGTTACTAATATAATATGCTTTAAAAATATCGTTATATCATCATAAAAATATTGATAGGATTACCCTTTTTACAATATGTATTTTGAATTTGATTGTAAATTTAAAATATACTTTTTTAAATAAATATGCCAAATTTGTTTGTGGGAGTTGTTATATAATACTTTTAAATTCGGTATTTAAATTTCCATAAATCTTTAACGCTATAATTTGATATTGTTTTTATTGCCTACAAAAATGAACAGTTATTAATATCGATTTTTTTGTATTTTTTCTAAAATTCCAATGAATTATTAGTTTATATTCATAAACTATTATTTAATGACAAATTTTTGTAATAATACTGAATAAGATTATCGTTTGCAAATATAATTTACATTTTGAGTAAAACTTGGCTATAAACATAGAAATAACACAAAATGTAACAATTAAGGAAGTGACAATATTAATGAAATAATTATAATGTAATAGTTGGAAAAGTTGTCTGTTGAGCAATACAATCTGAAATAACAGTAAACGTATCCTAGAATACCTATAAAAGTATTACAGCAAAGTTTCTCTTTGAGCAGAAGTAGAATTATAGATGACATCCGTCAATATTTTGTAGGGCAAAGTGTTTTAGGGGTTTGCAAATTGCAAATACATGCAAATATGATATGAGGGAAATAATGAAAGAAACGAAAGAATGCCGGAGACATTTCTTGTGGCGTAATCAGAGCGAAAGGAAGATACGTCGACTAAAGCGTGCATTTGAAAATATCGGGGGAAGAGTGAGGAGGAGGAGGAGGAGGAGGAGGAGGAGAAGGAAGAGGGAGATGAAAAGGAAGAAAAGTTAAAAGCAAAAACTTGCGTGAATTAGTGTCGATTGCGCGGCAAAGATGATCGCCGACAGTTTGAGGAGGGGTTGGAGTGGCGAAGGGCGATGGTTGGAGAGGGTAGAGAGGGTGAAGCCACGGTCGGTGAGGAATGACATGGGCGTAGGGTAGGGTTCGGGGCTCGGGGGCTCGGGGGTGAGGGTAGTGAGTGTCCGAAAGAGAAAGCTAGTGTTTGCCACGGGACGACTGCGTGTGATTGATGAGGCAGTGATAGCGACGGGTCTGCACTCGACACCTCGCCACTGCCAGGCTAAACAATGCATATTCATCGCTGCTGCAGAGAAAGATAGAGGCCGTGCAAGTGGGAGGGTTGATGTGGATGTTGATGTTGATGTTGATGTTGATGTTGACGGAAAGGAAAGGAGAGGATCGCATATAAATAATGCCTGTTTAATACATAAATATACAATAACACTCGGTGAGGCAAGAGAGATAGAGAGATAGAGAGAGAGAGAGAGAGAGAGAGAGAGAGAGAGAAAGTGAGAGAGAGAGAGAGAGAGAGAGAGAGAGTGAAAGTGCAATTTCACCCCGCGCGAAAGTCGGCACAACACAAAGTCGGGGTGGAGGATTTGCACGCGCGCCTCAGCCGCAAGTTGACTACCGAGCTACGTGCTCTTCCCCTAATTAAAGAAAACTTTTATACCATTTGCAGCTTGTAACTAGTCGTTCACATTTTATTTATTAAATTTGTACTGTTGGTAGCTGTTACCCGAGCAAACACCCCAAATATTATCGGGTGCACGCTCTGTCGTTCTGTATAAGATTTATGTGGGCACTCCGGTATATCCCATTTCAAGTTCACTTTCCACTTAATCGACAATTTAGTTTGATTCCTTAGTTATCGATCCAATCTTCATTTCAAATATTTACATTGCTAGTCGACTTTCATATTATCCATTTATCAACTATTAATTTACCAACTGATACATACTTTCGACTGCAGCACTTAAATAATATTTAACATCCATATAATTGCATTTTCCATTATTTCCATTATCCGTTTCTTAAATTATAATGTAAGAACCAAAATAACTGTATAAAAAAAATATAGGTAGAAATTTTTACCTGAAAAATTTAATAAATACGACAACAATCGATCAATTTTGATACTACGCTAAGCTTAATGTAAATATAGAAATATCGTTTTACATAATAATTCAAATAATTAATAAGAATTTACTGGTAGATTTACATATTTTTTTACAAATATTAAAGTTGTGTAACATAATATATATATTTATATTATATGATATACCTGAAACAATATCTAACATTTCATAAAAGATGGTGTGATTTATTATAAATAAAATTAAAATAAAACCGAACAAACAATTAAATGAATAATTTATTTATCTAAATTAGTAAATAGAATTGTTATATCTAAAATTCCATTTGAACCAGTTTAAAACAAATAGCTCATTCTTTAATAATGAATTAAAAAATCATTGCATCACATACTATTTTTTCTGATTACTTTTATGATTATTTGATACTATAAAAATGAATAAAGCGACACAATAATTTAAAAATGAAATAAAATTTCAATGAAAAATATTCATTAAATAAAATATGCACGCAAATAAATGAAAATAATAGGTCTGATTTTCTCTTAATGTTAACAAATAATTGTATGAATAGTATGAATGTACTACTATTAGAAAAACACATATTTTAAAAAAATTTAAATATAATTTTGCGGATATTTTTGTAACATACATAATATATTTTTTTCTCAATACGTTCAAGTGTTTGAAATTGTATTCAAATTTGCTTTTTACAAATAATTTAATATACTTGAATATTGCTTAGTCACTGTCAATTCATTACTAATAAAGCATTTGAACAAGTTTAAAAGTTTCCGAATGACCGAGATTCTATTATGAGAAATGATACATCATCCAAAGGTACGTACCAGCAGGACTCACAAGCTTTGTGTCACTCGCAATCCTCCTCCAATCTATATCTGACAAACTATCCAGAACATAAATTTTGTTATAGAGTTTGCACTAATGTTCGTTCCTTGAGGTATGTGAAACTTGGACAGTGGCTTTTTCGAAGATATAAAATAAGGGCAAACACACACACACACACACACAAGCAAACAAACAAACAAACACAAACACAAACACACACAAGATACAGAAAAATTGTGTCTAAGTAATATAATTCCGAGAGAGAGAGAGAGAGAGAGAGAAAGAAACGAATAGGAATAATGAAGGACAAGGGAACATTCACCCAAGTACAACGCCGAGTGGGTTGGCTGTTGCACAAGGGCGATTACCTGCCGTCGAACTGTCGCTCCTCTCTTTGAGTATAAAACTCTTGCAAGATATTGTGTGCACGCGTCAGTGTGTTTGTCTGTCTCCTGCGAGTGTGTAGGTGTGTGCTGTGGGACTCGATGTGTCCTTGGAGCTCTCATCTAGTGCGATTCTTGAGCGACTCTACTTGGGCTACTCTACCACCCCTTTCTCCATCCCATTCGCTTCCCGATTATTTCCCAGGAGAGGGAGTTAACATTTAGAAAAAGGACATAAGAAGGAAATCGAGCGATGGAATTGTCAGTAGATATGCTTCGAGCATTATCAACAAACATAATTCCAGTTGAATTACGAATGAAAAGCTTTCCACTTTTTCACTATCATGCCCCCATTGATACGCACGTGCACCTGAACATTATTACCGTATTATCAACTGTATTTCAATCCTAAATATAATCGTTATTTATTACAAAATATGCCTGCATATAGCAAATATCTGAATATCAAATATTTAAAATATTACACAACTACAGACACAAACAGTACATCGACCAAATTAAATGATTATTTATTACAGACTCTTTATTATATATTGATGGAATGCAATTATGTAGAATAGACTTAGAATAAAAATATAAAATAGATAACTTTAAAAAGGCAAAACATTTCCACGAATAATTTTAATAAAAACTCATTTCCTTTCGTTTAAAGAAGATTCTTTTCTTTTTATTAACTAGTTGATTTAAAGTTTATATTTAATAAATTAATTTCATCGATTAAAATTATATTTTAAAAGATACTAGTTCTTCGAAAATTTAATTTTTTGGAATCATTTTTTTCTAATTTTAATAAAAAGTATATTAATTTCTTTAAATATATCTTTTAAAAATAAATATCAATATAAAGCACAATTACAAATATATTTGAAATATAAGAAATTTATAATACGTTTCTATTGACATATATATTTAATAAAAAAAAAAATAAATTTAAAAATTGATTTACTAATAATTTATACTTTTAATTTATAAACAAATAGTGCATAAATTTATTGTAATCATTGGTTGCTTAATTATTTATTAATATATTTTATTAATGAAAATTTTATTTTATTATTGCGCAAATTTAAAAATAAAATTAATGTAATAAAAATTGTATCATAAATCGAAAAAATGAAATTTTGAATTCTCCATAAGTGAAAACTGACCCAAAACTAAGATCATTTATTTATACGACTAATATTCTTTTCTTAAACGATAAACTTGTCTAAGTGGTTCTATTTTTCTTACTTAAAAAAGAATTATTGCAAAGAATCTGATGTCTTCATATTTCATTTTCAATATTTTTTCAATTATAATAAAAATATATAAATGACAAATAAATGAACAATTTTTGTACATTTTAAAATTACAAAATAGAATTAATTTTGGTACTCAAAAAAAAGAATTGATACATAGTTAACTTTTTATTCCCAATACTTATGTATTTGTATTATTTTTACAGATCGATGAATTTTTTTTTTATTAATTTAAAATTTTATTTTTCATTAAATTGTGAATTTGTTATGATTATTTTAATTTTTATTCTTCTCAAATAATATTAAATTTTTATTATTTATTATTGATTTATTTTATGATGTATATTAATTTTACTTGAAAATTATTTCATAAAATTCATATATTTATCTGAATATGTTTATTCTTGATAATTATTTGTTTCCTTATTTTATTTAATTAAAAATTTATTTCCTTTATTAAAAAATTTATCAATATATATTATAATACTTATCTGTTTTATTAATTTTATGAATAATCATTACTTTATATGAAGAACAAAAAAGAATCACATGTAATTGAAAATTTATAGAAATTTCAAAATGAAATTCTCGAAAAATTTTATATTTATGTAATCATAAAAATGAATTTGAAAAAGATGTGGTAAATTTCTATGAATATATTTTTGTGAATTTATTTTACAATATATTTTATTTAATATATATTTTAAATATAAAAGAAAAAACTTATAATTCACAGCAAGAAAATTTTATATATTTTATTTCAAAATTATAATAAATCAACTTAGGAAAGAATTAATTTAAGTAAAATTTAAAAATATAAATAAAATTAAGAAGACTTACTTTGATTAATTTCACAAAAAAATTTAACATTTATATTACTTTCATTAGCATTTTAAGAAAAAAGATATTTAATCTTAAAAAATGTAAATGTAAATATTTTTATAATTTATATTTTAAAACCCATAATGTAAAGCATGCATTGAATTCTCAATCATGTAAGAAAAAACAATAATGGAATACTTTTTTAACATTATAAGGGGGAAAATAAATAGATTAAGCAAAAATTATTCGTAATATTTATTTAAATGTTATAAAATATTAAAATATACAAAAATAAACTTATTAATTTGAAGCATCATGTTACAGAGAAAGTATTTTTGAACATTTTTTACCAATAAAGAGACCTAAATTAAAAAAAATTTATTCATCGCTAGTTTTTGCACATGTCATTTATCGATGATATCACAAACAAAATCTTGGTATTTGTTGCTAACTATTCTTTACATATCTTTTGTACAGTATTGCGTATAATGCATATTGACCTACGTATTTGAGTTGAGCCAAAATAATGAGAAAAAAATGGAAAAATATATTCGCTACTCAATGCGCTACAAAGTCAGTGCGGCCGAGCCAAACGACAGTGATGGATAACAAGCGAAACCATAAACTCTTTAACATCCCGAGAAGGAGAGATAGAAAGAGAGATAACGATAGAAAGAAAAAAAAGAGATAAAGAGAGGGAGAGAAAAGCCAAATAAAAAAAAAACTAAGCATGAATATATGAATGAAATCTGTTTTTGCTTTTTTAATTTTACTTTGCTGTCTTTTCGCAAAATGATTTATTCTCATATTTTATTTTTTAATTGTACTGCGTACAGGAGTTGATCACAGTTTTTGAATTTTTATATCTTTAATGCTTTTAACACAATACTTGTACTAAAGCATTAAATCATTGCAGAACACTTATTAATTACTGAAAATTAAATAATGGTATAATGTTTATTTCACTGATTATTTGACTAACGATTTACAATATCTATTTATACGTACGTGTAATAAATCATAATAAATCAAATGAGCTTTAGTAATAAACTCGATAATTAAACTATGTTAAATAGAAAATATTTTTAATAGTATTTAAGTAAGGGATAAAAGATGTTAAAATAGATATTTGATATTGTAATGCAGCTTGCGTTAATCCCGATTCGGCTGAACATCGTTCTGAACATCGGGCTGAACATCGGGCTGAACATCGGGCTGAACATCGGGAATGACACTAACCTCGGGAACAAACCGCGGCGTTAGCGGGAAAATAAGATTTAGATTGATTTTGAAATCGATGGCAGAAAGCTTTTTTTTTTTAAAAAAAAGATTAACACGTTTGTTCGTTATCATCTTGAAAAAACGAATCCGAGACCAGAGTCTTCTTGAGTTGACACGGAGTGTCCAGTGCACCAGGTATTATAGTGTACCAAGTCGTTGTGGACGAGGAAAAATTCACAGTCCAAGGAGGTGTTAAAGAAGTTGACGAAGGAGAGCAAACCAACTCGTAGACATTCCCGAGGGAAGATGCTGAGGAGAGCCGCATCCTTATTGAATTCATCAAGTAAAGGAGGGTGAAGTAGGTTTAGTAGCGCAACCTTTTATGTAAGTAGATTTAAGAAATTACTATTGTACAATAGCCGCCGAGGCCCGTCGAGCGTTTTCCGCGAGTCTATGAGTGATCTTTCCTTAATTAAAATAAAAGCATTCGTTTAACATTAAGAAGTTGTATTAACTTAATTTCACACGACCCCTTTGATTATTCGGTTTTCCCACGTACAAGATATTCGCGACGTTTCCAGGACGCCGATTGTCCAGATTCCTCGAGCAAGAGGGGTTGTGACCTGAGCGACCGACACAGGTAAGACTGCACCTGGTCACGAGTAGTAATCGAGTTCATCAAGAAAATGAGATTATAAAATCATTGTAACGGAAGAAGCCCGTTAAAATATTATTAATAATATAATATTATAAATAATAATATATATATAAATAATGGAGATACCAAGGTTTATAAAATAAATTTAACTTTAATTCAAAGTCTAATTTTAATAATTGCTTACAATAATAGGACATAGAATTTCAAATCCATGGTTTATCCTTTTTAAATTACAATCGTAAGTTTCATTTGATAGTTAATAATACTGCCATTAATTTCTATCAATAATATTGTACATTATTAAATAAATTAAAGCGTTAATTTATTTAATAATTAAGAACTTCCAGATATTTAAAAATGTAAATTCACACAAATGGATTGCAAGTTTAAAATAATCTACTGTATAATGCCAGAAGTATAAACTTTTTTAATTTAAAATAATTTGAAACGAAAACTATATTTCTCAAGTTTTACCATTGTCAATGTAACGTTTTTATGGTGTAGGTCTCAAATTAAGGAAGAGGACAACGATACAAATATTAATTTTTATGTGCAATATTTTATACGATAATTTAATTGGGTGCAGTAGTTTCGATACACAAATATTTCGTTACAAACACGAAATAATAATGTCTCCAATTAAAAATATATTGTTCCTTTAAAAAATATATTAATTAGCTTTGAAATAACCGAAAGGAGGGAAAAAGCGTATTTGGAGAAAGGGTCGGCCTGACCACGAAATGCGTTAATGAAAGCTCTGCTTGAGCACATTTGTCTCTCTCTCTCTCTCTCTCTCTCTCTCTCTCTACATTGGCACACGTAACGACGGTCATTTCGTTTGGCCGCGATCTACAAGTTTACGAATGCGAAGGTAAAATTTGTAGCATAACTCATTGAAAACGAAGCTTTGGTCAGTTCGAAATTGCTGCATCCAATGGGTCGGTGTGGTCGCGAACCCATCAATCAAACTGACGTCACTTCGATCTTCTATCACTCAGGCTATCGTCCTTTAGAGTTAATGTTATTCTACTTGTCGATTTCAACTATTTTCAAAATTATTTTGAAATATATAAATTCAGTACAGAATTACTCCCCTACAGATTCATCCTTTTATTAATTAAATGCTGTATAAACCTGTGCTTACATGCTGTGTGTCTCTGGCTGTGTGTATGCCATTGACTCTAATTACTATTGTTAACTATTATCATATTGCAATAAAGTGATACAATTTTCAATAAAGTTGCAACTCATAGTCATAAATACTATCGAAAAAATCGTGTAAATTTACGACCACAATCTAAATGATCTATCGATTATTTCCACAATTTATTAATTAAATAATTATTTGTGTAGTGGAATTAAAATTTTTTGCACATACTCTATGATTAATGTTATATCTGTAATACAATTTTTAAATGACAAATTTACAAAAACTGATTTTTAAATATTCCATATTAAATTTAACATTATATAAATGCGTCGTCAATATTCAAAATACCCTTAGACCTTATAAAGAGAAAAATACGATATAGGAAATCCTATTTAGCAGGTAGCATTAATCATACACGTTAAATAATCTTCGACAGCATTCAGTTAACATGATCGTTAAAATTATATAATTTATATTTATATATATTAAAATTAAAAACACTTAACTGATGTAAGAAATCATTAACTTTTTCTGTCACTTACTAATACTTTTTTATACTTTACCACGTTTATTTAATGTTACTAAATTTAAAAATATTTTGCATAAAAGATTAAACATTTTTATTTACCGGTAATAAATAAAACAAATGTTTTTTAAACAAGATCAGTTATCTATTAAACTTTTAAATTAATAATCTATAAGACTGATGAATTTGTTCCATATTACTAAATTAAACTGACTATTTTTTCATTTTTATAACCTCTCTGTGAACCAGTTTCTTTAATTTTTTATGATTGTCGCGAATTGTAACTTCATTAGTTAATATAATTATCACTACTGACTACTAAGTAATTAATACGCATACAATTAAAATTTGTTTCTTTTTCACTAGTGATGATGAAATACCCGAGACATGCATTATTTCCTTTTTTCCTTCTATTTAAGTTTTCACTAGAAGGGTAATTTCTTGATGACAATAATCCTCTGCTTGTTTTCGGAAATATCCATTCGATATTAGCTAAAATTCATTTATACTTTCTTGTCACAAGTCCTTTACAATCAGCGTTTTCGACCTCAACAGTTCTTATATTTGCCTTCAACCTCATACCTTTTCAGTTTATTTACACAAAGGGTCTTTGGGATGAGGTGCGCCTCTGTATCAGGTAACCCACAAGGTCAACCTCGTATGTCGACCTAGTTAACCTCGATTCCCAGCATGGAAATTGCGACCAACGAAGTAGTGCACAATCGGACTTTATATCTCTCCGAATCTTTGATATGTATTGATATTTATCAGTGAGAGAAAATTTATACGTATAAGCGAGAAAGAGAAGAAGAGAGAGTTGAAGAGTAAAGAAAAAAATTTTTTTTTACGAGAACGCATTCAATAAATGAACATCCAATTGTCTTATGCATATTAAAATTGATGCCATATGATGTTTAAAAAATAATTAATTCACACAAAAATATATGTATAAATTTTTGGATGTATGTATATGCGCCTAAACATATATTCTTCCACATACACGCATACATGTGCATATGTATGCAACCACTATACATCTTTTTTCATACATATAAAATCAAATTCATACATAAATATGCATACACCTACAAACGTTAATACAGATATGTAACTTCACCCGTACATCTTTGCTTATTTGACAATTATATTAATTAACATATTATTTGTTAAGTCGAGGGTAAGAAAACTTTGGGTACCGCAACCCTTGGCCTTTAATACCATTAATTAACTAATTAAATTTATATACAATTTCTGAGAAGTTAGAAATAAATGTTTCTCTACACTTTCGATAATTACAGAAATAATATTTATACATAATACAGAAAAGTAATACACACGTGTATTGTTAAAAATAAATTCATTTTATCATTTGATAATTTAATGAATAAATAATGAATAAGTATTGTTTTGATGAAAATGTCTTAAAATTTTTATTATAATCTAACAGAGTTACATTTGAACTTGTATATTTTTCGATAGTAATAATTTTTATGACACAATGTATAAAGTAATTTTCTTATTTTTGTGTCTAATGTATAAAAATACATTGAACCCTTGTTAGTTTATTTTTAATTAATAAGGTTTACGAAAGTTGAATTAATATGAAGTTCGTTATTATTTCGGTGAACAAATAGCATAGATTAAGATACATTTGTTTCTTAATATTGATTGCTTTCAATGCTATTCATTATTGCAAATAATGTTCAAGTCAACTAATTTTCTCAACCGCAGAATTATTCAGTTAATGGATGAATACGAAGGGAATAAAGTTGTAGGCATTTGTCTGAACATACAATAAAAAATGTATTTTCGGATTATCATCTGCAATTATATGAAATATATCAATTAACATTATATGAAAAAGATTAATTTTTTAGTATCAAAATTATAGATTGCAACCGATAGTTTGTAATAATTTTATGGGTCGCATTGTGTATAGACTTGTCTTAGGCGGGTTAGGATAAGAAAATACTCGTAAAAATTAAAAGGATACCATTATTTTAAGCGGTTACCTATCCATTTGCATTACCTAGGAGTTTTGTGTGCATGTGTGTTTTATAGCCCTACCTGAGGACAGTCGAAGGCATAAAAGATTGCCCATTGACGACTTTGAACGATTTGATTTGTTCCATTTTTGAGTTAACATGAAAAGAAAATTGTACATAAAAAAAAAAGAATTTTTATATATCCAAATTTCTTAGGAAATTTATTAAATTTGATTATTATCAGTCAGGTAATCATTGAATTTTTATAACAGTTTCTCATTACTTAAATTATAATATATATATTTGCTGATGTAAATTCCGTATCATAATATTTCAAGCGTGAGATGGATTATATATTTATTTAAATTATACATAAGCTATATAATTTATTCATTTTTCTTCAAATTTTACCAAACATGAACTTATTCAAATTTTAAATGTTGATATTTACGAAATCGAAAGATTTATTGAAAATTTGAATTGTAAAGGATGATTTAGATTATAGTGATATAGCTGCAATCCTCAATTAAAATTTATTATTCAAATAAAAATTTTCACGACATTTTCGTCATTTCAGGGAGCTTGAAGATTCCGAAGAACTATTGTTCTTTCAGAGTTTATTCTAGGTACATCTAATTCATATATTATAATAAATTCTTTGACTATCTTATTTAAATTAGCATATCCAATGAGTAATCTTTATCATTATAAATGGTATTAATGTTGCTTTGGAAATGAAAATCATTTATTAAATAGAGTAAAAATAGAATCTATGCTTTAAAGTATGAAGTATTGTGAAAGTAATTTTTTTAAAAAATCTTTTTTTATTTATAATCTTTTAAATTTAATTTATTAAAAAATATTATAAATAAAACACCCTCCATTACTCCATATATACGATTGAAAAGAATTCCAATGGTACTGAGAAATATGTCGCTTTCAATAAATTTTTAACTGAATTAAATCCTCGAATATTTATCATATTACACTAAACTTCGCAGTAAGAAATTTAATACATATTTTAATAATTTTTTTTTTTTAATTTGGTTATAATTGGTAATAATGAATTATATTTTCGAACGTAAAAAATTGTCTAATATTGTGTGATGGGCATTAAATTTATTACATATTATATGTTCATTTAAAATTTTATATTATTTAAAAAGTAATTGATTAAAAGCCGTTCTGATATATTTGAATGATATTTTCAAAAAATATTAAAATATTAATAATTTAAATAGATATTACTAAAAGTTCAGTGCAGATTCATATCAAGCAAATATATTTATAATAATACAAATTTGTCTATAAAATATTGTTTAATTTTTTTGAATTTTTTGCACACATTTTATTTGCATTATTATTTTTTTTTTTAAATATTTTGAAATTGTTTTTTATTTATTTATTTAATACAACTTCATTTTTTCAATTTAATACAGCTTAGTTAAACTTGCAATTATAAATTTTGAGAATTAAATTATGTAAGCTTTTTTGAAAATAACAGTGAAAATAACAAACGAGGAAACTATGCATAAAAATTATACATAAAAATCATTTATTCATTTGGACTTTAAAATACTATATTATATTATAACAAACATGTACAAATTTATTACTTTGTACTGTATTTATAAGAACTATAATTACATTATAAAGTTCGACAAAATGGTTTTATAATTAAATAAACGAAGTTTATAGGTCAATTAATATTGTCAAAATAATTAAGTCAAATTAATTAAAATAATTTAAGAGATGAAGATGTACATACCATTATTGTATACAATACGGGTAAAATATTTTGTATTTGTATGAAAACCAGAGAAAAATTTTAATGAAGATAAGATCGAGCAAAAAAAAAACATCATAATTTTAATGTGAACACAAAATAATTCAAATAATTACAAGAATATCGCCAAGGTAAAATAACAAAAAATTCTTAATTTAACAATTTATTCAATTATAAAAAACAAAAAGAAATAAAAAATTATTATTCAAATGTATTTATGATTCTTGTAATAATACTTTGTTTAAGAAATGTTAAATACCAAGTGCAGAGCTGAATATTTTAAGCGTTTTTAGAAGGGAGTTTTAATTATAATTGATAAAAATCGTTGATATCAAGCGTTGCTCTTTTATTTCCTTAAGAAGGTTAGATTTTTCAAAGGCCCCTTATACTCGGTAATATTATACTCGAAACAATTATTCTAATTGTTTGCACGCCAGGATGAATTTCTTCATTGATTTCCCTCAGTGTTTCCCGCTCTGGAGCGTATAATGAAGCTCAGGAGAAGGAAGGAAGGTTGACGCGAATTACCGGTCGTCGTTGGTTCTCGCCGTCCGTAGATTACACTTTTGCAGGCTTATCTAATTATATAGAAAGCACCAACGCCAAGATTTATCAGCCTTTTGGTGAGAATGTGTAGATTATCACGTAATTGAAAATATTATTCCACAATATAATTTTCCACGCTTCAAAATTCTTTGTTCTATAGTGCACGTAAAATACCTCGGTATCAAACTATTTTTGTGCCCTATTATTGTGTCCAGCCGAATTGAAGGAAATTAATCATACAGTCAACCATAATTATAAATTACTTATTATTATGCGTGAATGTATGTAACATTTTCTGCTCAAATCAAAAAAGTATTTCTTGGTTGTAAATTTTTATTTATATATTATGATAAATTTTTTTTTTTTATAGTATTCTCATACAAAACTATAAAGTACATAAAAATCAAATTATTACAATATAAATATTAGAGAAAGTCCATTTAAATATAACTTTTGTATCTTTTATTTTTTTTTTAATATCAAAATTAACAGTGTAGCCAATATATAGCTACATGAACTTGAATTATTGAAAGTTGCGTACTGTTAGATTTGTAATTCTGACGATATTCCACACGGGTAGGGTAACACATATGGTAATTAATATTTCCATTTTTAGTTCGGCTAAAAATTATTGTTTTTCATTTATATTCTTTTATTTTTTTGTTAACAGAAAATAAAAATTAATTTCATAATAATTTATTTTTCTAAATTACATTTATAATATGAGCGAAATAACACTACGTCTATCAATATCATTTTAAAAATCAATAAAAACATATAATAATAAGATAAAGCATATTTTTATATTTTAAAGCATATTTAAATAAATGTTTTATACTCGATTGATGTTTTAATTAAATAATTTCTAGGTTAATTCAGGTTATAATTCATGAATCGATCCGTCATATATTCAAATATATTAATAGATTCCTGATCTAAACTGTTTTCATGAGCCAATTCATAGCGCTTCTATTTTATGTATTCAGTATATTATGTAAATAGATCAATGGTGATCAATTTAATATATGAAAATTGAACTTTCCTACAAAATTGTATGTAGTCAGTAGTAATTAGTAGTAATTACTTTATTCTCTTTATACAAATGATATCCTCCAGTGACTTCAAGAATTAAAAGATTTTTTATAATAATACAAGAGTATAAGGTATTTTGATTTAAACTATTACCAATATGTACATGTTTAACTAATTCAAGTGATTAAAATTTGAATAAATAGTAATTTTCAAAAAGTCTATATTACAGAAAATAATAAAACATTGTAAATAATATAATGCTTCTTCAACATTTATTTTGCAAATTAGTTACCTTTTTTTAAAAAAAAAATTTTATCATCATAAATTCAATTATGATTTACATCAAAGTAAAATACATTTTTTATGTATATTTATTACTTCAAGAGAAAATTTTTATTATTTTAAACGTACCACTTATTAGTATAAAAATATTAATTTATTCTAATATATATTACACTTTTATTTTTAAGAATATAAATTGATTTTAAATAATTAATTAATAATTGACAATACTATTGATATCATTTAATATTTATATATTATGTAATTATAGATTTGAAAAATTCTTTATTGAATTTTTATTTATTTTTGTTTTTAACATTATTATATATTGAATTATTATACTCATAAAAATTTTTAGTTATCATAAATACTACTTAATATTATTTAAAAATTTTAAAAATTAAAATTGCTTATTTTTTTAAATAATTTTTTTTACTGTTTTGTTATTAAAAAAAATTGCATTTAGCAAATTATATGCATATGCTATAAATATCTTGAGCAATAAAAATATTACTTCAATAAATATAATAGTATATAATTGTTATATTTATATTAATTAAAAAATGTTTTATATCCCGAATGATAATATTTTAGAATAATTCATATACAATTTGTTGCTTTGTGTACTTGATACATTTCATACTTTTTAATATTCATTATAATAGTAATAACAAAAATTCATATAACCTTGAAATTAATTAAAAATAGCATACAACACAAAATACATTATCTGAAATAGAATCCAATCAAATTATTTATCAAATTTAATACTTGTAGTTTCAATATATTTTTATAAAGATTTTTGGGATTGACTAAAAAAAAATTTAAATAAATGAAATTGGGTTGAAAATGCATATGAATTAATGTATAATACTACATCAATTGTAATTTATATAGTGAAATTTGATGAGAAGTACCCTCCATATTGTTTAAAACAATTAAATGATTGATCGTATGAGATGCAGAGTGAATAAAACGAGGTATTCTTATTTTTTCGTTCACACACACATCAATAAGGTATCACTTGTTCTTGCCAAGTTTATTTATTAAAAAATTTATTACAATTATTGTATACATATATTGAATGGATAGAAGATTATTTATATTTATAATGTATTCCTGAGCTTCAATATTAGGTATTTATATATAAAGTAAATAATCTTGTATCCATTGAAAATATGTATGTAGTAATCGTAATAATTTTTTGAATGTATAGTCTTGAAAAGGACAAGTGACACCTTGTGGAAACTTCAGCGAAATAATTAAGACTAACTTCTTTTATTCACCCTATAACCCAATTAGATCTATAATTTTCTTTTAATATATAATTTACATAGTTTTTTTTTACAATTAATTGACAAATATATGTGTAAATGTGTTTGCACGGGTTCGTTTTCATTATTACGTACCAATTAGACATGATAATTGTAAATTATAGAAATTGTAGAATAAGTTTTATTATGGAAATGAAAATTTTTTCATTCATACATCTATGTTTTGCACAGGATAATTTTATACAATAAAATTTCAACGTAAAAAGTATGTCAGGTTATACATTACGAATACTTAGTTATACAATCATTAAAATGATATAAAGATTTTTTGCCCTTTCGTGAATGAGACTCCTCTGGCCAGCCATCATAGTTTTAAAAATAAAATCTAATGCAATACAATCAGTATTGAGAAATGATAAAATATCAGCAAGAAACCATAAATTTCCATAAAACACAGTGGTTTTTTTTTGTGTGTGCGTGCGCGCAGGTGGAGTAGAGATGCGTGTGTGCACCCGCGCTTACCCAAACAAAATGCTTTTAAAGCTACATTGGTATGCAGTTTTTTGAACCAGAAAAAACCACTGCACAATTGCATTGTTTCCATTTGTCTTTTTCACTTTTCTACCCCGGGAAAGCTGCATTATATGGAGGTTGGCGCAGTAGCACGAGAACCCGCAATGACCGAACGGGCGCTGCCCTTTATTTGCTCTTTCTGAAAAGAATGAGATCCAGAAACCGCCTCGCGTGCTCGCTAAAGGAAAAATACACGGCAAATGCAATTTAAAAATTCCTCTTAACATAATGCAATGTTCGGAGTCAATTCAAAAAATGTGAGTGTCTTTAATTAATTTGCGAATAAAACATTTTGTAATGCTTTCACGGGGGTGTAATTAGTTGGCGCGAGCGAATAAATTCCCTACCTTGTGACGTGTGTTTTTAATTTTATTTTTTCCTTTTTTTTTTCCTTTTCTTTTCTTTTCTTTTTTTGTTTTTTTGTTTTTTTTTTGTCTACTCATAATTTGAGATTACTTTTATTTTTATCGGATTTTCATCAGTTGTGCTACCAGCTAGCAATTAAAAAGGGGTTAAGATTATTTTAGGAAAATATTTAGTTGCAATTTTGATTATTCCTTTATAGTCACAAGATTAAATGAAATATAGAATGTAATATATAAACATATCTGCACTAATATAAAAATATTAGATGTCTACCAAAATCGACTGAGAACATTGGTCTGAAAATATTTGTAGCTTACGATAATTTGATGTTTGTTTTTCTTGTTTATAAGAAATATCTTGTTTTTATTATTTGACTTTTTTCTTTTACTTATTATACTGATTCAGATGTCAAATACTTTTTTTATTTTATACTTTGATACTTAAAAATGAACTTACGCTTAGATATATTTTTCTATTTGAGTTTTTATATGTGTATATTATTCATTTACATGTTTATTTAGCTCTATGTGTCTTTTTCTGTTGCAGCTCTTCTGAAATTTAACTTTTGGAATAACATCCCCTCTTAATAATTAATTAAATCTAGTACATTATGAGTTGCTTTAAATTTAATCATTCTCTTCGAAATTTATATTAATTTTCTGTACAATCAAATTTATATATTATTAAATCCAACGAATTTCTTACCCGTTCAATAAATAATTGTTCAATCGCTTATTATTTATTTTAATATAATAAAAATAACTATAATTTATATAAAATGCTAATATTTTATTTATTCACAATTCATATTTAAATATAAAGTAAAATAGCATTATTCATAAGGATGAAAAATTGAACAAAAATAATTTTATCTAAAAATTTATAAAATATACATTTTCTGCTCAAACAATAAGTTCTAGATGAAATGACTAAAAATTGTTTAAATTAATATCAAATAGTAAGCAGTACTTTATTTTTTGTTTTTTAACGAAGTTGTTAAAAAATTTTTAGGAATGTTCAATAATATACCGTTTTTATTGCCATTTTCTTTGTAATCAAATGTGTAGTCGTAGTTGTAGTGCTTCTTATCGCTATAACTCGGGCCCTCCGTATTACTCCAGCTATGTAAATGAATTTCGTTTAATTATCTGGGAGTTTCTGGCACTGCTATATACATTTCTGTTTTTCTATGTCCCTAACTTTCTCATTCTTTATTACTCTCTCTCTCTCTCTCTCTCTCTCTCTCACTCTTTCTCTCACTTGCTCTCACTATCTCTGTACTATTCATTTTTTCTGTTTCCAATATGTATATATGAGTATCCTTGTACGTTTACATTTCTTTACTTTATTTTTATACACATGCATATATGCATGTACATGCATCCATACATAAAAATATATATATATGTGTATGCATAATCAATTACATTTTTGTATAAACTTAAAGTGAAGAATGTATCTAAATATACGTCGGTTTAAGTTGATGCATAGAATAATTAAAAATTTTAATACATGTAAAGTTACTCGGATGCTCTATATTATAATATTGTGTATATATCTTAAAAATTAAAATTTTTTTTTAATTCATCAGTAAAAAATAATTAATAATTAATATCTTTATACATTATTGTATTCACATTACAACGAATAATTTAATTTAATTTCATAATAAAATTAATATATGCACATTATATCCGATAAATATCGTTATAAAAATATATATATATATATATATATATATATATTTATATAAATAAAATAACTGAATAATGTTTTATTAACAAAGCTGAAAAAATGAGAATGAGAAAATTAATCACGAAAAATCTAATAGAATGAGAATAATATTCTTTTACTTTATTTATATAATATTTTGATTATTCGTAATAAAATATGCTTACAACATTTCGTTCATGCATAAAATTCATACATTTTGTAGTCTTAATTCATTAGTGAATCATTATTTATAATTATTTTATTAAAATATACTTCGGAATATTTAAAATTTAATTTAAAATTAATTCATTATTAGAATATTAAAATATAAGGATGGCATATATATTATGATTATATAAAATAAAGAAAATAAATATACGCATATTTATTTATATACAATATTTAAAACAATTCATAATTAATTTTGTTTTTATTAAAATCATTATTATAGATTTAAATATTATTACGTGTATAAAACGAAAAAATTTATTATGAATTGTTTTATTATAAAATTATAGTTTTATATTTGATTTTTATTGCAGAAAAGCAATTTTCATTTCTTTATTCACGAAAGCTTATTTTTTCTTTTTTAATTAGTAGTGATATCATGTATCATGTTGATATGTGAAAGGGATTAATCAACGTTTAATCCTAAAATACTAAACCATTCGCTTACACCTCAGTAGCATACGCGCGCACGCACACATGTATAGGTATAATTTATAAATATATTACAGTTATAATTATAAAGGCTGCGGCAACAATGATTGCGTAATATATTGAATCATATACGCTTCAAAATAGTAAAATAATTACGGAGCAATATTAAAAATACAAGATTGAATATTAATCAAAAAATAAAAATTAGAAATTATTTGAATAAATAGAGATACTGTTTAAATAGAGATTGTGAGTAGAGGCGGGAGGGAGGGAGGAAGGATAGATTCAAAAGTGTACACAAATATAATATTATGCCACGACTCAAAGGGACCGACAAATGAAAACAATACAAGTCGAGTATTACTCGATGCTTCCACCCACGTGCCATTAAATTAAAAATGATGAAGGCATGCTTTTTACTTTGCACGTGATTTTACAAGAGTTGAACAAGTTCGAAATGTATAAAGGAAGAATGCAAGAAAGTGGGAAAGTGAGAAAGTGAGAGAGAGAGAGAGAGAACGAGGCATGCGCCTGCACACTCGTCGCACACTCTGACACATAGCTTACGCACGTTATAAAATGCTCGTTATAGTTGACTAACCGAAGCTTTGGTACTCCACGCCGGTGTAGCGCCGGGCGAGACGAGGAATTTAATTTAGAACTTGATTTATATTTTAGCAGGCCATAAAATGGGGAAATAATTTGTCCCCCGACACGTGTATGAGGCCGGCTAGCATAGGTACAAGAAGGATGATACTATAAAGAGACAGAAGAAGGGTGGAAATGATAAAGTTGGAAAGAGAGGAAAGAAGGGGTCGGTGGGGAAGGGGGTGGGGAAGGGGGAGGGGGAGGGGTTGGAGCTGCATGGGGTCGCTTGCTCAAGCGTGTGTACCGCCTAAATATAGATAATGTGCGAATAGATCTAGTTTTTTCGGCTAAACTATTTGCGACTGGAGAAACTCGCAGGAGTATTTACTCTGCATTTATATTCGAAACTGGAGTAACATTCGAATGCATCAGGAAATTTTTTATTAATACTTTTTAAGGACGGTGTTAATCTGACTTTAATATCCATTATTGTTTCCATGCAATTACATTTTCAATTTACGATTACGGCTCCTTTATTTTTAATCCAGTTTTACCAATAGTTGTGCTGTAAACCAACATTTTTTGTTTAAAAGTTATTTCTTACATACAATTGCATAAACTTTTGCAAAATTAATTATAGCTACATTTGTTTCTAATATTCGTAATACACTTTATTCAAATTTTACTTTTTCATTTCCATAAAGAAAAAAAGTTTTATTTGCCTGTAATTGCAGAATCAGCTAAAAATTTTTATTAAACTTTAACTTTAAAAGCTCTAATAAAGAAAGATAAGGTTGTGTTAAATTTAAAAAAACAATTTTTCAATTAAAAAATTTTTCTACTATTATAAAGAGATATTCTAGCTTTTTTAAATATTAACTTAATTAATTAATTTTACATAAATATTAAATTAGAAATTTATATTATTAAAAATAATATGAAATTTGCAAGATACATTTAACTTAAATTAATTTTTAAGAAAAGAGAATTTAAAAAGGTACAGTCACAGTTCATAAGGTAATATAAACTCTATTTATCTATATACATGGATACTTTCCAAGTTTGTACATATATTGCCCACTTTCCTCGTGAATTTTAGTACTACTGTATGTAAATTTCTCCAATTTAAATATTAAACTTTTTTTTCGATATTTATTTAAAATTTTTCTATGTTACTCATAATTTTCAATATTTCAAGTATTTCTTTCATATTTTATTGAAAAACAAAAAATCAGATCCTTTATATATTGTCATTTTACCGGAAAATTTTAATATTGCAAAACAAAATTTAATAATTTTTCTTTTATATAAATGCTCACATGAACCAATATATTTAAAAAATACAACAACTTTATCATATTATTCTCCAAATATTACTTTTTGTGTTGTTTTTTCTAAAGAATGCATTTACTACAATTTTGTTACTGTTACAACTATTTTATTATAACTTTTTAATATCATGAAGTTTTTGTTTGACGTTAAAATGTCTTAGATAAATAATACAAGTAGGCTTCATAAAAAAATGTAAAAATTATCAATTGATCTTTTACAATTTAAATCATAATTATATTAATCTTATAATTTTTGTTTGTAACACAAATTTGTTATTATGTAAGCAAAACGATCAAATTTTAAAATTTTTACCTAGACCTGTAGTAGTCTAGATTTTTAATATAAAACATAATTATTTTTTGAAAAAAGAGAATTTAATTTAAAATTTTTTAATTCTGTTATACCCGTAACCACTTTTTTAATTATATCTTAATACGCACGCACACTCGGCTAAACTCACACAGTTTCAAACATATTAGCAGATTATATTATTTATATTTATTGAGTATTTTTTTTATGATATTATATATATATATATATATATATATATATATATATAATTTGTTGTATATTAACAATTTTTACAATATATTTTATACAAATTGCATTTATTACATAGTATAAATTTATTATTTAGTAAATATGTACACATTAGTTAATTTTTTAATTTTACAAAACTAAATCTACATGATAAAAATTGACTAGTATTACCATACCCTATATAATCAGGTCATCAACTAATACTATTCTAATTTTTAATAATTGAAAATTGAATATTTTAATAATAAATAAAGAAGCTTGTGAAATAGGTTTTTTCTTATTTAAATATTTTTTATGAGCAAAATAAATGCATTTTTTTTTGCTGAATTATCATTTTCAGTGAACTATATATAGTTGATGTGATATGATCTTATAGTTTTCGCAGAGTTAGCATCATCGTATCATAATTATCGATGGGATGATAGTTTATTAAACAAATCTGTTCTGCATCATCATTTGACTATTTTCGAGACGTTAATCATACCATACAAAGATTATTAAGTAACAAAAGCAAGATGATATCGAATAAGGTGTCTCATAGCTGTATATACTCGAGATGCCATATAGATTTCTGAATCTTACTTAAAGCTAATAGATTTTGTAGTCTCTCCTTACTCATCAACGTCATGGAACACACCATAATTTAGTTGTGTAAAGCTTGTACAACGATTCTGTTGAAATTTACTCTCTCTCACTCTCTCTCTTATCCCTTCTTATTCCCTCAGTAACTCTATTTATATGAGATACCATTAATGCTACGACAGTTTAATAGGTAAAGATAGGGAGGAAGATAGAGAGAGAGAGAGAGAGAGAGAGAGAGAGAGAGAGAGAGAGAGCGAGAGCGCAAAACTAATATTATGAAAGATGGAGAAAGGGAAGGAGTCCGTTTTCCTCTATTATTCCCCATTATTTCTCGTATCCACGTTCAGGGTGAGAACGTCAAACCTATAGCAAAGTATAATTCAGAGTCTCGAGGGTAATATTTACTATATATATTTATAATGAGTTCTTTAAGATACTCTTTTTCATATTTATTCATCAGAAAATAATTAATTTTTCAATTGTTCATACAATACCATAATATAATAAGTTATGATTTCTTAGCTAAACTATTTTGTAATTTTTCTATAAAAAAAATTTTTAATACCAATATACAAGAAGTTAGGGGAATTTGTATCTGATTAATACAAAATAGAGCTCATTATATAATATAAGAGAGATTCTGCACGCATTATGGTAGAAAGTATGAAAGCAGTTTAAAATAGTAAGGTATTTACTAACGATTTTGAAGGTAAAATTTTGATATATTCCAAAAACAAAATAGTTTCAGTACAGATAGGAAATAGGTTTCATTTTATAAATTATTTTTTAAATATTTTACTTGAAATTAAATAATAAATACATAATAAAATTTGGTTAAGAATTATTTTTTTTTATAAAATTAATAAAAATTTATTAATATGGATATGTTATACAAGAATAAAATAATTAAAAAATTTTTAAATTATAAATAAAAATAGTTAGATTACAATAATTTAATTACAGTTTTACAAGAATTAAAATTTAAATGTATTCTTGTAAATTAAATATAAAAGAAATCTATATAATTATGTATTTCGAATTGACAATTATACGTGTACATACAAATGATTTTATTAAGTTGGATTATTGTGATATATCAAATTGGGTCTAATTAATATACAACTATATGAAGATAAATGCACTACTAATATAGATATACTATGTCGATAAAGTGACTAAGAACGATGAACAGTCGGGAAGACATAATTTCTACCCGATAAGACCTGTACAAAATCCATCTTATTTTCTAGACACACTTCAAGTTTTTCTCTTCTGAGGAAAACCACACAATTTTCCTGATCTTAACATTAGTTTCATAAGCGTTCATCGTTATCTATGCGATTACTCATTCGATTAAAGTAAATCAATCATACATGGGCCCGACCTTGTCATTCGAGTTTTTGATGATTTATACGTGTAATTTATTAAATCTGATAATTTTAAGAATAAATATTTAATATACACATAAAATAATTAAATTTTATCAAAGTTTTAAAAGTTTACATTTCTTGATCTTCGATTAAAATACACAGTTAAATTCAAATTCAAATTACAAAAAAAAAGTTTTTAGTTTTGAATGTATTTCAAATCGCACATTCAATTCATTTAAAGATAAATACTTAGTGCTGCAGAGATTTTTGCGATATTTCTCCCTATATTAAAGTAAAAATTTAACTAATTGTACCAACAACCAATATTCAACAACAAATATTTGCAAATCTATCATGTATTAAGGAATAGGTTTTTATTGATTTTGTGAACTAAGTAAGATTGTAAGCTAACTCAAATTGTACTCTGCACGAATCAACGAAGGAACATTAAGTGAACTTCAACTCGTAGATATTTCATATCGCAACTCGAATTCGTACCTGCCTAAATTATAAATAAGAGCGCAGACTGGAAGATGCAATACTTGCAAAATAACAGAATGTTCATAGACTTGATTTGGAGTCACCTTTGATAATAATAACAAGGAGATATATTGAATGGAATTCATAAGGCGGAGGGGGGGGAACTAAGAAATAACCGAAGATTGTAAAAGGTATTCAGAAAAGATCTTGATTGTTGCTCCAGAATAAAGGATACATATAACATATAATTTATAATCATTGCCATTCACCTGAATCCCACAGATCGTGTAGAACTCTGTCTCTCTGCTGTTTGACACCACAGAATCCCAATGTTTATATTTCCATACGTAATATTTTTTATAAAAATAGACTTTTTTTTTAATTAATCGCTGTTGCTAATTTAAAAGCTATTAATAATAATAATAATAATAATAATACTAATAATAATAATAATAATAATAATAATAATAATATCAAGTATTTTACAAAATGAAGAAAAAAATGTTGTTCACAAACGTTTTTTTTAAATCAAATGTACCATTATGCCAACTTTTATCATTTCACTCATTACTGCTATAATTTTTTTATTTTTTAGTATTATTATTATATATAAATAAAATATTATTTAACAGTATTTTCCATATTTTTAAATTACATAATGGATATGTTATGATTTTATAAAATTTTAATGATCTTATATTTATTATATTACCAGTTATTTCCATTAAATATCAGAGTATTTATTATATAATCTTCAAAATATTGTACAGATTTATTTTTATTATTTTATTTTATGACCCTTTAAATTATGAAATCTGTAGAAAAATATAGTTAATTAAACTGAATTGTTTTAATTTTTTTACCACAATATTCAGAAATATTTGAAAAATTTGGTGAAAGGACGTTAAAACACTTAAAAATTTTTACTACTCTTTTTTAATTATATGATTATTTGAAGTCTTCCTCCAAAAAATAATAAATTAACAAAATATTATAACTAATGTCCCTTTGTTTATTGATACTAATTTCAAAAATAATTAAAATTTAGATTTTTATTAAAAAAAAAAAATTACAAAATAGTTATTATTGTATAAATAAAAAAAGCTTTAATAAGATTTTGTACAGTTTAATCGATCAGAGTATGAAATTTGTCTGGTATACTGATTTGCAGAGCAACTCTCTGAATGAAAAACTCAACATCCCTCTATGAATCGTGCCGTGGTTTTAAAATGATTTAATACCAACTGTGGCATTCGTTGCTTGGGAACTTCTGTGTTTCTTGGGAGTATAGTCGAGAAAGAAACACTGGCTGTGTGTGTGTGTGTGTGTATGTGTGTATGTGTGAGTCTGAGAGTGTGAATGCGCTTGGGTGTGTTTGGCTATGCCGAGTTTGTGCTTGTTTATATGTGAGGGATTCAAAGATAACGCGAAAGAGACTAAAAGGAAAGGAGAAAGAGGTAATGCTAGGGTGGCAACTTGTTGAATGTATCGGTAACATACAATGAAATGCCACACAAATGCATCACTAAAGGATATATAATTCTATAAATTCCTGAAGCGAAATACAAACAGGAGACTGGAACCTCAAACCATTATTTTATCTTTCTTGATGTAGTGTTATTGTATCAGTTGGTGAGCTCCTTATAAGATCATTGGAAGTACATAAAGACAGTCACTCTTACAATATTTATGAGTTATTAATTTTTCATTAGAACACTCAATAATGTATGTCAATCAATGTCAGTCAATGTCAATCATGAACGTAAATTTTTATGCAATGTATAAGTAGTAAATTAAATTGTCTAATTGACTTGGAAGTAAAAAGAAAGAATATTTACTTTAAGATGTACATGTATAATATATTCTCATTCAATTTATAAATTTATGTTGAAATTAGATTATTATTTTTTTTTTTATTCTTAATTATTTAGATTTTTATTTTAACTAAAATTACTTTTATTCGTTATAATTTAATCTCAAAAATAGAAAACTTGAAATTACAGCTTAAAAAAATTTTTTTAGTAATATTTAAAGTAATTGGTTTCATACTACAGTCGTCCTATATATTGTTTTTATGGAATTAATTTCCTTATATATAATCATGTGTACCATATTTATAAAGTTTAATGTATCAGTTAAATATTTATAAAGAAACTTATAAAAATGAAATTATTTGTAGGTGATAATGAAAAATTTGTTTTTCATAATATATGCTATTGTATATTTGCATAAATTAGCAGTTATTTTGTTATACTTCTGTCCTGAAAAAATTATTTTTTCTAAATCTACTTTAATAATTTAATTAATGATTTAAACCAAAATTAACATATAAAAACCTTAGTCATAATTTATTCTCATTATGTATTAATAATTAAGTACGTACGGTCGTAAACATACTTATGATACTAGTTTTTGTTCATTTTTTTGATCAAGGAAAATGATAAGCTATTTTTACTATGTAAATGTTAATTTAAATTCATTCTATTGAATATGTAACATTAATCAAACAAAAACATAATAAAATCATATAATTATATTTTACATACTTTTACACACAATAAATTAATGTTTTATCTGCCTGTAAATTGTGCAGTGAACAATATTGGTCGATTATTTCTCTCTTTTTTCGAATTTTAAGTAATCTGTTATGGAAGATACTTGTTCTTTATTAATAGAATTATTTTCAATAAATTAATGCTTGCTATAAACTAAAATTTAATAAATAATACAGCTACATAATTTAATAAAAAAACGTTCTGAATTTCTTTTTGTTTTCTATTTTTATATTCATATTTATATAATACTTTCATTTTACTTTGAATACATTGTATTGGAATAAAAACACATATCATAGATGCGTAAATCATAAAATACATATTTGTATTCAGCTTCATTATTTCTATCAGATATTAATTAATATACATAAGAAAATCAAGGTTTATTTAGATGAATTAGAAAAATGCAATAAAATATATTTCAGAGAAATAAACAAAATGAAGAAGAATTCAGAAATATTCAGAAATTCATATGTGAGTTAAAGAATGCACAATAATTGCACCATCGAGAGACTGATGATGATGATGTATCAAAGCCTTTGATGTACGCATAAAATAAATTATACACTAATTTTTCTTTTTATGTTTTCAATTTTTTAGTTCCTATAAATTTTTATATTTTTCTATACCTTTTTTTGTTTTTCCTCATTTTATTGGTATTTCTTATAATGTATCTTTTACATATTATTCTTACATCACGAGCATACTAATGATATTTGAAATAGGCAGTAAAGAGATTATTAAAAAGATTAATATAAAAAGCATAACTGAATTTCAGATATTAAAAATATTTTAATTTTTTTATCTTTAACGAAATAACAGAATTCTTTAATGAATTAATTGAATATTATTTTCTTCAGATGTCAATTAGTAGATTAAAAAAAATAATTTTTTAAATAATTTTTTTAATAATGTTTCCATGAGATACAGTTCTCATCATCATGAAGCCAAATGATCAATTTTTAATTTCACATATAATGTAATTTTGTGTAAGAATTTTTGTTCAAGATTCGCTTAAAAAATTTGCTTGTTATATATCAGATATTATCACCACCAAATTCTAATTTAATGGAAGTGTAAAAGTAGGATCGGAAATAATCATTATTTGGTTAAGAATTTGTTATAAGAACTGAATCAAATCATTTCATAAATTACAAATTTAAAAAATTTCAATTATATTTTTCTATTTATAAACTACAATTAAATATATTTACTATTTATTTGAAATACCTGTATAGATAAATTTAATATTAATAGTACAAAAGATTATAATTGCACATATCTAAACATGTAACTAATTTAGAATATAATATGTTTGTTGTATTTTATTGAACATAATATTTTCTATTTTTATATATGGAACTTTATTTCAAGATTTCTTTTTATCCCACTTGTTTTATTTATCATAAAAATAAAGTATTTAGGAACAAAAAAACTTGCAATATATTCTTATTCTTATTTTATTTTTACTTTTAAATTTCAATAAATTTTTACTTAATATTAGACAGAATTACGGGTTTTATAAAAAACTTAATATAATATAATTTTAATTCAATATTAAAAATTATTAAATTTCAAAAAATTAAAATTTTTATCCTACTACTACTATCCTTTCAAGTTTTATACAGATGTATTCCATTTTGTAATTATTAGTACCGTTTGTACAGAATTTAAGAATACTATGTATTCATATATGGTATTTATAGAATTAATTTTTATATTTTAACTAGTCTATTTTTCTCTTTTTTCTTAATCAACTAAGAATCGTTCAGTGTAAGTGACTAACTTATTAACTGTATGACTATATTAGACTATTGTACAAGCTTATATTTAGTCTTTATTATAATTATATTTATATTATTGAATATTATAGAACAAAATAGCTAAATGTTATAGTTCATCAATAATTAATAACCATGTTTTACCAAATACGTACAATGGAATGGATGAAAAATCAATTTAATTCTTATTATAAATATATATATTATATAAATTGATTCTTCATCCATTCCATTGTGCATATTTACTAAAACATGGTTATTAATTATCTATGAACCATACTATAACATACAGTTATTTGGTTTTCTAACAAATAGGAGTAATAATCTTAAGTAAATTTTAATACATGTGATTATTCAATTTTTAAATCTTTTAACTAACGCATAGCTGTACAATATTTAAAATATTTAAAAATATTTAAAAATATTTAAAATTCATTCAAATATTACTGTATATAGTTATATGTTAGTTAAAAGATTTAAACATTCTATATTCAAGTCTGATGAATGCGAAAAAGCATCCTGATAATTGTTGTCAACAGATAAAAAATAAGTTTCTAATAATTTACATCTATAAGGAAATGATAATTTATATAATATAATACAACATGAAAGACGACTTGTTTAATAATTCCGAATGAATAATTTTCATTTCTAGCAGGTTATTTTAAAATAATATTCAAAACCATTTTAATAGAAACATTTCTATAATATATATATAAATATTCATTTGATTATATGTTCAAAAATTTGTATTATAATACTAATAAGTAGGATATTGTTGGTACATTTACATATAATGATGCTCCCTGTAATAATTTTCTCTCATATTTGCAACCTAGAGATGTCGAAAATGAAATCATGGAATAATGACTATTACTTGTAATTATATAATAGTAGGTAAACGAATACGAATCATAATCAAGTGCTCAATGTAAATCATGTATAAAAATAAAACGATACCAGCTGTTTAATTAATTCAAGGATGTGTAAAAGTGGCACCGAGAAAGAGATGACAAAGGGCAAATAAAAAAGTATGTGAGTACGCAACTATGCCCTGTGGCAAGTACACGAGGGCATGGATCAAGAGGGCACAAAAGCACTAATATCATACGAAGTAGAGGACTTAACTATTGCGGTGGAAGGTCTCTGTAAAAGTTAGTATGTGTGTGTGCGCGCGCGCGTGTGTGTGTCCGCATAAAATACCAATTGTGTTTCTCTTACATCTGCGGCAAAATGCAAGTAATGACCAAAAAGTAAATAAAAAACCCTAATTATTCATTTTTGTTTAACGTATTATTTTGACAGAGAAAGAAATGTATTTTGAAAATATAAAGTCATTCCCTGTTTTGTGTTGCTATTGAACTGAGTTTGAGAGAAAATTTATGGTGACGAATGTTTTATAATAGTTTAAAATAAATTGGCAATAAGTTTTAAAAAGAGATTGACTATCAAATAGAGAGCGAGTAAACATGATAAATTTTATTCACAATTTATATAATTATTTGTATCAGCAAACACGATAAATTTTTAACATTACTCAAATTGAATGAAGCAATTAAAACTTCATAATGTATGCATCATAACAACGAATAATTCATACGACTTTCGAAGTTTTAAAGGAGCCATTATTACTTATTTATTATTCATGATACTATGACTTAATTTTATTGTAAATACAATTTTATTCTCGTTTAAAAATTCAACTGATTTTACCAAATTAATATATGGGAGTCATTTATATCAACTAAAAAATACAATATATGCATGTAAGGAGAAAATATTACATAAGGTATTTAGGAGTAATTATTAACTTTTTATTCATTTATACATAAATATAGCAAGCTATATTCAAATTGGGTTTGAAGATAAAACGAATTTTTTTTTTTTTAAATATTTTTAGAAATAAAAAAGATAAAGATTTAAATATCAATATGCTACTCTATGCGTTGTTTTAAATATTTAATGCCGTAAAACATAAATAATGAAATCAATAACGTGAGATTGACAAAAAGAAATTCTATTTTAAAAAGTATATTTTATTTTTCATTGTAAATTATTCATAGTCTATATATTTATTCTTTTATTTCTGTATATTTAATTATGTACCATCTTGAAAAATCTCATTCAAAATTATGAAAATAATAGACATATCTTTCCTTTGTGGATGGTCTACCATAACACAAAAACATTTGATATTGACAGATTTTCCTACGAATTATAGAATGAGAAATATCGGTAAGTAATCAAACTCGATATCAAAACAAATTGTATTATTCAATACACAGGGCAATTTATTTTCTTGAATCAATAGGAATTTAATATGTGCATATCTAAACGATGTAAATAGATGTAATTGACATATTAAGGGAAACGGGCAACAATATATTCGAGGAATTGAAACTCAAAATGGAAAGAATAATCGTTTACAATATCTATGTTTATTTCTCAAATTTCTACGTTGGGAAGTGCGAACGAGGTATGTTGTCAATAAGATTTTTTTTTTCGTTATAACACTAAGGATTTTTTTATAGAAATGATGTAGACCAAAATAAGTTTTAAAATTTAAAATAATATTTTTATATATATTACGACGATTCGTCTAGATAGCTTGACAAATTAAAACAAGTGACTTGAAATACGTATCATTGAGAAAAGGCATTATTTGTAGTGATAAAAAAAAAATGTCGCTAATTTCTGAGACTTGGTATGATTTATACAAAGACGTGAATTACATTAAATGAAAAAACAAAATTATTTTTTTATGCTTTGTAACGAGAATTGGTGGTACTCGTTTTATAGACTGTGAGTTTCTCCGTGTCTTGCTATCTTATGAAGTATCATTATTTTAATGAGATTTTTCTTTTGCGTTTCCCACGGTATTTCAATTTCTTATATCTTCTCGTGAGGTTGTGAAACTATCAACTGATGCATCTTGCTAGAGAATCATTTAAGCAAAGAAAACAGATATAGGGAAGGAATTAAGATACATCAAAGTTGTAATATACGTGCAAGCAAGGATGTTGCCTCTAACATACAATTAGTAAAACTAAATTTTAAGAAAATATTTTTTGTATTTTATTAGCCACACGCGTGCATTACACAATATTCATACCCCCAACATCTAAGGGAGCCTATATCCTTTCAATAAATTTGTTAAAATGTCTGTTATAAAAGTGATTTATACTTCAAGTAATGTTGAAAACCCCATAATCCAATAAAATAAAAAATAAAATAAAGTTTATTTTCGAAAAAATTTCATTATACTTTAGGAATAAGGAGGGAAATGTAAGGTATAAAGTTAGATAGCAAATTATGAAAATTACTTTAATGATAAATCGCATCGCAAGCAATCTTAAAATTCATAAGCTAGTCGTTGCATTAAGACCTCGGATTATCGGCGAAATCCGCCAGCCGCTCGCCCGGAAATCCTTCGTCATGCCGAAAGCTGTTATCCTGGGTTTTTCCGGTTTGCATTCTAATCAACATGCGGTTTATCCATTACAATGTAAGTCGATAAACATGGCGACGCATCGGTGTCGATCTCGTATACATTCGTGTCAATCATTCTCCGAATCTGCACTTGAACATTCAATTACATATTCATTATTTCTTTCTTTTGCTTCTAAACCACCCAAAGACACACAATACCAAATAGATTTAATTAAATCATGAAGACTAACTAAACAGATATTAAAGAATTTAACTTTTATAGAAAAATATTTTTTATGAAATAATTCAAAATTAAAATAGCAATGGATAATAATTTACAATCAAAATTGTTATTTTCGATTAAATAAGATTTTCGTTATTAAAATACAATAATTTGATTAAAAAATAAAGCATCTCATTATTAATTTATATAATTACAATTTTAAATTTAATAATTTAAAATTTGAGTACTGCTTGCAACCTTTCTTTACGTACTTTTTGATTAAATTTATCACAAAACAATAAAATTATACAATTTAATTTTTAAAGTTGTAAAAAATAGAAATAAGAAAATGTATATTATATATATATATATATATATAAAATCTCGAAAAATTAATCTTAAAATTTATTACTACGAATAAAAAATTCTACAATCTCAATATATCATTATTATATCTTTTCAGTTATAAAATATCTTGTTTATCAATATTGTAATGAAATTAAATGGTAGTGCAAAAGCGTAAACAATAAATAGCTCTTGCAATAAATAGCAATAATTATTAAAATAAATAAAATAATTAATTTTTAAATATGACATTTAGTCAGTATTATAATAATGACGAGGAAGCCTTTTTAAAACCAATATACAGAATAACTGCAACTATAAAATAATTTTTGTTTCTCATAAAGTCCCTTTTCATTTTCGCGAGCAAATATGAAATGCAATATATTTTATTGCCACGCGGTACTCAATTATAATCGAAGTGATCAATATTATATCGTCTAATATTTACAACTTTAATAATTTGTCATAAAAAAAAAAAATTATAAAAAAGTTTTTTCTAAAATTTTTTTATTTATTTTATAAAGCTAATGTTTATTTATTCAAGAAAGAATGGATGGTCAGATCAGATCAATCCTTTATTTTTTCATTTTTATATTAAATATTTCTATGAATCACAATCGAGCACTAGTAGTTACTTTTTTACAAATAAAAGAAAGTAAGGGGAAGGGAGCAGATTCAAAATTAATTAAATCAAATATATTTATTATATAATTATGCATGGCAATTTTTTATTGAAATAAATTAAAACTAAAAAGAATGGGTATCATCGAACTCGGTTACTCTTTGACGTACAAAAATATACTGTTCGCTGTGTCGAAATTGATTCGACTAGATGAGAAACCCATCCCCCTTATCGACCTTATATTTTTATATCGTAAGACAGTCCAGGTTTTTATTTAGATTTTGCTCGCTATTTCTAGTAAAATTTATACATACCTAGACCGCATATTTGACTTAATCGCGAAAATATCTCCGTAAAAATTTAAATAATTTAAGAAGTAATAATTCATGTGGATAATAATTTATATTGTATGAGAAACACGGAAGAGAGATAGAAAAGAGAGAAAATTTGATACAGAAATCCCGCAAAGAAAATAAGGGGTGTGAGATGTTTGATATTAATATTTTATCGTTTAGATCATTCGAAATTTAATCCCAATCGCGTATCAAAATCAACGGCTGATGTTTACGCAAACCGGAGGGGCGAAAACAAAGGAAGCTCCGCGGTTGCACTATTTCTCGTTTAATAATTTTCCTATTTTGTTACTTGGATCTCTCATTTCAAAATCACATTTTAAATTAATATTGTTTTGTTCCCAACAGATATTTTAAAAAAAAAACATTGGATTAAAATTTATTTTTACATTGTATACCTAATATATGCGTACATTAATAAGAATACACATCGTAAAATGTGTAAGTAATTTCACAATAATTAAATGATTTAGTTATATTTTTCTTCTGACTTAAATTGGTGTCAAATCAAAAACCCTTCTAAAATTATATTTGTCAACGGATAATTTTACTAGTTATTGTAAGCGTCAATTTTTTTCCGGGAATGACTTTAGCTAATAATAAATAATTCAAATGTAACATTTCAGTTACCTAATTTTAAAACTAGATGAAGACTGACTTCTTCCAAACTCCGAAATAGAAATCTCGGCCCTATAAGAAATCCTTTGCTGGACATATTGACAGGTCTTTTTTTCTCACATATTATATTAAATTTTATCCTATAATATGATATCTGTAGTCTTTAAAGTTATTTTATGTATTTTATCATGTATTTTAAAATTTTTCATCAATAAATTTTTATAATATCAATATCTACAGTTTTCTTATAATTTTATAAATACACACACCAACAGTATATGGTTATACTAAAAAATGAATGTGTAAAAAACGCCTCCGTTAAGAGTAATTAAACTTTTATATTAACACTTTAATCAAATGTAAAGTATTTTATATGATAAATGTTTCATTGATTTATTTTTACAATTTATAAATAATCAGTAGCATAGATGAATCAAAAGAAATCCAATATTGCCCTCATATTGAAGAACATATTTAGATCATACACGCGTGCTTCAAATCAGTTGCTTGATTTGCCTTTGCTTTGACTGCTCCTATTTTGAATATTAAAGTACCTATATACCCGTCACAAAGGTAGAATAATCAAAGAGAAAAGAATGAATATAGATAGATAGATGAAAAATCTGTGAAAAATTAGGAGAAAAAATGGAGAATTGATTCTGATTTCCATTCACTGTAAGTTCCGAAAAACAAGTGGTACTTTTGATCGGCTATGTAGCAAAGAAACTACTGGTATAGAAAACACGGTTAAACTACTTTTCTTTTTCACTATAACCGTAGTATCCATGTCGTCTATCTTATCCTTAAATTGCTCTCGCTTCACGAATTCACAGATATTGAAGCAGGAATACTTACAATCTTTCACGAGTATTTTATGCTGCTATGCATTTTCTCCTTATGAAACATTTTATTTTTTATCTTAAACAAGTCGGTGACATAATACAATAGTGTTTTATGAAATGTAGAAAAAAAAATCATTACATTGATGCTATTTATATAACTATATTTTTGTATTTTTTGGGAATGCTTGATTAAAAAAATGAAATAAACTAATTACAAAATTGATCTGACGAAATTGTATATGAACAATCACGTAATAAATGATTTTGAATTTTAACAAAGAAAGGGATTTTCATAAATAGAATAGTAATTGAATTATCATTCTTATCTTTTAAGTCTAGATTAGAAATATTGTACCATAATAAATTTTATTACACTGGGTTAAATATAAATTTTCTTATTTAATTAGGGTTATTTATGTATAACATTACAGAGTAAAACTCATGGAAGAAGAAAAATAAGATACACATTTAAAAATAGTTTAGAAATAAGACAATGAAGTGTAACGTCGTCCCGATGTTTTAAACTGTACTTCCTAGTCTAATTCCAAGACTTTTGCGCGATTAGTTAATTAAGTTCGAAATCCCGAATTGTAACCGGAAATAAATAATATAATAAGAACTCTGTTTCATCATAAGTCTAAATTAACGATGGTGAAAAGGTCAAGTGCAGCAATAGTACGAATTATAATTTATAAACAAATTAGGAAATCAGTATTCATTTACACTATAATATAACACAAAAGACTACAAAATTGGACAATCATAAACATAATAAAATGATTGGCTCAAGACACCTATGAATCGAAGTTAATAATTGAAAAGTAATATATAAAATATAATATATGATATATAAAAGGGATAAAATTGCTAATGATATAAAAGACAGAGAAAATATGTAGAAGGCGCTTTTTACTGCTGGACTAGTATATTTTAACCTCAAGTTTTAAGGACTCTCCAATCCTGTGTATCTGGAGTGGTGACAGACAGCTGCCTTCAAGAAACTGCCCACCTAGTTCTTTCGGAGCAAAAATCGTTAAGCTACAATCACTGCGAATAACTATCACGCAAGTAATATTAAGAAAATATCCATTTAAACATTGTAATATTTTGTACCGACTCTATTTTATCATATTATTCTTAGTGAAAATACGAACAATAGTATATTGAATTTGTAAACTACAAATATCTTAATTATTCATTTATCAATTAATTACATTGTGAAACATAACAGAAGTAATTTTGTTAAATATGGTATAATAATTTCAATCAAATCAAATGAATAAACAAATAACGTAAAGTTAAAGTAAATACGAGAATGTAAATGAAATGCAATTGATTTTTATTGATTTTTGTCAATATCAGTAATAAAAAAAAATACTCAAGAGGTAATTGTGTAACTAGATACTATTATTGAAATAAACTAGAATAATTTCTTTTAAGGGCCATTTAAAAATGCAACGTATCTACATATTTGATTGTTTTTAAATATATAGTTTTGTTGTATGTAGAAATGCATTCGTACACGTGGTATACGTTACGAAATTCTCATTGAGATGAGAAAGAGTGTCAATTTAAGAAGCATGCTCGAAGAATTTTCCAACAACAATTCCCCGCTCCCCTCTTTCTCTACCCCTGTTTTTTCTATTTCTTTATTTTAGCCAACCTCTTTTTACAATTTTATCCCACTTTCTGATTGTTCCTTTTATTGCTGTATTTTCCTCTTTCCTCGCTTTCTCTCTCTTTTTGTCTGTGGATCTTTTTAGTTTTTCTCTCTTTTAATGAGAAAGGATAGTGGTTTAAACGCCAACCACGTAGCTCGGATGAGATGGGGTATGTGAAGTGGGAAAGAGAAGGAAGCTATTCGAAACAAGCAGGATCGAGATAAACAGAGAGAGAAATACCGGACACAGTGGTCAGCAGAATCAGAATGCTTAGAACCCCGTATAACGGCCACTCGAGTAGTACCAACTCCAACTATCGGCTCTCGTCTACTCCCCATCTCAATGCTGTCCCTTTCCTAGCACCTATTTTCTCCTAGGCCACATTGACGGTGTCTAGCTCTCCTGGTCTCGTAGTCGTCGTCCTCACCGACGTATTCGTTCTCGCCTACGGAGCAGGAAATGCCCGCGTATTAGTTGGCGAAACTGTCGGCAGGAATTTCTGCGGAATTCGCTGCTGCTCACACTTTACTCTGCCCAGGGCACAAGTACGGAATAACATGGCGGTTGCACTTGTCGTCGTTGATGTCACTGCCTCCAACACATTGTCACTTTTCATACAACTTAGTTTTTACAGAGGTAAAAGCTTTTTAAAATCGAGACTCGAACGGAAATTTTTAATAGTCAGCCTCTGCATTCTCCAATCATGTACTTGACCGTTATTTCAATATTTAGGAATTCAAAGTATGCAGAACAATTATATTTTAAAAATAGAATGATCTTCAATTTGTAATTGAAAATAGTCTGGAATCGTGTATCAAAAAACTTTCAATATTGATTTTGTCATAATTATAATCTTTACTATTTAGATTAATCAATTCATTAGAAAATATTTTTTTTAATTAACTATTATAAAGAAAAATTAATGCTTACCAAATTCTGCAAATGTATTCAGTTTTGGACACTAGATAACTATAAAACGAGTTTCATCAGATAGTTATATTTTAAAAAGTTGCGTACTTGAAAAAACAGATGAAATGCCTTAAGAATTTATAAGTTACTTTTTATTGCTTGAAAATTTAACGTACAACTTTAAAACATTTTTGCATGACAATTATAAAACAAGAAAGTTGTATTATATCATAATTAATTTTAGTATCATAAATTTTATCATTGCAATAATATTTTAAATACTAATTTATTATGACATTAAATTGAAGCATCGTCGACAAATTCTGATACTCAGATTTTGCCGACAATGCTCAGTTTTTTCACAACATTTCTTTATTGAAAAAAAACTTCTATGTAGTCAATAGATCATATCTCAATCATTTTGTTTAAATAAAACCTTTCTCAGTATAAAGAAAACTGAAGATCATAATATAATTTTATTCTATTTTAGATAAATAATAATGTCTGGAATTTATATATTGATCTATTTTTAGATTTATTGAAATTTAAATAAATACGATAAATCATTTTAATTTTTTATTATTACAGTTCAATAAATAAATGAAAATATTATTTTAAAATGACAAAGATAAATGTGGCATTTAAATATTCATACATTTAATTATTCAAGTTAGAAAGTTTAATAATAAGTATTTAGTAATATTTTAATTGAATTGTTTATTAACTGCAGTGTTATAATTATTTCAATTTTGAAGACAAAATATTGTATATTGTTGCTTAAAAAATAAGTCAAAGATTCTATTAAAATATGAAAAATATATTTGAATATCAAATTTGCTACATAAATAAAAATTGTTTGTCATAATTCATAAATTATTATTTTTATATTTTTCTGCTAGCAATATAACTATTGCATTAGTACCGATATATTCAATAACAAGGAGATGGCATTTCTAAAGGAAGAGGTTTACAAAGCAGCGTCATTCCATTATTGTAGCCGTTATAACGTGCAGTTAGTACGATATGAGATAAAAAGATAAGGTTAATTCGTTTAAAAAGGACATGAGTTAGGACAAGAGCACGATAGGGTGAAATAAATCGTAGGTGAAACGGAAGTGAATTAGGACGATGGGATGTCATATTAAGCGCGTAAGCCAAGTTTTATCGGCTCGGCCCCGTTTCAACCCCGTTTTACCCCCGTTTCACCCCCGTTTCACCCTCGTAAAGCGTTAGAACGACAATGCCAACGCGTAATTCGCGCGCGTCCCTGCAAGACGATCCAAAGGGTGCTAAATGAAAACTCGGTAGATCCGACGAGGCCACTTGCCTTATTCTTCCCTTTACTACCCCTTCCACTACAACCCTCCACCCCTCGTTAGGATTTAATTCCTTTCTTCTCTCTTTCACACCTTCTTCCTCCAATTGTTCTTTTCAAAAATGAGCTGGACTTCATAATTTAAAATTAATATTTCTAATTCTTACTGATCTAGAGACTATTCTTAAATATTATTATTCGATTTTAATCGCAATATAGTCTGGTGTAAACTAACATTTACAGTAATCTAGATTCGATATCGCAATCAAATATTGTCGTATAATTTTATGCGGAATTGTGTCGTGAACTTACTGAAATATTCAAAACAAGATCTCTGCTCTGTGCAAAGTCTTTTGTTCCTTCGAGGAAAAATCAAACTACAGAGGTAAAAAGCAAAGTTAAAAACGAATACTAAAAGATAATTCGATAACTTCTTCCACCGGAATCCTTATAAAATTGTTCTGTATCTATGTTGTACTTTGTTATAATGTCATACTTTGTTACACATATTCCGATATATCTTGAATTCGAAGTAATATTTCAGCTAAATGCAATAAAGGAACGAACACTGTAAAAATATTTCGGTTTTTAAATATGCTGCACATAAAAAATGAGGAAGAATAAATAAAAGAAGATCAGAAATAGGAGGGATAAATCTCCTTTTTTCCGAAGCAAAAATGAAAAAATTCACCGCACAAGAGCTTTACGAGAGCCGCTTTTGTCACGCATAAGCGAGCTGACGCCTTTGAAAAACACTTTATCGAACTTCACTTTGCATATTTTTGGAGTCTTGCAAGCACGCACGTCTTCCTACTTTTCTCAGACATTTTCTCTTGTTTGAACTCATCTTTAGTTTACGCCAAATATTATGCTCAATTTTTAAAAATAAATTACACATCCCGGAATTTTAAATTGACCAATTTTTAAATTATAAACCTAATCAATATTATCATATAAAATTCATTATATTTCCATATTCCTTATTTGACATTAAATACTTATTGATCCTTAATATTTATTGATACTTTATATATATTGATATAACTATTATTAAAAATCCTGACAACTAACAAAAACATTTAGTTAATATTAAAAAAATGTACCTTCATATTTAGCTAACTGCAAACCTCTATGTTACAATAAAATATATTTATTCATATGTAACTTAATATATATCAACTTTACTTTTCGACATTCATTCGATTAATCTACATTTCTATATATAATGTCAATATTAATATTTTATTAGTTACGATCAGAGGAGTTGCATAAAATTAACATCACCAGTTTCTGTTGCTTGAAAATATGATTGCATACTATTTTTCAATATATTTTTTATTAGAAATGTATTATTTTAACTGTATTTCTTGAAGCTAAAAGAATTTTTATAATCCTATTCTAAAAAATTATTCATCAAATAAAAGAATCTCTTGTAAATATTATTTAAACAGAAATTTAATCAATATTTTATTAATTTATATTACAACTAAGTTTTTTTATTTAACTTTCACGATTGTTATAATCAAATATAATTGTGCACTGAAACTAAATTTCGATATTCATTGTTGAATAATAATATTATACTTATGTATGCATAAAATTAATCAAAATATTTAAACTATTTATCACTTTAAAGTTTTTAAGCAATTTATCTCTTGACTGTAAATGAGAATCAATATTTGAATAGCTTTGAAAACTTTTTAAATTATCATTGAAAATAGTTCCCTTGAAAATGGTACACGTTATCGTTAAAACAATAAAACAGCTAAGATTTAGTTAACATAAGTTATTAATTCGTTGAATTCTTCAGAATTCAGCTTTTGCAAAAACATAAAAATATACAATAAATACCATTAAAATATCAACTAAAAATTAAACAACAGTGTAGAAGATCTTTTGACGAAGGTTCAACAATCACTCAGTGTTTGCTTATAAATTGCATATAAATTCGATTAGTCAAAAGTCTCGATCGGGTTACAGCGGCGTCGAGCTTGCGACTCTCTCTCTCTCTTTTAGCCCATCTCTCTCTGTCTCTCCGACATCAGTTTCAATCTTCATGTAAAGCTCAGGATTCGTATGCATAAATTTTTGCGCTCGTGGAGGAGGTTTTTCCTCGCACAGGAGCGCATCGGCAATTGGGAATCCACCCTGGAGTATGTGCGACGCGTACCCATCGACTGGTGTGGCATCCTCGACGCGTACTTTCTCCTCAATTTCGCGTGTTTCCAGAGTGCCTAACCTCCATACTATAAGCACCAGCTATGAATTCGTACGTCGAGGGCGTATTATACAGTGTAGGCACGTAAGGCGCCCCGCTCCCTCTTGGCCTGAACCTCCAACCCCCGATGGTATCGCGGCGGGGGCGCAACAGACTCGAACAACTTTGAATCGCACCCCTCCCCCCGCGAATTCGACTACGTACATAGAAAAGAGAAGCGTGCCTCGTCTTTCGCGTCAAGGGTGGAAGATTGGCTGCAAGAGTTGGGGGTTAGCCGGGGGATTTATCGCCCACCTTAACAAGTAGCAAGTCATTTCCATCTCCGACAGTCATCGATTGTCTTTCCACATTACAAGATCCAAGCGCCGAATGCATTTGACCGCCCACCGCAAATCTGACAAATCTCTTGCTTTGATACAGGCGTACAAATATTTATATTAACTTACATTGTAATTAAAAATCGAGATTTTTGTATATTATTTTATATATAATAAGTTGCAAAAAGTTTGCATTTAAAATGGAAAAGTTTCCGAATTTGATATCAGAATTAATTACAATCTTAAACAAGTTAATTAAAATCATAAGACTATACATAAACCGCCAGTCTTTTAGAATATATAAAAGTAAATACGCAAAGAGTTTCGTGAAAACACACCATAGAAAACTTTGATTAATTTCCAACCACCGACGAATTCTTGATACTGTAATTAGTTTCTGTTACTTTTTCATTTTATAAAATTTATAATTTTCTTTTTATAAATTATGTGTATTTTGAGAAATGTAAATTGGTACGGTTTTTTTTTAACAAAATGAAGAAATACTAATTTGAGTGTAATAAAATTTAACAATATTAATGGTTATGGAAGAATATAGAGTATTTAAATAATTATTTTAAATTTATTGTAATAATTTTTATTTAATAATTATTATTAAAAGAAAATATACAAAAATCTTTGAAGATGAAACTGTATTAGTGAAAATATAAATTTTTCTTTAAATTTTTTTATTTTTTATACGCAAATGTAGATTTCATACTGGAGATTGTTTTATTTTAAATTACACTTAAATATTATATTTCCTTAGCTTAATGAACTCAGAAGTGTGCACAGAATGCATACTTGTATTTTTACGTAGCATATATCTCGAATGTTCTTAAGCAAATGTTTAATGAAGGAATTATAAACACTTTGAACACACAGTTGGCTAATTAAAATTTTATTAAGCACAATTATTCATAAAAATCTATTATTAAGTAATATTTAAAATATCCAAATGCTTATTTTGTCCAGCTCTTTTTTATTTTTCCTCAAGAATAACTGTATATGATACTATTTTAATGAATTTAAGTTATTCATGTTTCAAATTTCTACTACAGGGATTTTGTTGATCGAGCGTCCATCATTTAACTGATAACAATGAATTCTGAATAAAATAATAAAACAATAACATAAATAACTATACTTGCTTGTTCATTTTTTTTATTATACAATTCTTTAGTCTTTTCAACTTTTCTCCTTATCAGAGATATTTTTCTTAATATAACTGTAATATTTTATTGACTAGTTTCATATTATCCTTTTGAATTTTATATTAATTTCAATTAAGATTATCATTAAAAATATCATATGTATGCATTTGAAAAAAGTGTAAATTATGTATGCTAATATTACGTTTTTCTGATGATGGATAATTATAGATTTTATAATATTATGATTGAATAATTTGTATAATCTAATTTCAAAATCCGAAGTCAATTATTGGAAATAATAAATTATAAAATATATATCATAATTAAATTATAGAATACTAATTATTTTCTTCAAATGGGTTTTAAATTGGCTGTCTATTTGTGCGGTTCACCTTATATTTTCACCTCCCGACTCAAAAGTCTTTCAATATCCTCTTACGCTTGATTCTGTGCTTACAAGTTATTCGACGATACTTTGCCAAATACTTTTTTTAAATTATCGTTAAATTATTTTTAGATTAAAGTAGAAATTAAAAAAAAAAATTTTTATAATATTTATTTATAACATTGTTCGGGAGGTCTATACAACTTATTCATTAGAAATACATTTAGAGTATATAAAAGCAAAATGATAATTTTTTAATTATTCTAAAACATAGACTCTGAATAATGAACAACCAATTGGTACACATATATTTTTTTTTTATTAAAATTCTAGAAGTTTAGTATTTTTATAACAAGTAATTCTTTTTAACTATATCAGCTGTACAAAGTGGCTATGTTATACTGTATTATTGTTGAAATGCATCAGTCATAAAAAATATAGAGGTTTGTTAAGTCTAACGAATATATTTTTTACATTTTTATTCTATTAATATCTAAATATTAATATATAAATAGAGCAAAATCAACTCAATCTGAATCTACTATACCTATCACTTTACTCTCATCGAAATCAAGTACCTTGACTGATCTTTAAGATATCAATAGGATCAAATTATTTTCTCGTTCATTCTGACCTAGGAACATTTACAAGCAAAGAATATTTACCGAAACTGTAACAGTTGTCACATATTAATTATACAAGAAAAACACAAGCCTCTGTATCGAGCAATATTGCATTTTAAATGAATATTTATATTAAATAATTTGATCTAAATCGAAATGATATACAGAAATTAAACTCTGTATAATGTTAAGAAATAAAAAAATTATTGACATTAAATATAAATTTTCAATACTGTTTATGAAAAAAAAATCTCCATATATTCATACAGATAAAAAATGGTAAATAATATTTAAATTCAATTACTATAATTCTTTTTTTATTTTAATACACTTCATTAAACGGAATTCACATATGCTTCACATTCGTGTCAAAATTTTGATTGAGATGCTTCTAATCTTAATAATTTTGAATTTACCTTTATGATACATTTTTCAATAAATTAATATATATATTTAGCAAAATTTTTTAATTAAATATTTTTATTGAAATATTAATCATACAATAATATATATATTAATACTAAATTTCAAAAATAAAAATAAGTATTTCAAGCATATAATATAATTATAATTTGTATTTAGTATATTTATAGTTAATGTTAAAAAATATAACTACATATTAATTAAATTCTACTAAAATTTATATATTGATGAAGTAATTGAGTTTTTACATACATCTTCTATCATAAAAGTAGTAAAAAATATTGATAAAAGTTGATTTTTATTATAAATAATTTTAAGCAATAATATTAAGAGTATTACTAGTTTAACAATGAAAATACGTAAAAATTTTCAAGATTAAACGAACTGTTTATTTAATTTAGATAATCAATTAAAAAGTTGACTCCATGCCATCATTGAAATATTTATTTAAAGGTTTGAAAAATTGTATCATAAAACTTAATGAATATAAAATTTATACTAATTTTGACGCCAACTAAATATAAGCATGGAAACACGTGGAAATTTGTTAGCGTCAAGCGTAAAATTTGAGAATCGTATTTGCGGGTAAAATACAAAGAGGAGAAAAACATTGAAAAACAGAGGGAGAGCGCGAGTGTGATTGTGTGTGTGTGTGTGTGAGAGAGAGAGAGAGAGAGAGAGAGAGAGAAGGAGAGAAGAAGGAGCAAGACAATGAACAGGAAACAATTCCGTACCTGTATGCGGAGTTTCAGTAAGATAATTCAGCAGAAGAAGGGGCTGTTGTGGAATCGCACACTGAATGTTGAATGAAATAGAGAAACTTGCAGCCTCGGAACTACTCATACTAGTAGAATATCAAAATACCCAAATAGACCGAAACGCATTCCCTCGATCTTTTACCTTTTGTATTATTTTCTATCACTCTCTTTATATTTATTTATGTCTCTCTTTGCTTCATAAGATCTAATATGTTAACGCACTCAATTCGCGCAGATGTCCGTGTTACTTTCTGGAAAATTGTGTGGGCACTAGCTATTTTCCACTGCCATAAACTTGTGTTTTATTATTGATAGTGGATTGGAAGGATGTTTTACCTTCTTTTCTCATTTTTATATGAAATATATGCTTTCTCTTTCTTTTTTCTTAATATACTTTTTCCAAAGCAATTGCTGCAACACCAAAATAATAAGTTGTCATTATAAAGTTCCATTCAGCTTTACGATATAATTTTGATATTAAGAAACGAAATATGCTTTAGAGTAAAGAAAATTGCTGGATAAGTTTAAATATTACTTCTCCATTGTTATTCATATGCATACATGTGTGCATATATATATATATATATATATATATTGTATACATTGACATTTATAACTATCAAAATGTAAGTGGTTCTGAAGATATACATTATCATCCTCGTTCGCTTGAATATATTTAGAAATTTTACTATTCATAAGTTTAATTAATATAAAACACAAAATTCCATTCATGGTCTAATTAATAATTATCAAATTATTGGTGTCAAATTAATTTAACATATGAATCAAAATCTTTCTTTTTAATACATATTTTTTTAACAACTCACTATTTTTATAAATTTTTATTAAATTGCAAATCGTATTTCTCGAATTAATAGTTATGCTTCGCAACAAGCCTGCTTTTATCACCATTAATTTTAATACAAAAAATGGATTATGAAATGAATCAAAATAAGATTAACAATAACTATTTGATTTTGATGATTGTACTTTAATTTATGATAATGAATTGGAGATATTAAAAATTTTTAGAATTTTTTACCATTTACAATTGATGATACTAGGGATGAAAGCAAATGAATTACTTTTTTTTCCTCGTCTTTTATTAGTGGCTAATTTTAATCAATTTAATTATAAAAATTGTTTTTAATTTCTTTATCTTTCCACAAAACATTAATTTCCATATTGTAATGAGATCTTAGTTTAAACTTACATATGCATAAACATTTTTTATTGAAATATTTGTAACTAAGAAATTTCCTATAAACTTAATAAATAAATAAACTTAAATAAATTAAATCAACTTTGTCTTCACTGCTAATAAAAACTAATACTTAAGTTTTAACAGTACACAAAGGCACATATACCCAGGAACAATAATAATAATTTATATTAATGTTATTTACATATAAATACAATTAAAAATACTGTAAACAATAAAACTAATTGGAAAAATTTAATTTCTCATTATGAAAATATCTTAACTCTTATTTTAAATAGATATATAATTTATTTTAATAATAAATAAAGAAAATATGTTTTAATATACGTATTATTTAAGAAATTTTTCACTCTGGTATTATATTTCTTATAAATAATACATTTAAATTTATAAATGCAATGGATAATTTATACATTTTTATTATATTGTTCTTTTGTTTTGTATGCTTTTAAAACTTTTTTGTATATATTTTTTAACAAATAAAAGTCATTATTAGAAAATATTTCGCAGAAACATTATTGATTAAAAATTAAATTTACATATAACATATTATATTATAATACAATTTTATAAATTTCTTTATATTATTTTTAATGTATATGTGATTTTATTGCATATTGCCATAATTACACTCATGCGCTAGTCTTTCGCCTAAAAATCAACCAACATGGAAAGAATTTTGTACAACAGTATTTAATATATAATATCTTCAATAAATTTATAAATGGATTATGAAATGAATTAAAAAAGTTAAAAAAGAAACAGTTAGCCCATAAAACATATATTAATTAGTCATTAAGCGTAAGAGACTTTGATACTTAAATATAATTTTCTCACACCTGTAGTCCCATTTACACTGAAAGTCAATGAAAAGATAGTGAGGGAATGGGGTGAACGAGGGAAGACGTAAGAGAGATGGAGATGCAGGTAAAGAGATTGTGAAACAGAGATGGAGTACTGGTAGTAAAATGCTTTATTGGTCATAGTCTTGAAATTGGCCCTACAGAGTTCCACTCTATCATAACCCAAGAAGGCGCTCCTCCAGTGGCTTCAATTCTTCCTAGTGAACCCTATTCTTTAATAGTGAAGTCATCAGGCATAAAAGGAATAAAAAGAACCTATTTTCGGCTATGAAATATTACTATTAATATGTTTAAACAAATAAATCTATTTTATAAACATTTATTTAAATGCATGTCATCATAAAAATATTTTATTTAAAATAAAATTTAACAAACTCAATTAATTTCGTAATTTTCATCCAATCTTGACATTACATTATTCAAACATTAAAAGGTCATTTTGGATTTTTTTACGATTAACATTTCAAGAATAAAAATCAGTTTTATTGAATATTTTTTTAAATGATATAAAAGATTATTTTTTTAATAATGTAAAACAATTAACAAGTCGTATTTCCTTCGATTTTACAGCATCAAAAGCTTATTTTCAATAACAACATTAACGTAAAATGAAAATAAAATATATGTTTATATTAAATTACAATATATATATATATATTAAACAAAAATAAAATATTAAAATAATATAAAAGCAGAATTTTATTTAAATTGATATTTATACTGTATAAAGTCAATAATGTTTTTTGAACAATTAATTTTATAAAAAATAAACAAACTTTTTTTATAAAAATAATTGTATTTATATTAGATAAAATTGAATGTTTTAATTAAAATAAAATATTTGAATAGTTTATATTGAAATTAAATTTGAACTTCAGATTTTTAATAAAAACGATTAAATTAGTTTAATTTCAATTTATATTGATTCATTGCCATGCAATTCTTTCACCATATACACAAATAAATTTTTTTTAATAATACCTTTAATTACAATTTCTTTCGTGTATATTTATAAAAAAAATAATTGAATTTACACCGTTTATACATGTATGCATTTATATTTCTACAAATATCTATATAATAATTATCAACAAAATTTACTTCTCCATCAATAACAAAATATGTGAACTTATTTTATATTTTAATACGATAAAAAAAAGCAAATGTATTCGATTTCATTTTTTAAAATTGAATATCTTGTTACGTGAATACAAATTTACTTGGTATTTATGAGTGTGTATAGTTTTATAATACAACATAAATATTAAGTATGTCTTTTTAAATGCCTTAAAAATTAACATCACAAATATCATAACTCATTTTTAATTTACGTGTTCCAATTTCTTCAGGTGGATGGTTTCCTTAAAATATCCACGAAAAGCTTGATATAAAAAAAATTTTTTTCAGTTCAAAAGTTAATAATATAATGCCATTTTATCTTCCTGATTCATTACTTATGATAACCTATAATATTTATAACTCCATTTTTATTATCTTAATATACTATTTCTTTTAATTCACTTACTCTATTTCGTACATATTATATTTTTATTTTAATTGAAATATTTATAAACGCCTATGAACATTAACATAAAATAAATACTAGCTCACCAAAAATTTTATCCTTATTGAATAAATCCTTAAATAATTTATTTTTACACTGTTAATGACGTCTCATTAATTTCATTGAATTTTAATACAGATTTGATACATATCATAATAAATATCAATTCAATAAAATATATTTAAAAGTAAAAGAAACATGAAATAATAGTTATAATGAGGAAGAAAATCAGAGTATTTTTGTAGTCGTTACGCATCTAATATCTACTAATAATAATTTGATAATTTTATTTTGTTTTAAATCTGATGAAATAAACAGAAATTTAAAAGCAAAATAAGTTACAGCTTCTTAAAGACTATATATAGATAATTCGAAATCAATACTTAAACTTTTGTACCTTATTTTTGAAAATATTTTATATTCTGTGTATAAATAACTGTTAATAATTGTTCATAGATGTAAAATAATCACTTATCTACGCTTAGTAAATATAGTAATACAAACAATGCGTCATAGTATTAATTATTAGTTATTTTCAATCTATTTAATCATACTCGTAAAAGTATAAAATCATAAGCATAATAGTATTTATATTAATTTGAGTATATTTATAATATCACTTAATGCATTATTAAAAATTGCTATTTCTAATATCTTACTTTTAATATATGAAAATTATGTAGCATAATGTAAAAGCTTTCTTTAATTAGACTAATGTATGGTAAAAACAAATATGACAATAATAACTGTTTTAAGAGAAATCTTATTGCATTAAGATTACAAAATAGAAGAACAATTAAAAATTATATAAAATTAGAATAAAGATATATTATTATTATTATTCATTTATATAAAATATTTATTTATGAAAAAAATGAAAAAAAATGATACTAAATAAAGTAAAAGTTGAAAAAATTCTGTTATAGTCTTTTAATGTTAAATTTTTATTAAACAATATTATATTACATAATTAGTACTTTTACATTCATTTTAAATAAATTTTTTAAACCACTTACATATTTTATGTATATAATAAATTTTTCTAACAATAAATAACTGAAAAAATATTTTTTTCTTTAATAATAATGGAAACAAATTTTAAATACATATTTAATTGCTTATGTTTCTGATTAAATTTTTTCATCGTGTATTATTATTTTTTAAATTTATTTGTAATGGCTACGTTTTTATATTGTATAAATCAAATTTCTATCTTTTATATAATTTTTAATATATTAAATGTATGAAATATGTAAATTTTATTTATATAATTATTTATTAGTTGATATTATTATTAAATTATTAAAAATGAATGGAAAAAATATTTGTTTAAAAAAAGAATAAAAATTTATTCATGAGAGAAGTTATTTAAAAATCTAACTGAATTAATCTATTAAATAGTATATTTTTATTATTGTAGTATAGAGTTTTTATTGTAATAAATAAAACCTTAAGAAATATAATTTCGAATGTTTAAAATTACATTCATAAGATTTAAAAAAAATTGAAATAAATAATATATTTAAATTTTTTAAAAAAATATGCTTTACAAATATTTAAATTCTAATGCTAAAATTACTCGTTAATTACAATCCCGCGTAGCTAAATTTTCAGGAAGCAATGTGTATTAAATAAATGGACAAAATCGTAGATTTATATATAAGTTTTTAAGCCTTTATTTTCGCTCGCCTTATTCACGGATATTATTTAGATCGAGTTTCGGATGGGGAAAACTCTTCTAATCCGCGCTTATCACCACGTAAAACCGTAAATTGTACATGCAAAAAAGTCCTGAAAATGTGGGCCAATCAGTTAAATCGACGACCAAGTGCTAACTTTTTCTTACTTCATCTCTGCTCTATTTATTTGAAAATAATTTTAAAAAAGGTTATATTATTTATCATTGATAACTTTTATTAACAATCGCTAAAATGAAAAATGGATTCACATAACTTATATTGATTATTTTACAATCAATTTTTTTTCGATATTAAATTGAAATATAATAAATAGGTGATGAAAAATGTACAAATATAACTAATATAATAAATGCAAGTGGCACTCAGAGTACATATACTAAGAAATAAAATTTTGATTTATTAAATAGGACAACAAAAATTTATTTATTGAGTTTTTTAATGTTCATTATTACATAATTATTTCAAGTAAAATTTAGAGAAAATATTTAAAGAATTATTGAAATCTGCATTTTTAATAATATTAACAAATAGTTCAAATTTATTTCCTAATTGAAAATAAAATTAACAAATAAAAACTTCTTTACCTTCAAAACTGTATAAATGATGTTTTCTCGAATGGGTTGTGTTAATATCAAACAAGCTGAATAAATAAAAATAGACACAAAAATTTTTATTCGCTTTTACTAATTATTCCGTTTAATTGCTTGAAATACAAACATATTATCAAGAAATATAAAATAGTTTTTGTGTTTATATTATCAATGACTAAAACATTGATTATTATTTTATTCAATAATACTAGAGAAATTTCTTTAAAAGACACTAAAAATTAATTTATAATAATAACCGTATTAGTGCCATAACTGCATCAGTGCGATTTCATATTTTTATATATTGCTACATATAAATATTCCGTTAAGCAAATAATATTAACGATGACTAATGGACTTCTAATCACTTAAAGTTATAAAATATTAAACAATAGGATATTTACATTCCATAAATATTTAAATATGTTGAATTTTCTAAATAAGTTTAATTTTTCATATTAATTATATTATAAGTACAATGTATATTTAATTGAATACGTCTCAAATTAGTAGTCATATTTTTTAGTAAATTACGTTGAACACTAACTGTTGGGGACGTAACTGGGCATTGGGCCCAGTAGGCGCACGTCCTGGATGCGGGGACGCCCGCGAGATGAAAAGCGCATTAAAAAGGGCCATTAAAACGCGCTGATTGTTGTTGTGCGCTTGGCCGTGCGTGCGCGCGCGCGCGCGTGTGTGTGTGTTAGTTCGAAGAGCGAAGTGGCTCACGTGGACGATGTGTGAGCGCGAAGACGTACTCGTGGACGTCTCCATCTTTCTCTCTCTTCCTCGCGAGCATGACTCGGCCGAGCCCTACAATCTCACTATCTCTCTCTCTCTCTCTCTCTCTCTCTCCCTCTCTCTCTCTCTCTCATTCGCGTTGCATGACATGTTACCTTTTCTCGCTCTTCCTATAAGTTCTGGAGACAAAGACGTACCGTCATTTTTACATTGCAATATTGTGTCAATTCATGAGGATATGCAGTTAGATTGTTCGGCTTTTTCTCCCGCCGGCAAGCCGGGAGTTTTTTATGCCTAGGGAAATGTTTAAGGTGTGAATTGTACGCGGACGTGGGGTCGGAAAATATGTTCGATCGGAAAGTTCGAGATGTCGTAAGGGTTGAAAATAATAAGACCAACCGCCCCTTTATTCGGGGAAATAATAGATGAAAATCGAGTCGCGAGGGGCGGGGCCAAGTTCGGCAGCCTAATTACGCGAGAAAAATTATTATGAAATCAGTTGCGCTGATACCGCGGTACTATGCGATGGTGCAATTGTGAAATATTGTGATCAGCTTGGTGAATAAAGTGATTGTTTGTTGCTTGTCGAAAACAAGTGCCTTTTCTTCAATTATCTTCCAAAATCAACCAATCTTCCATTCCAAAATTAACACTAATGAATATATTAATACATGAATATATTAATTAAATCCTTAATATTATTGCTATTATTTTAGTTACTTTACTGTTTATAAGTAAATGTAAATCGTACAGATGCAATATTGGAAAATAATATGCTACAATTAAAATATATAAAATGGTTAACATGTTAACACTGCCATTTTATTTTAAATTAAATTAACAGTTACTTATTAATAGTAGTTAAATAAAATAAATATATTTTTATCCAATTTTTATATCTTGGAATATTTTATGATTGTCAAAATTGAAGAAAAAATTGTTTAAAAAGTATTAATCAAATAATATTTATGATATTATTTTAAACTTTTAATTCTAGTTGTCAGGTATAAGTAAACTTATTATTTCAAGTTAATGTACTTATCCTGTATTCTAAAGAAAGTTTTCGTATGATTGTTTGATTTAATATATTGATTAAATAATTATAATTGCTACTAATGTTGTTTGAAAATAAATAAATTATTGTATAAATAAATATAAACTTGTTGCAATGAAATTTCAGTGAATCATGTAATAAATATTAAATTTTTGAATAATATTTTCATTAAAGTAAAAGTATTCTTTTAAAGATGAATGTATTTTATACGTTCAATTATATAAGAATATCTTATAAAAAGATATATAGTTGAATTAAAAAAAAAAAAAAAAACTAAATGCCAACCATGTTCATGTTAGTTTCTAGTTTATTTTTGATATTCATGGTACTATGAATATACAATTTTCAGAATCTAGAAGAATACATTAGTGAATAAATGAAAGCTTATGTGAAATTATATTTATACAAAATTTTCATATTTTAAAAATACACCCTGCTGAAACGGTATTCAACTAAAAGTACTATTAATTATGCCTATGCTAATGAGCGTTTTTCTTACTATTTTATACCTATATATATTAAAATGTATATAATTTAAAGTGCGAAGAAGGTTGTTTTAATATCAATTTACATTAGTCTAAAAAAATTTTAATTGAAAATATAAAAGTATTAGAAGTATGGATAAGCCGATGTATTTGTGTAAAGGCAATTGAGTAATAAAATTCTTGAAAACTTAAAGTTTTGTTCACCTACTTTTATTTCGATACCATTAATGAGTGGAGCAACGCGGATGCCTGAGGATCAAGAAGACGAAGGTATTGAATGCGCGTGGGGCTTGGCAGATATTTTAATGGAAGTTCAAACTTAGGATATTTTGCGAAGAGTATGAGGTAGCAGAAAAAGGAAGACAGATAATGCTGGAGGAAGTGAATGAGCGGAAAATGAGAAAGAGAGAGTGAGAGAGGGAGAGGGAGGGAGAGGGAGATGGCGAGATGAATGCTGGTATGCTCTTAGAGAGGAGGACGAGTCGCTCAAGTGTTCATAATGAGATGTTAATGGAGTGCCCGTATAAAATGTAGGCGTCACGTCACGGTATCGACAGGTCTTCTTTCCTCTTATTCTCTCTTTTCCTCCAATTCTCATTCCAGCCCTTCTCGTGTTCCGTCTCCTCACATCGCGACTCAACCTTATCCACCTCCCGGTCGAGAGTCAACTCTCCTTCTCAAGAGCTGAGAATGTCACTGAAAGAGTAAGATAATAAGTAAAAGAGAAAGTAGAGCTTCCTTGTAATCTATTTTCTCTTCTGCAGGCTTCGAATTACTTCCACACTTACTGACGACAGAATGAAGGAAGTTTAAGATCAGTAATTGAGAAAAAAGATGGCCGCTTTATTCATTTAAAGCTTCCTCTCCTTAAAAATACAAATCTACGTACTTTACCCATTGATGCACTGTTTGATATTGTGTTGCGTACAATAAAAAATAACAATCTTTTGATGAGGCATTATTAAAAATATACAGTCACTAATCAAATAAAAACTAATGATTTCTCTAATATCCATCACTCCAGCACAGCAGTTTTTTCATTCAACGTGGGAAGATGACGAAAACGCAAATCTATTTTAATATTTTTTCATATTTATTATATATATTATTGTAGTCGTTAAACATTATTCGGAATAATATAATTATTAGAACATATCTTAATGATCTGAATTTTAAATAAAATGCCAAAGAAAAAGATATATTTAAAATTCTTTTAATATTCTTATAATAATATATTACCACATATAGCAGTAATAATAATTTGCAATAAATTTATCTAAGAAAATTTAAAAAAAAATAAAAATTTTTAATTCTAAACAGAATATTCGCTACTCTGTCGACTATTATTGTTACAGAAAGTATATAATATTATTATTATTATTATTATTATTATTATTTATATTATTATTATATATTATTCATAAATTTAATATGATTTGGTAGAAAATAAAAGCTTCTTCTTACTTTGAACAGAAAAAATCGATCCAAACTATTCTAAATATTTTTGCCCATTTTTCACGTAAACTGACGCGTAAGAAACAGACAGAAACAAGAGCGCAAGAAATAAATGAACTGAGTGTGAGATAATTTTTTTCAAGCAATAATTTATCTTTAAGCCCAAGTAAAATCAGGATTTTTAATATTACACATAAAAACTCTTATTTTTATGTTTATTTTATTTTTATATTTTCTATTTGCACTTTTACATAAAATTGCAATACATTATATTCCATATGAATTATCAGTCCAAATTAACGTTGCAAAAACATGACAGGTATTTGAATAAGCGTTAATTCAATTTTTGGCATGCATCTCCATTCGAGATACAATCCCACAGAATCGACAAATAAAAAATTTCACAACAAAACAACAATGAGACAAGGGATGAGGGCAAGATACAGAACTGTTTTTTCGAAATGGATACCGAGTTGATAATCAGAATCAAACATGAAGAGATCTATTACATCTGATCTTAAGCACGCGTATTTATTTTCGTCGATCTGAACTGGGAGAAAGTAGTCGAACAAAGGCCTACATTAATTGTCATTGATATAATCTTCTTTGAGACGGTTATACACGAGACCCAATCACTCTAGACGAGAAAAGATCAAGAAAAGAGGAGGGCTGATTCTTCAGAAATCCACCATTTTTACGTTTTTCAGTAACTTGAATTGCTTACTAGTTCCACCTGAATATTGAGCAAATAAGTGAATAAAAAAACAAGATCAAAGATCTGATGTAAATGTAGAAAAGAGTGCACTAGTATCAAATATCATTTGTGCCGTGATTATTCGACATTGACATGCCCCAATAATTGTATGCCTCTAAGTGAGATTAAAATTTCAAAATAGCCTATATATTATATTAAATAAATTTTTTATTGTGCAAAAAAATCCAACTCATATTTATAGTTAAGGTTCGAATATGATCAAATTTGTTCACCTAGATAAAATTAGAATTTTCTTTATTGCAATTGTTAATTATTTTTGTTCGGAAGTGCAATAATATTTAAAATATGTCATATTTGATAATTTTTTAAATTTCATAATATAAACATTTTGATTTATAAATTAAAAATAATAATTTACTCTTTTATTTTGTTATTTATCGAGAACTCAATATGAAATCAAGATTAAGTTCGAGTATTTCGACGTGAAATAGAGTGTTGGCTTGAGTGAATAACAAATTTGAGGGTAGTATTGAATTAAATAAGACTTACGAAATAAAAATTCGTTGAGTGGAAGTGGGTGATAAAGCTGTGACCGACAACATTCGGTTCACCAGTTGATCGGAGTGAACTGATTTTTCCGGGTGTCCGGATTTTTCCAGTAACATGATCTTCGGCGCTATATCTCGCTTGTTTTTGTGATTGCAGGCATGTCGCTGCGAAGAAAAGGCGGAAATAGAGGTCTGCACTTGGAAAGATGGGGTTAAAGAGATAAGGAGGGAAGGTGAACCGAGTCCTGGGGGTGGCGGGCTGCCGGTCACCGGATGCCGACGTCGAGGACACCCCGCTGTTGCTCGCCCTGGCCCAGGATGCTTTGCCAGCGCAGCCTTGCCATTCTCTTCATTGTCAACGTGCCTATCGGTGAGTCAAAAACCCAGCCCCCCAGTCTCCCAGTCACCCAGCCTCCCAATCTCCCAATCTCTTTGCTCGCTCGCTCATCCGTAACGATCTGCTCTTCTTATTAACTTCTGTGCTCGAGCGAGCTCCAAATTTTTCATGTTAAATCGATTAGATCCATATAATTTCACAACAATAAAGAATAAGAAAATAACTCTAACGCAATGAAATAAAATTGTTAGTCTACCCACCTATAGGATGGTTACGTTACTCTTTAAAAAAATAATTCAAAGATTTTACTTTGAATTAAAATACATTTTCACATTTTTATCGACTACTCCAAAAATCAGGATAATTATAAATCTATGAACTAAAAACTAATTAAATTACATTTGTATTAAATTTTATCAATAAATTAGAAGCGTTCAAAGTAAATATATTTATCAAGGTAAAACAGATTACAATTTAATACATTGAACAAAACCTTTGAAAATATTCAATTGTATACTTTGATTCATTATTAATAAACCTCTAGTATTTTATTAAATACTTTGTTATAATGTGTTGAAGTACGATTTATTTAAAAATGATGCATACGAAAATATTTTATTACATTTAAAACATTATAAAAAAAGTAATAAATAAAAAAAAATTTATTATTCACTTGGAAATATTGATTTATGTATAAAAATCCTAAAAAAATTATAAAAATTATATTTAAAAAAAAAAAAAATTAATTATAATTCCTGCATTCTTTTCACATCCCCAGTATTATTTTTGTACCTTCAAAGTAATATAGTTGTTCTCAGAAATGTTCAAAAATTATTTCATATACAAATAAGCAAATTTTTGGGCTAATTGACAATAAACCACTTTTACCATTACCATGATTAATTTTTATTATGTTTGCAGGTATCAATATTACAGCTCGGAAAATTATTTTTTTTTAGTTTATTTTAATCAAAGCTATTGAATTCAATTTCTTTTTGTTAGCTTCGTTTTCGATAAAAAATAAAAACTATTTTTTTAATTATAGTTTTATAGTATTTTGAATACTAATTACCTTTATTTGTTTTAACATCTTACTATCATTCTACATTAAAAAATGAAAGCATATGCTTTACAATATATTATAATAAGTGGAATGATGTAAGTAATGCTTACCGTTTAATAGAGTAAATATAGTATTAAATAAATAATTTTTTAGAAAACACATATTTAAACTTTTTCGATTTTTTCATTATTTTTATAATTTAACTAGTATAAAATATAATGTAAAATATTATCTTTTTAAATTGTAAAATTATTATTTTGAAACGTACACTAGGTATTCATTTTGTGAAAAATGATTAAAAATATTTTTATTGTTTTTGCTTCATAGATAGAAAAAAAAAGAATTTTATGTTTAATTTAAAACTAAAAGAATAAAATATATCTAAATATTTAAAATTTTCTTTATGTTTAAAATATAATTCTAGTATTCCTGTGTGATTATTATATTTAAAAATAATATCCCAATATTTCAAGTAGTTATTTAAAATATTCAAATATTAAAGAATTTTTTTGAATGAATTATTTAATATATTGTATAAAATGTATGTCCATTTATGTTTTATTATTTATGTTAATAATAATAATAGTTGGTATAAGAAAAACTATGACTCTATATATAAGAATAAAAACGACATTAAAAAATGATAAAGAACCATATATATCATATCTACATTATTAAATATAAATATCGTAAATTGTTAAATTATAAATAAAACTATATATTGCACATTGTAAAAAATAATTTTTTGTTTTCTGTTTGACAGATTAAGAAAATAATTTTCTCGTGAGCTATCGATTTAAATAAAAATAAATAAAATAAAATGTGGATTATTTTTCACTGTAACATTGTTTTACATGGGGGTTAAAAAAATGTTATTAGAATGATTTTATTCGTGCTGTGACGACCTTCGTTGGTAAGTTAATTTTTCACCAATGCGAATACGTGTGTTTACACGAATAAATACTTTCAAATAAAGTAAGTAAAAATCCATAGAAATCCACTTATGCACACGTAATAGTGTTAAACATAGTAATGTAAATTGTCGACATGTCGGGAACACGTGAGTAAGTGGGGGTCAACGAGACCATCACAAACATACATATTCGCGATAGTGCGATAAACAAAATGTATAGCACTAATGCAACCGCTCAACATAAAACGACGACACATGAATTATATAAGTGACATTTACCTCGCTCGAGTACTAAGTATTGTAAAGTTGACCAAAGGCATTCCATTCCCTAAAAGTTTATGTGGTTTCACGCTAACTGAAATCATTTCATTGACTAAAAGCCACATAATCCTTTTCACCTACATTATTCTGACCTTCCACGATCATTTTTACATTAAATCCATCTTATGACTCGTAACATTTGATGCATATTTGAATTATCAAAGTTATATATATTTATACATATATATATAATTTCTTCATCACAGAAATCAGTTATAACATATATATATAAATTAATTTTTCTAAATGCAGTGTGTGTTATTTATAAATAATATATTAAATTTATACTTCTTTTTTTTTTAATTTTCATCTATTAATTAAAAATTAAATAAATACGAAGATTTTTATTACTATAAATAATTTTTTTCTTAATCATTAGAAAATATCGACTAATGAAAGCATTCATTTTTCTAAGTCTTTAGAAGTTCTATCGTTAATCGAAATAAATTTCTATAATTTATTTTAAGGTCTCACTTGAATGCATAAACTTAAAATCGAAACAAAATAATATATTTAAAAAAAAATATTTTACTGTAAATATATACAAATATATACAACACCTATATTTGTATATACGTATGCAATTCTTTTTTTTTTTTTTTTGAAAACATTTTTCTTCTTTACAACTTGGCGAGTATAAAATTATATGCTTTGAGTGAATAAATTGGAAAAGGAAATGATGGTTAAATAAAAATTCAAAATATGATATTTCAGATTTTTGCCTGTGACTATTTTCCTTTTGTATATACTAGTGAATTACAAAAAAACTCCTACTACTTCTTTTAAATCTTTTTTTTATATTTTATATTTCATTTTAATTTTATTCTTTGTAGGAAATCTTAAAAATTAAAAAATATTACTCGCGCTCTCTATTTAAAGTACTCAAATATAGTCAATCAGATTATTATCATATGTTAATATTATAACCTACTTGCTATTACTGTTTTTTCTAATACTGTTATTGTAAAAAAATTGAGAATCGTTTCGAATAGAGACTTTTATTCATAATTTTTATTTATTCAGTAATATTTTACTATGATATTAATTATTTTAGATACAGTATTTTCAAGTTCTATTTAACAATTATGTAAATGATATTTTTATATGTATATTTATTGATATTATATGTAATATCGAAGAGAATTTCTGGATATTTTAACGATATTTTATTTTAATTTATTAATATTATTATTAATATTATTAATATTAATATTTTAACGATAGCTTTCTACATACACAATAAGCTATTGTCAATAATAATAAATATAATGATATATAATAGCGAAAATAAATCATGGAAGCTTTATTTCCTTGTTTTATTTTCATTAATATATTTTTCTATTTTTCGAATATTTAATAGTATTTACGATTTTAAATACATTTTTTATGACTTTATAAATGAGTTTAATTCTATATAAAATAGCTTAAAATATTTTAATTAAAAATTTTTTCATAAATATTGCAAATAATAAATTATAATCTTTATTTTAATATATATTGAATTATAATATTTTTCATGAAAAAACTTCACGAATAAAAAAATGCATGTACAAAATATAAATTTTGTCCAAAGGACATGTTATAAATTCAAGTGTTCAGTATAATTCCAGGATATTTAAATAAATTTATACGTGTACTTGAATTTCGATTAAATGAGAACATTCGAGACGAATGTTTTTTTTATTGTATGAAACGATATATAACATTGTATAAATATTGATTTCTTAATGTGACGTTAAAAATATAACGCTGAAAATTTACAAAAAAACCAATAAACATTAGTTTTATGTCCAAAAAATGTAATTTGGTCTTTATTTAATTTAAAATTAATTATTCAATTATTTCTGGTTTAAGTTTTATTGTAAACTTATATTTGAGATGAAAAAAGCGTAAATAAAGAAAATTCTAAGGAGTACAGTTTATATATAGAAAGTTCGAAAAATACCGTTATAGCTTGGCGCAAAGTTTTCAGAATGGGTCAAACTGACTTACCTAACGAACGTGCTTTTTCGAACCCCTTTTTTGTTCTAAGCTCATTCCTACTATTTTGAGAGGGGTGAGAGAGAGAGTGAGATAGGGGGGGGACTGGGAGAGAGAGAGGGAGAAAGGGAGAGCCAGAGATACGCAGAGGGTGAAAAGGTCGAGAGAAGTGAAAAAGATGGGAAAACAGTCTTTTCGAATGAAAGCAGAAGCTACCGAAGGACGTGAACGGCGGCGGTGTGTCTTGTGATTCTTTTTGAGACACTCATTCTCCGTTACCTTTTTTCTCTTTCTTTGTCTTTCTGTTTTTCCATCTGTTTCGTGCCGGGGCTCTGTCTCTCTCTCTCCCTCTCTCTGTCTCCCCCCCCGCCAATGTCCCTACGTGGTGGTCCTCTGTATCCTGGCGCTTTGGCCACCCGGAAAGTCTTCCTCAGCAGTCCAACTCTTTTGCTCCTCTTTATTCCCAGCGGCTCAATCGAGTTCCGGACCGTAGTTATCCGATTATCAAGAGATGTGTCTCCACTACTCCTGTCTTATGTATACATGAGGAACGTAAGTGCTTCGGACATTCTTCGCGAGATGGTGAGAAAGGATGCAGGGATCTAGTGGTAGTTGGGGCTCGCACTCCTAATTACAGTCAAGACAAATTTTTAATTTTTCACATTTCATTAAAACCAAAAGAAGAAGTTTTTGCGCCATTTCCAGCGATGGAGTGCACCGAATATAATAATTCTCTTTATTGACACATTATAAATAATTGAAATGCAAATACAAATACAATAAATTCCTTCGTATTAATTTATTGAATTAGTTTTAGGCGTTGATAAAAATTTGAATAAGCTTATATTTCAAATCCATTGAATTATAAAAAAAATATTAACTTTGAGTTTTATATTAATCAAACAAATATAGCACAAGCTATAAATAAATAAACCTTGAGCATAATGTAGAATATAAATTGAATGCAAAAATAAAAACAAATTTAGAAATACAAAGTATAAATGAATAACTATGAATTCGACATTTTTACATTATTTAAATTTTATAACATTATATATTTAAAGAGGTAAAATAGTTTTTACTCGGGAAGGATTCATATTACAAAATGTCTATAATATCATAAAAACAATCATAATCGATTACCAATAAAATTGATAACTGTATTCTTCCCAAGTCTTTTACAAAAAAGCATAAGTCACTTTTTATTTGTTAATACAAAAATTGAACATGTAAAGTATGTATAGTCATATTTTGCACTATATGTACAACTGCTCTAAAAATTTTAAACATCTGCTAAAAGCTTCTTTCTATAATCTAGTGTATAAAAATATATGTAAAATTCAGCGATAAAATTGTATTTTTATTACAAGATCATAGAAACTATAAAAATTAAGAGTATAATAAATTAGATTAACTATAACTATTATTACTTCCTTTTTACTGATACTTGTTGACTTTTAAAACCTTAAAAATTTTCATAATGCTTCATTTGTTAAGCATAGCTTTTTCATACTTTTAAAAATAAGAGCATATTACATTAAGAATATGGGGATAAATTTTTTTTCTTCTACTTACTTTTTTAGTATTTTTATTGGTTCTTTATCTTATTCATTATAAGTTTGTCTTTATGTAATATTAAATTGTTGAAAGTCTTATAAATAAGTATGCTGGAAAAAAATATATAAATAATAATATAATAAAAATTATTTCAAACTATGATTTATTTCGAGTAAATTTCATGTATTTTTCGTAATAATAACTTAAAAGAAAAGTTTTTCAACTTTCATATTTTTGTGTATTGTTCTTGGAACGTTTCAATTACAGTTTAGAAAAATATGTATAGTATATGTATTTTTAATTGATACTATTGTATTTCACAATTATGATGAGAATTGTACTTTATCCTAATGTTAACAAGATGTAAAGAAATATATGGAACTTTATTTTTAGTGTCTGCGTAATTTTGTACTAATGTCTATCTGTGCGCTAAAAAATATTTAAATATATAATATAATTAACAAGTAGCTAATAAATAATATTCATTGGTAAAAAGAAATATTCTTTTGTCAATACATAATTTTATGACTTTCTTCTCTATTTATAAATATTTATTTTAGTATGATTTAGAAATTGAATATTTTTTAACATCACAATCATAAGTTTTGAAAAAGTATTTTAAAAAGAATATTTTCCTAAATGCAATATATATTTATTTAAATATTTCTAATTGAGAATGTGATAAATATCCATGTATCTTAAATTATTAAAATCAGATAATACAATGCAAAACAAAAACCGATAATTATTGTTAAAGAATATATGATTTTTGTTAAATGAAATACACCCAAAAGTCATAAAACACAATAAAAAGAAGTACACCATAATTTATCAGCAATCAACAATACATAAAGTAGATGAAAAATAATGTTAGAGTACAGTTGTTTCTTGCCCAAGTATAAATAAAAATAACGAGAAGCAAAAAAGTAATATTGAAAACATTTGGTGATTTATAATATTAGTTGAGGGTCCGGTGACTAACTCGATCGAAAATCGGGAAACCAGTCGCTTGGGATTCCAAAAGCGCGTGAAATCGAAATGCGAGCAGAGTGCGACAAGCCTCCATAAATTTTCGCTCCATTTTCAAGCAATTCCCCAGGGGCACAACTCAATTAGAGCCAATTAGGAGAGTAGTGCAGACTGCTGATATAACCACTGGGTAGCTGAGAGAAAGAGAGAGAGAGAGAGAGAGAGAGAGAGAGAGAGAGAGAGAGAGAAAGAGTGAAAGAGGCACGAATGCATGGAAGGGCGACGATTGTTCCAAGACTTTGGGAAATCTCTTTTCTCGGAAGAACTATGACTACTCTCAGGCGAATTTTACTCTTGTGTGGCCGTGGAAAACTTTGGGAACTTACATGAAAAACGCTCCGGAACAACTAAGTGATTTAAATACGAGTTACTGCTTTCAAAATTTGAACACATTTTAATAACATGAACGCTTAAATAATAACGAAATAAGAATTTATGCTTTAACAGTTATTTAACTTACGATACTGGCCTAAATTCCCAAATCAATAATATACATTATTGAAAAATGTTATGTAAATATTTATTTTTCATAACTATTGTAAGAGAAAGGATAATGATGTTTTAATTTACATTTGATAGCTACAATTAGTATTGCATTTATATTAGTATTCAAATTATAGATAAACAACTACTACTAAGAGTAAATATTTACATATTTCTTACATATTTAAACATTTACATAACTTTATTATCTTTATTTTTAGCAATATCGTCGTTGTATAACCAAAAATTATATATAAATTAAGAAAATATATCCACAAATATTACAAATAGCAACCAATTTTACAAGTATATATCGAATAAAATAGTATTAAAAATATAAATACATATTTTTCATGCATATTTTATATTCTATACGCTTACATGGACAATTTTAAGTATATAAAAATATTTTTATAGATTCAAAAATTACAACACTTACTTATTCAAAATAATATTTTTTTATATAATTTTATAATTCATATATAATTTATTTGTTTTATAATGACTTTTTTGAGTTTAATAAATTTACTAAAGTAATAATAATCTAAAAGTAGGAAAATATATAAGCTACTCTAAAGTAATTAACTTTAAATTATAATTAAAATTTTTTATAGTTATTATTGTATTTATTTTTATACTATAAAATAATTCGATTCCATATGTAAATTATAAAATTATCGATGACACTTCATTATATTCTCAAATTTTTAATATTTACATAAAACTTTTTTAGTATTTATATGGAATTATTTATTTAAATATTTCTTGTTGTCAAATTTAATATTTTTCTGTATAATAGTTTAATTCTTGTAAAACTATATTCATGTTTTCTAAGGAAAAAGAATTTGTATAAATTTGAAGTCTAGTGAGATTTACTTTTTGCAACGATAAAATAGTATATATAATAAAATAATGAAGATTATTTTTTTAAACAAAAATAAAAATTATTCTTTCCATCATTCCATTATCTAATAAATATAAATTACAAATTATTTTTAGCTTCCATAGGCATATTAAATTTTTTTTAATTATTGTAGTTTATTATATGAGTTAAATAAATAAACTTCATTTTTACCTTTATTAAGGTAATGAAAATAGATTGAAATTAGGTTGTTCCTTTAATTCAACAACTTTAAATTTGAGTAAATAGTTATTCCGTCATATATGTGCATATTTAAATATTTGTTTATAAACATGAGTTTATTGTATACTGATTATTTCTGAATTTTAATCGTTTCGATAAAAAATTTACAGCTTTTACTGGTCTAATTTTTTTTTTACGACCTTTTTTGAAAATGCTGATTTTTTTTTTACCTTGTGAAGAGAATCGAAAGCAGTACTTTAAATATATAAGTTATATGCATAAACTCATGCAAAACCTTTGAAAAAAAAAAAAAAAAATTAGGGACTCCAATTCCTTTAAAAATATCTAGGAGATATATTGACTCATGCGAAAAATAGTGATTATTTAATCTAATGAAATTATGTCTAAAGAGACAGAAAACAACAAATTATTAGCACTATTTTGAAATATTTAGAGTACAAAAATTTTTTTTTTTAAAACTAGTTTGGAAGCATTAAAAATGTATTCAGGCGAATATGCTAGATGCATTTGTGAATTCGATTTAACCCACAAACAAAGGAATCAACAAGTATGATGCTAAGTTGATAAGGCTTTCATTATGTGCACTATTGTTGTATCTGTTCAAAAAAATATAGGACAGTCAGGTTTGTATTTGAGGTGATATCGATAAGGAACATGCGATGGTACTGAAATTATCCAAATACTCGTGTCGTCAACAGAATTGTAAAAGTCGAAGTACAAAAACAGCAGAAACGTAATCTGCATAATCAGGTATGACCAGGTATCGACCGTAATATGCTACTTCTATCACTACACTAACCACATTATGTCACCGCAAAAATTAAAAAAACTCACCAGAAATCCACCTTAGTAACACCAGGGACACTGAAAAGTGTCAACGAAGGTAAAAACTGAATAATTCAATCGGCATAGTTGGAGGGACGAACTGGATATCTCACACTTCTTAAGGTGTTGACATGTAATCTGTTGAAGAAAAGGTCAAGGTAGGGTCAATAATTTGTATTATTCTATTATAAAGTATCTCGTTATCGGTAAGGAAGTGTGTTAAATCTTTATTGACACAAGGAATTTCGTGCACTTTATCATGATATTTTCACGCACACACCAAGAAATCCGAGCAGCATCACTAAAACATGTAACCAAGAAAATTTGGATGTATTTATACTATACTAGTACTCCTTAATTATATAAGTTATTAAAGGTTCATAGTATTAAGAAATTAAAAATATAATTAGACAATAGTTAAATATTTTATTCAACTCTTCTTCATACCAATAATTATGTATAAAACATTATTCTATAGAAATTCATGATGTAATGATATGCCAGAAAATAATAAAAAATAATGTTTTAAAATTTTATTAAATAATGAACTCGATTTATATTATATAAATAGTCAATAAAACAATTTATTCTTGATATTATTTATCATTCTATTTCTTTATTTTTCTTTAGTTATTAAACATATTACTTTATAATGGAATAATTTAATGCATTCAAAGTCTAGCAAACAGACATCGTTTTACTCATAAAATATTTAACAATTTCAAGTAAAAATAATTTTAGAGATATCAATCGTGTATTATTAATTATAAATTATAAAATTAGATTATAATTGATAAAATATGATTCAGTACTTTGTAAATAGCTTTTGTATAGAAGAAAATAGCAATGAAATGTACGTGGATATAATTATATGGATTTAAAAATATTAATTAAATCATTATATTATATGAAAATATAACTTTTTATTTAAATAATAAAATTTAGATTTAATTTCAAGATAAAAAAAAAACAGAATAAAAAATTAAATTCTCACAATTTTTAATTATATATATTAATAACATTATAAATTTAACAAACATTGGTGAAATCAGTTAATAATTAAATTTCTTCAAAATATTTATGATGATTGTTTTTGAAATATTCATTTTATATGATTACATATTTATTCATATTATACCATACTAAAATTAATTCATTTGAACAGAAAATTTGTACAAAGATTTAATTCAATAGATATAATATTTAATATTACATGTGCCGTCTTACCAGTGAATAAACAATCCTATAATGGCTCTTCTATTACTATAAATAGTTTTTTTGGTGAATAATATCAAATAAAATGATATTTTTTGACTAACAACATTTATTAATAATTTTTATGATACTATAAAAAAAACTAGAAAATAATTTTACATATTAATTTTTTTTATAATGATACTTTTTTCTAAATGTTTTCAGCATTCGAAAAATAAATAAAAATATGAAAAATAAATTTTATTTTTTGAAATAAAACCATGAAAACCTGTATTTTTAATTTATTATTTACATAGTAGTTTCTACGATGAAATTAATAATGTAATAAGGGTATATATTTTTATCCTAATACAAATTAAAAAATATTTGATATACAAGAAAAAGGGATTTTTTTACGGTGGAAAATATTATAAACTAACCTATTAAAGCCCAAGGCAACATAAAATCCGACAAAAACAATTTTCTCGTTAGCAAAATTTTCTTGGCTTTTATTTTACTAGTACTCAACATTTGGGTATTTCCCTGTCCATAGTTACGGCATTAAAATAATCCCTCATCTCTTGATTTCTTTTTTTATTTTGTCTCATTGTATTTTTCCCCTTATTCCTATTTGTTTTTTTTCCATTATTTTCCTTGTTTTTTCATTATACTCTTTTGATTTTTGTTTTTTTTTATATTTTTTTTACTATATTTATATATTCATTTGTTACTAAACATAAATTATTAACTTTATATTGTAAAATTATTATAAATTATGAAGTTTAATCCTTTTAAATTATAAAAGCATTAAAATATATATTATACTATCAAATCGGAATTAAAAAGTATTAAACTAATAGAAATTAGAAATAAATAATTATTTATACTAATTTAATTTATCCCATAATATAGATTTTATATAAAAAAATGAAGATTTAATTTTGTTAAAATTATGATTTAATATTATTTATTGAAATTTTTATAAAACTAATATAGGTGTACTCATATATCATTTCATAAATATGTTGATATTGCGCATCAATTAATGGATCATTAAGTTTAAATCCTTTTGTGATTCCACTAATACCTAATAATAAAGGATCAATAAACCCTGATATATTATAAAAGTATAAATGTTACAAGTGACCATGAAATTATCATGATAGACAAATGCAATGAAATCAATATTGGAAATTAAACGAAGGAAATACTTGTCATTTAGAGAGAGGTAGTGGATAGATTTAAAAAGTACAGAAAGTACAGAACTTTTCTTTCCCACTTGAATTTTTTACTTTTTCAATCTTTAGAAAATTTTGATATTATCTTCGATCTCAAGCATTATATATAGTAGCAAATCCAATTGGAATAGTTCTTGTTTATAGATGGACAGATTTATTGATCCGTTATCAATTTTATTGCGATTTGAATTTTTAGATGAGAATATCCGTGTAGAGTATTAAAACGGGATTGACAGTGTTTTTAGCACATATATTACAATTATATTGTAAGTAAATATTTAATTGTAACAGGTTTAATTTTTTTTTAATTACAGGAAAGCTAATATTAATAAAAAATAATAATCTGAATCGGCTTATTCCGACTCCGCGAATATTTTATACTTATTGCAATAATTTTAATCTGAGAGGTGACTCAGTTACATTATTTTTTATAGTCTTTGTATATTTGATATTCGTTTATTAATTAATTTTTAAAGAAACAGTATTGGCATAGATATGTTTCCAAGTTTTCATAAAATATGAATATAAAGGTTTGTGGTTTTCATAAATAAGAAAATAAGATTATCATTCGGAGAACTTCTTGCTATTGATTGTATCATTTATTTGCCAAGAGAAATATTTAGAATTGCAGTAACTTTTTCCACAGATTTTCTACTCTTGTGTATGTCAGTGACTCATCCATATTTCTATTAAAAATGTGTCATTATATGATTTTTATGAATACTTCAACTGTGTTTAATTACCGAAAAATCCTTTCTGCAAATGTTTTTTTTTACACGCGTAAAATCAAAATTTGTTACTTGCTTGATTAGCTGTAGCTCTAATCTTTCATACTTATGATATTTGTATATCATTATATGATATCCTTTACTTTTAATATTTATATTTTATAAAACATGTTACATACATAAACGTATTTTAGACAATTGGTTTTCAATTTTCCGATTACAAATCTGGGTTCATATAAATCCATCTGTTAATCTCTTGTCGTTAAAAGGGTGGAATTAGAATTCATAGCATCACTACACCATTGATAACATTACTATGTATATCTGAACATAAACTGGTAATATGTAATTATCATAACATGTTTATAAGATTTTTACTATTTTAATTATCTTTAAGTCTTCACTAAGATTTTTTTTTTACTAATCCAAATTCAATGAGTTTAGATGTATTGTTTTTAAACAAGTATACACAAATAACTATTTATATTATATTACTATACAATAAGACGGTTATAGAGAAAATAAATCCTGAACTATTTATGAAGAATGCATAGTCTACAAATACTTCGATTTCTTGCGTACATTTTCAAATTGCTTCATTTTAAATACCAACAATGTCTGACGTACAGTTGGTCTCAATCTTGCAATATTTTGAATATACTAATTTAAGGTTTTCCTTGCTTCTCTTTCTTCTTTTAAAGAATAACTTTTCTGATAGAATTAATACTATTATTAATGCATATCTTTTAGTGTGCGGGTTATCATCTATAGATCAATAATAATTATGATAATATTATTTTAATACACACATAAATCAGAGGTTTCAAAAAAAAAGAAAGATGAGGTGAGAGTTACTCCAGAAAAAACTTAAGGAGTGATAACATGATTGTCGATAACGTAAACGTAAAATTCACAAGGGTGAGAAGAGTATAGTGAACCTGATGGAATAGAAGTAGTAGTATCAGCATTAGTTTTAGTAGTAGTAGTGGTACAAGTAGTAGTAGGTCACCTAAGCCGCTCCATTTGTCGGACGTATGGCGTTGACTTGTGCCTCTACCTGCTGGTCGTTGATAACGACTCGACACCGTTCATATTTTACGCGCAACTCATCAATAATTCATGCCTTGAATAATGCAAAGCTATTTTATACAACTGTGTGCATCTATATATGCGTACGCACGTGCACACATGCGTGAGAATTTAAGTCAAAGCATACGATAAAGTATGCGTATGTATTTATAAATACGTTTCTGCGTGTGCGTTCTAGAATGTGTTTTTAAGTGTTAAGAATGTAAGCGAATTCATAAGAAAAAAGCATAAATATTTAACATTTTGAGGGTGCTGTATCAACTAAGTTTCGTTTGTTAATTTCCTCTTACTTTTATTTGATTTATTAATAAAAATAAACTCTTATCTAGAGTTATTGTTTTAAAAGTTTTTCTTCACACTAGAAATATATTTTTGATTCTTCTATTACACATGGTTTTAACATTTACTCAAAATAAATAAAAATGAATAAACAAATTTGTAATAAAAAAGTGATTTTCCTCAAAATAATTATATATCGTTCTATCATGATTAGATAATCAATTTTAAAGTTGAAAATTTATTTACAAACCTATGTAGTATTAAAAGTATATTTTAGGTATGTTTTAGAATTGTATATTCAATATTTTTATCGTGTGTATGGTATTGTAAACAAACACAAAGTGAGACTAAATAACAATGATAATAGCAGTGGGTGGGGTAGAAGAAGAAGTTTAATTAGCTTCACGGTAGTTATTTTAAATAAAACATTTGTTTCTCCTCTGAAACGAGAAAAGGTAAATTTATTTGGCAATTGAATTCAACTAATATAAAAAGTATAAAAAAAACTCTTCTTAATTATTCAGAGGATAAAAAATGTTCGTGGATTAATGCACACATGAAATATAAACACAATAATCACAAAGACTCACATTCTCAACGTTCCCTTAAACAGTAGCTTTATGTCCTTTGTGAAATCTTCAGGAAAATATGCAGATTCACTTTTTTAATACTCTTTTTATCTCGCAAGATTACGTCTCAAAAGAACCATTTTTGCTCTTTATAAAGTGTCCAAGAAACATCATCGACCTTAAAATTTATCTAATAAATTACTATGAATCAAGTAAATTGATAATATTAATCAAATCTATATATTATTTATACATATTCATAAAGAAGCAGTAATAATAAAATTAAATTTAATAATTAAAATTATATACGAATACTTATGGTTACAATCTATTTCAAAATATTTATCTTTTTGTGGTACAGGCAATTAGAGTAGGATAATTTTAGCAAATATTAGCTTAATATAGTTTTCTTTGTTATTTAATAACTTAATAAAAAATATAAAAATTTTTAATAATTTTTTTAAATTAATAAAAACTCAAATTATATAATATTTACTTTAACTCACTATAAAGTTTGTAATTGAAGCCATATCGCAATACCTCAAGGTATTTACAACTAAGAAAACATAAGAAAACAGTTATACAAAGAAATTATTAAATATTTTCTCGAATACATATTTTACACATAAAAAAATTTTTTAATTCTAAAACAAATATTCAAAACAATTTTTTTTAGAACTTAGAATCTTTTTTACTATTATTAAAAATAAAAATTAATTTAATGATATATTTAAGTTTTAAAAAAATATTAAATTAAAAATATTTTTCCATAAATATTTTATGAATTAAAATATTATGAATTCATTGTAAAAAGTATTTAAAATTGTAAAATTAATTATTAAAGTAAAACTAAGTCAGTGATAAATAATTAATAAAAAGTACTTGTGATGATCAAATATTTGTAAAAACTATTTTTCTTTTTTAAATATTACGAAGAGTAAAAAAATATTTTATTATTTGAGCAAAAAAAACTCAATTATGCGCCATATATTGTTCAAACATGTTAAAATTTATTTTTAAAACAAAATTAAATAATTAATTTATTATGTTACACAATAAGTAAAATGCTATTTAATCTTATTTTTTGAATAAATAAATTTTTTTAAAAAATTCTACAAATTCTGAAGTAAATAAATATTTTTTATTTCTTTGTGTATGTATTCAATCAAGAAATGAAAGGTTTTTCAAAGAATATTATTTATTATCTGCTACAGTGGTCTAGTTAGCATTGTAATGCCGAATATATTAAGTTACAAAATTTAGAAAGGAAAACACTTACATAGCTCATTGATATTCATACAAGTAATAATTTCATAAGTAACTGAAAAGATATTCTATTACATTTTTCTCCATTTTTTTTCGTTTATTGAATCATATTTTACGTCACCCCTTTTAGTTCAATAGTGCCACTCTCACATTTAATATTTTACTATTTTTTTCTCATAACAGAATTTGCTTTTATTTTATTATAAATAAAAATAAAAACGAAATGGAAAAAGTTTATTGAAAAGAAAAAAACATTTTCTGAAAATATAAAAACCATACTGCGACTTTATTATAAAAAGCATTATAAATATATTGTTCGGATGAGGGGATATTACAACAGAAAAAGTAATAGAAAGCAGAAGAAAGAACAGAAAATAGTAGATGAACGCAGTGTTCGCCATTTCGGGTGTCCATAAACTATCGAAAGGTATATGAACACATTGAATCCAGAGCGAGTAAAGCCAATGAAAAAGCCCGTGCCTACTTCACTTTCACTCTGACGGAGTAGTGCGAATCGAGCTTAAGGCTGCCGACAGTTTTTATACTATTTCGAGTAACTCCTTTACACGTTTATTCCCCATGGATCTTGAAAGGACAAAAACGAGATCACCTTTTCTCCCATGAGTACCACTTTTCGTACTAGCTTCGGGGTGAAATAAAGCTACCACTTCTGGCATATTTTACATTCATGTACTACGTGCATATGATTCAAAACATTAATACAGGAACTAATTGAAACTGATATTTTCATATCAGTAATATAAGAATAAATTATTTAACAGAAAAATAAAGATCAAAATATCTATCTGTAAGATGTTCTTATTTTTAACTCATATAACGAAAATTACTAAATATAAATTTAATAACAAAATTTTATTTTCTAGAAAATATTAGTTTTAAAAATATTTTAACTAATAAATTAATTTTAAAAACTAATAGTAATTTTAGATTATCTTTAATTATTTTTTTAATTACAAATTTAATAGTTTTTTATATGTATTCTGAAGAAAATTTTTTAAATTCTTTAAATTAATAAAAAATATTCGTAATACATACAAGTTATATTATTTTAAATATTGTCATTTCAAAACACACAATAAGTTAACACTTTTTATGTTTATGATTAACTTATTCAAAACAAGTATTTAATATTATGTTTCTTATAAATTTCATAGAATCATCGGAAACTATATGTAAAATTTAGAAAAACAGATATACTCGGTGCATTATATACTCTAACTTTATTGTTATAATAAAAAAATTATTTCTCTTTAAAATAAGAAAAAAACTGTTTATTTCAAAAACTCATATAAATTAATATAAATTATTATATATATGATATAAAATATGTAGAATTGTATATTAAAATATGGTATAACTAAATCAAATTTCTTATTTACAGGTATTTTCTGTACACCATTATAAACTAATCGATTTTGTTTTAAAATAAATCGTTAAATGATAGAATTACAAAATGATAAATGTTTTCAAATATTCATTCGTACGAGTTTTATTCAAGTCGATATGCATTATCGTGAAATAGTCTAATTAATTAATCTTAAAAATGAAATCATTTTAACAATAATAAAATAATGTAAGTACTATAATCCTTATATTTAGTGTAACATTTATTTTTTATATTAAACATTCATCAAATATGCTATACCATAAAAATAAATATAAAAGTTTATATATAAATTAAAATAAAGAGTTTTTAAACTGCATGACATGAATATTTGTAAATTTGATACATTAATCTGTATATTTATTCAATTTGCTACATCTATAAAACTATGAGTTCTCAAAAATCATTTAAGATACAATTTAGAATATCAATATTTGTAAACATAAAATTTTTTAGAAAATTAAAATTTTACAATTTTTTATTTACATTTTTTTATTATCATTATCTTTGTATTAAAAAATTATTAAATTTTGAGAAGATTTTTATTTTGAGATTCAAAAGTTTGAATATTAATTGAATTATTATAAATCAAAAATAAATTTTATGAAGAAATTTAAAAGATAAGCAAGTAAGCCGCATTATGATGATCTCTTTAATCGATAATAACGTTGAAATGAAAATTAATCAGATAAATCGCTAATGATGCTGGTATATTAGTTGTATCATAGAATACAATTGTTTGTATGATTTGGATATGAAATGAATATTTTTTCTCAACATTGCTAAAATTTACATAATCAACGGTAAATGAAATTTACTCATGAAACAGTATATGAAAATAAATCAATAATAATCCTGAATATATGAATTCTATTATAGTTTAATAGTTTTGATAACTCAATTATATCACTATTGATAGCTTTCTCCCGATGATCAAATAAAATATAATCACAGAAGGAACTGAAAAATCTGTAGATGAGTGACTTTCAGAACTAGTTCAAGAATGCTATTTATGCTATTAATAACGCATTCTCAAAGTGCTCTGAAAAAAAAATTACTTATACAAATTTTAGAGTACTGGTTATTGAAAACGTGAAATTAAATAACAAATATTATTATTTAAGAAAAAAATGGAATATCACTTATGAACTTGATTATGTATAAAGAAAATGAATTATTAAATCAAATGTCATACATCATACATTAAATACCTAATTTAAAAAATTTATTAAAAAATCTAGAATACATCTATTTATGAATTGTAAAAAAATAAAAATGAAGATTAATGATAATTGTTGAAACTCAGTGGATTGAAGACAATCTCAATCAGTTAAAACATAAAAAGTGTTTTATAGCGTAGAACATTCGAGACGGATTTTTTAATGTAGGATTATATGAGTCGGATATTAAATATACATCTTTTTTACACTCCAATGACAATCCCAATTTTATGGCTTTCGATTGTATTAACTAATGGACTAAAAGGTCGGTTTTATGACACTTAGTTTAACATTTTTTTCAAAACATAAAATAACACAATATTTGTTATTTCAACAGCAACAGAGATGCTTGAAGCACATTTATAGATTTGAAATATTATTTAGTTATTAAAAAAAAATCAATAAAAATAAAACTTAAGCATTTATGTAATCGCATATATAAAAATGAATGGTTAATTATATGGGACCAATAAACTAATCTCGATAAAGCGATGAAAATATAATACTCTTTTTAAAATACTCCATAAGAAGAATGATATAAAAATAAAACACATATTTTATTTGGTTGTTTAAATACGTTAGAAAATTTATTTTGTACTTTGCAATAAATATAAAACTATTATATATTCAAACAAAGGAATGTAATAAACAATAAAAAATACGATAGTTTTGATAAAATTTTTGCCATGACCTAGAATAGGGATAGAAATATTATTGCGATACCTTAATTAGTTAGACTCTAAAAATTATGTCCTAATTTATTTTGAATTTCGTACAAATAAAAAATCGGTCTAATTATGATTACGTGAATTTAAGGCATATATGAACAGAGAGCCAAATGGATCAAATGCAATTGAAGAAATAAAGAAGGTAAATGTCTCCGGTACATCTGACACAGTAATCATGTCGTTGCTTAAATAGTGTTGAACTGAAGGTTGATTGGTTGTTTCGCAATGTTTATTCTGAGTTTTATACTCGTTATCTTTATTGTCAATGTTTTATCTTCCATAAATTCTTAAAGAATATCACAATTAAACACGTAAACAATGAATTGTTTTTATTCTTATGTGCTATTTAATACTAATCTAATTAATAACTTCCTTTACCCTATTCACATTTTTACAAACTTTGCACTTTTTGTAATGAAGAAATTCTAATTGTTTTTTCACAATCTACTTTTTATTAAGTAATTTCAGTTGATACGATTTCTTCGTCCGAAGCTTAAATTTTGAAGTATAACGACTTTTTTGTAAAAACAAAAAAATTTGTAAACGATAAGATAGGGAAAAAGATCACTTAATGATAAGTTCGATACTGTAAAATTAATCGATATTTAATATTAAAATTAAACATACTTTATTCAATAATTATTGTGAATATACCAATAACCCTCGTTGTATTTTCTTGTTTAGTATTTGCAAACATCATTGTATATTTATACCAAAAAAATTTCTTTTAAGTAAAATATTTATATTTCATAACCAATATTTTACAAATATATGACAATTTTACATATGGAAATTATGGCTAAATCGAACGCGTTTAATTTTTTAATTTGAAATGAACCGATACATTGAATGAAACATGTATTAAATACAGTTCGTACAGAAGAGATTCTTACTTTCTGTGTCTACTAACTTTAATTTTTCTTTCTTAGACATCTAAATCTATTTTTAATGCATCTTCCATTAATATTTCCTGTGAATGCTCTCAGTAACATTATTAAAAAGCAATATATCTGCGCTTCTAAAGAATTTTGTATATAAATCAATTTTATAATAATCAGGAATAATTAACAAATATTTCTGTTTACCCTTAATACAATCCTTATTTAACGTGTTAATGTATTTAGAGAATGTTTGAATATTTTACTTCATAATGACTTCTATCAAATTTTTTTTTTTATTTTCTTATTATTATATTACAACTAATTTCTAGTCCATTACAAAATTTAAAGAATAAACTTGTAGCATTAATAGAAATATGTCTTTTTTATAATAAATATTATATCATCTTATACATAATATAAGTATAATTCTTATAAATAAGTATAGCGAAGATACCTATTAATATATTTCTTAACATTTCATATCATCTATCTATGCTCACTTATTAAAAAATTGTTACAACAAATGAAAAATGTATCTAGTCATAAATATATCAACTATAATAATAATAAATATAATAAACTAGTCTAAAAATCCGAATCATCAGTGGTGGGTAATCTTGTTATATTTGGTAGTATATAATAAGTATTCAGAATTAAAATTATTATACCACATTACTAATATAAATTTATAATATACGTGAAATATTTATGCAACAGAGCGTAATGGTTTCATTTAGTTTTAAAAATTTTTTTAAACCATTAAAGAACATATGAATTAAACATTATTTAACAACATAATCTTATTTATTATATTTTACTAATGTTATCTAAAATTTCAATTTTATTATTAATCAGATAACAAAATAAATTCCATGTAAAAATTAAAAATATATTAAATGTTATAATATTAATATAAATGAAATCTTAAATTGATTATCAGCTTAAACTATTTATGAACTTGTAAATAAATTATTTGTAAATATTTTTAACTTTTAATAATACTATTGTACAATGATACAAAAATATTATAATTAAATTTTTAATTTTTTCTTTTCTTAAAAAAAAAAGAATTTTAAATTAAGATTTTGTTATTTATTTTAAAAAAAATTTATAAAATCTAATACACAATGTATAATTGATAATACACAATTTGAGTAACATTTAAATTATCGACAATATGTAAAATTAAATCAATTATTATACAAGGCAAGAAATGCTATTATTTGCCTCATTAATTTTGTATAATTATTAATTTCCAGTTTTTTTTTATTTATTTATTTTGCTTTCTCTTTTTTTACCGATATAAATATTTAATATTAGACCAAGCAAGAGAACAATTTTTAGGATATGAAAAAAGTAGCTAGTGCGACATGTCAAAATTCTTAAAAAAATCAGTAGATTCTTATTTTTTAATATGCCACTAATGATAATCAGACTTTTTTAAAAACAATTATAAGGAAAAAATGCATTTTTTTTTTACTTTTATTGTTATAAAATGAGAAGTAATAATTTTAGCACTATAGGGTCAATGCATGATTCGTAGATAATAAAATTATAAAGGAAGTGCATTTTATAGTAACCGATCAGAAAATTAGAAGCGGATACATTTTCCAAAAAGGAGTAAATTTATAAATAAATTAAAAAATTTGTAATTTTTTCATATTTACAACTCTAATTTTGGAAAATTAAAGTGAATAATATAAACTTTATTCTACCAAATTTTAGCTTAATCAGATTATTAATTATGTAATGTTAATTAATTTATTTGAGCCAAAAGTTATGTTTAGCTCATTACTCGGGACGAATTTAGTTTGCTCAACGGTTTTTAAAAATATTGTAGCACAGCAAGTCGTGAATCTTTCATTGAACTTAGAAAAATATTAGGAAATTTTTGTTTATGCTGTAATACTAGTTGACACCTATATCACTATGTTTAACTAAAAAATATAATATGAATTTATTAATAAATCCTAATATTATTCTGAATAATATTCTTGATAGTTTCAAATTTTTTTAATATTTGAAAAAAAAAAGATTTAGTCATTTTCTTTATTTAAAATTAAAATTATTAATAATTAATACGTTTTCCATTAATATATTTGAAATATAATATATCATAAATATAAAATATTTACATTGATATATGTGATACTTGATATCTATATATTTAGTACTTTAGCCACTTATATACATCTTAATATTTTTCGCACTATTTTTTAATAAACTAGATAATCGGTATATGTATACACTCAAATATTTAAATTAAATAGTGAATATAAATAAATATATACATATATATATATATATATTCATAAAAATAAGAAATATTATGCAAAACTTTAATATACATACTAATATTTTATAATTACAAATTTTGTTTTATTTATTTTAAAAAACTTATTTTTTACTATTTTTAATATATTTGAAATATTTGATTTTTTTTCAAAAAATATTATGTGGTATGAGTAATTCTTTTATTATCAATACAACACAATCAATATTATTAATAATCACGTTACTCTTTAAAAATCTTTAAGTATTAGTTCTTGTATATAATTGGGAGCAATAAATTGAGAAATTTTTATGACTTTTAGAATATATATATAATACCGTGCAATAATATTCTAACTTGTAAAAATTAATAAAAACATTAATTAATTTATCAAAAAAACATAATTCAAGTTTATCATATTAATATTAATATGTAGATTTATTATAATAACTATTAAAAGTTAAAATAGAATTTAAAATCCATAATAAAACTATTTTCCTATATAAATGAAAAATTTTTTATGAAAACCAAAGATTGTGCAACAAAAAATTAAAATAGTTTAGAATATCTACTTATTCCAAAAAGTAATCATTAAATAAATTTAACAAACGTTAATTTAATGTCAAAAATATGATGTTATAAATTAAAAAGCTAAAGTTGTTTGCATAAAAATTCTTTTTTTGTAATTTTTATAAATAATTGTTGAAATAAATTGGTCGAGGGGAATGACGTGAAAAACCGAGTAACCGTAGAAATAAAAAATGAAACTTGTAAATTTGAAATTATGTTAAAAGGTATATAAAGTCCGTGGAGAAATAATTAAAAGTTCACGTCAGATGTTTGATGGATATTAATAAAAACTATTTGAATAACTTCATAAGTTATCTGTTGTTTCATTATTTCTATCCGCGTGTCTAAGCCACTCGAATGTCTCTTATGAGTTTTCCATGGTATTTCCTCCTCGAGTATAAACCGATCTTTAATTTATAAAGGCAAAAGGCAGAATGATGAAGGAGATCGTGACACAGTGTAGGGTAAAACTCGAGGCTGAGTTATTCGGCGGCAGGGTGGAGGAGGGAGGGAGGGATCCATTCTATTAGAGCACTCCTCTGTTTTCCCAGAGTTCCTTATCCTCGGGATGAGAAAGAAATCTTTAAAGCGGGCTTTGATTCATAGGTGGGCAGACTCCGGTGCCGTAAGCTCGGCGCAAGTCCTCGGGAAAGCGCAGGAGCCCTCAGATACAGGCGGTGCTGCATCTTCTCCCAGAACAGAACGTGACCCGGCATTAAGAGGTCCCATAAAATATTGCGCTCATGTAAATACCCTCATAAAATTCAGCGCGCGGAAATGTTTCGCTTGCTATCGCAGTTTTGCGATCCCGTCACTTCAGCGAAGATGCCTTTCTAATAGGCCAGTTGTTAAAAATATACACCGAAAATGGCAACAATCCCGGATACTCGGGGAAAGGGAGAAGGGCAAAAGGAGTCCCTTTGCACGCGAAACCCTAGACACCTCCGAAGGAAATAGATGTAAATTGAAATTTAATGTGTTGTTATAACGGGGAAACGACTCCGAGGAAACACGAGATCGAATGAAAACTGGAAGGAATTTATGGGGATACGAGTTGAACAAGCGGATTAAACGGTATGTTTTTATTGTCACTAGGCTTTGTGAGACGATCGCCTCTTTAAAGTCGTCTGCTAAATATTTGAATTCGCGTTTTCTTTTCGGAAGACACAACTAATATTGATTTATGCTTAATTTTTTTTTTTTTTTTTTTCATTAATAATAAAGAAAGCTTGTATCTAATATAACTTTTTTTTTTATACAATAACAAATATGTAGCGCTTGAAATTTATGTCCTTAAACTTCTAAAAGCCTATTAACTAACGCATAAGAACTTGTATTGTAATTTCTTCAAGAAGAAAAGGAGGTTAACAAACAAAAAATGAGCTCCACGGCAAGCTCTACTTTATTTAACAATTTTATACAAAAACATATAGTACTATTGAAATTATCAAATTGACTGACTCAAAGAATTTCTTAATTTCATGATTTGCTTCTGCCCCCTCTATGTTATATCGCTTTTCATTTGTCTTTTCTATGAATTTATTCTCAACGTTACTCATAGTGTCGTTTTACTTGTTCTAGATATGTTTGTCATTTAATACTACATCCTTGACGGTGTCCACAAAATATACAAATGTCGTTGATAAACATGTTGTTGATGCGACAATAAATAAAAAAATCCCTAATCTTTGTGTTACAGAGGCCGAAATTTACATTGCGGGTATCTCTGCGATCAGAAAATTTGAATCCGCATAAAAATCTTTCATCAGCCCATTATAAGTATCCTAAATAAAAAATGTACACCTTTTTTAAATGTGGCAACATATGCATATTTTTTTTACATTCATCATTGTATCAGGTAAAGGAAACTTTTGACACTTATAACTCAGATTATACAAAAGTGCAATTAATATTATATGGAATAATAAATGTTTATATATAAAAAAGGCATACTAGTAACTTTAAATAATTTAGTATAAAGCTTTACCGATTTATAAGAATATTTTAAATGTATTCATAGGCTTAAGGATGTAATTTTTACAAAATATTATATAATAATAATTATTATATAATTATTATAACAATATTTTAATTCTAAATTTAGATTACAAATAATGTAAACGATGATATAGAATAATAATATTATTTAAGAATATAGTTGGCTTTCTTCTGTCCCATATCTTTCTTATTGAATAATTTATTTATTCTCTTTTTTCCAGTTTTTATTTATTTATTGTGTTCTTATATTGTAAATCTACCAAAGGATTAATCAAATAAAGCCAACCTTGCTATATCTGGAATAAATTCCGGGCGTGTTGATGCGATGATCAAAGCAAATCCGATGCGATTAGATATATTATGAAGTAAGAAAATTGAGACTTTATTCAGAAATAATAATTCTTATACACTTATAAGAATAAAAAAATAAAAAAAACCAAGACAATAATAAAGATATAAATTACGACTTGGAAGCACACCCGGAAAGCTAATATCGATAACTATACGATACTATCAAAAAAGAATTTTGACATTAATTTATATATTTTTTCAAAGAGGATATTCGTTTCTAAAAAATACATACTGGGATGTTTCATTCATGTAAAATAGATAATCTCGAAAGCAAAATGGGGATTGTGACCTTTCATATAAATCATTTATTTACATTATCTATCAAAAGAACTTGGATACATAGGATTGTAATTTTCTGAAATATCATGTAATGAATATTGTAACTGGCTCAGTTTAAAAAATTACTAGCTCTTAAATAAGGGTTATAAAAGTATTTAGTAATACTATAAAAATTGTATGAAAAAATTTTCCTGTTAAGCATTTGCATAATTAATAAACAATGAAATAAAAGGGGATACATAATTAGATAATCAATTTTTTTATTCATGAGAAAGAAAATAAAACAATTAATGACTTTTTTTTAAGTTCTTAATTCATAATAATAAAGTAAAACTTATACCATTGGAATGGAAAGCAGGAAAACTTGAAAAACTATACATAACATAAAAATTGATAAATGAAATCGTAAAACTATTAGTATTGGTACTACTATGACTTTACAATAAATAATATCTCGTTAAATTTATTATAATTTTAAATTAAAACATAAAAGGCCTTAATAAGGATGAAGAATTCTCAGGTTGAATAGTAGGGAGAATTAATATTATTGTGTTAATTTTTCTCCAATATACTTATGAAAAATAATTAACTACATAATTAATAATAATGCAAAGTATGTTTTTTTTAATTCTTAAAATTAAAAATTGAGAAGATACTAAATTGACAGAAATTTGAAGAACTACCGATTGATGTTTGGAATGCAATATAAACAATTCAAACCGCTGGTACTAGAAATTATTTTATCAATTGAATTTTGGATATTTAATCTGATGACTTTATATCTAAGGTTTCTATAAACAACAATAATTGGTTTATTAAAATAGTACACATTCATCTCGTTTATAAAAGTGAAAAGTATAAAGATTATCAAAAGTTGATAACTTATATTTACTAATAATTTAATATTTATTTATATTTTATTTTAATTCTATTAAAATTTTTTTTTATTAAATTAAATACTTCATTTGCTTTGATTGTAAAGGCTACCTAAATTTTGCCTTGCCCTAAAAAAATGGAAAAGTGCTTTGTCATGCATCAAATGGTGTCATTATTCTTATTAAAGTGAAAGTGATTAATTGAATCAATTAGATACTTTACAGATATCAATAATTCAGTGCATTATATTTATTATAAACTAATTTGTTGAAAAAATATTAGTATAAATTACCTTTTGCTATCATCCAAGTTGATCTTTTTTTAAAGTAGTTTGATTCATTTAAAAAAAAGAAATGGTGAAGGTCTTGATAATGAAAAATAGAAGAATCCCTAGTATAATAAAATAAATGCGTTATAAATGCAAAAATTTAATAGATTCTTTTTTATATTTGTGTATATTATTAAATAGTATCTTTAATTAATAATTTCACATTAAATTTAAATATATCAACATCACAAATGACTCTTGGATGCAATAAAATTAACTATAAATGGAAATTCTCGAATGAGCCATCTAATAACATAAAAATCTTTAAATAAAACGTCGAAATTTTTTGAATAATGAATAAAATACTAATAAAAACATTACTTGTTGATTTATGCATACAGTATTTTATTTAAAATGAATTGTGTCTAATAAAATGTCTAATACATACAATTAATCTTATTGAAAACTATGAATACAAATACTTCTAGCTTATAAAGTCTCACTATTTAACTTCTGATACTATAAAATGTGCATTAAAATTTCTAATTTACATTTCTAGATGAATTTTATTTTTTTATCTATTAGAAATTAATATGTAACAGCGTAATATGAGATATGAAGTACATCAATCACTAATGTAAACAAATAATTTTGTATTTTCTATTATAAATATTGTTTTTCATTACAAAAATGGATTATTATTAAAGTAAACATTAAATTATTCATAATAGAGCAGATGTTTGGAAAGCACATTTAAAATTTGAAATAAATGGATTGAATATTCATTGGTTCACGACATAGTTTTAGATTTTATAAATTAGCAAATTCAATTTTGTAATAGAATATAAAAAATTAAAGATAAAAATTTCATTTTAGTGATTATGCGGTAGGATACTTGAATATCGACAGGGTAACTTTACAATGCTTTCACGTAAATGCTTTTGTTCTCTCAGAAAATTGTACAACAACTATGCTAAAACAGCCGTCCGATGTTTACGATCGCAATACCTCGTCAACGATGTTTTAGCATTTCATGTACAAGCTCGTTTTATTCTACTGAAATCCTTTGGGTAACGTTTCAATAAAAACCGAACGATCACTTTCATCTGTATATATAATCTATTGTACTACAAACTAAAATTAAAAAAAAAAAAAAAAAATCTATGCTTATATTTCATAGAGGAAATATAAGTTTTATCAGTGAATGATGAATTATAAAAATCTCATCTTCACTATGCAATTAACAACTTTCCATTAACATTTTAATTCATTCTGAATATTTGACTACTCTATTTTTTAATTTTAATGTATTGAGCCAATATATAATTAATAATAAAAAAGTAACTATCGTATTTCTATGAATAATAATTTTCATGTTGCGAAATTAAAATTAGAAGGATTAAGTTTTATGAAATATGAGATGGTACTAATTATATACATAATAAAAATAAAGAAAAAAAAGGCGGTATAATATTTATATAAAAAAGGTTGTTTGGTATAAGAAAGTAGACAAAATTTTAACAATAAATACTCTATTATTTTACTCGTATTTTCTTAAAATTATTAAATGAAGTAAATTTTTATCTCTCTCGATCTCGTTTTTAACTTTTCGAACATAAAATGTTATTGTTTCAATGATACCTTTTTTTATTTTTTGAAAAATGTGAAATAAATTATTGTAAATGATACCAATTCTATCCGAAGAAATGTTTATATCCAGAGGTAAGAGTGATAAACTAGATTTGAAAATAATGTACTGTAATTTGAAATGAAAAATCATGGTACTTTTAATAAAAAGGCAATCGTTTAAAGAAAATAGATTGCATGTAATATAATTCATGATGTTGATTCCATCTAAAATTGATATGTAGGTAATTGATAGAATGGTATGTAAGAAGTCAAACGAGAAGAACTACGAGGGGAGGGGAGGATGACTATGAAATGATGACTCGAGGGTGTGCTTTTACTTTTAAATGATGTGCAGGTTTTTAGGTCGGAGAATGCACGGAGAATGGCAATAATTAATAGCTTGGAGACTGTGCCGAAAGAAAGAGAAAATTTAATAAATGAAAAATAGTTTTAATGATGGAGGTAATAATGGAGTTGTTTGGTGATTTGGTGATGTAAATGGAAAAGGAGAGAAAGAGATTGTATCATTGTTTGTGATGTTTGTTTTGTTTGATTTGGATTTTTTCCTTGTGGGTTGCAGTGACGTGCCTGGAGCCGGACTTCCTGAATCCAATGGAGAACATAACAGTGCCGAAGGGTCGCGACGCGACGTTCACGTGCGTGGTGAACCACCTCGGTGGATACCGGGTGAGTCCTTCCTCCTCCGCGAGCGGTGATCACGGTGGTGCCAAACCTCGGGTAACTATCCACATAACATGATCTAACGTCACCGCCTGCTGTAATGGATCTTGCCGACACCACTAATAATCAACTTTGCCGCATTCTCTCATTGCACTCTCATATCAAAGAGCACCCAATTATCAAATAATTTTTTAATGCCTGCACCACACCCATCCTTCTCTCTCACTCTCAAATTATCTCTAAGGCCAATAATCTTTTCTCTAATCTAACCACTCGCTGCCTTCCACGCACTTCATTCACCTCACTCTCTCTCTCTCTCTCTCTCACTGCACATTGCACATATTATACATGCTTGTATAACCACTTACTGCACTGATAAATGAACTAATTACCTGATACGCACTACCTTAAGATTTTTCCCCATTGCATTCAAGAGTTTGCAATTTATTAAGCTTTCAACCCGTACTATCGTAATAATATTATTTCCCCCCCCCACCCACCCACCCCTTGACCCCGCTCAGATCCGTTCGGTGCGTTCAGCTCAACCTTAATCTTAATTTAATTATCCAAATTGTATAAATCAAGTTATCCGTAGTCCGCTTTGCTTTATGATTTTGTTTTCATACCCACATCGAATAAAAGTTTTAATGTATTTTATTATCAAAATTCAGAGTATAAAAATTATTAAAAACAATAAATCCAAAAGGAAATTAAGAAATTTAAATCTAGTCATTTCGTGCAATTACGTTGTTGGATGAATTTATCTTATAAATGGTGTATAATTCATTTTTATACGAATTGTACACTACTGACTTCATGGCTAAGGCTATCCTTTTTTTATATTTCAAATAGCATTTTTATTGAAATAATAACTCTGTTGTAGTATTTTTTTAGAAAAACGATAAAATATTAATCCATAAAAAATACAGATATAAATTCACAACTACTATTTGAAAGAGATTTTCCATTTGATGATTATACTCGATACCACAAGCGTTAATGTCTTTGCCAAATGTTATAGAAAATAAATACTTATCCTAAAAATATTTATTATTTTTATTTTATACATTTATCGGAATTTTTATTTAATACTGAACCTAACAGTACTGTATCTTAACATTAATGTACATGTATTGTACAAGCTAAGTCCTACCTACTAATTTATCAGCTTAGCCAATAAGGGATGATTGAAAGCACATTGAGCTGAATGAATTTTGCAATATAAAATCTTGTAGAGTGACCTCATTACCAAGTATTTGTGCATGATGATATTTGATCTCCTATTACAAATAAAATAAAAGAAAATGCAAAACAAATGATCAATAGTGATTTCATATTGGAAGTAAAGGTTGTCTAAAAGATTGTCTTTAACGTTTCGTTTCTCATATTAAAAAATGAAATATTAAATTATATTCTTATTTTCCTAATAATATTACAATAAAATTATTTTAAAAGAAAAATTTGTTCATAATATTATAAAATTTTATATGATTTTAGTTCATGTCATGTTCATAAATCTAAATATATATACATATATGTATGCGTATGTGTGTGCGCGTGTATGCGTATGTATATTCAGTGAATTATATTTGTATGAATTTATTTATTTATCTAAATATATATAGATAAATTTATACACGAAAAAAATTTGTGCGCGCGAACGTATATTCGTACGTATATGCATATGTGTGTAAACGTATATAAAATTTAACATCACAAGAGATGTTTAGTGTAATATGACTTAATATTAAATGGATTATAAAGTAGCCATGAAATTGACGTTATTGTGAATAATTGACCTCTTCACTTGAATTTTTATAATATTGTTTTTATTTTTACTTTTAAATTTTTTATAAGTTAGTTATAATTATAGATCTTTGAAGACTAAACTTTTGTTAAATTAGCAAATTGTATACAATAATACCTGTGCAAAGGATTTTGAAGTGATTTAATACAATTAATTTTATTTGACGTTTCACAGGAATAATATAAAATAAAAATTAATTCTAAAAAAAGACATTTAAATAAAATACAATAAAAGTTAAAATACACAATGAGAAAAAGCTGAATAATGATTGTATTTGAGCATCATAAAAACAATTTTTTTACTCAATTTTTTTACTCAATTTTTTTAAAGCATGTCGCGATGCATGATGTACATATTCATTTGTAAAACTAACAAATGAATTGCATGAGCATGTTTTCTTCTTCAAAAAAGATAGAATTATCTTTTCAAATATTTTAACAAATTATCGATTTATAAAAAGAAATATACATAGTCGGAATAATTAAATAAATCTATTTGAGATAAATAAATTTTTCAGAAATGTTTTATTGAGATATATTAATAACATGCTTTTTTCATTTCTATATATTTAATTACAAATATTCAAAATATAATTAATAATATTAATAATTATTAAAAATTAATAAATAATTTAATAAATTGAATTTTAAACGAATGTATTTTTGAAGATTGATATAAACGACATAATTTTTTGATAAGGATATACGTAAAGATTTTAAATCAATTACGAAAGCCCGTATTACTTATATTTGATCTAAATAACCATTTTTATTTTTTTTTTTTATTATTAAGTAAATTAAAACTTTTACATATTAGTTTTTATTTATTTGCATTTATAAATATATATAAATATAAAATATTTTATTTGTAATGATAAAAATACTTATTGGAAAAATTAATTAAATTTATATATGTACATAACTATTCGGAAAAACTCTTTCCAGCCTCGATTTTCATTCAGGTAGGGTTGCAAACCGCGGATGTGAAATGTCGCCTGTAGATGTACTCCGATCAGATAAATCGACGGTCCAAATGACCCTGTTTTCCGTTTTATAATTTTTCCATATTTTTGTCGATTATACACAGACATGGCCCAGCTGCTTCTATCTGTTACTAAAATTTTATAACATCTAGTTACTCTTAATATTTTTCATCAGTCATAATAATTATATTTTGAATTAATGTCTAGAATAATTACGGTTGGAAAAAGATAAGATAAACCAAAGAAATAATAATTATAGTTCTTCTATTGCTGAATAATATAGATTAATTACTTTATTATAAACATATACAAAATTAACTAGATACTGTAGATCAAAGTAGATATATTATTTATAATTTTCTAACAATTTAAATTCAGTTTATTGTAGGAAATTTGATATACAATTAATAATAAAACTAATTAATTCTAAAAAATCATAGTTATAAAATAAATATTTTACCAAATTGACTTGGATTGTGTAATTAATAGTATTATTAATTTTCATTTAAAAAAAAATAATGATTTTTAATACAAAGCATAGAAATACTTATAGAGTATTTTATAAACTTACATTTACTAGACGTAAGAAGAATTTATAATATAGATTTTTCATAGAGAATTTCATGATATACATAAGTTTTCGCCAATGCAAAGTGAATTACAATGCTAAAGCTCTTACAAAAAAATTTTTTATTACATTGTAATTGGATTAGGAAAATGGACATATTCATAAATACATATGTGTGTGTGAATATTTTTTTATAAAAAAAACTTAATATAAAATACTTTCTCAAATATTTCTTTAATATTTAATAGAATGAAAAAGTTTTTTGCAAATTTATAAGCATGGAAAAGAAAATATAACGATAAGTATAATTATTTTTGTTTTCAATACTATTCAATTAAAATTATGTTGTAAAATATAAAGTACAATTATCTTTTAATATTTTTGCAGACAATTATATCGATGTAATTAAACATCATTTTAAGATTTCTTTTTACTATATGTAGAATTTGAATATTGATCGAGTGAGAAATTTAATTAATTTAATATATATACTTATATCAAATGTCGGATTTCATGTATCCATTTACTATTACTAAATAGACTAACTTCCTCTAGTCTCTTAGGTAGCGGCCCTTACCGTCTAGGCCCTATCTTTAATTGTAAATTCTATCCAGATACTAGCAATATTGCTTTTTTTCTAAAATTCAACTATATATTGGACTGCTAAATAATTATTAAATAAGTTGTTGTTATACAAGTATTTTTACTTAAAATTTAATAAATTTACAAATTATTAATTGACAAAAAAATTTTTAAAAATCTTTTTCACTTATAAATTCATTATAAAGGCCAAAAATGTACTTTGTATTAGTTGGATCAAAGTTTCTAATTTTTGCGTCATCACTAATCTGCTTATCTGTCAAAAGCGAATAGACAAATAAAAGTTTATTCTTTAACTGAATCTTCGTTGCAACACAGGTATACGAAAATTTCAATAAATTTAATATTATAACATAAAGCATAGTATTAACACAAACATGAAAGTTTTAATAAAGAATTTATAAATATGAATTTTATAGAATTTTATAAAAATTATTATTTTTCTTTAAGGTTTTATCAAAGATCGCCCTTTCTTTAAGCATATAAATATCTATCTATTGGTGCAAGGAACAATTTTTTACATAGTAAACGAAATTTTTAAAAAATTAAGGAATATATTTTAAAAATGTGAAAAACTCAGTATAAAAAAAAGAAAATTAAAAATACTGTAAATGTAAAAAAGGAGAAGAAAATTAAGAGAAGCGCAGACATCAAAATAATACAGAATAATCACAGCATTAATAAGGCAGTTCGTCTTAGTGTGTGTACATAAGTATACACACACAAATATAAAATAGAGTTTTGGTTCCTATCTTCTTAGTGCAATACCAGATAATAAGAAAGCTTATTGTCCTATCTATGCTTCCACCTATACTAATTTAATTATTTTATCCTTTCTCACTTTATTAAATTTATTGTTCATTATTCATTACTCTCTATTTTACCTTGATAACTTATTATAAAAGTACTTTTTCAAACGAAAAAATTTAATAACTTTTAATTTTTCTTCCTTTGGTATTCTTTTGATAAGAATTCCATACAATGTTAAAATTGATAAATATTTGACACGATGCAATGAACTTTATTCTTACAATGATAAAAAATTGGATCGGTATATATAATATATTGATTACGCAATGTTATAATTAAATTGAATATTTCAAATTGCAAATTTTAATAACTATTTATATTATATAGATTTTTTTTAAATAAAACTAATTTATTTAATTATAATTTAAAAAATATATTATATCTAAAACAAATTAATCTATATCATTTATAACTAATTATGTAATTAGTTATACTAGTAAATGCTTTTAATTTAAAATCTATATACATTGTTAAAGCGAAGATTAAGTTGAATATATATATTTATTAAGTGTAATCCAATGTGTATATATTTGTGTTTAAAAGCAAAGATATTGCGTAAACAATATTTATAATAACTTTCTAACAAGTATTTTTCTTTTAAATAAATATTAAATATATGAAATATTAAAAAAATAATGATCTAATAACAAAAATCAAATAAATTAATAGTCTCCTAAAGGATTAAACAGCAATATATGTAAATAAATTCTTATAATTGAGATGATATGAGATATATTGTAAATTATATCGTTGATTTAATAAAATCCTCGAATAAAAATAGACAATAGTTAAAAAAAAAAATAATAAAAAATTAGTAATCTATACGAAAATATTGTACATCTTCAAAAAAAATAATTATTTACACACAAGTCTATTAATGCAATTGATGATCATCTCATATTATCAAATAGTATGAAAGCTATAATAAATAAACGCTGATTAAGCCATCATAAACATTACGAAATTGAACTTTATAAAACAAATTTCTATTAATCTTATTACCTTTTATTCTCTAAAACAGATTTTTATTAACAAACTTTATCTATAAAAAAAACTTTATATGTGTGATTACAAAATAATACAAAATAATAATAGAAACTTCTTTATTTCTTCTTTTATAACAATATTAATCTTTTATAATTTTCTTTTAACCAAAACTTCATCCATTAAAAACTTAAATTTATCTTATTTTTATAAGCAACATTATTGGCAAGTTTTATTTCTCATTAGTAAATACTACACTTGAAGAAAATTAGAAAAAATGCCAAGTAAAACATGATGATAACTTATTAACTAAGATGTTAAAAATATGTATAACAAATTTAAAAGATCCAAAAACTTGTCTATGACCAGAATCACCAAAATTAATTGAAAATACATTTTTATTTTCTGCATTATTTAATGATTAATGATTAAACGTTGATAAATAAAAATTTATCTAGTATTACATTTTTTGATTTTCCTTTTTTATTCATGTTTCTTTTTTTCTTTTTGAATATTATACATGTTAAAACATTGAACTTTAATATTCATCGGGTTATTAGTAAAACATTGCATAAGTTATATGATTATGAAAATTTATACTAACTTCTAACTATAAATAAATAAATATGACTTTTTATAAATAATAAAATATTTATAAAAAGTCATATTTCATAATTAGTTTGTTTATTTTAAAAGGTAATAAAAATAGAGTTAATAAGATATAATATAATTTTAATAATTAAAGTATCATTAAAATCATATATAATTATGAAAAGGAAATTAATAATTTAAATTTATAAACTAAATCTAAAACTATTTGAAATATATTTGGAAAAAATGATAGTTTATAATATTCTGTATAAATATTAAATTTATAATAAATTGTAATATAATTAACCCTATTTTATATTTATTATTCATAAAAGCTAATTGTATTTATGATTATTTATATAATAGTCATCATTGAAATTATTAATCATAAATATATGTATATTAAACTAACTACTCCTCGCAGTAAATTAACATTGAAATAATTAAATTGATATAAATTTTTTATTTTGTTTTTGAAATCAATAAGATCATTTCTTATATTCTTTCATAACTGGCTTTTACAGTTGGAAATATCTTCGAGTTTTTAATTTACAAAATAATTTTAGATACTTTAAGATTCTATTTATTTATAATTAATATGTAACTTCATCATTTTCAGAAAATAAATAAATTTGAATTAAATATGTAATAAATTTAAAAAAAAAATATTTTTTTAAAATAAGAAGTCACATTCCGATATACCAAATAATTTACATAATAATTTAAATAATAATTTATTTAAAACAATTATACAAATTGTGCATATCTTTATTTCTTATAAAATTTAAATTGTATTGTTGGGAAAATTATAAATAATTAAATGATTATAAAATAAATGTTGGATATTGTTTTATATGATGTTTTTACGATGTTTGATACGAGTTTAAAAAAATAATGACTGCAATACATATTGAAATCTCATTGTTAAGGCTCAATATTTTTTCTATTTTTCAAACAAGTTAAGATGGATTTAAAAAGACTTATTTTGAGTGGTTATAGAAAATTAAAAAATTGGATGAAACGTCGAAAGGTTTTTATTTTATATTATTTATTTTAGGGATTGAAATTTAACCTTAATGCAGGTAATGTGAATTAGTTAAAATGATTAGGATTTCCGTGTAAGAAATTGTTAAATGTATTTCTTGTTAGTGAGAGAAACGGTTTGAATCGCAAAATGCAGGGTTTTTCCTGGGTAATCTTTGTGTACAGAATTTCGGTATGCGGCTGTATTGAAAAACGTTGAACACCATTTTCCGGTTGCCTGGCTTTTATCCTCTTTGGCTATCTCGCGTCATTGTCGTTATTCCAAGCGGCGAAGAAAAGGAGTGACGAATAACATTACCGTAAATTTACAAGAGCTGCAACAGTAGTTTATATCTCGCTGTTGTTGATGTGTCAATGCTTTTTACCGCATCGGCGAGTATTCGCCCTTTCCGAATTGTAAGCGACGTGCCAGATCTGGTAAATAAATTCCACAGAGATAACCGAATCGATGTTGAATATTTACATTAATTTTTTTTTTTTTTTTTTTAATCTCCTATTTGTTTGTTGACCGCCAGTCCCGATTTCATATGACGCGAGCTGCATTGCAATCGAATCCTCGAATCCGAGAAATTTTAATCTGCGCAATTGGCCTAAATTTATTCTTATATTCAAATTTAAATTATTTTTTCTTTCTATCTTAATATCACTTTTATACTTAATATATTAAATATAAACTATTGGTAATTCCATTCCAAACAATTACTTTACTTTATTCTTCAAAGATTTACGACATTTTTGATCAAGCATTATTATATTTATTTATTAACTCAAAATCCTTTACATTTTATTAATACCTGCTTTATTTAAATGTATACAAATATTTGATAGAGATGAATATATTCATATTAGAAGAAAAACATTATGGTTTCACACTAATGACAAAAATTGTAAAATGTTTACATATTCCTTCGTATAAACTCATTTAAATTATCTAGTTTTTTGCAAAAATATTGTGATCTTTCAAGGAATTATTTTATTGATCTAATTACTTTTAGTATGTTAAGAGATGGACTAGAATAAAATATAAATAACTTAACAGAGTTAAATGACAAAAGATATCTATTTTATTTTAAAAATTCTACATCGTGTTTTCTTCTAAATTCCCTTAGATGTTTAGAAAATTTTATCAAAAAATAATAATTGGTAAGTTTTTAAAATAATTTTCTATAGATTATGAACTTTTTTTTTTTACATCATATTTGCACACGCACACGTGTACACGTATGCAATAGTGCTTTTTATTTCTTTAAAAATTAAATGTAAGTAACACGGATAAAATGTACATAAAAATAAAACTATTATTTAAAGTATGATCCTGTTAAATTAAAGCAAAATTTAACAACAAATTTCTAAAATTTCAGGTCATAGTATATGTACGGATTACAAAATGAATACAGTATAATGATAGCTAAGTCGTACAAGTCAATTTTTTTCGAAAATTATGCAGGTTATGAGAATCCCTTTTTTATTAATGTTATTTTATATTTTATACTTTAAATAATAGAATTTATTATAGAAATTTTTTGGAAACTAAGTATATCGCTTATCGTCATACTATTTTCAAAGAATTATTTTCGTAGAATTCCTATGAAATTTACAATTATATCCACAGATACCGTATTATAAATATTTTATAATATTTTAAATAAATTGATTATAATAGTCGCATATTATATGAATACGATACATCAAAATAGGATATATATATATACATAGTGTATGGTTATTTATTATTGATTGAGTAAAAAATTTAATCGATGAAAAATATCAAGAAATTTTAATTCATGATCTAAATAAATTATGCACGGTCCCTGTGCATTCCTTCGAAAGATCATTTTACTTATCATCGTCAATCTCAAATGGAATAAATCGTTTAAATCGAAGAAAGTTCTCTCACCACGAATTCTTAACATTTAATTCAACGTATTTGTTGGAATTTATTTAAATATATATGTTATGGGACGGGTATAGGTGGCATGGATCAAAGTGGATACCAAGGCGGTTTTGGCGATCCACGAGCATGTAATCACGAACAATGCTCGACTCTCCGTCACGCATAATGATGCCAACACCTGGACGTTGAATATCAAGGAAGCACATCCTGAAGATCGGGGGATCTATATGTGCCAGGTCAATACTAATCCCATGAAAAGCCAGGTAACTTATATCACAATAATTCTTTTGTATCTGTATTTAAGATGCCTCGCAAGACCTAAAAATCAATCATCGATTTTCACTATGTATTTATTACCTCCCTTTCATTGCTACGTAAAAATAAAATAAATTTCTAATTGAATGTTAATCTTTTATTGTTATAAATAGATATATTAATTAGACTTCATTCATTGATATAATTTTCGAAGTATATATTGTTAAATTGAAAATAAGATACGAGAACACAAAACATTTTAAAAATACAATCCAATCAATTCCTTTCAATACAATTTAAAAACAAAAATAGCTATGAATTCTAAATACAACATATTATTAAACTTCCAATTTTTAATTTATTAATCGATATTTAATAAAATAAATTTGAGCTTTAAATAGTGACAATATATATAAAAAATATAATATGTAAACAAATGATATCGAAAGACGTAAGCGTATTGTTACTAGTTTATAGTATTCACATGAATATATTTTAGATTTAGATAAAACACATATAATGTTTTTTTAAAAAAAAGTGTAGTAAATTATTTATAGTGATATTTTAAAATAGTTAAATTGGTTTTATGTTGAGTCCTAAAAACTATATAAATTCATGATGATTTAATGTAACTCTATATCGAAGAACAATTTCTTTATTTATTTAGAGCGCTTACTTAGAAGTCGTCATACCACCGGATATTATTTATGAGGAAACTTCCGGTGATATTATGGTACCAGAAGGAGGTTCTGCTAAACTCGTTTGCAAGGCTCGCGGATATCCCAAGCCGGATATCAATTGGAAACGCGAGGATGGCAGTGAAATCATCACAAGGACACACACTGGAACTAAAACCAGAGGTATCAATCAGGTTTTATTCAGTTCTATTACTCTCATTTCACTATCTTATTTGTTTATCATATTAATAATTATCTATTCTAACAATCTACTGTAATAATATTTATAATTTTTTAACTAACGCGTATTTAGATATAATATAATATAAGGATATTAATTTGGGTGCTTCATGAAACTTTTTTCCCGTTGATATTTTATTCTTTAAAGATTAATACTCAAATACTGATTTCAGAAAAATATTTTTACCTTTTCCATTTAGTTTGCTAAAACAAGAATATTGACAATTTTTAAGTAGTATTGTATTATATAAAATTTATACCAGATTATTTATTTTTATATAAATTAGAACAATGAAAATATATTTTTGTAATTTATTTTAAATTAAATATATATAAATAAAGATTGATTAAAAAATCATAATTACAAATTAATTATAAACTCGAAATTTATACTTTGGTAAATTTAACAAGGTATAAAGATTAATTACTGAAAATTGAAATAAAATTAATGAGTGGTATGAGGAAAAGTTATTTTCGATTGTTATTTTACATAAATATAAATGTCGTTGCACTGGACTCATCTTAAATTGTTAATAGTGTGTATTAAAAAAAAAAAGTGAAAATTGAAAAATGAAGATAATGATGTAGAGTCGGGGTACAAAAGACGAAAAGTAAATGTAGTTGCGAGAATTAGAGTTGGTTGAAACAAACTTTAAAGCGACACAAATAAAAGCTCCTGTCAATAAATGACGACACTGATAAATGCACAGTTTTCCCTCTTGTTTTCCTTCTCACTCTCTTCATTTTATAAACCCGTTTAGGTGTCGATCCATTGTTTTTCACGCGTAGCTTTATCCGAAGATGTATGCCAATTGTTCTGCATTTTCATCCCCTTTTTATTTTTTTTTTATGTTCCTATTTTTGTGCGATACCAATACCCCACTTTTTGTACTTCAGTTTCAATTATATTAATATATATATATAATCTATCGATATGCCATTTTTTCCTAATATATTCTACTTTTTAAATATATACATATATATATTTATACAAATATTCAAACATATAATATAATTTGTCAAATATTTATTAATTGATACTGTTAAAGTGAAATACTTTCGTGCTTAAATATACATACATTTCTCTACAGAATATTCACATATAAAAATAATTGAATTATAATTATAACTATAATTTTCTTTATTATACCGTTCATAAATATATTTTTGAAATCTAAATAATTTTTATGAATTTTTAATAATTTAGAGAAAAATTTTGTTTCAAATTAATACGAATATTAATATTAATACGAATACGAGGTATTTATTACAAAATGTTTCATTGAATTGATATGTGAATAGAATTATAAAATGAATAAATTATGATTAAAATTCAATTCATTAATTACGAAGAATTTTGAGTATTATTAAATTTTTAAAAATACTTAAACATAATTTTTTAATAATTCATTGTTGTTTTTCAAATATTAATTTGAAAAAAAAAATTGTTTAACATCAACAAATTTTTATTTATGACTCTCTAAATATATTACGTGTATTTATAATATTGTAATATTCTTGTATTAAATATTCTGTATGAATAATTGAAAAATCTTGATATAATTTTATCAAATATTTTGCTTTTTGGAGGATCCTGAAATGAAAGTATTCATTTAAGTTTCCATTTGTTACATTGAACTATTTTCGGTAATTTTGTGATACTTTTTCAATCTGAAGTTTGAATGAGTTACCTAAAAGTCGTTTTAGATGTTCAACAAGCTATAGTTCTGCTGGTGTCATTATCTTGATCTTGTTTGTATTCACCTAGAGAGTTTAGCTCGAATCTTAGTCTCCATACAATTCCGATCCTCAGAAATACGGACTACTTTTCTAAAATATTTCGCGTGTCACATTAGTGCTTTATATCTACATTCAATACGATAGCAGTCGAATCAAAATTTTAAAATCAGTTACGTAAATTCTATGGCTTATTCACGAAAAGGTATTTACTGTAAAAACTTTGGAAAGGACACTTTCATGAAAATTATACGAAATGCGGGTATAGTGATAAAGATTTAATTAATTTAAAAACTCAATTAACAAGCTTTCATAATTAACTTCAAGGGAATGAATACGACGAGTTTGCAATAAAAAAATTTTTTTTTTATTGTGAAACGAAATATCTGATATATTGTACTGTCTTTATAATATGTAAATATATATGTTATGAAGCTATTTAGAACATTCAAGAAAATTATTTTTTCACTGCGGTTCTATTTTATTTTATAATTATAATATGATTTCTAAAATGTTAGATGAACCTTAAAAGTAGGTTAAAAAATAGTCAATATCGCAATATAGTACAATAAAATAAAATAAAAATAAATTGAATATCGATATTTACCGTTTAAAACAACAAAAACATTTATACCAATTAATGATGATTGCTTTGAAATAATAAATTCTATAGCTTGAATAACTATAAAAAAATGTAAATTTATTTTTAAATTTTAATAATTACTCAGAAATATATTAAAACTTTCCATTTGTAGAATGCTACATTCCTTTTTTTATTTTTTTCGGTGATAAATATAAATTTGAATTTAATATACTTTATATATATTTGAATTAAATATATTTATCAATAATATCAGTTTAATTTAGAAATAAACTGTTATGTATATTTTTATTTCTATATTTTTCGAAACCTTGCACGAATTATTTAACAAATAATTTCATACTGTAAAATTTAATATTACACAAATATTATAGATAATATTTTCGTAATCAAAATAAAGAATGACTGGTAAATATCGAGATCTTTTTTTAAAGTCAAGGATAAATTTTCCACATTTGTTTAAAGCTTATTTCGGTATATTCAAGTTGCATGAGAAAAAAATATTTGCAGCTGAATAACTGTTTAGTTTTTGCAATTCTTTTCTAAAATTCTTTTTTTCAATATAACGTGTCAAAATATCTGTTTCAGTACTGACAGCCCAGGGCGAAGTATTGAGCTTTCCGAACATCGGAAGAAGCGAGATGGGAGCTTATTTGTGTATAGCCAGCAACGGTGTTCGCCCAACAGTGAGCAAGCGAATGATGTTGCAAGTTCATTGTGAGTAATTCATACTTTCTAAAAGTCGGGAGATAATCGATTTTTCTTCCTTTATGGCGGTTGATACAATGTCCCTGCACATTTCGCATATGTTCTACTAGCCCAAGAGGATGTCAGGCCATTTTTGGTTTGTACTACTATTAGTGCTACCCCCCTCAACCGGCATGCCATCGTCAGAAATTTCTTTTCATGGTTCAATTTTTAGAAAGAATTAAAATTCATTTTCCTTTTGAAAAAAAAAAAAAAAAAAAAAAAATAAAAAACTTACGTTTCTGAAAGTGAGAGTTTGAATTGTTGCAATTATTTAGATGCTCCAAAAGTGATTTAAGTTACACGCGAAGATTCTTTTGCAATGTAATTATTTATATTTTAAAAATTATTGAATTCAAATTCATGTGATAATTTTTACTTCTAATATATATCTTTTGAAATTAAGCACTTCAAAAATCACATTTGTAAGATTTAAAATAAATTCTTTTAACCGATCAAAAATGTTCTTGTCAGTACTATTAGTCACAATACTATAACGGGACATTTATTACCGGCATTCTATTACATTCCTATTTTTATATACCGTGTCAGATTTGATCTAAATAATAATTATTAATATTATTTATACTGTATATATTTTTTCCTTTACATAACTCTAAAATATTTCAGTCAATTTTTTCATTTAATTTTTAAAATTTGTTTAGTTTATTTCCATAAAAATTAATAAATATGTATATAATAATTGAAATATGAATTAATGTTACTATTATCTCGATTATTGTAAATATCTTTTGTATTTTCGTTATAAAGTTGATGGCATACATATTTGTATAGTATGTTTTAGAATACTTTTAATTTAAAAACATATGAAATTAAAAATATTTTGTCAAGAAAAAATTCTTTTTAATATATACAATATTATAGTTCAATTTTTAATTCATTCATAATTTCTAAAAATTATTAAATCAATATTAAACGCAAATATTTTTTCAATTATATTAATATTAAATACTGCATGGAAGCTATTATTAATCAACAATACTCTAATATTTTTATACATGTATTTTTACTACTGCTAGTTTATAAACTTTCATTTGATAAAAATATCCACCACATCTTCAATATATGAAACATGTTTATTTAATTGATAAAACCTTTTTATCATAATTAATAGAATATTTTTATCAACTTAATAATTGCATACAACAAATTTATAATATTTCATTCCATAAATACTTTATTTAAAGAAAATAATATAAATTATACTTGTTTATAGTTCATTTTTTAAGTTATTCTCCAGAGCTGTGATAGCAAATAAAATAAAAGATTAATAAATGCAAATGATAATTTAAGTTATTTATAGAGACGCACATAATTTTTAATAAAACTTAAATATTAAAAATAATTATTCTTAAAATTTTAATCATAATATTAATTCTTGCGCTTTAATATCAAACATTCTTGATTATTTTGACAGATTTAATTTAAACTTTACTATTAAATGAATGCACATTTAATAATTAATTCGAATGACGAGCATTAATGTGCAATAACTAATGTTACATAATTTAGATATCGGAGTGACTCAATACAAATTTACAGAATATCTCAACCAGACAGATGGATTTGCAATTCAAGCCATAATAAAAAATATATAATACTCATTTAAATGAGCTCTATATCTATACAAATACTAAAAATTTTCAACTCTATTTCCCTTTTTTTGGAAAATTAAGAAACATTTTTGAACAAAAATAACGAAGTACAGAATGATTGTTTTAAGCTTCCACGGAAATATATTGGTGGTTCTTTATTATACATAAATTTGTATTACATGCATATTTAAGATATTTCAAAGTCACTAAATAACAATATTAAGGTTAAGAAGAGAAAACATAAGGATATAAATGCTAATTCTCATACGCAATGAGCAATAAATAACAAATTTCATCTTGAAATACTATGTGGAGATCTAACTTTCAAATTTGTTTTTTTTCCTAATAAGTCTCTCTCTCATTTTATCTCTCACTCTTCATTTTTTTTTTTTTTAACTAATTAACAGTTTGAAGCAGTAAAGTGTTATTGACTTGCATAATTTTGTAACAGTAAACTAAATTATATATCAAATTTCTAAGCTGTAATTAATATAGATATTTGTACTTCAGGTATATGCTTTCTAAATATGGTTATTTATTAATAAATGTGTTAAATTTTATCAATAAAATTTTTTTTTGTATTAATTTCACTCTATAAATTTTAACACATTAATTTAATTATTTTATTTATTTAATTTAATTTAAAATTAGGTTATTTTTAATATAACATTTTAATTTATTTACAATTATATTATTTTGATATTCACATTTTATTACTCCTAATTAATTAATAATTATTTATTATTTATTATTCAATTAATTATTAATTAATGATTAATTATTATTATTATTATTATTATTATTATTATTATTATTCAAATAATTATTATTAATTATTATTAATATTATTCAATTAATTATTCTTTTTCAAATTTTTTAAAGTCATATATAAAATATAAGTATTTGGCTAAGAAGTTTTGCAACAAATGTATTTATTCTATTATTATGTACGTGAAATATATTTTTAGAAAATTTAACTTATCATATTGTAGAATTTCCTAATAAAATTTAAATATTCTTATTTTATTTTAAAATACATAATTTGAAATAAAAAAAACATATTTAATAATAATAATATTATTATATACATAAAAAAAAAAAAATTTTCTTACAACATTTTGTAGAATTAATTTTTAAAATTATCTATTATATCATAAAATATGTTAGATTCTACACATAGGTGTCTAATGTTAATTTTCATTTTTTTATTTATACCAGATCTGTTAGACTTTTCAATTTTTATCCAGATTGTAAATGTACAATATGTTTGAGAAAAACGGTGATCTTCTGACAACTTATAAATTGAATATTTTTTCTTTTGTCCAAGTATTAATTATATATTTAAAATTTCGAAAAAAATTAATATTCGGTACAAATGGATATATTTAATAATGAATTTAAACTTCTGCAATAAATTATAATTTATATCAAAATGATACATAGTAAATGTATCTTTAATGTACCGTATTATTCTCAGGAAAAATATTCGAGTACAATATTAATGAAAAGTCGTTGCAAAAAAATTAATGATTACCGCACGAGTACTCGAAGTGAATAGTAAAATAAAAAGATTAAGGATTGTGAGACCGAAGTAGTAAAAGAATAAAAGCTAATAAATCGAGGTTAAAATTAATAAATAAAGAACTCCTCGTAAGTGTGTCTCGTTCAATGGTCAGTTGAATGTCTCGAAATTAAAAAGATTAAAAAGAGATGAAGAATAAAATTGCAATAGTGACAATACATGAACTAAAGAATAAAATGAAAAGAGAGATCGAGAGGGAAAGTGAAACGTAGAAAAGATAACGGGAAGAAAGTGTCGGAATACTTGTTTTGGTAGGAAGATAAATGTAAAAGGGGAATAAGTAGGCGTCAAGGTGGCCATCTAATAAAATTACAGCCCAACTGCGATATACTTAATGCGCATCCTACTCTTGCATTAGCACATCTTTTTCTAGTATCAGAATAAATTAAGTTGCGGTTACGAGCAACACTTCCAAACTCTAAATCCTCTTCGATTTTGTATCTTTCGAGTTCATTTATTTCCCCGGTTACCTCGATGCGCCAAGTTTTGTCCACTGTCTTAGGTCTACGCTTCTCGCACGCAATACCCAGAGCTGATTCCTTCCCGGAAATTGGATACTCAGTAACTTTCTACGAAAGTAGAGCAATATAATACTATTGAATTGGGGAAAATACGTTAAAATGGATTCTCTCGAATAATTCTGTGGGTCAACACCTCTTACATCTTCGAATGTTTTCTAATTGCTTCAATCTTCAATAACTTAGAAATAATCTCGAATTGTTTCAATTGAAACTGCATGAAGTCAATTATTTGTAGATTTCAAATTAAAATAAGATCAAATTTCCCTTATCCTTTGGTTATAATTACATTCATATACAAAATCTTATAAAAATTGAAATGCTAAAGAAATATTCATGAAATATCATATTATATTTATATCATGATATATTGACAGATGAACTGTATTTTTTCTGTTAATTATTAATACAATAAATATACATCAATATAAAATTATGAACTAAACATTTTATAAATTTAAAAATAAATTTGTATTAATAATTGATATGTGATCATTTTACTTTTATTATTTTTATTTTTATCATGCATTATAAGAAATATTTTTTATCTCATACTATTTTAGGAATGCATAAGAAAAGTTTTTATAGAATTGATGTTTTCATAGATGTTGAAAAAAGATAATATCTGCACTTCGATAATAATAAGAAGCTTTTTAATTATTAGACTCAATTAGTAATGTAAAATATTATTGAATAATGTAAAGTAAACAAAAAATTGGAAATAATAATGAAAGGAATATTTAATTTTATATACTAATTAAATTTCATTGCCATATTATTGCACCCTATCATTACAGAAACAATTTATAATTTATTTAGCCCTATAATTGGTATTAAAAGCTAATTGAAGTAAATATAAAAATATAATATCAAATATATTTTATCTTAAGAATAATGTAAATGAAAAAAAAGAAATCACCTAAATAATTGTAGTTTTATTATATTGCTGAATGATATTGACCATCGTATAAATAAAAAATAATTCAAACGGATTGAAATAAGAAAAAAAGAATTAAAAGTTTTACTGATTATCTAAATCTAGTACATATATTTTTAAAGTGAATAATATTAAATATGATATAAAATAGAAAAAAAAAAGAAAACCATCAAATTGTAATTCATTTTGTCATATATTAGGATTTGTCAAAAAATGCAATGCAATCACTAACTTGAAGAATTCTAATTCTGAAGAAACAGTAAAATATAATATATTAATGTATAAATTTAATAAATATATAAATATAATATTGATGTTTTTTGTATTACATGAAAATATATTATTTTACATAAATGTATAATATATACATGTTCTTTCGTTCAAGTGCATTAGATTAGTTAAAATTGCATAATAGTTGTCAACAAATATCAATATTATCAATAATGTAAAATTGTAAAAGCGTATTTATAAATTTACCACAGTAATGTGATTAAAGGAAATTTTAATCCATAATTTAATCAATGATATTATCATCCAAAGTGTAATGTAAAAAGATAAAAAGTGCTGCATGAGATACTCATAATTTTAATTTATAACAATATTTCTAATGAAACGTAAATAATTAATAATTTATACGCATAAATTTTTTTGAACAAATATTAAAAATCTAAATATGTATAATAGACATGGTTAGTATTATTGTTTTATTTTTTAACAACGATAATGTATAAAAAGCATGTAAGTAAAATTTTGAAGAAATATATTTAAAATATATAAAGTACGATAATTCAATATAAGAATTAAAACACTTAAATATTATTGTCATAAAAATCTTAAATAAAATCTCTATTTAGCAGTATATTTTATTATCGCTGTCAAATAATTTATGTAGATATAATTTTATATAAGAAATAATAAATCAAGAATAAAAAAAAGAATATTTTATTTTATAAATTGTAAATTTAATACTTATTATATTTTCATAAATGTAAAAAAAATTATTTCTATATTAAATTATATTGTAATGAGATTAAGTGTAATCCATGTAGTTGAATGTTGAAACAAGATTATCGATGAGCAGTACACAATACTATTGCTGCGTTTTAATCCTATCAATTAGATTATTGAGTAAGAATCAATAATAATGTTTCAATGGCAATTAAATTGTATTATTATTTATTTACACAATTATTATGAATTAAATTCTCTTTCTCTCTCTCTCTCTCTCTCTCTCTCTCTCTTCACTCGGTTTTGCTTTCTCTTTTTTTCTATATATGGACTGTATTCCTTTTGTATTTGAACTGTTGCTATAGCATGTCGAGCAACTCAAGAAATATATGCTTCATTTAGAATGTTCTGCTAAAATAATTAGTGTTGAAATCTTACAGTCAACTGTGCTATTCTGAAGAAAGGAAGTTCATATTATGTTAGTATTCATTGAGATTTTATATTATCTATTACTAGCATACTTGTCTTTTAATACTCGTAATATAAATTGTTAAATATTGTAACTGCAAGTATCTTTTTTATATATTCATACTTTGAAATAATTAGGGTAAAAAACTGAATCGTTAAAATTTTTTATAGCACATTGGTTGATTGGTCGATTGGTCTCCGTATTATAGAAATTGGTTTTAAGGCACATTCGAATATTAGATAACTAGATTAATGGAGTGTAATTTGGGAGCTTTGGAGAAGCCACAATAATTCATTTCGGTAGGATCTTTCATAATTAGAATAGCTATTACTCACATCAAGTTCATTCATATGCTTATATTTTATGTAACGTACATAGTGATTCTCAATATAGGTGTAAATTAGGATATTTTGTACTAATTGGCTACAAAATTTTATTTATAATTAATATTTTAAAATAGAATTAGATTTGTATTTACGTTCCCTGTCTATAATTATATCGCAAACGTCACACAATTATGAAATCTTTATTCATTAAAATTATGAATAAAATGCTGTTGGTGTAAAATGATACTTTTGGATGATTATGATATTTAAAAACAATGAATGATGATATTTTTAAATTAAAGTTTTGGTGTTTTAAAATAAAATTATTAATCTTATTAATTAAGTAATCACACTTAAAAAATATTTCTTTCGGAATAATTAATACACAAATATGTTTTATAGTCTTCCATTCCATGGGAACTTGTGTTGCGTAATTATATACTAAAATGAGAGCTATTTATCTAAATTATAAGTTTTGTATAAAGTTGAAACAGTTAAAAAATTTAATGCTTTCACTTATAGAATGGAAAGGATTATTTTGATCTTCTACAAAATTATATTTATACATGTCCCTTGTAATTGTTAATTATAAATAGAATTTATTAATATTTTTTATTCATACACAATATTTTAAAAGTCAGTTTGTTAAATAGTAAAATAATTTATAATAATGTATATTTTAATGAAAAAGTAACACTATATATTTATATTCTCAGACTCTTCAAAGTAATAATTATGTTTTCAATATTAACATAATATCAATAAACTAAATATTTTAATTATTAAAATTACTAAAAAAAAATTTCGCACATACATTAAGATTTTATATATATAATAATGTTTATATTATATTTTAATTACTGAGACTGAAGAGAAAGAAATATTTAAATAAAAAATTTTTGACTATATTAAATAGCTATTATGAACTTACATATTAAAACTTTTTTTCCTGATATACATATATATGTACAATAAATACTCAGTCAATATTTATCGAATACGATTTCATATATCCGACGCGAGTATTATATAAAAAAATCAGTTTTTTATTTATAACGCTTTAATCAATTTTTCAGATTTTAATTAAGTTAAAACGGTAAAAATTACTCATTTGGAAGTAACTGTTTGCGATTACTATAGGGAATGATACACCCTGATACAATGAAATTTAATTTGACCGAGCAATGCTTTGAAAAGAGATTGAAAAAATAGTAAACTTCAAAAGAGGTAGGGTTAATTATTTTTCTAATAGAATTGCAAACTGTGGCACGATCTATTTCTTAAAGTTCTCATTTACTTGTCCTTATTTTCTCTATTTTCTCTATTATTTTCTTTTGCCAATTCCTTTATTTTCCTTCTACACATTGCTATTTCTTTTTCTAAATATTATTTCAGTTTGTATCACTTGGCAGTATTTGCGTTTATTCTATATATTTAATATTATTTTCAACAACTTCTAATCTTTTAAACCTTTCGTATCTCTTGTAAGCACATTTGTCATGTACCCATATACTTATACATGCGTAGGTATATGCGAAAATAATATACTCTACAGTGTATTTAAACTTTGAATAATCATTATTTCGCTTAAGTCATTTACGACTTGCCTCGTTTTGTTTCTTTAAGATTCAATCTTGAATTGTATCACCAGGAATTGCCCTTCCTCCAAATACACTTAATTCCTTCTCTCCACTTTAACTAGTATCTCATACATCTTTTTCACACTATCACTATCTTATTAACTCATTTATTTACTATCTTCCTCCAATATTATTCTTTCAATTTCTCCGCTTTCTCTCTATCTAATTCTTTGAGTATACAGGGTGAAGTCGTCTACTGCTCGTGCGTCGAGCTAAAGGACAACGCGACATTCCGCGTGCAAGAGAGCGACATAGAGTCCAAATAAGAGAAGAGGGAGATGGGGAGAGCAGAGAATTTATATATGTATATATATATATATATATATATACTAATATAAAGAGAGAGAGAGAGAGAGAGAGAGAGAGAGAGAGAGAGAATAAAAGAGGAAGAAGCGCGGCTTGCGATGCTGCTGGAACGATAAGATAACACGCTCGATCCTTCTCTACATTACCACCTACTCTGCAGATGGGGCGCGGTTACGGGGGTGGCGATGGGTATGGAGTCGGGGGTTGGGGGTGGGCTTGAACCGCTCTACCCGTAAACTTTTCGCTCGGTTTTATACTCCACTCGCGTATTTTCACGTCTGGGCGACGGTGCCGCTGGCACTGCCACCACGAGTACGATGATGACGACGGCCGAACACGTCACGGCGAGCCATGATAAAAAAGGGATTAAGAAAAGTAAAGTAAAGAGAGCCGCACTACTCGCTCAACCCTAAAATCTTGCGTGTAAAAACCCATTTTTACTCTGGCCTCCCCCTCCCCCTGCCCCCCGCCCCTCCGCCCCTGCCCCGGCGCCCCGCGCACTTTCTTTATCTACGTACCTTTTTCATCTTTGTTTTAAAACACCCGACAAGGTACTAAAGACGAAGTAACACGCTGCTGTTCTGACGTTAATTGTACAAGCCGCTGTCGGCGAGACGACATGAAAATGTCGATTGCCACGTTGAACTCGGTACATTATATATATATATATATATATCTATACACATCTATATATATATACATTTATATATGTATGTATGAATACACGCTCACACACACACCAAAAAGCGAGTATATATGGAGGGAGAGTAAAAGAAGAAACGAAAAACAAGAAAGTTCATCAACGAAACGCTTTTTTCCGTAGTGGCGGTGCTTGATGTGCCTGATGGAGATGCTGCTACTGTCTTTACGAGTTGCGGAGAATGAGGGTAAGACAATGACAGAAAACATTAAGAGTGCGCAAGGCTGTCATGGGTCTTGAGCGAGCATCGAAGAAAATGTCGCTCAATGAAGTCTCTCGCAATATTCCAAAAAAAGTGTTTTAATTGATAGTAATTTTATAAACCCAAACATAAGCGTACAAGTTACTCAAAATTTAATAATGAAATGCACGGACTCCTTCTTCGAGCTCATTATTTTTAATGCTTTCTATAAATGTATTAATACTGGTATTATTTATGTGTTAATTTTACTCGAGTGATAATTAAAGTTACTTTAAGTTATATATCCATGGTTCGATGTTGTACAGAATTGATATAATTTTAGTACCTTAAGAATATAATAAATTTTTATCGTATAGGTTTATGCCGATTTTAAGGAAAGATCTTGTTTGTAAAAGCGACTGAAATGTCGAAAGCCGATAATATATTTATTCGTTATTTTGGTTAAAAACAACCTTTCAAACTTGACCCACTCGGTATGAGATTCCATCAAGATCGAGAGTATCGTGAAATTCAGTATTCATCAAACTGTCTATAAATTTTAACTTATTAAATTTCATTGTCGTCAAAAAGTAAAATCATAATTGATTAATTAAAGAGTCGTTGTATCTTTTAGAGGCCGTTGTCGTCTCTCATATTTAAGAACGTGTTAATTATGAAAAATTTATATGCATTAGAAACGGATAATATCTACAATTGCACATTTTCTTCTATCTTGTTGTGAACAGATACTCAGAAACCAGTAAAAATATATTTTGAGCAATCATCTTAGTACATAATAAACTTAAAAAACTAATGGACATTAATTCAATTAAAAAAGAAAGTAAAAAATTTCAAACATTTTTTTCTTTTCTCAATGTAAAAAAGATTTCATTTTATATAAATAAATAATTAACTTTGACATTATAAAAATACAATCATTGACGAGTAATGGTTACTAAAATAAACTAATTTATATGTACCTATAACAATCTAAAAGAAACGTAATTATTAACATAAAAATTCGAATTTACATATACTATGTCAACACCTATCAATTTTAATAAACTAATGAAATTTACTTTTATTCAAATATAACCTGTCAAATAGAATTAATTTTTCAAGAAGAAAAAATTTAATTAATTTTTACATCTTCCAATATTTAATAAAAGGATATTGTTGATTGAAATAATGAAAATAATATTAGCAATCAATACAGTTTTCAAATATTAGTATTATTAAATCGAAAGATGTATGTAATTATATTGTCAATTATAAATTAATGGATAAATAATTAATAAGAGAAAAATTATTTTAATATTAATTCACTTTATTTTCGAAAAAACTTCAAATTTAACAATTTGAAATATTCTCAAGAACTTTAAAACTCAAAAATGATAGGGTATTAAATTTACGCGATTTATAATTTATATATATTTGCATAAAAAATAGAACAGAATTAATAATCAAAAAATATTATTAAATAGTAGAGACATATTTTTTAATAAACTTTAAATAAATTGAATAATTTCTTCTGTAGAATAAATATTATAAAATAAATTAAGTATAACATTTTAATATTGTAAATTAATGTAATAATAATGTAACGAAAAAATATAAGCAAATTTGCTTCACACTCTTTAGTGCGAAAAAGTACGGGTGAGCAAGTGTATGGAATTTAGGGGAATAGATGGTTGGAGTTTGGGGAAATTCCGATCGATTACACACTAATTGCAGCATAAAGTACAGTATTATATTATGCACCATCAGGTATCTTCTCCAGGCGTTGCTACGGCTACACTTCATAGATTTAGATCTTGCACTTTTGCACTCAATTAAGGTACCGAATATTAAACATTAGTTGATCATACGTTTTAAAGGGATTCCAAAGCAACCTTCCTTGCATTAGACTTTTATTAAAAATACAAAATATTTATTTTATTGGATCCTCCATAAAAGACCTACATACAGAAATAAAGTTTGAATACAATCATTGTTAATATATGATTTATTCGACAAGCTCATTTCCTATAACATTTCGATGTATATTTGTACCGATAAAGACCAATTTCTGAACAGATGCAAATTTTCCAATTTTTTAAATTTACTTTTTCTTGAATATGTTCAAAAATTAGATAGAAATTTTAGAGGATCTACCGTTTATAATACAATTTTAATAAATCGCATAATCTCATTAAAATTATTCAAATACATGGTCTGTCCGGAAAGTATCGATCTTTTTTTTGTTAAGTTACCATTTGTGGTACTGATTTCAGGGAGGTTGGAAAATTTGCGGAGGAGCTTTTCTTATTTATTCCTTTTTTTCGATCATTACGAAAGGTCAAATTTACATTCACGCGAAGGGTGTTTTTCTGTTTTGTAAAACGAGAAGATGGACAGACTCGCATAATGGAGTTATAAGATAAAATTTTGTATATGATTGAAATAGTGATTTCAACAATAAAACATCAATACTTCAAATCCTCAATATTTATATAGTCTTATTCATTACAATTGATGTACAAATTACAATTAAATATTTTTTTACAATAATTCTGAATTCGTTAATAGATAGATTATAAATCCATTGTAAAAAGTTCTACTATTGCTAGAGGAATTAATATCCGTGCATTATGAACAAATATCCACCTACATGGACAATTAAACTTTCTCAAAAAATATCAAATTACCTTTTTCAAAGTAATAATTTTCTTAAGTTTTTTATGTCATTCTAAATTCGAAAGAATTCTCTTAGAACAACTAACAATATCGTATTTATAAAGCCAAAAATATATCCAGTTTTTAATTTACTGAATTTTTATTTTATTTACGAATAAAAACAATATTATAGTTACAAATTAAAGATAAAAATTTAATATAATTCTTATCTTTTTACAGTTGTAAATGATTAATATTTTCAATATATATTATAAAAACCATTAAAGGATATAAGTATCAGATAAGAGTTATTTTTAATATTGTAATAATATATATATATATATATAAAAAATATTTTTGTTAATATACAACAAATATCAATTCATACTCAATTTCATAAAAAAATATATTGAATTCAAATCAAAATGAAACTTGACACAATCATTATTATCATCAATCATTGAAAGCATAAAAGAACCGTTTTATGTTCAAAGTCGTGAAAAGTGTATCCATTAATTCCAATAATAAAAGATAAAGTGTTGTAAAATTTTGAAAGCTTTTGAAGAATATTCAGGGAATAGAATGTGATTTTTTGATAATTTACATCTAAATATTATAAAAATATATTTTTATAATATTTAGATGCAACTGAATAATGATTATTTTATTTTGAATCAGTATAATTAACATATGATTCTGTTCTGAAAAAATGTAAATATATGTTATTTTAATTTCTAATTATTTATCAAAACTTTTATGTATTAAAAATATACAGTGACTTTCCTTCTTAACTTTACTCTTTTTTACCTAGAGATTTTCTAAAGATTCATAAGTCATTTATTAATTATCGAAGGTTATAGTTATAGGTAGCTTTACCTTAGCAAGTAATTAAATGTGCAGGTAATACATAGTTGACTTGAAACTTGTACGAATAAATAAATAAATATCAAAATCTAAAAAATCAGTCAAGAAGTTAGATGACTGAATAAGAACCTGAATTCCTTCTTTCCTACCTACATTAAGAAACTTTGGAATGCAAAAATCGAATAATGTATTTAAAATTTTAATTTAAATAACATATATTTTTGAAAAAAATTAAATTATTAAAAAATGATTTTTGTCGCGCAGAGCATATATGAAACCACTTATTTATGGAGCAGACAGTCATTATTATAAAATAACATACACTTCTAATATATAAAATAATTGTATCATTATAAATTCTATAAATGATGCATAATGTTCACAATATTTAATGATAAAAAAAAATTTACTTTAATCTAATATAGCTTTATCAAATCATTGAATCCCAATAAATTTTATTATATGCATAAATATTAAATTCTCACACTAAATATCATACTTTTAATAAAAGACTCAAATTCAGAAAATTACTTGTTAACCAATTATCCAACATTTTTTTGTACAAAAAAGTCATAATTTCGCACCTTTTAACGTAATTGATGAAGAGAGGATAATAAGTTAACGATTAATTTTAAACTCTCAATTAAATTGCCAATGGAAATATAATATATTGTTTGGGCACTTTTATGATAGAGGTATTCTGCTTGATAATACATAATACAGCTATGCGTATGGTATTCCTGTCTCTTTATATTTTGTTGAATATCCGCTGACTCTTCGTGATTCGCGGGTACTTTGGCATCTACATGTGCAATCGGCGTACAGACACCCTCATGAATTCGCATCGTCACGTTTTCTCTGTCTATCTCTCTCGCTATTGATATACCTCTGCCCCTCTCGCCCACTATCACATCCCCTCCTTTTCCTCCCCCCCCGTCACGACGGTTTGACCCACCAATACAAACCATTTGAGGACGACAATGTCGCTGATGATTATGTAAATATGCGAACGCGCGGATATAAATATATATATATATATATATAAATTCACAAATACACAGGCATACATGCATTTTTATGCATATATAAAGAAAGATAAAAAGAAAGAAGAAGGGATGGACGGATTGATTTATGGTGCTCGTTATTGGTAAGCGTAGATCGGTCAGAAAGTTTTAATTGCCTTCTCGCCATACAGATGCGAGTGTGTAGACACGCACACGAATCTGTGTTTGGGAGTCTGCCTCTCTTTTCATCGCTGACTATTGATATTTTTCTCAAAAAGATGCAAATATTCACGTAGATATATAAAAACCGTTAAAACGCGACAGATAGGGCTCGTAAGCGATTGATTGTTTCCTCTTTGCATATTTTTTCCTTTTTCCTATTCTCTTCCCGACTGTTCCCCAAATATTATTTAATATTCCTCGTTTTTCAGACTCGATCATTAATATCTATAAAAATATGCAGCTTATTGAAATGAGAGCACAGAAAGGAAAAAACGTTGTGAACGATACAATAATTTTTACAGTTAAGAAATTTTGAAATAATAATTTTATTTTTGTTTTTTTTTTATTATTATTTTATCAAGGATTAGACTTGTTAAAAACAATTTCACACATTTACAGCTTGTCAGAACCATAAATGCTTAAGTAGTCATCAATGTATGCAATTATTCACATGTCGATTGATATAAAAAATTATTTTTGTGGTCAGGGTATAATTGATGAATATATTAATATTTTTTAAATTTGTTTAGTGACGGATAAAAGATGAGAAAATGTGTTCAGAGCTTAATGGTTGCGCGTTTAAAATGTAAGCTCGCGTTTTGTATTGGTCTCGGCGTTTTCCAAAATACGAGGAAATTTTCTGGTTTCAGTTCGTCCATTGATCGAGGTGCCGAACCAACTCGTCGGTGCGCCAATTAGAACTGATGTAACTCTCTCTTGTAAAGTTGAGGCCTCGCCAAAGCCCATTAATTACTGGACACGTGAAAATGGTAAGTAATCCACGCATCTGTGTGGGTGCATCTCCAGTAGCTTCACCTGTAACAACTTCCGTATGTCAATTTCAAGTTATATGCAACCATTTGCAAAATCCTTACAACTCCCATGTTTCGTCAGCAGATTATCAAGTTAAACTCGTCCCTACTTATTTATTCTTTATCCGAATGAATCAAACTACATTTTAACTTTGGACTGCATAGCCTTTGCTGTAAAATCTTAACTTCATACATTTATTTACAATTTTACTGAACAACAAATTTAAATGATAATAAAATTATGTCTGGTAATAAATAAATAATTTACATAAACAAAATATCAAAAGGAGAATTTGTTTTAGAAAAAATAAAACAATAACAAAGTGTTAATCATTTCAATTTATTCAATGAAAAAACATTTGTCATGCTAAATGCTATGTATGCAAAATCATATTATTGAATTATTCATGCAATCGTGCACTTAATTATATTATTCACAATTAATTACACAATAAAATGGAATCCAATTTTATATTTCACCTCACATTGATTATATTACTATAAAAACAAAATTGTTTTATATCTTTTTATAAGGCATATTCATTAGGTTACTCACAAATGATGTATATAAATAATAATTATTTTTTATATTCTTCATTAATATAAAATTTAATATAATATAAATTTGATTTCATATAATTTAATTTTCAATTATTAATAAAAAAACAATATTGCATAGATCAAGTTTTGATTTTTTATAAATACTTAATAATTTTTCAACTCATTTTTAAATTACATAACAATTTATTGATGTAATTTTTCAAATTCAATTGATAATTGAAGTATTCTTATAAGAAATCTTGTATAAAAAATTAACTCCACCAACCTTAATTTTATCCTAAAAATTGAGTGTAAACAATTGTTACAAATACTAATTAATTTTGATTGCTGTTGTATCCAATTAATAGGAGAAATGATAATTAGCAACGATAAATATGCGATGTCTGAAGAATTATCAAACATGTACAGTGCCTGGATGCAACTAATAGTTCGAAATCTACAACCACGAGATTTTGGCGGATATAAGTGTATTTCAAAAAATTCGTTAGGAGATGCTGAAAGTGGTATAAGATTGTACGGTAAGATTTCATTATTCGTTGATTTCAATTTTAAATTACCATTATTTCATCATAAATCACGTAATGCAAAAATCTATTTAATAATAAAATTTTAATGTGTTGACGCTAAAAATATACTTAAATTACCAAGAATAGATTTTACTGTAATATATAATTAAATCAATTGGAATTTAATTTTCTTTATTTTTCATTTTTTTATTTTAATTTATCTGCCGATAAATTATTGAACACAAAAATAAAACTAAAAATATCCACTTACGTAAAATTTGTTTTTCTTTGGCCATTATAAATTAACTTTTACATTTTAATAGTTGAAAATTGAAAAATGAATATACAAATGATTGAAATTCTATTAAAATTTTTATTGCTATTTAAGATATATGTTAAATATTACAAATGAACACCAAAAAAAAAAAAAAAATTGAAAACTGAGGAGATAGGTGCAAATAGGTTTTCCATTGTGTTTCTTGGATGAATTATGCCAGTTCAAAATATTTTAGAGCGCAATCAAAGTCTCAAGTATTAAAAACATGAATTATTTGTTAAGTTTAATGAAATACTTATCTATCCTGGTTTACATCTGCAAGTTACAGAGTGGCGCCTCTTTGGCTTTCCCCATTTTTGTCTTTTTCCATTTGTAAAACTTCTCTTTCTGGCACTCGTTTACTTTCTCGCTTTCTTTCTCGCTTTCTTTCTCGCTTTCTTTCTCGTTCTCTTGCTCGTGTTCTCCTGTTGAGGAGCCAAGAGCCACTGGAGAAGCTTATCTGATCGCGTGACTATGCTCCTCATTTCGTTGCAGCTTTCATGAAAGGGACCTGGAGATTCGAGACAAGAGGCGTCCGTTTACATCGAAGAATACACGTTTATAGAACTACTTTCAACGCCTTCCCTCGCCGATTTTCATATTATTTCTCTTCTTTTCACTTCACGCCTCGCTTCCTATAAAAATTCATGTTACATCTCTCATAAAGTGGTGAAAAGAATTATTTACACTAACAATGTATAACCAAAACTACTTCCTCTTGTTCCAATCCATCAAAATAAAAACAATTTTAATGCACACGTGAAATATGAAATAATTATTAATAAATTCATACCCAAATATACTTTTTTTTTTGTTTTGTGTCATTGCATCACAACGTGGACACTCTAGTGTGCATATTCGATGACGTTTAATTCAAAAATGTTTTTGAAATGAATTTTTGAAGTAAAATTTCTTGTACAAAAATTCAAGAGCGGGAAAATAAATAAATAAATTCAACGTAAATTGGTACATTGATAAAAAGTATTTAATTTTTATATGAATTAAAATATAATCGTTTTTGTCCTGATTTAAGCTTGTGTAACTTTTTACTGTACTTTCTTCTTTTCATTGCTTTTATGCTTTATCTCGATTGGGCGGACTTATATTTTGTTTTGATTTTTATGAGAGTTTTACCTAAACGTAAATTATGGCTTTGAAAAGGGCAATGTTCAAATCCGATGTTTTACGTAAAAAAATCGGGATAAAATATTTGATTTGCAGATCATTAGTAAAAACCAATCTTATTAAAAGTCTAAAAAATATTTAATAATATACTTTATACTTTTTTATTAAATGAGTATTTGTTTGTAATAATATTTAATATTGTATGTTTTTAATGTATTGCTGTTGATATTACAAACAGATTATATGTATAAAAGTGAAATTATCTTTTTACGTAAAACAAATGTGAATGTATTATGATATGTGATAAATCGATTTGAAAACAATGTCTTCAAGTGTTCGATATTGTCTTTGTATTTTCGATATATAGTTTCAAAATATAACTAACCATAATATTAGAAATTACTTAAAAATATAATGTTTTTCTACCAATAAGAAAAAGTTCTTTTCATGACGCTTAAAGTTAATTTTAAATTTGTTTAAATTTTAAATAAAAGAATTTCAAAACAAAAATAAGTGTAGTTGATTTTTACGAAGTGAAAAAAACAAACTAGTAATTAATGTGTCATATAAATGTGTTACGATAAATGAATTTGTGATAAATTAAAATTTTATGACCTAATTGAGTATAATAAATAATACTATTGAGATAGTTCCCTACAAGAGCCTCGAGTGGGAAAAAATCCAAAATTGTAAAGAATTTATGAACTATTTGTTTACATTAGGAATTTAAACATAATTTTTTTAAAATTTTCATAATCAAGAGTTAATGTTATTTGAATGAGTAAAAAATAAATTCTGCAAATAATTAGTATTTCGTAAACATTTATGAAGAAAGTTGACGGATAAATATTTACTAGAATGCTTTATTGTTGTTTTCATTACTTTAAAGTTGGGTAGATCGGAAGTTGAAAGCAGTAAAACAATAACTAAACGTAAAGCTGATCATGGTAGATTAAACAATTGTTAAACTCTGTGCACGAACGGTGTCTACCACAGAGATACAGGACAAGGTTAATACACTTGAATCGTGTTAAAAAAAATCTAAACTAAAATCTTGATTTTCATTAGCAACTTAAATGATTTCATGCTCTTTATCTGGCATCAATGGAGATTCCAACCAACGGCAGTTGAGTTGAGTGAAGAATCTCCACAACTCTTAGCGCTGACTGAACCATTCTGTATCTGGTAATTACTCGGAACGGCAACATGAAACACTTTTTGCCTAGACTCTATGTGCGGTAGGGTAAAAAGCAGGAAACGCAGACTTTGAGGGGATAAGACTCGGGGTGCCCATGTGTGGGTGTGGGTGGGTTTGTGCGGGGGAGGGTGCGGGTGTATTGCGGAGCAGGGCTGGCCTTAGAAAGTAGCAGTTTAGCTCTGATAACAGTTGGCGCACTTTTATCGATTGTGTCTGGCAACAGATGGCTCACCCAATTTTCTCCACTGTGGCTATTGCTCCACCCTGAGTTTCCACTTGCATGTGTGTGATCCTACGTGTACTCGTTTTCGGTTCGCCGCCACTTGGGCTCTGATAAACGATAACTAATATGCGCCAGATATTGTTTCACCGACTTTTCCACGCGCCACGGCTGCTACTTCTTTTTCTGTTACGTCTTTTGTTCAGCTTATCATCGATGTTTTCATCTCTCTCTCCCTCTCCCTCTCCCCCCCCCCTCTCTCTCATATCTATACTTGATAACTTTGTTTTCAATTTTCCACACCTTTTTCAGGCCCTTTTTTATACACGTTCCAATTTTCGAAAATAATGTTTAATTTTATTTTTAATTATTTTGTTTCAAAAATTTATTGTAGGATATTTTTATTAATTTTTCGGAAACTGATAAATTAAGGTGGTTGTCTATATTCTTTGTTTCATCGAGGAGTACAAAAGATACAAACAAATTAATGATGAGCGAATAAAAAATATATAATCTTTTCAAAACACTTTAATAATTAAATTGAAATCAGAAAATTTAATGTATATAAATATTTGTACGTTAGTAACTCGTACCAAATTTGCATTACTTTTTTTATTTTAATTTCGACATTGTTTTATTACTATTAATTTCCCTTAGGCTTTAATACTAAAATGTACCAGTAAAAAAATTGATAGTTTTATTTATGTGCAGTACGAATAATATTACCATTCATGAATTTCTTTCCTGTAAATTTGACGGAAATCTTATGTGTCTTTGTATCCCACATATCAAAAATAAATATACGCTCCCACGTTTCCATTGCTGGTGAAAGGCATCAGGATGGATAAGCGAAAAATAGCTGATCCTCTTAAACATTTTCCCATTCCAGAGATCGCACTGCAGGATCGCAAGCACGATCACAACAATGGTGTAAGAGACAACCAGTATGATGGAAATGGGCTGGAGGAGCGGGAACACGGCAACCGATTAAACCACGTATATCAGGGTTCGCTAAGGGAAAGTAGCTCCACCCTTCAGCCCCGGGGTAACACACCCGTGGCAGCGGCTTCTGGTCCTTCTTCATCCCTCGAACCCCTAACATTGATGGCCGCCCTGTTGATTCAGCTAATCTTGGCAGGAATGACCACGTAGATGTCCTGGGAGCGAAATATCGGTTTGGAAAAAAAAAAAAAAAAAAAAAAAAAAAAAAAAAAAAAAAAAATGATAAATGAGTTGCAGCAATTCAAACAGCTTATAAGAATATGCCTGCGCGAGTTCTCGCGAGTGCTTGGGTTCTGCTAGTGCCTGCAAAATCTATGTTTTCGTAGTTTGTTATGTTGGCTTTACAATTAAATTTGTTTACCGAATTATATTTTAAGCTCTAATTTAATTCCGCAATTACATCATATTAATATTTACTTGCGTTTGGTGTCGGAATACATTTCCAAATCATATGTAAGAGCAGTTTCATTCATAAAATCATATACTGGATTTTATAACGAAGAGTTTGGGAAGTAATTTAGTAAAATGTGGCCTTTAGAATTATTAAATTTTGTTATAATAATTTTCATGGTGAAATTTTATTATTTTTTTTCTTTGACTACCTGGATTTTATCATATTAAAATGGTCTAAATTTTATGTTTTTTCTCACTATATATTATTTTTTATAAGAAAGAAAATATTATTTAATATTTAAAGTGGATTTGCAAGGTTTTTTTTTAATTTTGTGAAATATACCACGTTTATAATACGAATCATAAAATTCAGTGGCTTGATGAGACCAATAATTATTATTTATAACTAATTACTTCCCAATCAATAAGAATTATAATAAAATATTCATAGTTGATGCGAAAATCGATTAATAATAGATACCATAGTAAACTAAAAGCATAACATTTTTTAATAATCGAAATCATAAAATTTCAATCATAAACTTTTATCCTTTAATCTTCATAGAATTATTTGGATAAATTTTAGTTAAATTTAAGTAAAGAAATCAATTATGATGAAAATATTTATTTCACAACAAAAGTAATTTTTCTACAAAACTATAGTAGAATTTCTTTTTGCAGTAAGTGAAAAAATTAATCTAATTTCTCAAATATTGTATTTTTAATTTTACTTCTTAAAATTTATTTTGAATATTAAAATAAAACTAGTTATAATTATTGTATTTATTTTTATACTAAATTTTACGATTTTTATATATTTTTCTTAAATTTATATAGTCGAACATTAAACTGTATTCGTTATTTATGTGTATAAATACTATTGTATATAGAATTTTCAATGGTACACTGAAAAAAACAGTCAAAGAATTTAGAGTATATTTTTTATTTTAATTTTTTGTTTGAAATATAAAATGAAAAATCTTATTATAATATTATAATTACGAATAAGAATGGAAAAGTTTCAGGAAATGAGAAAAAATATATATGAAGTTATATAAGCATATCACCAATAAAGAATCATATCATTGAGAAATTTGTAAAAAGTTAATCATAACATAAACACAAGAAGAAATGTTATTAATTATCGTTATAAAACATTTACATAATTTAAATTAAAGAAATAATCTTTATTGTGCCAAAAAGTCTTATATTTTTTGAAACATAAAATACGAATGTCTGTCTTTGAAAAACATTTTTATAATTTTTTTTTTTTATAATAATTGATAATTATTATTAAGTTACATATGTTTATAAAATTACTCATATACACACATATATATATATATATATATATATTAATTTAATGCTTTAACTATTACAAATAGAAATATACTAATACTGTTGTATAAAATTTTGAGTATTATTTTATATTGTTGATTTTTAAATGCTAATAATATAAAATATGTAGTAGATGGTAGGAAACAAAAAATTTTATTTATTTTTTAATTTCATATTTTATAATTGCAATATTTAAAATTGAATCATTTAAAATTGATTTCATATATATTATATTAAAAATTACATTTTTGACAAATTAAATAAAACATAGTAACTAAATTAACTCATTCAATTTATAATTTTTTTTTTTTACAGAATTTTATTTCTTAATTAAACTTATTAAATATAATTATTTAATAAGCGGTTCATTCGTCATTCAATTATAACATAAATTTTTCAACTTTTTTAGAAAATTGCTCTACAATGATGAAAAAAACATTAGTGCCTGTGGTTCTACAGGACATTGGTATGTTTATATATTCATACATTTTAAAACATAAATCATATTTTAATTTTATGAAATGATAATTTTATAAACAATAATTTACATTTTAAATCTAAACGAGTATTGAATTATAAAATTAAAAAATAGTTTAATTTTTAAAAATTAATGTGGAGTACACTTCATTTTATCAAATATCTGTGTAAATTGAACTTTATAAAAGTTCATAATACATATTTTTATAATGTCCATTTGTACAAATAACTATAATATAGTATTTAAATAAAAGAAAATTTAACTTTTCATTAGTATACACAATTTATTTTTCTCTAAATATCAAGTATACTACACATAAAAATTATACACATACATTAAATGTGTTTTTCATTACTTTAATTTTTTTTTTCTAAATTTTAAATATATCCAAATCCTAATTAGTGTTTTGTATTTTCAAGTTAGTTTTTAATATAAATTATATATTTATATATAATAAAAATAAAATTTTTCATTATATTGAGACAATGTTTTGTATATTACTATTTATTTAAAATAGTGTTGTATTTAATTTAAAATTAAGAATTTAATTTTTTTAAAAATTATATAGATTTTAATTACTTGTAAATTGAATTATTAAGTTTAATTCAATTATGTCATACATAATTTTATAAAAACTAGTAATTCTTTTATATTAAAATTACATCATTTTATTAAAATACATTCTTGCTATTTCTTTTCATTAAATATCTAAATGATGACTTCGCAGATATTATGTTTAACTATAACTTCACATTTACTTATCTTATCTACGAATATATATTATCTAAATCAGTACTTTTGTATCTTTATTTTTATATAAATGACATATTTTAAAAAAAAATAAATATATTATTAAGTATGTTTCTTCAAACTTTTTTTTTCACTCGCGGTATTCTAAATTCAATAGGTATTTAGTATCATTATTTATTAATATTTATATACATATATTTATAAAAAGTATAAATATTCAAACCCATTATCTTCTGATACTAATTTATAAAATAGTTAGTATGAGATAGAGGATATGTAGAAGTCACTACGATATAATAATTTATTAATTACTTAAAAAGTCATGAATGAGAAAAACTGAACATATAAAGCAATTAAATAATATATTCAATATTATAATCTTTTTTATATATGTTTATACAACAGGATAAATGAGTTAGCGAAATATCAAAAATAAAAGTGTAGTAAATTTACAATTTTTCTATTATTTTTATTTCTATAGAATATGTTATTTTATTTTAATACAGTATTACTCTGCAATACTACGAAATTATTATTATAATTTTTAAAATTCAATCTAAATCAATCATGAAATAGTCGTACACTATTGAATACATGTACATAATGAATTGTATTTATCAGTTAATATACTAAATATTATATGAAAAAGTTTCTGAACATAATATAGATTTTATGAATATCATAATTAAAGTAGAAAGTAAAATATGCATGAGAAGTTATGAAACACAAATTAAATTATTGTTAGTTACATAAATATTAAACTTTTTATACTATATATATATATGCATTTATACAATTTATTTTAATATGGAAGCATTTAATTTTAAATAATAGATTACAGTGTCAATTTATTTTGATAATTCTATATGTGCAATAACTAAACTATTATCAATTAAAATATACGTATATCTTACATATTTTAATTTGATGTAAATTTTTTAAATTATTTAAATTAGAAAAGTCAATCATTTTTAAATTTTTAAAGAAATTCATTTTAAATAAAATTACAATGAATTAAAATAATATTACTTTTGAATATATACTAGATAAAAAATAAAATAATTCTTAATAATTAATTAATTTTATATTTGTTAGTATAATGACAAAAAATTCAAAAAAGTTTTGTTCTTTATATCTTCTATTTGCGCCTATGATACCTCATATTAAAAAAAATTAAAAAAAATTTATAATAATCTATATACTTATTTTGTATTTGTAATCATACAGTTATATATTTGTATAAAATATTTTTTGACTAAATACTAATTAGTCTACATTTGAAAAGTGAATATAAAAATTTATTATAAAAATCATATATGTTATTAAAAAAATTGTACTATTTACTTTAGATAACTTAAAGTGGATGAGTCAAATATTATTTACAAATTAAAATATGTATCCTAAAATTTTTAATAAAAGTTGTATATTGTAAAAAATATTTTAATTTAAAAAAAAAAAAAAATTATTACATGTTTTACATTTAAAAAAAAATAATAAAAAATTTAAAAAAAAGTAATTGAAAAAAGAGTTTGATGATTTTAAAAAATTGTGTTTATTATTATCTGTTTAAAATTTTAAACTGTAATTTCGAATCTGTTTAATGATTTTTTGCAATTTTAATTAATAGTTTGTATAAAATATTTAATGGTCTTTAATAACAGAAAATATTCAAATATAATATACATATATGTAAATATTTTTCAAACGGGGATTTTTTCGTTTAACACCAAGGAATTGTTTACGCTCAATATTATTAGAGCTTTATAAAGCGTATAAAAAAACTTAATATAAAGCAATAATTTTTTTGTTGAAACTTCCGCTTAAAAAAATATAAATTTACTTTCGGATGCATTTAGATTAAATTAAAAATCGATCGATTAATCTCTCAATCCACGTTAATAGTTTATGTTTCCCGGTTATATCGTAATTGTAAATATGATTAATATGCGTGATAGTATTAGTGGTTTATTGAGCCCTCTGAAGCTACCTCTTTCCACCTCTTTTCACTTTTCTCTTTTCACTCCTTTCTTCTTGTGTCGGTCTCCCACTTCATATCACGGATTAGCAAGCACCTGTTGCTGCCGCTGCCACACTCCCCTCCTCTCCCCTATACCGCCCGATTCTTACGAAATCTAATTGCTTCCTCGTACGCGAATTCATATGCTCTTCGAAAATTAACCAGCGATTAACAAAAACAAACTTAATCTTTAAGACACAAGTAGCCACCCCTATAATATATCGACAAAGACAAATAATAAATAAATTAACGCAAAATCCAACTTTAGCAATGACTCTTTATAACGTTGCTCTTTATGATTTTTTATTTTATCATTATTAGTTCCTTTTCGGTGTTCTAATATAAGTATAATTCATTATTAGATTTTCAATTTATTAATTGATGAAAACAACAATAGTAAAACCAAATCATTTACGCCTAAATTAATTATTGATAACAGGATTTTTAAAAAAATTTTTATTTTTAATAACATTACTGATTACTCAAATATTTAAATGAACTTAATTATAACTTAATTCTACCCCTGATTATATACTCAATAATTTTTATTTTTATTTTCTTACTATAACAATTTGTACTTATAACTATTATTTATATTATATTATAGTATATTATTATATAATTTATATTGTAATAATTAGTTTATACTTACCATAATAATTTATGCATTGCGATATAGTATAAGTTGTAGTAATTTTCTTGATTGTTTTTTATAACAAAATCAATAATTATAAATATCTTAAATGTGTATTGTTCAATATTATTAGTGGCATTTTTATTAATATTTATATAAATTTAAGTAAATTTAAGTAAATTATTTAAAAATATTAAATTAAATTTTTCTTCAACTTGATAGTCTAAATTTAATCGCATGTGAATTTTAATTGTACACAAATTTTGTTTCACAATGATGTTACTTTTGAATGATAATTCAAATTTTTTTAATCAAATCGAGTCAAAGATAATGAACTTTGACCGAAAAAATAATTGATAGAAAATAAAACGTGGAAATGTTCGATAGTTAAAAATTTATATCTTCAAGATTCTTAATAAAATTAGTTTAGCTAAGATAAATTGTAAATAATTCACTTGCACATTTCAATTTTTTTAATTTTAATTTTTTTTTTTTTAATACATATCTGATGAATTTTAATGTGAAATTATTAAATAAAATGTTAATATAAATTGGGATTGAAAATTTTTTTAATTTACTATTAAAATTGTTATTATCTGTTAACTAGTCAGTTCGATAGTTATTTTTATTATATTCAATTAAGATTTTTTTAAAATTCAATAAATTTTTTATTTTGATTTATATAAAAATCTTAATAATAAATGAATAAACAAAATTCTATAAAAAAATGTTTTTATAAGACAACGAAACATTCTTCATATAATTCTATATCCATTTAAAAATGCATAAAATTAATTTAATTTTAAAATATATTGATATAAAAGTAAAATATAAAATAAATTTAAGTTGTTTGAAAAATAAATATAGATAATGGCACTAGATAAATTCCTTTGCATTATTAATAAAAATTTATAAAACTAATGAATATAATTTTTCTTTTAAAACAATTCGAATTAAAGTTTCTTTTTTCAATTAAATAAGAAAAATGATTTTCTACGCTTTTTTTAAACATAGCTGAAAGTTAATTTTAAGATGATGATGATTCGAAGATTTGAATTTAAAGATTATGAATTAAATAGACGTTTTCGTTAGACTAATATTTACATAAACTTCATCATATTATTAATATAATTTAAAAATTTTTTTATAACAGATCTGTTAATGGTACCTAATTAGGTGCAGCAGCGTTGTCAGTACTAAAAATTCTTTTTCTTATTTTTCATTTTGTATTAAAGCAGGAAAAAATTTCTTCGTGCAATGGGGATCTTTTTTCTTATATGTGTTAAAAAACAATAGAGAGAACTAATTACTATAATTCTGAAAAAAAAATATTATACAACTTTTGTGAGTATTTCAATACATCTTTTAATGAGTTTTTAAAATAATTTTACCAAAATGATACATTAAAAACAAATAAGCAGTGTATTTTTATAATATCATATAATCCAAGCAGACATGGAAAATAAATTTATATCTTAAAACTTTCATTTATAAATGAAAGTTTTTTAAGGTATTTAATTATTTATTTTTTATTTAATATAAAGGAAAAAATTTCTGTTTATTGATATTATTTGATTAATGAGAAAAAAATTAGTAATATGATAAGACACTATTTTTGCAATGTAATATGTTTAATAAAATGATAATTTTTATCCAATTAAATTTAGAATTTAAATGAATTTTAAGGGATTCATTTGGTACGACATTAAAATTAAACTATATTATATTTTATATCATTGTAGAATCGCTAGATTTATAATTGTAATGTTTTTTGAACAAAATTATTAAATTTTATAAATTACGAAAAGAAAAATAAACACGAAAGTATGTATCAATGTTGATTCTTTAATATGTATGTACTTTTTTTAAATTGAGCAAACAATATTTTATCAAGCTCATAAATCTTATTTTTTGAAATAAATTTTATTTGTTACTTTATCGCTTGTACGTATATAATACAAATAATTATAAGTGTCGACTTGATCGTGCCCATTATGGAAAATTATTACGATTGTATGGGAAAATAAAGAAACCTTTGTCTTCATGTGTAGAAAATTTCATAGTAATAATTGCGATTTGATTATGACTGTTGATATCTTGTTGATGATTGTGTATTAAACGAAGGAAAGAATTACGGCTGCTGCTAATTAAGCGAACTTTTTGTAAATATGAAATGCGATATTACTTAAAAAGAGAAATATAGAAATAAATTTGATAGAATAAATGGCGCCTCGCACAATTTTACAATAATACGTGCAGCATCACGCAATCGATTTAATTAATCATTCAAATTATAAGGTGATCTGTATAGTTAGAAATTCAGATTAACTATGAATTATAAAAAAGTTTATATGGAAAAATAATATACGATGTATTGTTAACATGTAAACAAAACGAATAAAATGCACTTACGAAAAAATATATATACATATGCAGTGAAACAGGAAACAAAAAGTGAAAAATCTACGGCTAATTAAATAAATACAAGGTATTTCATCATCTAATACTTGCGACTAAGAAAAAAATATTAATGCAAAGCATCCGAAAACATTATAAAGTAAAATTTAGCGAACAGATGATTTCAGATATAAAACATTGTCGAATATACAACTACGCCGAAAATACTCAATTCATATTTGGACGAAACACATGATTCTATATAACTAAATAAACAATATCAATGTAATTGTATCTCGTTTTTAATTTTTTTCCACAATTTTCATTTAATTTACTCTATTGATTTTTTGTTGTTGTTTAAGATTTTTTAAATTAGAATAAAATTATATCTACTATTTTTTAAATATAACTAGGAAATTTCATAATTTATAAAACTATTATGAACAATGTGTAATTTTAATTTTATAAATTTTTTTATTTTACACATTGAAGAGTGAATGTTGATGATCGTTATTAAGTTGAAGCAAATGATATTTGTCGAAATCTCACTGACGCATGTATAAATCTGAAAAATTATTTAATCTCGTAGCTTCTCGTTTTCAATTTTAATTATTTTTAGTTCAGACATTCAATAAAATGTCATATAAATTATATTTTTAACAATTTTCAAAATTGATAATAGACATTTGCTATGCTAGCAAAAATTGAATTTTTGATTTTCATTTTTAGCAGTACATTATTAAATATTTGCAAGATCAACTGTAACTTCAGAAGTATATTTGAAAATATATATTATTCGTAAAAATTTACTAAATAAATAAAATTATTTTTTTTGTCTTAAATAACAAGATTATTAGGGATTAATTTATTAATTTTAATTATAAAGGTAAGTTTATTATTATGTATTCATTCAATGTTTTAATAATGATGAAAAATATCAAAAATTATTTAAAAAAATAATATTAATATTATTAAAATTTTATTTGGGAAATAATTGATAAAAATATGTTATTGGTGTTCTTTCCATTAAAAAAAAATACTTGGAAGGATTAAAAATTTGTAAAAATTCAAAAAAATATCATTGAAAATAATGCACAGAATTCCATAAATAATCCTATACTTATCAATAAATTATCATAAATAATAAAAAGATGGAAAAACTATTTAAAAAAGAGGGTAATATTTGATGTTGAATACAAGTATATAAGGATATTTAAATTTGAACAGAGAGCTGAGATGTTTCCCCAGTGAATTATTCGACATAAAAGCCACAGGACTGACGAAAGCTTACATTATCAAAGGGGTAAGGTTAATGGGGGCTGGTGGGGGGGGGGAGAGGAGGTATTGAGCTCATCCTCGATGACCATTGAAATTAATGAGATTCCGGCTGCTGTTGGAGTGCTGGTAACTACGTGACGTTTGCACCAAAACACCATTATGGAACCGAATCTTCGGGTGTTCCCGAACTTTCTGTATTCTCTTCCTGCAGCCCCATTGCTCTATCAGCGCCAAGTAGTTCTGGTTGTTACTATTATGATTATTAGTATCAACCCTTCGATTTCTATGCTCAAATACAGTAAGTATTAATGAATAGAGATGCAGATACCATATCTATTTAAATGTTTGCTAACAATATACAGCCATACATTGGCTTGTTAATTTCATTTTATCGTTTCTCTTCTTCTATATTATGTTAGTAATTTATCTTGCAATGTGCATATTCTAAAGTTAATGAACTACTTATCTAAGAAAATATATAACTGGTGAAACGTAATTATTATTACGGCACAAATTATCTATTCTATTTCACTATTTCAATATTGTATTATTTTTCTAAAAATTATTTTTCTATAAAAGTAGGTTTCATTATATTAATTTCAGTTTATTTTTAGTCAATTTTCATCAATGAAAATTTATTTTTCAACAAAAAATGATTTTTTACCTAAACATGTTAAAATATAATTTTTATAATGTATTTTATATTAAATTAATACGACATATTGAATTATTGAATTTTTAATACATCTTTTACAATAATAATATCAAGAAATCAATTAAATTATACAATATTAATAATTTTTATTTTAATATTGTAAATTTAAATGTACACACTTTTCTGTATTCTTATTTCGATCAATTTATTTCCAATAATTTTCAATTATTCATATAATAGAAAATTTAAAAAAAAAATTGATTTATTTTTATATTTACCATGAAAAAATAAACTATATAAATGTATACTTTTGTCATTAAATATATGTACTTATAAAGTATATATTATCCACCGAAAATATATATTTAGAAAAATAGCAAAAATTATATACTTAACCTTATTACATTCATTCATTGAATTACGTTGAAAATTAATTTTATTCTATAATGACATAGAAATAATTTACAAAATTAGAAAGTTTTGTGATCAAATAAACGAAAAGTATTAAATTAATTTATATTTAATTAAAAAAATGTATCTAATTAACGTTTAACAATATTAATTTTTCTATTGTTACAATTCTTTTAATTACTCTTAAGAGTTCACAGTTAATTATCTGACACTTTTAAAAGTTCTACGCGTTCGTAGAATGTAACCTTAGCACTACGAAGCTTATACTAGAGTTTGTGGCTTCTGTAACTTCGCGAATTATGTGCAAAACTCGTGCAATCATCTTATTATCTAATTGCATTAAGTACTAATCAATGTCTTACCTAATATGAAGCTTCATTTTAAATAATTAATTAAGGATTTTTACAATCATTATTGATAATGATCTCAAACGCTTTACTCATACTCTGAAAGTTTATATGGATTAGTGAATATATATCGCAGGACTCTAAAAAGGCATCCAGATAGACCTAAAAAATCGTAAAAAAGAAAAAAAAACGTTCTCAGATACTTCAGATGAATACCTTTGTTATTCATATATTCAAATTATTGATGATGTTGGAATTATATTTATTGAATCTAAATTGAACTTAACAAAGTCATCATGCAATCCTTGACCTCTGTTGAACCTCTTTTCCAATACTGAATAATATAAATGATTTTTTTTCAAATTATGCTGATCTCGAGAAGTACAAGTGATATCACGACTATTCTCATGGTGTTATGACTGCGCATAATCGTAGATTTCACATTCCTATAAACGTTCACTATCCATCGTATTAACTTTGGTATGATAAAAGCTTAAGCGTAGACATTTTTTAGATAGCCTTTTCCTATAATTTTCAAATTAAATTAAGTAAATAAAATTGAAAAAATTTATTAAATACTTTAATAAAAGTTTAGAATTTTCTACCTCATAATTTTCAGCAAGATTCTTATAAAATAACTGAAATCACAAGGCACTTTACCAAATCTGGAAAATATTTTGTGGTTTTGAAAATTATTTTTTATCTTAATAATATCAATAATGTCACAGATTTCTCTAAATCATCAAAATTATTTATAAAAAAAATATCAACCAACCTCATCAGTCTTTTTGACTTTTTCAATTTTTTTATAAATTGATTAACTCTTCTGTTAAATACTTTTAACATTACTCTGGACATGGTTTACATGGTCTCAAATAGTTTTAACATTCAGCGATAAAAAATAAAATTTTACAAATGGAATTCCAAAACAGCTTTTAAAATTTTTTTTTACCGAATTACTGTAGGTTGCAGGTAATATTTATGACAGTAATGTAACTTATTTCGTGTTATGTATGTCAAAACATATTCTACACCTCTTAAATATTTTAATAATCAATTATTTTTGTTAATAATATTCTGTCAATAAAATAATCAAAGTAAAATTCAATGGTAATCTGTCATTTCTACGTTATACTAAAAAAAAAAAAATAATACTAAACCAAAGTACGCAACTACTTGAAATATAATTGTAAATTGTTTGATGTTGGATGGAAAGAAATCAAACTGCTTCATTTATCAGCAAGTCACAAACTTTATTCACAAATCAAAATTTAACACAAATGCACAGTTGAAAGTTGTTAAAGCATCTGACTCACAAAAAGTACATCTCGCACGTAATTAGGCCGCTTAGCCATTGGTCCCACCCATCGCAACTCGATTTTCACATGTTTTTCCGAGAATCGAAGGACGATTGGGATTATCACTCCAACCGTCTAAACTTCTTGCACTTTTGAACGTGTGCCCCCGCGAACACGTACACACACACAATTTATCGACCCTGGCGAAAAAACTCCTGCCTTGCCAACAAAAAAAAAACCCCATATACGTGCATCATACTCGTGAGTTTATACAAATCAAGCAGAAAATTGACGGGACGTCTTTGCCTCGAGGAAAAACCACCTTGAGTATGAAAAAGAGAAAAAGACCTCCCCTCACGCAGCCAGCGAGCGAGAGAGAGAGAAAGATAGAGAGAAAATGAGAGCGAGAGAGAAAGAGATAGAAAGAGAGAATGAGCTTCGGCCGATACATGCTGAGAGAGAAAAGAGAGAGAGAGAGAGAGAGAGAGAGAAATGGAGACATCTACGAAGACCATCTTTCCATTCACAGACACGCATTTTTTCCATGCACATACACACATACAGCTCTTCCCCTTTCATACAAACGGCGAAGCTCTACGTACGCCCCTTAGAGCTTTTTCGTTCTACCTGGCCAAGCGCACAAAACAATTAGCGCATTTTAATGGCACATATATTCAATTCACATATCGCAGGCGTCCCCGCGAATCCTGGACATACGCCTACTGGGATAAATTTCCCAGTTCCGTCCCTAACAATAATAGTGGAAATACTTAACTATATGTCATATCAAGAACCAAACTCGTATCCTTCATTGTGATCTTCATTATATAAATAGAGAAGTGATACTAATTAAAATAAATAAAAAAAATTTTTTAATGATACCTCAGATATCTCGGTAAATAAAAACTTTTATTTAAACAAAATTTTTTCCCTCGTATACAGTGGAAAAATATGCAAATTAAAATAATTACAATTAGTTTTTGTCATACTTAATTTGAAAATATATTCTCATTGTGTATTATTTGAGATTGAACAGCTAAATGTTTGTTTATTTTAAAATTGCAAAAGATAAACATTTAAATTTTATATCAAGCATGTTAATGCACTTGTTAATTTGCACATTTGCAAGTTTTACAACAAAGTTGAAATGATTTTTTGAAAAGTAAATTTAAAAATTGTATTAATAAACAACTCAATAATGTTAAAAGCGTATTTGATCTAACAAACAGTTTCTCTCGGAGAATAAGTACGAGCTGTGCAATAGAACCCATCAAAGAAATTGAAGTACTCGTCCCTTTAGTATCATTCAAAAGCGAAATTCAATTTGAAAGAATTGTGGGTCACTAAATAAAAGAGAAATCCGCGATTAGTCCAGCGTGTGGAATATAGGTAGATAAAAGATGATCTGCCTTTTATGGGGAACCTTTGCCCCTCTAGCATTTTTCATTATCAATAAATGTCGCGAGTGCTTTGAAATGCGCAATCGCTCTGGCGCGCACTTTTGTTTCGCATCAAGTAAAGCGACCACAGCACTGCCGAGAATCAAAAGAGCAGAAAAAGACAGGTGATATCTTTTATTTTCTCTGTTTTTAGCGGGAATATGAAAAAGGTAGAGGGTAATAGAGAAAGGAATAAATAGATGCACGGATCGATAGAGAAAGACGGAGAGGGAGGCAGAGAGAAAACACAGAGCTGCGTTAAAAAGAAAAAACATAATATCGTAAATAGGCCGACGAATCCTTTATAAAACTGCGAGTTTGGAATTTTACGTGTGGTACCAATACCAAAACATATGCCTGATATTAAAATAGGAAAGTTTCCCAAAGGAATTCTTCAGATTTGGCAATTTTGCACATCGCTATTTTGGTAAAAGAAGACTTCCTTCTCATTCTTTTAATCCTTCATTTTCTGTTACTTTTTTTCCACCTTTCGAGCCTTCTTGCGGCATAAAAAGTATTAAAAGTGTAAGACGCAAAAAGCGGCCTGAAAAATTTCCTCAAAAAACCAATAAACTTAACGTGAAACAAACATGAGCAACCTGAGCATGTGCCCAACCTGGTTTTTGATCGTATAGTCGATACACATAAAGTCTACTTCGCATAAAGAGTTTTTATGTACAAAAGAATCTGCCCACGTCAAACACAAACAGTAATGCTTTGTTAACTCTAGATAATTTCATTATTAAAAATTCTAAAAAGCTTATTTTTTACTTATGCATTAACAATATATCCGATTTTCCCTATTTTTCTTTCTATTTTGCTCTATCTCTCTCACTCTTCCCCCTCCTCATTCTCACTACATTTTTTAGTAATACGTTCGATTTACCACATTTATATATCTTTTACAGATATGTAGTCATTTAATAATATATACTCTCCAATTAATCAATTATTTCAATTATGTATGAAGCGAATTGATTCCATTTTTCCATAAAAAATTTATTTTGATGAAAAAATAATCATTCAATACACAATTCATATTAAAAAAGAAATTATCGCTAAAAATATAAATTTTTTCTATAAAGGCTATATTTTTAATGGAAATAAATCACATTTTAAACAAATATGACAAAATTTAGGCTTTTATCCTTTAATTGAAATAAAATTATGGATCCAATGGGGTGCAGGGTGAATAAAGCGAGTTATTCTTAATTACTTTGCTCACGTTTCGACAAGGTATTGCTTGTCCTTGTCAAGGCTAATATTAAGGCACAGAGATACGTAGGTATTCTACGACGGATTAGTCGTGATGTCACAATTTTAAATTTTAATTATTTTTCATTGCTTTATTTCTTATAATAATGTTCATAATTTAATTCATATCTAACGTATAATTGTACAAGAATATAATTTTGAGCTTTATTTCATATTGCCAAATACTCTTTAAACAATATTTGAGTGGAAAATATTAAAACAAAATTATATTGAAATAATTGAGTAAAGGATAAATTTAAGATTTTATTTTTGCGATATTTATTCCTCTCAACGGCGGTACAAATTAAATTCGTCTTTCGACTGGGGAAAAGTATTTTTATCTCCGCTGTTGCTTAGTTAGGCTTATAAACTCTATATGGTTGAAATATACCGTGTGATGAATTTACAGGGTGGCAGCAAAGTGACATTTTCAAATATAAACTTATATTATAAATAGAAACAAATTTGATTTGCCGCTTAGTCTAATTTTCATAAAGATTCGTAATCCGCGATTTCAAAAAATCATCTACCTATTTTATTTTCGGATGAGAAAAACCTTTGCACTATAACTGAAGATACCTATTCAGGTACTTATCGAATTATACATTTTTCACGTTTTTCTCTGCATTTTCTACCCAAATATTCTTCACCCTTTCACCCTCAATGCTCATGTACACACACATGCTTACCGAAATAATATTTTCAATGCACCCCAGAGCGTACTTAGTCACAACGAGTTTACCCTGTTAGTCTTGATTTTATTTCTCGTGGATGCTGATCTTACTATTCAGACTTGCTTCATACATCACTCTCGGAACCCTACCCGATTAAACCCGTACGCAGTCACAACCAGTCAGAGTTTCCCGTAAATTCAATTTTTCTTCCTCTAGAAACATTCGGCTCGATTTAAATAGTCACGAAAAAAAGTTAACACGCAGACTGATTCGAATAAACATCAAAGCTGAATCTACTTGGTTAGATGTATTAAAATAAGGATTCTCTATAAAAAATTTACATACTGAATAGAGAAAGAGAGAAACTCGTATATCGTCTTAGGTAGGTTGTATGTATACAAGACATCAACAACTAAATTTATATATTTATTTAATAAACATTACTTTTGAATATACAATATCGTTTCGCTCATAATAGTAATTACAATATTTAAAAGCCAAAATTAAATTAGTAAATGTAATGTATTTAATAAATATAAAGTATTTCATCACAAATTTGTGTATTTTTTAAAAGCTTTAAATCAAGAAAAAGTTTCACTCTGGAAAACTAAGATTTAATAAGAAATAAAAAATAATGGATAAAGAAAATTTCTTATCCACTAAGTGTTAGATAATACACATGGAGAACGTCTATTTGTAAATGTTAAATTTAAAAAAATAGAACATAAATATTCATGAATTGGTAAAGAATGTTACACTGACATTTTAACAATGAACATGATTGATAATTATTTTCAATTCTTATATTCGATGTACATTTAACAAGAAATAAACTTTTTTTTCAATTCTATTTTTTCTGTTTACATCTTATAATTTTTCTGTCTGTATAACCCATGCATTTTTCACATGTTTTTCTGAATGTATGTTTTTATAAAAAATAAAAATAACACAAAACTGTTTAATCTTTTCTGATGCTCCATTTATACTTAAGTTACTTGTTCAAATCTTAGTGAATGGTCACTGTATTTAAGTGTAGACTGGATCTCAATACCACAGGCTCAGAAAATAATGTGTGACCACAACATTGGTGAAGACTATCCCTAGAATTCGATGATTGAATGAGCTGCTTGTACATCAACTAGAAACTCCTCGTTGCTTCTTCTCCGTTGTTCGCTTCGGCAAATAGGGTTTTCATGTATATCCGTAACCTAAGAGCTCCAAAATAAGGGATGTAACACTTAGGTTTATTCACTATTATTAAGCAATTGTATCAGAACTTATTCATTATTTATTTATAAAAAAAAAAGTTAATCATTTCCTTGGGTAATAATATATATCGAAAATGATATTAATGTAATAAAAATCAAATTATTCAACATTCATTTATACCTTTCGGGAATTTTTTAGACCTTTTTAGTAGAAGTACTTGTAAATTCAATAAAAATTGTCTGGTAAATTCAAATTGCCCTCAGTTCGTATACCTTTATTTTAAACACCTCCTTAAAATTCATCATTTCCTAATCACACAAAACCCCGAGACATATTATAAAAACAATTATTTCATTGATAATCAAAACCTAAAGATATAATGGTAAAATCGTAATTGTCAATTAAATATAAATCAGGAAATTATAATTAAAGTATAATAAACAAAAGAAAAATTAAATAAAACACAAGTAAATATATTGGAATTTGATTAAACATAATAATTATAATCATTCTTAGAGATAACAAACCTATGCGAATACAAGATATAAGTCTTGTAATAACAATAATAATAATAATAATAATAATAATAATAATAATGATATCAAAAGAAATATTAAACTAATTATATTTTAAGAAAAAATATAAAACTGAAAAGTAAAACACTATTTTCTTTCTCTAATTGGGATAATTTATGGATACTGGAAATTGTCACAGACTAAAAAAGTCAAAAGTTGACCTGTGAAAGGTATAGCAAAAAAAAACTATATAGAAAAAAAAGAACTATATAATTCTATGTAAACAAACTCAGAGAAAGGTGAACAAGGAAAATTCCTAAGCATGCAATCTGAGTCAAAGAAAATTAGACATAAATACAGAAAACTATGATAGAATAATAATAAAAATAAAAATAAACCCTTTCGAAATATTTTCCTAGTTCTAGTACACAATTTATATAGTTCAAATGCTAGAAAATTAACACCAACAACGAGGTAGATGCATTTTTATTTATAATAATTAATAAACATTATTTACTCTAATAACAACTTTTGCAACTACTCCACAATCAACAAAGGAAACCAAGCTGCTTCTCAGGATCATTAAAATAAGTTTTAATTATAAGAAAATCATTGAATTAATCAAATCGACGCACATCTTTTGTTGTGTAAATTCGTAAATTTACACTAATAAACATTCAAAACTTGTGAAATAAAATTGTAAAACACTGAACCAAATACTTTCGCTCACTTATGTCAAATAAAAACACTTCTATTGTTATTAAAATAAATAATTAAATAGTATTGAATAACTTGGTAAATAGTAAAAAATTTTAAAAACTAAAAAAATACACTTGTAAACAAGGGCAAAATATTCATGAAATTAAAAGTTGAATTAATTAATTAATAATTGCTAAATTAAAGATAAAGGAAAATTCATTATGATTTTTTGAGAAAAACTATAAAATTTCCCCACTTGCCCATACACCCTGTATTAAAAAAAAGTTTAAGAAGGGAGGAAAAATCGGGCGAAAGTCAGTTAATTTTGAAGCATCGGAGTAGATTCCAATTTTTTTGAAGCAGTCAAATTTCCATTTTTTTGCAACGCCACTACATTCACTGGATTTTTCCTCCCTAATCAAACGTACTATAAATTCAAAATCATAAAGAAAACTAAGAAATAAATTTTTGTTTTATTAATTATATATTTTTTTTTTCTTTCTCTCCTTCTTTCCGTCCCGAGTTAGTACGCGAACGCGTAGACAAAAAAGCGAGGGAATTAAATAATATTTGTACACGACGTGACATATATATATACATATAAATATATTTATCTATTTATCTAAAATATAAATTTTATTTATAAAATTTCATTACCACAATTGAAATATATTAAAGAATATCCATTTTTGCAATTCTAAAATTTAAAATAGTTAATTATGTTACAAAACTGTATTATGAACTGATAACTTACTTGAGTTATGGAATTTTACAATTAACATAGTTTCAAAAAGTTTTTCCATAAAAAGTCTTGAAAATCATGAGTCTTTGATTTATTTTTAATACAATTAAAAAAAAATTACATTATATAGGATTTAAACAAATATGAAGAGGAAAAAAATCATCATTTTTTTTATATTCCAAAGAAATTAATAATTGAAAAGTTTGTTGTTGGCGATAGAATAGGCTTATAATAGATATTTTAATTATATAATAATTATAATAGATAGAATCTCGACACCGGCGATAGATGCAGAGGCAGCAGAAGGTGATTAAAGAATGCACGACGAATGATGGTCCGGGGAGTCGTCGTCAACCGGAGCACCAGGATGAAATTTGACCTTGGTGGGACGTCGTACGATCCAGGGTCAGCGGCACCGGTAAGGCGTCACAACCCGGTGTCGAAAGAAAACCGTGTTGTCGAGATGCGAGATGCAGGCCACTCGTATAGATAGGTACGAAAGTATTTTGTGTTGGCTTTTTCCTTTGTTCGGCCCGGCAAAGGTTATTTACGCCAGGAACCGCTTATTCGAAAAATGAATGTAAAATATGTCCGGTTATTCATTTGGATGGCCGCGGCATATTCGAAAATTCGCGGCTGTGCGCCCAAGAAAAAGTTGAAGATCGGCGAAGGAGTGGCGGGGCGCATCGCGGAAAATGGGAGCACTTGTTGTAAGAACGTCAACTGTGACGGGCCAACAATAAGTTTTTGAAACAAATAAAGCATAAAATTAAAGGAACAGAAAGAAGGGTTTTCTTTCTCTCAACAACCTCCTACATTTGTAATCTTTAAATAATATTCGAAATCAACATTTACTTTGAAATTTATTTATTATACATTCAATTTAATTTTAAAACATATATAAAAATCAATTTATATTAACCTCCATTACATATCGATATTTTTATTAAAATTTAAATCTAAATAATTATTGCTGCAAAACTTAATACCTTGAAAATAAAACTAATTTAAAGTAAAATATATAGGATGCTTATTAAATATAAAAGTAAATAAATAATTAGAATGATATTTTTAAATTTAAACTTAACTTATGACATTTAAACTAACAATTGAAATATAGTATCTAATTATCAATTGTAATACAAAATACTCCGTATATTAAATACATGTTACGGAAGAGTTCAATGAAAAATGTACAAAAAACCTTGTTAAATGAAAAGTTTATAAAGTTACCTTTTTACGTGATATCGCTATGATCTAATCCAAATACCTTTACATTTTCTAGTATATTAACATTCTTTAAATAATTTTTTATGAATTTATATTCATTGTGTATAAAGTTGTACATTTTTGTGTATTTTTGCAAATAAATCGTAAATCTTAAAATGCATTTTGTAAAAGAATATTATTTAAAACTTGTATTTATAATTTGTTTAAATAATAAATATATAATAGAAAATATAAATCCCATAATAATGAAAGCATTATTATTACAATAATTATATTAATAATAGTACATCTATTATTATAAAACAATATAGTTTAAAATAAGAAACTATTTAGTGAATTATAAAATTTTTTTAGTTTTTTATTTAGTATTAAAATCTAATAATGATATTTTCTTTTATATTTATTTATACTCAAGCATGTATATAAATGGAATATTATGAGCGTCATACTAAACAGCTTATTGATTTGCCACATGATAAAAAATATCAAACATGCTATAGTTAAATATTATGTAATCCATAAATTTATATTAAATTCCTAAAGAAAAAAAGTAAATGAAATAAATTTTAAGTAATATTCTGAACTTTCAAAAACTGTTTTATTACGAAGAGAAGTATGTTAAAGAATATTAAATAGTTATAATATTTTGAATAAATTCAATAAACTTTTTAGTTATGTTAATATTATCATTTACTAAATATACTAAAATTTTCTGTAAAAAACACTAACATTTATGTATTGAAAAATTAAATAATATTAATTAAAATTAGATAAATTACAAATTCCAATTTTCTAATATATTATCATGTAAATAGAAATAATATAAATGTAAATGTAGAATTTGAAATATTAAACTTTAATACTAATAATTTATTATCTTTAATACGAGTTTAGGTCTCACATTCATAGCTCCATGTTTATATATATTGATATTTTAAACAATGATATTCGTTTAAAATTTCATTTTCATTTTCATTAATGTATTTATTATATTATATATAATATATATTTTATAATGAACCGAATATATTATAAAATTATACTTTTTTTTATCAATTAATAAGTATAGATTATACACTAATTTCATCCAATAATTTAAAGATTTAAAATGAAATTTAACGTAGATTCGTCAAAATATTTAATTTTAATATTTTTTTTAATAATTTATAGAAATTAAATAAAATTAGTATAAAAGACAAAAGTTTTTAATTTGTGAAATGCGTGGTGTAAGTTGACAATATAATTTGAAATTCTATTAATATAATTAACAAAATTATTGAATGTTATGAATATGAATTTGTATCAATAATGAAATACAATAATTTATTAGAAAACAAGCACTTAAATTCGATAAATTTAATTCAATGAAATAGTGAATTTTATTATTTACACATGATATAAGAAGATATAATATGATCATCTAATTTAACTTTTCATGTACGTGCTGAAAATAAAAAAAAGTCATATATAGGTATAAGTAAAGAAAATTAAGAAAATTAAACTTTTATCTATACTTAATTCTTAAAAAAAGAAGTATTAATTATAATTTTAATCTTTAATTCTAATTATATGTTTGATAAAGGAATATAATAACTAATTTCAATTTTGATAAAATAAATGAAAATAGAAGTGATGTTCTAATTCTATTCTAATGCAATAATATATTAATATAAATGCAAACATGTATATCTTAAATACTTTCTCCAATAAATGTAATAAAATAATGAATTTTAATTTATATTAATAAATGTGGCGTAATCTATAATACAGTATAATCATACTTTTTTTTCATTTCTGATAAATTTTACTACCAATACTACAAATATTATACTAAACACTTTTAACCAATATATTAATGAAAATTTTATTTTGTATGAATACTGTTTTATTTGATACATGTAATAATTTATTACTAATAAAAAGCATATAATTTTAACTAAATCTTTTTGTAATTTAAGAAACTTTTTATTCTTTAATGATAATTAATTATTTAAATTATCAATTAAGATTTTTTATTTTAACTCATTTTCTGAAATCATATTAACAAAATAGTTATAGTTTAAATTCCTTGAATTCTTTTGTTATTATATATATAATAAGATATTGCTTAAAAATTGTCCATTGATAGTTTCAACTTTTTCTGTACAAATTCATAAATTTATTAAATATTAAATTACTGATATACTAATTTTATTTAAAAATATTATCAAAATTTTTTTTTTATAATAGATAATTGTTAGAAAAAGTTTATAAAACGTTAATTTATGTGAAAATATAAAATTCCTATTCTTACATTAATACTTTTACGAAAAATAATTAAATATAGTCGTACATTAATTTTTTGAAGAATATTATTTCTAATACTAAAATGAAATTAACTGACCGTGTGGCCTACTAAAATAAAATTTTAATATATTTTGTGATATGAAAGTTTCATTCCAACAATACAAATATAGAAAATATTCGATAGTGAAACAAATAATACAATCTAACTTTCGAATAGTAAAGAAAAAAGTAATAAAATATTTGATTAATATAATATTATTACAGTTAAGTATTTCAATATTATGTAATAAAAAAAAATTAAAACGCTGATTACTGATTGTATATTATAATTAATAAATATTTATATATATTATACATATAAAATACTGAGAGATGTTTTGTTATAATTAAAACAATAATTTTCATATATTATTTACTGTGGAATAAAGAATATATAATATATATACAGTTTATATATACTATTAATACATAGAATATAAATGTAATAGACCAATTTTTTCCAATTAAATTCCAATCAATAGAAAAAATTATGAAATTATTTTTAAATTAAAAAACTATATTTAATATTGAATGATGTGCTCTATTCTAAAATTGTGTACTTAGTAAAATAACTATTAAAAAAACAATTTCATTCTTAAAATTAAAATGATTATAGTTTTATTATTAGTAATTAGTAATTATTGTATGGATTATAAATTAAATTAATTTATAAATCATTTATATAACTACTTATGTGAGATAAAATGATTTTATTACAAATTTTGTCAATATTAAATAAGAACATGATTGATTAATAACGAAAATTAATTTAAACATAAAATATTTTATACATAATTAAGGAAACGTGAAGTACAAAAACATAGATTTTATAAAATAGGGCACATAATTTTTAAAGTAATGAATATTATCTAAAAATAATTTATTCTACAAAATAAATTTTGATATAGTAATATCAAAAAAATTTACAATATAATATCAATCGTAAGGTAAATCCCAGCGGGTGAGGACAATTTATTTTAAATCGGGCATTATATAAATTCATCTTTTACGGAAACATAAAAAAATTCATAGTAACATACATAAAACTTTGAATATAATAAGGAAATTTATTTTGATTATATACATGAATAAAATTGCATATAATAATATAAGTAAATTTTATATAGTTACTATTGCGTAATATGACAAACATAATATTAACAGGTTCTTTATATTATTAAAAACTTGTACAGAAACTAATATTGTTTCGATTTAAAATTATTAAATACATCAATATTATTTACATGTTAATAATTTTAAATACATATGTAAGGTGATATTTTATGCATAGTATAAAGACAATATAAGTTTCTCTAATTTTCCTGACGTAAAGGATAAGAAATATTATTGTTTACATTATACCGAATGAAATATGCTTGTAATACTTCATCTATGAACTATTTGTTTCAAAATGAAATTAGAAAACTTGTAAATGAAGCTATTGAAGTTGCAGCAAAATAAATTACAAAATATCTAACAAAGTAATACAGGTTTAATATAAATTACAAGTGTGTTCTGAGTTTCATCCACTTAAAACCTAATAATAGGAAAAATTAAATTTATTCTTTATTTAATATATTTAGTGATTACCTCACATTATTCATAAAATAAAAAAAAATATTTTAATAAAAATAATAATTCCATCCACGATGCTTGCAAGAGGAATTCACCAGTTGAAAAGGAAATGCCATGATAAATATAACAATAACCGGTAAATATAAAAGAAAAATGTAAGTTCAAAAAATTCAAAACATACGATATCAATAGTAAAAGAAACTATGTATGAGGCTCTAGAACAATACTTGAATATTAAAAAAAATGTTGAAAATATAAAAAACTTTTGTAATAATTATTGTTCTAATAATGGTGTCATTTAAGTTAATGTCTAAAATATAAAATAAATTTATTAAAATAAAAAAAAAGATAAAATTTACAAATATTAGCAAAAGTGAACTTAGTATTGACCAAATGTGACACAGCGATCCTGGCTTTAATAAACTTAAGAAACCTTTACCGTGAAATGGACGTCATTTACAAATACTCCTTTAATTGGGATGGATAGTCTCATTGGGAGGGATTCGCTGAGTAAACATAATTACTTCTTAAATACTGAAATGCCACCGAAAAATGCAACGAGTTAAATACAGTTATAATGCCAATTTATTTTATCTGTGAAGAATATTTTTAGATATCTGCACGAATAAGAACACTTGGCGTAGACTCAATATTTGATATAATTTCACACAATAGATGCTATTGTTTACATTTTAGAAAGAAAATTTATGTAATTATTTAATGATTAAAATAAAATCAATTCTTATTAAAAGAAAAAATGCTCGTATGATTAAGATTATTGCTTTATCCATGTAAGTTTTCTCAAAATAATTTCATTACAAACCACAAATTGTTGAATAAATAGATGATAATCCAATGAAATAATAATTATGCTTTTTCTATATTCGTAGAATTATGTGCTTTTATTAGTTTATTAAATATTAAAATATTTATCAATATTACTAAACTCATATTCTTGATTGAACCTATAAAATAAAATAAAAAACAATCTGATTTGTAAGACCAATTGGGGTTTATATATTAAAACAATGCACCAACTCAGTCTGAATTGTCTCTCCAGAGATTTTTAGCGAAGTACTGCATCCAAAAGTTAAACCATTAATCTTGTTCATTAAATCTTGTGCAATACCATTTCGATTTATATCCTCCGATAAAATATCTGTAAAAGATAACAGGATTAGAGTTTGTTAAAGGTGAGAAAAACGAATGAGTCTATAATGAGCTAACGATAACAGCTTTCACAATAAATTTTAATGATTGAATATGCATGTGGAAATTTATAGGAAGGAAGGATCTGCGTACAAAATGATAATTATTGAATATATAAAAAACCAATTAAAAATGTTTTGTATCGACAGTTTAATTATTTATAAATTTCATATTGCATTTCAATATTTAAGTAATGATCTATTCGTAACCTACAGTTTACAATATCAGTTTTTCTTCAATTTCTACATTGACTTTATATAATCTAGATCCTCTATAAGCTTTCTCTTTTAATTTATGAAATTTTCATCTTTTTAACTATTTTAACAATAAAAATTAACATTTTTTAACTGTTATTTTTCTTTGTCTCAACGTTCTTACTATTATTTTTTATTTTATATATTCATTCTAATTTTATTGTCAAAAACTATTATAGCAATGTCAATAGTTAATTTTATCTTTCTTCATACCTTAAAACCTTTTCAATATCTACTGCATCGATATTTAGTTTCAAACTCGGTCAGCAATGATATTTTAAATATTATTTTGCTCTTTAAAAACATATTTCACTATGATTTTCTTCAAATTTTACATTTGAAAAAAAAGCTGCAATTTGGTATTGTCTACACAATATAAACCATAGATGATTCGGCGATCACTGGTGTAGTTTCATTCGTCGAATATGCTGGTATATTTTTAGCCGAGTACTGAGCTGATCTAAACGGTTTTTCTCGAAAACATGTCCCGAGTCATCCTGGTCACTTTTGTCCACAGCCGACCTCGTTTACGGCTTTTTATCTAACTCGAGGAAGTTTTTTATCTCGATATTGGTCCAATCATTATTCAAAATTTTTTTGTTTTTTTGGACTAAATTTACGTAGATGAAGTAATAATCTTTAATAATAAGAACTTTTTTCATCTAATAAGAATTCATTTTATTTTGAACATTAAATAAAAGTTTCATGTAGGTATAAAAAATAAGAATTGTTTATTATATTTATTTTACTTTTACCATTCTGCCAGGAGAAGATTCCACTGTCCACTTTTTATAATAATTCCTTTTTGTCCGAGAATAATTTACATTTTCGTTACTGCAGCTTTACAACATTTGCATTCTGATGTTTTTATTTTTATTAGGCCAAAATTATCGACATGAAAAATGCATATAGGAAATTCTCCATTTCAGCAGCCGTATCTCGATTATACAAACCCTTAAATTATAAATTGCTCTGGATGTCATGTCAATAAAGTTTTCTGTATTTTGACGGAAGGCGACATGCATTTGAGCCAAAACCTATTAAAGAAGAATGTCTAAAAGATTATGCTTTTTCATATTAACACTAAAGTCTCTACGCCAAAATAATTTAATGTCTTCACTAATGTATTCATTATACTTCAGATACATGAATAATGATATTATTTCGATTCTTTTAAATGCATGTACATTATCTCAATCTAACATTTATTAAATTTTGATCTAAACACCCTTACACAGGTGTGTCGAATAAAAAATTTTTCATCATGTCTATATTTTTTATTAAACACACCTGTGCAAGGATCGTTAAATCGAAGTACATAAACAATATCACATGTTTTATACAAACCAATTCTAATATTTACTAATGAAGGTTATGACCATATTTGTATTTCCAAATAAAATGCACGAAATGCAAATCCATGTATAAAAATAATTTATGAATTATTAAATAATTATTTTAAAAATCGTTAAAAAGTAAATATAGGTGATATATGAATTATTTTATTATTTTATTCGGTAAATAAAATAATTCAGTAATTCAAATAAACTTTTGCTAATGATGAAATACAACTACTTTATTACTTTCGTTAAAGCTATTCATTTCGAATAATAATACTGAAATATTATTATTTATTATTATTATAATATTATTACAATTACATCTTGTTTAAAAGTTTTTTGGTTTTAATTTTAAAATAAAAACTTGTGTTACGAACATATAAATATAAATGTTATCCTAGACCGGGTTCATTTCAGCTGGTCGGAATTATCTCTAACTCGATAGGAAAAGGTGAAGGTCAAGTATTTAAAATAAGAACACTTGCGTATGCGTTTTAAATAGCGTGTATTTAAATTGAATTTAAGGGAGATGCGACGCTCGGATGTGTATCGCATTATTGTTTTGGGTTCGAGTCTGATAAGCAATTTATAATATTTCTTCGTTCTTGTTCGTGATTTTAAGTTAAAGTTTTATGTACGATGTTACTGGATTCGCGGCTCCGTCACGAATGAATGCAAAATCACTTCGCGAGAGTCTTAGAGCCTAATTTCGAGCGCCGCATCGTCCTTAAATTCAATTTAAATGCACTCTATTAAAAAAGGCATACGCAAGTGTTCTTATCTTAAATACTTGACCTTCACCTTACGCTACGGAGTTAGAGATAACTCCGACCAACTGAAATGGGCCCGGTGTAGGATAACATTTATATTTATATGTTCGTAACAATTGATTAAGCATTTTTTGCACATAGGGATATCGCTAATTTTTTTAATATAAATACAAATGTAATGTGTTTATTTTATAAATACATTTACAAGTGCTTGCAGCCTGATACATTAAAAAATTGAGAAAATAAAATTTCTGTACTTTAGCACAAAATGGATCGTTTGAAGGCTCATAATGCACGAGTTTTTCATTGAATTTGTCCCCAAATTTGATAATCCCGAGTCACTTAATACTTCGCCTCAACTGCGTCGGTTCTCTCCACTTCATTCAACCCCCCCCCCTCATTTCACAGTCAATATTTCAGGCTGCGATCAGCACCGCAACAATTACGCAGGCAAAAACGCACCCAAACAAGCGTAAGTTACACCGAGCAGGAGTGTGGCCATCGCTAATTAATCTAATCAAATGAGTAATTTTAAGGATGGGAGGGCGGGCGGAGGTTCGGGGCTCTAGGCCTCTTTGTCCATCGGATTCGAAGCCACCGCTCACCGAGATACGAGCATTTTCGGACCCACAGCCATAATTAATTGAGACCGCGTTGCATAATATTCGGATTTCAAGAGCCCTCCAATTCTCTCGAAACAATATTAACGAAACCATATTACAATATTGCGAACCATCCTCGGCCTTTCAGCCTCTGCTCTATGACGTGTACTCATTATAATTTTTTCGCTAATCCTCGATGGCGGAAGATGAAACACATTGTTTCTACTGGTGTGCGAAACGAGCAAGAGACGGTTTGAAACAGACTCAATCAAGATTCGTTAAAAAATACATATCTTACAATTATTAGTGTTATAAATAATATTTTTTTTTATAATAGGATAGGACAAAAATCGAACGAAATCTTTTATTTTTTTCTATTTTTGAAAATTCTTACTTTTAATAATATATTAATTTAATAATATAAATATAATTAAATAATATAAATATTTAATAATATATTTAATAATATATCTCTGTGTAAAACATTGTTGATGCTATCATAATAAAATTATAGTCAATAAAGTATTATAAAATACATTAAAATTAAAAATAAATAAAATCAGTTTATTAATCTGAAGTAAATATTACTTATGCAAACTTATCGGAAATATCGAATACTGAAATTTGTATTTATCTTAAACATCATTATTATATAAAATGCATTTTAATAGTCTGACATTTTCATTCCTTTAGAAGTATATTTATTAACTGTAAAAAGCAAATATTTTTTAATGTTTAAAACATAAATATACAGATAAGAATTATAACTGACTTAATAATTTACTTATTAAAAATGTTTTACATTTAAATGGTTTTTATTGTAGTTAATAAAATTTAATAAATTATTAAATTTATTTTAATATTAACTTTATCATGTCTCTGTTGTATTATAACGTCAAATATTTATATACTATTAAGAAGAAAGTAAAGATATTCTTTTTTTAAATCATCACATTAATTCTTTTAAAAATCCTGAAGATAGACGTTTATATATATAAGATGATATTATATAATTCATTATTTACAATAAAATTGTTAAATTTATAATTTTTTAATGAAATTTATAGATTAAATTGAATACGTAAAATTTATTTTCATGTCAATATCAAATTACAACATATTTAACTTTTGAATTTGTAAATGAAACGTCAACTAATATTGTTTAATTAAAAATTTTGATATAAATCAGTGACATATTGAATATCTGAATTCTGTAAATAGTATTTACGAAATTCAAAATTAATTATTTATATTCAGTTAATATTTACTTTTAAAAACATTAAATCACCACATAATTTTTTTAAATTTAATAGTTAGAACTTATTTTTTATAATTTTGAAAAAGCATTAGTTGAAAATTATTAATGTATAATTTTCCTTTTTGATTTAAATTCAATACACAAATAGCATAATATATGACAATATTAAATATGCGATTAAAAATAAATTTAGTATTAATAAATTAATGAAATTTCAAATGATGATATTATCAATAATAAGAAAATACGGTCTAAAACGTAAGTAAAAAATTTTAATTTTATTATAAATTTATCTCTGGAATTTATACTGCACGTTTACGCATGATTCAACATAATACGGAAAGAAACATCAAAATTCATAGGACGTTTTGCAAGTAACTACAAAATAAAATTTATAAAATGAATGGGGCTCAAGTGTATGTGAATTTGTAATCTTTTTATAAAACTTGTAAACTTGAACCTACGGAATTCAAGAAAAATTTATTGTTAAAAATTATTTTAAAAAATGATGCTTTAGTTCGCATATTGGATTACAATTAAATATTAAATAAAAGTATTTGTATTATATTTTAACATAGGCAAAATTGTATGCGTTAATTGTATTTATATTTAATTAAAATTATTATTAAATTAAAGTTAATTAAAATTATATTTCCTGAATATACAATAAATTAAAAAATTTATATTGTGTTTGCCATTTCGTATAAAATTTTTAAACAAAATAAGAACTAATCGCATTTAATGTACCATTTTATTAACATTTTATTATTATTCCATTCAAAAATAAGCATTTAGAAAAATAAAAATATTTTGTATTCTAAACATATAAATACATTTCATTCAAAAAATATGCACACGCGCGCACACACAATCGCATACAGATATAAGCCACATTTTATTCAATTAAACATAAAGCTGCTTATGAAAGTGAATTTTCTTTTAATTTGATAGTTCATATTTTAAAAATTGGATAAACAATTTTAGAATGAAGCAAACATAATTGATACCGATAATTAACAATATTTATAGAAATAAAAATTTATAATAATAAAATAATAACCATTTATTTGAATTTAATGGGCTGTTGAAAAATGCAAATTATGAATTATTTAATTGAATGAAAATATCGAAAATTTGATTCAATAAATAAGTATGAAATAGAAAAACAGAGAGTAGGAACCTCTTGATTCTCATATTAATAAACGCCAAAGAAAAGACAGAAATGAATAATCAACAATACATAATTAAGAAGACAAATTGAAAATAAGAGTTGAAAATAAAGTGATACACAAGGAGGCTAGTGAGGTGAGCTCGAAGGGTTGGCTAGCGCCTCGAAATGGATAAAGAGAGATTGCACACTCTCTGGTTGTATACCCATCATCATGTTTTAAATAGGGTAAACGGAGAACTACAGGGACTAGAGTGCGTGGCGATGGAAGTGCAGCTGTGTCATTGCAGTTACACCTATCTCTCTTCCACGCCCTGCGTACTTTCGAAGGGCCAGGCATGAAGTATAAGGCTGCTGAAGGACGAAGCGAAAGGGAGAAAGGGAGCGGGGATATCGCCTCGGAAGGAATTAGACCATGTAAGGAATAGTTGATGGCCGTCTCGAAGGTATTCCTTGGGCTTTCACCGGGAGAAAGCATCCAGAGCTTCGATGAACTAACCGTTTTATGACTCAATGCCTTTTACGAGCACATCTGCAGATATTCCATCACTATCCTTACACGCTATCTCGTTTCATTTTGCTTTGTTCAAGTAGGTACGTGCACCTATACGCGGGTGGTACTTTTTTTATATTGTTACTTTTTTAGAATTTCAAACAGCTATACTTTTTATACCTCCTTTCGAAAAGACAATCACGAGTAAGAAGGCACGAAGAGAATATTCTGTTTTTTAGTCGATTGATTTTATCGTTTCTGTTTAATGATATTGATTATTATTTTATTTTGTTTTCTGGATATTTTACGCATTCCCTAAAAATCTTTAAAACTTCGTCGACTACAGTGACCTTTTAATAATAATGTTGAAATTAAATTAATTTTGAATGCAAATAAATCTTAAAAAATTAGCATAGGAAGATCATTTCCTACGTTCGAGTTTGAAAACGTTCGAGTTTAAAAACAATCATGTTCCCCGATTGTCTAATGCACTAAATAAAAATGAAATTACGATTTATAAACCAATATTATCATCGAAATCTGAGTGGTGTTGACAAATCCAAATGCTAAATCAAATTGAACAAATGAAAATTTACATTTCATGCGTCAAAGAGTAAAATCGTCTTTGTCCTGCCTACTGGTAAAATATGTAAAATAATAAGTAGTCCTAAAATATAACAATAAGGTAGGTATGACATATGTAGATTGAAATTATCCATTTATAGTTAAACGCATGTTGTGCAAATCCACATAAAAAAGTCAGTTAACAATCAACTCGAGAGGATGACATTATCTCATCTTCGGGTTACACGGTGTGTAACATAATATTACAGGAGTCGGTGTTCGTACTACTTAAAGCCGACATCTTCCCTCTAAGACCTCGAATCAACTAAAGAATGTCTTCTGTGTTCTCACCTGAAACTACGTCAGCCCCTCCTCCCTTCAACCGATGAATGTGAACAAGAGTTGTCACAATCGTCTAGTATGTCAATAATTTTATAAATAAACACACGTGCACACATGACTGTTTTTCTACTTCAATTTAAGTTCATGCCTCCACAATTTATAAAACGATTACAATAAAATCTTATACCTTCGCCTAATTTTTATAAATGATGTTTTAGGAATTATAATATTATACTATTCTAGAATTTACAAGAAATCGAATTTCTATTAATAAAATAGTATTTTAAGATTTTAATACCAATATTTTTTCAATAAAATTATCGGCATAACTATTAAATTGGAGAAAGCTACTTAAAACTTAGCAATAGGGTAAACTATATATTTAAGCATTTAAATTTTCTAGATAACTTCGAAACACAGATTTTTTAAAAAACTTTAAATTGATTATTATTATTATTATTAGTTAAAAATATCAAGAGTCCATAAAATTATTAAAATATTATTATTCAAATGCAATAGAAAAATTTTTAATATCGAGAAACAGAAAACATTATTTAATTAAATAATGAAACGAATATTACAATATGTAGAATTTGGTGAAAATATTTAACATAATTATTTAAATGTGATTAATAAGACCTAGAAATAAACTAACTATTGGTTTTTATATTTTTATAAATAGAAGACATTCTTATTGCCTTTTATTGTTGTATCCTTTTTGAACTTTGTAATGGATAATAATTCTATTACATTTTCAGGTAATTTTTAAATTTGAATCACTAATATTAAATATTTAAACTAAATTGTTTTTCACAATGCATATAAAAAATATAAACTCGTATATTAAAAGCGCAATTAGTAAATAAATTTAATAAATAAAAACATAATCAATGTGACTGAGCTTCTAATAATAATTTATTTTTAACTACCATAAATATATAAAAAAGAAAATTGTAATCTAGAATTTTAAATGTTCCAGTATACGTATAGTTGCATGGAAACTTATATTACTATAGACAAGAATTGCAGCATTGCTAAACCACCTACGCATAATTTGACTATGACACGAATACCGCAAAAGTGACGTAGCTAGCCAATAAACGAAAACAGAGATGATATTCATGAGAAAGCATATATAGGATAATAATTAAACAACAATTTACAAGTTAATTGAGATTAAGTAATATTTCAGAAGAAAATATTTTTTATGTATAAATGCATACAAATTTTATTTTCAACGTTTTTTTCATAAAATATAGCAGGATTTTTTTAATGCTATTTCTTAAAGCAAATATAACTTATTTTAACAAAACACATAAAACTGGTGATTCTTAGATAGTTATTTCTTTTGATTTGATTATATGTGTTGTGGTTTTTTGATTATATCTGGTGTGTCAAAATAATTTAAATATATAATACAATAAATGTAATCATAGAAATTATAAATATTTTTGTATAAATATAACTTTTTTTATAAAAATATAAATTCTTATGTAACTTTTAAATGACATAATTCATTTTAACGAAATTAAGTCAAAAATTAAAATTAATTCAAAAATTAAGTCATCTTATAGTGTATACCTGGAATATATTAATAACTATTTACAAGAACTATGTACAGAAAAAAAACTCATTTTGAATATTACAAACTATCATTTGAAATGAAATATATTAAATAAAATATATACATAAATACAAATAAATATAATTTTGAATTAGTCCGCTATGACAAATTATCCTTGTTTTTATGTTTTTATGTGTATATGCGTGTCAATATGTATGCAAGAAATTTCATAAGTATATTATGCAACACTTACATTCATACGTTCACTCATATATTCGAAACACGAATATGTTTGTCGGAGAAATTAAACGTTTTGAAGCACATAATTACTCATCATGATGAGTTTTCATAATTAGTGCAAATACTCACAGAGAAGAAAAGGTATTTGTGAATTAACAATATAATAGAATATAAAAATTCATATTCTGTTTTACATACATTTTATTGTATTTATAAAATTAGTTTATTTTTTATACAACCTAAAATTTTTTATAAAGACATTAAATAAAGGGAAAATTATTTGACATAATAATTAAGGTATGATATAGTGATATATGAAATTACTTTGTAAAATTCACAGTTTTTAGATTTTACTCTTATTTTTCACGTTATTTTGATTCAAATTATTATTTATTATAGAATAAAAATCTAATGAAAAAAAAAAATTTATTTTTATATAATTACTTTTATTTTATGTTAACAACATCCTGCATAGAATTTTAATTGTAAATTTCTTAGTTATTTAAAATTTATTTTAAATTACTTCATGAAAATGCAGCTAGAATTAAGTACATTTAGATAGTTATCAATATTTACCAAAAACCTTCTTTTTACATACTAATAATTTTATATTGACACATTGTGGACCAATTACAGTTCAAGATGAACCCATTAATTCTTTCACACACTTCAAAAAAATAAGGTTGATAAAATAATTATTAATGTATAATAGTTAACACAAGAATTTAATGGTGCAATTATAACTTCTGCTATCATTTAATTTCAGCATGTGTAATGGTATTTTTATAGAGATTTTTAAACGAGTATAGGAGTGCCATTTATTCTCCGCAACCTCATTAACAATAACGGAACGCAATTGGAAGCACCTCGTTCGATGTATTCACTTAGGATTGCAATTGCAGTGAAGTCCTCGCTAAGATTTCAATATTCAAGTCCATAAGCGATGTATGTGCGAGATTACCAAATACTTCTACAACCCTTTATTTTCACCCTCCATTCATCATTCTGATTTTTCACAACAATCATTGTGGTTATTCTTTAAAATGCGGTTTTATCACAGCATATTATCACAGTGCAGTTCATTTATCTTCAATTACAGTTTTGGCTCTCAGTATGAACATGAATATATTATAAGGTGGCTACCTTCATTTATTACGTAAACCTACAACTTCCATAAAAGTTCAGTAATTTTGTATATTTTAGTAATCAGACACTACTATACCCTCAGCTTGAACATTTTTTATACTAAATAAGATTATATGGTGCATTGATGTTAATTAATTCCAAACTACTACTTTCATAATATTGTTCATGATTTAACATTTATTTCGTTAAATAATTGTAGACATCACAGAAAAAGTAAAAGATGAAATAAATGAGTTTTTATCTCAAGTTATTCATTTATAAAAAGTCTAATATGATAATGACTGTTTCCTACATAAAGATCTCCTCTCCAGATGTTTGATTACGATTCCTTTAATAATATAAGATACATTATCGGAGCCACTCTCTACGGATATTACTGTATCGTAGCTTTTTCATTTACACTATTTCATTCATACAAAAATATTAGATGCATACTTGCTATTTTTTAAAGTATTTTAAAATAAATAATCTTCAAAGCGCTGTAAATTATTTATTTTGCTTTTTAATTTTTATAAAAACCATCTAAATTGTATATTATGATATATTATATAAGCCATCTATAATTTTTATAGCACATAAAAACTGAATTCATGGATTTATTTAGAATAAATATGTAACGCTATTTCCTAGATAAGTAAACAACAATTTTTGTTCACGTTTATTCTTCTCACACTTTTACAAACTCTTGATTGTAATATTCATTTATGCTAAAAAGAAAAATTATGTTACTAAGCTTTTCTTATAAAGAAAGTTCGAGTTCCCCACATTTATATGGTATCTACGTCCTAATGTTACGTGCTGATGTTTATTTATTTTATTATTATTTTTATTATTATTATTGATTTTTATTTATTTCCTTATACACATGATTTGCACAACTTTATGGATATGCAAAAATGTTCAGAATATTCTAAAGTTTAATGCTCCGACTTTTCGTTTAGCATCCGGTGAAGTGCATATTATATTTTATATATTATATTTTATACATTATGTATTATATATTACATATTATATATGTAGTATATGAAAAATATGTATTTAAATTAACAACTATATCAGTTAATGATACATATGAAGTTCATAAGTTATTCTACTCGTATATCTATAAGATGGAGCATATAGTTAATTTTCAAAATTGTTAACTTTAATATTGTTCTAAGTACAATCATTATTTCAATCTATGCTTATCCAATATTTCTAATATCATACTAAAGCAATTTAAGCAATTAAAAAATTATCGTCAATAATTTGTAATTGAATATTTTACTATGCAGATGTAATCAAAAGTATTGGTGCTTTTAACATGGATAATGCTTACATCGCTGATTAAGTTTAAGATGAAGTTATTAAAAAAAATTCACGGGCCTTCAATGTCGCTATTACAGGTCAAAAAACTCAATATTAGTCGGGAGTTAAATCGATGAGAAAAATAGATGTCAAATGTCTTGTCTGAATGAAATTAAATTTCTAACTCCTGTCAAATCTTACAATTAGGTAAAGTTGAAATCGAAAAGTGCCCAGATCTGAAACTTCATAGACACTGTCTTGATGGTTTGGTATATATTAAATGTGACAAAATAAATGACAGAAAATTTTTTTTAATATTAAACAACTAACCATGCCACGTTTTTTGTATAATATTTTTCAAGGACATCAACCAATTCTTTAGCTTACAATAAATAATATTCATAATAGCATACAAACTAAAAACATTTAAAATGTGATTACAAGGTTTGAATTACTTCAAATTTGACATAAAGAGATAATTATGTAGGGATTTTTAAATCAAATGAATATGAGTTTTGAAATAACAATAAAATAACATAAGAAAATGAAGAATAAAGACTATCTAATTCATATTGATATTAATAAATTCACTCTAATAGTTGACAGTATCACATAAACTTATAAAAAATAGAAAAATATAAACAATCCTCAAAATTATTATAGGTAACACTTCATAAATATAACAAAAAGAATATAAATGAAATTTTCAACAGCTTTAGTAATATCCTGTGAAAGTAAATGGCAAAAAATATACGAGACCAAAAAATTATGACAAATTTAAAGGATAATATGAAAGATATAATGATGAAAAAAGAAAAATAGATTATAATGATACTGTTGAAGAAGAAAATTTCTATAAATGGAGGAAAAATTTTACACACATTTAAACCAATTCAAACTTGCAATACTTTTTTTGTTACATTTCGTTCACAGTATAGAAGATTGTCGAGTGAAATTAAAACTTGATATCTCAATAATTTTGTTAAACTAAATAAAGTGTAATAATTAATGATACTGAAGAAATGAATTTAGTGATTCCAAATTTATACGTAAATTATCATTAAATAAAATAAAGCTGTAACATCATTGAGTATATCACGATTGTCTAAAATTTTGTACATCTTGTGGTAAAAAAATTTTTAAGAAATATGTAAAAGAAGAATAAAACTAAATTAATCAATATATTTCATATTTTATATTTCATGTAAAATTAAGAAAATTAACATCATGGTTTAGCATAATTACTAACAATTTTTTATTCACTTGATTAGTGCATTAAATAGCAAAAAATATATATTTACAATCATATAATTAAAAAAATTATATAAAATAATAAACAATATATAAATAAAAAAATAACAGATAAGTAAAAAAAAACTTTATTTCGTATTTAATAACCTACAGTTGAAATACGTCAAAAACTTATATGTAAGTATTGTGTATCATGATTAAATAAATATAAGAATTTCTTGTAATAATTACTTCTCCTTTAACTTTAATAAATTATTGTAAAATACTTTAAAATTAATATAACAAACTTTATTGTAAAATGTGATTTAGAATGGAATTTATTTAAAATTAATTTAAATACTTAAAGATCTAGATAAACTGAAATTATCTCTAAATTAGAAATTATAGAATTTTGAATCAGTTTTTGAATATGGATAGAATTTTCTCTTAAAAAATAAATGTTAAAATTATGTTTTTATTTCAGATCTTATTTTTCCATTATATATTTAAAGTGAATCTTTAATTGAACTTAAAAAAATACTATTTAAATTTTGTTAATTCTGAAAATTTTTCTGTGGTAATTAGGTAATGATTTTGCATGTGATATATTAATACTTGCAAATAATATATAAAATGAGTAATTTATGTATAAATTTAAAAGTTTAGATTCAATTTAAACGAATAGTCAGCAATAGTATTAAATGAAAGTATAATTTCAATTACAATGCAAATTACACTAAATTATTTAATTAATAGCAATACTACTAGTCAAGACTTTATTTTGATATTTATTAGCCTTTATATGAAAGTTGTTTATCAATTATGTAGAGATTTAAACCGACATACATTTACATGGATAAAAAATTATTTTATGAAAGTATGGAGTGTATGGTATTTATAAAAGTTATTTTTAATGAAAAGGAATATTATAAAGTTTTTGTTGTTGGTTCCTTCAATGTTTAAAGTTTTAATGAAAGAAAAATTTACAACAAGCCTTGCTTTAAAAGAAAAGAGCTTTATTATTGTATAAAAAATTCGAAAAATTTATTTTCATATTCATTTGCACGTGCACGTGTGCATTGTTATCTTAAGTAAGAATCTTTTTCTCCGTTCCATTATATTATAAATAAAATGTCACCTGGCGGGCGCATCGCCAAATGAAACATATTCAGTTTTCGCGTTATTATCGATGTTAAAGGATAAAAATATCAGATGGATGATATAAAAATGCTGATAAAAAGGCGATGTACGAGTGGTAGGAAAGAAGGACGGTGGATAGTGAAATATGGGGATGGATAGAAGATGATGGTCGGCGGGAGCAGAGAGGGGGATGGAAAGAGCTTTGCAAAAATTAATATAAATTCCGGCTTTTAATCGGCTTGACAGCGACGAGGCCGGGAGCGGGCAGCATCAGAGAGACAGCATCACCACTGCGGAGCCGTTTGGTAGTACACGAATTCGAGAGGAGGGTGCTTACACTGAAGCACCCTTTTCTGCAGGTTCTCACCCCCTGAGTTTTCACCCTCTCCAAGTTCTCGGGGGCTGGTGACCGCGTGCACTCCGTGGCAGTGGCGGCGAGGCAAGGCATTTACCACTCGTTAATGGATATTGCCGCTACACTTTACATCCCTATGCTCACCCACACTCCACACCCCCTCTCTCTCTCTCTCTCTCTTTCTCAGTCGCACCCCCGCACACGTACATAAAATCATCGACCCTTTCTCTACTTGATCCTACGCTCTAGTATGCGTAAGAAATTAGAAAAGCAAGTTTCAGCTTTTGCTACCCCCCTCAGAAAAACCTGGTAAATATTTTTTGTTTTTCATTATTTTCATCATTCTCAATTTACAATTATCCGTTTGTTTATACTATACTTATATATACTGTACTTGCGTGACGAGTGGATTATTGGAATATGATAATCAGATCAATAGTTGGTAATATATCAACACTTTTATAAAAATAACTCAACACAAGGCAAAAATAGAAAATTCACATTTTTAAAAATTATTCAAACATGAAAAGAAATAAAGTCTTTGATGGGCATTTAAAGAAAATGAAAACAAAAGAACGAAATGAACAATGAGGGGTGAACTAACAAACAATAGAAGAATTAAGAAATTTACTCTAGCAAAGACAACGTGACTAAATTAGTTGAAATAAACTTTATTTGGATTTTATTCAATTACTATAACATTAAAAAGACACATTTTTTTATTCAAATTCTCCATTAATAATTATTATTATTTTTCACATTGTAATTCATTTGAGTAAGACAGTATCGTTAAAATTATTGTGCAAATTATATTTATCAAGAAATTTATATTTATTTCATTATACTATGTAAAAAAAAAGAAGAAAGAATTCAAAAGAAGCGAAGCAACAATTTTATATGAATTTATTAGGTATATTAAGGTATAAGATTATGGTAAAAATTAATAATTTAAAAATGTACATTACTCTAAAACATTAAACTAAATTAAAATTATCAGACTTATTTATCGCACTCATAAGCTAATGAGAAAGTATTTCAAATATTTTATACCTTTTCCTTTTTTCAATTTTATGAATTATAAAGGATTACATTAAAATTATAAGCTTTATACACAATTTAAATACACATGAAGTAGAACGTAGTTAATTTACTTCAAATAATGAATTTATTGTTCTCCAATATTGTTTTCAATTATTAAACGAAAAAACTCAAGCACCAATAAATCAATAAATAAATATTTCATTTTCTTACATATTATATGTTTCATATAACTGAAAAAAATAACGCTAATTGTGATTTTAAATTTTAATATTTTTATTTATCAATTATGAAAAAAATAAATTTACTATTTGAATATTTGTACTTTTTAATCAAAATGGTTTTTATAAAAAACGAGTTATATGGAAAATATTTATTAGCAATTGATTACAAAAAAGAGTTTGTTGTAATTTTATTCCATAACATAATATTCAATAATAATTTTCATCTTTATACATAATTTTAAAAGCGCTCCAATTAATGAAAATATTATTCATAAAAACTGCATGTATTATTTGAAATTAATAATAATAATAATAAGAGCTGAAGTTGTATTTTTTGACAATTTTCATTTCAAAAAAACATTCCTTGCTAAAGTTTAAAAAATGGCTATATATATGTATTTTTTAATTTATAGTAAAATTATTCAATAAGCCATTAAGAAGGTCGCATTGAAACTGAAATTGTATAAATATATTTAAAACAAAAAAACTTAATTTAACGCGTACACATATAGGTGTAGTCGTGTGTACGAAAGATAAGTGTGGAAAATCAAAGAAAAGGAAAAGGAAAAGACAAAGAGCGGGAGAGCAATTGTACTTAGTACATAGAAATTCAAATTTTTAAATAGATAAGTCACGTGTACAGTTTTTACCTCTAATGCTAACCTCGTTGGTTCCCCGGCGATGGCATCCGTGGTAGCGAAAAGAACAAGAGAAAAAGAACGCACCGGAATTGCTCTCGTAGAACGAGGTGAATAAATTGCCCGATGAAATTTGCATATTATCGTATATACTTGGGGAAGGATGGAAGGCCTTAAAACTCGAGGAACGGGGTTCCTCGTGTTCCTCGTCCGCCCCTTTCGTGTTGAGAAACGTCCCTGCCTGTTTCCTATTCACTCGGCGCGTTTTCCAATCGTACCGACTTTTTGACCGCGAACAGCGCAATCCAAAAATGAGAAAACTGAATTGAATAGAGAGAGAAGGACGCTGAATGTTACCTCTCAGAATTCGATTGACGACTCAGCGGAAACGATCATTTTCCTTCTCAAATCTTAAATTTCTTATTCCTTCTTATTCCTTCTTATTCCGAATAGCTCGACTTTCGAGGACTTTCTCTTTCACTCTTTTCTTTTTTCTTTTTTCCTCTTTGTAAAATACTACAAGCCAAAAAGTGCACACGAGAAAGAAAAAATTATAGATTAAAAATTATGATCTGGCCAACGTGATTATTATTTATTTATAATGGTCTTTAGGGAGCTTTTCAGAACTTAATATTACCTTCAAATGATGATTTTCAATATTCGTCTAAAAATCTAGAAAACTTACTAGCTTCAAAAATTTCATTTATTCATCGATTTTTTTTTATAATTTACAATATATAAAATAATGAATTAAACAATTCTATGATTTTTAAGAAAGCTCCATCAAGCCATCGCTTACAATAACCGAAATCCATATTTACAAAAATTTAACAAAATAATAAAATTTCAATTGCAGTATATATTTCTATAAGAAAACCAATAATTTTTAAAGATATCCTATAAATAGTAATAATTTTATTTATACCGATATGTAATTCATAAAAAAAAAATAATAACCACTCACATTTGTTCCATTATAATAATTTTTTACTCGTTAATATTACCTTTTATTTTAAATTATCTTTCAAGTATTGACATGCAATTACATAAAAGTACTGAAATGCTTCATTTGACTGTTTTCTAAAATTTTGAATTTAATGTAATTTTCAAAATGTAATACTTCTGTAAATTCGGAATATATTTATAATATAGAAAATATTTTTATAACCTTCATATTATATATGATAACCAACGTAATTTATTAATTTAATAACTAACAATTTATAATATTGAAATAAATAATATATATTGAATATTGTATTTAATATATATAATATGTATAGAAAATAAAAATAATTTTTTTACAAATGCTTATTTAAATATTCATGTACATGTAGAAAATTATAATTATAACCTTATTGTAAATTAAAAAATCAGATAAGATATAAATTGGAAATACTTTATAACAAATGAAATTTATCAAAGTTATATTTATTAATAACATTTATTCAATTGCAGAGATAATAATTTAAATAACAAACGTTTCTTGAATTAATTTTTTTTTTTTCACATGCATCATTTAGTTATAAAACTATGTTCATATACTTACTTTAATAATTACATGTATGTATTAAAATATTACATAAAATTATAAGGAAAAATTAGTACATAATATTTTTGTAAAATTATTTTCAGAAAATTTGTCGACGTACATATAATTAAAATTATTTTTCACAGTTATTTTCGTAGACTGAAAATACATTGAAATTACATTTTCTAAATAGATAAGCATAGATTAATACAAATTATATTAGTATTACCTACAATATTTTTTCCAGGTATATTAATAATTTTAGAAGTGGATAAGTAATGAGTTTTAATTGGTTACCATACAATTTGTATTATTATTTTAAGATGAAAAAAAAAAAATAATTAACAAAAATAAACATTTAACAAAAATTTTTTTCAAAGCATATATATATGTATATATATATAAATATTTATAGATTAATTTATACTTTTAATAAAATCAATTCACAATGACATAAATTAATATTGTGCTCAAAATAATGGAAATAGCCTCATATTTTATAGGAATTTTACATACAATGAATTAATTGAAGATTTTACAAATTTAATAATTGTAATTCAATATCAGTTAATCACTTCAAAATTCAATAACGAATGTAAAGCAGCCTTTTGTATTTATATATTTACATATTTACATATTTATATTCATACATATAAATATTAAAGTTTGCATAAGTAAATTCGATTGTACTCTTTTGATCTCTCCCCATCTTTTTATGTGAATCTGATTGTACATATATATCTTTCTTTTTTCTCTTTATTTTTGTCAACCAAGAATTTGACTTTTGACTTCTAAAATAAATTTACTTTAGATATATTAACGCATTATTCATTTATACTAAATATTTATTACGGGTACTAAAAAAATATGAATGATAAAATACAAACTTTTACGTTCAAAAATTTTATGAATTAAATTTAGAAAAAATAATAAGATTTAAGAAATGACTTTTATTTTTTTGAGTTCTTTACATTTTATTATAACAATTTCAAACTTCATTTTGTTTAATTATTGAATAAATCAGTAGATAAAGTGTCCCGAGAAGTATTTTATACATTTAATTTAATATAAAATATTAATTAATATAATAACTAATGGACCCAGATTTAATTTTTTTTTAAATAAAAGAAATTCGAAAGATATTGCAAGAGTTTTATCATTTTTTTCTAGAAAATAGAAAAGATAAATTTATATCATAATTTTAATTCATCCTGAGTATTGGTAACGAGGATATAATTAAAATGACGCCAATCATTTATTAGAGAACGTCGAATTAAAATCGTTTCCTCGCGACTAACGTCAGCCGAAGATTTGAGTTGTGTAATTGTTCGTAAACGGAAAGTTTAGTTCCCAAACTCGAATCCTGAAAAGAAGATTTCCCTTCTTGAAAATCGTCAAGAAATACATCCAATGCAAGCTTTAGGAACGAGTCATTATCTTATTTAATTAAACTAAGAAGAAGATTATCTTCATAATCTCGAACTAGAATAATTTACTTCCCAATAATATTATACAATTTATTATTAGTGTCTTTTCATTGTTTATATAATTATTCAATTTCTAATGATTGTAGATAGATCTATTCAACAAGTATTGAATTGTCAATATTATTATATGTAAAAGTTTATTTGATTAAAAAATCAAACATCAGTAATAAATTCTAGAAACTTTTTAGTACTGCAGTTTCAAATTAATAACTTAGTTTAGGAAACATGAATTTAGTACTTTTTGTAATTTATTCATTGTAAACACTATCTTTGTTCTAATAAAAAATGAATTTCTATTAAATGATTTAAAAAATAAGTATATATTGTAAAATAATTTTATATCTTTTCGAATATATTTTATTTATGACAATATCCAAGATTAAATTTCTTTTTCTTTTATTTTTTATTCATAAACATTTAAATAATATTTTTAAAAAACGTTTTAAATAAATAATTTTTGTTCTTTTATATATCAATATTAGTTCGTATATCCTAATTTTGTTAAGTGATAGTTAAAATTAATTTATTTTTGCGAATTCAAATAAATAAGTACGGTTAATATAACTGTGCTGTTTCGCTTCAGGAAATAAATATAATTTAAAGTTTCAATTAAACTAATAAAAATAAGTTATTTCACTTTTAGAAATCTTTATGTATATGGAAATATTTTTAAAAAATTGGCATGATCTTATCACTGAAATTTATATCTAACATGAAACATGTTTATAAATAAAAAACTTAATTTAAAATATTACATTATATAAAATTTGATGATTACCAACTAGGATAGTTTTTCTATTACTGTTCTATTGCAAAACTTATGTTCCAACTCTAAAATATGAGTTTTCGTCAATATTAATATTAATATGGAACATTTTAGTAAAATTGAGCTTTAAATGAAAGCATGTTATAAAAGACATTGATAATAATATATTTACTTGATAGTGTATAATGAATATTAAATTGTGTAATGAATATTGGAAATAATCATTAAAGGCTTAAATTTTTATAGGACAGGTTCGAAAAATATAGATTTCTTAAAAACATTTATTTAAAATACAAAGAAGTAACTGGTACAAATTGAAAACAGCTTTTATATTTACGAAACAGAACATTTTTAATTAAAAAAATTTAATATTTCAATTACAGCATTATTTTAATGCAAATATTTGATTTGAAATTCAGACAAAGGTATAAAAAAATAACCAGTGTTCATCATCGATATCGATGTTCATGTTATATCATGAAAGTTTTGCTAAGATACGTAGCCTACCTCATGCCAAAACCCTTTTTGGAATTCCGTTCGCCTAGAGCTAGGGAGATTAATATCGATGCGCTCGCGCGTTCGTTATATACCTCATATACCTCAAAAAAGAGCACGAGATGGGGTGCTAGAAGCAGAGAGCGAGAGAGTGAGAGAGGGTGAGTGAGAGACCGAGCGAGTAATGGATAAAAAAAGAGAAGATAATAGTGAGAGAGAAAGAGAAAAGCTTCGGAAACAAATTTCATTTTCACGGCAGAATTCACTGCCATGCGTCGCTTCGTCTTTTCTCACCTTTGTAAAGTCATGGTGCTACGTTTTATTTTTGAAGAAAAAAAGGAAAGAACTAATGCAAGTGTCAGTTACTTAAATATCATCAATTATCACACACAAGAGTGTGAGAAAAATTTTTACCTATGACATCATCTAATCGGTACGGTGGATTCGGGCATGATCACAAGTAAAAAAAGTTCTTATAAGTCATAAGAAATAACCTGACCTCCTCACATATTACTAAAAAAAAAAGACAAATGTAAAGGACAAAAGGCAAAATTAAATAAATATAAAGTTATTACTTTTATCCATTGTTATTATCCATCATTTAAAAAAGCCAGTCTCTTAAAACAGTACTTTAAAAGCGATTTAAATTAGTGACACGGGATTAAAAGTAAAATTTTTTTCATTATTGTTTTAAAATTAGTTTTCTCCACGTGATTTAAGAATTTTTCCGAATGTGAATGAAATAAAACATTAAAAACTATGATTACATTTGAATATCTGATTATATTACTTATTTAATAAATACTTATAATATTATAATATTATATATATATATATATATAATGGATACATAATGTTAATTATATTGCAAAAAATAAATTTTTAATTTTCCATGTTTTTTTGGAAAGACTAATTATTTTTCAAATACACACATTACATGCAAATTCACCAAAATGAAATTTAATTCTTTTTAAATTCTTGTCGACGAATGAGTGAAAAAAATATGTAATCTTGTGGTCCTGTAGGTAAGAAAAGATATATAATTAAGGATTAAAATACTTTGTAAGTCCTTGTAATTAAACATAAAATTAATATTATCTATTTAAGTAGTCATATATTATTATTTGTTTTAATTCATTTATTTTTTTTGATGCAATTCATTATCTTTTAATCGTAAATGATTACCAAAAAGTTTATGCATCTTAAATTAAAAATATAAAAAATAAAAATAAATTAAAATGTAATCATCCCTTTAAATCCTTAATCGTAAATATTTTTACGCCGTTATTTGTTAAAAAATTTGAAATTTTATAATAATAAAAAATCAGTATTTTTTAACTACCATAAACGAACATATAAATTATAACTTCATTTTTAATACAAATAACATATTTTTTTTTCGTTGTTATGAAAGAAAAATTAAAAAATAAAATATTCGAATATCAATTTTAATGTAAGTAAAGTATGTCAAAATTAATATATATATATATATATATATAAAGCATTTATACTTTTGATTAGATTTATCTATAAGCAACTAAATATGATAATATATTATATGCTAGAACAGCTTAATCAATTATTTATTGTTGAATTCATATTAAATTTAAAGGAAGTTGAAGTGATTTTAATTTAGACATAAAGACTTTTTATAAAAATCTTTTAAAATATAATGTATTTAATACTAATGGACAAAACAAAAATTGTGCTAAATTTTTTTTTTTTTTTTAAGAAATACATATTAATCTGAAAAAAACATTGTATTTGCATTGTTGAATAATATAAAATCAATAATCGTATATGATAATGTAAAAAAAATTATTAGCTAAAATTATAATTAAGATAGATTTACGAAATTTTTATTTTAATCTTTGTTGTTTTTCGACTGATGTTTGAATTAATGTAAATCATAATGTATATCACATTCACTTATCCTAAATAATCACTATATAAGATTCGATTATGCCAACGCGTGTGAGAGGTTGTGCGTGCATGTGTCGGTTCGTTTATGCGTTCATGCGTTCACCTGTTCATCAGTTTGTGCCTTTGTGTGGGTTGGCGGGGGCACGTGTGCCTCGGTGTGTTTGTGCTTGCCTCGGACAGCTAATTACTCGTTAATTCTAATTACCGATTGTATAAGATGCTTCTCTCACCCGGTACCTTTGAGTCTTCTGTCTCGCGTGACGATGTAAATCCATGCTGGTGCTGTTCCCTTGTATTTCCAGCCAACTAATTAACGGTGTCGTGTAGCTAATCAGCAATCAAGTCATTGGCCTAATCGCAGCCCATTCTCCTTAGAAATCTGAGCTCTACCTGCAATTCCACCACGCCCATGCGAAATCCTCAACCCTGTAGGTATTCTAATTATTATTCTACAAAAGCTTTTGAAACTTACGAGAAACTTGCGTAAGAACAGAATTAACAAAAACATTATATAGATATGATTGTTGAGTGAAAATTAGCCCTTTTGTAATTTTTAATTGCAATTAAGCAGACCAATATCCGAATTTTTTGAGATATTCACTTGAGTTTTTAAATCAATGACAATCAATGTTATAATTCATCAATTAAATATGAAGTTTATTGACGCTGGGAATTTAATTTACAATAAATTTATTTTAATTTCTCATTTATAATTATAATATTAATATTACACATTATTGAGATGATAATAGGCATACTAGAGTGAAATAGAGTAGGATGTGCAATATCTTTTATCTAAAGTAGTGATAGTAGTGGTAGTAGGGAAGAGACTTTGTACAGATCTTGGGTTTCGTCTTGTTCTTCTTCCACGTGGAAGCTCGGGGAAACTCTTGGCCACTAAAGAGTATCGGTCAACATGCTCAAGAACCAATAAGCTGCGGCTTCAACCATTATTCGCAATAAACTGTGGTAGTATTGAAGAATAGAAGCTTCTTTACACTGCGTTCCTAAGATTCTTTGAAACTTACAGACAAACATTACCTAAAATTTCCAATTACGTTCTTGAATGTTTAATGTAAGGATTTACGGTCCTTTCGTCTCTTTTATTTATTCATTTATTGCTCTTGTTATAAAGAATTTTAATAAATCTTAAAACTTTAAAACAAAAATAGATTAGTGCGGACAAAATTGCTTTTCAATGGACTTCGATAAATATGTAATATATGCTTTTCAGCTGGTACATAAAATATCATCGGTAGCCAAGTAAATACAGGACAGAAATTTAGATGAGTTTTAAAAAGACAATAGTCTAAACGACAGTACTTTGGCCACGCAGGAATTGACTGCGCCATATCAGAAATTGTAATTATTTTTTTTAGATGAAGCAGGAAAGAGAATAAATAAAATGCACTGAGGCGTGTTATCTACATGAGATAAAATAAAGAGAAAATGCACGCTTTTCGATCACTAAATATCGGGTGGTTGGTTACTTCCAGGGCGAAAAGTACGAGGGTTGACGGGAGTCTAGACCCGTCAGGACCTTCGCCAGAGGCTCTATCGGCAACTCTTACACCGCCTTTGAGAATGTCAGCCACCTCGGTCACGAATTTTCGGATAATTTTTTTCTAGATGTCGGTCGCTACTTTTTTCTCTTTTATGTATCTCTTTATAAATTCTCGCGTAAAGACATATCAATCAAATCCAGTCGATTCTCTCTTTCTCTTCTTTCCTGCGATATTTTTCCTTTTCATACGCGGCTACTACTTTATATTCCAATACACGTGAATATGTATACTGAAGAGAGATTTATTGAATTACAAAATCCATTAACAACCATAAATATAAAAGTCAAACAACTTTTAACAAATATGGCCGAATTAAATATAATATTTATAATTTATTATTATTTTTTGTAAAATATAATTTGAACTAGTACATTTTTTTAATCAAATATACTAAAGTATAAAAATTATATTTAATTATATCAAAAATATGTATAATTATAAATGATACTCAATTTTTCGTAATAATAGGAGCATCGACAGAAATAATTATAAAAATAAATTTTATGTTGGAATTATAGATTTTTTTAGTAGCTAAACATATTTTATTATTTACCTATTGGTATATAATTTATATTTGAATTTATACAATAAAATTTAATTATCTAAGAATACCAATATTACATTGTATTAATATTAAAATTAACAAGAATAAAAATTTCATAGTTTTAATTCTTATTTAAATCATTCTGAAGACATTAGTGGATAATATTTTATAATTCTTGAATTTCATTTATATTATAAATAAATAATTATAAAAAAATTATAAATAAATGGTAAAAATTATAAATAAATATACCTAAAGCCATTGAACCTAGGGCATCTGTAGTTTTAACACTATTTATATATAATAATTTATTAATAAATTATTTTTCATTAAAATGTATTATTCTACCTCATTTTATATTTTTTAGTCACAAGATCCATATTTATTTGTTTCAGTTTACAATTAGTAATTACTTATATACTACTGAAATGTCATATATTTTCATGATAAAAAAAATATTTTATAGTTTAATATCGACATCTTTGTTACAATTCTCATATTATATGTTTTAAGTAATAATGTATATATATATAAAATATAAATAATGTTTAAAAGTACAACATAATTTTAAATAATATTTGTTAATTTATATATAGAATTTAAATATAAAATTAACTTTTCTCTTGAAAAAAATTAATACTTGATCAATATATTAGAGAATTAATAAATATTAATGGAAACGTAACATTGGTCTACAGGAAATAAAATAATAATATTATGTACAGAGTGTGCAAAATTGTATAAAAATTACTATTAATATTATAATTTATTTACCAAAAAAATTAAAATAAAATATTTTACTATTTTTTAAATATTATTAAAAATAAAATTGTCATATATATTATACCTCTGCCAAAATTATGGATTTTTATCTCCTATGGTTTGTTGTGTGACTTAGCTGACATTTTAAATTGATTTTATTTATTTCAACATAAATTTTCGATCATAAAATTAGTAATAATCTATCTATGTCAATAATTGATTAAAAATATATCGAGATAAAACGATTTGAGAGAAGCATAATTATAAAAACTTTATCTTACTTATTTTAAAAATAAATAGTTTATTCTATAAATAAACACATTAGCTTAAAAATCATCATAAATTATTGAATTGTAAAGAGATACACTAAAATAAGATTATGTGATAAATTATGAAATGTTTTTGAATTAGTCAATAAAAAAAAAAAGAAAAGTAACTCTACATATATTTTCTTACAATAAAATCATATTGTTAGAGTGTATAAAAAATTATATTTATTAAATGTACCAGTCTGATATACGAGTAAAACTGTAACTTATGAAGGATCTTAATATATACAATAAAATGAATTTCCTGTTTTTAATTTTTTTTTCTTACTCATAAGTTAAAACTATTTAAAAATGGATATTAATATTGAATGCATAAAAAGTAACCTTTTATTGGTAATTTCTATTTTAGTGATTTCAAGAAATCCTAAAAATAATATAAAATTCTAAAATAATTAGTTCTAATATTACTAGGACAGATAAAAAGCAAAACAATTTTTTTAACGCTCTGTATCCACTTTCTTCCAAATATTAATTATAAAGTTTTATACAAATTTTTTAAAATCTATTTTAGCCAATTAGTTTATCTGTTAAAGGTTTGCACCATTTTTTGTGTACGTTTATATATTTATTTACAGTTGTGTATTGTCCTTGACACTACAGATGTATTTTAATTTATTGGAGGAGATGCAGACCTCCTACCTCTGGGCGACTTATTGCGTCGACAAAATCATACTTTTGATGATTAGTCTCGAGGGGACAAAAAGGGTGGGGGATAAAAGAACACAAGGGTCTCGAGGAGCCCGAGGTTTTGTATTTTTTATATTATCCACGAAGTAGATGAGGCTACTCTATAAATAAAGAGATGGCGATGGTCTTTGTAATTGCTGGTCTTTATTATTACACTGAATCAGCGGTCCAAGAGAGCATAATGCGTATGCTATTTAATGGCTTTTACCTCCTCGAAATATTCTAATACAGTTTTATATCTTGATTTGATGAATTTACAAAATATTTATTTATAAATATATCAATTGTTTTACTTAAATTGAGTACTTTAACAAAACTCAAACCACACTTCTTCTTTTACTATGATTATTATTTAGTCTGTCCTGATTTATGTTTATACATTAACTTTTATTTATTTTTTATTTTAATCACATAAAGTACGTATTTCAAATTAAATAACTAAAAATTAATTTTATCATTGAAATAAACGTTATATTTTTAATTGAATATATTATTATTTCTTTAGCTAGATCCTACCCTTTCGATCATGAGTTTAATGTCACTTGTGTCTCTTTTCAAGCCAGGGAAGTGTGCTTGTACAAGAGTACAGAGTATTTCTGAAATACTCGTGGACCACCTTTCGTCTTGTATTCATATTAAATCGTATTCATTTGTTTGAGAGCTCTTTAATTTTCAGAAGAGTCTAGCAGTGCCTGTGACTCTTGGCATATTTTCACAGTAGATTTTCCAACGGCTTTCATTTGCTTTCCCAATACCAGACTTATATACAATTTATGTCCTTCTGAAATTATCCCTGTCCACGATTTTTTTCAATTGTACAACTTATATAATTTTCTAATTTTCTTGCACCAAGGCTCAAGATAGGAGACCTACTGTGAAGACTTTTCTTTCGTGTTCTTATCAATGGTTTTGAAATCTTTGTCAAACATATCTTTGTAGAGGAATGATAGAATTGTGCATCAGCGTTCAATAATTTGCACAGAGTTATATTAAATGACAAAGCTATTAAGTTTGACGTCCGAGAAATCAAACGTCAAACTTAATAGCTTTTTGATATTCAATCCAATTTGTCTTTCTTGAATTTTTTATTGATTCATTAGGTATAGAGTTCCCACAAACCAGAAGATTAGATACTTGTATTCAGACATCGAGACCTCATCAACAAAATTTCCAGTTTTAATGCAAGCAGCTTATATCAATAGAAGCTTAGCTAATGTCAATAACTTATTTTCTGAAAAAATTTTTGTTGGTTTGTGCCTTTATTCCCTAATCTACTTTACCGTACTGGGTATTGAAGGTAGAGAAGAACCATTCAAGTACATGACATTCATTTGGACAGCATCATTAAAGTTCTTGTTTCGAATGAAAACGCAATGAACTCTGTTCATTCCTTATTGGAGTCTGAATACAAGGCTTTTTGAAGCATCAGCTTCAGCTTTGTTCATTCACGCAGTAAAAATAATTTTCTCATAGTTACTAATGCTCTTTTTTTTTGTTAACAACTTTCTGATAGAAATATACCTCTATTTAACACAGAGGGAATCGTTCGTCAAGAAAGCATTATGAGTGCTGTGCCAGTATGGACTGACCCCAGTAGATACACCCCAACTTTACTGGACTTTATAAGATCTATTATGATCTTACTTCCAAAATTGAATTAGATAGGGAATCTGGTTGACTGACCAATTGTTGTCTACTTGGCAACAGCAGTGGATTAACAAAGATCCACGTTAATATGAGGTATTCATGAATCTGGAAACTGACTATTGAGAGAAAATTTCATCTGTTATAGGAAGGAATTCATCCGTGATTTTTTTCTCTAGATATTCAGTGGGTTCGGTCTATATATAGTCAGACGACCTTATTTCCAACTATAAGTACGCGGCAACAATGGTAATGTAGGAGACTAAACTCACGGAAGATCTTTTCGTTATTTTGGCCGTCATATTATTAGGAGATTACCTCTCAGAACAGATTTCACAATTCCATGGAGCTTTATCAACTAATTTACATGTACGAATCTCTAAAAACCGAATTGATCGACGGTTTTTAGTCATCTTATTCAAGTCAAATTAATTGGTATATACCTACTTTAGAAAGAATTTATACGCATTTTCTTCATAGAAAAATTTTTACTTTAACGTACGTAATAAATAAAATTAAAAACTTTGACTAATTGTCAATTTAAATATTTAAAATACATATATTTGAGAAATATTATTTGTATTAAATATTTGGTAAAATAATCAATATTAATAATACTATTAATAAATCAATATTAGATTAAGACTTATTGAAAAAATTAGCACATTGTATATGAAGTAAACTGGAACAAACCATCGACATAATATTGGATAAATGGATAAGCTTTTATTGAATCATAATTAACTTAAAAATTAACTTAAAATCATAATTAAAAAAAAAGCATTGATCTGAATATAATGTAAAATAATTGTCTTGATTTTATGGAAAATATTTTTTCAAAACTAATAAATATTTTATTCGAATATTTACAAAAAAAAAATTTATAAAACCTGTTCTTTATTAATATAATTTATAACATACCGTATAATTAAATTTGTATTTATTATTACATATAATTTATTACAAATATACATATAATTCTTTTTCAAGTTGGAAAGCTTAATTTAATCATTGGAAATTTACATTAATTTTTTACATAAAATAAATAGATCAATGTATATCTATATTTGGTAAATGAATATAATAATAATATGATAATATTTTGTATTTACAGTTATGATACGTTATAAAACATATATACTCCAAAATAATATAGTAATTTATAACAAGTATAAAATATAAAATATTGTAATGCTATAAATTTAATTTAGGAAAATGTTAAAGTTTGATAAGAAAGTATTAATATGCATTTGTTATACGTTCATTTATGTACAAAAACATCTTTTAATTATAATATTAATTTATATTAAAATACTTAAATAAGAAATTAAATTATTTTAAGGCTTGAAGATCAAACAAGTTGATAAAAATGAAATGTTCAACGATTTAATTTCCAATCTCTTAAATATGAATGTCACAGTGAAAACATAATTAATATAGAAATTAAAAAATATTTTTAAAAAATAAAACTTTTACTTAATAATAAAATAATAACTTTCATTTAATCTTCTAATAATATACATAATAATTAAAATTAAAAATATTTTTCTAATAATAAAATTTTACATTTCGGAATTACTGCAATGTATAAAAACTTATAAATACATTCATCAATGATAATGCAAATTCAAAGATGTTAAATTAAATTAGACAATAGACTTAATTATTCTATTATGAAATATAATATCTTATAATATATTATTTTTTTACAAGTATATTATGTTATAATTCAAAATTTATTTATAATTAAAAAACTGTTGTATAATTTCATGCTGACTAAAATAATTCATATATTTCTCAATTTTTTTAAAGAATTAACAAATACCGATCATCAAATTATGAAATTATATTATTAAAATAACTTCAAAGTTATTTAAAGAACTTTTTTTAGGAAAGTTTTTTTAATGGGCATTATAAATATCAATATTCCTTTCTGCTTCAACATATTTTTATTCAAAAACCTTTATTATCCTAATTAACCATTAACCTTATAGTTATCAAAATTTTGTAAACTAATAAAATTTACTCTCATATAAACTCGTGTAACTATGAAGTGAAATATTTTATTGATGGTTACTACTAAAAGTGTACTAATAAGTCTAAAAATAAATTTTAATTTTTATTAAATAATTTTGTATTTGAACGATATTAATATTATTGGACTGAAAATATATTTTATATACTCTATATTAAATTATTTTTTTTTCTTAAACATAATTAAATAAATAATTTTCAAATGTTTATTATAATTTTGCGTAATTAAAATTTTTTTATTATATTTATAAAATCATTAAAATGTTTAATATATATTTGTATCTAAGCAAAATAATTGTTTTTGAATTAATTAAAATTGAATTTATTTTTGTATTTAGGGATAATGAATGCTTATACGTAACCAAATACGTCATAGGGATAGAGTTAATAAAACTAATTATTTACATTTAAGATCCACACACATGATAATTTAAGCAATTAAAGATGTCGTCTGCATTCCACAATGCTAATACTTCATAAACATGGAAATACACACCCATACCCAAATATAGATGCATGTGTGGATATTATGAAAGGAAGGCTTTTCAACATATTTATGATAAAGTAAGGGATTGTATATGTGGTTCACCCTCTATTTTTCAGTTCAATGTATTCTTGTGTATGGCAGGTCCATCTTACGAAATAGTGAGAAATGCCAAATCGTCATAAAACAGGGATCGGGGAAATATAACTCCAAAAGGAACCGAGAACAATTTTATTTTACGCCGAGAAAGATTGAATCGGTCCGTGGGGACGGCTTTGATGCTTTGAGGCAAGACAGGTTCGAGTTGTTTCCGACTTTTGCCACTCCCTGCCTACCCCCAACCTGTCTCACGATCCTATAAAAACAAAGATAAACAAACCAAAAAAAGCTACAAACGGCGCTGTCGATATTAGCAAGAAATTTATAGGATAAAGCATAAGTCATAGGATGCCGCTATAGTCATACGATTGCACATCTTTATTAACATTCTTTATTTCTTCATTGGGCCCCCCTTTGTACTTTATACTTTAGCTTCTAGGCCATTAAACGGCAATATTCATGCCCTTGAATAATGTACGCGATTCATAAAAAAATTTAACAAGTGGAATTATGATCGATGCGTTAAGGAGGGAAAATCATGTCCACTTAAGATTAATGAACCTTAATTTAAACAAGACTAAACTATTTATTTTACATATTTTTTACAAAGTAAAGTTGATGCTATTTTTGTATTAGCTCCGGTATAAAGGGACAGAAAATTTATTTTTATAATTTTTATGGGTACGGTATTACAAAGTGAAAATTGTACGACCTCTTGAGAATATACTACATGATATTACGAAAACATCATAGTAGAAGTAAGAATTCAGTCGGCAGCGGTTTTCTTCTTTTTTTTTTCAAGAAAGTTTACTTTTATCATTTGATCTAAATTTAGTCTTTTCATTAGTGCATTGAATACAAATATTATTTGTACAAAATTAACTCTCATAATATTCTAAAATAAATATAGGAATCGTCAAGAAATTGAATATCAAATATATTTTATGACATAATAGAACAAGATTATATAGATTGTAAAAAGATTTTTATTGCTATGTTTATTATACATTGTTTTATAAACAATATTGATATAAAAAAAATATTATTAAATTAATTGGTGTATTAATTAAACCAACAATTTCTCTAAGCATTATTATCTTAATGGTTACAGTAATTTAAAAATCTATTCGAATATGTAATTATTAGTAGTTGAAAATACTAGTATTACTTTTGAATACACGTGAAATCTATGCTAATAGATAGTAAGTTAAATATAAGTAATTGTAAACAGTGTAATAACCATGATTAAATAATACGTAAAATATAATTATAATTTAAATTTAGAAGGTGTAGAACAAAAATTTTAGAATCTAAAAATATCAAACAATACAAAGCTATTGAAACAAAACAATATTTAAAAAAACTGAAGGTGCTTGTTACGAGTCGAGTTGAATAAAAAGTACTAAAAGAAGATAGCACATACATGGGTAGAGAAAGAATTAGAAGGATAATGTAAACGTGCAACCACACAGACTCACTTAAGGATAAAGGCTGAAAAAATAAAGAGTATAAGATACCAAGGGATCACAATTTCTGTATCTACTAGACAAAAAAAAATTAATGGAGAAATAGAAAGAGGGGACGGAATCGGAAGTAATCACGAGAAGTGGGGATCTTTTTTCTGGAGCGAATGAGTGAGTGTACAAGCTCGTTTACGAAAAAAAGGAAAACAACCCTGCGGGTTCTGTTGGTAGGGGTTGCATGTATGCACGTGGGAGTGAGCCCAGAGAGCGTGCTACGTGTGTTGGAGTGTAGGAGGGAAAGGGAAGGAGGGGTGGGTGAGGGAGAGGGAGAGGGAAGGGGGGGGGTTAAGGTAGAACGATAGTAGACAAGGAGATTGCTGATTCTAGAAAATGTATAAAGAGAAAACGGAAGGCAAAAGGAAAATCGGGCGGGTATGCGAAGAGGGAAAATGAGAGGGAAAAAGGTAGGATTGAATGTTTGTATGCGGTGAGGAAGCGTCGTATCGCACAAGAAAGACGAAGATCGGCGAAAACGAAGTGCAACCGGCTGACGAAGCACTTAGCGATATTAGCAAAGCCTATAGAGTCGGGGAGAGAGTGGAAAGCACGTGTAGGTGGGTATGGGGGAAAGCTCCGAAAGCTCCGAAAGCTCCGGCAGCAGCTGCACGTGCGCACTGGACGCAATTTACAATTTTTGCTCCGGCCACCTTTCTCGCCTTCCTCTTCCTCTACCTCGTCCACTGCTCGAGGCTCGGGCATTGAGCGACAGTGGAAGCTCATTAATGCTGGCTTTCGAGGATCGAGGAGGCCAATCCAATAGTTAGACGATCCCACCCTCCCTTTTTCTACCCCATGCTTTTCTCTCCTCGTCCAATTCCTCATCGACTATGAAAATCGTCAATGTGTGCGTACTCGACTTTCGTTAAGGACGCCGATTGCTGAACATTTGGTTTAAAGTTCAGTTCGGAGGCAAAAACGATTTTGACTCTCGAGGGCTCGCGGCTTTTTCATCCCCGGATATTACGCCACTCTTCGGTCCGGCTACTTCAACCGACAGCTTAACATAACAATTTGCGTTATATGAATTTAATGAAAGACCGAGGAGGGAAAAAATATCAAAAGTAAAATATCAATTTTCGCGTCCTCTAATAATTTCATCCCTAAATTCTGACTGCCAAACTTATGAATCAAATATGGTAATTATACAAGTGTTGCCTCGGAGCCCAATTAACAAAACCAATATTATTTTGCATTCAATGCTCTCTTATTGATTATTATCCAAAATTATCATACTATGACACCCAAATACACATACACTAACTCATATAATTATTAATTGATAAATCAACTATGTTTCACAATAACATATTCCTATTGTTGATGCATACCATCAATTCAGCATTACGAGGTATTTTAGATTCGACGAAATTTCATTCCTCGATAAAAATATATAAAGTATAATGTAAAAAAAAGTTGTTAATTAAGTTATTTCAAGTCTCTACAAATTATTTTGCCAATTGATTACAAATCTACTTGTATAGTACTATGATATTTTTATGATTTACTTCTCGCCTTTTCCGTCACCACATACGATATTTTATATTTAACTTTTTCCCTAACTATGTATTTAATTTTTTAAAATGTATCCTTATAACTCACTATCAATGAATATCATTTATTTTATCATTTTTACTGTTTACAAAATAAAAAAATATTATGACACATAACTATGTAGAAGTAATATTTTTAACAATATACTTAACCAATAAATAAATAAAGTATTCATCCAATTCATTTCCGTACGGCATACATTTTTTTATGTACTGTGTTCTAACTCGAATAATGTTATTTATTGTCTCATATATTTTTTTAATATGATATTTTAAAAAATTATTCACTATTTCTTTATATATTAAATATAATTAAAAATGTATAAGATTGATTAAAATTGATAAAATATATTTATACAGTTAAAATATAGAAAATCCAATTATATATAAATGAATGTAATAAATATTAATGAAAGGAATGAAAAATAAATTAGTTTTATAATTCTTTTAAGAACATATAAATTTAAAAAGATTTTTATTCCTTATCAATAAAAATAAACAAGTAACTACATTATTGTTGCATAAAATATAAAGTATATAAATTTAATTTAATGTATTGAAATATTAAATGTACACCACTTTAGACTTAACGGTGTATATACTAAAAAATATTATTAAATTTTTATTATGATTATTTTTATGGGTTCATTAAATTCCTTATAAAATATTTGCATTTGAAAATTGAAATAATATATTCAATGAATACATCTGTAAATATTATAAATTTTATAATTATAAGTTTTAGTTTGTGTAATATTAATAAATATTTCAGTTTCTTATTACAATTACTTTCATAATAAAATATGAAATAATATTTTCTAAAATCTAGAAATTTTTTATAACAGGTTAATCCTGATTAAGCATTAGTAAATATTAATTTATAATAACTAATTCCTGAGGAACTAATGCACCTAAGAATTCCAGATAACTTTTTAGTTTTTATTCTTAATAATGTAATTATTTATGATATTAATATAATTCATATTACAATTATTTTTTATATTTTATACGTAAAATAGTCATCTTAAATTTTAAAAATAAATATTGTTCATCCTATTTAAAAATAAGAATTATAGTTTCATAGTGACCATATTCATGAATATACCCTCTATAGCAGAAAATTTAACTTTACAAATTTCTTATTATAATTTAAAAATTTTTAAAAATATAAACTATAAAACGTACATAAAATTGCTTATTAAATAAAATATTAGCATTTAAATTTCCATTAATTTTAGTGAATACCATACACTCATATCTTAATTAGATGTATACTTTTATTATTATTGCAATATATAAGGAATATATTTTTATTAAAATTTATTAAATAAATATATAGAGAGCATACATCTATATTGAAGAATACTAATTTTTAACAATATTATTCAAATTATTAATATTAATTCACTTGTAATACCTGATTAATAATCACTATTTAATTACGAAAAAAAGTTTCGATAAAATATAAAATTAATTAAATAGTTATAGAAAATTATATACTTAAGTAATTAAAAATAGCATATGCTTTATAATAATTGAAATTTTATAAAACTTTATACAAGTTTAAATAAAAAAATAATTTTATGCAACCTTTGTTTAGTTTAATACAATATTGTTTCAACATAGCAAATTATATTTTGTATAAATTCAATTATATATTATATTTTCTTTTAATTTCAATGTTTAATTTAATTAATTAGATTTTATTTTATTATAAATAATTTAAAAAATACACATTCTTGATTTACCGTTGATATTTATTGCAATTTATTTTGTGAAATATATATAAAATCAATATTTCCAAAAATTTTATTATATATGCATTATTTAAATATATTCACAACAAACAACAATAAGATAACTTACCACTAGTAGTTAAAACGATAAGGTATCTGGCGTTTCATGCCTTATGCAGGATTATTTGATACAAATTTAATTACTTGTTAAGCGCTTAGCTTTACTTACTCTATTTAATATTTAAATGAATGGAAAATTACAAATTCAAACAGTGGAAAAATGAATATAATCACAATATTTAAAGGAAAAATTGTTCTATTGAATATCATTGAAAAGTAATATTAAATATCATTAAAATTACGTAATAACATAATTTTATTTTACCGATAATCAATACATTATAATATATTGAAATTAATTACAATTTTAAGAATAACGAAATTTAATTTTAATTAATACAAAATTGTTTATAATTTTATAATAATGCCAAGTTTTAAAATAAATGTTTGTTTTTACATCTGTTCAATGTTACGTTAAATACAAGTACTTTATATGAATGAAGAATATCTATATAGTTTAATATGCAATAAATGAGATTAAATATTCTTATACTTCTGTTTATAATGTTTAAAATTATTTGACTTTTTTAATTCATATTTGAATTAGCATTAAACATAAAATTGAATATAATTTTGCCACATTTATCATCATTTTTTATGTTAAATTGGTACAAAAATTTTGATATTCATTTTATTTAGAAAAAGATATTTTTTAAATATTTGTTAAATAAGTACTTTAATTATATTAATTAAAATTATAATATTCAATAAAAAAAATTATTTTAAAAAATACAATTTTTATTTAAATTAATTTTTATTAACACACTTAACTAATTCTTGCACGATTGCTTTCCAAAATTTTAATAAATATTTAGAAATTTCTTGAAAGACAAATATTTAATCATTAAAAAGTATAATTACTTGTTATACATTACTTATTATAATAAAATACTAAATATTAAACATTTTTTAACAACGTATTTGCTTAATAAAATCAATTTAAAAAACGTTAATTTCATTTGCTGTTTATAAAGGAAAATTATGAGGTGTTCATTTCAATATTTTCGCATTAATAATTTACCTCAAAAAACTTATGTACAAAATGAACCCAAATGATATATCTAAATGCATAATAATTTTATGATTTTATAAAGTGAAAATAATATATTAAATTGAATAAAATTAATAAAAAAAAACGTATAAAAATAATCAAGATAAAATATTTATATTCTAGCAGAAACTTACATAACATAATATAATAAATCGGTAAAAAAATTCGCGCATAATATTATAATCACAATAGAATATGTGATTTTCTAGAATTATATTTTTAATGTATATTAAAAAATTCATAAAATTATATTTATGCTTCAATTAATAAAAAAACTTTGATAATGTTCACTTTCAAGATTCTGTAAGAATATACTCCCATTTAACAAAAATTATACATCTGAATATTTACATTAGAAATATGTGCTATGGAAAAAGTTTTCACTGTTGGAAATTTCCTTTACATTCAGTGAGTGCAGTAAATACGTGTGCTTTTAGAAAGTTTTCCGTTATACTTTGCTTTCATATCTCTTCTCATGACCTTTCTATCAAAGAAAGGGACTATATCTGGTCATTGACACTAACTGAACATTACCATTTCTAATTTGTGTGTATTCTAAGAATTAACTTTTCGCAAGCATACTTTTATCTCCAATGTATACTTACTCGTCTTCTTTATGGTATGCTAAAAAGTGAAATAAGCGAATGAGTGGCTCTGCATTGTAAACTAATAGATTCTTAAATTAAATTAAATAACTCGGCGAGTAGTACAAGTAATTAAAATTATTTGTATCGTAATTAGGGAAATGAGATATTCTGATAAAGAGGAAATAAAAAAGAGGAGAATTTTATTAATTCGATAAAATAAGAAGGAAAATCCAGCAGATCATTATTTAAAGGGCACAGAGGGAGTGATTTAATGGACAGATAGGTGAAAATCATTAAATGAATTAATACCACGGATTTTTGTGCCAATTTCCAATTTCTACTCGGAGAATAAAGGGAAAGAAGCTAATGGATTTTAATGTAAAACCTGTCAAGCGGTATTGGTGCAGTTAGGTTGTAGTTGGCATGATTGAATATTGCAATTGTTCGGGGGCTGATTGCGGTAAGGGTTGGGGGGGGGAGGCGGGGTATGGGTGTGCGATTAAAAGGAAGAGGCAAGAGTCGCGATGCCGAGACGTAAAATGCTTATTCAGAATGGGTATGTACAGGTCTTCTAAGCGCAGGTCCACCCCCGTCCCCCTCGCACCCCCGCTCAGGAGGGGGATGTAGGGTTACAGAGCACAGCAGCCGTTATTCAAAGAGACGCGAGCGAGACACCTCAGCAGCGAGGCCAGCATTTAAGGATTATGCGAGTTTAGCATAATATTAGGAGGAATGTGAGCCCGGGGTCTCTTACCGGGAAAAGGAGGCTGAAGGGGTTGGGGGTGCGCCTGGTATTATTCATGGATTACCTCACTTGTCTCGGCCACAATCCTCCCAAAGCCTCCATTAGAATAATTGCTTCTTCATCTTCGCGCTTACGCGGCTGCTACATCTTTCGTGTTTCCACTTCTCTCTCTATCCCCCGCTCTCTCTCTCTCTCTCTCTCTCTCTCTCACTCCCTCTCTTTCTCCTTTTACAAAGGTGCGTATTGCCGTGTGTGCGTGCGTTCGTGAGCGCCCGCTCGCCTTTACAGCTTCGCAGGTGTGCGTTTGTTTTACATGCGTATGGACATTTGTACCAAGCGAGTATTCCGTTGCGGATGTATTTACAACTCCGTTAATGAGACAAGTCCGTTTCTTTGATACTCCTCCCTACTCTTTTGAATTACTGAATTACCCGAATTTCAAACAAAACTTTGCAAATTGCACGATTTCCTTTTTAAACATTTCGAATTTACGCGAAATATAATTTATAAGGCAGAAAAATAAATAGCTTAATTTTTCCAAACATACCTAAAGGAAGGAGGATCTTTCGTTAAAAATCCCGTAGATAAAATTCGGTGATGTATGTTTCTAACATAAAATACGCTTTTCCGAGATTTGGACAGTCAGATGCCATAAATTGTTACCGATTACCAGCAATTTACAAAAATCATTTTTCGTATAAATCTATATTTAAAAATAATAATTTCACACACACTTACAAGCCATTATTCTTAATCAGTCTCCGATAACTTGTACAAATATTTCTGGATAAATTAATCGATCGCATGTATACGCAAACAAATGAACAAATCTTATACGTATTTATTAAAGACTTATTTTCAATTTTTAATTATTCATATAAAAATACAATCTACACCAAATTTAATTTTTTTTCATTTAAAAATAAAAAGAAAAGATTTATATGTATACATATACACAATTTAAAAAACCTGCTAAACATTAAATTCTTTATTTGAAATTTTAATTTGTGTTCAGTTGAATCTAAAATATATTTACCTTAATTTAAGTAATTTATACTAAAATAATCTGAATATTAATGAAACAATATATGCAAAAATTTTAAATTACTGTTTTTTAACCCAAACTTTAAAATATTCATTACAATTAATAAATGTGCATTTTGCTGATATTAAAATCAGAAATTCGAATCGAATATTTATCTTTGATAGTATAAAATAAAATATTTCCTGTCATTCATCATTATTCATTTTTTTTTTTGTTTTTAATTTTAATTCATTAAATATAAAAATTTTTATATACATATATGTGTCATTGAATTAGGGATTATTATCCAGTTAATCATAGCTCCGAAATAAAACTTAATTTTTGATATTAACGATTCTAAATTTGTCTATGAGAGTTCACAACTTTTTTCATCCAAAGTACCCGTGTATTTTCTTCTATATATCTTAATTTCTCCCCAATGGGTCATAGTCGGATGATACTATTTTCTTTAGTTTATTGCCATTCGAATTGCCGTTTCAGAGAAGCATATCGTATTATAAATCATCGCGCTTAGTAGGCGTGTTGTCCCCGAGAAGCAAATCCGATTCTACTTGCTCGGAATCACCCAAGAAATCGTGGAGTTTTCCTTTTTGGAAAGTTTTTATACATTCATTGTTACCTTAAAAAGCTACTGTTGGATCTCTTTATCTTTTCCCCGACATCTCTGGTATTTAATTCGTAAAACTCTTTATTATTCTAGAATATTCATGATTTCTTTCTAAAGGTTGCTCCTTCAATGCAGCTTGAATTGAAATACTACCTATAATCTATTTAAGATTGATCGCATTTCTTTCGTCCAAGAACATCCAGACTTTTTTCCAATTTTTATACAAATTCATTTTTTCCGATGTGTTAGAATGTGTTGTCTCATAGGATTTACATAATCGCGACCTTAAAAATCAGCTTAAAAGTAATATTGTAACCAATTTATATCAAATCTATGAGTTGTTTGCTTTCAAATAACTTTTCAAGTCGTGCACCAGGAACTCTGTTTGAAATAGTGAGTTTGATTATCTGTAAGTGGCTTTAAGGGAAATATGTGGTTTGCTGTCGACCACAACTAAATGCGAATTTCATCTGCTTTTAGATGCACAAATACGCAATTACATATACTCCATTAAATAGAATTAAACAAGAAATGCAGTTGTATTATTTTTTTCGAAATTCTTTTAGGACAAACACAACGTTATATTTGGGATTGATTAATGCATCAAATATTACAGTATCCTTAATCGATTCCCTACATTATTTTCTTCTGGTTCATTGAACTATGGAGATTGTGTAGATTCATATAATATGTTATAATATTGGTTTAGTCATTACCTTTTGAATCACCCACTTACTATATTAAACTCATATTAAAAATATCTCCTTGATTAATTATTGCATATTGCTGAAATCTAATTTTAATCGTCGAATGGGCCAAAATAAATTATACTGTATCTGACTATTTAAATTATTTCATTACTTTTAATGAAAACAACGAAAATGGACCAGATTTTATTTACATTATATTAATTAATGATAAAAAAATGTTACAGATATCAATTTTCGTTTACATTTGCTTTTGATGTTAATCGAAATCAACAGCTCACTCAATTTAATGTTGTAGTCTGATATTATTTATTTACGAAAATCGTTTAGTTTTATTAAAATAAGTATAATTACTATAATTATCGTTTAAAAATAATGAAATAATTAAATTGAGATAAAATTATCTTTTGAAAAATACATAATAATTAAAAGATATGTTAGTCATTGATTTTTTTATGTTAATTTTGTTTTCACGAATAATTTCGTGTAATATATTTTAAATCATCAAATAATTCTATATCAACTTTTGCATTATGTTTTAATTATTCGAAAAATATAATCTATAATTGTCATTAATCTATTCGCACATTTTATGCTTTCAATAGAAATAAATGCTCTTGATTGTGATTTTATTTTCAATTTTTTTCAAAGTGATATCTTTTTAATTTGAATATTTGTCTTTGCACAAATTTCAAGTAATTTCACTTATATATTTAAACATAAAATAACAAAATATCTTTTTGGTATAATTTTGAAACAGATTTTTAAGTTACTAAATAATTAAGTGTTAAAAATGCAATGATATGATTTCAACTCACGTGTTGCTAAGCTGACTACGCCACCTACGAGGCTACGTCCACCCCGGTCGCGCGCTCACCCGCGACTGGGCCTGAGCGCTGCGACTACCCCCAACGGTTGAAAAGGCAAACTATCGTACTCTTCACGAGTACATGCTTGCGCAACTACGCCGCGCATGCCGCCGCGGTTTTCCCGACTATAAAAGAGCACCGGGGACCATAGAAAAAAGAGTTTTCGCTCCACCGGTCGAGAGCAAGCATCTCCACTGGTTTTGCGGGTAAATCCTCCTTGAGTCCATACAGTAGCTAAGCTGTATCTACGATACACTGGTACCGACACCGGCAGCTTATACAGGATCACTATCGTCATCTTATAGACTTGGTCCATCTCCATCGAAGACCCGTTTACACTAGTAACTGACCGTCTCACAATTTGCAACAGCTAAGACCGTTTAATAGCAAGTTACCGTCAAGACCCGGTTTCACTACGTTACCATCTGACCGTTTTACACTATACAATGACTGAGCCTCATTTACATTATACCATCACTGATTGAATAAACATAGTTCTTTTTAAAGTAATCACTCATGCCAGATTAAAAACCCCGTCACTTCATCATTCCCCGAACCCTGGAATGCCGGTGTCCAGCTATTCCAACTGGGAAATTCCACGGGTGCTGAGCCTTCTCCTGCACCTTGCACGCAGATAAACAACTCAACTTCCCATACTCTGGCCCGAAGAGCCGACCGTCGTGCGACACGTGTAACACCTCGTTACAAACAAATATATTGTTGGGTCTTGTTGGATAATATGATTATATTTTATTACGATTGATATTTTAAAAATTTTGCAAAATTTTAAACATTATACACGGTTGATTAAATAATTTTGAAAAATGAATCAAATGTATTGAAACTGAGAACATTTAAAGTTCAGGATTATCAAAAACAGCATTAGTTAATATAGTCAACAAAAATAGTTAATAATATTCAATTACATGTAACTGAATAATCTCTCTTTATATTATATTTAATTCATAAGTGTGCTTTTTGGTGTCCAAAATCACAAAAGAAACAAATCCAAATAAAAAAAAAACAGTTTCAAACACGATTCATAAAAAAAATTAGAAAAATGTACTAGTTTGAATAAAAATAAATATTCATCAGTATACGTTAATTATAAATTATGTTAAATAAATGTTATTTATTTGTAAGATTATTGAAATTGATATTAATTCAGTATACATTATTAAATTGGATATATTTACAATTTATATGTTAAATTTTTATAATTTATACAAAAAAATAAAAATAATTGTCAAAAAATTTCTCCACATTTATAAAATCGATAATCAATTTCTATATAATATAGACGATCCAGAATCAATAAATTTTTATCAAATTGTAATTTTGAAAGGTTGGCACTCGGTCGTCAAACTCTATTATAAAAAAAAAAAACCGATAGAAAATCTCCAAAGACGTACTACTAGTAATATTAAAAAAATGAATATTTATGGAAGAACATAAAAAATATATTAAGGCTTTTTTGTAAAAAAACATTTTATTTCTATTTTAATACAATATATGATTTAAATAATCTAAACCAATATAGACTAAGATTAATAAAGTTATTAACCTATGATATTACAGTACGGATTAATAATTTCAATTTTACGAGAAATATTATTTTGGTTAAAAAGTATATCTATGAAAATGGTCAAATTAACATTTTAAAATCTTAATATGTTTTTTTTTTAACTATTCAATCGCCTTCACTCCAGGTACTCTGAGAATATCAAGGTGATGAAAAAAAAAATTCAATGAAAATGTAATTTGTGATAATTTCCTTTATTGCAAATATAAAAAAATATTTTCGACGTACGAACTAATACGCATGAATATTTCATGATTTTCCGGGTGGATTATCGGGTTAAATTTTGCAAATTGATTAGATACTTATTTATTACGAACTCCCAGGTGGCATAAAAAAATTTGTGGTGTGTAAATCAAAGGAAAAAGCCATTACATTCTAAGTTTCCCCTCTATTTCACACCTCTAACGCAACCTCGACATATTACACGAGTGGCTTTTAACATTTAGCCTCAATAGTCTCAACACTCTTCCTCGTTCCCTTTTATTATTTCGATCTCCTTTACCTTCTCTCCTCTCTTACGTGCTTGCACTTTCCTTCGCAAACAACATTGTCTGTTCGTTTAAATGCACAATACCAATCCGTGTTTCTTATTTTCTTTTGCATTAAAAAATGCAGTTTCCTTCGAAACGAGCTTTTATGATTTACAATTACCATTGATCCTAGATCATGCCTGGGCTCATTAGCATTAAATTCTCGACTATTGACGACTTAAATACTTTAGATTTAATCATTGTTCATGATCCCTTTTTTTTGTTACAATAGGCAAGAAAAAAAAAACAAAAAAATAAATAAATAACAAATGTAGGAAAACAAAGGTGTATGGGTCTATATCTATTTTGGGGTTGTAAAGTGGCAGCTGCCTTTAGAGTAAAACAAGTACTCCAAAGTTCGGTTCACCTTACACTCTGTCATTTTTTAAGATTTCAAATATTGAATTGATGTATTGTTGATATCAAAATGACAATTTATCTATCTCTATTATTAATAATATTAGATAATTTCTAATAATTTCAATAATTTATACCATTTACATACTTGTATTAAAGAAATTAATTTTTACGTTACAAAAATGTGTTAATTTTATATTTTTTAGCACAAAATTAAAACCATTTAATTATAAATTATATATTTATTAGATAATATATTTTTAATTTAAAGTTTACCAAATTATATGTAAAAATTAGAAAATTTATATATATATATATATATATATATATATGTATTACTATGCATGTATAAATTGAAAAAATATATTACGAGTATTTATTTTAAATTAAAATAATTAATTTTCAGAAAAAATGAATTCAATTGTTTAGTTAACTAATACCATCGTTTTTTACCAGATGTCTGGCAAGTTAGATACCGAAATGTATAATACCACATGAACAGTAGACTAAGTTATCCACTCATGGTAAATTGAACATGACTATACAAAAAGATTTAAAGCAACAATACAATAAATAAAATTGAGTAAAATTAAATTGATAAAATTTTGTGTTTGTTAAAGAGCTTCTCACCTTTGCTTTATTGAAAAAAAATTATTTACGTTCATTTATAAAAAAAGAAAGTAATATCATTAGTTTAATTTATTTATTATGAATCATTTTATAATAGTTGTGAGTACCCTGTGTCATTTTCAGACTATTAAAACTTTTTTTTAACATTAAGAAGTTGTTATAAAATTAAAAAACAGTTGATAACAAGTGAAAATTTGTTAAAACTACAATTTTAATGATTATTGAAAATCCTAACATAAGAAGATATGAAAAAAAAATTATATCTTGCAAATAAAAACATTGATTCATTGTTTTAAAAACAATAAAATATTGTATAAAATTAAAAATAAATATATACATGAATATTATACATAAGATTGAATTTATTGGTTCATTTAAATCAATTTAAGCTAGTATTGAAAAGAGGTCTAAGGATGTATTGAAAATTTGTACAGTAATAAATTATGATTAAGTGAAGTTATGTAGCGGTAAAATTTTATTTAAAAAGAAAAAACACAAAATAGATACAGCGAAGCATTTTAAATGGGCATCAAGTATAAATAACAAAATCAAATATTAAATACTGGTATTTTAAGTTTTTACAATTAATGAAAAAAATATGAGTAATTATTTAATTATTAGATTTTCGTCGTTACATTTAGAAATTCGTGATATGTTAATCAGTTCATTAAGTAGGTGGCGAGTGACGTTGAAAATACGATTGCACAGAAGTAATAATACCTTTCATTATTTATTAATAATTTTTAATGTTTTATTTATATTTCATAAGGTGAATAAGATTAGCGCTTAATAGATGCAGCGACTAATATATTTTGAATTTTTAAAAAATCGAACCCACAAGTAGAGGGACTGCTAAAAAAAAAAAAAAAAAAAAAAAAAAATTTATGGCTAGTGCACCAGTGAAAAAGATCTAATAAGGTATAAGGTTATGCAAAAGAGGTCGACCGTTGGTTCAAGCCTAGAGAAAAAAAATATCTTCGTTATTCGAGTTACTCGCTCACGATCGCTGGAGCATAAGCGGCTTGGCGAATTACGTTTTCGCTCGTGCGCGTTAGCATAAATTGCGAGGAGGCGCGTGGCAATTTTTCTCTTTATTTCAGTTTACCTCCACTCTTATTTTTCTCAATTTTTTGTTCTCTTGACTGCTCTTGTACCAGTCAAATGTCTTCTATTTTTCTGCTTCAGCCTCATCTCTTTGGTCTTTTGTAACGAACGTGAGACGTTTCGACAAGTTGTCAATATCGATTCTAGATTCATTATGTTTCAGAAAAAATTAATTGTTTAAATTTCAATGTTTAAAACCTACTTTCCGTGTCGTTTCATTTAATTAGCACAGGACCAAAAATCCAAAATAAATATTATGATTATTTTATTATTTTAAAGATTATTTTAACGACTATTTAAAATAGCTACATATTGTATATAATGCGTGCAATATAACTCAAGGATTATATGATAAACTAATATCGATCAAGTTTCATTCATTGTTCTAATGCACAAAATTTTTGACATTAAATATTGACCGAATTTGAATAATAAATCTAATTTTAAATTCTAATTTTGTTTGTATCAATATTTCAAAGCACATTCAATTCGCAAGATTAATATGAAGCTGTAAAATTCAATCCGCAATAATATAAATACTTCATTTAAACATACTGACAATAAATATACATAAAATAAACCAATTTTTAACAAAAACAAGAAAAAAAACAATTAAAAAAATTGTAAATTTATCTTACTTTAATTTCGCGTAAAATAAAATATTCCATTAAAACAAATCAAATCTTGAAGTTAAAATTTTTTTTTTTTAATGGAGTTAAGCACTCCATTAAAAAAAAAAAATTAAATAATTATGAGTGAAAACACCTCAATATAATTAATAAACAAATCTTACTATTATCAACGAATACAAAATTAAAAAATTTTTTATAAAATCTCTATATTTAAATAAAAATATTTACACGTTTATTGTATATTTTACTTTGTATCTACGTTTGCGTTAATTCTTGCATATATGCATTAAACGGCATCTCTTGGTATGACTTTGTTTAAAATTTGTAACTTTCGTTGTTAAATGTGTTAAAAGTTAAAATTTTACTCCCATTAACCAGATAATTTTTACATTTAGCGAGGTGTCTTGAACATTTAACACCAACTTTTATATCCATTGAGTCTCGATCTCGCTTGAAATAAATGTATGCATCGCCCCTTACTTCTTCGTTAAGTACGTGAAAGCTTTTTTCTGAATGTTTAATCCAAGTAGTAGTGGTAATATCAGAGGATAGCAGTGTAGAGGGTGTAGGTAGTGTACCACGGCTGAAGTACCGCTTGTCAAATCGACAAGTGTCCTTTGCACTTTATCGCTTTTTATTTTCAACCATCGCTTCAGGCTGCTTAGTTCCCTTTAATTTTCCGTCGTTGTTTCTAGTCCTATGAATTTCCATGAAATAACTGCTTAAAAATCATTGGTATGAAATTTGGAAATTTTTTTTTCTTTTGGTCCTAATGCGAATTAAAATTCTAATATCAATCAATGGTAATACTTTTCAATCCCTTCACGCTACTTTTAATTTTAATTATAATACATTATTTAACTATTTATTGTCATAAATATTGGAATAAATAAATTTTTATGTTTTCTCACGTTTTTGATAAAATATACCAAATACTTTATGCACTTTTAGTTTATGATATGCATAAAATAAAAATTATGAAAATTAATAATAATGATATAATGTATAAGAATACATACATATATGTGTAAAATTATTTAAATTAGACATCATCTATGCTTATATTCTGCTCAAAAAATATTTCATCTATCTAGGTATTTAAACAAAAATGATTTGGATTTGAAAATATATCTAAATTTAAATCATTTATATAAAAAATATCTTAAAAAGGTTCTTAATAAATATTATTTGCTTAATATATATTATGTCTAGAATATTTCTTATTTTAAAAAAGATTAAATATATAATTTTATTAATAAAATATTATTGCTAAAAAAATGTGGTATGATTATCAGCTCATTAAATAATTTATAATACTAATGCAGTTTTATATGTGATTTATAAGGTTTAAAAACCTTTCGAGTTAAAAATACTATGTCTCATTCCTATTGAACCATCTCATAATCTATGTTATGTAAACTTTTTTTTATAATACATTCTTGTTAATAATAATATTAATAATAATATTTATAATACTGCCTTGTTATATTGCATAATTTTATATCATAGTAAATTTTGAAAATACAATAGATTAGATATGCTATTAATTCATTTTCAAGTATATAAAAATACTTTATTAATAAATACAATAAATCAGTTCCTGAAAAAGTAAAATAAAAATTAATTTTTTCTGTTCAACTCTTACAACATATAGGAAATAGAAAATAGTATATTTTATATTATCTAAAAAATTCGTAAAATGTTATATATAAAAAAATAAATTGAAGGTCTCATAATTTACATAACAATATATCTAATTGATTAAATTAAATCTTCCATATTATGCGTAAAAAAATGATCTTGTATTTAAAATGTGTCTGATATTTGATTTGACATTTAAGATACAATTAGTAATCAGAAATCATTTACCAAGAAAAAAATAAAATTAAAAATAAAACTGTAAACAATTTAAAATAATTTAATATTAAATATTTTTCTAACATTCATATTAAGGTTGATAACATTAGTCAAACTGTAAAACACCAATGCTTTGAATAATTGTAAAAATTCTTTAATTATATTTACATAGCTAAAATAATTTTTTGCATGCACATTATAATTCCATATATAAGATTACCAAAAAGAACAAAAGAAATACTCATATATACTAATAATAATTACTAATTGAATATGTAAAACTGTCAAATATTGGTATAAATTTATTAAATTTATAATAAATAATAATTGTCAATTCAAATTAAATCAGCGTAGTCAATTAAATTTTCAACTCATCTCTAAATATTCATATTTGAGTTGTGTTGTTGATACTTATTGCAAATTCATATAATTTAATAATATCAGACTCCAGTAATAAACATATCCATTAACAGAATACATATGTAATATTCAAAATACAGTTATTTGTACATAACCTTAAATTTTTTTATAATAAATCATAAAATACAGAACTTTAAAAACAATTAAATTAATACAACAAATTACTTTTAAAATTGTATATTATCAACATAAATAATAAATCATGAAATATGTAATATTATATGCTAAATAATTGTTAATTATCACCTTCATTGTTAATAACAATACAAAACATTATATATTCCACTATTAACTAAATGTAATTTAAGGCGCATTTACTCTGCGCAAATATGGCGACGAAAGAGAGGCAACGCAAAGCCTGATTAGTAAAATACAAATTTAAGATATAAATTTATGTTCAAGACAATTCAAAAAAGATTATTATATAATTATTTTTTAAAAATAATTTACTAGAAAGTTGTACATGCAATTATTATTGAAATTTTAAATAATTATTAAAGTATCAATTATGAAAATTCAATTATATTAATGAAAACGAAAGAAAATGTTGTGAATATATATTATGTGTATTAATATTTCAATAAATAATCATACTTTTTATTTCATTCATAAAAATATAACAGTTTAAGTTTCAATTATATGTAAATAAAATTTATATTAGCTGAATTAATTTAATTTTCTTAATCGAAGAATATCCTAATCACTACTTAACACAACTGGAAATCAATGTGAAAAACATTTTTTTTTGTTGCAATATTTATTATATCGTATGTAATAATTAAATTTAAAATTTATCATTTTTTCTAATTTTTTTAATTTGAGGATCAAATAATACAATACTGTGTATAATTGATCGAATAATATAATTAATAACTTTTTTTATTAAAAAATAAGACAAAAGTGTCCATAAAATAGTTTTTTTTTATGTAGTATAAATTTTATTAGATTTAGATTAGATTATGTAGATTTTAGTCTATAAATTTATAATTATATATTTTTAATTAAAGCATTAGATATACCATTAAAATTGAATTGCAGCTTAATAATATAGTATTTTTTTTTTTTTTTTTTTATTTGAACGTAACACTTTGAATTTTATTTTAAAATTTTATAAACAATTAATACATTGTAATAAGTTCACTATGTATTTGCTCTTGCGCACTTATATATTTACCTTTATTTATTAAATTAATTAATAATTTGATAAACAATAAAATTATTTTTACATATATATTCAAATTACCGTTGAGAAATATTTTTAGATTGTATAATTAAAAGAATAATTTGGTGGAATAAAATTCATATTTTATAGTAAATTTAGTAACATTTCACGGTAAACCCCATACCTTGATTACTTTGTAATACAATATAAAAATACTTGATAATAATACTAATTGGAAAAACTTTTAATTGTTAAATGAATAATGACTAATTATTTCAATTATTTGAAGTCTAGGAACAATATAGTTATATTAATTAATACATAATTCAATTATAGCCGAAGAAAATAATTCAGAGTAGTTGGACATTTGAAATAATTAAAGTGCATTGAATAACAATTTTATGTAGAAAATATCCCGATTAGTAGTTAATTAAGAAATTAATGTTTAAAAAAAGAAAAAGTTTGTACTGTGCTGGAGCGCCACCTGTTTGACCGAGATAAAATTAAAGGGCCACCGAGAGATGGCGCGACAAGGTCGGTAATCAAAGTAAAATTTACGGCTTTCGTCATAATAAGACTCGGTACACTTTGCGCTGTCCAAGCTCGTGTCGAAAATTATTCCGTAAGGTTCCTCGAATCACTCGAAACGAAAATAGGTTTGTCCAGTGGGAACTGCAAAAGAGAGGGTATCCGTAAATCGAGATATGCGCGTGCAGGGCGGCCAAAGTGGACAGTAAAAGCAGGAAAAGTCAGTCGTCGAGGATAGTGGTGGGTGTCGTCGTCCTCGTCGTCCTGGTCGTCGGCAGGGAATTAAAAACTCGAGGGCAAAGTAAACCGTACATGCGGATAAAGGTCGGAGGGGCGAAAGTGGGAGTTAGAGGGGGCACCGGGCGGCCCTTTGGGCAAGTGTTCCCCAGTAATTATTTCGTGAACTTGACTGCGCCAGCGGGACGGGGCAACGTTGCGCCGTGGTGAGAAGGAGAAGAGTGTACTGTATATCGGTGTACACAAGGAAGGCGGGCGCCCTCGAGTGTGAGCCTCACGTAACCTACACACAGAGCCACTGGGACGTACATGGACGAGAGGAGGCAGTATTTCGCGAGCGGCGATTGATTTTGGTCGTGGCTCGCTCGCTCGCTCGCTCGCTCGTTCGGTCGGTCGTTCGGTCGTTCGTTCGTGTGGTGGTGGTGGTGTGCAGAGGTCCTCCTGGAGCCGCTCTCAAACGCTAGGCGGGCCCCCGCGGTTATAATGCCCTCACCTTGCCGCGTCGAGCCCAAGACCAGCAGTTCGTGAGGACTCGGAAGACACGGGAGAAGAGGAGTCCCCTTCGCCCAACGCCGCAGTCGCTGGAACGGGAGGAGCGACGAGCAACGCCTTTGCCGGAAGAAGCCGACGACCGAATAAGTCGTTGCCGAGGAGCGGACCGAGGCGACTGCATCCGACCGGAGCCCCGAGAGTGAGTGCGAGAGAGAGAGGGAGGGTGGCTGCTGCTGCTCGCACGGAGGCACCCGCAAGGGCTTCTGGTGGTAAGCTTTTTGGTGTCTTCTTTGCTCTCCTGGCCCGGTCGCCGCCCGTATGATTAACTTCCTCCGCCGTCCCCCTAACCTAGCATTCCGGCTCCCGACCCGCCACCACCACCACCACCATTCACCATTCGCCGCGGCCACACAGCCGCAGAGCAAGAGGGATCTTTGTATTTCCGAGAAATCGACACCATCCTCTCGTCCTCAGGTTCCCTCCTCCTCCTCCTCCTCCTCCTCCCCCCCCTTCTCGCGGTAGGTTCGCTGCGCCAAATATGATTCACGGCGCATAGGTGTAGCCTCTCGGCCTGTCATTGTACATGTATGGTGCATGGACAGTGGGCTAAAGAGAGATGGGACCAGGCGAGAATTTTCCATATTACTTCCGTAGCGCTGTAGGCGCTCGTCCAAAGGCGCCGTGACGTTGGGGCTAAGGGTGTGTCGCACTATATTTACACCTGGCCGGTCGATCGCACGAAACGAGAACGTCCGAGGAGGAGGCGAGCCGACGGCCCAAATCCCACAGACCGCTCGGAATGCGATTTCGCAGTGTCAGAGGGTGGGCGGGTGAAGTTCTGGTGCGAGGTTAGGGGCGCGCGTTGCCACGACGATTCATTAGGCGCGCAGCAGTGGCCGGGCCCGGCGGCGGCCGCTCCGACGACGCTCGCCCTCTCGCTCCTGCAAATGCTTATTTTATCTAGCTCTCTCTCTCTCCCTCCCTCCTACTCGACATTACCTACTGTGCACGGGTGGCTGGCGACCCGGACAATGTGCCTCTGACTGATATTTCTCTTTCTCTCTGTCTGTCTGTCTGTCTCTCTCTCTCTCTCTCTCTCTCTCCCCGCCATTTTCTCGATCGGACCAAAGATCGAGGAAGAGAAAACCAAGAGGAAAAGCTCGGGAAAGCGGCTCGCGAGATAGCAGTCATGCTCGGCTACCGCTCGACAATCTTTAATTCACAATTCGCGTTATTATTATTTTCAAGAGTTTCGCAACTGGTCAAAATTTCGTAGTAGAGCACAGTGCACTTGTTATTTTATCGCCGGTATTCGCACAGTAATTTCGCAGATAAACAATAATATCGCGGAATTGAAGCATTGAAATTGGATAGTTTTCTTGCATGAGATTTGATATTTCCAATGAGGGACGACAGCGTTTAATATTCATTTTGACATTATGTTTACATTGTACAAGTGGATAAAAATAATTTATTCACTGTGTAGTAAATACAGGCAATTCATACTCAATATCTTGAGTTGTTCGTGAAAAATTAATCCAACTATTATTATCTTTCACTGAATTTCCAAGTTTGAGTTGTTTACGATGGTAATTGATTTTTTTGTTAACTTGTACTGGGCGATAATCACACGACGAGATTGTTATTTCAAATTGTTTTCAATTTTTTCCCTAAAAGATTTATAAGTCGAATGGTTAAGCGTCGCAATTTTCTTATTGCAAAAAAAAGGTAAAGCCTTTGATTGTGATTTACAACACTAGTGCAAATTATAGGCTTCGGCTATTGGCGCTTTTCTGATTTATTAATAATCCAGGCGTTAAAGGCAACTTATCACAAAGGTATTCGGGAAGCGGGTAAAGATTTTTGCGGTTGGTACAACGACACACAACAATGGCGTAAAGTGCAACAATCGAAGAGAGTCGAGAGGAGGAGAAGGAGGATAAATAATGGCTGATGGATAAAATGTTATAAATATGGAAAAAGGTGGAAATGGGTGGAAATGGGTGGAAGTAGGTGGTGGAGGCAGGTAAGGATGTCGGAGTCTGTTTGTGAACGTCGGATGCTCGTGACCGCGAATAGCAGGAGAGTCGGCGACGATCGCGGCTCCGGAGCACAAAAACCGGCGTCTCACCGACGTCTCGCTCGCGATTGGCTCGCGGGTTCCTCGCTTCATTTCGGGCGGCAAACGGCGGGTGCGACTTTCTTCCTTGTGTGGCCGGGCACACGCACGCACACACGCGCAAGACCGCCCGCTCGTGTTTAGACGAGCCGTCGTCCGCGGCGTCTAGGAGGGGCAGGGAGTTACTCTCGTTTGACTCGTTGTTTGTAAAAGGGCGTCGAGAGTCCCGAGAGCCGCTGTTGTTTGTTCCTTCCCTCGCCTATTATCTATCCTCCGCGAAAACAAAAGAACGCTCTCGATAGTTAAACGAACCAACGATCTCCGGTCGTGCGCGCTTGTGCTCGGGATAAGAAAAAGAAAGGAAAAAAAAAAAAGAAAAAAAAAAAGAGAGACTCTGATGGATGCCCAGTGTTTCCGTTACCCTTTGATTCCATGATTTGAGGTTAGGTGAAACGACGAGTACGCGTGCTTGGTGGAAATTTTCGATATGACCTTGGAAATATTGGAAATTCCAAGGGATATATCAATGTGATTCAATAGTAGAGATATTCTTGTGATTATGGACTCTGTGATATTAATATTAATACCAGCGTGACTTGTCTATTAAAAGAACCTGTATTTTATATTTGTGTCTTGCACCATAACAATATAGTGACAAATGGTCTCTCGATTTAGAATTTTACTGTATTCGTTTTTGTAACTGGTGAGTAAATCGCAAATACCTCGTAACTTTTTTAAAAACTTCTTTCTATAAACTTAGGAAAAAGAAATCTAACTAATTCATTTAATCTTGGAAATTTTATGACTTAATTTAATGTTTTTCTTCTTTCAATTTTAAGTAAAAATCAATCAATCATTACTATTTAAAACATATATATATCACTTCTACAATATATTTTTTTTTTTTTTTAAATAAAGTAAAACAATCAATGAAACAATATTAACAGAAATATTCTGTTCCTTTTTGTATAAAATGAAAAAAAAAATTCAATATTCATTTGTTTTTAAAGAATAGAAAACATAAAAGGCAATAAATTTTTACATAAATTAATGTTTTAACATTTTTTTCGAAAATTTATGTGATTAGGTATTATTGAAATTTACAAGAACCTACTCAAGTTCCCATTTAAGAAATTTTTATATTCATTTGTTTCATCCTTAAAATTACAATGTAAATTGATAAATAAAAGAATATTTCATTGCTTTATAGTTTCGATTATTTATTAAGTTGACATTAAAGTTAAAAATTGTTTTTCAAAATGAATAAATCAGTATGAATGAGAAAAAATAGCTATTATTTCTGATAAAACAACACCACTTTCAGATGGGTGGGGGTAATATATTGCCTAATTTTTGGTCTTCTATCTTTTATTTTATTTTATTTTTTTTTATTTTTTTTTTCGACACCTCAACTTCTTTCCCTCTTCCTTTTTCATGCGTGGCTGAGTTGTAAAAAAGTTTGGACGAGGTTGATATTCTGTGTACGAGTGGCATTTAGTTATGCCGTCAGCCATGCTCAACACACATACAGACACGATATCCGCGATAATCTATGTTTAAACCGTGACATCATCGGGATGCCAGTGTTCACTGGTGTTTGAACGCGGCAGAGACAGTCAGAAATTTCGAATCGAGCCTGAGTCTCGCCTTACTTTTCTCTTTAATTTCAATATTATCTCATAATGTAGTGTATTGCTATTTTTGATTCAAGGCTCGAACAGTAATTTGATAAATTGTAATTAATTTATTATGCAATGCATTGTCCGGCGTATAAGTTGGTTTGGTCAAATAATCATTAAACTAAATATTAATGTTCAGATATTTTTACGTTAATTATTTTCATGCACTATTATGAAATCATAAACACCATTGTAAAATTTAAAAATTGACACTAAGGATGGTTTCTCTTTAATTTATTTCGCTTATAAACGTATTTTACAAAAACTATAACAACGCCTATTTCTTTTAAATTAACACCTCGAAGTTTGAAAAGAGCGACCTTTTTGCACGACGAATAAAATATTTTTTAATAGTATAAATTCTTGTAATTATTACATAATTATCGTAATACTTTAATATTATACTAAATACTTTTATTTCTTTAAAAAATCTAAAGAGGAGTATAGATTTTTTTACAAGATTAACGACTTATCTGTAAAATGATATTTTGTGACTTGAGATAATTAGATATATGTGTAGAGTAGAATTGTATTCTGATAGTAATGTATTTGCTAATACTTAGATATATCGTAAAAATATACGTTTATTTACAGTCAATTAACAATGCTATCAATTGATATATTTTTTAATAAATATTTAACAAATGTGCACTTAAGAAATTCAGAATGTTAATTCATAAATTGATACCGCATTGTTAGCAAAATGGGTTAATTTAAAGCTTGTTCGTAATGATGCTGTAATAAAGTTATTACATGATTTAAAAATAGTATTTCAATTGTTGGGTAAAACAGAGAGGAATTCCGGAAATGTAGGCAAGTTTAGTAGACACACCCCGAGCGCCGTACAAACTCTTCTTACATATAACTGGGTAATGAGCCACTGTGTGTACTGCATTGACAGGAAACAAAAGAGGGGTGATCAACTTGTTCTCTCACTATTATTCACCTCGAAAACTTCCTTGTTTTTTATTTTCGTAAATTGAATGCAATGCCATTACCTTATTTAATGCTTCTCGTAAAAAATACGTAACTTCGTTTATTTATTGACGTTTTAATTTAATTAATTAAATTTTCATTTATCTGTGCGCAACTCATTGTTTTAGTTTAATGCATTTTAAAGCATATCACTTTCCATAATTATTAGCACGGGCGCGCGCGTGTGTGTGTGTCTACGTACAGAGTTACTTATTAATTTATTTAATAATTTTATATGTATTTTATATGGCAAATGGTAAATATTAAATCATTGCTCGATATGCATATTATTTTAAAATATATGAATCAATAACCTACAGACCGCCAATCAGTTCATAATTCAGTAATAATATTAAATTTGTGACTTTTGCTATTGTAAATTTTTATAATTATTAGTAATTTAAACGAATATAAATACTTAATTACATGACGAACTGTGAATTTATTGTACAAACACTTTTATAATAGTAACATTATTCAATTGTTGAAAGCTTTTACATAATAACAATTTGTAATTTTCTACATTATATAGACATAAATTTTTGAATTTTGTATAACATAGTGATTGATAAATTAATTAATAATTTATATTTGTATAATGTAAAATGTATTCGGTGATATATTGTAAGATATACAACAAATAACAAAAATTTTTAGTTACATTCTAGTATATTATAAAAATTTAGTTTAAACCAATTAAATTGAAAAATCCTTGATTTAAAAAAAAAATTATAATAAATATTATGTTATTTATAATATAAAAATAATTAATTAAAAGACTAATTATTAATTAAAAAAGATATAAAGTTATTTAATTAATAAACTCAAAATTAATAAAATACATCATTTATATCATTATCATATAATACATAAAATAATAATTAAATTTAGATTGATTTTTAAATTAAGAAAAACTATGAAATATGAATTTATCATTATTGAGAATAAGATTGTTCATTCCTTTATCATTTCTTGATTCAAACAAAAACATCTACTTTTGATGAGAAAAAAAAAGAATTGCAAAATTGATCGAAATTAAAATTCTATAAGTAAAAAAATTGTGGTATACAAATGTATTTGAATATATATATTTTATTAATTGTTCATTGATCTGAATTAGATTAAACTTTTTTTTTTTTAAATTCCAAATTTAGCATTTGATATGAAATCTACATCTATACATTTAATGTTTTATAAATTAATATCAATATAATTCTTATACAACTATCATATGAAATATATATTACAATAATAACATAATATTAATTTGTAAAGAATTGCCAAAATCAAAACCTTTTTTCTGATATTAAAAATTTATTTTGAATAATAAATTAGAAAAATAACTTTTAATTTATAAAAAATGTATAGTTTATAGATATAAATTCAATTATTTATTATGTAAAAATACAGTATGTTTGTAAAAATTTTTGTCGATATTTTCTATTTTTATATAAAGTGTTCAGTTAACTCGGAAAACACCAATTATTGTATAAAAAATATAATAATTGGTTTTATATAACATTGTTATGAATATATTTTTTATTATTTCATCATTGAAATAATTTGATAACATATGTTATTTTATGTTTTATGTTTGAATTTTTCTTCATCAAATCAATTGTCAAGATAATGAAATTTATATTGTAAAAATTGTAGATCTAAAAAACACAATATGAGAGTAAAATAAAATAAAAGAAGCATCAGTTTAAAAATATATTTTTAGCTTTATCAGCCAGCAATCCGTGCGTACGACATATTCCTCCAATTTTTTCCGTAATTCATTGAATTTGAAAAATCGCAGTTGGTTTTCATCGAGTTTTAATCGCATTTTAACCAGGTATTTCCGTGAAATTGAAACAAGGGAGTAAATGCGCAGTCGTCCTAAATTTAGATTCTACATGTGCAGGCGTTAACCACACGAGATTTCCAACGACGAAATTGCCTTAACTAGATGAGAGTTTAGTTCTGTATTTCTTTACGGCGTGGGCTTTTACGAGTTGATAAGGCGACGATGATATGGTTCGGGGTTCGGGGTTCGGGGTTCGGGGTTCGGGGTTTTAAAAGAGTTTCGTTTGTCGGGAGGATAGACACTCGATCAATAAGGCACACGACTATTTTGGAAATGAGCATGTGACCCAAACTCAAGAAACACGCGAAAAATTATCTCAATTATAGCCTTACTCTATTGAATTATATAGTGGGCCATTGCTTTATCATGCACGAATTGTGACACAATCAAATCTCATTGGCCAACTAGAATTACTTTTTACCATGTTTTCTATTTAATTGAAGAAAATGTCATTTTGATAATGTCCAATTTATGCTCAGTTCCATTTTCAGATATAAATGTCCTTAAATGGAAATTTTTATCTTACATTTTAAAAATAACAATACTTGATATAATTTTTGTATAAATATACTAAATCACCCTTGTGCTATAATAAGTAATGAAAATGCTCTTTAAATTTATATCTATTTAACAAATAAGTAACAATGAATTGTGAAGTGTAGAGAAAAATATTATAATATTTTATATATGAATGATTTAACAAATAAACATTTCTCATTTAAAAGAAGAAAATGATTAAAATGCATAGATACTTGATGACATTTTGTAAATAGTTCCATTAAAAGCGATATATTTGATCATTTGTTCTAATAAAAATTATTCTTAAACGTTATTTAGAACTATACTCAGAAAACAAATTTTTTAATTTGCTCTTATGTTTAACAACATGAAATAAATTTGGAAACATTATCATATTTTCTTATTTTCACAGTAATATATAGATTTTAAATAACCGCCCAAAAAAAAATTAATTTCTTAAATATCATCAAATTCTTAAATGACTTTTACTCGTAAAAATTACTGAATTATAGAGCATAATCGTTTGATGCCACAGTCAAAAGCATTAAATTTGAATAAAAGAAATTAATTATGAAACATAAATATTAATCATTAAAGGAGTTGAAACAATTATTTAAAAAAATTAGTGATTATATGTACTAAATAACAATAGTATATTAACTTATGAATAGCTATTGTCTGTAAGTAATCATTGCTTATGTTGATATTAATGAATTTCACGTTATCATTTATTGTTATGCATCGCTTAACAATTTTTTATGACATTAGTATTTATTGCTATTTGAACGCTGATTTTAAAATATTAGCAAAAATATTAAAAGTCAGAAGGTGCGTCCAGACACGAGGAGCAGGACTTTTCTAAGCTTTTGTACCGATACATTTCAAGTGAAATATTATGCCTAACAGCACTCGTAATTTAAATTTTATAATTTTAATATTCAACGAGCAACACAATTCTTGTATAATGAAAAAATATTTAAAAATCGATGAAAGTGTAAGAAGGAAGGAGGGGGGTGGAATGATGGTGGCACGTGGGAGGGGTCAGTGGACGACGGGGCCGACGACGAGGGGCATATTACATGTCCGTGTTTCCCCCCCCCCTCCCTCCCTCCCCGCCCCTATACCTCAGTTTTCCCTCCCTCCCGTCCTCCCGTCCTCCCGTCCTTCCGTCCTCCCTCACCGTTCGCGTACGTTGATCCATTCTATCCATTTTGTGTGTCAGACGTTTCTGCTCAAATGCCAAACTTGTACAAATGAAGCCGAGATGTGCCTATCAATTCGTAATCTTTTGTATGACGAACTCTTTCAACGCCAATAATACTTTCTCGCATTCTTTTGGCTTTTGTTTATGTAAACTTCATATTATTCAATTGCATTCGAACGCAAACTTTGTGCCTATTGAGTCTTGGCCTTTTATTTACTGAATGAATTTTCGAGATGAATCACTTCAATCTTTCTGATGAAATGGTTCAAAAGATTTCGCGTCAAAATAATCATACTTACATTTTTAATAAACAATCTGCATTTCTTTTTTAATCTTATCTCAAATATTTACTTTTTTTCGCTTCTTAATAATGATTAAATTATATTTCAAATCAACAAATAAATATATATGTTTATTAATAATTACACTTCCATTTATAAGATTATCTGTTAATTTTAGGATCCTATATTAATTTACAATATTATATTAATTATATGGACAAATTTTGAATCATATTTTATTATTTGTAAAGAAAATTAAACAACTTTTTTTGTTCCTTTTTTTATAAATAAATTTATTATCAAAAATAATTCAATTATGTTGCTTGTCAAGAGATTTAATATTGTAAGAAAATATTGGTTTTTTTACTGAAATCAGTTCAGGAATGTAAATTTTGTTTTAATTTTATCAGACAATTCTTAAAATAATAGTATATGAGTCAATATTGTTGGAAAGGGAATTAATTATTGTCGAATGCAAATGAAATATAAATTCAATAAATACCCGAAAAGCAATCACTAATTAAGGAAATGATTTCTTCCAATATTATTCATTCTTTAATTAATAATATGAAAATAAAAATAATTGATTTTTTTTTGTTATTTTAGGTTACAACAAGTTAGGAGCTGAGCATCAAATCGGTAAGTGAATCAAAATTAAAGTAGTACAAATATAAATACAGATGAATCGAAAAAAGATAATGAAATTTATAAATTTATGAAATAAGTGAACATTTCAGCATTAATTGTGCATTTGTACAGGATGTGCATACTTGAAATTTTAATACGGTTTGCTGAATGCAAAGAAAGAACGACGTCTATATTTTTACTGCTCTCGTCCCCCTGCCCCTCCCCGCCAAACTCCACCCCCTTCCCTCATGGCCCCTTGTCCTCGGTGCCCAACATTATGAGAATTCCCGGCCCGCACTGTAAATAGACGACGCGCCTATGAGTCTCAAGTTCGAGTACATAGCAATATTTGTCTAATAGGAAAACTGGCTAGTAATTCGGTTTAGCCTTTAAGTTGGTCGATGTACAATGAATAGAATAATTGCTAACCTTCATTGTTTTCGTACTATAATTACACCTAATTATGTTATCCTACATTTCATAGTATTACATCGAACGTATAAAATATTTTTACCAAATTTAACTGTTTTAAGTTTAAAATTATATTTATTCTGAATGGAATTTAAAAAAAAAATTTCAACTAAAGCATCTATTATTAGATATTCTTATTTTAATTTTGTAAAAACATTTACTTTATGTTATATTCTTATTTGCATAAAAAACATTCACAGTAAGCTTCAACTATTACTGAAAAGCAAACTAGGTTGCGTTTACCTAAGTTTATGAACTGTTTAAAATACAGGAATTTTTTTATTTTATCACATTATTATCTTATATGTTTTTAAATTAATAGCATTCGTAAAATTGAATAAAACGTAAATATATTAATTAAAACCAAATATCAAAAAATAGTTTTTATAATTAAACAATAAAAATATTTTGGATTTATTAATATTTATTGTATACATTAATATTGATATTGAATCCTAAAAAAATTTTATATTTACTATAAAGTAGTTTATCAACGAGCGTTAAATATTAATAAAAGCATTAAAATAATAAACTTTCAGAGTAATGCTAATAAATTTTTGTAGTGCACATAAATAAATAAGTGTATATATAAATTTATTTATTCATCTGTTCATGGCTTTTTTACAATTACATAATTAATTACCTATTAACAAATTTTGCTATAGAAACCTTTACATTATTTTTGTTCATATTCTCACTAGGTATTATTACTTTAATTTTATTTTATAATAAAACTCAAGTTTCTATGATGCACTTTTATCTTTACAGTAATTTTAATAAATTATTCTTGTTTTTACATAATTTTTCCATTATACCAATCTTTATTTTAAAGTACCGTGATATAATTTAAGTAAATTTAGTGTAATAGCTTTACCATACGTAACTGGTCTTTTTTACATTTCGATATTCTATCATCTTCCAAAATTTAAAATTTTTTTGAATATTATTTTCTTTGCATAAAATTATATTATTATTTTTGTGTATAACTTAAGAGTTTTAAGTGATTCTTGTTTTTTAACCCAAATTTAATGCTTCTGGTTCTTTATAAAAGTATATTTTAATTTAATTCCGATTTTAGTGTTAAATTGTGTACAAAAATTTATTTAAAAACTTATTGTCTTCAAATAGATTTGCAAATTCAAAAATAGAGTGATACATTAGTTTACTGAATATATATATAACCCATTAAAGCATTTGAAACTAATAATCGATTGAATTTTATTATAGTATGGCTATTATATTATTATTAGAGTAATGCGAGAACAAGATTATTTATGGATGTTATAACAAATTATATTAAGTGATGATAAAAAGTTAATCATAATATTTTTGAAATACTAAAATTCTAAGATGAATGGTAAAAATCAAATGTTAAAAGTTAGATGAGTTGGTTTATTGTATTCCGTAATCAATTGATGTGAAAATTTCTTTGACTTAAATATAACATTTTTTGCGCATAATAAATGATTGTAATTTAAAATGAATAAATTTAATTATATTTTATCATAATGCATGCATCTACTTTAGTTAAAACAAGCACAACTGACCAATCAATACTAGAATTAATCAATAAAATAAAAAGTTATTAAAAATTATAACACAAGCCATTTCAAAGTTTTATTTATGAAATTTTTACTATCTAATAATTAAAAAATAATAAAATACTATTTCATATAATAATCCTGAATTTTAGAATAATTTGAACGAACAATTGAAACAATAAATTTAATATATAGATTATAATTAAGATCATTGAATAGCTAAAATTTATTTTAATACTGTTACTTATTTTAATATATATTGCTAAAACAATACATTGTCCAGAAAATACAGTTTATAGAAAGTTTTTAAAAAAAACGCAATTGGAACACTCACGGTATGTTCTTATGACTGTTGCGCTTAGAATTGTAATATAAAACGCTACGTAAAAACAATTAGTTCATAATTGTATTTATCGAATAATTTTTTGCTTTTTTTCTTTTTTTAAACTGTATTTTATTAACCCCAATTCGAGGATAATCGTATTATTTATCCTGGAGTTATTACAATTTTAAAATTATTCCTTAAATATAATTATACGAAGGAAATCTTGATTTTTAATCAAATATTTTGAATTACCGTTTAGTTTGGATAAGATTAAATAAATTGGCTTAGAAAATGCACACCAAAAAATCGAAGAATATCCACAAAGATCCAACAGGATTCAGTCTTATTATGACACTCACGTACATAGTACGTAAGCATGTATGAGGTTCCCAAACCAAGCGTCCCCTTGACGCCGTCGCCACTACTTTTATTACTCTCACTGCCAACGGTATACACTCTTTTCGTCTACGTATTGATCGAATAATCTCTCTCTCTCTCTCTCTCTCTCTCTCTCTCTCTCTCTCTCTCTCTCTCTCTCTCTCTATCTCTATCTCTATCTCTCTCGCAGGATGACGATAGTTAGCTTTGCACGCGCGTTCACTCGCACATGACGAATGCAGGACTTCACGAGACCCCGACGCAAATTTTTTTCCCCGATATCTTATTTCCCCAGTGTATGAAAACCTTAAATTTATTTTCGAAAAAAAGTGTATGCGTTTTCGCGCAACAAATGTATTTGAATACTTAAAAACATGATTACAGTATTGAAAATTTTTAATTATTGCTCTATGACTTTAAGCTTTTTCTATTTTTGTAGCATAGAAAAAGAATCAGTTTTGTAATAACGACATTTAAGAATTTGGAAATAGTTTTCTTTTAAGAATAAATACATTCATTTATAAAAAATATTCTCAGAAGGGATAAATTACTTTTCAGTTTTTTCGAATTTATAGTTACAATTTATTTATCATTTCGTATTAAAAAGCTGTTGGACGAAAATCAAAGAGAAACTTACACATACTGAGGATAAAGCAAACACTGTTGTTCGCACAAATATTTTACTAAACACTAAACTATCAAAATTGTCCACTTACAGTATCAAATACGATTAAAATCATCACTTATTGATGAATTGAGCTTCTTGTTAGAAAAATAATAAAATCTTGTGTTTTATATTCTTTTTTCTTTTTTTTTTTTTTTTTTTTTTCATTTCTTCGGTACTTTCAGAAGAAACTTTGATCGATTTAAGCTCACCCCTGTTTTTTATCACTTTTTTAAATATAGAAATGGTATGTGCTTTGGTAGATTGTTCAAAGAAAATGGAATATGTATAATCAATTTCTATTGAAAATAAGTAGAAGTAAATTTTTTTTTTATAATATCCTTATTCATCAATCAAAATTAATTATTGTTTAATTACAACAATATGTGTAATATTCGTCAAAAAATCTTGTATTCAATAAAATTTATTAATATATAATTTTTGAGAGAATAGATAAATAAAATTAAAGTATAATTTAGTTTTATGTTTGTGTATTTAAATAAGTCTTTGTTAAGTTAATTATTGAAAAATTATTTCGTTAAATGATGGTTGAAAATAACGGAGAGGACTTAAAGTTTACGTCTTAAGCTGTATAAAAACTCAGAGACGGAGCGTACGCAAGAAAGAGAGAGAGAGAGAAAGAGTTATTAATGTACAGAAATTTCTAGAGTTGGTTTAGGTACGCTTATTTAGTTTTAGACATATGACAGAGAGAGAGAGAGATTTCAAATCTACTAATGGTTCTATTGTCTGTACTTTTATAATGTTAGCAATCGATGTATAAAAGTGAGTTGGTGGGTGATCGAATATACACGTTAATTTTCGAAGTCTGATCTCGAGTTTCACATTTGTTTGTGATACGCATCCAAGAGGGTCATCAATGAATAAACTGAAGTCCATATATAACCCGGAGAATGCGTATTCGGGTTAACTACACGTTTCCGGCAACAATACGCATGTGTTGGTGCGATCCAACATATTTATCCAACATATTTCCACATACATTAGCATCGATCTCTATTTATCAGATCAAAGGAATTTTGATAAATGTACGCTTTTCATAGTTATCTTCGAAGGCATTTATGTCAATCTCTAATGAAAACTACCATTGTAGTATCATGTACTAAAAATACAAAAATATAATTGAAACCATACATTGTTATATAAATTTTTATTATAAAACATTCTGAAAACTTATTCTAATCCATTTTATTCTATTTCTACATGCATTTAATACTCAACTAATTATGCATATATAATTTAATTAATTATTTTATTACATTTCAATAAATATATAATTGTTATTTCAATTTATATTGATAAATATTGTTTAACAATCATAAAAAATGTTGAATATATGATTCACATTAAATCATATAATTGTATTATTATTGTTTATTAAAATTGTATCCTACTCAACTTGAGTTTTAATTTAACTGTTAATATAATTTAAAAATAAATTATTTATGCGATATAAGTATGATACTAAAATTTTTTTTTAATAAATAAAACGAATAAATTATAAAATATTGATTCAAGTTACAAGATTTCAACATTTTCTTTCATCGAAATTGATACTTAAAATTAACTTAATTTTTAACAATACAAATAAATTTTGAAAATAAATGAAAAGAATTTTGTATAAGTTTATGACTAATCGTTACTTATTTTTTTTTCATCACTTACAATTCCCATTACAAATTATATTTCTGAAAATAAATAAAACAACACAATATGATGAAATGAAGTTCCGGTACGAAATTTCACATAATGATTCATAAATTTTTGTTAGCATTGTTTTTTATCAGTTAAGTTATAGTGGAATATATGAAGAATACATATCTTTTATATTATATCAATCAGCATTAGGGAATCGATAGTATGGAAAAATATTTTAAATGAAAATTCATTACAACATTTTTAACGGTATATAACTTATATCAATCAACAGATTGAAGAACCCAAATATTTACTTAAGCATGCAAATCAAATTCCACTCACAAATTTGACTGAAGTAACAAACCGTTCACGATGCGCGAGTAAGTTAATAAGTAATGATAACGAGTGACAAATTTTCTATTTATTTTACAGGGTTTAATAGTTTTTGTCAATAGGTCTTTGTGTATTTTATTAAACATTAAATTTCAGTGTGATAATTTTTTATAAAAAACCTGAAGTACATGAGAAAAACAATTTCATGTTTATTTTTTACTTACCATTATATATATCTATACTTTTAAATACTTATATTTCAATATATCATCATTGACAATATAAAATAATAATATAATATTATTTTTTAAACTACACATCACTATATTAAAAAAACATTGTTTAAAATATTAAACTGATATTAATCAAATTTTATTCAAGTGAATAATTATAATTAATAGAATTAATTATTATTACATTGGCATAAAAAGTATCCAAGTATGTCAAGTATAATTTTTTTCTTTAATATACAGTTATTTTATTTAATATGTTTTTACCAATCGTTATAAAATATGAAAAAAAGTGTATGTAACTCATGAGTAAATAATACTTATTATAAACTTTTAAATTTATAAATTAAACACTGAAATTGACAGAAATATATGAATGAATAAATTTTTTTTTTTAATATTTCTTGACTTTCTATCAGAAATGGAACCAGAGAAAAGATAAAAATTATAATGGCGTTAAATCTGCTGATAATTATAAAAATGAATTAAATTACGGAAAATATAAAATAATCACCTGACCTTGTTGTGATCTTTCGAATATTTGTTACAACAATATTTATTTCCAGCTACAAGCTTAGAAATTTTCTCTCTCTTTTCTATCAGATTTTATCTTTCTTTTTGCGATAACTTCTTTATTATAACTTCCTACTATCCATTTTAATGAAAAACAATTAAAGAAAGATAATGATGCAATAAAAATATAGTTTAATTTTTTCATAGCGAAAGTTCATTATTATTGTAATCGTATATGAATTTATTGCCAGCTACAGATGTAACGCATGTGAATTTTCAATAATTATATTTTTTATAAATAAGAAATTTATTCCATACACAGACATTTTTACTCAAAGCTACTTTATTTTTGTTTTAAGAAATCGTTTACGATACATTCGTGAGTTTAAATTAATATATCTGATAATGATAATCTACACCTATCTACACTAAAAAATTTGTTATCATGGTTTTTGCATGTAAAAGATATTTTTGTTGTGAATGATTCTATTTAATTCAGTCAATCGAATATTGTTATTTAAAGCAAAACTTAATTAAAAATATATCATCAATACAATTATATTTTTCATCTATAAGTATCATTATTGATTTTAATATTTTTGAGAATTTTAATTAATAAAAAAAAAAAAATTAAAAAAATAATGAGAAATTTTCTTCCATATTATATGTATAAAAAAAAAAAAAAAAAAAATTATAAGGCAACAATACATAATTCCAGTACATTTGACTAATTTAAAATTTTTTATGTTTTAAACGATATTTTTTTATATGTTAAGTCTTACATGAATAATAAATAAATTTTAAATACCTCTTAGGTATATTGAAAATAATATAAACATATTTATAGTAAATTGTTAATTAAAAATAAAAAAAATTGTGTAACAGATTTTCATAATAAATTTTAAATTTAGTAATAGTGTTTTAAAAATGTGAGAATTATTTTAATAGTGATGATGTCAATAGATGTATTAAAATATGTCTGCAGATGTGCTGTTTTCTGTGAACATGGAGTAAAAAATTGTTTTTACACAAATGATGAGCTATATATTATTAAAAATTTAATAATAGAATCGTGCAGTTTAAATTCACTCTTTTGAACATGTATTATGAAAAAAAGAAAGAAAAAAGTTTGCTATTATTAAACTACGTATCTAAAATTCATAAGAAATATAATTAGGTATAGGTAATGTATTATATTTTATAAAATTTTATGAACTAATATTTTTAAGTACATTTAAGAAATTATATACTGAATGGTTCTTATCAGTATTGCCACATTATATCATAAAATTATTTGAACTCAATTTATGAATTCGCAGAATAGAATAATATATTAGAATTGTTTGAATATTAAGAAGTTTATATATTTTGATTTATTATTTATAACTATTTTAATTCTACTACCATGGAAATTACTAAAATAATCTTGTTAATAAATATAATAAATTCTTCGTTTATGAAATAGTAATTGTATTTTTATCTATGCAATGTTCTTTTTAGCTTTTTAATTTGTTTTTTGTTTTACTCAAAAACACCGCCGTAAAAAATTTGTTTATTACTCTCGTAATCGTTTCATTCATTTTAACACATTCATCAAGATATAATATTTTTGTTTTTATGTTTAAAATTTAATGAAAAGAAGTTATTTAATAATGATTCTTGAATTTATATAATTAATTATATATGAGCGCATAATTATATCTATTATTATCAATAAAAATAAAATTTAACGATAATGATTTTATTTTTCATTTTTATAAAAGTATATAATTTCAATAGGATTCTTTAAAGTTAATTATATTATTGTATCACTAATTAGACAATGAACATTAATTAAGTACTTTTTTATTGCACAAGAGTTATTTATAAGTAATAGATTATTAGAAAAACTTAAAAAAAATAAAGACTACTTTTATATATCGATTGTAAATGTATAATTAAATTTTTCTTAAAGAAAATGATAATCAATTTAAAAAAAATTTTGAATGATTAAATTTTAGTAAATCTTTTTTTGTTGTAAGTAAACATATTTTATTCCGTCACTGTATTTAATAATTACTTGTTGTATACAAATGACAAAAGCAGAAGGTTTCATTTGAGGATTGAGAAACTGTGTTATATATTGTAATTTGTTTTTGTATATTTATGTATGCATATATATGTAGACACACGTATGAATATGGGAACTATTGGTTTGGAGAAGTCATGTGATCTGTAATTAGCGTTATTCATGTTTACACACGGAAATACCGAGCAACGTGATTGGCACTGCATGACTTCACCAATCACTCAAGCACTCAAGTTGACTTATCAGTTCATTTTGATTGGTTCGTGGATTAGTAGTAAGGGGTTACCACCCCAGAAGAAATAAAGAAAATACATACAAAAGTCACCGATCATTATCGCTTGAAATTAATAAAATAAGACGTAAAATTATAAAAAAAATTTAAGTTACAAAATCGAACAGATATTGAATGTCAATTTAGAGTATCTTCTTTCTCTAATTTACTTCTCTTTTTTTATTTAGACATTTCACTCAAACCTTAAAATAATTTTATAGAATTTTTTTTTTTTTTTTTTTTTTATTACAAACAAGTATTTATACACTTTAAACGTTATCTGAACATTTTTTTATATACTTATCAGATATATTTATATTAAGTCGATTCAAAAGTCGTAATATATTATTATCATTTTTAGTAAGTAATCATTAAAGGTTACAATTTTTCAATTTTTAATTTATCTTCGTATAATCATTGTTACCTCTATCTTTATTTAATTACTGATATCTACGTACCTCGTATATTAATCTGATAAAATTCACCAAAATTTGTGTTCTGTGATTATATAAAAATATGTTAGTTATATTACTTAAAACATTGCATAAAGTTTGATAATAAATTAACGAATAGCTTCATTATGAAATTTTTCAGAATTATTATAATTTATATATTGTGTCCTCCAATTAAATACCTAAAAGTATCCTGATTTTAGTTACTCATTTTAGTATTCATTTATATTCTTCAATTTAGCTTTAATCAAATAGACACAATTAAATCTTCTGTAATTAAATTATTATTTTTTTTTTTTATATTAAAATGACTGATATCAATGCTTAGAAATCTTGATTACAAGCGCACGCACCTATCGCTAAAAATATGCTTTCAATTTAACATGCAGTTAAATTCACGGAACTTGTTATGTAATGAAACGCGCTGATAAAAATTATCATTGTTTCATACCATCCATACATACTTTAAAAATAACTGAAATTACTTTGACGCACTTGAGATACTAACAACACTGAAAATTATAGCTTTAATTTTTATTACTATTTTGTCAATAGTTACTTTATTATGGATCAGTTCATATAATCATTTGTCTTATCATTTTATCCTTAAATTTATTATATAAAAAAAATAATAATTTTCGGCTTAAATAAAAAGTTTTTATAATAAATCTTTATAGATAGTTTATATTTGTTGTTGTAAATATTCTTATGAATTGGAATATGTACTGTTTTATTCTTTTAGTATTTAATGAAACTATTAATAGTTTTTCTAATTATATATAGAAAATTAAAATAATGTATACGATAATGTACGGTAAAGTTTGTGAAATTTTTGAAAATTAAATTTTAAATCATGTAACTTCACAAAATGAATGAAATTTGCATTTCTGCTGTGAAGCAAAATCGAAGAACAATAAGCGATTAAGTAATTTGGATTCAAATTTTTAAAAAAATTTCAATGAGATAAAAAATGAGTTCGATAAACTGAAATAGTAGTTCGATAAAATTATAGACTTATTTTTCACGATTTTTTTAATGCTATATTAAAAAAATTTTAATTGTATACTTGCACACCATAAATTGTTCAGCGATGAAAGCAGGAAATCAGAAAAAAAAACAAAAAACAAAAACACGAACCAAGAGATAGAAACCCAGATCAATTGATGTTTGCTGAGGGAGAGAATTTAATCTTTGTGCACTTCTCGTGTAAAAAGCGTGTCTATGTGTAGATTATGCGTGTGATGCCTCGCAATGTGTATGGGAAATCATCCGTTTGAGGGCTAATAATAAACTACTGACTATAGCACGGGATGCCACGCCTACATAAACTGCTATCTTCAGCACCTCTTTTACACATACGTGTTACGTCTATGTCTGTAGCACTACTTGCCTGCATTTAAATGTATATGTAGGAATATATGCTCAACATTGGAAGCCTGGTTAATTATTCGTACAGTCAACACGCTTCAATTTCATATTTGTACATATATTATAATTATAAACGACTGATAATTATACTATTTTTTTTTTTTTTTTGTTGTTCGAACAAGGATCACACTGATGATATTGTATTAGACTTAACATTAACCGATCATTTTATTATTTCTGTTCATTTTCAAATATTCAATTAAAACATGCACATATGCTACTTATTATTTACATTAAAACAAGATTAAACTTTTTTAATTACAAAGTTCGATTATTGTGTTATATCAGAAATCGTGTAATATTAAATCTGTGTATAACAAAGCACGAAAATTACAAACAAAAACTAATAAAAATTATAAATTTATTTATTAATTATTTTCAAAGTATTCTATTACATCGTCAGGATTTATAAATACATAAATAATATTATTGTATTTAAAAATAAATAAACAATGTAAACTCTTCGTTTGATCTAAAAAGTTTCTTAAGAGATTGACAGTTTGCCAAAAGACGCATTAAGATTACAAATAGGAAGGTTCAAGTGCAACGACACAATCAACCTCTAAGTTATCTCGATAGAAAAAACATTATATTTTTAGTACTTAGAAAATAGATACTAAAATTAAGTATATAAAAACCATCGACTATCAATCTATAAAAAAGTATGTATTTAATTTATAATTAAAAGTTTTTAATTTTTGAAATTGATCATTTATGTAATTTATTTTTTATTACATTTGCACATAAATTGCTGTATATCTTTGGTGTAAAAGTTAATAAACAAATTTACATTTAAATATGTAAGGAAAATTGATTAAATAATTTTATATTAAATTTTTAAAGAACTGACGTTTTATAATTGACATAAATTTATTGTTTAAATTTTTGTCGAGGAATTTTTTTAGCATTCATTGAATATTATATTGAATTCTTTTAAAATAAGAACTAAAGTATAAGAATTTATGGTATTTTTACTTTTTTTTATTCTTTTAATTTAATACTTCGTTTGAAATTTGTTTTGTATAAAAAAAAATTTATAATTTTAAATATTTATTTGTTTCCGATTAATTGACACATAACTTAAAAAATATTGGTAACTAAACTTTTGTTAATTATATAAAATATTAATTTTCAAATTATATTTAAGTAAATCTAAATGCAAATTAATTAATCTCATTTTATATAAACGTTTTTATTTACTGATAATTATTTACTTACAATTTTTTTCATCTTTATTTTTACATAATCAAATGAATAATACATACTACAGTACAACATGAAATTAAAAAAAAAAAAATTTTCAATATTTACTTGTAACATACATTTGTTTGAAAACATTATAAAATCCATATTTTTATGTATTTTTTAACAGAATATACTATTATTAATTTGGTTTTCATAATTTACTTCAAAATGCAAATTATTGCAATTTGAAATCAATGTCAATATGATTTACATTTGTGAAGAATAGATGTAGAAATGCTAAAATAAAAAATAAGTTTGAAGAGCATGCGAAATGAATGAAGGAGTATATATAAGAGTAAGCTATAGATAATTTATTATTAATGTAAATTACAGCGATTGTGACATGGAGGTCAATCGTGAAAAATTGTCTTCTTCAATATCTTATTTTTTAGAATTATTTTACAACGGATTTAATTTGAAGTACGTGAATTTTGATGTACGATTGCTTTCGTAATAAATCTTTAAATCTCATCTTTTGAACATTGAATAACTTTTGTCAAATTAATATAAAAAACTAATAAATAAACAGAACTTAACTCGATTATCTTTATTAATTTATAATTGTTTTTATATAAACTATATTATCTATATTATCTTACTATGGAATAAAATTCAAAATGAAATGCAAAGGTTTCATTTATGTATATTTATCTATGCATGTATAAATTTTAAAAGCTACTATATTTCGATAATTCTTTAAACATTTGTTTTTTCTTTATACGTAAGCAGATTAATTTTAATATAAACATTGAAATGTTAATTACTACCATTAATTTTTTAAAGAAAATTATTTTTACCGTACAAAAGCAAAATATGATAAAAATCCTAATTGTTAAAAAAAATATGTGTTTAATTTACAACTGGTTGAAATTGCAATTACTTATAATAGATGTATTTTCAGCTTTAACGTATAAGTAGGAATATTTTTATTTTTGCTTGTATAAAAGTGAAAGATAGACGATAAATGAAAATATAAAGTATAAAAGGTTCATGTAAAAAAGTAGGACAAAATTAGTTTATTGGGTCGGGTTTGAGCAAAATCAGATTAAATGAGTCTGGAGAGAGACTCGGAGTCCAATTGTAATTCTATTTCTCATCATTCATTATTTCCTCGAGTCGATGACGACGCTTGAACATCATTCAAATTGATTATTAGGTAAGCGGAGTTGTGCCGGTGACTTGCAACTGTGCAACACCGAGAAACGAGTGGTTTGCAATACGAGCAAAATAAACGGCGGCTCGAGCGAGTCGAAGATTATGTAATGCATTAGAGGGATTCACAATATATTCTTTCCGTCTATAACACTTAAATTATATAAATTTGCATGCGCTGTTGGCCCGTGGAAAACCTTGCACACTTGACCGACGTTTCACCTGCGGAATTATTTGCAAATTTCACTCAAATCCAGTTGCGAGGAAATATTTATTTAACCAAAGCCGCCGCGGTCACACCTTTACGAAAAAGTAGACAACTTGTATTGGAGCATGTTAACATGCTAACATGTTAACATGTTAACGCGTTCCGTGTTTTTCTCGGCGAGTGCTGATAAAACTAACCAGTTAACGAGCTCACCTCGTACATCTAACTTGATGGTTTAGTATTATACAAGAGGAAAGAACTAGGTCAGCTTCCATACTGGAAAAATCGAGGCGAAACGAATATCTGGTGGTGTCTCGACTATTCGTAGGGGATGAACGTAAAGGGAACGCGCCCGATGATTGTGTGTTTTGGGGGGGAAGAAAAAAGCGTGAAAAATGGAGGTGATAAAATAAATGGAATGCCTCGGAGAAGGAAAGAAGATTTGGGCGAAGAACCACTGAAATGAGTGCACGTCAATTTCAAACGCGAGTGCGAGTGTTTTACGTAACTCCCGGTGTCGCTTTTTGTCGAAGGTACAGTGATCGTAAACCCGATGCCGCGGGCATTTGGTTGAAATGGTGAAAATTCCGACGTAAATGGACTCTCCAGGTGGTACCAACGCTTATGCCTCGAGCCTTCTTTTATTTCGTACATGTAATTCCTCATCCACTCGGTGCTTTTTCAACATTAACATTCATTCTGCAACCGGAGTTTCGCTCTCGGATGGGGGCCTATAAGATTGATGACAATAAGACAATGATGTCAAGCATCTTGAATACCTGATTGCTTTGTTTTTATGGTTCATTTGCTTCATTTGCTTCATTTGCTTCATTTGGCTCATTGTACAAGTGTTATCTTGTCATTATTTTTAACTTTATTATAATCACTTTTTCTCTCAATTATAGTTAAATACACTATTGGTCTCTGACCTTGCACTATTTTATTTATCCGATTTTGATAATGGCTATGTTACATTTGACTTTGGTAGTCAATGTGATTAATAAAGCTTTGATGAATTCTGTGTCGAGTAAAATAGATTTGGTAAGTAGGATCAAGAGTATTTTTGTTAGAAAAATTAAATTCCTCTTTATAAAAGGCAATAAAGTTATTTGAGACTTTCTAATAAACGAACTATAAAGGACTACTGTTTATTGATTGCATAACAGCTTCAAGAAAAAAAAATTAATTTCGAAAATTAACGTTGATAAATTATATAATATTATTTAATAAGACCTTATATATTATTCGGATCGATGCACGCATTGTACCTTTTGACTCATATTTTAATTTTTATCTATTTATTTAGCTACAATAACTAATAATAAATAATAATTAGACTTAATGAAACTTATCAGGTTAATAAATGTTGTATCTATTTACACTACTTTATAAAATCAGTGTATACTTGAATTTATCTGTTCTTTAGCATTATATTTTTAGAGTTTTGGTCACAAATAATTGCGATAAAGAATTAATTGAAAAATCTATTAAAGTTTATTATACTATATATAGATTGTACATTGTATATTTTAACAATTCAATATTATTTGGATGGTAATAAAAATAAATATTAGTTCTACAATAATTCAGCAATTTAAAAGAGAAGAATCTAATTATATAATAAGCAAATTATGGAATAGTATCATGAATATATAATTATTTTTAAAATGTATATGAATGTACAGTTTCTTCTTATTTTATTTCATAACTTATAATAAAAGATTTTTCATACTTATGTTACAGATTATTTTAGAACACGACGAAGACGACAAAATGGCTGATGTAAGTCAACAACAACAAGAGGTTTTAGAACCTCCGCAAACAAACGGAATCCTTGATGGACTCACAGAAGAGGAAAAAAGCAAAATGAGGCCTGCAGATATTGACGCTGTAAGTATATGCAAATTTACATAAATTAATAAAAAAAATTGATTCAATTTCATCAGAAATACAAAAATATTTTATTCAATCATTTATTGGCAAATATGTATTAAGTATTTATTTTTGAAATGTAAAGAAATGAATAATTTCGTCAATAAATATTATATTTTTTAGATTACATAAATTTTCTTTAATTAATAAAAGTAATAAAATTTTTAAAACGCATTTATAATGATTTCCAGATCAAAACAATATAAAAAATATGTTTTCAATGCGTTATATCTACTTTAACATTTCCATGGTAGAAATCTATTCGGGTAATACTTTTCTTGATTTAGAAAGCTAAAGATCTCTTTATTAATATGCAATGGACATTCCATAAATTTATTTTTGCCAGGTGCTTCAAAGTAAATAAATGAACGTAGATTGAACAAACAGATATTTTTATTAGCCTGTAACAGTATTACTTATCTAATTTTCTAATTTTTAAGTAAATTTATCTAATCTTGTAGTATATACCTCGCTCGCTTATTGATAAATTATTAGAAGTTTTATATCGACACATTATAGATGATAATAAGAAAATTTATAATTTAAATTTTTTTCTATTTGAAAAACATAAAAGTACCGGAATTGTATTTATAATAATTTTAAAATGGTATAGAACAATTTATGATTAATAATTAAAAATCTTACGTACTTAGGATGTACAAAAAGTAATTTTTTTTTTTTTTTTTTAATTTGAGAAGCATTAAAATTTTTATTATTAAAAAACATTATTCTGATTGAAACCATAATAATTAATAAAAAGCATTATAATAGTCTAAAATTAATTTTTATAAATCGATCAAAAATACCTTCAAGATTAGAATATTATCGATACAATCAACATTATGTTATTACTGATTCGATTCTGGTACCAGTAATGAATATTTTACAAGTTTTTTGCTATAAATTATTATTTTGTTATTAAATATATTTAAATTGTTGTAAAGCGTAATTGCTTATGTATTAATTTTATGTGATATTTCTTGTTTACGTGTATTCGATACAAATCTAACTTGAAAGTATGTTCAACATTGGATATTAGCCAAAAGTAAAATATCGATCATATGTCATTACTAATTTAAAATCTTTATAGAAACAAAATAAAATTTTTTAAATATCTGATCACGACACATTTTTACATTGATTAAAAATATTCGTATAAATACTAGCGTTTGTGTGGGATTTTCAATTTATTAATTCTTATGAATTCATTCAGTTCACAAGTTTATATAATTTTTTACAGGATATGCGAGAAATGGAAAGACGGAAGAGGGTGGAAATGATGATGAATTCACGCTTATTTAGAGAAGAACTTGAACGCATCATTGAAACTCAAATGAAAGATGGTTCTGGTCCTTCAGGATTACTACAACAAATTTCGGAAATGATGGGTCCTCAAGGAGCTCGGTTCAATACCAATGTGTTCAGAAGTAAGATTTTTTAAAATTTAATTTAATACATTTGATGGTGAGCTTATTTTCGTATTATCTTATGATTTACCAATATGAAGGATGTCAATACTACAGAAATAAATGTAGATATATATATATATATATATGAAATAGAAAATAGAAGTTATAAAAATGTATTAGCTTTCATGTATTAAAACGTAATTAATATAAACTAATGTTAATTAATCCTAATGTTATTAAACATTTGAAATGAATCTGATTTATCGAAGGTGCCCAATGCTGCTTAATATTTAAAATATTGGATCGAAGCTGTATTTATTAATTGATCATATTTGTGTAAGAATTTTTAATGTAAAAGAAAAAGTAAATTTTCCAATTAACATTATTCATACATAATTAATATAAAACTGAATTTGTAGAGTCTCTTGATATTTTTTTAACGCTTAAAAGTGAACTGATTGGTTGATTTGTTTGGCAGATTCAAATTGTGTCGTCCCAATAAACGACATAAGAGGAGTGGAGAGCATGGGTTACGCGAAAGGTGAAAAACTGTTACGTTGCAAACTCGCGGCCGTCTTTCGTTTGCTGGACCTGTACGGCTGGACACAGGGCGTCGGGGGTATGGTCACCGCCCGTCTCAATCAAGACCAGGAGCATTTTATTGTTAATCCCTATGGTCTTCTTTACCACGAGGTGACTGCCTCCAGCCTCATCAAAGTCGATATGCAGGGCGGAGTCGTCGAGCAGGGAACGACGAATTTTGGTGTTCACATTGCTGGCTTTCAATTGCATTCAACAATTCACGCGGCACGACCTGACATTAAATGTATCGTACATATCGCGACACCCTCAGTTACAGCAGTAAGTACGATCAACTACTTGGTTTCCTTGTCAAACATTATCTCCGAGATCTGTCTTAGGCTTATACTATTACATTTAAATTCTTGGTTTACTCGCCTATAAACATTAGTCAAACTATTCGTCATTTTCAAAATATTTATAGTTATAAGCATGGAATACTATATTTATGCATGTAAAATATTATTTCTGTCTCAAAAATAGATTCAAACGCATTTGTTCTTGTAAAATTAGGAAACTTTAATTTAGCTTTAATTACTGTTTAATCTTTTTTAATTTAATGTTATAACTTAATATTATTATTATTTTATTAGGCATCAGAATTATTATTATTATTAAATATTAAATTGAAATTGAATTGAAATGATAAATTAATTTCTTCAATGTTTTTATAATTAAAATCTTTATTTAAAAAATAACTATTGAGTTGGTTTGTAATAATAATGTGTATATTGATAAAATTATCGGTAATTTTTAAATGAAAAAATTTTTTTTTAAATCTTGAATTAAAATTTATAGTGTAATAATAAAATTTCAATGAAATGTATTTAAATTGATACGAAATATAAATTAAAGACGTCATTTTTTTCTCAAAAATTATTTAACGATTAAGAATTATATTATTTTTATTTAAAATATTAAACTGAAAACCCTAAATGAACGTATGTTATGTAAATTGACTATTTGACGATAACAATCTTTGAAATTGTCAAATGAAGTTTTGTAAATTTTTTTAAATTTTACATCTCAAAATATCTAATTGTAATTTTCAACTATTATTTCTGATTGTTATGAAAGGTTACCATTGATTTTTTTATTCGTAGGTATCTTCGACAAAATGTGGTCTTTTACCCCTCGGACAAGAAAGCATAGTGATTGGTGAAGTAAGTAATCACCATTATATCAGTAGCAGTAACTTAGATCCAGAAGAACGTGAGAAGCTTTCAAGAAATTTCGGTCCTATTAATAAAGTTATGCTTTTGACTAACCGAGGTGCGCTTTGCTGTGGTGAAACAGTCGAAGAGGCCTTTTTCAACGTTTACAATATGGTTTTGGCCTGTGAAACGCAGTTAAAGCTCATGCCTATCGGTATCGACAATCTCAGTCTCTTATCAGATGAAGAGCGAAAAGTCATTTACGAATCTTCAAGAAAGGCACCTGTTCCACTGCATAGTAGTGTCGCTGAGCCGTCACCACTCGCTGAAAAGCTTGAGAAACGCTGGCGCATTGGTAGTACGGAATTCGAAGCACTTATGCGTATGCTCGATAATGCAGTGAGTATCAATGATGACAGTGGTGACAAAAAAAAAAAAAAAAAAAATGAAAACTTATTGCCATTGGATAATATTTTATAGGGATCTATATATATATATATATATTTTCAGTCAATTTTTATCATCGTATAAAATTATTTTTATAGGGATTTCGCACAGGATATATTTATAGACATCCTTTGGTTAAAAGTGAACCACCTAGGCCGAGGAACGATGTCGAAGTACCTCCAGCTGTGTCTTCACTTGGATATCTGCTTGAAGAAGAAGAATTATACAAACAAGGGTAAATATTTTATTAGAATAAAAGACTTAAATTTTTTATTAAATAAATTATCTAGACCATGCGTGTTTATTTTATATCGTTCACCTTCTGTGATTATTTTCAAAGTGCAATTAAAATAATCAATAAATTAATTTTATTTTTAAGCTTGTGGAAGGGAGGGCGTAAAGGAACAGATAGAACACGTTGGCTAAATTCACCAAATGTTTACCAGAAAGTAGAAATTCTGGAAACTGGTACACCCGACCCAAAGAAAATTACAAAGGTAGAAGTTATAACTTTTGAAGATAAAAAATAATATTTTAACTCACATAAACATGATATGAGTTAAAAACAACTTATTATTCGACGCTTTAATCATATCAATCATATTTATCGGTATCGCTTTGTACGTGCGTGGTGCGTATGTGTGTGCATAAAAAAAATGTTATGTTCATATATATATTATATATACATATATGCGCACGTACATATTATGTTGAATTAATTAATATTAATTATTGATAAATCAATATTTGCTGATTAAAAGCTCTTTCAGCTTAATTCAAATTTTATAAAAACTCTTCGAAAATTCCAAGCAATGCATTCCAATTATAATTAGCTTATCATTTCGCCTGATCTGTTAAATAATTATTTGTTTTAAATATTGTGCAATTTGACAATGCCGTAAGCGAATTAAGCGGTGAAATTCATAATATAGTCTTACTCATTATTATTAGACTGTTAACAATTCATATATATTGAATGTAGATGAAAAGCGTGTATATCTATTATTGTAGCTTTTAAATGTTTAATAAAAATAAATATTACTCAATTGTCATCAAAAAAAGTATTTGAATATTTTCCAAATTATTATGTCTTTTAGAATACTAAAATAAAACATGATAGTTTTTTTTTTAACTTTTATCATTGAAAATATAACTCTTCAAATAAATGTGTGTCTGTTGGTCATCATCAAAGCTTTCGGTGGCCTCGGCATGAAACATCCACTGCATCCACAAAACCAGATTCGTTTACGAAAATAATTCAAAGCGATTTTTAAAAAATGAAAGCTCCTTGATTTCTGTATAGGGATAAAATAAATAAATAATCGATGAAACGACCCAGCAGGCTTTATTTGAGGCTAGCAGGCACACAACTCGCGTTGATGGAGTGGCCAAAACTTAATTCAGATTCTATTACGATGACATTCGAAGAGTTTTTTTTTCTTCAATTATGAGGAAAAATTTATTTTTAAATAATTGTTTGCGGGATCGGGCCAATTATAATGTCTGGTTTTGTGTGCAGTGGGTGTCCGATGGTTCACCAACGCACAGCAGCACACCAGTCAAGATTGATGGCGCTCTACAGTTTGTACCGAAAAATACTAATCCAAAAGAATTTAAGCAACTTCAACAACAGGTTTGTATATCTTTTATAGAAAGGATATAGAAATTTTAATTATAATTTCTTAAAAATATTAATTTTTGTAGATAAAAGATTATCGAAGAGCGGACAAAATTTCAGCTGGACCTCAATCACATATTCTTGAAGGAGTTACGTGGGAAGAAGCAAAGAAAATGCAGGTTAATATTTATAAATAATTTATTAGATTTTCCTTATAAAGAATATATGTTTATAAATAACAAACTTTTGAACATTATGCATCAAAATATTTATTTTAGGATGCAACAATAAGCGGTACTGGAGAACAAGTTGTTCTTGTTGGAGCAGCTAGTAAAGGTATAATTCAAAGAGGATTTCAGCATAATGCTACAGTGTACAAAACTCCTTATGCAAAAAATCCATTTGATGCTATCACGGACCAGGAACTAGATCAGTATAAAAAAGAAATTGAACGTAAAAATAAAGGAGATCCTTGTATGTATTACAGATATAGAAATTATTTATTAAATATTTATAATAAATTTAAATTATTATTTTACGTTTTGAAAATTTTAAAATAAACATATCTTGATATTTTTAGATGATGAATCACATTCTGAATCAGAAGCACTTTCATCCTTTAATATTAGTCGCGTTACCCATGAATCAAGTACAGCTAAAAGTCCAATTCAATCGCCTATTTCTGTAACTTCAGAAACAGAAGAAGAGAGTAAAGATGGTAATTATATATTTATTTTAAATTTATTGAACTACTTATAATTTTTAATTCAAAACTAATAGCAATATTTATCTAAATAGAACCAAAAGTATTACGAATAGAAACCAAACAAGTGCCTACACCAAGTCAACCAGAAGTTGTACTCAGTGATGGTGAGTATTGTTTCAATGTTTTTAAAAAGCAGTTGCATTTGTCTACAATTTTATGGTGTTGGTAAAAATTTATATTTATGTTTTTTTCACTCAATGTAAATTCTTTAAAATTATTATCATGAAAAAATTTATAATGCATGAAATTTGATGCACGAGCATGAAAATTTTTCTATTTCAATTTATCAGTAGATTTGGTGTTGGAAATTAGTTACACAATAGGAGGATATAAATGCAAAAATGTGAATGTTGATTGTAAAATTAGTATAAATTAGTATAAATTTAAAAAAGTATCATTTTTCGCTTTTATAATATTAATCTTTATAATTTTTTATACTATAAAACTTTTTTTAATGTAGAAATTGCCAAAAACATTTAATTAATTTTTTTTACTGCATATTTTTATGCATGCACATAATATATTTTGATTATACAAATTAGTTGAATATTTTTTTTAGTTTCTTGTAGATAAAATATAACAAATATTATACAATAGTATAAACAATTTTGTTAATTTCGTTTGTTATTAATATAAATATTTTCAAATATATATAAAATTTACTCATATATGTAATCAAATGTTAAATAACTTTTAAAAGTTATTGAAAAAAATAAAAACGTTAATTGAACAACAAATATTTTGTTTTTACAAAATGAGTGCATTTGATTTTTTTTTTATATTGAAATTATAATGACTCAATAAGTTCAATTAGTTTTGTATAGTATGTACTAATTTTTCAATGAGCAATGCCACGTGGAGATAAAGAGTATTATTATTAATAGTTGATGTGAATCTCATAATTTTAATGTGTAGAATCAAAACAATAAATTTTTTTCTTGTTTTTAGCGCTATTCCTTCCATTGTGTATTATTCTTTAATACTGATGTTAATCTAAAACATTTTTACAGCACTCGCACCTCTTGATTTAAAGCATTTACATTTTTTTTTTAACTGCCTTTCATCACTTTTAAATCATTAAAGCTTGCATATAATTATGGTATTATTTTTTTGCTTCACATATTGACTTTAAATTCTTGATTTTATAAGTAATATTCATTGTTGTTATTAATTTTTCTTTCTTGATCAATATAAATTATTTTAAATACACAATATCTTTTACAAAATATAAACTTTTAATATGCACAATTTTAATCTATGTAAAATATTTTTATTTACATTACTCTAGTTAGCGCTTATTTTTATAATTTTTGTATGTTACTTTCATGAATCAAATAATAATTAAAGTTTGTACATAATAGAAACAAAGTATAAATAGTTTTATGGTAAGAAAAGTTATTAATATTATTATAAAATTATATATTATTATATAAAGTTTTTATAAAAATTAAGTAATAAAATAAAATAATTTTTGTATATAGTGCATGTTGATCTTCCGCATATTTTACAAATGTTACTTTAATCTTACTTTATCAATAATCTAATAAATTTTTTATTTCAAAATTATAATGTGTATGAATATTTTTCTTAATAATGAAAAAAATTTATTTAGAAATAGTTAAAAAAGGCAAATGCATTTTAATTTTCATACACGTTATAAAATTATGCGTTACTGTATCTTTAATATCCAACTAATTAAATGAGTAATAAAATAACAATTTAAATTGTGCAAGTAAACTTGTATGAATTTGAAAAGAAACTCATAAGTGGAAAAAAAGTTAAATGTTCATATAAAATTTTGTTGTAAAATCAAAAGCCTATATTTTTTATTTGATATTGTTGTGATTAGCTTGTTCCATAAACTGTAAGCTTCTATTTACACTAATATTCAGCTTGTATATTATGAATCAGATATTATGGCTCGTGTGTGCGTAAGTAAATGTTTCAAACCACAAGAGAAGAAAAGCCTATTGGCAGGGGGTGCGGGTAGCTCCCATTGCTGCGTTTTGTCTAATGACTGCTTACTCTTCTCAAATCTTTTTTATATATTGGTTGTGTGTGTGTGTTTTGGCGGATGTATGGTTGCAGGAGTTTCCGGAGTGTCAAGGCTCAGTAGCAGCAGAAGCGTCAGTAGCAGTGAAGATCTAGAATCGTGGCCTGGCTGTTATCAAGCCTGTCGTCTCGAAACGGCACGAGCCCAAGAAATTCCTCGACCAATGAGAGTCTTGATTACTGAAATTAAAAAAGCTTCAGCAATATCGCGCCAGATGAAAAAAGATTTTTTCAATAATTATGAACATAGGATGAAAAATAAGAATCCAATACTTGACGATACTAAATTATTTCTTATTAATACAATGTCAAAGTGTGATAGTAACCAAACTAAATTCGACCTAAAATTAGATAGTGCGCATTCGAGAAATGAGTTTGAGGATAAAAAAGTAAACGTCAGAAGAAAACTTCAAAGTGAATTGAGATCTGTTGTCAGCAATATACAAATCAGTAGAAATGCAGATATAAATTTTGCTGAAAAAGTTAACGTATTATTTGATTGCACAATTATTGAAAATGATATTAATCAAAAATTAAAGGAAGACGTACTTTCTTCCCCAATAATTATTGAAATGAATTTAATGAATAAGAACGAAGAAGAAAATATTAACATTAATAAAAATGAAAACATAGATGATTTGTTTAATGGTACTACAACAACAATATCCTGTAATAACATCCAAAATAAAATAAATAAAGAATTAAATTCAAATGAAATGAAATGTATTGAATACATTCAAAATCTAAATCGTGATAAAAATGCTGATATTTTTATAAATGAAGTACAATTTTCTGTTGGTGATAATTATAGTGAGATAAATAAAGATAAATTAAAAATGTATTCTGAAAAGTACAATCAGAAAACTAAATCACAAGATCCGACCCATAACGATGATGATTCTACCAATAAATCTGAAGATAATACAAACATTCATCAAAAAAATGATGAAGAAATTATTAATTATGTAAATGAAGTAGAATTACCAGTTTATACTTCATCTTTTGATAATGAAACTAATAATACACATTTTGAGCATGGGACTTCAAAAATTACTATACAAGAAATTACAGAAAAAAATATTGATAATGAACTTGAAAAATATTTATATGAATCCTCAGATTCATTTGAGAAATTGAATATAGATAGCAAAGTTGATAAAAAACAAGTATATAGTCAAGTACAGAAAAAGTCTTCCATTTATAATAACATTACTCTTTTAAACAATGATAATGTTGAAAAAAATTCTATAAATGATAGTTTAAATACATTTTCAAAAAATGAAACTAAAACTTTATTTGACGAATCATATGATGATGATATTGACAAGACAATCAAATATATTGAAAAATCCAATAATGTAATTCCAAATTCTAGCAAAAATGAATTTGATGAAAATGATAATGTTTGGTTTTCTATGAATAAAGACAGTTCAAATTCATTTAACGACTCCGAAAAATTATCAAAAATTGTACCAAGTAGTTTAGACTTCACTTATTCTGAAATCGATAAGTTTAGCGAAGATTTCAGTCCAGCATCCACAACAAGAGAAAGTTTCTTCAGCGACGATGATTTAGTAATGAAGCGAATAACTCGTCGGGACAGCATCGCAGAAGTCGCAAGTAGCATAAATGCTGATATAAAACCTTCAAATAAAGTAACTGTGGACATGCTGGCAGATACTGAAAATTCAATGAAATACAATCTAGATTCACAAAATATGAGCCTTATTTATAGTATTACTCCAACAAATGACTTCGGCGATTCTAGTAAAAATACTACGATAGAAGATATTCTTGAAGATAACGAAAATGATTATACTAATTATGAAAATCCTAATCATAACGATGAAGTTATTTATCTCAGTTCTCAAAATGGAAAAAAAGAAGTTATTAATATGAATAAAACTATTGAATTGTCAGAAACTTCATTTGCATCAAATGTTTCAAATCAAGGCTCTGACCTTTTGGAATTGCCAACTCAAACATATTTAGATTTGCAAAAATCCAGTGACGAAATCTTTCAAAAAAATATGAGTACATCTGTAAATCAAATAATTAATGAATTAAATGACGCGGAACTATTTGTGAATGCTGCAAATTTTGTTGACGAAATAATTTATGACGTCGCCTGTTTAAATTTACCACGAGATATCAGTAAATTTTCCAAATTAGAATTAAGAACTTTTATCCAAGAAAAAATTTGGGCGTTAAATTTGACGAAAAAAATAGCTAAGGATATAATTGGAAATTTACCGTGTTATGGTGATAAATCTACAATCTCAAAGGTTAGTAATAAAAATGAAGAATCAAATCGATTAGAATCATTAGATCAGAGCGTTTATGTTATTAAAGAACTCGTTCATCATATAATTGATAATGATGACTTAGGTAAGTGTGATTTTAAGAACAAAAAAACCATTACGGATAAAAAAGCCAAAGAATCTATCAATTCAGAATTAAAAGGTTTAAAAGATGATTATGATGCTGCAGATGAAAAGAACATGAAATGTTCAACACCAAAAATTTTATCGCCAAATAGGTCTAGAAATAATAGCTTTTGTGAAGATCAAGTAAGACTTGATGCATATAATGATAAAAACGATCTTACTATTAACAAAATTCTGAACTGTGATATAAAAAGTGAGCAAATTTCAGAAACTCATATCTCATCAAATTCGTCTCCTTCGACGGAATCCCAAAATTTTGCAGAACAAGAAGTTACTTCTGAATCGACAGACAATGATACGAAATCCGATAATAGCAAAGAAAAACAAATTAATATAGTAGGGAAAGCTTTAGCAAGCCAATCGATTTTGCCTAATGTTAAAATTAATAATGAAATTATTTCTAGCTCTTCGTTCAACACAACGTTTAGTCAAAATAATGAACCAATGACGTTAGAAGAAGTCCCAAATAAAATAAGTTATTGCGTAATTGAATATACAAATGAAATTGACCAATGTCTTAAAAATTCTTCCGATAGTTTAACTTTAAGATGTCGCGATAATCTAGCAACTGAAGTACCGAGTGAAAAAGATAAACAGTTAGATGTAGGTAAAAATAAAATGAGTTATTGCGTAATTGAGTGTATTAATGACAGTGATGAGCATCTTAATTATTCAAACAAAGGAGATATCGACACAGATTCAAATGAAAGTATAAAAGATTTTATGCAGAAATTCGAAAATTATAAGGAAGAGATTGATGAATTATGGCATGATAACGAAGAAAAGTTGGAAAGCATGTATGCTGCAAAACGACTTGATGAGATAATCAATGACACAGAAGATAGATTCGAGTGTCAAGAAAATTTTATGCGTGATAGGAATAAAATTAAAAGCGTAGAACAAAATAATTCCTCCATTTATAATGATGAATACTACGATGACCAAATAAATAATTTAAAATGTGAAACAATGAATGAGTTCGACGAATATTACGAAACACATGAATCATCCGAACATCCGAGACAATCATTGGTTGGACAATCGTTTAAGAATGAATTCAAATCAGAATGCGCCGATGAACCGGATACGCCCAATTCGATACAGAAATCGATTGATTCGTTTGAAAAGTTGCCATCAATAATAGAACTACCAGAAGTCAATTCATCCTGTGATGAGTGTATTGATAATTCTAGTGAGACCAGGACAATAGAATTTTATTCTTGTCAAAATTCAGTATCCTTCAAATCTTGGGATGAACAAGAAACAATAAATTCAATCTTCACTGCTTCTGCAGATCCAAATAGTGACTGTGATAAAGCATACAGTGCAGATATTTCAACCAATGATGTATCCTCAGATAGTTCCATTACTGGTTGTAGATCTGAAGCAATTACATGGCAAGAAACCAAGGGGTTTAATACTGGTGATGTAACAGCAAACTTTGCCGATGTGTCGAATCTCAGCTCAACCAATAATGCGTGTGAGACTGTATTAGAGTATATGACTTCCTCTTACGATACAAAAGAATTTCTTCAAATCGAAATGGCTTGCAAGAGTAGTAGTGACTATTCAGATAATGCATAATTTTAAGATTCTTTTATTACTTTTTATATTTAAATATAATTTATATGATAGTAAAAAGAATTTGTTACGTTGAATGGATCCTCAAGAGTTTTATACTATAATACTATATGTTTCTTTTTAAATATTAAGTGTTCTAATTTTCAATAGAATTCTATTTAATTTAAGTAGATAATTTTAAAAATTGTTGAAGGTTTTTTTATAAATATTTGCGTGTTAAATTTAAGTTTGCTTTGCTTACGCAATTGAGAGCGAATGCTTTTAAATTAAAAATAAGTTTAATAAAATAAGTTGCTTTTAAAGCTTTAAAAGGTTAAGAGAAACGAGTCATATCTTGCGCATCTTGCTTATTTTAGATTAACAAGAATTACCAAAGAATATAGAAAAAAGTTTATATATATTACATATATATTTATAATCTTTATTCTAATACAATTGATTTATGTAGTTCATATTTCTATTATTCCATTATGAATAATTCTATATGTAATTTTTTACATAAACTTCTGCTTTATTATGAATTTCTTAATAATCGTTGAAATAATGTTCTTATGTTATTATAATAAATAAACAATACTTATATTTATTCAAACTGTATTTATTGTATAATGTAGTTAAAAAATGTTCTGAAGCATTTATAAATAATAAAAAAAAAAATGTAATTCTTAAAAATAGCAGTATTAAAATGTAATTTTTAATTTGAATTTAATTGCTAAAAATTTACGTAAATTCTTTTTTCAAAATTTAGTATTTCTAATAATTGAAATATAATTGTATAAAATATATAAAATATTAAAAAAAAATTTGTTAAAAACATAAGTGTTGAAAGTCTTGAGAATTAAAATAAAGTTTTTGTTCAATACTATTTATTTGTTTAAATTTAAAAATTATAATTATAAAAATTTTTCATTTCTTAAATAATATTCTCAGGTATATTATTTATTATTACTATATATACATACTAAAAGGTTTTTTAATTTTTTTTATTTACGATCCTTTGAATAAATAAATGGTAAATAGAGAGTAAATTTGTATATATATCTTTATTATTACAATCACTTAATTTCTGCTATTTATAATTTTATTTGTAAAAAAGGGTATTTAATAATTTAGTACAACAAGCTTTGGCACTCTATTTCTTATCAAGAAAAAGTTTGAATTTAATCCAATAAAAATATATGATTTGAAAAATAAAATTTTTACATATTTTTTTTATTATAAAAGATTAAATTAAAAAAATCTTCTTGATAAAAAATATTCTACTATGGTGTTTGATATTTAATAGAGCATGCTAAATCCCAAGATAACCAATTCATCGCTTAAGAAGAAAATTGATTTATCATTAACTAACAGGTAAGCTTGGTTTCATTAATTTGTTACTTAGATGAATCTAAAATCGTCCATTGTTACATAAAATTAACAAAAATATATCCAGTGATTAAAATCTCGTATTTCAATTATAATATTCTGTTTACAGGAGAAAACACCGTTAATGGCGATCACTCGGATGCGCACCACAGCACCTTCTCACACAGTAGTAAAGAGGTATTAAATTAAAGAATAAACCATTTATTTTAAAAAAGTAAATTTTTAAATTCAAATCAATAAAAGAATCAACGTAATCTAATATAAAAAACTTTTTATAAGAGTTTATTAAGAGTTACTTAATATTTATTATTATTTTTCAAATAAATAAAAGATATGTAATACATATAACAAATAAATTTTAGAATATTCAATACTTTAAAAACTAAATATTAAAAATTATTTGTGTACTTATAATAGTAAAAATGTGTTTGAATTAATTTTTAATATACATTTATAATTTTAAACTATTTGACAATTTATAAATATTTTTTAAAATATATATATTTAGCTTATATTTCAAAATTATTTATTTTATATTTAAAACTATTATTTGAAATAAATTTCAATTTATTTAATTAAAAAAAAACTGAGATAACATATAAATATTTAGTTATTAAAGTGAATACAAAAAATTTTTTAATACTAATTTTATTAAGCGTATGAATTTTTAATAATGAACTGCAAATATATTAATTAGAATTGCTATTTTATTTGCATAAAACTAGCTTTTCTTTGTGATATTTTGCTTGCATGATATTATTAATTAACAATCGAGAAAATTCAAAATCACACTTCATATTTAAAAAAAAATTATTTATATAAGAGAATTGATACTTAACAACTATCCTCTGTTAGAATATTATTTGAAAAAACTACTATTAAATGTTATTTTATAATAAAATGTTTTGAATTTAATATATTGAAATGTATATATAATACATCATTGTGTCATAAAAATAATATATTTATTGAATTTTAAGATTTTTAAACCATTTCAAAAATCAATTTTGATTTTTGTTGATATTTGTCTTAAAAGATGAACGTTAAAAGTAGAATTTAAATATTTTAATTTATTGTTAAGTAATAGAGCAAAGATTTTTATATTCACAGAGTTTAATTTTCTTGTAAATTTGTTGTGTTTATTAAATATTTCTATTGTTATTAAAAAGTGTTTTTTTTTTCAATATACAATTTATCATTAAAGTATAAAACTAAAGAAATTGAAGTATCTCTAAATGAAAGTGTTGACCATTGAATTATCTCGAAATTGAGGGTATCGCAAAAATATGCATGTGCATGAAAAGAGGTTTATGGTTACGGTTGGGACCTTCCATGTTAAGGGTTCCATGTCGCAGGATGTAAGCGTTAGCGAGGAGTCTCCCAAGAAGGAAAAGAAAAAAAAGAAAGGTCTGCGAACACCATCTTTCCTCAAAAAGAAAAAAGAAAAAAAGAAGTCAATCGAGGCATAGATAGTTCAACTTCAGGTATGTTTTATTTACATTTCGTATATATATATTTTTTCAGCATTCACATTTTTGACAATAATTAAGGATCAAGTCAGTAAAATTTTTACTTGATAGCCAAATTTTTGCTTCTTTTTAATAAATTTTAATTCATAATACATAGTTCAACTTAGAATACAGTGGTCCGAAAATTTTAGTATTGAATATTTTTTATAATTATTATAATTATTAAAATGCTACATAATATTTGTCTTTTCGATTGATACTTAAAATAAAATTTCGTGTTTTTAATTAAAAATATTCAAAATAATTTAGATTTTACAAACTAATTTTATACAATACAAGTTTTATTCGATTTCCTAATTTAAATTTATATATATATATATATATGTATATATATATGTATTATTTTATTTATTTTATATAATATTTTATATAATACCCATTAGTACAATCGGACCACTTAAATGCAGTATGAAAAATAGAAATGAATGAGCAAGTTATTATCGATAATACCTTAGAATATTTATTATAATGTTTTTTATCTCAATTTGAATAAGCTTTTTAAATTTTTTAGATTCAATTAGTTTTAATTCACTTTTTTTTCATCAATTATTAAAATTGTTAATCATTAAAATTTACCCTAGAAATATTAAATATTAATAGACAGATAATGTTTTATTCAATATACTTATATTTCACTATCTAAAGCTTAAATAATAAATCTTTGTTAGTAAATTCTCTACCATAAGTAATTAAATTTCGAATATTATTTGTTTCTTGAGTATATAAAAAAAAAACTTTATTTTAAATTAAAATTAAATTACATGTTCTATTGACCGCATACATACTTTTTTCATAATTGTTTTACATAATATAGACTATTATCTGTTATTATTATACCATATTTTAAGCATTCTATTGTAAATGATAGATCAATAGTAAAATGAATATAATTTATTTTTGGTTTTAGCCACTGTTACAAAGAAAAAGTAATTATTTAAAATGAAGGAAGAACAATCAGCAGTAAAGCGAATCAAGAAGTCTGGAAAATAGAAAACCAAACTTTTAGGAGATGTCAAAGAGATGACAACATGTACATTACTGTATTTTTCTGAAACTCAAGACTATCATTTTATAGATATTGTGAAATAGCTATTTATATATTATTAGTACTCTGTCATCTTATATTTTTCATTAATGAATCCAAGGACTGCATAAAAAAAACTTACAAATAAAATACTTATCCCGATTTATTTATGAGTATTATAATTATATTACAAAATGCGAAAATATAAATCTCCACAATGAACAAATTGCAGAACAATTCGAAAGAATATTCGAAAAATATTTAATACTATTAATGAAAAAGAATAAAAACAAGGGAAAAAATAAAAAGCATGTTCCATCTCTTTATATTCTTTTATTTATTGTCTGGAATGGCCTATGCTGAATAAACGAAATAAGCCTGGAGGTTGGCTACCGTGAGTCTTCAGACAGCTACGATATGGTCAATATGATGTATTAGAGTTTTGCAACCGAATGAACTGAAAAAAGGAGATCAATTGTGAAAACTATATAAATAAATCATGTTAATGAAATAAAAAGAAAATATATATAAACTATGCTATGTATAACGAAAAAATAATGGTTATAGTGACATTAATATAATTCGATCAATCTGGCTTTTAAACGCTTTTGTGCTTGCAAACTGAAATTGTGAAAGTGCTTTTAATGAGTTTTATTTTCAAGTTTTACGTCTATTGCTCTTAAGGTCATTGCTTTCTTTTCTCATTGAATATTCGTTACCTATAAAGACGCGTTTGAAAGAAGTGGAAGTGTTCGATGGTTGACAAACGAAAACCATTTCGAAAAGACAGCGAATTTTCAAATGAACAGGATAAAAATTAAACGATAGGATAAATGATGACGAATAATACATATGACTTGTCACTGTTCATTTATTAATGTTATATTTTATTTTTTATTGTTCTGTCGTTTTAGCTATCGATATCACTGATATTAAATTAACGATTTAGGGACGAACGAAGTGCGAATGTACGATGTAAACGTCTTAAACTTTCTTTGTACAAAAAACTGAAGTAAATGACTTATTGATATGCGTATGGATGGAACTTATGCTCTTCCTCCTAAAGATTTTATTCGCTGCGAGTGCCTTTTGTTTTACGTTGCGATCGTAAAAGTATGTGTTGTTACATGATATTTTATTGACTTTTTTTAAGATTTGAGATTATTTGTCGCAATCAAACGAGAGTTTTCGTTTTAAAATTCGACTACTGCAATCAATTTGTATTATATAAGATGGATTTTATGGATCGTCGTTGAAAATTGTTTCGATATAAGGCATTTATATAAATTTTAATTTGATATCTATTTTTTACTTAGTCCTCCAAAAGGGAATATTTTATAAGCTAATAAAAGGCACTTGAGATGCGTGCATTTTTCACATTGCATGTTTATACGCCGATCAATTAAAGAGAAAAGGTACAGATGTATACAAACATACACACAAACAAATAATTCAAAAAATTCGTTAGATGTTCAAAAGAAAATAAAAATATATGATAATTATACGACGAAAGTCGAAATACATTACGTGTATATCGAATAAAAAGTAAAAAGGAAATTGAGAACCCTGTGGAGTACTATCATACAGACCGATAATGATTGTATTATTGAGCGATATAATAATTACAATTTATCATTGTAATAGTTAATATATATTATAATATAAAATTAATATTATTAAAGTATACCGATAAAGTACTTTATTTGACGATCTTGTTCGTTACTTGTTTTTACAATTTTAACGATTTGCTTCGTGAAGAAATAAGACGGTTTACAAATTTAAAATCATGGAATTAGAATGAAATGATTAGAATTTATTGTTAGTAAAGTACTTTATTTATTAAACACTAAAATGATTATTGTTATTTTTTTCAACACCTATTCATTTAAATCTTAATCTAATATAACAATAGCCAATTCATTACATTCTGTTCTTAGTTTAAAAAAATATTTCATTTTGAATATTTTGTTTTTTAAATATATAATTTATACGCGTGTATATATTTTTTTGGATATTCAGCATGATTTTTTCTGTTTCAATTCGAATATTAACATTATTTTTAAAGATTAAAATTAAATAAAATAAATTATAAAAAAAATAACGTTTTAACTTAAACATTTTCAAATTATGTTAAATATTTTTAAAATATGAAAATTTCAAAATCTGCAATATATTTTTCATATTTGTTTGGTTAATTTTTTTAATCAAATTTTTTCCAACAAACTTTGATTATCTGTATGGAATTAATATATGCTTAGCAATCTATCTTAATATATTTGCTTACAACTGATTTATTGAAGCAATTTATATTAATTATTAGATCAATTTAGTGTATATCTTTATGTTTATTTTTAATGCTAATTGTTTGGCTAAAACCATTATTGAAATTAAATTAATCCATGAAATACTAATTTGATAATCTCATTAAATTTACCGCCTTCACCTAAATTTATATATTGTAAAATTTCATTTAGTAGTTTCTTTTAACGTAATAGTTTTTCAATTTCAATAACTGAATTTATAAAAACTAATTCAATTCATTGGCTGATATTAAAGTAGAAAGTGAATTTTATTCTTCAAGTTACTATTTTAGTGTAGTGTTCGATAAAATCGGCTATTTACTCAATGAATACATTTCTTAATGTACCATTTTCAAATCACATCAAATTAAATGCTGTCATTGCACGTTACAAGCGTACGTTTACTTTTTCATTTTTTATTAATTACTCTGTCAAGCAATAATTTTCTTTCGCATAAATTTATTGCAATCACGTATATTAACTTCAAAATTTGTGGAGGAGTTTCTTCTATTGGTCTTTCTTTTTTCGATCATTAGGACCGGTAGGATTTTTCTTCTCATAAAGCGTGTTTTTTAATTTTGTAACACGGCACAATGAAGCGACTGTCGAAACAGCTTATTAAAAGTTCATTAATAACAAAACATATTATATAGAAATTAAAATAAAATAAAAAATATGTTACTAGTTTTAACATTTAAAAAATGTATAAACTAATAATAAACAATCAACAACATGATTAAAAATGTTTCTTTTGAAGATAAAATACTCTTAACTCTAACTGATGCAGATGTAACTTTTTTAGTCTTTTGTAGCCACTGTATTTATTAATTGCTTATTTCTTATTTTGTTCTTATAATCACCGATTAATATTTTTGGTAGTAATTGAATATTTAACAAATGACGAATTGTATATACACATATTTAAAAAAAGAAAAAAAAAATTTACACCAAATCAATTTCAATTTGTTATGAAGGAAATATAAAGCAAAGTAGAAAGTATATATTGAAAAGAAACAAATAGACTTTTATTCACAAGAGGCAAGTGTAAGTTACATGGTATAATGTCATTCGGTTGCTTCATACAATAATAATACTTGATTTTTTATAAATTTATAATAATATCAATCATTTCCACTATGTGTATAAATGCACATGCAAGTTTTAGTGACTTTTTTACAATGAAGAATGCCTTATTCTCTGATATTATAAGGTTTTCATCTTGAGAATCAAAATATTAATTTATTAATGTTTATTCTCGTTTAATAACTTTGTAAATGTTTACAGTATATTTTTTGGATGATTCAAGATACATTTATCAACAATTATTAATTAACATCTTTCCATTAAATATACTTCATGAATCATAATCTTGATTATTACGGTAATACTAAATATAAACAGATAAAAACATCCACCTGAATACGAGATCTATTACATAAAACATTTTTATTTTTATGTATTAAAACTTTATTTAAAGAGGTTGGTTGAAAATAATTTTTAATAAATAATACAAGAAAAAGAGATTCTTCATTATAAGAGAGATATAAATATGAAAAAAGCAACATGCGATGTAAATATTTCAGCATATCGCGACAATTACGAGATGATAATATTTAACAATTATAACAGTATTTCAACGATAAGAGATGAGATTCATTATATTATATTATAAATAGTCATCATTGTTTATTTTCTAATGATAGTTCGCTTGCATATAACAATTGTAATTGTCGAAACAAATGCAAGTTGAATGAACATGAAATGACTGGTATGAATGTAATTTAATTATTTTCAAATATACTTTTAAATTTTCTTTTTAAAGAAAATTGAAAATGTTTTTTCTTAAGATTCTTTATTTAATGTTTCTTCATCGCGAATTGAACATTCAGACCTACATCCATTTTAAAAGTTTTCATGAATAATATACTTAAGGTATAGAAACTTCATTTTGCAAGATTATAATTACCATGAAGCATCGCAATTTTTGTGCAGAACAACTTTTTACTATCGTAACAGCTTTGCTTTTCATTTTTTCATAAATTAAGGTACATAATACATCACACATTAAATACAATAGTTCGCTATATTCTAGTTTTCAGCATTATGAGAATTTGTTTTTAACTGTATTTCTCTTATATTTTCTTTTTTAGCTTACTTGCTATTTAAGCATTTAATAAAAGTTATTTTAAGCTATACTTTTATCTTTGTGCTGAACTGAGTTCTATTATTTCCTTTTTTGTCAATGTTATTGCTTATGAAATATGAGCTATTTATATTTTTAGTTGTCTATTTCTTTTGTGACTTTTACTTTTTTTCTAATTTTCCCTTAATGTTATTCTTTAGAGCTTTTAAAAAAATAATTATTTTAAAAATTTATAATTTTTAAATTAATAAAAAATTTTAATACAGATTATTATTAAAAAACTAAAGTATCAGAGTTATGTTAATTAAATATTCTTACAAAAATAGAAATTAATATCATATATTTCGATTTTCACAAGCGTAAAAAAAATAAAATTGAAAAAAAATTAAATGTAAGACTTTGTCAGTAGATCATAGGTAAAAATTTCGTACAATTTTTTCTTAATGTATTGAATTTGCAAAAATATAATTTGTTCTTTTTAAAAGAAATATTACAGCATAAAATTTTTAAATAAAATTTTGTTTAAAAAATTTTATGCTATCTTATGAAATAGTGATATATTTATATATAATATTTGATAATATATAATTTTTTAATGTTAATTGTTAATTATTAACTGTTAATTTTCTATTTATATAATTTTTTTTTAACTTTGTCTAATAAGATCCTCATTGTTATAATTCATTTTTTGTACAAAGCCGCACACGAGAGTAGAAGAAATAAACACAACCCAGTAAGTTAATTATTATATAAGTATATCTTTTTAATTTAAAAAAACCTTCTATGATGATTTATTTTAAATGAATGTAAATATATGATTGGATAGTAACGGGCTAGAAGAATGAAAATTTATCAATGGTAATTCATATTTAATTCACATAGAATGATTTAGGTGTAGTGCAAGCAGTATTTTTTAATCATTATTATTGTTTGTTATTTCACGTGGATCATAGTTTACCACATATTATATCAGCATTGCAATTTATATTTTCATATTTATAGTAATTCTAATATACGTATTTACATTCAAGCCATTAAAGCTCAATCTAGTAAAACGTGAAATATTATTTACATTATTATTAGCAACGTCTATTTTGTTTATAATCATGGCTCCATTTTTATATCCCTTTACTATCTAATTTTTATAATTTTTAGTACACTGATATTTTTTATTTCGCCAAGGTAAACATTAATTATCTTAAAAAGACTTACAGAATTATTCTTACCAGTTTTTGCACATGGTACTTTATATTTGAAAAAATGATTTTAAGCAAAAGAAACACGTGTAAATCTTATTTATCAAGATTTTATTTTATTATTTTACGTCTTCTTTATTATCATGCGTCATACACTGTAATATTTGCATTTTTCTTATTTAGTCCTTCATTGTTTCTTAATTTTATCAAGTATTGAATCGTCATACTGGGTCCCACAAAAAAATTTCTCCATTTATACTGTAAATTCCACGTCCTGAACTATTATCCCTTTTTTATTTTTTACTCTTTTTGACGATAAAATTAGTATTTTTATTTAAAAGTTTTTTGCGTCTAATATTTTCAAAACTCTACAGGAACACTTGCAAACTGATTTAATTTTAATATAAAATGTTTTTACTTCTTGTAACAATGCATTATAAAGTTACTAAGAAAGCTTTCTTATTTTTAAATCTATCACAGATATTGTACGAAAGTAATTTTGTAATAGATAAGAAATGTGCTTTAAATTATGTCAAATTACTAAGTATTTACGAATTATATTTAAAAATGTATGTAATAGTTACACGTAAGTTTTTTCAGAACATTTATACCTTACAATATTTTAAATGAAGTAGATAGAACACAATTAAAGGTTAATTAAAATTATTAACGTGAATTTACGTATTAGTTTCTCTTATTTGCTCTATTTTAGTGAAAGTTTTGTAGTATCTGAATCCATATTTTTATATGTTTGTATAAACATTTATAACAATCACAATCATTCAGTTTTTACCTTTTATCGTTATACTAATTTTAACACACAGTTTGGTTTTGTGTATTAGTGTTGATAATTCATGCCCATTTTTATTTCTCGCGTAGGGAGAAAAATTGAAAAATCTTTAATATTATAGTTATCAATATATATGTATAGTGCTAAAGCTTGATATATGTACTGAAAGACAAGAGGACAAAAAGAAGAAATCTTCTTTACTTGTATCTTCCATAGATCATAGAGCTGAGTTCGCAAGGACAATTTGTATTATTAGATGCAATATACATATAATATATACATATATATATATATATATGTATGTATATATTTTCTTAAAATTTTACTTGTGTTTTCTATTGCATGTACATCACATATATATGATTATTTAAGCGCGCATTAATGCTTAATGGTATAAGTAAATATTTATATAGAGTAAAAATTTGAAACAAGATAAAATTTGAAATTTCGATTACGTCTTTTTCTTTCTCTCTCAAATTTTAGAGTTCTCTAAAATTCCACTCTGTTTATTTCACATATAATAGTTTAAGTACTTTATAAATTTTTGTCTCTACTTATTTTTTAGCATAAAAAATAAAGTTTCTATGAACTAAACGCATTTTCCTTAAACAACTGCATAAGTATTTCTTTGTCTTTCACCGATTTTTCATTTATTCAATTTTGATTAAGCTAATAAAAATGAATAATTTTCTTTAGTAATTTTTTATTACCGAATATATTTTATGACTTGCCAACTTTATAGTATTTATCGAAGCATAGCGTATAATCGAAAATGTTTTCACGGCATCTGGGATATTTACAAAAACTCTTCATCATATGGATCAAAATTACATCGTAGACTTATAATTGAAGAAAACTAAAAAATTGAATTCACTCCGCTTTATGTTTAATCCTCATAGGATTAAATAAGCATCAATATATGCTTTAAAATTATTGTTTGAAAAATGCGAAGCCACAGAATATGTAAGCTTAGTCCACCTTGACGTGAATTTATCTAAAAAAAAAAACACACGTGATCCTCGGTGCTCGTTACTCACTATCGCCATCTCCTTTCATTCCTTTAGTCACTGAATGTTGCGCAAATATATTAAAGGTCTCTTTAAGAGTTGGTGCTTTCCCATCGGGCGATCTGGAGGCGCCTGTTGTCCAGCGAGGGTGAAAGTAGAGATTTGAGGGATGCACTTGGGGATGTTCCTCCAAAGTACTTGAGGGTCAGAGGCGACTGCAAGTGTCTGTGCCGTATAACCTCTCGCTCAACAGGCAATGGCCAGAGTTCCTTCATTTGCCGATCATGAAAATAAAAAGAAAAACGTCACCAGTTAGTCATAAAGGATTTATCCCCTTCTATTTTTTATATTTCACGCAACTTTAACAACAAATAATTTTCATATAATTCATGTATATATATATCTAAAATATAAAATACAAAATCTTTCTTCATATAGAGCATTTACTTTACTAAGGATCGATTGATGATGCTATAATTAAAATAATAAAAAAAAAAAATTTTCATTTAAACTAGGAAAGTTTATTTTATCTCAAAAAAGAATCACATATTGGAACATTTGAATTTTTTCTTGATCGAGGCTTAAATGTTTTTAATCATCACTTTTTGTGCTTTTATTATTTTTCTGATTCTCGCTTATGGTTTGAAGCGATTCTATTTTTCAAATATAAAAAGAGATAATGAATCCAGATATTTATATTTAAATACTTTATATCATTACTTTAATACATACTCCTTTAAACGATATTTAATAATACTGTTAAAAACATTCAATTTTATCAAAGTATTTCATATAAAGTAATTATTATGTATTTTTGAGGACGTAATTCAAATTTAAAAATAAATTTTTACAAATAATATCTTTTAGGCATAAGTATTTATAATTAAATTATTATTTTTAAGACTATAATACTACAAAAATATACATTTTAATAATTATTTTCGTAATTATTTCCTTATACAGCATATTGATATTACAAGAAGCAATAAAAAATATTTAATATAAATAATAAATAATAAATTGCATCTGATAAAACATAATATAAAACGTTTAAAAAATAAAAAATAAATTATACATATTTTTATTTATTTATTGTACTATTGTTCATACTACATATGTAATTAATATTTTTTCTTCTAACATATGAATCACTCATATTCGCTAATGCATAAAAAAATCACATATAAATCAATAAAAGCGAACTGTATTGAAATTTCAAAAAATAATTAAGAATTTTTATTAATAAACATTTTTATAATATAAATTTAATATATATGTATATATTCGTTGATCTTTTTAATAATTTTTCTAATAGAAATATTTCGAACAATATAATAATAATAATACATTATATTGTATTTTTTATATGTTTAATTGACACTTTGTAATTTTTTAGTAAAATATTGTATTTTTAAATTATTGTAGGAAAAATATTTTCACAATAATATTGACTACTTTATTTTCGGGTTACTTTGAAACTCATTGATTGATTAAATACACTCAATATACAGCAATAGTTCTTTCAATATAATTCTTTATAATTTATTCAATGCACTACTCACGATAAAATAAGAATAACTGATATTATTTTCAAAGATAAAAGCTAGCAATGTCTTTACAGAGCTATACTTAAAAACACAACCTCGGAAATACACAGAAAGAAAAATCAATGTTATTGGCATATTAAATATTTGTATGCTTGTATTTAACGTTGCATTAAAAACATTTTCTTAAATCTAGCTTAGCATAAAATTTAAATATTGGGGTGAGTGTGTCTCCACATTTCAAGTTGAGGTTGTAATGAATTGGGATGCTTGTCTTACCCATACCATTCGCTGAAACACCGTGTAAAATGGTCTTATTACACACCTGCAGCGAGAGAATCTCGTCTCAGGATTCGTTTTGTTTGTTTTTTCGACCGGTGATTGACCCGACAAGGGATTTAAGGGTGGCGCTCAACCCTCGAGTGTTTGATGTGGTGAGGTTGTTCGCACTTCGAAATCCAGGGGGATGAGCGTCCAAACACTTTTGATACCTTAGCTGCAATCATAATTATAAACTTTGAATGGAGAAAAATTTATTAATTCTTATAATTATCATTATTATCAAGTATTTGAAATTATTCGACATTATTCGAAAAAAAGACATTACACATATATTTTCAGAAATATTTTGAAAAACAGGTACTTGAAATAATATTAGATACACCATTTATGATTTATAATTTATGTAATAGTTTATGGAAACATTCAATACTATTTGAGTTAAAAATTGTGTTAATCCCATATAATAAATGGTACATAATATACTTGATTAAAAATTTTACGAAAATTTCGTACCATACATTACGCTAACAACTATATTATAATTTTGCAGTACTTTCTTTATTTATCTTATATAAACCAATAAAAACTAAAAAAAAACGATTGTGTAGTTCATTTACATTTGTTTAATTAACTAAAATACTAAGAAACCACAACTAAAAAAGAAATTTCTGTAAATATATTATGCTTGGATTTTTCAGTGAAATAAAAATAAATAACTGAAAATATAAAATGAATGGAGCTAGCCTCTATTTTGAATTAATTAAATCTGAATAATCCTCAAAGATGCTTTCATGTAATAATAATAAATATACGAATTAAAAATAGGCAACATTTTGGTTGGTTTGGATTCAAATATACTTAGATAATACACGGATGTGAAATAAATTGATCTTTGGTTAAAATTTGACAATGATAGAGAACCATTCTGTGTCAAAATGTCATTTGCTTCTCTTGGTGTTTTTGTTCCCAAACACCCTTAAGAATCCTTCAGATTTACTTAATTTAAACCATTCTAATTTAACTGATTCTTAATTTAGATGAAGAGTAGAACTAAACCCAAGTACAGCTAAATTCACTTTAGAGTTTGGGGAAAATTATCGGAAAAATCGAATTGTAAATGTGTGCTTACTTTGCAGGCTGCCTCGATTGTTTTGCAGAGCGCACCGCTGCTGGGCTCACAATTGAAAATGTGGGCAATGAAGAGATCCTGGGCGGTGTGCATTATGAATGCACACTGTTTGACATTGTGACCGATTCCCAGGAAGGACAGGTACCGCACTCGACACTCGGCTATCAGCTTCTCGTCCTTCGACACGAGAATAACTTTTAGTTTGCTTCAAACGCACCTTTATTTTTAACAATTTTTTAGCTTCAATAATATCAATCAATCACGCTTAACTTATTTCGATCAGCGGGAATTTTATCGACATAAAAATAATTTTCGATCGATAACCAAAGTATCCACGCAAAAGTCAAATGAATTTTCATCGCTTTTAAGACGAGTAAAATAAAATTGTTATTGTTTTGTTTACGAACAAGAATTCAATTACGTAATAGCACAAAGTTTTCAAATTTTCAAGCAATGAATAATTTATTTAAAGCAGTATAAAAATCGCCAAAGCAGCTGGTGATTTAGATGAAAGCTCCGGTAAACAAGTGCAAGGCAATTACATGTGGAGTTAATATGGAAATCATGCTGGGGGCGACAGCGACATTAACATTCCGCCACTGGTTGATGGGAGTGTTAGTGACGATATGGTCTATTGCGTCATTCAGGACTTCCATCCCCGTTGCTTGGGAAACTTGCATCGACCCGAGATACTGAGCTCGTAGAACTTTTTTTGGCTCCTCCATTGGCGTTGGAAAGGATTGCGCTGAAAAATTCATGCCAACTTAAATAGATATTGGAATTTCGCAAGTCCAATTATTGTACCAGCATGCGATCTAATTGCACCTTTTATAAATTTATGGTACTTTCGTATTAGATTATCAAAGCTATTTTAACAATAGTGGTATTGATGTTACCTATGTCTCAAAATTACAATTACTCTCTTTATTAAAATTGTTGATTTTGATTAATAATTGGTTTATAAAAAAAAAAAAAAAAAAAAACTACTTTCAAGTGATATTACTTCTGCATAAACAGTATTATTAAGTAAGAGTAAACTTAATTTATATCGTAAAAGTACAATTACGAGCAATATTTTATTCTCATGTCAACTAAATATTTAACTTACACACTATTCCTATATTGTTCTTTTATATTCCATACTTACATTTTATATTGTGCTATTATATAGTATATACTCAGTGCTATACAATAATAAAAGGAATATTTGAGAATTTATCTTCCTGACAATATTTTTTATAAAGATGCAATATTAATCAAATGAATTTCTGTTTTTGTTTTTTGTTTTTTGTTTTAATTTATTTATTTAATATTTATACACAGTATGATAAGATTTAAATTTCTCGTGGGTAAGAGTTAACGTTATTCGGGTAATGGATAAATGTATATGGGCTCACTGATAAGGGCCTGGCCATTTTTATGGAAACGTCGATGTTCGGTGGGCAGATTCGTTGGCCTCGCAGCCAGACCCGTCCGACCGTTGATGTCCACGGGTTTGGCTAAAGTCTGGTGTAACGAGCGCTCGATCATTATCTTCTTGCAGATGTCGCGCAAGGTATTGGCAATCGTGCGAGCCGGAATGTCACAGCGAAACACGTGACACATGTGCTTCCGGGTGGTGCGATCTCTTGCTACATACGCGAAATCTCTGGAAATTTTTGGAAATTTTTGGAAATTTTTGAATTTTTAATGATTTTCAATGTTTATCCTCGATCTATTATGCAAACTCACATTTTAATTGTTTTAGTGATTAATTTATTTAAGTTTTAGGCTTCACCTTAAATATTATCTCTTTGAAATATAATCATTTTAACTTTACCCTGAATACCGTTAAATTTTTTTCGGCTATATTACAGAATTAAAGATCAATATACATGTAAATAGCTAATGAAAGCCTTTGAAGTATTCGCGATAGGAATTTCAATTTTAATATTTATCAAAGCTACAGACATTTAATCCACGTATTAATTTATTTTTTAAATTTTTAATAATTTTTTTCAGATGTAAAACAGTACTATGTGAATATTACGTATTCGAATATTTAAATTAAATTTAAATGTAATAAACTAATTATTGAAAAATTAATTAAATTATTTACATTGCATTTTATTAAATTTATGATTACTTTATTCCAAGTATTACAATAAATAATAATAATAATAATAATAATAATAATGACAATTACCTTTCTCTGAAAGTAGTTCAATATGGTCCAAGTTGGAAAGCGAATAATGAAAAAGTATTTCTTAATTAAAATTCATATTTACACGAGTAATTTTAAATTTAATTAATTTAAAATTATAAAATTTTATTTAACATATATACCATTGAATTAACTTAAAATTTTTGTGTAATTAATTAATATTTGCTACATTAATTTTTTTTTGTATGGTAAATATAATTACCGTCCGTGATCTCTTCCAACGCCCCAAACTCGAAGAGTATGAATTGGTTGAGTATTCAGAACCGTCAGGTTTTCTGGATCAATTAATTTTAAAGCTCCTTCATCCAAATCCATAAACAAATCTTTACCCTATTAAATACAATTAAATATTTATAAAATATATATTTATAAAAGCATTTTTAATATCAAGTATTAAATGCTAAAAGTAATGAAAGTGATAAAATGATGGAAAAGTCTTTGAATTTAATAATAATATTTCAGTAAATGCAAATGAAATAAATAATATTCTAAAATAATATTTTTTAATAACTTGAATTTAATTGCTTGCGAATATAATATGACGGTATAAATATATATATTTTCAACATGATTGGACCTACTAACGTATATAGTGATATAATTCTTCATCAATTAAATAATGATGTAAGAAAATATTTTTTAGGGATGACTAAAGATCTTGTAATATAATTTCCGGTCCCTTGTAAAAATGGCTATATTGTGCTTAAAAATAAATCTCTAACTCACATCGCCCCACCTCCCGACGACATCGAGCAGATCGTTTCTTCCTAGTGATAAATCGACAATGCATTTATTTACAGCCTTACTGCTTCTCTCAGGAGTTAAATCTTCCTCCGCGATTTCTGTCCAACCAAGTGATCTAACCGCAAACCGTATCGGTTTGTTTCTATCCTCGGAGTCGGCGCGAGCGGGGTAACTCCTTCTCCTGGTGACAATTTCAAACCACTTGTTAAATCCAAAAACGAAACGACGGTGCTGTTGCTTTATAGAGGTTTGCATTCATGGGCAATGTTTTATGGGACTCCAAAGGGGGGGGGTAGTTTAATGAGTACTTACTTTAAAGCTAGATCCTCTTTCCTTTTATTTTCGAGATCTTGGTCCAAGGCGGAACTCGTGTTACTTCTTGTTACTGTGTTTACTGGACATCCCGTTGAATTGAAATTATTTATCTGAAGATGTTTCAATATTTTATATTTTGGTAAAAAATATATTTATTATTGAAGTTAGTTTTATGTAGATACATATCATTGAAATCATCATTATTATTTTATTACTATTATCATTGGAAATACATTTAAATAAAATAACTAAATTACTACATGTTCAGGAGATGATATGTACTACGCCGCATGAAATTTATTTCGTTATTACTTGTATGATTGTTAATATGATTCATTAAAAAAGACTCACACTGTCATTATCTTTAATGAAAGTTCTTCGTGATTCTGATTTTGTCATACGAGCTTCTGGTAGCTCTCGCTGAATTGTGCCACTTTTGATGTGCCAATAGTATGGGCCATCCTTGTCTGTAATTTAAAAGGTTATTATTGCATATAGTATTTTGTTTTTTAAATTACGATCGTGTATCGAAATGGAAATTTATGATTTCCAGATTTATATGTTATAGAAGAGGAATAAAATTCATAAGACTTTAAACAAAATTTAAATATGATTTTACTATGTAAATAGATTCCTCATCATTAAAGAAAAATTGAAAGCCTTATATAATATTTAATATAAAATGAATAATAAGAAGAAAAAAATTGACTAATTAGTGAAAAATATATGATATAAAAATTTAATTTGCAAATTTAGCTTAATATTCTTGAGTGTTATTTAATAAAATTGAAAGGCATGAATTTCATAGACACAACGAACTACGTTAATTATCAAGGGAAAAGCAAAATACCTCCAGGCAAAACATACCCACAAAAGACTTACCCTCGTGTTTCTCCCAACCTGATGGCAAATTTTCATCCTTATCTTCGGATCCAACAGAATTCTCATTCACCCTCGTGTCTGGATTATCGACATTATTTTGCAAGTACTGCTGTTGTAATAAGGTATTATTCTCTTTGGGTTGGCGTCTCTTTACTGGAATATTTCTATACACCTCATTATTCACTCCCTCTATATGCGGTATACCGCCCATTTCTAACGTCACTGAGTTTTCTGACTTTTCGCAATAACTGCACAAAAACAAGAAATAAGAAGAAATAGAAATTTAACTTATATATACTTATATAAAGTATAAATTTTAATTATTGAATGTTCTAAGTTTTAATAAAGTTTTTTTGTTTTAACTTTAGATAAATTTTTTCTATTATTTAGATAATTAAAATTATGTAAGAAATTCAATTTTTAAGATATTTGTATAGTTTTTGTCACAAATATTTTATTTTTATTTTTTGTATTGTAATTTTAAATAAAAGTATGTATGCAATTTCAGGGGATGATAAGACCTTGGGGTGTCTAAGAAATTGTGCTTTCCTAATAAAAATCCATCTATATCTATTAATAGGGGGGGGGAGGGGCTAAAGTTCCCTGTCATCTCATACGCTTCATCCAATTATTCAACTAAGCAAAAATGGAAGTAGGCGATACAAGAAACATTAAAAGTTATAAAATTTAATTAATTTAAGCTTTTAAAATTCAAAATGATAATTAGAATGCAGATACTTAATCAATATAGGAATTTTAAAAAGTGGTTGAACTACTACTGTCTGATGCATAGGAGACCTAAACATATTAAAATCAAATCAAGTCAAACTTCCCGTACTAAATGTCAAGATTATGTTCGTATAGATTGAAGGATAATCCAATGCTAATCCAGTAACTTAATATAACGGCTATAAATATGTTGCATCAATTTAATATTACAATGCAGTAACCTTATTTGAACAGGTGGCGTATTAATTTTCTAAGATTATGAACGCTACTTATTAATTGCGGTATATTATGTAAGTATGTATATATGAGTGATGTGAAAATTGTGTGAGGCACATTTCAAATATTGATTTTCAAAAAACAGATGTTATTGATTTTTAAAAAAATTAAGTCAAGTATTTCGGGGTAAACAGGCTTTTAATTTTATTTTTTATCTGCATCTATTGCATTCGTGATATATATCGAATTAAAAGCAAAGTTAGATAAATGATGTGTAACACTCTGAAACAGCCCGGAAATAGTTTGTCTTGAATGTGTCTTCCTGTTTCCTACCCTCATTTGTCCTCCGTATGTCTTACGCTCTCTAAAAATTACACCTTCATTCATTCTTCTGTTCGAATGCTTTTTTCTCTCCCTACCTTTCGTGCGCTCACCAGCTTATTCACTATCTCTCTCGTACTAACTCTCTAATGCCAACCAATCCTTCTATAATTTTTCCTAACTTTACCTCTTTCTTTACACCTTTTTTTTTGTTTCCTAATGTAGCTTGCTATCTCGTAAAGGTATACGGAACATGACGACAGTCATGAATATAAAAATTGTAGTAAAAAATTATAGTTTTGCGCTAGTTCCATAGACTAACACAAAGAATCCCAGGTTGGCTCGGTCGACTTGGTGATTATTACTGGGACGTCATACAATCCAATACTCAATATAAACATGCATTGCGCTCGATATTCCTCCGGGTGGCTATATCTGGGGCTATGAGACTAAAGGCGAATATGATAACAGACCCATTAATAGTCTGAATACTAGATGGAAAGGATTAGTCGAGAAAATTAATGAACGAAGTCAACTGGAATGTATTGACTTTTTTCCGTCCGACAGCAAGCGTACAGTTATTTATTCGAAGGAAGTAAATTTTCTGTAAAAGCTAAAATAGAAAAAGAAAAGAATGTATAGTAGACGTAATAGGAAATTTTATTACCTACAAAAAAATGTAATCAGCTAATTACCGAATAGTCGACGCCAAACAACTAGAATTGTAATTCGCAAAATTGAAAAATAGTTGAAGGGAGTAACTTATTTGAACCCGAAAATAGAAAAAAGATGTAATCACTCTAAATCGATATGCCCACAGTACTTCGTACCTCCGATGACTTTTAATTTCAGATACCTTTAACAAATATAAATTGTCTTGTTGAATACAATTATTTTTTTAATTCATTAATTCTAATTACAATTTTCATTTTAAGTTTTAAAAATATTTTATTTGTTCATTTAAATCATATTGTTTATAGAATTATAATTTTTTTAATATATATAAAAATAATTTATTTGTAAAAAATATAATAAATAAAACTTTTTTTTATCGAAATTGTGTATAGTTTTATCAACTGATTCTAACATTTTCGTTCATAAGGTTTCTATAAACAAGATTTTAAAAATCAGACGCAACATAAAAATTAAGAACAGCATTACACACATTAAAAGTAGTTATGTAGTGAAAAATTATTTATTTCATAATTTTTATTATGAAACATAGAATAGTTATAAAATATTTTTCAACTTTTTAAAAAAATTTTTTTTTTTTTGCAAATTACTAAAAAAATTTCTTTCATTTTCTGTTAGAGAAATAGAAAATTTTTTCTCATTTTACTTATTTATTACTTCACATCATAAAACTCAGAATGATTATAAAATACTATTCAACTTTTTTTTAAAAAAAAATTTTTTTACTCTTACAAATGGTTAACAAAATTTCTTTCATATTCCGTTCTGTTAGAGAAATAGAAAATTTTCTTTTGCTTTCCGGTTTAATACAAATAGCTCTAAGCTTCGAGTAAACAATTCAAATAGGTTATTTTGACATACATAAGACTTTTCTGGTAGTAAAAGACTTCAAGTAAAGTTTTAACGTTCTCTTTTTAATCTAATAATTTTCCATTTTAATTATAATACAATTAGAATTCTGAAACTATTCTTCTCGTGAAAATTTAATTCTGGATTAAGTAAAACCTACCATTTTTAAAATATTCTTAAATTTTATTCAGATTAGATTATTTATGTTAAAAATATATATTTATTATTCACTACTAAAATTATTTATCTTAGATCATATATAGTGAAAAATAATACTAATTGTATGTATACGGAAAATTTTGTTGTATTAATCAGTAATATCGGATCAATTATTTTACAAGTATTCTTTATTTTGTAAATATACGTAAATAATATATTTAGAATTATACATAAAATATTTATATTTTATTAGTATTTGAATAAATATAATTTCAATTTTTTCTTAATAAAAAAAATAGAAGACTCAATCATAATTTTATTTTATTTTAAAACATCACAAACATTATTGAAAAAATTTGGCAGCATCATATCATAAAGAGCCTATATTATTACTATTATCTCTAATATTTTATATTAAATTGTATTTATTATATTATATTATATTGATGAAGTATTAATTATTTTAAAGTACTGTATATGTCACACTTTGAGAAATTTACAATAATTGTAATTTTTATGGCAAACAGGGTTTATGATAATGGCATCACTTTTATCATCATCACTGTTGGAAAATTGGAGCTGGTAGATCATTGATCTTATAACTCCGGAATTTTAAGCTCAAAATTTTCCTTAAGGGTGTCGTCGACTTGATTTGAGTTGGCGGTGACGCCATCCACACACTTAAATATAAGCCGATTGTATTAGAATTCTATGCCGAGATTATTTTACGACATCACGCTTCATCACCTACACCCTTATTATCCCTACAGTTATAAGCTTTTCAATGGTTACGAGATGACAGATTATTTGATATTGTACATGTAAATTATTGTATCTTACAAATATATTTTAATTTGAGTTTGCTTTATTAACTCTCTCAAGTATTTTAGTTTATTTAGTTTATTCACGCATGGAATGGAACTTTATTTACATTTTAAAAATGAAGATTTTAATAAACTTTAGTTGTAATAAAGTTAAACCATTCATGTTTTAATTTTTTTTTTTTTTTTTTGTATTAAAAAATATATTATTTATTTATATTATAATTATATTTTGTCTTTAATTTATGAATCAAATTTAAATTTAGATACTATAAAATACTTTGATACTAATATTAAAATATTATTAACATTTTTTTGTATTTTTAGCATTTATATATTTTAATTAGCATACTACACAAACCTTATTTTTAATTTAAATAAAGAAGAACAAAATTCAGATGGTTTAATCTATGTCTTTTCAAATTCTAAAATTTTTGTTTTCTCGAAAATTCAGACCATTTTCAAATTACATATTTTCTATATTTTAAATAGTTATGTACTTATAAATAATGAATTATATATGAAGGTAAAAAAAATATTTAGACGTAAAAGTTCTTTTTCAATGAGAATAAAAATTTTCTTTTATTTATTTCTATGTTAATATTGAAATATATATGGTATTCAAAAATTTATGTCAATTTTAAGCCCAAAATGTTACATTAATTAAAATTAGAGAGTGATCAACTTATATGTATAGATATATATATAAATACAACTGTTCACATATCATCAAAACAAATATTAAATATTAAAATTAAAATTAAGAATATTTAAAAAAAATTAATAAATTGAATAAATTCAAATAATGTATATTATATTTTTTTTTAATAATTTAAAAAAATAATTTTATATATAACATAATAAAACACATATTAACTAATTTTTACAATATACAAATATTACAAGGATTTATTAAAATTTAGATTCTTTAAATTGTAAATTGTATTTAAGATTGTTCTAAATTTATATTTTATATTACAAGTTAGCTAAAATTTATTTATGATAAAAAGTAAAATATATATAAATTATTTCAAATTTATTTTATGCTATACAATATAAACTAAATTTTTGAACTCGTATAAATGATAAGCATCCTACCATGTACTATAAGATAGAATATAAGAAATTTTAAAAATTGTAAAAAAAATGTAAAATATACAGTAAAAATTTAAAATGCATACAAATTTTAATAAATTTTTTTGTTCATGTGAATACATTAGTTTCGTTTTTTTTTTTTTTAAATATTTTATAAATTACAAACAAAATAAAAAATGTTTAAATTTAAATTTATTTTTTTTAAAAATTAACTAGAATTCTTTTTTCTTTAAATATAATATAATTGTATTAGATGAAAATGAAATATTGTGGCTTAGAATTTGCATTCACAGCTTTTATTCTTTTTAACCGAATGAAATTTAATTAAAAAATGTTTGATAGGCAGCTTAGCAAACTTAGGACGTCTATGCGAGTTCATTTAATAAAAAAGATAAGGCTCAAAAAACTCTTTTGGGAGAAAATTTTCGTGACACTCACTTTCGCGATCGGTAAAAGGAATTCTGTTCGGGTATTGCTATAGCATTTAATACTGTATAAGATATACCCCCTCCTAAATATGTAGTCCATACGTGCGTGTTCATGTATTTATAGGAAAATGTATAAATGCAATTTTAATACAAGTTTAAGAGTCTTGACTGCTGAATATTCCTCTTGTACTCGTTACCCTGGAAATCTGGGTAACTAGATCGATTTTTTTTCACCGTCAAGGACGTATTTTTTATAATTTGATGGGGTTTCTTAATTGAATATGTGACTGTTAAATTAATGATTATATAACAGGTGGATTTTATTGACTAGAAATTATTATCAATTTATTTATTTATCCTTAGCATTAAAATAACTGGCCTTCCTACTTTTATAGCAAACGAATAACAAATGATTTCATTAAATAAAGAAAAAAAATGTTTATTCTTTATATCTATTTACAATCAGATCTTTTTATAACATAATAGTTTAATAATTTATAAAAAATAATGATGAATTATATTTTCATCGAAAAATAAATGTAACTCATATATTGTTAAAATAATAATTTTATTACTTTAGTAATAAATACTCATAAATAAGTGTTATAAGAAAATTATTTCATTCACTTTGCAAACAATTATTAGTTATTTATAATTTAAAATATAAAATGGTCATATTAATTTTATTTTCCGTATAAGTACTTTATGATTGTTTATATATTTTAAGAGTTAAGAAATTATTTTGTTCGCTTTCTTATACATTTATACATAAACACATTTTGCAAATATTCAGTTGTCATTCTTGTAAGATTAAGAAGATTCATGCTGTAAATTTAAATTCAATTGAGTAATAATACACCCGCATAATAGAGTATATACATTATGAATAATTTGTTAAAGGATAATAGGTTGGTTTTACATAGTTGGTGTCTAAGTAAACACATTTCCTGAGGGTCGGTAGGCTATCAACAGGAACTGAACAGAGTCAACAAGCAACTTAATACTCGAAAATATCTTCTAGGATCATGGCCAGGTTAAAGAGATAAATACGAGGCAAACCAAATTTACGTTAATAGTGATTAGCTATTTCGCTCATGGGAAGCATCAAACCTCGACCTGCACTTATGTCCATGTAAACTTAATAAGCAATACTGTACGTACCAAATACTTTAATCGTTAATTATAATCGTTCCTACTCGTAACGCTATTTTGTCTCAACGATGAAGCATACCTCTGATTATGAGATCATAAAAATTTAATGCGATCATTTGGTATAAAAATATAATAAGTTAATTTCATGATTAACATTAAATTTAATGTATATTTAAAGAGCAATAGCAGGTGTACTAAATTTTTATCTATCTATTCAATAATTATGATTAAATTTACAAACGAATGAATATTTTCGCTTTAATCAACAGACTTTAATTTATTTATTTAGTTTATTTATAAATAATATTTATTTCAAATTTAATTCACTGTTTTTAATATATTCGTGAGAATTAAATTATTTTTCGAAAGTTCAAATAAAATCTTGAAATTCATAGAAAGTTAAATAAACGAGTACATTGCCATGGTAAACGATAGAATGTTCAATTTTTCAAAAACTTTTACTAAGATATTTGAAAATATTCGATAGATATTCGAATACTATTTGAACTATGTGCAAGAAATGTATTAAATTATTTTAAGTTTATGATTTCAACAATAGGCATTCCAATTAATTATTTATCCAATATATTTTAGCAACATTATAAATTCTAATTCTATTTCTAAAAATAGAAACACATATATTATTTCATATTTATTTTTAAATATTATTTTTCGTATGTAAATAAAATTTAATAAATTCGTCAAATTTATAGATTTAACAATATACAACTAAGAACAAAAGTATTATGTAAACTTTATCTGAAAGAATATTTTTTCATAAATTTAATCACATTATTTAAATAGATAATAATAATTATAAAATATAATTTGTCATTTAATATATAAGGCTACATAATTTTCGAATCAATATATTCATAAAATAATTGCATGTTACCACTTCGTATATGACTAACCTATTTTACCATAACTTTTATACTTGGAATAATTTATTGGTGCACTTTATTTATCAAAAATAAATAAGGAAATGAAATAAACGTAAAAACATCATTAATTATAACTTTACAATGTATTTTATGATAAAAATTATACGTATAGAAAAAATTTATATAATGCACGAAGACGACATTATTAAAATAATTTTGAAAAAAAACGGACCTTACACATTAAAGATAACATCAATATAATTATAAAGCAATAGGATACACGAGTTTTAAATTTCAATATTAAAATAGCGATTGAAACAGTATTAAAAATATTAAAAAACATATAGTGCCATAAGTATTACCTTAGTCAAATTTAAATTTATACTTTTTATAAATATTTTTTATCTATATTTATTATTGATATTTTTTTTACTTGATAATATTTTATTTTATATATTATTTCATAAAAATAAAAGAGTAAATTAAAATCTTTATTTAAACTCAAAAATACGTATTTTTCAAATAAAGTGGTAGTTACTCTCATAGTCATTATAAAAAAGAAAATAATAATCTATAAACAACAATATGCGTAAAGTAAGAAAAAAATTATAAAAACATTATAAAAAATCAATAAAGTGTAAATTTCACATAAGGATATAAATATATTATATACTATTTGCTTTTTATTTGTTTTCTTTATTTGATATATAGAATCAACGTATATTCATTGGAAAATCAGCAAAATCGTTACTGCCACAATAACGAACGTTAGTACATCCAACTACGGTCAAAGGTTATTAATTCCGGGTGATATTGTCTTGCTACACTTGATTCCGGAGATCAGGAAGGAGAGAGAGATAAAGTTAGGGTGCTTCTAGGAAATTCAACTCACGAACTCTTGGTTTCCCTCCCCCCTCTCTCTCTTTCTCTCTCTCTCTCTCTCTCTCTTCCTCTTTCTCTCGGTCTATCTCGGTTTGTCTCTCTTCATTTTTGCACAAAGTCGAGGTGCGAACGACCAGCCAACGACCCACCCGAAGGAATCCTTCGTTGTCTCTAAAGTTGGAGCGAGAGTTAGGTAAAACTGCACACCCTCCTTACGGTTTACCTACACCACAGTTTTTGTGAAATTGCGTGTAGGTAGCCAGGAAAACGACTCTCCAAAGGAAAATATACCTCAGTGTGGTTCACCGACCCTTTCTTTGCAATTCATATTAGAACATTTGTTTTATTTTCTTTCTCTTTCTTGTCTCTTTAGCTACATCGAATTTACGTTATTTTATAGGTTTTCTCATAGGTTTATTCTCATCCTCGTGACATGAGTACGTTTTATATGCAAGTTTTGAATTTTATAACGTCAGAATGTGTACATACAAAATGATCCTAATCGAAGGTAAGTCTTGTTGAACAAAAATCCATTGAAATATATTTTATTTCTTTAATTTCTTCCATTATGTAATATTTAAAAAATAATTAAAAATCAAAATAAATCTATTTGAAGCATATATTATCTGAAAAAAATAATTTCAAGCTTGTTCAAGTTAAATTCAAAACTTTAAGTACTTGCGACGTATAAATTTCGTAATATTTTATTGATAATAATATTCATTATTAATATAGTAATGATATAGTGATTAATTGAATTAAGTAAAGTAAAAATTGAGTAAATCAAGAGACTTCTGCAATATCTATTGTACACATATTGTATAATAATATATATTTGAATATAATTTCCCTAAAATAATAGATAAATTGATTAAGTATTCTTTAGAATAAAAAAATAACTCATTTAAATGTATTAAATTTAAATTTTTTAAATCCACTCTCCATGTTATTAGATCGGATTATAAGGATCTTTTGAGGATAAGTGGTGGTAATGAATAATGAAAATATTGATGATCATTAAAACGGCCAAGTTTCGACGAGGCAATAAATCTATTCAAGTTGATTTGTGTGATTTTCATTAAATAATAAAGATGAGTAAACGAATTATCAATTTCCAATTTTAGTAATCAAATAATATTTTATCTACATATCGTTGAAATGAAATTTTCCAAATTTCATCTAAGTAAGTATCAATTTATGAAATTTGAATGTGAATAAAAATCACTTGGATCAGTGCAATCTGACATAGTATCTATATAACGTTATACGTGACTTTAACATTTGCAACCATAGTCGTACTCTTAGTTTCCTCTCTAGGGTATCTGAAATGAGATACAGCAATAGATTGCACAAGAAATAAAATTCAAAAATGAAAGAAATTCTATCTTTTCAACGGTAAACACGTGGACATCAATACCATATTCTTCTCAAATAAATAAATCACTCCTTGGATCATTTTACAAGTATGATAACATCTTTTAAGCCATTTCGGTTAAAACTTTAATATTTATAATATTTTATGCAATCAGTTAGTTTTCGAGTTTCTATAATTTTATATTTTAATAATCTTTATTTTTAGAATAATTTTATCGTTGTAAATAGAAAAAAAATATTATTATAATAATGAGTAGTTTAAGTATACTTTATACATTCATATATACTTCATATATTTTCAATATTTTATTAAATATTTCAATTATTCGTTTGATTACAAAATCAATAAAAATTAAAAATTAAACCAAGCAAAAAAATTAATTTAAATAATGATATTAAGTCTTAGAGATATAAGATTAGAAAATAGAAATTTACTATGGAAATTTAATATGGAGAGTTTTAATACAATTATATACAAATTGCTATTATTTTTTATTTACTTTTTGGGTGAATAATAAGTGTTTTTCTATATGTTTGCTGTAACTCAAATAAATTGTTCGATTCGAATCTTCCCATATTTACCCAAAATTAGCAACAGCTTTCTATATAGAATAAAGATTCTTTCTGGTACTTTATTTGAATATATTGATATAAATTAGTAGAAAAAAAATGGGTAAAATACATATAGTGAATAAATCACCATTTCAATGTACAATATAGAATATGATCAATATACAACCATCAAAATACTACCTTGTCAACTTAAACTGACCCTTGGCCTATGCTTATCTCTAGTTCTTGATCTCTTTCTTTATCTTATCTATATTCATCTAATACATATTGAACCTCAACTTATCATGGCCTTATTCTTTCCTAAATATAAGAGTGAGTAAATAGAGAAAGAATTAAAGCAGAGAGAGACGAGAGAGATAAAAAATTGGAAAGAGCAAGAAAGTATTGATTTTCTGCTATATTTTAAATTTAATTTTCTTACTTACTCTAGTAATCATTCTTAAGGTTTGATTAGATTATAATCATACACTGTTATTATTAATTTCATATAAAATAAATTTTGTTTCAATTACTCAATTTGTTCTTCATGAAATATTATTTTATTAATATAAAATAATTTATGCAAACATAATGATATTAATTAATAACAATTGAAGAACTTGTTTTAAAATCTAATTTTAATCTAAATTATCCGTTTTCATTTTAAAAAGAATGTAAAAGAATTATATTGATATAGCAATGATTTAATAAAAAGTAATTCTATAAATTCTATAGTAAATTTATTTTAAATAATAAGGTAAGTAAATAATAGGATTTACTCTTTCAACCAAAACAGAAATTTTATAATTATATAATACTAATATATATTTATATTCTTAAAAAAATTTAATGATTAAGAACTTTATATGCATTTATATTATTTGAATTGTTAAAATTATAATTAAAGTCTTAAAGTTAACTTTAACTAGTTTTAAATTTTATATATCGTCACTATTTATAATTTATTTATTTTTTTTTATAATCCTTAAACATATTTCTAATACATTAACAAGTATATAATTTTGTATGTATAATTATACACAAATATATACAAGAAATAATAAAAAAAATGTCTAACCTTTACGTAATTATTAAAGAAGAAAAATTTAAATTGATTGAGGCATTATTACTATACATTATTATTACTCTTTTATGTATTTCTAAGTGATTTATAAAATAAATTTAATTAGTAATTAGAAAAAAAAATAGTTTACATTTAAACTTGCTAAATTTTATAAAAGAGTTTTGTAAAAGACACTATACTTTTTCCTTTCTTCACTTTTTCTTTAACGTGCCTCGATCGCACTTTTTCTTTTTACACCTTTCCTACCTCTCGCTATATTATACTTGTAAATGTATTTTTACTCGAACTCCACAATTTTCTTTACCGCCGTACGATTTCCCTTTCATTTGATGAATTTCATCTAACTTATATAATAAAGTACGATTATTTGTGAAGTAACCTCGATTTGCATAGTATAATTTTTACAAGAAGATATCCCATGAGGATTTTACATCATTTGAACTTATAAAGTTTTTTTATTTTATGTTATACAGACATACATTTTTTTTATTTAGAAAAAATACTTAGTCATATTTTAATTACAATATTGACTCCTTACAATATTTCATTTTTAATATAATTACAACATAGTAAATTGTATGAATTTAATTTAAATTCTAATTTAAATTAATTTGTTACTTTGATTGTAATTAGTTTAGTTGGTTTTATTTTTATAAATAAATTATAAATAATTTATTGTAATTCTATCAATATATAATAAATAGTAAAATTCTACTTCACTCTTTCTTTTAATACATGATTTTTTAATAGTTTTTACAAATAATTTTAGCATAACTAAAAATTTCGAGCAACGTTAATATGTTTAAATTAACTTTTAGTATCAATAATATTTTGATTAAAGTTAAATAAAAAAATTCTAAAAATATATATGAAAGTATTATTAATGAATGAATTACAAGAATTGTGTATTTTTATACATAATTATTTAGTTTTAAAATAATATTTTATGTAGTATTAAAAAAAAACCTTAATTTTTAATATTTTTGTATAAATTTTGTATTTATTCAGTGAAATCTTATATTTTTTACCTACAATAAGAATATTTCCAAAATGTATGCAATCTATTACCAGAATACGATTGGAACAGTTTGAAATTGTTAACTTTTTTATTTCCCTGTGTGAAATTCCTGTATTCTTCTGCAATTTTTTTTTTATTCTTTGATTGATAAAAAAATTTATTCAGTTGCTCAATTTCTGGATTGGATGTTCACTTCACCGCAAGCAATGAAGTTGGATTTCGTGTTCGATGTGAAAAGAAGTAAAGCAAAGAACAGATAAATGTAATTGACTCTATAATACACTATGAGAATTATGGATAATTTACTGAAGTGAAAATTTAATACAAATCGAAAACCAGAATTTATTGTGAAGCTCAATTCAGGTTTATATAAACGGTTTAAGAGACAACGAAAAATAATAACTGAAAGTCATAATTGCTGTTTATATTTTTATAAATTTTTGGAAGTAAATTTATAAATTAGTATTTAATAAAAAAAAAAAAAAAAAAAAAATACATAAATAAATTCAGGTAACATAAAATATTAGAGAAGTCTTAGAATATTGTTCTGATTTAATATTGAGTATAGGAATTTTGTGTTTAAACATAAATATTTATAAATATTTCATTCGCATATATTTATACGCTTTGTAATAGCTTTCTCAAAATGCTGTAATTTTATTTTTGTGATGTACTACACGAAGTTAATAAATAGCACTATTAAAATTTGAATTTCAAAAGATATCAAAAGATAGATATTTATGATAGAAAAAGTTAGTATTCGCAATTTTTTAAACGAAGCTCTAACACAAGAGAGTATTTGGAATGAAAAAGATGGATAAAAGAGAGAAAGAGAAAGGTAGTGTTAGTGAGAGGATTCCATTTCAAGAATTTATGGATATCGAGCTGCATGTATGCGATCCATAACGTGACTCGAAAAGCTCCAGTAATTTCTCACTGTTCTGCCTAACATGACACGTGTCATACAATATTACTGTTCCTCTCCCAGCTCACCTACACTTGAGACGTAGACGTAATAGACGTGGGCTCTGTGTCGAAATCCTCGACAACTTTTACTTTCCCTTAAATTCTCCTAATCGATATTTACACTACTTATTCTGCTGCTGTTCTAATTGGAATTACTCAAAAATAATTATATAAATAAAAAGAATATTTTTTCTTTATTAATTTTAAAAAATCCTAAATAGATTGAATATTAATGAACACTCGCTAACGATAAAATATTAATTTTCATTAAACTTTATGCAAAGAATTGTTGTTTAATTTTTTACTCTATTTGCATTTTCATGATCTATTACTAAGTAGCTGTCCGAGGAATTTTTAAATTACTGAGGCTGTTGTCTACATTGTATTAACAAAAAAAATTGCTAAATGAATATCATAATTTTATAAATATTTTTTAGTTTTGTTGAAAATAAAATTTTTTATTTAATGTAATATTTGTTCTTTTATGAATATATTATCTCTCATGAAATAGTTTATATTTAAATTAAAATATTCCTTTTAATTTATTGTGATTTGATATAAAAAATTTCATCTATATACTAATACTTTTCTTTAAAAAAATCATCATAATCCTTCGTGTATTATTGATATTAAAGCTGTGGTTCCTTTTATAAAAGAAAAACTGAAAAACCCGAAACAAAATTCAGAAGAAAAATACTTGAAAAAAAGTTGGAAAAACTTGAGTACTTTTGAAAAAAAAGAAGATTTTGTAATTGAAACATAGCATTTCTAAGGTTTCTTTACGAAGTTTTGCAGGAAATTGTCTATATAAGATGCAAATGCAGACTTAAAACACAAAGAATTTTATAACAGTTGTTTAGACTCAAAAAATACTCGCTTTTATTTTAAAATGAAAGGCATCTATAGAGAAAAACAATTAGACACAAAAAATAATGAAACCACATGCGTGGGTTTTTAGGTGAGCAATTTCGCTTTAGTTTACACTTTTGAGTGTGAGTAGACATCGCAATTAGAAATACTCAGAGAAATAAGATTATCCTACCAGAATTGCGTGTTGTATTAGATTTTGTGTCCGTGTAAGTATTCGAATGTGTGTGCATATGTGTGCTTCGTTTGAATTAAAAGTTTGAGAGTTTGAGCTGTTTGCAAGTGAGCCTACCCTTCTTGCATATTCCATTAGCTTCCGTTACATTTGGAAATCTTATTTGCCCCGTTTTCTTGTTCTCTTGATCTTTCTAGGAATGGATTTTGATTAAGTTACAGTAAGGTGCTGTACTTGATTTAAAAAACTTGAAGGTAGAAATCTAGTAAATTTAAGAAATAAAAATTTAAATCTTTCAATTGCTTTCACTGACTATTGATTTTTTTTAATTTTTTAAAAATTCCGAGGATATGTGAAAGTTATTCAATAATTTATAAGAGGCCAATATCTTTACGAAATAAAAGCAATAATATGTAAATGAAATTTTTCTGATATACTGAAAGAATGGATTATAAATTGATTTATTATCTTAGAGAAAATAAAAAAAAAAATTATTCTAATTCAAAGCATTTATTATATAATTGATAATCCAATAAATCTGTGACACAATTTGATCAACAATTAAACATTCCAAAAAATCTTCTAGTTTCAAATGAACTTTAGAAATTTATATTTAAAATAACATATAAAAATATTATTTTTAATATTTTATACCGCAATTTGGAATACAAGTAAAAATGTAAGTACTTTCACTTGTAGTCCGTACTATATTACATCAATTATTTAAATCATTTTTTTAAGAAGTCATGCTTAACTTCTGCGACAATTAATACGTGATCAAGCATGCAGTCTCGGTTTGTTCTCAAAATACTTAAGATTAATTGGTAAGAGGACATGTACTTGTGTAACTGGTAGACGATAGAGGCTAAAACCAGAAATAATTTATAACGGCTCGCACATTATATCTTTAGATTTTTATTATCAGCGGCAATCGATTTTTCAGTTGACTCTTTTACATTTGCAGCTTTACATCTGCACAACATTATGTCGCCATACCTCATTGAGTATTCGAAGGTATACATTTTCACTGCACATGCGCACCCTCCCTCCCCCGCCACATGTATGTGTTACGACATGGACTTTTCTTCTGTCTTGCTCTAGCTCTCGTATTTATTCCATCACGAGCTCTCGAAGTATTGTGCAAAACTCCTACCTTTTATCGATCTGCGTTTTCAGCTACTTTTTTTTAACAGTTTCATTTATAATACTCCTTCCTTCTTTTCTCTCCTTCTTCCCCTCTTCCTTCTCTCCATCTCCATCTTGTTCTTCTTCTTTTTGCTCTCGAATGACCACTCGCTCTCTCTCTCTCTCTCTCTCTCTCTCTCTCTCCTTCGATCTCGTAACATTCGGCTGAGTAATTATAGGATTTCGAGAATCGCTTGCAGAGTGGATTTGGTACGGCGAACCTAACCTCAATTTCCGTACGCGTGAACGCACGCGCAACTACGTTACACACGCAAATACCCGAGTAAACGATAGGAAAGCAAAGGGTGGCAGTAACTCAAGTAACTGATTTAAGTACAAAGAGTTTTCGAAAGCACAGGAAAATTATAGCGGAGAGTTTGCGCAAGCCAATATTGTTTTTCTTGGTTTTTTTTTTTAAACTGAATTATAGGTATATAAATTATGTACAATTACTCGGTACAATACACGCAGGTACGTTGGGTCATGTGCTTAGAGGAATACATAAAAGCGTGTCTTTTCATAAAAATATCTTTTATTCTTGGTCATTGTGTTTCACGAGACGCTGAAACACTAAGCTTTGTTTTCTTTTATACTTGTTTTATACTCTTGGTAGAATTTGCTAAATTTGTGATTGAAGTTGTAGCAAGATATTACATTTTTTGGATTTGTCATTTATCAATATAATTTGAATTAGCTAAGTCTCGCTAATTGCACAAGATTGGAAAGCCTAAAATCGAGGTCCTTGTGCAGAGTGAAAAATGGAATTCAAGGAATGTTGGAAATGTTTTTTGTTGAGTGAGAGCGGGTTGGCCGATGCGAAGAGATGCTCGTAAGTAGGTTTGCAAAGCAAAAGCGGGTATTGGCTCGGGGGTGCATCAATTAAAATAAAATGCCCAAAGAAGAGGAAGAGGCAGAAAGAAACTCACAGTCAGCTGCCGGCAGTTTTGAAGTGTGGGGAGACAGTTAGAGAGCGCGCCATCAACTCAACCTCCACTGCCAAGCCCCCCGGGTTATTGTTCATCGAACCTGGCCAAAAGGATGGCTACTCGCGAGACTTACAATAGTCCGGCTCTTTACAACCCCGTTCGATAATCTTGAGTTTTGGTGTGTTACGCTACGGTGCTCATGCGTCTCTCGGTTTCGGCTTTCCTGCGAGTGACGTTTGACGAAGCATCTACAACGTGTGCGAGACGAGACAATCACGTTGTCGGAGTTGAGGGAGTGAAGGAGGGTTGATCAGGAGGAGGAGGAGGAGGAGGAGGAGGAGGATGATGAGGAGAAGGACACAGATTGGATCAGAGATGAGGAATAGAAAGAGAGAGAGAGGGGGGAAAGAGTGTCGTGTGATTGCGTTGGGGTGGTTTTCTCGTGGATGAATGTCGGCGATTGCCACTTCCTCAAGACACACAGGCTTCAACACGTCGTAACGCGAACTGAATATCGTTCTCTGAACCGGCGCGTGAGTTTCAGCCCTAAGCGCCTCGGCTGACCTCGGTATTTTTCGCTTCCTTTCGTGCGCGCGCGCTACTCCCGCACTCCCCCTTATTCATTCGCCCTGTCTCGCTCGCTCTCTCGGTCCCTCGCACGCTTACGTCATTTTCTCTTTACGGCGCGAGTGCTGGCTGACTCCCCGCGTGCCTTCACTACTTCACTAGTTAGGGGTTCTCGGCGCCATCCGCTCCCTTCCACCCCCTAAGCGCCTGCGGCCGCTCGATGCAGTCGAAAAGTGCTCGTGAATTCGAACTTCAGAGGGTTGCGCCGGAGGTTACACGCAAGCGTCCTTCACTATTTCTGCTGTTTCGCACATGTTCTGTCTTCCTCGAATTTTCAAAATTATATCACGTACCACCCCCCTTGACGTTGAATACCCAAACTTTTCAATTGTTGTACATTCTTTTTTTTATTCACTTTAACTGCGAGAAAGTTTCTTATTATTGTTTTACGCTAATCCAATGAAATAGGTAAATTTATCATTTCGATAAAGTTTTGGTAATTTAGTGTGGATAGCGAATTCTAGCCACGTTCTATTTTGTCGTTAGAGTTAATAAAACAAAAACGATTGCAACGTGCCTACAGATGATTTATACTCTCAATTAAGTAAATATAATCTTTGTCAGGTCATTCTAATGGTAACAAATACCATTGTAAATTCCGGTATTCTAAAACTACAAACTATTATTAATATTAATACAATTACCTCAATACATATAAATATACTTTAACATATATTTTACATATTATACTATATTATATTATAGATTAGATATTGCTAATTCTTTAGACAAATATACAAAAATGACGAACTAACATACATAAATATATTTTGTATAAGAAAAAACATTTTTAATTTAAAAAAATAAAAGTAAATATTAATTTTGTTATTTAATGTATATAAATTTTATTTTTATTCTTATTATATTTACAAATAAAAAATATAACAAAGTATTTTAAAGTTATGAAAATATATTATTTCGATATTCGAAATAAATTTATTATGAGAGCAAAATATTAATGATTGAGTAAAAATGATATTTTTTCAATAGTAAATATTGAAGTCCTAAAAAATAATGGATTTCGATTGCAGCATATTGATACAATAAACTGAAAGAGATAGTTTTATAAAAAAAAAAAAGTAAAAAAACAATAGTCAAACTAAGTAAAAAGAAAATATTATTACAAGACAAAAGAGTAGAATAAACAAAACAGTTAAACAAAAAAATTAAGAAAAAAAATACGACAAGAGAAAATGAAAAGTAAAGAGTGTTCGATGCAGAAAGTACGATTGTACTGGGGGTTCTAAAATTGCAAGATCTTCTGGGTTTTCCGAATAGTTACTCTTCTAGGCTGTCTAGTAAGTAGATTATGTGCTCAGTATGGTAGGGTTGTATCCAAAATCCAAAGAGACATTTCAGTCACTTCAATATTAAGATTTATGTTTGTTCGGTAAATTTACTGGTAGTAGAAGTGATGTAGGCCTATAAATGTCTAAATCGGTTAGGTATCGTGAAGAGGGTTACATCACCCTGTCCAGCTTTTAGTTTGATCCAACCGCGATAAAGCTCTTTCATCACAGACTAGTACTTCCCTTTGAATACCTCAGCCAAATACTTCGTATGGTCTATTATTAGTAAACCTATATTAACCGATGAGCTAGACTGCTTTTAAGTGTCTGGTCTACCCTTTAATAAAAGACCTATACTCAATGTTGAATCTACAAGAAGAGCATCATTTGTTAAGATATTCCACTGAATCAGATCGAACGCAGTTTTTTTTTTACTGTATTTGATTTTTCGCGCATGCTCAATTGTTACACAAGCGAGTTACTTGTGAGCGATTGTTGAAGAGGTTTTATCCGTCTAGAAGCCGCACCACGTGATGATACCCTCTAAAGGTTACAAGTAACCACTTGCATAAGAACTTCCATGAAAAATACTGTTTCTTAAAAACTGTAATTATATTTAAAACATTTATATTCAAAAGATAACATATTCAAATTATTATTTTATTAGTAACAGGGTCTGACACGTGTTAAACTGATATCAATATCAGTATTAATATACTAATGAAATTATAATTAATATTTACAAAAAATTTTTTATCTTTCATTGAATTTATTGCTATGAGTATACAATACTTATATATTGTATATTATGTATTATTCAATCTTATATATGTTGTGCATTGTATTGTTCTTGAAAGATCATAAATTCATTATAAACAATTGGAAAAACCCTTCAAAAAATTACTCGAATTTAGAACAATAATGGAGCTTTCAATTAAACAGGTATTGTAAAATGGAAATTCCCTCATAATAGCCCACATTTTGAATTGTACAATCTAAGAAAACATAAGATGTTTTCGACCGATCAATCAAAACACATCGTATAATGAAATTGATTGTCGATACTACTTCACTTAATAAACATCTCTCAAGAAAAATCTAGTTATAAAAATTTATAAACATCCCTCTAGATTGCATCATTCTATCATCGTGTTATTGTAAACTGAATTACATTTGAACAACTTTATTAACATCTCCATATCAATTTTTAATTATTATATGTCAATTTTTATAAATAAAATTTAACGTTTCATTTATTGTATTAGCTTGACTTTCTAGAGGCCCTGTTATTTGTAATACAATATTTACATATTCTTAATATGAAAGTGATTAAATTATTTTTAATATTTTTTATCATTAAAATTGTATTTTATTCTTAGACCTTGAATTTATATACTTATATAATTTCATTCTTCTGGTTATTTTTCTTATATTTCTATATCTATTATTATTGAGAAATAAAATTCTTTTATGATTTGAGATTTACTGAAATTATAAAATATAAGAAGTCAAAACACATGATATATGATTAAAAAAGCATCAATGAAAAAAAATGATAATTTATTTAGTAAAAACTATTTATTTAGCAAAGTGAAATAAAATTTTATATAATTCTTTTAATTAGTTAATAAATATTTATATTAAATTTAGATGCTAAAATATTCATATTTCGTTTATTGAAAACTAAACATAATAAATTAATGATATTAAAATAATTTATATTATAATTTATTATAAAAATTTTTAATTAAATTGGTACATAGTGAGAAATTTAATTGCCAAAGATTAAGCATAAATTGCACATAATTACCAAAAGAAAAAAATTCTGACAATAAACCATTTTTCACAAGAATTTTTCTGCTATAAAAATTAAATAGTAGTCTCCAAAGTAAGAGAAAATGATATGTAAATATAAAAAGATTATTGGTTTGTATATTTAAATAAACAATTTTTTATTTAATTTTTTTTAAAGTAAAATACTTTTTTTAAAGTAACTATAATTATATTTTAAAATTTAACAATGAGTATATTTTAAATTTCAATATATTGAATTATCAAAGATTGAAACCATTACAATTATGACATCAATAGTTTCAAAATAATTTTTAAATATTATTTAATATTAGTATAAAATTATCATATTTAATATTATTAATAAATATTACATACTATTTCCGTAACCAAAATAATATAAATAGGTTGAATAATCAAATTAATTAAAATTTAAATACATATACTCTCATTTTAATTACACGCGTCTGTAAGCACATACATTATATGCTTTATATCTTTAGTCAGAATGATGAATTGAACATTTCTCCCAGTTCATATGTGTATCTAAATCCCTTCAATCCCTTTTCTTGAAGCTGAAGGAGAAATGCACGATTTTTCACTTGAATCAACATAATTTATTACAAAATCTGAAGGTTTTTCATTAAAAAAAAAAAACAAAAAGCAAACGATAACATGTACATAAATGTATTAAAACAGTCGAAAGTCTATATAAACTATATATAAAGGAAGTATTAAAACCATTATTAAAACAAAAAATATGGTTTTTAATTTTCCAGTGAATAGAGAATTTTTCTATGTTAAAAGATTTAAATGATGTAAAATGGCATGTGAGAAGCTTAAATGTAAAATATGCAAGAATAATAAGGATTAAGTTATAATAAAGCTCTTATACGTTAAAGTTAAGCTTAATCATACACTAAATAGCTAGATTTTGCATGTATAATCAGTATATTTTCATATCATTATGTTTTTAAAAAGTATAATTGAAATTTTTGCTAAACGATATTATTCGATTAAAGATTATTCAATATTAAGATTTGTAATTTAAATTTTTTTTGCATACATTCAATGTCAAATATCTAAATAAACTATATAGATTTTTTTATAGAATTATACAACGATTAATAAATGTAAAGTAAATGTATATCAAACGTATAGAATTAAAACAAGCTATAAAAAGTTACAAATTTGATGGAATATTTATAATTTATTGTATGAAAAAGACTTTCATGTCGATATTTTTTTATTATTGCACTCTTGTTTAAAATATTTTAGTTTTAATATTATAAATTAATAAAACATAAGTATAAATACTAGTATAATTTATAAAAAAAAAAATTAAATATGCAATAGAAAAGTTTTAGAGACCCCATACTTTCATTACAACACAAATTTACAGCGAGTTATTCAACTGAACTATTTATATAAACTATCAGATTATTAAAATAATTTCAAATAATACAGGATCCACATTACAATTAATGTAATGCAAGATCCTGCATCATTTGAGTGTACTCTATTTACGAGTACAAATCATCTTTCTGAGAAAGTAAATAAATAAGCAAAATCAGTGTAACAGTTTATTAAGTAAAAAATTATAACATTTAAAAAACATGTAGTATACCGAAAAATAGAGGAAAAGTGGGGGGAGTGCAGTATCTGACAAAGTAGGAAAAGTATTTACCAACTTTTCCTAATACGCGCATACAGTTTCTTCCCCACGTATGAAAGGGCGTGACTCCTGAGTCAGAGCTTATATATATATATATATATATACCTTGACCCAACCAATTTCATGTTTAAATTTCTAAAGGTATTTACGGCATTGTACTATGTAAAACCTTAGAAGCGTAAAGCCCTGTGCAAACCAAAAATGAATGAACGGACAATGCACAGTTCAAATTTATTTCGGGATTATTCTTTTTATTTCACACACACACATGCAGAGATGTCTATATGTGAATGTATAAGACAAATAAATTTTTTTTTTATATTTCATATTTTATCAAGTTTTAATATAATATAGAAATATATTTTCACTACAAAATAACCACACAATTTTTATTTGTTAAATTCAAACATTCGACTTTAAGAATATTCCATTTAAAAAATAACCTTAACTTAATAATATTCTGATATGAAATACATTTTTTATTTAATTTATAAATTCGTTGTATTATAAGTGTAGAAATTATAATCAACATTACTAATTAGTGATATGATTGAGTAGTATGAATTTTGAAAATTAAAAATTAATATTTTTAATGAAATTACATTTTACATAAAAGTATTTCTAATTATTTTTTCTTTTGAAAAAGTCAGAATAAATTACTTAATTATGAATTTATAATTACAGCAAGAAATGACATAAAATGTTTACTCTGCCAATCTTAAAATACACTTACCAAATAAACTTGTAATTATTTAAGTAAAAATAATTAATCACAAAAGTAGAGTTTTTCATAAGCATTTTTTATTGTAATTTAAAAAGTTACTCGTTTTGAAATTGAGCATTTTTAAATCTCCAAAATAATTAATTTTCAATTTTTATATTATATAATCAAAAAAGAATTTCCATACTCTGGCATTAAAAACATACTCTTTAAAATGTCAGATGCGTGTATAAGCAGAAAGAAACTCACCCATGATTGTGATTATCGCTGTTATCCGAAATCTCAAAATTGCTTGGGTTCTGAATTAAGGGACCCTGGATGACATCAACCCCCATACTGCTCACGTCCAAGGCGGGGTAGGTATGGCGCCCCTGTACCCTCGTGTTTGTAGTTAATCCGCCATCGTGTCTTCTGTCATTACCACCCCCAATACCCACCAATTCTTGATAAAGTTCATCGAACAGCGAATTGCCATTGCCATTGCTATTCAAAGCATCATCCAACCGTGCCGGATCCAAATGGTAATTCGGGTTTTCAAAGGAAAGAAGTCCATTTTCTGTAATATAAATTAACGGAATATTGAAAATAAAGAACATAAAATATTCATCATATTCAAATAACAAAAAAATTTAAAATCTAATTTATTTTTCATTCTTCAAATTTGCTTGTAAAAAATTAAACATACGCTTAATTTCAATTAATCCACGAATCATTAAATTTTCAAGTTATTTACTGACCTATATGTGTTGATTAGTCATTAGTTCTTTTTACGTTAAAAATCGAATTATCACTTGAAATATATAACTAATGTAGAAAGATATCAATATTTCTAATCATGTTTTAACCATTTTACAACGTGACCGAGCATTTCTATACTGTAAAATTATTTTGTCGTGTCTCTCGATATATTTGTATTTTAATAATTGATTGAAATTCATTAAGAAGTGCATTTCGTAAAAATTTTTTAGAATTTTTTCAGATAGTTTCCATAATTCAAGATACACTGGTCACCACTCGTTCCATCAAATACACAGAATAATACTCGAGTCTTTAATATTGAGCTCAATATATGGTTTTTTCCTAATTCAAATTAGTTTAAAAAAATCTTTTGTTTTTCTTTCAAGTATCTCTTCGCAAAAGGATAAATATCTTTCATTATTTATCAATTAAAATTTACATAGTCCTCGTTATCTTTATACATATGTAGTCATTCTTAAGTATGTGAAGTATTTTTAAAGTGCTTGTTGACTTCCAATTATGACTCCTCGTCAATTTAAAACAATTTTATAAAATTTCAAATAACACCAATAAATGCTAGTAAGTTTTATTTTCAAAAAATTAGGTATTTCAACATCACGTTGAGATATATAATAAAAATCATTGCAGTTTTTCAAAAAAAAATTCAATCACTGAAAGCAGTCACCACAAGTACATGTACTAAAGTTTAAAATAATAGCTGAGTGTCATCATTCGATTTTTTATATAAAAAAATGAATTAATTTCTCCTACAAATGAAGAGTATTGTACTTATATGTTGACATTTTCAATTGCAAATAAATTATTAATGAACACAAATCGATTATGAGCAATACGGTATTTTATTTACAAGATGCTCTGAAGTATTTTATACTTGCTTTGTGTACTTATTTCAACAACTAGCTACCATTATAATACAATCAATAAAAAAATGGTGGAAGTTAAGCTGATATTATAAATTATTTATTATATTTTAGAATACAATTATATATCTTAGTAAAAAAAAAATTTTTTAACAATTTTTAAGAAATAAATTCAACAATATTTTTTTTAAAAAGTTTAAAGATGTACAGAATATATAATAAATTTATATTCTACTGCAATTTCATACTATTTCTTTTATACACATATATATTTATATATAATAACATTTTATATTTCAATATTTAAATGAAAAATTTTTATTTGTAAAAAAATACATGTTTTTTAAAGATTAATAAATAAATTATAATATATAATATTAATTTTTATATAAAATATAATGGAATAAGATAGTTATGCAATAATTCATAAATAACTTATATTTTTCATTTTAGAATAACAAAATAAAAGTCAAATGCACAAATACAATTTTTTACGAAGAATATATTTATAATAAATATATTTTATATTATAAAAAAAAAATTTATAAAATACATTTTTTGTGTGACATGAAATCAATTTTATACTATGAATTTTAATTTTAATTATTAATGACGGGTTCATTTATTTATACTTCCTTGCGTTGTTTTATGTTCTCTTACTAAAATTTATTAAACTAAGGTATAATTAATAATTATAATTTATCGTCACCCTTATATTTCTCTCTCTTTCTCAAAGTTTTGCGCTTGATAAGCAATTTCAATTGTTTTCTGCAACAGATAACGTGAATGTTTTACCAAACTAAGAACAACTGTATACTCTTAGTGTTACTGATCTATGAAGGCCCAGGGAGAGTTCACTCGAGTTACACTTATAATTTAAATTGTTCTATGTTTAATCGAGAACTCAATTTAATGTTTAAAATTTTGTATTTCATGTATGACGCGTATATTCATAAGCTGAAGGAATATTAAAAGATTTTTCATTAACATTGTTTTAATTTGATAAAAGTATGATCAAAACTCACATTAAAATTTTGTACATATCATTATTCATATTTAATTGTCAGATTTAATTATCTATCTTCATAAAATAGGTGTTTATGTTTTTGTATTTGATATGCATATTTTATAAACTTACTCATTTCTATAAAATACTAAAAAAATATTTCTGCATAATAATAACATAATAAACTATTAAATTGAAATAAATTGAAAAATCTTAAGCCTATGAATATTATAAATATTGATATTTATTTCAAATTTATAATTATCTTGTTATGATGGAAAATGTAGTGACAGATAAAATTGAATACACTTATTAATAATATTGTAAATGCCAGTAATTTCTGGAGATTTTATTTTTTACAGTTCTAAGCATTTTTGTGATTAATATTACTAAAAAAAATTTCACTGATAAAAAAATCAGAAATTATTGATAAACAAACAGAAGAAATTAGTTCTTGATTATTTTTGTGATTTATACTGCATCTATTCTTTAGATTTTCTGTATTTTGGCACTATAAAAATCCCTATGCTACCATCTAAATCTATAGAATTAGAAATAACGTAGTGACGTATAAGCTACAAAAATACAAGACAGAGAAAGAGTGAAGTAGGCTAACAATAGTAAAAGTGAAATAGTGAAAATAGTGTTGAAGAGAGAAAAGTAGTAAAGCTGCTGAAGTCTCGAGAGATTTGACAAAGAGGTAAAAAGTTTGGATACGCTTTTCGTATTGGAATAAGTGGAAGTCCTCGAAATGAAAATGAAAGAAAAAAACTAAAGTATAGAAATACTGATCCGGTGTATCCATGTAAATAGGGGAAATGGAAACTAAAGTGGCCAAGAAAAAAGAATAGGAATTTTTTGAACTGTATTTTGAAATATGTAAATGAAGATTGGTAAAATTTTTCATTTTAGCAAATACTTAAACCAATAACTTTTTTATATATGATAGATACCCTTTTATTATTATATATAATATTTATTAAATATTTAAAATTAATTATTTATGCTTTCGTCTTTCTTTTTCCATTTATTTTTGTATCCACTTTGCTATATATATATATTTATCATTCTTAATAGATAATTTTAGTAGAAGTTAAGAATAATCATCGAATATTTTATATTTGTAAAATTAAGAACCTATTTAAAATGTAATTGCTTTTTTTCTGTAACTAATCGTAAACTTTTTATATGGAGGGCTTTTTTCTGAACATAAAAAACATAAAATCCTCTTAGAACAGACGTAATTTTTAAAAGTAGTATTAACTCCTTAGTATAGATAGATAAACATAAAAAATGTTTTATGTGAAAAGTTGTGAAAATGAAAGAAAGATTGACAAAATTAATGAATCAATCATTGGTTGAATCTTTCTTTTCTTAAAAATATTCACAGAATAAAAACTTTTATAAAAACTATTAAAATTAAGAGAAGACTGTTCTTAATTTTAATATCTTTACAGCAATTAAAGTTTCTTTATTGTATTTGGCCTTACTTATTAATTATTTTTTTAATTTTTCTTTTATTTTATAAGTTTAATTAATTTATACTAATATTCTACCGTTGTCTTATATTATATACACTATTGTTTCTTTATCATACTTTTCATTCATTTTGTTTGTTGTACACATATTTTGTTCTATACATTATTTTTAAGATTTTTACTTATGCAGCTGTTTGGCATTGCTTTATATTTATATAATATTAAAATTATATTATGTATACGTTTTACGTACTACAACGAATAATGTGACTATCTACAGAAATCAGTTTTTTAAGAAATAATATAATCAGTTCTATAGTTTAGATGTAATAAATTATATTTCAGAATTCAATAGCCATTTTATAACGATCATATAAAACTGGAATTTATATTTTCAAGTTTAATGAGTACTTTAACATTACAAATAGCAAAGCTATTATATTTTTAAGTAATATATAAAAGATATAATATGTATAATCGATTATTTTTAACTCATTAGATTATAATTTTTGTAGTTAATACGTCACGAAATTATATAATACAAATTTAAAATAACAAAGTGAGGTTATATTATATTTAAATATTTTTTATGTTATTACATGGTATAAAATTAGATTATAAGAAAAATATAAGACTACGAACTTGATCAAATTAGGCTGTATGATATTTACAGTGATAGCAACGATTTCGATTTTCTTATGGTAATATTTTTAGCATTCTACAACAAATAAATAGTCGAGTAAATGTCTTTTTTTTCTTTCGCATAAACGAGTCATAGTACATAAAGCGAGTAATAAAATTTTGGAACGATCAATGAATAGGATACATTATACTTTAAGGGAGAATCGAATAGAAAAGTATAACATGGCAAAAATCTCGAATGCATGTGAGATCAGGAAAAAATATCGTGAAACCATTTCCCAGTGTTTTATGGCCTTTATAATTTAAGAAATCGATTTTTCTTCGACTAATCACATTCAACGTAACGAAAGTTATTGACCGCTGTAGGTAAGGGAAGGAGAATTTAAAATTGTCGGAGTACTGGTAGAATTAATGAAAAGACGATGAACTTGGGTGAGCCAAAGAGAGTACATTGGGTGGTGCTTAGACATTGTGTCGCCACACGATACAATACACCACCAATATATCTTTGGCTAAACTCACAATTCTCAAACGAGTTTTTCTTCATAATCGTAGTTGGCTCTTTTATCGAGCACACTAAACTTCTTATTTAGCAAAAATATTATTTAGATATTTATTTTTACGACCTATTGAAATGTCAACCTTTCAATATTTTTAATTAATTAGTTTATTTTTTAGAATCAAAGCTAGAGAATAATTTATTCACACGGTATAGCCTTTTTATTTAGCACTTGTACTATTAATGAATTAAATTAAAAACTTTGGTTTCTACTATAAGTACTAAGTTGGAATATAAACATTAAAACTAGCTTGTAATACAAACATTAAATCCTTACGTACATACAATCTCTGCTTTTACACATATATAATTTAAATTAAAGTAATTTATGTACATGTGTACTCTAAAACCAGAAAATATATTATAAATGGAGATGTTCGTAAACGTATTGTCTGACTAGATCTATATATTTCTACTTAAGAATATATATTTTAGTTTATTAATAAATTAATTATGCAGTATCTTTATAATAATGACATGTGGCATATTATAATAAAAATATATTAAAACTAATAGAACTAAACATAATAATTATTAAAATTAATATATTAATCCAAGTAACATTTTCATATTTGTATTCAGAAAGCAATATTTCGTAATTTTAATAACAGATATTAAAAATTACTATAAATTTTATTAAAATATATTCATTTTAATTATATATATATATATATATATATATATATTTATATTTATATCACCATGTACAACAAGAGTTAGGAGATAACACAAGTAGTAGACTGCTAAATGAAAGCTTAGGACTCTGCCTAAAGTAGCTTAGGAGCAGATTTAATGCACCGAGAATTCGTTGCTTGAAAACTAAGCAAATACGCAGTGGTTCACCCTAACCGTATTATGCGGTTATAATGAATTAAGTGTTTGGTGTTTCATTCGTCATTTGTATTTTAGTACCACCAGTGAAATGTTATTTTCGTATATAGACGTTTCTTTTACTCAGTAAAATATGGAGATAATTGTTAGTTTGCAGGACATAAATTTCAACACCTTAATTTACTGGGAATATGTTCACAATTTGTAGACCAGTTCATCCAGGCCATACAGGTAAATAAAGGTTCATGCTTCATAGTTTTTAGTATTATATTACTATGAAGGAAAAAGCTGTTGAGAGTAAAGTTACTGTATCTCCGTTATACCTCCTTCTCCTCTTAAGCATAAAGATGTTGACTCGTGATATGTATACTCCACTAATATAACTTTTAAAACTACCAATTGTAGCTGTTGTATTAATATAAAATATTTATCCAATTAAATGTTTTATTAGAGTCATATATACACAATATTTTACCTACTTTAAAAAGCTGCATCAATTTATTAAATGAAGAAATTGAATACTATACTCGTTGAAAAAAGTTACTGTCGTCCTTTTAAATATTTTTTTAGGACTATTGCACTTGTTTAGCTTATATTTAAAATATATTACTTTGTGAAATTAAAAATAATAATTAAGATAGAAAATAAAAAAGTATTGCATTTAGTTCTGTTAAACATTCTTTAATATATCATATAACCAAAATTTTCATCTATCTATTCATAATCTACGGTCTTATATCTTTATGAGGTATATAAAATTTCAAATTATTCTTCAAGCTATAAAAAATTGATCTATTAAGCTCTTCTATTAACCTATTCAAAGCTCTATTCATTAAGTCTCTAATTATACATGAGAATTGCGTACTGATCTATTTTACTTTTCCTAAGCAACATGAGAAAATAAATCAACCCATTTATGCTATGAAATTCCTTATAAATGTAGTTAATCTGAGGGTTTATCATCTTTTTCCTATAATCTTACAAGGTAGTTTTCTGTTATTATTATATAATTTTTACCCTTGTATAAAATTTGAAGCCAAATTTATAATGTAAAATACAAATTTAAAAGTTTGTATTTTTAGTTTTTACAATTTTTTGTTCATTTAATTTTGTACTATTGATACAAATATCGAATATACTAATCATAAATAAATAAGATGTAAGTATTGAATAAAAAAAGAAAGTAAATGTTATACTATACTAATTGACTGATAAATATCAACACGAAGGTGGGCAAAACAAGAATAACTTTTATTTATATAATCATGCTAAAAGTAATACATTATTAATAACTTTATAATCTATAATTGTAATAGTAAATTCAAGGCTACAAAATTGATTAATATCGATATATTAATTAATATAACTTTTATATGAATAAATATCAGGAACTTCAGAAATTCTTAATATGAATTAACTAAAAAATTAATACCTTTTTTAATCAATTGTGAATGATTATATATATATATATATATATATTTATATCATAAAATATGAAATACATTTTTTTGGAATAAGAATTAAATTAGAAAATAATCAAATTTGCTGTTTTTATCATCGTTGCAGGGTAAATCTTTGGATATCTTGTCAAATTCATCTTGGGATTAACAATCGAAATTTGCCTCCACCTCTTCACAAAATTTATCTTATTTATTATTATTGGCTCTTTTAGCCCAATATTTACGCTGTTTTTTTTATTACACTCAGCTTCTTTCTGATCAATAGTTCAAGGATAGAACAGGGGCCTCATTTCCGAATAAAAAATTGACATGCGCCAACTTCTGCGCGTGTACTATATCACCATCGATTGTTGGCCAAAGAAAATGACTATAGAAATAAAAGTTTGAGCGGTATCTGCTAAATCTTAATGTTTAAAAATTATAAGGATGTAGAACGGGTTACAAGTGTATAAGAGACTACTTTTTTAAATGGGGTACAATGAGTAACTCATTGAGGAAATAAAGAGCAAAATTTAGATAAAAATATCAAGCCGTGCAATAAAACCTAATGATGTTGTTCAATTTAAAGATGAAACAAAGTGTTATTACATGAATTTAAATATCTACACTAATGATATTAATATAGTTTCACGCATAATTGACTAATATACATTTTTATTTATTTTTTTTTTTTAGTAAAGTTTCTATTAAGTAATAAGATATAATATATAATTTAGTGTGTTTACAGGATTAAAGTAAAGTTATCGAACAAATTTAAAACAAACCTTATATAAAAAATAAATATTTGTTATCAAACATTGATTTTCTTATTATTTTTTTATAATTCATTGAATATTTTTTCATTGAAAGTGTAAGTTGATAATTTTTTTTAAAATTTTCTATTTTTATATCATCAAAATAACTAGTCAGACAGAAAAGTAACAAACAGAAAATTATATAAAAGAGAGTCAAAATTAATATCCTTGTTAAATTTAGATGTAACTTTTTTTTGACATGGACTATATTGTACTTAAAAATATAACAGAATAATCAGCTTAATTCTATATACCTGTTAAATTGTTCATTAAATTGTTAATTTAGCTTAAAATTAACAAGCGTAAAAAAACAGATACTGATTTAAGTTGAAGCGATGGCTATGTCATTCTAGTTTGATAAGTAGAATTATAATTTAGAAGCTGCTGTTTCTTAACATTTAATATATTTTTTAAACAACTCTAAATTTCATTAAGTTTTCTCACTGTCTCGAATGCGCTAATATGACTAATTATATTCTGTGAATTAGCAAAAATATAGTACCAATCAATATTTTTCTGTGCTATGAAGTCAAAAGTATTGGACACTATACGTATTTTGTTTAATATATCGGCATCATACTTTATTTATCAATAAATAAAGTTTATTTCTTGAGTTAAAACTTTTATACTATAAAAAATTTAATACGGTTATTATGTAACGTCATGACCTTTGTCGTGACACGGAGAGGAAGTCAGTCAGAGTTTGAAAAGGTCACAAAAGAAATTTAGGAAGAGAGAAAAAATAAAATATTGACAAAAAAATAAATAATATAACAAGAAAATAGACGTTAATCGAAAATAAATATATTTGATTTTTAATTTCATTCTTAATAAGTAAATGAAAGTAAAATTGAATTTAATATACAAGTTTCTTAAGACTTCATAATTATTTGGTAAGTAATTATGCTGAAGTATTATTTTAATAACGTTTTTTTATATTCTGAACATATAAAAATGATCTATTTAAAGACTATAAATCATAACAGAGTTAACTAATAAACAATCATAGTAAATTAATATAAAAGTATTAAATTATGATAAATTAAATTTCTATTATATCATGTTTTATTAAATTGTTTTTTATTGGTAGAAAAATTATATAAGAATTTCATTACAAATTTTAATATTGTTTGGATTTAAAAATTTTTTGACTTTTATATAAAAAAATTGCAATATTTCTCTAATATTCTTCATAATTTATATTTAAAAAATTCACGAATGTCAATACATAGTTTTATACTATTGTTTCTATCCTTTTCATTCTCAGAAATATTCATTTATTAAATTTACCTATTATAAATCATAATTTCTGCATACTTTTTACACAATTTTTTTTTTAATATTATTAACTATCTTATAAATATTTCAAACAAAAATCCTTTATCCTTAGACTACCTACCAAATAAAATATATTATCGATTATAATTAAATCTAAAAACATTTAAAATTAACAAATAAAATTTATAAACACATTAAAATATAGGAACCTATATACTTACTATAAAAAGAATATCTGATGTAAATTTTTGAAAAATTATTTAACACTATAGCGGTTGTTGTTTCGATCAAAACAATAATTAAATAAAAAAAATAATTCGGAGTATATATGAGAAAGAGTGTGTTTCAAAAAATTCGTGACCAATCAAAAGCTGAACGTGTCGTATATGACATTAATAAGATTAAACTTCTGCCTATCAACAAATTACAGATTCAATTTGAAAGTTTCTACTTGTATAATATAGACTCGAATATTTAAAATGAAATGCTAAATCTACTTGAAATTTTAAAAAAATTGTTTATCAAATATTTGCAAAAGAAAAAATGTAAAATTGATTCTTACGAGCAAATAAAAACTATGAATTAAAAGAGAAAATTTTTAAAGAATAATTAAAATATATAATAATTACACGTTCATTTATAACATTCTCCATCATTTCGTGTAATCAAAGAAAGATAAAATTATTTTTAATTAATGTATAACTATAAAAAAATTTGATGCTAATTATATAATACTAATTTAAATTTAAAAATAAATAATTTGTTCTTTAATAATTTAAGAAATTATAATATTTTAAGTGAATAGTTTTTATTCATTTAAAAATAAATAAAATTCTTTAAGACAAAATAACATTAAAAATAAAAAAAAATAAAAAATTTGACTGTAAGGGAGAAAAAGAAATTTTTGTACTAATAATAAGAAGAAAAATAAAGGAAAAAATGGAAAAATGTGATGAAGCATGAAGTAGAGAAGGAAAGTCAACATTCCCATTTCAGTTTTACGATTCTACTGTGGGTTAGTGTGTAGATAAAATTCATACTCTGAAGTTATAGTGTAAAACTAAAATTCTATATGAGTTGAATGCGCGAAAAAAATATTGTGTAGAGGTCCAAAACGTCATACTCTTGGCTTCCACTGCAGAAGCCAAGTAAAAAAAACAGAATGCGATTTACTGAGCTTTTATACGTCAACCACTCCTTGACTTTTACTAACGATGTTTCTATTCATTTTATTTCTAAGAAAAATGCCGGCATTTTAACTACGTTCTATTTTTTTTGATAATACTTTTAAACGTAATTGAGGTACACGACAACTAAAATATAACGCATCTGTTATTGCAATAAGTGTCATTCTTAAAAGATAAAATACAATTGTTTTCCTAATAAATATTATGGAATTATTTTTTAATTATATTGATTCAGTAGCGTATTCAATATAAATTATATGAAATTGTCTTATATATATATATATATATATATATTATTTTTGCAATAGTACAATCATTATTTATTTGTTTTACAAAATTTTATTGTATGGTATTTATAATATTATATATATTTTATTATAATTTTATTATACTAGTTATAAAAATCAATTAATATTTATACGACGATTGTAAATGTATGATAAAGGATGATGTAGAGTTTATACCTGTATTCTACGGATAATACAATGTTATATATATAATGGTAATTTAAAAACTTCTTAACAGAAAATTTGGAAAAACTCTGTTGGATAATTATAAAAGATCAAGAAACATTATTGTAGTATATTTAATAAAAATAACTAATATAGTTTAAAATCTTAAGAATACTTCAAAATGTTATTGATAATAAAATTTTTCAGTAATATTCCAAATATTTATATGAGATTTTTCTTCCACGTGAATTGCTTTCTCGAATACTCAATGTTTTTATTGTTCAAGATACACCGATTGTTTACTTCATATCCACTATTATAAAAATATAGATTTGAGGAGAATGCGATTTATATTGTCGCAGGAGCATTATTTAAACTTCACTGTAGCTACAATTCATCTATAGATCGCAAACTTTTGGTACTGAATAAAGAGGTAAAAAGTCAATGTTAATACATTTTTTCTTTCCAATAGAAAAAGAAAAAAATACAAGTAGATAGATCTGTATCTAAGATTGATTTTCATTTGAGAGTCTGCGGGAGAAGATTGGTAAAATAAAGAATTACTACAAAAGAGTTTCCGCTTCCTTCTCCATCGCTCTGAAATTGGCTTCATCATTATTGAACTTTCGATGTGTAAATTATGTTATTAAGATTAGTGAATAAATCAAGCAACTCAAATGAAATAGGAAAGCCAATATATGCGAAAATCAAAGGATGTGCATACATTACTCGCAACCAATAGTTTAACTAATTTAGACATTGAAGGTAATTTTTATTTCGAAATTATTTACACATTTGATTAATTTAATAAAGATTTAATAATAATTTCAGGATATATATCAACGTGCTACTGATATTTAGGTAAATAATTATCTTATTAATCAAGAGATTTAGAATTATTTATAATAATAAATAGTGGTTAACAGAGTTATATTAAAAATAATAGATCTGATGTACTGATATATTTAGATATATTTAAAAATTAGACTTACTTATGATAAAATTATTGCTTATATTTACTGTAATAATTTTTTATTAAAATATTGTTTTTATATTATATTAAGAATTCTTACATATTTCAATTTATATTCAACTATAAGTAAAGAATAGTATAATTAATTATAATATAATATTAAATGATTTATCGTGAATTTTTTTTTTATTATACAATTGGTTAAAAAGTGTATACAAGTAAATAATAGAAGTAGAATAAAATTGACTACAAACTTCAAAAATTGTATTTCTACTAACTATTCTATTGAATAAAAATTACCAATTTGAGACTAAATAAAAATAATTCTTGATAAAAATGTAACTAGCAACCCTGTTCTTCAGTTTCCAGGGTTACAATGTATAAAACCTGGTTCACCTAAGGTTACGAACCTAGGATATATAGATTCTAGGCTATAGACGTATGACTTCATCTTTCCTCTAAAAATTGCTTAATACTATTTTGAATCAGTCGTATTTCCATGGTTAGTATTATAGAATATCAGATTTTTCGCTTCAAATTCGATTATTCTGCTTTAACAGACTCATTTAAAAAAAAATCCATAAAGAATCTACTAAAACTAGTCTGATAAAAATAATCGTAAAAATTGATTACCTGCTAGTATCAACTAAAAATATTAATACAAAAAGAAAGAAATAATACACGAAGATACTGATGATACTAGATATTTATACAAATGAAAATATGTTTTTATTGATTACAATACAATAAGAGGATTTTTAATTATTGTACTGTTTATTTCACTTCAAAATATTATAAAATTACGTCTATTTATTAAATAGAAATATCATATTTAAAACATTTATTTAGCTATTTTAAAATTTTTATAAAAATAATATGTAAATTATAACAATTATCTCTATGAATTATATATTAAAATTAGTTGAATTTAATTTAATGAGATTGCATTATATTGCACTACAAGAATTTCATTATTTTTAAATATATGTGAATCATTAATAAAATACACAAAAATAGATAAACAATAGATGCAAAAACTTTCTTTAAAGAATCCAGCGGTACGACCTTCTTTGTATTCGATCGTGACTTAAGGACATATCAATCAAATACCCATTATATTTTTTTTCTTAAATACTATTGTTAATCTAATAATTTGTTACTGAGATACTGCATCCAGTACAAATTATCATAAATTAGTCATAGAAAAGACTCATTTTTTTTTTTTAAATGTCTATTGGTAAAATTATACATATAACAAGAAAAGAATCCCAACTTATATAAATTGATTATTAAGTGTTTATATGAACACGAAAATAAGTATACATATTTATTTGTTTTATCTCATACTGATTCTATAAACAAAACATTGGATAATAAAAAATTATAATTAAATAACACAAATTTTTCTATTTATACATATATTCCTAATTTTTCTAAAATGGGAATTTATATTACCAATTTAATCAATCCAATTTTTTATACTAATTCAAAAAAAAAAAATTAACTTATAGGAATAAAATAATTAATAAAATATTTAATACAAGAATTTGACTTAAAGTAGTACATAAAAAAAAAAATTGAGTAAAATTAATTACATAAAAAAAAAAATTTGATTTGTGCAATTATTCGTTCATTATATACGTTAAAAAGCTTTTTATATTGTTAAAAATTAATATTATATTGTGTACTGATTAAATTATTTAGAATATTGTAAATAAATATTTGATTTTTTCATTCATGAGATGCAACTCAAATAATGCGTTTTAATATAAAAAAAAGTAAAGTTTTTTCAAGTAGTCTAAATTATATAATAATTAATAATAATATGTTATAAATTCTATGGTACCAAAATTAATGATTAATTTTCTACATTGATTTAAATAGAATTTAATTTATGAATGTTGACTTATTTTGATTCGCTTATATTCAATACGTGAAACTGTCTGATAAATTATATTAAAATTATATAAATATAAAGCTCTGTATATTTTATATGTATAAAGTAAAGTTATCAGAAAATTAAATTAAATATTTTTATATTATTGACAAACTATTTATAAAATAATATGAATAGTTTAAATAGAAAAAACTTTATTACATGAAATAAATTAGTGATAATTTTTATACAGAACTTCACAATAATAAGTTAATCATGGTTCACGTTATTTAATTTAATGTATCAAAAGTATTTCTTCAAATTTTAAGAAACAAAGATATTTTATTTGATTAATATTAATTATATTCAGCTAGTTTCTAGTATTGAATAAAATAATTAAGTGTGCTAAGAAAATATTTATGATTTATAAAAAAATACTTAATGAGGAGAAAAAAAAAATTTATTTCGAGGAATTGGACAAGATAAAGAGAGTACATTATGAAAATTTATGAAAACGGATTAAAGATAAAGTTAAGAAGAAATAAAATACATGTATAAAATGATAAAAGTTACTTGAAGAAGATCAACGGAATATTTTTCTTTCTTACCCAGTTGATAACGAAATTTCTACAAGAAGAATAGCCACTCGATTTTTCATCCGAAACACGTTCCATTTCCAATTTTATATATCCTTGTAATCTAACCATGACGCGTTAGCGCGTATAAGTGAGAAACATAAAAGCAAATGGATTGATAAACGAAGAGTGCAATAAGAATAGATAAGAAGATAGAGATAACGATGAAATTGAAGTTGATCTCAAGAAAAAAGATTACAAAATACTGCACAGTGAATCAACTGAGAAGAAAAGCTTCTTTATTCCGTAAATATTTCTGTACTTTCTGTGAATACCTTGTTTTTAGTTTTTATTTTTATTCGATATGCATTATCGTTAACTTCTTGAATATTGTACTTTTAATGTATAATCTATCTTTGACTTTAAATTAATTTTTTTTTTTTTATATTATTTCCTATAAATTTGAATGAAATCAAACATTTAATTAAAACAGATTTAATTAAATAATAATAATAGCTTTTTATGCTTGAAAATATGAAACTCCTAAAATTATAGCTTACGTAAAATGCACAAATACCAGAATGATTATATATTGTAAATTTTTTTTATGAGTTCCATTACAAATGTCAAAGTATACAAATTTTTGTATTATGAAAAATTGATTTTTATATAATAAAACTGATAACCGAATAGGTATATGGGATAAAGTTCTTTAATATATAAAAATATAGCATGAGAAAGTGCAATAGTTTAACATGTACTGTAATTTTAAATACTATAATAACAAAATGATTTATTAAAAGAAAAGTGTAGAAGATGTCTTCAAACAAAAACAATATATTTATACATTAAATTTCAAAATATATACTTGTGGATATTTGTAAAATTTAGGTATATAGAATTTTAATTAAAAAAACGAAGATTCCAAATCGATTCAAAACTTTCTATTATATGTCTTTTACAATACATTTAACTAACAATTATTATAATACTATTTACACATTTAATTATATATATATATAGAATCACACAAATGAAATTGTTTGTTATTTGAATATTGTTTTTCTTATATTTACATTTTATTAAATTGTAACGAATGTTTTAAAAATTACAAAGTTTATTCGAAGCCGATTAATGATGCTGGTTAACATTACTTTGTTTATTTCAGTATTTGAAACAAAAACTAAAAAAATGTTATGATTCTTTTAACATTATTACATACATATATAGAAAAGCTATATATGTATGTAGAATTTCAAGTATTTTTAATGAGAGTAAAAACAGGAGGTGAGTATCAATAAGTAGATAAAGCACCAGCTATATCTTTGGCACTCATTTTGATAATTACATCATTGCTGTAATTTGTATGCATTCTTACCACATTATTTATGAACTTCATTAAGTGCGGGACCTACTTAAGAAGCTGTACAAATTACGACGTGTACACGATCCCGCCCGCCACCTGCAATCTAACTTGGCAAAGTTACGGCACCGAGGAAGTCTTGAGCGTCTCTCCCCATTATTCTTTGTTTTAATACTATTAGGGACAAAATCGAAAATTATTCTCCGCGTGTCTTTACAAGTGAGAAAAGTAACAAATTAAAAAAGTAAGAAACTATCTCGTCTTCCTGGCTTACCCGAGCTTTGCGACAAATTAGCAGGGCTTGTTGCTCAGCCCCAAAGTGCTACGAGAGTTGCGCGGAGGGTGGAGGAGGGGGTGTGACAATTAGGGGAAGTAACGAGAGTCAAGTTACGGGAATAAATATGATGCTTCGGCCGATGATGTCCAATAAGTTTGAACATATGTCTGCGTACTTATGCCCAGATAGTGTATTTGAACAATTTCTCGAAGGCGCAGCCTGTTGGTGGGCTAAATACGAGCCGAAGTGAAATACGACGCAGGGTATCGTTTAAAGTCCTTCGACGCTTTTTCTCAGTCTCTCTTTGTTTCTCAAAGTAATTCCCGTCTCTCTCTCTGTGTCTCTCGCACGTAGATATACTTTCCACCTTCCTTGGGCGAAAGTTCACACGAAATGTTAGTAGCAATAACAGTATTTCTTCTGATATTAGCTACCCTAAGAATAAAAGAGCATGATAATGAGTGAGAAAGAGAGAGAGAGAGAGAGAGAGAGAGAGAGAGAGAGGAAAAGGAAGAAAAGAGGATTTTTACGTCTAAAGAATTTAGATATTATCGTATAAAAATATGTTGATTTTCGGTTAAAATCGATTTGATGAAAATTTATTGTAATATGAATTTTTAAAAGAAATACCAAATTAAACAATGATTTTATCTATTATTGAATATTATTTTCTTACATAAATACTAATTATAATGAAACTAAATTTTATAAATATTAAAAATTTATATTCTCATATTTGAAATTATAAAACCTCTTGCATATTTCTTCAATACTATATCTAAAGTCATACTATATCAGAAATATAATTTAATCCTTCAATTAAATTTTAAAGAAAAATTTAAAATATATACTGAACTATTCTCGTATTTTATATAAGAGAATTTATTATTTAATCAATTAAGCGAATGAGTTTTGGATATAAAATCAAGATTTATTCTTTTACCTTTGATTTTAATATACATTTATTTTATAAAAATGTATGCAATATAAATGGAAGCATGTATAATAAATGATTTAGATTTTAACGATTTTTTATTATTGCTTGTATCTCATCTATTACTTATATTCATCTTATCTTCAAATTATACTTAATAAAAAATTCTTGCATAATCAAACAATAAATTAATTGCTATTAGTATTATTATTATTGTGATTGTCAATTTATACAAAACTTATATATTCTTTTAATTAAAAACTGAATATATAATAAAATTCTAAATATAATTAAATTTAATTAAATCTTTATTTCACAATTTCTTATAATATAAAAAAACATACTTTACGAAAGTTGATTAAAAGAAAAATATAAATTGAAACTATAAATTTCGTTTTTAGCTGAATAAAAATATTTTTTGCATTTAAGGTAAATTAAGATTTATTTCTTAAAATGGTAAACCCCATTAGATTTTTTTTCTTTTGAAAAATGTTAAATTTTATATTATAAGTAATACAAATTAGTATTATAAATATGCCATGAAGTATCTGAGAAAATTTACTGAATTAGAAAATGATGTGTATTATATTTCAATTGAATGCTAATTAAAAGAAAATACATTATTTAATAATTCAAAATAATAATATAATTAATCTTTTATATAAAAAATTTTAATTTTATTAAATTTTATTATAATTTTTTTATAATTTTAAAGAGTAATGATTTATTATACTATATGTATTGTAAAAAAATGGTTTCTTAGTTTTTTGTGTTTCGTTGACAATAGCTTTTAATGTTTAAAATTTATAAGATTTAAATAATTGTTAAAAATTTTTCGTTATAATTCATTATTTTTATTTTTTACGTATATATATATTTATATAATTATAAAATATTTATATAAATTAAAAATTTATTTTCTACATGATAAAATAAAATAATATATACAATTATCAGTAATTTTAATTTTTGATAAAAAAATTTTAGTACATTATAAGGAAAGCGTAAAAAACTTTTAGAGTAATGTAATGATAGGTAATGTATTATAATAATAGTTTAGAGTAAATTAACGAGTAGTGTATCTGGTTGAAATCGATTTATTAAACCGCTCCATATTTTGTTTTTTATTTATATTGACGTAAATATACTTTTAACACGAATTACTTTCATATATTATTTTTTTACACGTGATCTTGTACACTTCAAAATATTTTTAATTATACACGAATCAGATATGAATTTTAACACAACTAAGGTTTTCGTGAGACCAATAGCTTAATATTTTTTATCACCTACAGATTACAAAAAAGTCAAAACTGAATATACACGTTAGAAACTTAAAAACTGGATAGATTTAAGTTTACATAAATTGTGAAAAATTATAATGATTTAATTAGTCAAAAGACAATCTGCACTCCTTGAATTATACACACAATTGCTGGTCGGATAAATCAAACACACATAAACTCTGCGCGCAATTTATGGCAGCAAGTGTGAAATTTCCAATTTTCAAATAAGTTTTCAAGGATACAGGTTGCTGTACCACGTAAACTGGTCGAGAACAACTGCTGGATGTCCGTTTCCGCAGTTTCTAACCATTTGGGTCATAAATTAAACGGCTAGGAGCAGCGTTAGCAGGTCAAAATCCAGCTAACCTAATCCAGCGGCAGCAGTGCAGGAGCATCATCGTGGCCGGGGGGTTGGGGAGGGGGAGGGGGAGGGGGGAATGCGAAAAGCCCCGCCTTCTCCTCGGCTGGTTTTATTGTGCCCTGTAAATGCACCTGTGCCCCATTCCACGCACTCAGATCCGGAGAAATTTGCAGGGGCAACATGCATACGAGAGCTACGGCCGAGGGATGCAAAGTTTGCCGGGGTGGTATTTGAGATGAACGAGCTACTTGAGCTGCATCTCGAATGAGATGCTGCACGAGGAGCTCGAGAGCTCGAATTCTCTGTCCTTAAAGCTTTTCTTCTTGGATTAATGCCCTTTTTCGTGGCACTTCGTAAAAAAGGCGAGAGCGCGAAATAGCGTAGATGAAAAGTTTCCTCTGTGACCCAGTATTAATTCCTTTTTTACAATTTCGTGCGTGCGCACTCTCTCTCTCTCTCTCTCTCTCTCTCTCTCTCTGTCAATGTTTCCATTCTTTCTTATCTTGATTTACGTCTTGCTCTTTTTAGTTCACTTTATTTAAAACTACATTTTACAGCTTTTAATTCGCAGCTTTCCTTTTATAGCTAATTTTATACTTTCCATTATTTTTTAGTTGTTGCCTTACAGTGTACTCAAACTTGTACATTATACGTGTAGTATAATGTACAAGTTTGAAGAACAAAGTTTGTTGTAATTTCATTCTAACTTATATTTAAAAAGTAAAAGGTTATATTGTAAACGTATTTCAGTTACATTCTTAATCTATCTATTTACTTAACAAAGAACATTTTTAATAATCATAAAAACAATTTTTAATAAATATACGTATATATTTTTTAATTTTTACAAATTTAATTTTATAAGAGAATTATAACATAGTAAATGATATTTAGTTATTTTAACACAAGCTAAATGAAATATACTTTTTGTATTCATTCTATTTCCATATTTGTTATTGAAAGGAATTTACTGTTTTTATAAAGAAAAGGAATACACACACGTATACATTTATATATAAATATGTATACATGATTTGAATGTTACATTATTTGTGTATGTACATATGTGGATCTATGTAGATGATTATCCTTCTATGTAAATTTTATTTTTCAAAACGTTGGCATTCAAAATACGTATTTCATAACGATCAATAATTTTTTTCTATATTGCATTTTTGTTACAAAGTTATAAACTTTAGCATTGCTAAATACTGCATACTTAGTGATGAAAAAATAATAATCTTCGTTAATTCTTTCTGTAATTATTAAATAATTAGAGAACTGAATGAAGCAAAATATAAAAAATATAGTATGAACAAATTCGTTCATCTTAATCTTCTTTTCGTATATTAATGTTTTCTCAATTTACAATCATATAATTTTTATAAAATAAACCATATTTGAAATCATAAAAATGAAAATCATTAACTAATTTTAACTAAATCATTGCTATTATCATTAATTTTACATTTATTAAATGAATAAATCGTATTGAGTTTGTGGATAATAAAAACTAAGTTTTGATGAATCATGAATTGAAGAACAATTTCTCAATTCAAATAAAAAATACAACCAAAGAGCAATATACTTATAAGGTCCATGAAGTAATTTCCGAAACCATATCCACAGTAATTTCCAATAAAAAGCAAATATTTCTTGATAAAACCGTAATGAAAAATAAACATCCCCACTGACTAAAATATAGCGTGAGAAGAAAAAGGCGAAATTTGTCGGTAGTTTAACCGCATTTTCATGCTATTTCTGCCTTGGGCGACATATCATAAATTACAATTCGCGGGGCTGCTTTTCGAAAACTCCAGAAGGTTAGTCGCGTGTAATATTGAGGCAGCGGAAGCATAAAAGTCTAAAAGTGCGTACTCCTGGTGGAAAGGAGGTACCCAGGACCCGGAGACTCCGGTGGAAAACTCGAGGACACGAGGCTCACGTTCACGAGTGCGGATCAACATTATCGGTTTCGCATCAACTCCGCCTCCATATGGCCAGCCTTAGACGAAACTGGACTTTTACGAATAATAGCCTCATATTTTCTAGCCTCTTAATCTCTTTCGTCCGTTTATTCTTTATTTATACTAACCGGGTGATGGGTCTTTCCTAAAAATATTGGTCTTTAATAGAAAATAAATACCCGCAATAAAATAGTTTATAGAAGAGGAAGAAAAATAAAAAAATTTATTGCATTACGAATCCTGCATGTCAGTCATGTTCGTATCACTGTATTTTAATTCTACTATTTATACCAATATATAGGGAGCTTGAAGAATTTACCGACGGCACTACACAAGAATACGAGAAATCTCGAGAATCCTTTTTTTCTTGTTTTTCTTTTCACGTACATATCGATCACAACCTAAAAATATTATTTATTTGGAATTGAAATATTCCATGAATTCATTATTTGTGTTCTTTGTTAATCAATATCTTTATGAATATTCAATATTGACTATTCCGTATTTAGTATTTATTAGTTTTACATCCCCATATAGTTAGAAAAGTATATTACTCTTTTAAAATTCAGTGATCTACTTTTTGCAATTTTAAATATTTTATCTCACTGTAGCCAATGATGTATTAGAAATCGTTCCATACCGGCTTCAGTCTCATTGTTAGAAAATTTTTTTTTTTTTCATAGTTATCTTTCTAAAACGAAGAACACTTGTCACTTACATTTACACTTCCAATATTGTATTCGTACATATTATGTATTTATGTATTATTTATCATTTATATATGCAAATTATACATAATAATTATGTAATGTGTAAAATAAAGTGGACCTATGTGCATTTGAATTTATACTTTACCCTTCGTATTTCATGCTTAGTGAAATTTATACATAAATTTATATAATTAAAACAAATAATTTATCTTCCAACGTAAGTTTCATGCATAATTGTTATTCTTTAAAAGAAATTATCTTTTAACCTTTTCTACAAAATTAATAAATTTTCTGTTAAAAATTTATGCAAGTATATTTTTACTAAATGAATAAAATAGAATTAATAATATTGATAATTTTAAAATTAAAGATTTATGTTACTATTCATTTGCTTTTCTATTTTGTTATTTATGTAAGAAACTGAAATGATTAATTGCAGACTCATAGAGTAAATAAATAATAAATATAATTATAAAATATTTATTTTAATTCTTATGACTATATAATAACAACTATAATTTTGAATTACTTAATTAAATTCCATTATATATTTAAATTTTATTTTATTAAATTTAAACAAATATTTTTATTCTTAAAAATTGTAGTAATTAAATTTAATAAATTTGACTATGAATTAAAATGAAATAAATGCACGATTAATTTTATAAACCAAAGATTATCCTTCTATTTTTTAATTCTACGTACCTTTTAATCTCCAACGACACAATCGATTAAAATAGTCTGTACAAATAATCTCTTCGAAGAGGATTACGAAATATGTTTTATATTTTAAATTCTTAAAATAGTAAACTAATAAAATGAAAAAGAATAAAAACCGAAACATTACTTTATATAGTCTTTACATGTTTGTTTATCAAAGAAATAATAAATTTATACCCAATTGTTTGAGCCTTCGGCGGCAAAGTATAACACCTGGTGTTACCAAATACATATTTGCTCATATATATATATACATCGAAGCCTTTTATGGGTTAAGGTTCAAAATTTATTTTTGAAAAACTTTAAGAATTTTCTTTTCTTATTTTTTAAAAATAGAGAGAATCCCTGATTATTTTTAACATTTACTTTGTTTACGTGACCTTCTTCAAAATTTAAAAACTTGAATGCTATGTTGAATCGAATAAGTTTGCAATATTTATTTCAATGCTATAAACAAATAAATCCACTGATCAAACATTTTAATAATAAAGTCCTGTAAAAAATAAAACTTTACTGAAAATTTATTAAAACATTTATCATATATGTTAAAAAATTTATTCAGAAATATCATTATTTATCCTTGATAAATCAATCAATTTAAACATTTGAATTTAAATAATTTTTATTTTTATTCTCTTTTATCATTGAAAGCCAATTAATATCACCAGAAATGAAACAAACAAGTGATTTAAATAAAGAATGTCAAAATTTAGTCAGAGACATTAAATAATCAAATCAACGAAATTAAAATAACAAAAATTTATAATCAAGTGCAATTAATAAATATACTGCATATAATTTTAAAATAATATTAATGTTATATTCTTTTCTAAGAAAAAAGAAAGATTGGATATGATAATTATGCAGTTGGCATTAGCATTACTGCAGTAATGGATCATGGAAATCCCAGTTATGCTTTTATTAACTCTCTTTTAGTTTCCGTAAAACTCTGAAAAATTAAAGTAAAAAAATGGAAACAACTGTGCTGTCGCAATCTCACCATTATCTCTATGATGAATTTTCTAATGTTACTACTTCAGAATATTAATAAAGAACTTGATATGCTTACTTTAATTTTTTCTATCTCTTCCTTTCCTTCCCAATCCGCCTATCTACCTCTGACTCTTTATTTCTCTCTTTTCTTTGTCTCTTTTAAGTAGACTACGCTGTTTCATCAAACGCTTTAAAACTTTCATGCTATAAAGTTTTCGATGGAGACTTTTATAACTTCACTGGGTATAAATTTTATTCATTCTTTTATATAAAAAATATTTGATAACGTAAAATTTTGATAATCGAGTGAATCTTTCAAAATAACTAAAAATAAGATTTTCATAAGTTTTAGACTCAACATATAAATTTTCCCTTTAAATATAGTAAATATTTCTACATTATAATTCAATTTTATAAATTTATACTATTACATAATTATTTTAATCTGCTTTTTTTATTTTGATAAGACCATCATCGAACAACAATCAAAAAATATTTGATAAATATGATTTAATCAATTATGAATTATAAATATCATTTACGTAATATTGATCATTTGTAAATATTAATTTTAATTCATCCATTAATTCTCTATATTTTTTTTTACTATCATTAAATTCATTATTATAATTTATAAAAACAAATAATAATTTATTTTATATAAAATATCAAACCTATAATTATCCAATTAATATATACATCATACATATCATTAGTTATGAATAAAATTAAATTATTTTAAATTAAAAAAATATAATGTGATTTACCTATTATTTTATTTATCAATAATTTATAATATATGAAATATTATTAAATATTATTAAATATTATTAAAGTTTAATTTTAGTAAACTTAAACAATACATTGAAACCATTACTGAAAGTGTTTCATAATTAATCACGTCTTCAAATATCTGGTATTTTTTGTAGGGTAATATTTTTTTAGTTTTTCTATACTATTTACTTTTCTTAAATTACAAACTATAAGTCAAACAAAATTAATTCTGAATAAAGTAAAAACGTATCAATTAGAGAAATTACTTGTATTTATTCCTTCAAACCCCAGATTTAATATTAATGAATTAGAACGCAATATACTAAATTGAATTCTGAACTCTGTTTTAATACTTTTATAATAGGAATCTGGAAAATATTTTTAACTTTCTGAACTGCTAATTAGTATGTCTGGAAATTGAACACAACAATAAATAATTTATTTAAAATCATTAATCACTGCAATAAATTAAATTTTATTAAAATATCATTAAATTTCTGTGCACCCAATTATGGCTTTTAAAAAAAATATGTTTATTAACATTTACAATAATAATTAAATTAATTATTGAGTTCATTAATTAAAATCAATCTAAATTATTAAATGGAAAAAAATTTTATAAAATATTGGATTTTATGTCGAATATTATTATTAATTAATAGTAAAGTAATTTTGAGTAACAAATTGCGGAAACTGAAAATTATTTAACTAAAATTAAATTTATATGTCAAAATTTATATATCAAAATAATGTTTCTAATAATAATTCTAATAGAATTATTAGAGTCTAGTAAATTTATTAAAATTTATTAATTATCAATTTAGATACATAACGAATAATAAAATATACATTATTTATATACTGAATGTGTATGTAGTATACACGTTTACAAGTATAAATCGTTCAAATATATCATTATCATAATATTTAAAAGATTGCAGAAAGAAATTTATAAATCAATTGTTACAAACTAATTAGTTCTCTAGTCATAACAATACAAATAATTTTATAATAATTAGTATTTCTATGTAATTAAAAAACTTATATGTGAAAAAAAAATTACATATGTTAATAATTAATAAATTTACAATAAAAACAATGTACGTGTTTTATAATTCTCAATATAGTGTTCGTAAAATTGTAGTATATTAAAAAACATAGAAATATTTTAAATTGTTTTCGATATACTATTTTATAATATTATAGAATATAGATAATAAATTAAATTAATCTCTCGGCATTAATACTCATGGAATTTTTATACATTTGAAGATTAGTTGTCTAGTGTAAATTTTCCAATCATGGCAGAAAAAAACCTTTCAGTGAGTTCAATCGCATTGCGAATACGTAAATCGATAAACACTCTAATCTTTAACTGATAGCACCTCTCTCACAATGAAAGTCAAAAGCTCACCTCCCTTTTTCCACTTTCACTCCACCTCCAGCTTGACAATTAGTTAATAATACTCTACATAGACTAACACGTATAAATCCCTATTCGTACAAAAAAATACAAATATATATGTGTTACTTATTTCTAAGATTGCAACTATTATCATTTAAAAGTACATGTTTTGTCTCGAGCAAGTTTTATATTTAACTCTGATCTAATGATAATGGAAGCAATGAACTTATGACAGGCAAAGTTACAAATCTCAGGTAGACTAAAACTTATTTTTGAGATAGTCTTTTTTTATTTGTTGTTAACGTGATTTTTTTACAAGCTGATATTGCTCTGTTAATAACTACTTATTGACATTTTCTTTGGCGTTTATTTTATATTATGTTGATTTTATATTCGCTTATAAAAGGTAAGAAAAAATGTACTGTAAATGAGCATTGAAATATATTATTTTGATTATTTTTCTCTGTATAAATGCGTGAATAATGAAAGAGATTCATTAAGGAAACTTTGTTATAGAGGAGTTGAGTTTAAAAGCTAAATTTTACCTTCATCGGGCACAGGTTTAGTTCAATTTAATCATAGTGAATAATACACATATAATGCTGGTGAAATTTAGCGTGTGAAAGTTCATTAGATTTTTACCTCCACAACATATTATTTTTACTAGGTTAAAACTTTGTTTATGGAGTATTAATGTAAATTTTATTCAAAAAAATAATTTACATAATTATAGACATTCGTGTTTAATACTTGAGTCATTCATATTAATGCATTAAAATTTACAATATATGTCATTTCATAGAACAGATTTAATAAATTTCATCAAATTTGTTATAAGATAATAAAATATTATAAATTAATTTAAATTCTACTTGATTCTAAAACATATTTCAATATTTACAAATAGAAGTTATCAAATATACTGATATTAAAATTAATAAAAGTTTATTTCATTTAAATTGTTTATAACTTAAAATTAAATTAATTTTATAAGTTAAGAAAGTTGTTTAACATTTTCTTAATTCAAAAACTTTTTTTTCTCTTACATTTTCAATTTTGAACAGAACATATAAAGTTTCGATAAAACATTTATTTTTTATAATTATATTTAAAGTTTAGCTATTATCAATTAAACATATTTAAAATATAAAAAAAATAATTCAAATTATTAAATTTCTACAAAAAAACCATAAAATTGTGGTAAATAAATATTTTTTAAAGACTATATTATATCAATAAACAATTTATTTTTATTAAAATTAGCATTTTTGAAAATATTTTGAATGTTATAAAAAGCAATTTTTGCACTAGTTGTATTAATTTAATTTTTAATAAAAATTTCATAGAAGTGTTATTTACATAATTATTAACTATATTAATTATATAAATAATTCTACATATTTATATCTAAATACAATAAAAATTCAGATAAAATTTTGACGTATATTAATAGTTGTATCATAAGATGCATTATATTAATTAAAATTATATTAATCAACTAAATTTAAATTTAATTACATAAAAATATCTAGTCCAATGATATCAACCTAAAGAGTAACTTTGATTTCCGACAAAGCTCGAGAATGCCCGAAAAAAAATAAAATGCAGGAAATTTGTTGGAAAATCTCGAAGGAAAAGATGTTTGAACTCGGATATATGCGATATACACGCATTTCTCGTCATGATTTACCCATTATATATTTAGAATTTATCATATTATATGAGTTATGTTCACAAATTCATCCTATTATATAGTTTTCATTTGCTTTCATGTGTAATTTATTGAAAACAATTTTTTTATCAATAACAATGAATCATTTTTAATCGATCAACGATAATAATAATTAGATTATATTTATTATTACAATGTCATATTTATTAAAATTTTTTAATGTTATTTGCACATATCTGTAAAAATACTTTCAATTAGTAATATTGAAAAAACAAAAAATATATTTGCATATTAAATTTAAGAATATTATTTTTTTTAAAAATAAAATATAAATAACTTATGGAATAATCATATACTACTTACGATAAAATAATATCTAAAAATGGTTTCAAATAAAAAACTTAATCCTATTCTTTTATTAAAATTTTTACGTTCTTTTCCCTTGATTTATCATCATTAAAAATGAAAAATGTATAAATTATACCCAAAACATCAGTTTTTATCATGAGCTTTAATTAATGAATATTTCTATTGTATATAACCTACTTTAATGTGCCAAAAATAGAAACAAATTGAAGTAAGTATAAAAATACTTAAAATATTTTAAATAATTAGATATTTTAATTACATAACAAAACTATTTCTTAAACACTACATTTTTAAATCTTAATTATATTATTCTCATTTATATTATTATAACATTTTTATATAAATTAATTAAAATAATTCTATTTGAATTGCTGTGCATGAATTTATGAAATATAAATTTTAGATAAAAAAATTAATTTATCGATATATTTTTAAATCTTTTAAATTATTGGTATTATAAAAAAAGTTATAAGATTCAATTTATATAATTTCTTTCGATAAAAAATTGTATTTATATTAAAAAAAATCGAATTTTATTTTAATACTACACAATCATTATTCAAAAAAATGAGTATTATATAATAGAAAGATGTGCGTCAATCTATAGTATAGGTTACAAAATTTTTATTAAATATAGACTTTTAAATATTTAAATTTTGGTAATTACAATTATTTTAATAATTCAGTAAATTTTTGTTTAAATACATATTTAAAAATATAAGTATTTAAAAAATGCATTAATATTTTAATAATAACTATAGTATTAAAACGAGCAATTAATTTAAATTAAAATACAATTACACGTGAAATATTGAATATTAACTTCATCATAATGTAAAAGAATGTGTACAATGATATTATCTAATCTCTAATGTTTATATTTTATAACATTCAGAGAATATTAAAATTTAGGTTTTATGGCTGTATATTTTTTAAATTTATTATTCTACATTACTTAGTATTAGCTAGTAATAAAACTCTATGTACATAATATATTTGTAGTATTTTAAATTATATTTAAGTTTCAAATATAAATTTAATATAGAACACCAAATCTACTAAATTAAAATTATTAATATATAATTGTTTTTTTACAAATTAAACATAAATCATTTCTATTCAAATACATATATATATTGGATTATTTTTAAATAATTATTTTTTAATAAATTTACATAACACTGTGTAGTTGTCAATATTATAGAGGTTAAGAAGAAATGTATTAAGTATATAATTATATTGAAAGTGTGCGTAAATCTATAATTTCTGGTAAACAAATTTTACATAATACGTATCGAATGGATTAATTTTTTTTTATAATGTAGAAAGTATGAATTATATTTATTAATTTCCATGCATATGATAATCTAATAACAATCATTAAAATTATCAATGTACATTTATGTAAAGGAATTATGATTAAATATTAATTTAGTATAATTTAATATTAAACAAATATTAATTTATGTGTTTAGATTTGGTTTTGAATTTTACATTTACAAAATATGATTGAAATTGTAGTAATCAATATTTACGTTTTTTTTTCCATCAGTATTTAATGGTTTTAGTTAAGAATTTATAGGAAAGAACACAAGTATATTTATAACCGGATATTGATCTATGTAAAAAGGCAAGATTGTCCAATAATCTATAAAAGCGTCACAAGAGAATAGAACATTTTAAATAATGAAATCGGCATTCATTTCTCGCTTCAAAAATAATGGATCAGCACTCTGTACCGGCGAATCTGAACAAGAAATGACAATCAAATCGAGGTCTTCCGCGAACATGAAAATTGGACGGAACCCTGACCCACATTGCCCCTCCCCCCTCCCCACTTTAAGGTACGCACGTTTAATTAAGAGCTTAAAACCGGAGAAAAGCGCAAAAGATACAACCCCCGATTTTGGGAATAAAGAACTGATCGATCCGAGGTATTGTTAATTGGCCAGAAGCAACCGGAGTCGCCTTCTTGAATTACCTGGGGTTTCAAATCTACATTTTACAAGTGACCCGAAAAAACGATTTTGCTGAGTAAGCAACTTACGGCTAACCCCGTGCAGGACCATCGTGAGTCGATCTTGGTATCGCTCTTCCCGAATATGCCCGCGAGTCCCTTGATGCTCCTTGATCCTTTGTCCTGGTCGCTCTTGGAGTCCTGGCAGGAGGGGCCGCCGCCGGACACCCTTACATCACTGCCCCCGCACTTCCGCAATTCTCAGGGTGACAATGGAGGTAGCAGGAAGAAAAGAAAAGCGCTGAAAAGCTCACTGCAGTCCATGTGACATAGTCGGGAGTGCGCGCCTGCGTTCGCGTGAAAACTTGCACGTAGGGATGAAGCTATGGCAAGGTTAAGAAATCCGCCGATCGACCCTCACGTGTGTGTGGTCTATCGATTTTCCGGGATTTGATTTATCACTGGTGTCAGGCTAAGGAAAACAGGTGTCGCAGCGACACACTTGCTCGCAATAAAATCGCGGACGTTGGTTTGGCTCGCGGGCACCGCAGTGACTGCTGGCCAACACGACGCCCCCTTCTTTCGCAACCCCACGTTCTCGCCTTCCCACCCACCCCCGCCTCACCACCCCGGTTCCCTTCCACCCTACACGCGCGCGCGCCCCTCCACCGACCCTCCCTCTTCGCCTTTTCTTCTCCCTTTATCGTTGCTCCTTTCCCTCACACCCACACCGACACGCGCACACACCCTCTCCAATATCTTTTGGCTGCTCTCCACTCCCCACACACCCTCCGCACACCCGTTTTTGCTTTTCTCTTCTCTTTCTCCTGCCTTCATTCTTTCCCCGTATTCTTTACTCCGTCCCTTCCAATTTTCCTGCTCTCTGCAAGGAACATTTTATTTATATACCATTGCTTGCCTTTGATTATTTTGTCTTTAGAAATTTATTCCTTTCTAATGTTCATCAGAAACATCCTTTCTTCCTCGATGTTGTTTTACATGTTCTTTTCTACTCTACAAGAATTATTTCGGCTGTAAATCCTTTTTAGTAGTATTACCTCTTCCCTTCATTACCTCTCTCTCTCTCTCTCTCTCCCTCCTTCTCTCTCTAACTCTCACTCTTTCTACCTTTCTTTTATTTATTATTATTTATTTATATTATTTATTTATTATATTTATTTATTATTTATGTGATTCTGTTTAATTAACCGATTATATATCGTTAATTATTAGCATTAATCAGAAGTTTCATTAATCAATAGCATTTACCTTTTTTTATGTATTTGTAAATTTTTTTAAATTGTTTTAACATTTTAATAAAATTTCACAATACTTATAGTGTTTTCTTTACAAATTATATACATCATATTTCTTTCTATTTTTTCAGTAATTTACGCTGTAATGTACTGTGTTTGCTTAAATTATTAAACAAATTATCTCTTTTTTATCTATCTACATTTTTTACTCAGTATACATGTAATTATTAAAAAGTTTTTTCCCGTATAATATTGAATATTTATTAATTTTTACTTACTTTTTTGGTTTGTATTTTCTTTTTACTACATCTAACAAACATTTCGCTAGTTGTGTCTTAGCTTAAGCACACGTATGCTCCCAGTATAATAAATACCTTCATTCGGACCTTTCTTCTTTTCTTTACCCCTTACTTCTGACGCCCTTCACGTGGTAGCAATCACATAAGGGTTGGTTGGTTGTCACGTGATGTGCGCACCCTGTCTCAACCAATCGCCAATCTCAATACCGCGTAGCAGCGGTTCTCATAGTAAAGTTCTGTTGTTTTTTTTTTTTTGATATATGCCAGATGTTTTTCTTCAATTTTGATGAAGAAAAAGAGATAGAAGAACTCGCAGAATCGTAAAATGCATAAGTCATCAGACCAAATAATATGTATGTATTAGCATATTACCAGTTTCGAGGTTAGACGGATGGGCTTGTTCTTATTCTTTTTCATTCATTTTTCCAGTAAAGTTATGAAGTAATGGACTTTTTCCCCTTTGCATATAAAAATTCCGATGAGGTGCTTTTTTCCATTCGTACGTAAAGTGAATTTTATTGAAAATGAAAGGGAATATTAAAATAGGAATATTTTAGTAATATTGACTCTTTTTTGTGTATAATACGCATAATTATGCGATTGTATTGTAGATTTTATAATTGATTCAGATACATTAAAATGTACTTATAACATAAAGTTTCTGAGTAAATCATCATTAGATGTGTCAAAAACAACGCTAACAATTACATTATTCATTTAAATTCATGATATTTAATAACCAGCTGTTTACTGTACTTATATTATAAAATAAATAATATATTTGACAATTTAAATATTATGAGCGAACTCGAACAAATAATTGGAAATATATAGTACGTAAGTAAAGTGATAAATGCATCAAACTTATTTTGTATAATAGTACAGTTTTTTCAATCGTACTGAAAAAATTTATTCTTTGAAAAATTTATTTATATTTATTTAAAACGCAATAACGTGTTATTTCGTCTGTTTTATCTGCATTATAAACTTCTAAAAACTTTTAGTTATTTCTTTGATGATAAAAAGTGAGAAGATTGATATAAATTACATTTTTTAAACTATGAAAAACTATTTTCATTGTATCCTGTATATTTGTTTCTTCTGACATTTCATTTTATTAGTAATCTAATCATGTTTTTTGAAACTTAAAAACAAATATAATTCAATAATTGAAAAACAAAAATTTATTATAACTACAATATGTTAAAAACAATTTATTAGATAGTATAATGTAATTTAACTAAGAAAAATCTATCTATCTATCTTTTAATAGGCCATTCACAATATTTATAGCTCTACCAATACAAAATAATTATCAAATTAAATATAATTTATTTTCAAAGTTTTCTTTTTAACATAAATAATATATAGAAATATTATTCTAACTATTGTTTAACATTTTAATTTTAAAAAAAATAATTATATAAAAATTATACAATTCTTGAAATCAATTAATATTTTAAAAGGTAAAAATTAATATTGAAGAAAATTTAAATATTGATATTATTTTATTATACATATATAGTATGATTTTCAATAATATTTTTTATTTACGAAATTAGAAACTTTATTTTAAATTGCATACATTACTTGTTTATAATTAAAATATAAAAATGTATTAACATACAAATAATATTATAATTTAAGAAAAAAATAAAATATAAAAAAAATATGTATTATTTATGTATTTATAATAAACTGTTTTTAATAAAAATGCAATAAATATAACAATTAGGTGATAAAATTTCAATTTTTGTTGATTAGTGATAAAGTCAAATAAAATAATTTTCATAAATATATACACTATTGTATTGTACTAAAATTGTATACATGTATATTAATACATGTATAAGTATGTAAGTAAATTTATTTCTATGTACATGCATATGTTAGATAGTACATTATTTTTTTAAAAATAGATAGATAAAAAATATTTGATTTAATAAATTAAAATTGAGCGATTAATTTTTCCCGTTTTGAGGTACAAAACATAAAATGCATGTTATATGTGTATAGATTAAGAATGCAAATAGCCTATTGAGTCTTTTTCTAAACACTAATCCAACAATTACGTAGCAAAATGAAAATCTCCCTTAGCCAACTGTCACAAATCTCCATTTTAATTAACTCCAGTTCAAGCTTCAAAGCAACATTCACATGACTTCAGTTTTACAAGAAGCCCTTCCACCGTCACAAGCAGCTTTATAAGGTAACAAAAACGGCTAAGCGATTCTCTCGACTCCTCATGAACTAAAGGTATTGGAACTTATTCCCGTCAAACTAATACTGGTAGTGACACTCGCCAAAATGAAATTCTTCGGCTTCGTGCTGAAAATCCAGTGAGAAGGAAAAGAGTGCGTTAATCAATAAAGACTACCGAGATTTATTTTAAAACAATGTATTAGCTCAAACCTATGTAAGTGAGCAAAGAAAAAGTAAATGTAGTTTTTATGAGTAAAATAGCATACAAGTGAGAGAAAAACAGAGAGAGAGAGAGAGAGAGAGAGAGAGAGAGAGAGAGAGATAAAATGTAAAATACAAAGCCGACCAGGTTTTACGAGATTATCTCTTAAGAATACCTTTCGTATTACTTGGAGAACGTCGAAAATCAGAATCTACTAACTTCTCGAATTTAAACAATGAATAAGTTACTGTTATTTTTAGAAAAAAAATGATCAATTATATTCACAAGTCAGTGACCTACAATACCATGTATAAATAATGTGAGTCTAAGAATATTTATTCAATAAATTCAGAAATTGTATAAATGAGATATACTATTTTAGTTACACTAAATTATTTATGTTTTTCTTTGCTCAAGTCGACTCTAATTAATTACATCTATATAATTAATAATCAATTAAAAGGACAAGAGTGTGTATAGTATATAATATTAAATAACTTAAAAATTATTAATTAAATTTGTATTTTGTAATTGTATTCAAACTGAAGAAGATAAATTCAGAAATATACTTTATACGATATTAAATTTTATCAAATACATTTATTATTTCAAAAAAATTTTATGTATTAACATACATAGTATTTATGGTATATACTAATTTATACAATGTCTGTGTCTTATATTTTAGTTTCTTAAATTCTTTTATTGTTAAATTTTAAAAGTTATACAGATGTAAAGCTTTGATTTAAAATTATAATAAATTTTTATAATATTAATTTAAACTTGGAAATTAAAAAAAATCAAAATTATAACTTTTTATATTATATTACGTGTATATGTTTTAGACGTTGATTTTTAGCATACAAAATTTTTGTACAACTATATGATTTTTCTTACTTTTTTGGGAATAAAATTATTATACGTAAAATTCTCTTAAATATTTATAAAATTATTTGAAAAATGAGTTATCAAATAAATATTAAACAATTAAATAAAACTTTCAATTTTAAAAATGGTAAATTGAAAATACGTACAGATAAATAGCAAGTCGATCTATCTTACCGATGCTTCTTCGTAATTTTTCATATGAATGGAAATCTATTTTTCTATTTTTGTTTTTAAACATTATTGACTTCACAAATAAAACTGTAGGTTTTTAATTAACTAACCTTCATACTATAATTAAACTTTCTCTCTTTCTCCATCTCAAACATTATCATGTGAATTTGTTTGAATGTGTGTGTGACTGCGCGTGCGCAAATTCTCGAGTATGTACACATTATTTTCTCTTATTCGCTTCGATCTATATATGTATATTTGTACATTTAGCTATCCACCTTTTGCTCTTGACTATGTAGAAATGTAAATTTCATTTATTAATCTTCAAACCCATATATAATGAAATATACAAATGCACCAAGCAGTAAGAAAAAAATTAAAAAATTAATTTAATTGAAAGTGTTTTATAGTCTTTTAGAAAATATAAATAGCCAAAAACATACAAATTACTAAATTTTTTTTTAATCAAGAAGAAAGAATTTATTTATACTTAGTATGTTGTTAGTATGTCTAATTTAATTTAAATGGTTTTCTTCATCAATGAAATTAACAATTTTTTTAATATTTTAAATTATTATAATAATCAAATATATTTAATTATTTTATATCAAACCTAAAATAATAAATTCATAATAAAAATCTATTGTTGAACAATTTATGGAAAAATTAGAAAAAATCATTTAAAAATTATTATTAAAGTGTATCTTATTTTATGAATTTTTGTTTTTTTAGTTTAATAAAATAAAACATGTAAATATAAATGTCAATAACATTATTTTTTTATTTAAATGAAATCTATTTTTTATTACAATTAGTACAAAACTTAATGCATTCAAAGTTGAGCTGAATTAAATAAAAAATATATTTACAGGATATTTGTGCAAAAATTTAAATAAATATTGTATTTTAAATTACATTTAATAAATAAATAATAAATAATTATATATACATTATATATATAAATTTATATGTTATTTTTATAAATTTCAATATTTATTAAAAATCAAATTTTTTTTTTGAAGAATTTCAACAATTAATTTGATTTTCTTTTACATCATGTGATAAACGAAGGGATTATATGGCGAGACAATAATTGTTCGTGCAATTATTATTAGTGAAATATAGTTTATGGATATGTGCCGTAGCCAAATAATTTGTAGAGGTACTTGGTGGTTGGTTGAAAATGTAGAATATTCTAGGAAAATCTACGATTAAACCCTCCATTTCAACTCTCAACTCAACGTTCACATTCATGTATATTTCAACCATTTACAATAATCGAATTGACGTTTAAGTGAACAATGTTCAAATAAATCATAAAATTCTACTTCAATAAACTTATGTAGTATTTGATAAATCAAGTTAAATATTTTATTATCTTAAATTTATATACCTTTACTCAATATGCTTATTATATCCAACTCATAATATATCAAAACAATTTTTCCTTCAAAACAGGAAAAGCTTATATTCGGAAAAAGTTATATTTTGAATCAAATTTTAATTGTGTTTATAATTTTTACTATATAGTTTTATAACGTATGTTTCATTATGTTATAAACAAACATTTTTGATAAAAGTAAAGCAGAAAGGTGCTTAATTGAATAATAGTTTAATTACATTAAATTAACTTTTAATAAACAAAATTAGCTAATGTGTCAATTAAACTTAAGATGCTTGAAATTCTGTGGATGTATTACCATTAGTAACCACTGTTATTTTTTTATTTTAGTATTTTATTATAACACTAAATAAGGAAAATATCCTATATAATTTAAAAATATACTAAAAAATATTCTAAATATTTTATTTAAGTATAAAAACGTAATTTATAACATTGAAAATTATGCTAATTTAATATTATTATAGAATTTCATTAGAAGAAAAATCAAATTATTGTTTATAGTGTTTCTGTATTTGTAATTATAAATGTTATTAAATAATACATTATTAAATTATTTAATTATTCATTAATTTGAATTAATATAAATATATCATTTCATTTATTCTAATAAATAAAAAGTAGATACATATAAAAACTGTTATATTTATTACAATAACATAATTCATAAAATTAATAACTTGAATGAACATTATTATTTCATTTATTCTAGTATATAAACAATAAATACATATGAAAACTGTTATATTTATTATAATAACATAATTTATACATTTAATTAACAAAGGTAATCAGCAACGTTATTACATTTAAAATACAATTAATAATTGTATTTTAAATGTAAAACCAGAATTACTAATTTTGAACAATTTTATGTGTGTTATTTATAATGTTTACTTTTGTTTTTTGTTTTAAAAAATATTTTATGATTTTTCCAAGAAATGTAAATAAAATTTTTAGTGAAAATGACAATATTATCGCAGAATAAAATATGCATTTTGTTATAATTTTAAATAAATATATAATAAAATTGAATGATAGAAAGTAAATAAAGCGGTAATTATAATAAAGCATTAAAAGGTTTAATTTGCAATTTAATTCATTATTTAACTTGATCAAAATCAAAAGCAAATACATCATTATTTATTTCTTCCAGTAGTAACAAATAATGCTTACCACTAAATTTATATGTATAAATTTCAAATGGAAGCCTGTAAAAATAAAACATGTCAATGTTGGAGAAATTGATGAATTTGTTGGGAGGTATTTCTTTGAAAAATCACAATAACCAATTAGCCTTGAAAGGTTTAATTTTGGTCGGTTGTTCTCGTTTGAAAATAGACAAAGTCAAAGTATCAGTTTGTTCACACGTCAGCTCGAATTAGATCCATCCATGTAAATTCAGCGTCCGGACATGCATCCAATGACTATCGGACCGTGAAACTCTCCAGGAGATAACAGGACGAGAACAGGGGAAACTCCGGATAATCCTGTAAGGTTTTCTCTATTTCCCTCTTTTCTCTATTTTTCTCCACGGTTTCGCAGATAGGGGCTGTAAAAGGGAGGAAGTCGTGAAACTGGAGCTGCGCGCACAAGTAAGTCGGTGTCGTGCGCGTCGGCGGTCATAAAAAATCAATTTCTAAGCGTCGCGCGCCTCAACCTGGAGGAGAATCCGGAATACGTGGATAAGTTCGAGGGGCCGATGACTCGCGACTCGCCCCCGATCGACTCCCTCCCTATTTTTCTTTTCTGCCTCCACTTCGAGCTTCATTTCAAGAGCAATGCCCTATAAAAATACGGTTTTCCTTCCCCCAGCCCCATCCCCCGTTTTTTTATTCGCAAATTTCATTTTTTTAGCGCCTTACGTGATGCGCCACTTTAATCTCGAATATTTCTCTTCGATGCAACCTACATGCCCCCTTTCCTCCGATAAATCCACCAAATATATTCTGGCTCCTTTATTGAGCTTTGGATATTTAAAATCCTTCCCATCCATCCATTCGTATTTTTATTTATCTTCTGACTTTTTATTAATGGACTTTCAATGATTTTTGGATTTCGTGGTATTTTCTCAAGAAATTAATACGAATGTTAAATTTCTTCAATATCGAAAATTCCATACATTAAAGATGTACAAACATTATTTTTACGATTTTATTGAAGGATGAAAAAAATGTTCAAGTTTCAACTGATTCTAATATGTGAATGAAAAACTTTAATACAATACAAAGTTAACAGAAAATATTGTTACGGCACGAGCCGTTACTCTTTTTCTTTTTTATATACATATTATATTTTCTTACTTGTTTACAAATGAAATAATGAGTTTAGAATTTTTAAATGTTTACTGTACGTGCATATCTCAAGGTATGGTTTTTGTCCAAGCTAATATAAAGATCATTTGAATTGCTAGATGAATAGGATAACCTAAACCATTTGCACGTGTCGGGGAAAATTGCGACATTGAAATGGGAAGAGAGAGGGAGAGAAAGAGAGAGAGAAAAGAAAAATTGATATTTTCCAAATGCAAAGAACCGTCTGTATGTACGACGAATAAAGTCATAAAAATTAAACTAACCTTATATATATATATATCGTCAAAATATAAAAATAAGCACCAATCAAAGAAATATTGTAATTAAGAAACCATGATTATCCGACATCTATTTAAATTATTTGTCAGAAACAATAAATAAAAAACTATTATACGCAATATTAATACATTGATTGATGAATTAATAAATCGTTGATTAACTATTCGACAAATTGAAAGTTGATAAATTAATAAATTATAAATAAATAAATTAGAGGATTGTTAATTAAGAAATTAACGAATTATTGGTCGACGAATTAATAAATCCTAGATGAATGAATTAATAAACTATAAATTAAAAAATTAACAAATTGTTAATTTACTAATTAACTATTTCTTGATTAACAAATCAACAAATTATCGTTTGACAAAATTATCAAATTAATAAAATCTATATTAACAAACTAACAAATTGTTGATTAATAAGCTAGCATTATAACAAACCACGAAACACATATATATATATATCATTATTTCTTTCTATAAACAAATTCTATTTAGATTTAAGAGTGTGACCCTATGATTGAACAACTCAAAGATAAATAAAACCACTAGAATGGATTAGATCCGTCGAATTAAAATAATTCTTTTCTTTATGTAAAGTATCATACACTTAAGTCTATAAAAGAGAGTGAACTTTGATTAGCCACAGCATTTTAGTTTTTCTACTCTGTTCATTTAAAATCAGTGGCTAGTGCTCAAGTTCCCCTCATCGCGAGTTCCTGGATTTCTACAAACCGAGTCATTAACACACACACAGGTTCACTTTCTCTTTAGCTCTCTCTCTCTCTCTCTCTCTCTCTCTCTCTCTCTTTCTCTCTCCCGTTCTCAAGTTCAATTCTGTAAAAATGGAAGATTTGTATCAAGTAAGTTTTATTAAATAACTAATTAAAAATATGCATATTTCCATTTTTATTTTCTTTCTCATCATATTACTCGTATTCATCCATATTAATTTGCCGAAACAAAATCGCTAAATATAGCTGTATTCTCCTACCCAAGAGCTATTATGCGAAAGTGTAGGCTCAAAATGGAAAAATTGCTCAAACAATCAGTAGTTTTGTCAAGGGTTACTCGTATACCTTGATTCGGATAAAACGAAGTACTTGCCGTTTATCCTTCGACACTTTTGGAAATACGTCGCGAATTTTCCAGAAGCAAAAATTACTATTTGCGTACGATTAAGGACGTAACAATAAATTAAAAATACAAAAAAAATAATATCAATATAAAATAATATTGCTTTCATTATTTTTACATTAAATTACTTTAATGATAATAAAAGTAATTTGTTTATCAAATTGAGGGAATAAAAGTTTATAAAGGTGATAGATTTAAAATATATATATGCTACAAATATATAGATATTTTTATCAATTTTTGCTCCACAATACATTGTAATAGATGAACATAAAAATTTAAAAATAAAATAATATCAAATTTAAAATAAAAAAGTTATAAAATATCTTTAAACGCACGTTTCAATTTTTCAAAATTAAAAACTAGTTGAAAAAAACGTTGAAACTTTTTAGACAATTTAAGAAATATTTTAATAATAGAATTTATAGATCAATAAATATTTTAATAAATTTTTTAATTTTCTAAAATTATATTCATAAAATAAAATTTCTATAGTTCATTAAGGAAAAATAATACATCAAATATAAATATTAAAATTACTTATTATAATTTGTTATATCGTGTAATATTACTATGATTCAAATGAATTAAAATGACATTCCTTTCATAATATCTTTTAGCATTGAATATGTAATATAAATAAGAATTAAAATTTAATAAATATTTTTATTATTCATATTTTTTCTTTATTTAATGAAAAATTTGGTTTATATTCTATGAAATTTCAATAACTTGTACATATTATGATTTTATCATAAATATTTTATCAGTGATTATTAAAAATTTCTTGAGTGAAATTTACCATATATATATATATCAAAATAATAAAATTAATAAGTAGAATGTATAGTTTAAAAAAAAAAGAAAGTAACACTTTTTTTTACACTATTAACTAGTATTCGTGTAAAAATCTTACCATTGGAAAATTTTGTGAATATAATTATTGTCATTCAAGAATGTTTTGCATTTGCTTAATACTATTCATTATAAATTCATATTTCCTGCCTAAGCAGTAATGTTAATTATGTATACCGTATAAATTTTATATAAATTTAATTTTAATGAAAATTTCAAAGTGCTTTTGAAACTCACAGATATTACAGACATTTATGCCATATATTCTATACAAAACCTCATTACACTAGACGTGTGGCTTTTCAAATACTAAGCAATGAAAAGTGCGACGTATTAATTAAATCTATTAATGCAGAAACTTACATGATTGGGCTTAATTCAGTCTTTTTTCTTGTGCCAGAAAACGAATAGAACATTCATTAGTGAACCTAAAGATTTTTTTTGCAAGCATCTTTATTTTTGAAAACTGTGAGGACTTAATATTTCATATGTTTTCAGATATACTTTTTTTTCATTTCACAGAAAAAATATTCTATATGGTGACCAAAGGATAAAAAAAATTCATCAACCATTGAATAACATTTTTAATTATGAATCCGTGCCACTGTAAAGTTCACTCAGAAATTCGGTAATTGTAAACACTTGAATATATAACTGTAATTTATGTTTCGTGTAATACTTTGTGAAAAAATTATATTTATGTAAATATATTTACAAACATTAATTACATTTTATTTAGTAAAAAATATTTCATATTTACTATGTAAAAATAAATTCATGTTATTTAATGAAATTTTTATGAATACAGTCGTAATTATATTTATTAAAGTTAATATGCTATTTATTTACTATGTAATTACTAATTAGCTACTTGGATGAAATAAACTAAATAAATGAAATAAATTACACATAATATAGATACACTATTAATTTTCTTTTTTTCTTTTTGGTTTACATTTATTTTAAGTAGAGATTTTTGCAAAAATATTCTTAAAATTGAAAAATTCCGATATTATTGTTACAAAAATTAACAAGAATATTCTCAGTTATATTTTTTAATACCATCTTAAATCGTATAATTAGAACAATTTTTTGAAACAAGAAGGACAAAAAAGACAAAAATGTAATTGAAAAAAAAATTAGCAATTAGTACTGATATTGAATTTATTTTATTGTTACGCAAATATATACTATAAAAAAATCATTAAAATGAATTTTATTCAAATTAATAAAATATTTAAATTGTAAATTTTATGGTGTAGAATAAATAAATATCTGTAGAATTTTTTTATATTTTAATCTAAGAACAGTTATCGTACATACAAACACATCAACAATTTTAAATTCATAAACACATTTCGTAATAAAATTTGTGGAATTTAAATGAATTTTCCGTCAACGTTTAAAATTTTTTTTTTTGTAAAGATTAGCAAATTGATATTAAATAGCTGTAAGTGATAAATTAAAATTGGATTTAAATAAAGCCTTTTTTGCTTTATAACAAGAATTCATAGAGAATTGTTAGCCCCTTTCAACCGGAAGGAAATTTTTGAAGTTGCTTCAAGTCATATCCGCCCACAAATTGAAATACTATTGCGTTAGTGTATTTCACGATTTTCCAGAGTATTTCGTACGTAGTTTCACAAAACATTTGACCAGTAGCTCTTTCAACTTCAATTTCTTATTCTTAAATATCTATGAAATCTGCTTCTAGACCAATTTCTTTTTTATATTTTAGAATGCTATGATTCATTATCTCACGTTCTTAATTGTAATATAATTATTCAAGCTAATTATCTTTAAATAACATTTATAATACTAATTGCTATGCTTGATCTTTGAAAATAATTAAAAATTATACTCATAAATGAACCCACAACTTTAATTTTTTAAAAATTGTTTAACTACACATAAAAAATTAAAACAATAATTTATGAAATATCTTTAATATGATTTGTTTATTATTTTAAATGACCATTATTTCAAATACATATACAAAATTTGAATGCTTACAATAGACTTCGAATAAAAAAAATTTTTTAAAAAATACATCAATTCAGTATATTGAAACTGTTATTAAATTCAATAAATACAAAATCAAATAATTTGTTGTGATTATTATTCAAAATAAAATACATTGTAAATAAGTGATAAAAAGTATTTAATTGCGTATTAAATATGTATTTAAATGTGTATTAAAAGTAGTTAATTTCTTGCTCGATATTTAAGCAATTTTTCGTATAAAATGTAATATAATTGTATTACTACTAATTAATAGTTTAATAACTACAAAGTTTTTAAACAAAGTTATACAAAAAGGAAAGTTTGCATTAATAATATAGTTTCGGAAGCAACTCAAGAAGATAGGATTGAATCCCTAGAAGAAAAGGATATTGAATTCGAATTTAAGGGAATTCTCGACGACAATGGCAGGACTTCACAGAGAAATTGTTGACGCCACCATCTGCTGTTAATTCCAAATAACGATTGTTCTGCACTCGACGTTCCTGGTGGACAAGAAGGCAAAACCTCGGGCGTGATATTCTGGAATAAATCCAACATATATCCCTCTTTATCTATCTTCGTATTCTTTTATCTTGTTCAGAGTGCATCCCTCCTTTTCTCTCCAGTACTTTTTCGAACATTGCCTTTAAACTTTGGCATGTTTGTGCTTCCATCGATTCTTTTCATTTCCTTGTTCTCGTACGGTTTCCTCGACTTGTCCCGAAAATAACGAAGCAGGTTAACCATCTTTCTTGGTATTTATCAAGATTTAAACCGAACGATCAAATTGCTCTTCGAATTTAACGCTAGAATCAAGTAGATTTAAGGATATAATTGAAGGAAAGAAAAAAAAATTGAAGCGTATTCGAGAATTAAGTAGGTTCCTTCTGCAGATTCATCTTTATATCATTATAGCTGTAAATACTTTTTTATTATAACTCTAAATAAACACTTTTTAAATTACATTTTAATTTTTAAAAAATTTTATATAACGAAAAAAGTTAATTTGATTTAATGAAAATTTTAGATTGCAAAGTCATAAAAATTAATATTTTCTTGAAATTTTTATATTCCTATTCCTTCCATGCAACTTAATAAAAATCTATGTTAATAAATGTAAAAATTCACTAAATACATAGATTTTTTAAGGGCAGTTTAATTAACGTTTATAAATTGTAACTACGTTCTGTCTTATTAATCATATAATATATTTATTTGGCTGACAGACTATTCATAAATTGTTCTCTTTACTCCGTGAAATGAAATTTCACTCAATTTTTACTGTGAGTTCTAAGTAGACTCTATTTCTTAGAATTTATACTCACCCCTTGTTGAATTTGACATATATATATGTAAATTTCAATTTACATTTATATGCATGTACGAATAAATTTATTTTTTCAACTATATTTATTAGTCTTTCATGTTCTATGGTGACGTAATGTATCGGTGCATATATCAAGTAATTCCATTATAAACGACTAATTTCTGGATATGTAACATGATATTTAATAGTGTAACTCTGCAATATAAATTTAAAACTTTTAACACGATGATGTATATAAGTCATTAATATAATGTGATTAATATCACACATTTCAAGAAAATTATTATACTGAAATAGGAGATCAATGAGTCGGGAAATATTACCACAATTCGAGGTTTCCTAATACAGATTGTAATAATCTACTTATTTCTATTTTTAGTTTCTTCTAATTTTCTTAGTTACAATTATATACTCATTTTATGTTTAAAAACTCGTATTATTTTTATTTTAAGATTGACATTGATTCATTGAAGAAGCATCTGAATTTTCATAGATAAGAAATAGTGTATTCAATTATGAGTTCTTAACTACTGATTTTCAACATGACATAGTTAACTTTTGAAATAAGTACATTATCTTAAAATGCTATTTTAGATCAAGCGAAGCAGCACTTTTTTGTCGTTAATGAAACATACCAAACTAAATACATGAAAATCGAAAAAAAACTATAGTTTCTCAGTTTCTAAAACTCTACTTAAAATATTTATCTGTTAATTTTCTATAAACAAGTTTAATGAAATTTACATTTTTTTACGTTTTCAGTTGTACAATAAAAAATTACGATTTTAACACAATAGTATTTATAAATAAGCTGTAAGTATTAAAATTATGAATAAAATTAATTTTTATTCTAGTCTATTTTTACCCGCTTCAACATTTTTTATCATCAATATCTCCATTTTTCAAATAATGCAAAAAATCTTTACAAAATATGAGATATAGGATTTGTTGTTCTGTAACATATTCTTTAAATTCGTCGAGAAAATAGAAAAAAAATAAAATATCGTACAAGAAAGATAAGCTTGAAAAACTTTCAAATAATTTAATGAAAAATTTAATTATAATAAATTTACTCCAGTAATCTCATTGTTAATTTTTAGATATTGGATGGGATAAATTCAAACACTCTTAGTATTGGCAAGCCGCAAACTTTTTATTCACAAATCAAAACACAACACAAATGCACAGATGAATGTTATCAGAGCAGTTGTCAGACTCACAATATTCGTCTCGCACGCAATTAGCCCTTTTGGCCCTGCCCTTCGCGACCCGATTTTCATTTGTCTTTTCCGAGAATTAAGGGACGGTTGAGCTTATCAGTACAACCGACCGATCTTTTCGCGCTTTCGATCACGCGCGATTTCCCCGCACCCGTGTACACATACACATACATATACATACATACATTATACATTACCCATGGCATAAAAAACTTCCGGCTTGCCGGCGGAAGAAAAAGCCCATATAATCTATGCGTATCACACTCCCGAATTTATACAAGATCAAACGAAAATTTGATGGGACGTCTTCGCCTCGAGAAAAAACCCGCCTTAGGCGAGGAAGACAGATAGGATAGCGCGTCATGTAGAGAGAGTGAGAGACAGAGTGAGAGAGATAGAGATCACAAGACTCGGCCGAGGCATGTTTGAGAGAGAGGAAAAGAGAGAGAGAGAGAGAGAGAGAGAGAGAGAGAGAGAGAAAGAAAATGGAGACGTAGACGAGACCGTCATTCCCGCTCACACACACGCATTCTTACACACACACACACCTCCCCTTTCACACAAAACGGCGTAGTTATACGTGCGTCCCTTGAGCAATTTTTTTGCCGATCCTGGCTAAGCGCTCAACAACAACAAATAGCGTATTTTAATAACCCTCAAAATAACAATTTCACATGAGGGCGTCCCCGCGAACCCTGGACTCTCGTCTACTGGTATCAGTCTCCCAGCTCCGACCCTAACACTAATATAGATGAAATTATTTACAAATAAAGGGTGTATAAATTATTTTAATTTCAAGAAACTAAAATTCAAAAATTAAATTAATTAAATTAAAGATTGAAAAATATTATAAATTTTGTAATTAATGTCAAAATCTATTATGAGTATTTTTATTTATTATTAATTTTTTTAGTTCTAATTTTCGAATCGATTGATATAAAATTGATTTTATTCCTTATTTTAATATCTATAATTTCTCAATTAATACTATTCTTTTCAAATTATTCTTCTTATTTTACACCTAAAAATGTGAAAAAATATAATTTTTGTTTAAAATTGTTGATAAATAATTAAGGGGTAAATATTTCCAGTGGTATTACATAAAAAAAGAAATTACAGATCTTTTTATGAGTTTTCAAAGTACTTAATTTGCTGTATTTCGTTAACGACTAAAAAAAGTACTCTATTGCTTGGTTTATTTTAAGTATGTAATAAAAGTCGTATTGTAACGAAGACTAATTTAAGCTATGTTCGTTAAACTATTTTGATAGTGACTAAAACTCCATATATTTGCTGCGGCAATACTGCAGTGAAGTATAAGATGCAATAGACCAATAGCCAATAACAATGAAAACAACAATATTTCAATATTTCTACAATCCAATCAGTTTCTGCAATACCATTATTTGAATTTCCTACATTTTGTAAAAATTTAAAAAATCTTTATCAAAACATAAAAAAATTAGAAATTCTGAATTAGCAAACATTTCTAAAACTTATTTATTCTCGGAAGTCTTATAGACAGATCTAAAGGTAACTATTATAGTGGCCTTTTATTTTAAAACTTAAATCTGAAAATTAGAAATATATTTTACAATTATTATGAATAACGAAATTATTGTTATATTAAATATTAAATAAATGACTTAGATAAAAAAAATCTAAAATATCTCAGTTACAGATATAATTATTGCGATCTATTACGAAATGCATGTATTTTTCAGTACTATATTAGTATTCACTTTTTAATTGTTACTGCATTATATCATCACCACTCATATCAATAATTCAATCGCAGTCAAGATTTGATAATTCACCATTTACTATAAATTTGATATGCATACGTATATCTATATATATGAATCTGAGAGAAGTATTAAATTATTATTAAAAATATAAAATGTAGATTATTTTCGTAAAAATAACATTTTAAAACACGTAACTAAAATTTGGATAATTGAAACTTTACATGCTTCAGAGATCAGAAACTCTTTGGCAAAAAGAATATGTGATATGGAGTTAAAATATATGAGAGATGTAAACTGGAGGAAATTACTTGTCACATATGATATGTCACAGAGGATTCCAAGTGAATGCCGTATGAGCCAATTTCTGCATATCGATTCCAAACTTTAAATTATATTACAAAACTCAATCGAGATTTATAAAAGCTAAAATATAATAGTCAAGATTTAACTCCTCGTATTAATATAACCAATGACAGAAAATTATAATAATTTTAAAAAATGGAAAAAATATAGTTGTTTTTTCTAACAACTTAAAGAGGCTTCCTAAAATAATAAAACTGAACGATTTTAATGGATGCAAAATAAGAAAAAATTAATTTAACTGAGATTAATAATTTATCAAAAATAATTAAATCAAATATTAAAATTATAAATTATAAATCTACTTAACATTTATTGCATTGTTAATTACTATAATATCATAAAAAACTTCACTCCTGAACAATGAAAAAAGTTCCTTTAGTAAAGCAGCAGATCGGTTTATTATCGTTTGTAAATAAGTAGTAAAGATGTTAGTAGTAAAGTACTCACTTGAAAATGATTACAAATTTAATACAACTATAATTATTGATACGTATTTATTTATACTCTGTAAGTAATTCACAAATTTTTAAACATAATCTAAAACTCCATTTATCGCATAAAGTGTATATTTTCAATACCAATATCGAAGTTAAAGATAAATTTCAACGCAATAATACTTTTTCAATAGTAAAATATAACCGATACTAATACAGATTGATCGAGTGTATTGAATTTAAATGCAGTATAAACACCATCGCAAGCTACTAAACCTTTTCTTCAAGATTCTTATAAATTCTACAAGATCGCGATAGAGTCCAGCCACGTTTTCGCCGGGCAAGATAATGAAACAAAGCAGTAAATTACCTTTCAACCTTTCTTTGTAATTGTGGTGTATTTTCATGATTCAGTGAATTCGTAGTTAGAAAAGCGTAAAGCACCAATGGATAACATATTTATTATAGTTATCATACTTTTTTAATACAACTAATTAATGGTATCATTTAAGCTTAATAAAAAAAAATTTAATTATCATATTATCTTGTAATAATACATATCTATTATCTATTGTATATATTTCTTGAGTAATTAAATTATTTTAATAGTTACACGGTAAGACATAACTTATTTTGATAATTTCTTTTACTCTATCATAGCTTTACGTTCATAATTTCACCATGATAATATCATAAATGGAATTTGTCATTACTTTCGAATTCTAGTGTATGCAGTCGATAAACTAATAAAGATCTTTAGCCTTTTATAAAAAAAACATATATTTCGTAATTTTTAAGTGATTTTTTATAATTATTGGAGCAAACTAAACAAGTTTTTAATCGAATACAGGACTTATTAAATTAACACGGATTTATTTTAGGTACTCGTTATTTCTTTTGTTTATTTTTTTTTTGTTTTGTTATTTCGTCTTTCTTCTCTCACATAGCCTTTTGTACTTTTATCAGTTCATGCATTTATGCATGAGCAATTACAAAACAATTTATGATTTTCATTTTATCATTTGTATTTTAAAAAGATAAATACTGAGTTATCCAATAAAGTTTACATTTAATGACGTTTATCTCAAATTTAATTGCGTATAACATCTTAGAACAAGAAAAATCTTGTATTTTCAATTAACTTTTTGTTCTCATTTATCAACTCTTTCATTAATTAACTGTAATCTAAATTTATTGTCTTAATTGATAGTTTGAGAGTAGGAATAAAATAAGGGATTATCGGGTAATACCAGTAGCACAAATTGATTTGATGCGATTGATTAATGTGGAGACATTTGACTCACCAAGCAGGACATCCTCGTTAATTTCGCCTTGAAATTTTAGTTGAAGTTCATTTGCAGTGCTGCGGTTGTCAAGTTGCTGCTCGTCGAGCTCCATCTGCATGTGAGGCCAAAGTTCGTCAAGGTAGCCGGCGGCGATGAGCTCCGCCAGGATGGGCAGGTAGGGCGAGCCGGTTATCGACCTTGGACTCAGCCCGGCCTTTAGGCAGCCCGGAAGCCAGAGGCCGAACAATCCGCAGGGCACCGAAACCGCACCTGCACTCGCAAACCCACCGTTCACCAGCTCCCCGCACAACATAAGGGCTGGGAAGCCACCCCCGTTGGCTCTGTTTTACTCCTCGTTAAACGCAACCAATCACCTCCTCAAATCCGCTTGCGTCCCACCTACAATTATCAAGAGGACAGCCATCAGATTCAGAACAATTTTACCCGTCTATCAGCTTCTATTCAATAATCACATTTCTCAATCAAAAAAGTGCTTTTATTCTATTTAAATGCAATGATTTATCGATAACTCATTTGTCTCTTTAATTTAAACTCATCGATTTTATTTTTATACACTGAAAATAGGTATACTTTATTCCAAAAATATCAATAGTACTTATATTTACAATACTGAATAGAAAAACCAAGCAAACACTGATCCTTTTACAAAACGTTTGAGATTAAGTTGCAAGGGTAATCCGTTCGTATTTATTGACACGAGCAGTTATAAAAGTCATTAAAATACAGTTTAAAATATCCTAAATCACAGGCTTAAAACTAAGCTTTAATAATACGGAATTACAGTTTATAAAACTATATATCATGAAGTGATCGAATTCTATTCATAAAATTTAATAACATAAAATCAAAAAATTTCTTTTTCATATTCATATTATTTTTTTTTTTTTTTTATTTTTTTCATATTCATATTCGGAGGTTAAAAAAAAAGTATACAGTAATAATTACATTTTACATTATTGCATATATAAAATACAATATATAATATAAGTACGAATAATATATAATATACATACAATTATTTATAAACATAAGTACGTACGTTTTAAAATCTTTTTATAATTAATATATAAAAAAAATTTTCTATGATACAAATAAAATAACATATATTATTTATTATATTTTTGTCTAATAATTTCATTTTCGAATACGTTGTTTTTTATTTACTGAAATCTATTTACCTTTTCTTATCAAAACAATTAACATTTTTATAAAAGTACCTACATCGTGAGAAAAAAATTAATATCTAAAATACAGATTTTCGTGTTTTCTTTCTTTTTAATTAAAGATGTTTAATGAGTAATAATATACAAAAGCATTTTACTATATTAAAATTTTTAATTGGTAAAAACTGTTAATGATATCCGTAATACATGCTATTTCTTTTTACACAATTATAGTTTGTAATACTGTCAAAGATTATGCTAGATCAACTCTTACGTTGTTTTAAAATATATTTTTAAAATTAACATTATTGTTAAATATTTATTCAGTTTAGTATGCATCAAGATAGTTGAAAATTATTAGTCACTTAATTTTCGTAAATTTATAATATAAATAAAACGATACATTTTTTTTAAATTGTTGATTATATCATTTAAAATATATACAATATTTTATTTTTAAATTACTTTTACAGATAACAATTTAATACTTTTATGAATAACACATTAGGATTCTAATATTTAAATTTATTTTTAAAAAAACAAATTACTATTAATAAATAAAACATTTAATAATTTTTAATAACCATACGTAAATAATTATGTTACAAATAATGTAATTAAAGTTGCTTTACCCGTATCATAGTGAACTTTCAATTCAATTAAATTTTGAATAATTTCATCTCTTGAGATATTGCTTTTAATATAAATATTAATGCTTCAATATGCTTTTGAATATAAAATATTTTTCAATATTCTTTTGTTAATAATATTGGTATTACTGGTAAAAATTATTACACTTAATTTAAAAATTATTATTTTTTTGATGGATTATAAGAGATCTCTATAAATTTTTCTTTATAAATAATAATTCTACTTTTTCAAAATTAATTTTTTTGTTAAATGCTGGCTTTTTAAAAAAATTGACGACTAATGATATATTTTAATTCCATATTCTATGCAAAAGATAAATTGTAAAAGTAAGTAAGAAAATAAAAGTTTTATCATCATGGTTTTTGTATTTTTGATAAATTATTCGTTTATTAATTTTTTTTTTTTTTTTTTTTTTTTTTTTTATACAGCTTTATCAGAAAATTTGATATAAGTTAAAGGAAAATATAAGGAAACAGCTTCTTACTCCTTGAAAAGTATCGTTTTATTTCTTCTGGCTGACTTCTTAATTTGCACTTTCCGCATTTTCTCTTTTCTTCTTGATATTGATGGCTTTTGTTGCATCATTCCATTTCATTTAATCCAACGATAGGTTTACAGTATTGCCCGAGAGTGCTGTATCGGCATAATTTCAGTATGGAAAAAACTTTTACTTCCGCGCGCAAGTTTTTCTTTACTTTTTTCTTCTTTGTCTTTCACTTCTTCTCTCCTTTTATCAACTTTCAACGTATCTTTTCCCTCCCATCATTTTACTGTATATAAAATTAGTCGCTGGGGAAACGATGTAAAGCGATGTGGCCTCTTAACAACATTATACTTCGAGCTTCGATGTGCATTTTACTGGGTGTAAAGCAATTTCATTTATTAGTTATTTGATAAAGTACACTTAATTACATTTTGGAACGATGCTTTGAATTTATGAAATGATGTTACATTGGATTTCTTGTAATTAACAGCCCTCTATCAGGTTAATTTTAACAAATCTTTAAATAAAATATCCTTTCATTCAATCATTACAATTTAATACTACATTTAATTCCAAATTATTTTCAAAATATATTTTTTAAAATATTTAATTACTGATTAGATAAACCAATAATTATTAAAATTTTACTGAAATATTATTAATATTCTAACGAAAGGTTTACACATTTTTGCAATTTATTTACACATAATATTTGTAACAAAGAAAGATTTCTGGACTCTATTAGAAATTATTAGGTTTAAATAAAAATAACTAAAAATTTATATCAATATCAGTATATGTAAATTATGTCTGTCAAGTAAAATATAAATCAAATTATTATCTTCATTTTTTATTTTACATATATATATTTACATGTCCATATATGTAAAGGATAAAAAATATATACTTTCCATTGCAAAATAGTAAAATTTGAAATAAGTTTTTATCTTTAAGAAAAAAAAATTTATTCCTAGTTAAAAATAAATTTCGTAATTTCAAATTAAATAACAGACGAATTTAGATTTAAATCAAATGTACAAATTATTCTGTATTCAACAGTTTATAGAAACTTTTATAATAAAAGTTTTGTAACCATTACTGCTTTTGGAATACCTGTCTTCATCCATGTGAGTTAGCTCAAAATTATTATACTTTAAACGTAGCTGATAAGAAAAATATGAACAATATTAATTAATCGTTATCTCCTCTTTTATCTACGGCTTCATCAAATTCTCTTTGGAGACAATGTAAAATTTCACTAATTTTGCCTTTATACAGACTACTGTAATCTTCATTATAATGCTGCCCTTCTTTGTTCATTGGTTCTCTTTAATTTTCTACAAGCTAAATTATTTTTCTCGGTAATTTAACAGAGTGCGTGCAAGAAACTACTACTTCGGTAAAATTCAGGTGACTCTTGAATTTCTCAGATTAATATATTCCAATTTATGACGTTGTGAACACTCATTTTTACAATAATGTAAGTATCCCCCATAATTACGACATTTTATTTCTAACCTCAAGGACGATCTACGCACCGTTTCCTGATTAAAACAACTTTGTACTTCTCATCCATTCATGTATATAAACATAAAACAAGTACATGTTCATTCGTTATATATGTCAAAGAGTTACATTGTGTACACATAAAAAGTGTTATGAGTAGCATATTGAGGACCATTTTTTTAAGCTACATACGTTGTTTTTCTCTTTTTTAGATTAATAAGTCGCTTTACTTCAGCAAACAACTACAAGCATTTTTGTTTCTTATAAAGAAAAAATTTAATGTATGTAAAAAACGATTTTTGTTTAATCTTTACAATAATAATTGAAATTAAAATCGTTCATTATTAAAAATTAAATTCAATTGATATACGCTAAATTAATATACGATTTAATTGAAAAATTCTAATTAATTAAATTATACCTTACACAAATTTATATAAAAATTGTATAACAATAATTTTCAATTAAGATAATAATAATAATAATAATAATAATAATAATGATAATAATGATAATGATATAACTTTTTATCAATAATTTTCTATTAACTTTCGGCATACAAATACCGTTAAACAAATCTTTCTTGTTTTCTTAACTGTCCACTTTACAAGTAGTCTTTTGTAGTTAAATAATGAGATATAATATTATATATATAGTTCACATTTTAAAGTATAGTTGAATGAAATAAAACGTGTGATTTAATTTACCATCCAGTGTCCATGTCTCACTACAGAAGTATTTACCCCGCTCATCAGCGTCGTTAGTGCCTTAAAAAAAAAGCAACCGAATCGTAAAGCCCCCGAACTCGACGTAATTGTATCTCAGACGTCACTCGTACAAATGAGATTTTACCGCTTTTTGGTGACTTTCATTTTGTCTAATTTATCAACTTTTGTATTCGAAATGACAAGTAAATTTCACTTATTCAAAAGCTTTCCTAATTCAGCCGAATTATAATTTGAAAAATGCATCTCATTTCATGTAGATTACTTTATACTTACTTTTAATTTTTATATAGCTCATTAAGATATTTGTGTTAATTTTCAATATTTTTTAAAAAATAAATGAAAAATTTTAATTTACCAAAATTATCGTTTTATTTCAAATATTAAAATTATATTTCTTTGCAAGAACATTGTGAAATTTAATGACTTTTTTGTTGTAAAAGTGGCACAATAATTTCAATTATATTTTTAAAAGTCAAATGTTAAAAGTCCGTTCATTTTTTTAATCAGTGATAAATAATTTTTATCGATAAAATATATATTTAGAATGTAATAAAAATAGAAAAAATAATTATGCGCTTGAATTATAGAAGAATAAATTATAGTCTCATAATAATCAAATAAAAAATAAATTTTATTTAAAATCATTTCTAGCGTATACTTCTATTTTTATAATAATAATAAATAATAAATTATTTGCTTTCATTTTGGACTTTTCTTGAATTTAAACTAAAGTAAATCTGAGTGCATTGTAAAAACTTGATAAGCATTAAAGTTGTAATTCCGTCTCCGGCATTTGTCTTCCAGTGGAATACGGGAAAAAAGTTGAACGGCAATGCAGAAGAAATGATTTTTCTTTTGTACTGGCTTTTATGCTGGCCAGACTTTTAGGCTTAATGACGATTTTTAACTGCACTTTGACTATTTGTACCAAGCGGATTTATATTTTATTCTTTAATTATTATTGGACAGTGGGTAATCGATTTTTACACAATTACTTCGACGATGAATGAGCGTCGTTAAAGACAGAAAGTTTTCCGAGGCGACGAATAACTCAACTTCGCACGTGAATTTGTCTCTGCGGAAGCGCATTCATACCACTTTTCATCACAGGAAAATTATTGAGTGCATTTCTTCAGGAAGATCCGTTGATGTGACAATATATTGTGAACCGTGAGGACTCGTGGATAGGTTTTCCTTCTTAACGAAAGGGATTTTTTGTACCAGGAATTTTATATAATTAATGAAAATCCACAAAAATGTAATTAATAATGAGTTTAAAAGAAATTTCTCTTAATCCTTTTCTCATATCCTGAAACTTGTATTTATTTCAATAATTTTCGATTTTATATCGACTAAATACTGCAGGAGGATTTATTTTTGACATTAGTACATAAATAATAAATATTATTTTGCATATAAAATTAATACTTTGATAAGAAAATATTTTATAATATTTGCAATTGATCGTTACTTAATACATAAATTATAAATAAAAATCAAGTTTTTATAGATAATTTTTAAAAAAGAAATAAATACTTTTTTTACTAACCACCTACCATCGGCTTAAGAAATTAATCCATTAAAATATATTAATTTCTATTTACAAAATATTATTTTTAACTCCACTTTAATTTAAATTCTAAATACGATCTCTTTTTCATCGGCAAAAATTTAATATGCAATAAAATCAATTTGTTCTAGGAATGAAATAAAAAAAATATTTTACTTAAATAAATTTTATTACTCCTTTTTTTATATTTTCTTTAGAATTATGATGGAAAGTTGAATTAATTTTGAGTGTTTTTTTTAAAAAAAAATTTGCTCTAATATTATACTTGAAAAGAAAATATGCATTTTTAAAAAAATAATGTAAAATATTTTTATAGCTGCAAAAACAAATAATAATAATAATAATAACAACAAAATTAAATGTAAAATTGTAATTCATATTGATTTTCAATGATATTGTTAAATAAACGTGTATTATGAATTTTATATTAAATTAAAAAATTGGAGAAACCATTTAAAAATGCATGCAGGACTCGTTAAAAATTACGTGTAAAAAAAAAAAAAAAAATTCTTAACTTTTTCACAGAAGCACTTCAAAACTATAACACAGGGGATAAGAGAAAGAGGAAGTGAACGGACTTGGAGTTGTACTACTAGGCGTTTGTACTACTGAAAGGTAGAGGAATATGAATTTCATTATCAGTGTTCTGTAATTTTTGCAGGAATGAGGCGTTTTCAGATATTATATGTTGAGCGTATTGAGGGCACGTCGTTAACGCTCCGACTCATAAATCCGGAGGAAATGCAAAAATCATAGGTTTGCGCATGTTACGGATTGCGTTTGGTAGCAGCACCCGAGACTTTACCTGGCGGGAGAATACATTCAAACGTAATTATTTGGAACGTTTGGCCACGGGCATGTGGAAAGTCGTGGGGTCTTCTGCAATGCAACGCCCCTGTTGCACGTAGAGGGAGAAATATAGTCGGCGGTGGGTTGATTGATCGCGGGCGCATCAGGCACCCGTCGACCTGGCGCCACCACCAACCCCCAGCGGTTCCCAACCACCACCCTCCACCTTTCCCATCCCTCCCCCTACACCCTAGGCCAGCCGCCCTTTTTATTATTATTTTCGTTTTTCCTCCTCCGTAGTTTTCAAAACAATTTCTATTCTCATTACCCGTGGCCCGAGGGCTAGCAAACTGAATTATATGAAATGATGCAAAATGAAATATACGGTGTTCTCAACCTGGGTAATCGGAATGAAGATGAAACGGCAGACTCTTTGTACTCGAGTATCTGGCATTATCTTTGTTTTCGAGAGCTGCGGAAAACAACGTTATGACGAAAGCTATAGAGAGACGACCAACAATTGTTGAAATCTTTCTATTTTCAGCAGTTATTTTTAGAATTTTAAAAACAAATAACACTTTCGTTTCGTAAATTCGAGTAATTTTAATTGAAATATTTCTTATTAAGATTAAATTTTAAAAACAAATATCAGTAGTACAAAATTATTTTTTTAACGGGTATTTTTCCGAAAAAACCGACAAAAAAATAAAAAACTTATTATTTAAAATTTCTATAATATTAAAGTACATTTTTTATGAGATAGAATTTTAGATTTAATAAAAGAGGACTTACAATCTGATCACAATTTTATATGTATAGTCGTATCAAAAATTTCATTGTCTCCTAAACATCGATCAGTAAATAATTTTTATATACAATTCAAATTTTATACAAAGGATAAACTGGCAATTTTAATCTTATCAGTCAAATTTATAAATTTCATAAAAAATTTTATAAAATTCATAAAACATAATAGTATGTAATTAAAAATGATGTAGTGTTTGAATATAGCAGAACCATTAGCAATAAATAATTATTCTTACGATAATGACAATATTTAAGCAATAATGTTTATTTAAAACAAAAATTATATCAGTACCTTTATCTTAAATTTAAATAAGACAATATTTCTATTATATTGTAAATACTTATATATTAAAATAATTTTTATCGCAATATCAATAAATCTCATTATAAAACCGAAAGCTAATAATGTAAAACTATTCCTTTCATAAAAATAACAACTATTTTATTCTTTTATTTCATATTTGACATATTTTTTAATAAGAAATAATTTATAAATAATTATAAGTAGTTTATAATATAATAAAAATTTATTTTTCAAATATTTAACTTGAAAATATAGAATATATAATGGATAAATAATTTAAATATATGTCACAAAATTTTATAGCTATCACTAAATAAAGGATCATTTTTTTAAATTTTAAAATGTATGAAAACCATATAAAAAGCAATATTTTTTATTGCATTAAATTTAAAAATTCTAAATTAATTATATGGAAATTATTTCTACTTGATAAAATAAGTTTAAGTATTTCAAATATTCATTAATTGTAAAACATTTTATAAATACATTTTTATTCGTCATATTTTTTTCAAATTATTAAAGCACTTGCTACATTTTGCATATTTTTAAATAAAAAAGTGTAAAGACTAAAAAACTATATGTTCACGAAATATTTGATTGATTAAAATGATTTTATAATATTTCTAATTTACTTTTTAAAGAGATCTTTAAATATAAGTATCTTTGAAAATAAATAAAAGTAGAAAATATTTATGTTTTATGTAAATCTAAAAATTAAGGGGCGTCATGATTTATTCTTTTTTTTATAAATAATTATAAACTCATGGAATAGGGAAGAATAATTTTGTATTAATTGAATTTTTGTTTTATTATTATATTATATATTATTATGTTAATTTTTTTTTTTTATAGAAAGTCATTATTAGTTCTACATATAGTAATTATTAAATAGATAGATATACATCTCTTCTATTTTATTATATTATTAATTATAAATTGAACAAATTTTATTATAATTGTTTAAATTTACTGTTTTAGTTTTTTAAATTTTCTTTAAATTGTTGTTTCGAATTTTATTAATATAAATAATTATGATTGTAATAAAATAATATAACACTTTTTATTTTAACATAATACAGAATATTTAATTCAAATTTCAATAAAAATTTTAGTGAAAATAATAGAATATGTTTTATTTTATATATACGCCATAGCTGTATAAATGAGCTTCGAAAAGTTTCTCAAACCAAAAAGAAAAAATAAAAAGTTAAGAAGATACAGGTTGAATAACCCAAGAGACTTAACTTTTCGAAGTTGAAAACATCCCTGCAGATACCCAGTCAAAATAAACTAAATCAAAATACGAGACAAAATCTCTCCTGATTTTTTTCGTTTGAAACAAAATTGAAATATGTTTTTTGTATAGTCAAGGTTAAAGTACTACTTAAGTTACTCTAAGTTCTGTGATACACGTATGCACATACATTAGGCAATATTTCCACATAATTTCAGCCCAAGAAATTCTAAATGAAGAAATAGTTTTATTACATTGTTTAAACAACTGAAAATAATGTAAATGATAAAACAGAATTTAGCTTAAAAAGACTATAACACTTGAATGGCTAAGTTCACTGATGAAACTGATTTTACTTGCCTCAAACCGCTTTGTATACTCTTTGCTCAACCTGTTTGTTCAGAATTTTCATGAACGGTTGACATTGGCGTAATTTTATAAATCTCAAACGGTCTATTATTCTAACCATCTGAAAAAAGCTCTCAACAAATATTTTATATTCACCTCATGCTTCATTATCAATTTTGAACAAAATTAGCAAACGTCATCTTTTGGCATCAACAATTTGCTTACTTAGAATATATATGTTTAATCAAAAAAATTTTACTTTTTCTATTATTAAAAATTAAATGATAACTTTTTAATTTTTTATTTTATAATTTGATCAAGTTTGTTAGAATAACTTGCTCATGACCGATGTACATTTATTTATTGATATATATTGGTCAATTTATAATTTTATTTACAATGACGTCGGTGATGTTTGTACATTTTCTTTGATAAATATTTTCATTTTACCTACTCATATATTCAATGTTATGGCGAGAAATGAAAATGATTCGATATCTCGTTGCAATCAAATATTAGTAGGTACTTTAATAATTAACATTCAAGTGCAATGCAGCATTATAGAGTAAAATGTACATCACGTGAAATAATATTGTTGATATGTAACTATGTGTAATAACCAAATTCATTATTGACTTTTCATAAATCTATTTAATTTAATAAAATATTTTATGAAAATTAGATTTAGAAAAATTTTATAAATTAATTTTTAATTATACGTATTATATATTAATTGTGCACATACTATTCGTATTCAATATTATGATTATTTTAATTTAAATGGAGGATAACATTACAATTGATTACAATTTAAAATATTTTCAATAATTTTTTTAATTTAGAGTTAAAAAATTTACACTAAATATTAATAGCTTCGGTCAAAGTGTGGTTATTTCTATTATAATATAAATTGTAAAAAAGAGAAAAAACAAAGGAATGCCCGAACAAAAAGTATACATCAGTTATGATTTATTTTTTTATCTTGCAGCTTTAACACAGAATATTATTAAAAATAAATCTATGTAAGAATTTATGTCTAATTTTTAATTAATCTCGTTTCACATTCTTCAATTTTTTAATAAAAACTTTTTTCAATTCTACTTTATATACAAATTAATTTAAATTATTTGTTGATAATTAAATAATTAAAATAAAATTTCAGAAGAACAAAATTAGTAAGGGAACAGGATTTTATCTACTTATATATTCTCATTATAGCTGAAGTTGGATGTACATTTGATTACTCGCTTTTTAGAAAGGTCCAGTTTGAATTATTAATTGGTGTTTGAATGTAGCTATTTAGTCAATACTCAGTATTACATGAAGAGCTAAATATAAATATAAACTATTTCTCCATATATTCAACACTAATATATTTTTAATCAAAAATTCCCATTGAACATTCACAAATTGAACACTTTAATCAATTGTTGTTCTATTGATTTATTTATTATTTAAAATAAATTTAAAATACAGTATTTAATATTATTTATTTTTTAATTATATTTATTATTTTTTATATCTATAAATATATGCATATAATCATAATATAAAAATAAATGTCGGAAATTCAAGATCTAATGAATTTTTAAGTGTATATTAATTGTTCTAATTACATATTTTCAGTTATTTGTAATTATTTAAATCAATAATAAAAAAAGACATCATTTTAAAAATAATGTATAATTTTTTTTTATGCGCAATTTATCAATTAAACTAAATAGATAAATAAATAAATAAATCAAACTGAATGGCTTCTAAGTGGTTCTCAAATATATATTAATATATTTACAAACCACATTCTAACATTACATTATCTTAAACCATGTTTATTAATATAAATACTTTATAAATATTTTTGAATATTTTTAAGCTGTCTATAATTTATTTTTATAATTAATAATTTTTAATTAAAAAATATTATATACATTACTTCTTGTTATTATCCGGTAATATTAAAAAACATATATTTACTTTCCACTATAAAAGAAACAATAAAAACCATAGTAGTATAATCTAATATTTAATTAATCTTATTTTATTGGATAAGAACTACTACTAAATTAATTTTAATTTCGTAAATATGAAAGATAAAAATACCATTGAAATCTCATCTGCGAGAAAAAAACGATCAAAATATCTGTATGTAATATTCAGTGGCAGGAGTTATTTAATATTTATGCATATTCCTTTTTCTAACTCTTGTCATCAAAGATGCATGCAAGTTCATTGTAATATCTTAAAAAAACTAATTCTCCAGTCATTCCATTGTCTCCAGAGCTAATTGCCATTCATTAAAATGTTTTCTATGAGCATATTGCATTCAAAAACTTAATAATGTAAATAAAAATAATGCATAAAAATTCATTACATATTTCTAATCTTGTCGACTCGATGTAGCCTAGAAAATTATTTTTAATTATCTCATTAAACATATATGCTTTAATAGGTTAGTAAATTCGACATACATTTTTAGCAGAAATAAAGAACAAAAATTTATTTTCCCAACCTTAAAACCATATTTAAATGATTTTATATGTTAAGGGGTCAGTAAGATAGTTATAAAATAAATTTCAAATTAATGTAATACTTATGGATATTTTTTAAAGTATAAAAATAGATGTTTTAGTTAGGTACAATTATGTTACATATATCTGTAACATTGGAATTTAGTGCTTATAAAGAGTTTCAATTAATAATGATCTATATCTTTCTTTGTACACTATTACTAATAATTTATTAGTACCTTACTATACAAAAATTCCTTAGTAACATAAAAGTTTAACATTTGTGTACACAATAAGTCCTCAAAACATTTGTTTTCTACTCTAATATTAAAAATTTTTTATTTGCATTTTTATTTGTATGTTTGTTTAGTTGAATATATTTACAGTTCTTTCGATACTTCAAGTTTTGTAAAAGCTTTAAAAAACATGCAATATTCAAATACAGTTTAACGATAAAAAACTCAGTTTAATCGTGTAACCAATAGGTATAGA